>OU342859.1:17635492-18878149 GCA_910591665.1 Ectemnius continuus | reverse complement strand
AAATAGCCGAATAGAACGTGCACCCTTTCCCCGATGGCCTAGAGCGCCTTCGCCCTCCGCCGATTGGTCTCGATGCTTGGCGCGCGCGCCCGCCCGCTTCTGGGTCACTGGTAGCTCTTTTGGCGGAGATCGATCACAGTTTCAATCCATTTGCAGCCGGTACGAATTGAAAGGACGACAGATGGATACATATCTGCGTGGATACATCTACCTCCGTTTTTTGTCTTCCGCTCGACTATCTCTGTATCGCCCGACCTCTACGCCACCCCTCCTCTTCCCCCCTTCCACTCTTCCTCTTCCTTTCGTTCTGGCTGGCTGCGTACCGCGTTAGAACACTCGCTCTTTCTAGCAAGGAGTTCACCGAGAAAGCTACGGCTAGCACGACTTTTAATAAGGGCAACGGTTTTCGGGTATCCGGCATCTGAGTCAACGGTCAGCGAAACCTTGACGCAAGAACCTTAAGGTGTACACGACAGGTGTTCTCGGAGCAACCAAGCGCGACTCTCTCTCTCTCCTTTCCTCGGCTTTCGTCTCTCGAACATTTTTCCGTTTGCACCCTGCTCGCTCCGGTGACTGGCAGCCTTTAAAAAGCGCATTCGTAAGCGGCTCTTTAATCCGTTCAGACTCACACGTGGCTCTAACGTGGCGTATGGCGTCGACGACGACGACGACGAGGCTGGTAATATCGCTGTGGCGGGTAAAGCGAGATTGCGCAAAAGGCGGATGGGGTGGGGGGGAAAGCGAAAGGTGCATTTTATCGGGAATATGGCCGAAGGATATCGGTAGGACAGCCGAGGACGACATAGTTTTCCTTCGGGGGCTGCTGCGAAGACCGGCTGGTTAAAGTGGTCGCACTCTGCTCCGAGAGTAGTGATACTAGTGGTAGTAAGAAGAGCCGGAGGAAGCAATCCTTGCCGGTGGAAAAGGACCAGGCAAGGAAAGGAGGAGGAGGCAGTGGTCCAAGAGCGGCTGCTAAAAGTCGCTCGTGAGTTCGACGCTTTATTATATAGGGTGCCGAGCCACCAGCGCCGTCCGAGAACTCCTTTCCCGATGGCGAACACTCGGTTTGATAGAGAAAAATGCGGGCAAAATTAGTTTTTCAACCTGAAGAACTTGAAAACCTCGTAGAAAATGAATGTCGAGTGTCGCTCTGAGACTATGATGAATTATAATATGTAAATCGAAGTGGAAACTTCTTATACATTTTTTACTATTGATAGCTTTTCTACATCCATAAATACTATCAAGAAATCACTGATACCATAAAAAGTATGATTCCATACCCTTATTTTATAATATTTATACTGTCTATAATTAATAAGATCTTCTCATTATTCACTATTCATCTAAATATATTTCTACTGTTTATAATTCAATATTAAATTCATGGAAATCCATAAAATAATCATTTTCTTCGGGTTCTTCGCGATTCACCTTACTGCTCGTCGTGCTAGAGTTCTTCGAAGCCGGGGAGAAGACGCGCTCGTTCTCAAAGCAGTAACGCGGTGTGCTGCTCCGCTCGATACTGATATAAATACTCCATCGGCCATCGCAAGAACCATCCGACGCTAATGGCTCGCGAAACGTCTTCGTTCTTGTCCAGACGTACGTGCGAAATTACCTTAGAGCGCGCGTGAGCTTCCTAGCTTCAGAGCCATTCGCGCCACCAACGAGATTTCTCTTTCTCCTCCCCTCTCCCTTCCTCTCTCTCTCTCACCACCGACACAGTATAGCACTTATAGATAATAACTCTCATATATCATTGATCGGCTGAACTTTATTCGATCTTGCGCTTCAACAATGCTAGCGCGCCATAATGCCTGGCGAACTGGTAGCGAGGAAATTTTCGTGGGAACTCGAGCCCCAGCATCCCGAAGGCGCGCGGACCTGCGAAATAGAGTGCATCTCAATGCGGCGCATCCGGCAAAAAATGCGGAATCGCCAGGAGCGCGAGGAGGGGTTGGAAGAGGGGTGGTGGGCGCGCGCGCGCTTGTACGTAAAACCGTGGTCGACGGCTGCGTTATTTACGGCGGATCCACCTTCTCTCTGCGAATGTGCGAGTGTGCGAGTGTGTGTGTGTGTGTCGGGTGCACACGGATCGGTCCAGTTCTTGCAGGGTTGTCGGGGGAGGCCGACAGAGCACGTGCGCCAGCCAGCCACCCCGCTGAGGAATAGGAAGCCGCCTAGCGCGCAAGAAACCCAACCGAATTCGCGCTCCACATTTCCGGCATCCACTCACACTCGCGCCCTACTTTCATCCCTCATATTACATCCACCGCCCCCTTTTTTTCCTCCTCTTCTTTTTCAACCGCGTCGTCTTCTGTCCCCGGAAATCCTGAAGAATTTCCTAATCCTTGGAGAGCTCGCTGCTCCTCGATTTATCCCTACTAACCTTCGGCCTCTCGAGTCCAAGGAATTCAGCGATAGTTCGACAAGTGCGCGCGCGACGACGACGGCGACGGCGGCGGCGGCGGCGAGGGGTTAGCTTGAGCCTGGAATAGTTCATCAAGTCGTTGGCCGCGGGATTCGCCAGCCGCGATGGACGAGGAAACCGGAAGAGGGCGGTGTGTAGGAAATGGGGAGATACCAGCCGTATATATAATATGTATATATATGTATATATATGCGGTGGAAAATAATTCGCGCGATCTACTGTCTCTCGGTTATACGTAGGATCGCGGTAACATAGTAGCTTCATTCCAAGCATAATGGCCGCGCAGCGGCATTAATATCGCAAAGGATAAGCCGAGTCGGCCGGCTTCCAGGATATCCCCGACGGTGCATGCATATCGCCATTGCGCGCCATTCTTCTCAATCCGTCTGCTTCAATATTACCGTCTGGCTAACCTCTCTCGCGCGAGCACACGTTTCGCCATCCGCATAAGCCGCATACGTATACCTAGCCGGATATCCAGCGCAGAGGAGAGGAGCGCAGTACGCGCGCACATGCCTCCAGAGAACGTCAAAACAAACTTGTTACTCGATGGAACCCTCTCTGCCCCCGCCCAATCCTTCTCTCTCTCTCTCTGTGTGTCTGTATGTGTGTCTACCTAGGAGCTTTCAGGGATACCAAGCATACATGCAAATCGAGTCCGGCCAATTCCAAGTACGCACCAGTGCGTCAAGTTCCTCTTCGCCAAGTCGGTTTAAGGAAATTCGTGTCGAAAGTGAAAATAATGATATCAGAGTCTTTGAAAATTTTAAGTTATTTGTCCAAAGATCAATGAGTAATAATCAGGATAATTTTTTAAAACTTTGCCTGTGCGGTTTGAGAAAATTTGAGCATAGGGTGAAAGAGAAATGATTTTAAAAGACAAATTGAATGTTTCCCTACTCAAAAAATTGCTTTCATTGTAATGTAAGAATGGCCGAGAATTGTGCGTGAGCGCTCACACGTTTGGCCGTTAGTCCCGCGCGAAATGGCGGTGGCAACTTCCTTAATCGAGTATCCCAAGAGTCTAGTTACTTTACTTACTGAGCGTTCAGGCGTCTTTCCTAGCCTGTCAAGAGAGCGGACAAGCGATACTCTTTCTAGCGCTCGCTCACCGCCAGTCGATCTCCTCGCGAGTGCCTTCGAAGCAAAGAAAGCCTGTCACTGGAAAAAGATGCGCGACAAGTAGTAAGTAGCGGAGAGGGCGATCGCTCGGTTGGCCGTGTTCTCTTCGTTAGATGAGACACGCGAGTCCATTGAACCCAGGGAGCGAACGAGGCCGCGAGGAGCTCGCAGCGGAGCCGAGCACTCCTTCTTACCTACGTCCTCGTATACGTCGTCGTCTTCCTTTCTCGTTTCTCGTGACTCTCCCTGCACCTCGGCTTCTCTCCTCTCGGACGCCCGTTCACCGTTGCAGCCGGTGAACTCCGTGTATCCTCTTCATCTCCAAACCATCTCCCTCTCTCTTGCCCTCTCTTGTTTCTTGCTGTCCTTTCTCCTGCTTCTCCAGCTGCCGTTTCATTTGCCGCCGCCCTTCTCCTCGAACCGCTGGTAATCGCGCCGATTTCAGCCGCTCCGCTCTGTCCCGCTGCCAACAAGCAGCACTGCTTGCCGCGTCCACTGGTGCGGATGCTGCGGAGCACGCTCAGAATGATGCGGTTGACGGTACCGGTTTTTCCGGACGCTCCTCGATCGCACGCGCCTTTCTCTCTACAAGCGCGTCCTCTTCCATCCACCTTTCAGGATTATATCGATGCGTATCAGCCAGCGGTGTTTATAGTACTCCGAGAAATACACTCCGACTGTCCGACCGTCTCGAATTTCGCGAGTGCCAGGAACTCTCGCGCCTACTTATACTGAATGAACCCTCCTGTACTTTCAGCACTAGATTTAGAGCCTCGCAATTTCTACGCGCGCCAGAATTTTCCCTGCTTCTCCAGTGAATTCTTGTAAGAAGATATGTTTTCCTCGCTGGATATAACATACGATGAAAGCGATATTTTGTATATTTATTATAATATTCAGTGTAGTTAATAATACGATTTTGGATATTTAATTTGCCAATTTTGCGATCCAACAATAATGATCTGTATTTCGAGCGACAATCATAATCCATTTTCATAGCCAGACTGCTGAAGTCGAAGTAGTTTCCCATTAACTCGACACGTGTCCTTCCAAGAAGCAGACGGTTATAAAAGAGGAATTGGATTTGGTCTGGAAGAGCCTTACAGACAGAACTAGAAGTCATTGCTTTTATTCGAGCAAAGTAATGCCCGCTGGAAGAAGAAGTCGTTGAATTTCTCCAGCTGTCTATATACGCGCGTGTGTTACGATGGATTGTAACATTGGAATTGCGAGGAGGCACTAGTGGAGTCATCTTGACGATGACCGGGCGCGGCGCTCTCGCCACTGAGCGAGCTGGTCCTTTCTTCCGGCGGCAGGAGGGAGCGTGATTACTCTCGGTGGATCCGATTGCGAACTGGCGATCCTCGTTACTCGCTGGAAAAGTGGAGCAGCAAGTGGATCGCGGGAAAAACGTTGCTAGTACTGCTGCTAGAGAGTACGACTCGCGCGAGCGAGAGAGCGAGAGAGCGAGCGAGGAGCGACGATAATGGCAGCGCGCGCGAGAGAGAGAAGGAGATGCGATTGGCAGAGGGGCGCTCGCAAAAAATACAATTTACCGTTGCCTCCGCGGCGAAGACGATACCTCAAACCACACTCGAGCAATGAGAAAGAGAGGAGAGGGAATCGGATAGATCGCTCGAATATCGATTTTCGAGTCTGCGGAGTAGACTCCTTCCTGCCACTCTTTCAAGGAAAACTCGACTCGGCTCCTCCGGGCTCGGAGGAGGAGGAGCGAGGAGGAAACAATCGGCGTCGTGTAGCCCTCGTCAAGTTTTTTTCCCTCGGCGAACAATGGCTTAATGCAATTCCAATAGACAGAATGTGGCGAGTGCAGAGGAGTGCAGCCTCCTCACTCACCCCCACTCACCCCCTCGAGGCAAGTGGTGGCGGCGACGGCGGCGGTGGTGGCTCAAGAAAGAATATAAGCTTGTTGTTGGCCGGCGGGGCCAAGCGATCGACTAAACAAAGCTCGTCCCGGCGAGAGTCCGATAATGAGCAAACGTTCAATTTTCCAAAAAACACTCCTCGACGCCCAGGAAGCTGTCAAGGCTGAATTTCGCCTAGAAATAGTACGCGCAGACGGTGGCATAGAGCGGTGTTATCTACATCCGGCGGAAAGTGTAGTTTATTCTGGCATAAAGTCCCTGACTCTTACGAGGAACGGTAACGGCAGTTCCGTTTCCGCGAACGACTCGTCGAATATTAATCGAGCAGCCGGCTGATGCTGATTCGAGGGGGAAGGAACGAATCGAACTCTAGCACGAAGCTCGCTCGCCGTTGCTTTTACCCTTTCGGCACCTTTCGCATCGTACTACTTTCCTCCTGAATTTCAACATTCCAAACGACCCTGGCAACCCGATGACTTTCTCTCCCTCTCCTTTCTTCCCTTAGTGTCGAATCCATGCAGACACTCTTAGAAATCGATCGATTCTGTCTCTGTTCGCCGTGTTCCTCTCCCTAATGTCGATTACAACGGCGCAAAAGTGAGTGGTGTGCACGCGCGAACTATGCCCGGAGCTTCGGGATATGTGGCGCGCACACATTCGGCGAACGGCCGGCGCGGCGCGGAACGGCGCGGTGACGGAAGGAGGGTGGCGGTGGCGAGGGTGGGGAAAAAAAGCTCGGCGTGTTTTCAGTGCCTGAATAGGAGAGCGCAGAGACAGAGGGTGGAAGAGGGAAGAGGGTAGAGGGGAGGGTGAGTGTGCGAGGAAAACAGGCTTGGTCCACCGATCGATCGGATGCGAGAGAGGAAGCGAGGCCTCAGGTTCGCCAGCTCAGATAGTTTCATCGTCCGCTCGTCCGCTCGCTGCATCCCCTATTTTTCGAGAGGCCTTCATCCGCGAGGTCGCGGTCTTCTTCCTCTCGAACGGCTTCGGCTCCCTCTGCTTTTGCTCCTGGTCCATCCGGAGCTAGCAGCATCCAACATATCGCCAACGTGTCTTTCTCTGCCCCTCCCGCTTGTACTCTTTCTCGCGTTTTGGCAGCAAGCCAAAAGCGAGCGGGCGCCGCTTACCTGCCGCATAAGTAGAAGGGCGACTGTGCACGACAGACATAACTGGAGCTATCATCCGGTACAATAAAGCATCGAGCCGCATGATCGGCCACGACCTGACAGAGTCAATTACCTTACCGTGTATGCGCGCGCTCGCTCTGCCGGTGCATCAATCCTCCAAGTGTACTCGGGGATGCGCATCGCCAATTGGCTCACTGCTTCAAACGGCCCGATGAATTAAAGCGGACAAGATTCGAGGAGCATCCCGGAAGGAGAACGTGTGTCCGTGAGAGCTCGAGAATTGGAATGAGAGGAATTCATTTTCTTGGCACTGTATGCATAAAGCTCGGTGCATGAGTATCCAACTGCTCGAAGGATCCACGAAATGAAAAGCGTTTGGCCCGGCTGCCGGCAAGGATGGTTAGCAGGGCCAGCCAGGACAGGAGAGACTAGAGCTTGTTCAGCCCGCTACTGAATGGACCAACCAGCCTCCCCTTACGCCAGGAGAGAATAATTTCGCGCATGCACGGACGAGCAGAAATTGGCCGCGATCTTTCCGCCGCTTACGGACAATTACCATCGAGATTGCTTTGCAGAGTATGTTGCTTCCTTCCTCTTCTCTCCCTCCCGAAACATTCTACACTCGCCATTTCATCCCCGATTCTCTCCACCTTCCTTTCTTCCTATTCGATTCTCTCTCTCTCTCTCCCTCTCTCTTGATCTCTGGTCCTTCCTTCCTCAGCGTCGATCGGCAACTTCTCTCGAGCATCGGTGGCAGCAATCTCCGAGGAGAGCCTCCGCTTCATTCTGTCGTCAACAATGCCTCCGAGTTCGTACGTGCGCCAAAAGCTAAACAGCCAATGCGCGTGCTTAACTTGAATTAATGCGCAGCTGCGACTACTAGCTTCATGGACCACCCTTTCCCTACACCAACTCCTAGAAGACCCTTTGACCTCTGACTCTATTTCCTCCAGCCGTGAAACCTCCGGCTTAACCTCCCGATGTATTTTAGCTAAGACTTAGTCGCCACCACCGCGTAATCACTTTACTCTACTATTGTTCCATCCAACATTCGCAATCGCTCAGTTCATATAGTTTCTCCAACACAACTAATTGTTTGTGTTGGTTATAGTAATTTGTCGGCTTCGATAGTTCGCGTTAGATGTATCAAAATTCACTGAGACAATATTCAAATATTAGGATACATTTTTTGTAGGATCTTCTTTCGTCTTCGTAATGCGATTAAAATGTGCGCACAGTCACTGTCGCGACTTCAGGAGAGAAATGAAGCGAACCGTTCTTGTTCACCAAGCAGGAATAAATATTCATTCAACCGATAAAATAAGCAACAGTTTATATAGGAATTTCGAGATTGAAATAGCGTGGTATAAAAGAGTGATAAGATTAGAAAGTAGATGGCGGCTGAGAGTGACGGGCGAGCTAATGAATCGAGGAACGGTCGACCTAATGAAAACATTATCCATCCGGGTTTAATCCTAGCAAGTCTGAGCCGTTATTGTCGTAGAGACGGACGCGGGTTCGGGAGGACGCGTAATTAGCTTGCGCGTGTCGCGGGCCGCGTTCGTTCGCTTAACATACGAGCGGCGATTATTAAATGGGAATTACCACGAGCGCGGCGACGTTAATGCGCCGGCGAGTATTATCATCGGGTACTGCGAACCGATACGGCTTACACTGTAATTCCGATGGGGCGCGCGCCCGCGCGCCGTCCACCCGGATACGCCGCTGGCGGGATCGCTGATTTTACGAAGAAGGACGTTCGATAGGATAATGTGCGCGCACGCGTGCCATTTCCAATCGGGCGACCGAGAGAGAGAGAGAGAGAGTCGAGTATATCCGATGGCACGCGATACCCTTCGATTCCCTCGGATTTCCCGTGACAGCCAAGCGGTCCAGCAGGAAAGGCTGGTGTCCACGCGCGCGCACACCCGTTCCCGTGTGAGCCCTGCCACGCGCCTCCTGCCAAACCAATCACCGATACGATTAATTAGCCGCTGCTCCGCTGGCTGTCTACTCTATCAGCTACCCTATCGTCCGTCCCCACATCTCGCCTGCTTCGATTTAGTGTGCGTCGAGAGCTCCGCGTCCTTCCTGTATCCACGAGGAAGCTAACCAGCGACGGTTCATCCCTCTTTCAGTTGGCGAGCGTCTCGCCGAATATCGAGCGAGACCACACGCTCTCTCCGTTTAACGAAGCCCTATCATAAGCGCCGGCTCCAGTTACACGATGCTGGATGAACCGCTCACTCGCCCGCTCCTGGAAATTATCGAACTCTTTTTCCTCCTGTTGGGTAACGAGCGTCCTTTCTTGTCCCGGTGTGCTCGCTCGATTTTTCATTCCCTTCATCCAGATGATTCGCTCTTTCTTTCCCGCTGGGTCCATCCCGGTTCAACTCTCGAGCGAGCTTCTTTCTCCTTAGCTTCTATCGGTGAAAACTTCTTTCGCCCGAGGCTAACAGAGGCCAGAGAGAGAGAGAGAGAGAGAGAGAGAGGGATCATTGAAGGGAGAGCTTTTTCCTCGCGCGGAGAGCGCATTCGAAAGGGGTTGCAAGGGGCCAGAGAAAAAGAGTCAGTGGATGCGTCGCGATGACGAACTCACTCGCTGGAGAAAGGTGGACCAACCAGGAGAAAGAGAGAGGGAGAGAGAGAGAGATGCTCCTCCTAGCCGGGAAGCAGGGCGGACCATCGCTTCGGATTAAAGCAGATTTATTCTTCGTTCTTTCGATACCGATCTTCCTCGCTAAAAGTGGGCGTACCCAAACGGAAGAGTTACGAGCCGCGAAAATGCTCCGGCGAAGCTCTTTAAATCGAGGGAAGAACTCTGGGATCCGGTATCCTTTCTATTCTTCGGGGGAGGAAGCAGCTTCGAAATCGTTTGTTCGTTCCGCGCGCGCTCAGGGAGCACAGGATTCCGCTTCAAAGGGCTTCCCGCTGTATCCGAGGAGATTTGCTCGCCGAGATACAGGCGCGTCATCGAGCCGCTTGTATATCATCTCTTATCCGAGCGAGTCACTCGCTTTTCCCTGTCAAGCTTTCAAGGTTACGTCTCTGTCGACGAGAGCAACTATTGGCGAGGTCAAAAGGCCCGACATTCCTCACGCACATGCGTGATAAGCACACTCGCGCGCTCGCATGATACTCCGCTTGCACCAGGAATTGCTAATATCGCGTCGATGCTGCCGAAATGAAGTTTAATCGGAATTAAAGGGGAGCGAGTGGGCGAGCGATGAAGGGTTGAAGAGGGAGCGAGAGAGAGAGAGTGGGAGAGGAGGCTTGGAGCAGTGTTGGCCGGCGGTATTTGCGCTCGGTGAACGGCGCAAAGTTCGTTTAATGCTAGCCCAATAATTTATCGCCAGGAAATACTGTCAATTTATTGACACTGCCATCCCAGGCATCGAGAGTGGCACGCCGCTTCTCTCTACCCCCACCACCCCACCACCTCACCACCCCTTTTTCCACTAACCGATCAAGCGACGATCGAACGCCTACCGAGCGCCAGTTCAAAATCCTCATTCCGCTAGCTTCATCGCTTCCTCCCTCGCTAGAGCAACGAACCACCACCACCACGCAGTACCACGCGGAGCGCGCGTTCGTTCGTTCATTCATTCGTTCCGCAGAAACTGTCAAAGGAGCCGAGCCGAGCGGAGCGGAGCGGAGCACTTACCGAGCCTGTCCCGATTCCCGATGCGTTCGCCAATTCCAAAGCAATTTTGGCGGTCTCCGCTCATCGATATGGAAACGAGTCGCCGAGGAATTAGAGCACCGCCGGGGCCAGCTTCGACTCGCTAGGATAACGAATTCCTGGAACTTCCGGTGCACTCGCTCTGGCCTCCGAAGGCGATTCGCTTGCGAAATGAATCGGTGTCCAGTGTCGACTATAGTGCAGACACTCTCTCTATTTCTATCTCGGTTTCTCTCCTTCGGCGAGCGTCTCTCTCGCTTCCCATTTCGCTGGACTCTGTGTATTTGCCTGCTGTGTGTTCCGGAGGATTCCAGAGCATTGATCCGGAGCTGGTCAGATCCTGTGCACGCTCTGCTCGAAGCCGCTATAGTTCGGAGAATCCAAGCTAGTTTGATCGAAGGAACCTGTAGCGAGTTAGAGCCCTCGCGAAAGGGATACAAACCCTACGCACAGTCGGCCGAATAAAGAACAAGTCGGAGAAAATGATTTTTAGTACCCTTGATGCATTCAAACTACCAAGAAAGGCTTCAATATTGACTTATAAACAGTAGAAATATATTCAAACATACGCATATAATATTATAATATTGTAACAATAATAATTAATACAACAGACATATAATATTGCATTCTTCGGTACTTGATTGCTTATTGACGCGAATATATTATGAAGCACAATTAATATTCGATCGAATAATCATAGTGAAAGGACCTTATTAATGATAAACAACACAATTATTACGAAATAAGTGTATACAATCACTTTTTTGACAGTATTAATTATTTATTTATACTATTCATGGATATAGTTATTTAAATTTGCAAACCATTATAATTCACCATAGTCTTGGAAAGATACATTCATCTTTTAGAAGGTCTGCGGGTTCAAAAACTAATTTTCTCCGCATTTTTCTCCATTGAAGCCGCCGTGCTATGACAACAAGGGGGTTGGTTGGACACGAACAGAGACGCATCGCTGATCGCCGGACGACGTCCAACGTCCGCGGGCGTGCTCTCAAACCTAGGAGGGGAAAAAAAAGGCGGCGGGGTGGTTGGGGGGTTGGGATATCCTGGCGTCGGCGTCGTGGTCGTTCCGGTGCTGCGGTAGTAAATTATCGCCTAGCATTACCGCGGCGAGGAGCGAGCGCACTGTGTGCTTCGTGCTTCGTTTCGCGTAATTGGAAGCACAGAGCCGGATGATACCAGCGCGTTATACGAGCCGCTCCGGTAAGGCTTGCCGCGCACACAGAGAAACGCCGAACACGAGAGCTACTATCTCGGAGGGAAACCCTCCAGAATTCAGTCGACGATGACCTCCAGAGAAGGCTCGAGAGACTAGCCACGGCCATGAAAGGGTGCACCAGCCTTTTCCAATGTTAGCCGGAGAACCCTCGCCAATTATCGGTCAATAAAACGAGGAGGCCTTTTAAAGCACGATCGAACTCGAAGGACTCCACGCAGCTGGAAAGCTCTCCTCGATCAAAGACTGTTCTGCTTTAATCCCTTGGAGCGATAACCACTCTCAAAGAAAGTACTCTCTAAGCCGCACGCGATATCAAAATCGTAGCCTTACACGTTGTTGACTGTCGCTCCCGCTTTTATCCTAGACCCCTAACACTTACCGCTAAGTAGCCCAGTAATTGAAAATAAAAAGCGCCCGCTGCCTTCTCAATCAATTTTCATAATTATCCTTCTGCCGTTTATCTGCATTAGGAGCTTGTTGCGGTATATCATTTAGAGAATTTCTCGAGCTCAGCGGAGCAACGCTATAAAGTCCTTCTTCGTTTTAATAAGATAGTGGAAAAGTGCTGCTGGTGGTCGCTCGCTCTCCCTCTCTCTCTCTCTTTCTCTCTCTGAGTGTGCGAAGAGCCTAAAGCATGGGGCGAGCAAAGATAGCACCGTCATTACAGGAGCATCGTTACTCGCCTCGGAAACTCTCGCGCGGATATCTCGGGCGGGTGGGGCGCCGGCGAATGGGCCTTCCTTTAACTCGAATGCATTCCGGCCTTAGATTGTGCGAGCGAGGAGAGGAGAGCAGAGCAGAAGAGAAAGGACGGTTGTATGTATCGCGCACTCTGTGTGTACCGCGGGACACGCGAGAGAAAGAGAGAGGGAGAGTGCGCGCCGGCCACTTTCCGGGAAAGAAATGTTCCAATTTCGAAGAAAAAGCTGCTAGTCGCCGCGCTAGAGGCCGCCCCGGAAGCAAATGGCTCGCCGGCGCGGCTTGGCATTAGAGACGAGTATTTAGAGCGAGTGCGAGAGGGTAAGTGGCCCTTCACGTGTCGCACGAGACTATAACCACCCCCAACCACCCCTTCTTCCTCGCACTTGCAAATATTTCATTCCGACCATCTCCCATCCGCATACCATCAAAAGCGAAGCTCCACACTCTCTTATGGTGCATTGCTTCCGACTCAAAGTCACTCTGCTTTTCCACCGATCTATGGGAAAGGGTTCCGAGTCCCTTCATAGAACTCGACTCTCTTTGAACACAGTTTAGAAGGACGCAACTTGGGAAATATTTAATTTTAACGATCGTTTATCGATCCTTACTATCAAAAGCGTGGCTGTGTGTATGGTGTATTAGTGGAAATACTCTCCAAGTTAGAGTTTGCTCTTAGTTTAGTGGGTGGTTGGGTTGGGAGAAAGTTGGCGGGAGGATAGTGTTGGTCTCTCTCTCTCTGTCTGTGGTTGGGCGGTGCAGGGTAGCCTAATGCTCGGGTCAGTGCGGTCTAAGTATGGTCAAGTGAGAGCGTTTAGTGTGGCCAGTGCCATAAGGAGTGGGTTTATCGGCGAAATGGCTCGGGCTCTAATACCGTGTCGCTCGGCTATCGTGGACGACGACGAGGCGACGTGTCGCACGAGGACACGGCACACACTCGAGGAAAAACGAGGTGGAAAAGGCAGCCTTGGTGGAAAGAGGCGAAAATCCAGCTTGCACCGCGGCAAAGCACAGAGAGAGAGAGAGAGAAGGCGAGCAAGCAAGCATGCCAGTGGCCGTCAGTCACGCACGCTAATCGACGCTGCTTAATAACGGGCGCTGTTAACCTCCGATTTATTTCAATTTCAGCGCTGTCCTATCTCGATGAACTGCGAACTCAACCACACGCGCGCCCCACCGACTACCACTGCTCGGGCTAACAAGGAAGAACGAAAGAGAGAAACAGGCGAAACACAGCGGAGCAAAAGCGCCAGTATCAACAAGAAGAAGAGCCAAACTGGAAAAGAGGTGAACGGTGGAAATCCAGTTGGACGGAAGGATCGCCACTATCGGAAATCGAAGGAACTCCAAATGACAGAGAGAGAGAGCGCGCGCGCTCCTTTCGACGACAGCTGCTTCTATCTGATTATCGGTCTGCCCGTTGGCGATAAGTAGCGCGTAAGCGCGTCTACGTGTCCACTCGACACTCGGAAGCAGAAGGGCTCAGTGGACGACAGCAGTATTGCTAAGTGCGATCGACCAACTAAGCATCGATCCGATCGGCAAGCAAGAACGCGCCCGGACAAACCTCCCGTCGACTCCTTTATTCATCGAAGTCCTCTGCAGAAATTGCCACCATCGCCCACCTTCCATCACCAATTAAGGGAAAGACAAGTCGACTACCAAGCTCCTCTACTAATTCAGTAACTAGCTTTCTTTGGTCAAGGCAACTCGCTCGTCACTAATCCATTGGAATGCAGAATCAAGGTAAGAGCAGGATTTTACGTAATATTGTGAGCTGGTAAATCGGCCAAGTTGGAGTAGTCGGGTGGAGAAGGGTGTAATAGCGTGTTGGATATCTAAAGTGTAGGATATCGCGGGGAGTAAGGGAGTCAGGGATCTCTGGCTCCTGCAGGAAGGTCTTCCTGCTGGCGGAGGCAAAAAGGCGTCGCTTCCGGCAGAAGAAGCCGGCTTCCGTGAGGCAAAACGGCTGCCTTTTTGCATGGCGAGTGTACGCTGCACGCGCGTTTTCCTTCATTCTAAAAAGAGAACAGATGCCATCCAGCCAGAGGGACTAGTGGCGGGAGGGCGGTGGTGTGCTAACGACGCTAAATCACGTCGCAATTCCGTCGGAGGAATGGCCGCTTCCGGGCGGCGCGGCGCGGCGCGGCGCGGCGGTGAGGGTCTGAAATAGTGGTGGGTAGCGGGACTCGCAAATCTCAGCTAAACCAAGCGGCAGTCGCATCGGGGCTTCGACGAGCTCTCCTTTTATTATGCCCTTATTTATCCGTCCGCTTCACTCGCCTCGCCTCGCCGCGCCGCGACAGGTCGAGGTCGTGAAAGCGAAACCTCCCCCCAGCCGATCCAATGGAAAAAGTAGAGTCCGGGGAGCTCGGCTCTATACGGGCTACGCGATTATCCAATTACAAGCAGCTCATTCGCGGATAAATAGCGGCGGAGACTTGGTGTACACTTGGGAACAAGGGGAGGGGGCCGCTTGTTGTACAAACAGTCGAGATTGGATGAATATAGTAGGAAGGAAAGAGGTCGCTCGGGGTTGGCCTCGACTTGGCCGGGGAGCAATCGAAACTTGCCAAAGAACGGCAGTTCTTCTGATCGCTCTCTGCCGAATATGCCTAGAATATTGGCAGCAGCCGGAGAGAAGAGAATGTTTGAAGAATCGCACGCACACCCAATGATAAAAGTCGGAGTAGAGAATCGAGAGGATGCGCCAGCGTGAAAAGCGCTGTTTCGTCATTTCCCCGGTGTCTCTGTCGAGGGGAAAGAGAGTGAGAGGAGTTGAGCGCGCAAGCATGAAAAATAAAGCTCGGGGACAAAAAAGCGTAATTGCAACGGTGCCGTCGAACTCTTCCATCGCGTTACCGTCGTCGTCGGCGTCGGCGTCAGCGTCGGTGGCGGCTCCAGTCGCCGAGCCACAAGACGAACCCCGAACTTTCGTGGCACCGCGATAATGACGGTAATATTTCTTGGACTCCTTGGTGTGTTCCGATGGAAGGGTGCCCGGCCCCTTTCCGAACTGCGCGCTCCACCGCGCTGGAAGACTCTCTATTCTTGTTCAGCCAAGCCAGGATGGATCTCTGCCCTTGCCAGAACAGGATATCAACGATCGCGCCTAATTTAGAAATGCCCATTCTTCCAACTCCGTTAACTCGCGCACACCAGAAAAGAAAGCTCGCTCCAATTCCTCCCCCTCTTATTTATACTAGCGCGCACGTACAGCCACCACGTGTCGGTCCTTCACATCTCGCGGAGTGGCGCCCTTGCAAAAATACGACACGTCCCAGAGACGCGAAGTCTGCCCTTGGAAAGAGGGAAATAATTGATTTGAGAGACAACACTCGACGCCACCATAGCGAATAGCTTCCGCTAGAGAAAGGTTGTACAACGCGAGTCAGCCTTAAGATTAACAGAGCTTGCCACGAGTTAGATGAAAGAGCGATAGAAGGTCTCTTTCGTTCGGTCAATTACACGAAAACACAACCGGCCTGACGAGGACGTTCTAGAACCTCGCCGCTGGAAGGCAGCAGCAGGCTTTGCATTTTCCTGGATGCAAATTTAAATTGAAGTCTTTCCAGTCTGTCCGTCGGCCCTTTCCTTGTGGCTGGCAGACACACGGATGTACATATATAGATATATATGTATAGAGAGTGCGAACTGAGGAGAACAGAGGGAAGGAAGGAGAAAGTGGCCGGCTGGTAGTTGCGATTGCATCGTTGGCCAAGCGGAGGGCGTCCCGTTATGTTGGGAAATACGTTTCCCAGAGCGCGATATGCCGGCTTCCGTCGCTCTCCTCGACGCGTATATGCCTTCCGGGATAATATTTTTTTGAGCAAGCACGAAGAAAGGCAGCGCCAAAGGGGAGAGATGCCAGGCGAGCTTGCGAGTGGAGGGTGGTAGCGAAGGCCGCTGGTTTGCCCGCTACTCTCTCTCAGACTGGCTTTGTTCCTTTGCATGGCGGCGGCGGCGGCGGCAGCGGCAGCGGAGCGAGTGTGGCCGAGCGAAAGAACCAGCAAGGGGGAAGGTTTGTTGCTTCGGTCAGCTTCCGCCTACCACCCCCATCACGCCGACGACCGTGCCTTCCTCTAAGACGGGTTAGGGCTTCCAGCAGAGCTTTTGCGGTAGCCCCGCCAGCCTTGTACTACTCTAATTCGAAACTACATATTTAATCCTGGGTAAACTGGCCGCGGGTTGCCCGGGGTAACCGGCCAAGAACTCTCGCCGCTTCCAACCTCACTTCTAAAACCTTCCGAGACACCTTCGACCAGCAATCACTCACTCAATCGTAACACCACTCGTAAACATTTCAATTCCACTCCAACTCTTTTATACATCGATCCAAGTTTACCTAATCAAACAGTCTATCTCGACGCATGTTTATGTTTACTCCTGCTTCCTATTTATTAGTGTTTCACTGGTAGAACATGAGCGCGCTCGATGCATAAGTACACAATGTTAGAATCATTCTGTTTACTTGCCAAGTTCCGTCACGCACGTAAATACGTACTCTCGTTCTAGTTGGAAAGTTCATTTTCGACAATTCCTGAAAATCTCGCGGTTCTAAAGATTAAATTAGACAATAGTCATTTGCAGTGTGAATAAGTCACAGTGTTCTTGCGAGAATCGCGGTGCATTATACCGCGTGACTGTGCGGAGCACATATGTTCGGGTCAAGAATGCCGGTATTACTGGTAGACGACAAAACCAGAATAGTTGGGCGACAATAAGAGCCGAGTGACGGCATTTCCGACATTTCTCTGGAGTAGGCGGAGGTGGCGAGGAGAGAAGAGAGAGGAGAGAAAGAGAGACTGTGCAGTTGAGAAGGGAGTCGAAGAAAATAGTAAGAGCAGCATGCACGCGAATTTGAATACAAAGTACAAGGCGAACTAGAAAGACTGCCGGCGTGGAGAGAGAAGCTCGTGTTGCCGCGGAGTTTCAGCGTGCCTTCGACATTCGCACATTATATACTGATTATCCTTGCCACTCGCACTCTATTCTCCCCACTCCGACCCGCGCCGAGTACTCTATTATTCTCGGAATTGAAAGGTGACAAGGATTGGACGCGAACCTTTTTCCAGCAGGATCCCTCGAGCGTGGAAAAGACTCGTCGACATTGGTGATTATGTAAACAGCCGGCAGATTCCTTTAGCTCCTCGGTAATAGGAAAATCGGGCAGCACAGAGTACCTTTCATGAATCTTGAAAAGAGTTCTCCGCGGCCCACGCACACCGACCGACTCTTCCATAATTCGAGCAACTTAATACCTCACGGTCACAGCGCAGCGGCCAGTGCGCCAATCTAATTTCCCCTGCCAGTTGGGAATTTTCCAGTCGAAATCTACGCGGCGGTAGTGGTCTCTCGGTGCAATTAGGGCGCTAATAATTTCGCGTGATATTAACTACTATATTCAAAAGGCTTTCAGTCAGCGAGCAATGAATGGTTAGAGCGGCGAGGCGGCGGCGGCGGCGCCTGTTGGAATGGCGAGTACCGGGCGCAAGTAGAATAGGGCGCTTCGTAGTCAGACGGCCCGGTAGGGAGGAAGAGAGAAGCGCTCGGCCGAGTCTCTCTTTCACATCGTACGTATACACAGACACGTATACTTGCTCTATATGTATATATAGAAAGAGTGAGAGGGGCAGAGCTTAGGGAAAGATATTCTGTGGGGTGGCGACATTGACCGACGAGGCAGTGAGACAGTTTCCAAGGTCTTTTCCGGCTTGCTGGCTGGCGGAATACGCTTGTCCTTCCGATATTTCACGGCCTGACGTCGCGAGAAATAAGCACACCGGTAGCCTAGGTGTGCGTGCGTGCTGCTGGAACTCGATCCTACCTGGTGATAATGTATCGTGTGTTATCCTCGTGCGTTCCTAGCTCCGGCAGCGCGCTTCCCGTTCGCTTCTCTTCGCGGTTTCCACCATATTTTCGTAAGCTGCCGCTCGCTCCCCCTTCGCCCCGCCTCCGCCCCATCCTCGGCACCCTTGCCTACCACGAACCCTCTATGCATTTATTATCGTTATTAAGCTGCTTCGCAATTAGCGGTAATGATAACTTGTCGGGGCTCGGGGAGTTCTCGGTGGCGCTCGCTCTTTGCCTAGCAACGCTCGCTCGCCCGCTCGCTCGCTTGCTAAAACTAAAGCGTCATCCGGCGTTACGGCAAATACCCAAATACCTCGCACTACACCTGACAAGCTCTGCCAGGCAAAGTCCTTGCCGGTCTCCTGCCTGGATTTTCGGCTTCGACTGCTTCCCTCGAGAAACCTGTTATATTCTCTGCGTCACTGTCGCTGCTGCTACCTGCTGCTTGTTTCAGGCCGAGGCAAAGATAGAACTCGCCGAGCCACGCGAACCCTTTCTCTCATCTAGCATCCCCCATTCACAGAGCATTCAGTCAGATATAAATGCGCCCTTCCCATGAACACGCTGAGCTCTTCTCCATTTAAGCCACTAATAGGGGGATTCGCACAATGCGGCGAAAAATCGAGAAGCCGACGATAGATGGAGCGCGAGAGTGAGCCGGTTCGTTATTAAATGAACTCTTTCTCTCTCCCCCGCCTGCCCCCCCGCTCTCCACCACTGTCACCGTCCAAAAGCGGTGATTCTCATCTACGATTCTCTCTCGCTCTTCATTGGCGACTCTGCCATAGATATCATTTTCAATGGATGACACTAATAGGTACAAGTAATTAGCCGGATCGCCGTTACCCGCTGACGTAATAGCCCTCGGTATTACCTATCGTTGCCACCTCCCTTTACTCTCTGCGGCCAATGCCAGTTCTTACAGCGGTACCACTACCACCACCACCACCACCACCGCCACCGCCACGAGCAGCGGCAGCCGCCGGTTTATCCGCGGATCAGTCGTGACCCGGTTTCCAGGATCCATCGGTTAATCACTCGAAATTAGGGGAGTAAGAGGCGATCAGAATCCAAGCGAACTCGAAATCCCTCGCTGGTCTTTCGGGGGTTGGTTGGTTGGTTGGATGCGCGAGCGAGTTGAGTGAGCGCGGATCTTGCAGTGGGGCAAGAGGACACAAACGTTGTGCCACATTGCAGTGTCCCAAGTTCCCCTCGCTTTCCTTCCTTCCTTCCTTCCTTCCTTCCTTCCTTCCTTCGTCAGCTGCAAATCGATCCCCTCCACCTCTTCCTCTGCGAACCATCCCTCTCACCACTGCTTCCCCAAGCAAGCTTCTCTTCCCAGCGGTTACTAATGCGCGTGCCGCTTAATGCCGACGCATTTTCGCGTTCACGTAATTTGCATTAATGAGGCTTTCGCGTAGATGGGCCGAGCGTATATCCCAGGGCGAGAATCGCCGAGGTCAGGAGCCACTGCGGGAGCGAATAGGCGTGTGTATATGTGTGAGAGAGGGAGAGCGAGATAGGGGGAGATTGAGGGAGGGAAACAGAGGGTGAGCAGGCGAATTCTCATCCATCAAGGCGTGCGATGGTACATGCGCGAGAGCGCGATACTAGCAGTATTTAGTGCTTACGGAATGCTGATTCAGTCGGACACCGATGCCAAGCCGAATGTCGTTACAGAGGCCGGCGGAAGGGGGCGCCCGAGAGGGAAAATCGAGGCGATGGAGGAAGAGGAGGAAGAGGAGGAAGAGGAGGAAGAGGAGGAAGGTGGGTATAAAGCCGAGGAGAGGGCGTTTGCGGGCGGCAGCACCGAAAGAATGTCCCCGATAGGAGGCGATGCGCCAGAATTTGCATATTGCATCGATTACTTCGAATCGAACTACCGCGTAACATACGACCACCACCGATTAGAAGGTCCCTCTCTTTCCCTCTCTCTTCTCTCTCTCCTCTTGCTCCCTTCCGCCCTTTTCAACTATTGCCGATGTGACCTCCGAAGCGGCAGCAATTTAGCAAATGCAGAAAAAGCACGGCGATTCCGCAGCGAATCTCTGCCATTCCTTGGCTGTTCCTAACTGAGACATCGTCGATTCGATAAGCGAGTGTAACGACCGACCAACCCCTCTCTCTCACTTTTCCGCGACCTCCTAAAAAGTAAAGCCTTCTACGATGAGCGGCAAGTGCACCTGAGCTCCACGGGGAATCCTCGACATTGAGGAGGGATCGAATTTCTGAATTCGATGATAGCAGAGCTGCCATAACAGCGGCAGAGAAAAAGGGGAGGAGGGCATTGAACGTGGGCAGCGGGTTTTATATAGGTTTGTATACGCAGACTGCAGGCACTCTAGTAATCGGGCGGAGAGTGAAACGTGGCAGGCAGAGGAGCGTGCTATTTTTTGGCAAGAGAGCCGGAAGCGTGTGTGTACACAGAGCCCTGGTCACTCGTGCATGCCGCTGCTGGTGGTGGTGGTGGTGGTGGTGCGTGGTGCGTGGACGGTTATTATTTTGGCGGACGCGCAAACCCGCCACGCAATGGGATGCGGCTCTGCGGGCCGCGGGACCAGAGAGAGATTAACGAGCATTAGAAATAGATGGACGGCTCATGGGAATAGCGACGGGGGAGTCCCTCCTAGCATTAGAACGGCTTACCCTATGGATTAGGCCTACTAGTCGAGTCTCCGTGTGTCCTGATCGTCCCTCCTACCCTCCTCTCCCAGGACAATTCGAGAATCTACTCGACCCGCTTCCTCCACCATCCTCCCTTCATCAAAGATCTCACTTTATTTCGTACATGGCGAAAATCTCATTCTATAATGGAATAATAGCACTTTTGATATTAATTATTCGTGCAAAATGCCCAATTAGCGAGTCCTTTGAATCGCAAAAATATATATAACCTTGTACTGGTCAGCAGTCGAAAGTAATATCATTAATGAAACATTTTTAAAAAATGCAGGTAGCAATAACAATAATATATGACGATTAATTACGAATTGTGCGCCACTCCCAATTGCACCTACGCACCACTCGCCTCTCGCGTTTAATTTATGCGATTCGTAAATAATTCCAACGGCCTTGTTCCTGTTGCCGATCTAAGATCGGCTTACGCCTACGGCGATGTGAAACAGAGTGGAGGATTGCTTGATCGACAATAGGAGGGCGCAGAAAGTGCTTCCGGATGGCGGCGACGGCGACGGCGGTGGGATGGATGCGGGCCGGGAATGCCGTGTTCGAATGCGCCCCGTTGTTTCCGCTGCTGGTTTCCCCGGCAATCTCGGAAATTTCGCATCTCCCAGCAGAGTCTCTTCTATCTCTCCCTCTCGTTCTCTCTTTCTCTCTCTCTCACAAGCATAGTGGAACCCGATCCAAGAGAGGTACTTGTGCTTTCGGAGGAGATCGCTGTTTCGCCCGCGAGCGACACAATGCCGCGCCGGCATCTTTCCGCTAGCAGAGGAGCCAAGAGCGAGAAGGCCTCGCCGAATATGGGAGAAGCACGTAAGGTGGAACTTCCCGATAAAAGTCTAAGGTCCGCCCGGCAATCCACTTTAGCGCAGTGTCGAAAGACTGTGAACCTGTGCAACCACCCTCGCTGGGATCTGCTCTCTCCTAGCGACCAACAAGAGGGTGAATGTGCTTTGGACTGCCTATGTAAACGCCCGACTGATACACTTGCCGCAAACCACCCCTCCTACCGTCCAGTTTTTATAGGGCTGGTCGTCCTCTGCCTTGCAACCCCAAATGGAGATACGGGCGATATTTATCGACGTACTTATTTCGTCGGGGGAAGAGAAAGAGAGCAAAAGAGAGCAAGAGGGAGGGAGAGAGAGGCTGGCTTTGGATAATCGTTGCTGGATAGACAGAGCAACTGTGTGTGTAACGGAGGGAGTTAGAGACTATGAGATACCATGCCACCCTAGTCTCTCGTGCACCGCTAATCCGCAAGGCACACGGCCCAACGTAAATCAAACCGACGATGGGAACGAGGGTGGAAAGCGTACGAACCTTGGCCACCCCGCCGTCGCCGCCGCCGCCGCCGCCAGTCCTTCTCGGTTAGGCCGAGTCCCGACGCAACGTCATCGCTATCCTTTTCGAGTCCCACGAGAGCCCTAGGATACCTCTTTGACTATGCAAATCTTTAAGCACAGCGATTTTATCGCAAGCGCCACTCCCACAGGCTTCCCTTCGCATCCCCCTTCACTGTAAACGCAAACCAACACAGAAGCATTGCGAATACAGGAATGGTAGATTTGAGGCTCGCATTGGGGACCGCGTGCGGTGACCGCAACGCTCGCTGCGTCTTCGAGTGCGTGCCGGCCGCTTTCACCCTCGCCGTAACACGCCTGGCATTTCGATCGCGCCGCTATGCCAGAACTCCTCGCAATGCCAGTCCACCCCTGAAGATCTATGCTGGTACGCGCACCACTCGAGAAAGCAGCCCTCTCTCTTGGCACTTGGCGCCAAAGTCAGCCAAAGTTATAGTGTGTCATCGAGCTTTTTAACGACTAAAGAAAATCTAGAGCTAAACTGGGTGATGTTATCGAGCGCATCCTGACAACATCCTCATTCCCTCTTTTTCAAATAACCACTTGGCACAGTCTCCGGCTTACAATAGGAAAAGAGGGAGGGAAAAGGTCGCACGCATGGACGCCGGCTGGTGTACCAACCTCCCTGCCGCTCTCTCCCGCTCTCTCTCGTTCTCTGTGTATAGTGTATAGAGAGATTCTGTTGTCCTGTGGGTCAGAGTATCGCTGACGCATTGGAATGATAGGGTGCACCCTGTAATCCATATATCTATCAGAGTTTCTAGCGTAGGACGCGGAAACATAAAAATGCGGGAACGCGAAACGGTAAAAAGCCGTGTCGATCCTCGCCCTCTCTTTCTCTCCCTTTTCGGTTCTCGCTCACGCTCACTTCCTGCCTCGCTCGCGCACGCTTTGATCTCTCGGGCGGCCTGATGCGTTCGGAGTACGGCCGTTGATTAAAAATATCCCGATCAAAGGGTTAAAACCCAGTCGACTAACGGCCTCGCGACCTCGCGTCTCAATCGCGATTCTGGCCGGAGTCTACTGCGATCGATCGTTTTGATGCAGCTCTTTCCCTCTTCCTTCTCTCGCCCGCCCAACCCTTTCGCTCTCCGGCTGGTGTGCGTTGCAGCAAAGCGATCGATTTCTCTCGCGAGAGAATCGACGAAGCGCGCGGAAAGCGCGCGCGGCCGAGAGTCTTTAACGAAAAGAAAGCGAGTTATCACAAACCGGAGCAGTATGTGACGCGCGCGGCCGCGCGTCCCCTCGTTACCGCTCTTTGGAATGCCAGAAATTTATCGTCCCAGCCCCCCGAGCGGAAATTCTGCCTTTTTTCCTCTCCCTACCGAAATTCCCGACAGCGGCGCGGCGCGGCGACTGCGTTCGACCGGTGGAGCATTTGTTTCGAGGAGAGGAACACGCGGCACTCTCTCGCATACATTATCGATCGTTGGCCGGCTTATCCGGCGAGGCGGGAGGCACACTTGCCAGAACGGATGTGAAATTCGCGAATGAGCCCGGACCAGAGTTTCGTCTGCTCGCCGGAAACCTATACGGTTATTGCCTTCGTATAACCGCCTCGGGAATCCGGGCAGGAATACAGAGAGGAAGGACAGGATATGCGGCCAGCTAGCCGGGATTGGTTGCTTTCTCCAACCAAGTCCGCTCAACAGAGACAAGTCGCAGTCGAGGGAAGTCCATAAATTTTCCGAGGCGATCGCCGAGAGGGAGCGCGCCGCGCGCGCAAGACTTGTTCCGACGATTGCACTCCTCTCGCGCTCGCACATCCTTTTCGTGTCAAACAAAGCCAGACTTTTTTCCCCGACCACCCACTCTCTCTCTCTCCTTCCTCTCCGCGTAAGGTAAAGACACCATTTCTCTATCCTTTGAGAGCTTGTTAGGATACTCTCCACCGACGCCACGTCGACTAGTGAAACGAGCTACCCCCGACGACCCCGGCCCGCTACCCAACAGACTCTCCAACGCAAACTTCCAAACAGAGTACATATATGCCGCCCGTTATCGTCGCATTGCGAAATAATCGTCTGGAACTGCGCGACCCTATTCTACTAGCGCGTCCTCAAGAACCTTCCAACTTCTACTCTCTCATTTCACTGGCTCACGCTTCTTTCTATTTGCTCTCTTATATCAATTGCGTATTGTCGGGCAAAGACTCTCGACTATTTTCCAATTCCACCATATATATTGCTATCATCCTCTTCGTCACTCCGAGCGTGCAAAGAGGCGCGACTAAAGGAATGCCTGAAATGCCGAATATATCTCAAAGGGGTTAAAGTGAAGAGGAGTGTGATGAGCGCATCGCCTCGGAAGCGCGAGCAAAGGCGGCGCGGAGCGGCGCTCCTTCCGCTTTAACTCTGCCAGTACGATTTTCACTCTGAATTTCTAGGCTGGCGTCGCCCGCGGTTATTGGCACTCGCGACTTCCCCCTGGGAACACTCTAATTACACTCTCCTCTCGCGCCGAGTGAATAAGGAAGCGGCGAAGAGCCGCGGAGCTCCGACGCCTTGGTTGGCGTCCTCGCCCTCTCTAATCCACTGACACGTCTCTCATTGCCACCTATAATACCCGTCGACAATCAGCCGCTAGTTCAAACCAAGAAGAAGAACCGTACACACGTACGCATCTTGGCTTGCGTGACCGCATACGAAACGTGTTCGGTTTCTCGCTGACACTCGAGCGACTCTAGCTACAGTTACAGTAGCGCGACTTATTCCAGGATTTCGATCGAGCTCCTTCCGTTGGGACGCCGAGAGTTCTAACGGGGATTTCCCGCAACCATTCCTCTCTCTTTCCTCCTCTCTCATAGTGTATCTGGGCGCTTTTAAAGCCGACTGAATGACTTCTTCCACTGATCCCTCCCCTCCTTCACAACTGTTTTCAAACCCAATGAATGAATACGAATTGTTTACTGGCGAGTCAGTGACAGTGAAGCGACAAGTGGAGTATCGCCGAAGGGAAACAGCGGTGGTTTGTTGGAGCAGCAGACAGCTTGCTTAAATGCTTGGAGATTATGTCGTCCTCCAACACTAGCACACCAACTAGCAGTAGCAGTGGCAATGGCAGCAGCAGCAGCGCCAGCAGCCTTGGTCTCTCGCCTTTCCTCGAGGGAGCGAGAGACCGATGTTCTCCAGTGCGCTTGCTTAGCGGCGGTTAATTCGCCTCGTTATTTGCACGGAGTGTCAGCCCACGGCATTTACCTTTCGTCTTCCGGTCTGCGCTCGTCACCTTCTTCCACGCTCTCGTTCCTCTGACTGTCTCACCGTTGTCTCTCCTCTTCTCTTCTCTTCTCATCTCATCTCGAGTGGCCTCGGCAGAGCTTGCTCTTCCGGCTGCGAGCATCTCTCCTCGAGTTTCCAGGTGACCGTGGCTCATCGCATTAATGGCGGCATCTGATTCACACACACGCCAGCAGCCCTGACAATGCCAGACTGGCTCGTCGACATTCTGGTAGAGCACCGAGACACTTTGGCCGCAATGCATGTGGATTAAGTAAGGCAGACAGGGCAAGGGTGCATATCGATTCCGGCAATGTCTAGCCGGTTTTCGAGAGGCTCGAAATACCTCTCGCTATCTCTCTCTCTGCGAGAGTGAACGGTAGTGCGCTGGTAGCGACGGCAATGGCCATGGCAGTGTGGCACAGGGTGCATTAGCGCGAGTCGTTGGCTTTTCGCCTGGAGCAGGCCGTGTCGGGCAGAGCAATTTAATCGCGACTGGTACCTGCAAATCTGACCCTCTCCGAACTCTCTGCGATCCCTTTTGGAAGGGGCCGCGTGTTCGCTCAAAGGGAGAGACGTCACGTAAATCTACTATCGACCAAGAGAGCGACTCTCTCCTCTCCTCTCCTCTCCTCTCCAACTATTATCAACTCCTGCCACCATCGCTGCCACTGCTGTTTCAAGGATTATACTTTTGGAAAATAATCGCCGGGCCATTTTGGTGAAAGCCAGGAGTACAAAGTAATTAGTCTGATTTTCCAACAGTGCCACTGGCGCTAGTCTGACCCCCTTTTCTATCTCGCTCGGGCGCAATCGTTCTCTGTGTTTCCCGGCTGTTCTCGCTCTCTCGTTCGCTCTCTCCCTTTTTCTCTGTGTTCGCGGTGCCGTCTCAGTTAGCCTATTTCTTGCTCTGTCTTTCCTTCGGTGGGCAGTGGCGCGCGACGACCCTGCACCCAACTGTGGCCGTGTCCTCTCTGCTAAAGCTGTGGCCTCACTCGCGCCACGCCGCGTCGAGCCGCGCCGAGCCGAGCCGTGCCGCCCTCGGATCGCCCTTGCCCTCGCACTCGCCTCTCGGTTTACCGCTCCCTCCGCCGCCGCCGCGCCGCCGCCACCACCCCTTTCCTCTTCCTCTGGTGAAATCCGGCTCGTTTTTCTCACTGCACCAGCCTGTTATCCCGCTCGTCATAGGCGCAGCATGCTAGCCATCGCGCCAACCACTCCCACGAATAGCACATATCCACCACCTTCCTCACTTTCCAATGGCAAACATACTCCGCGCGCGAACACTGCCTACGCGTATGTGCTCCCACCGACCGACGGAATGAAGTTTCCGCGTACCTCGATGAAAGTCGATAAATGTTTCAGGATTCATGGATCACTCTCTTTCGGCTCTCCTCTGGCTTTTAACCCTTCTACTTTTCTACCCTGAAAGTCCTGCTCCATTTCCGCTTTGCCACGGAATTTCTTGCCCACATGGCTAGCAAGAAATTCGAGGTATATGTGTATCTGTGTGTGTGTAGTTGTTGGAAAGGGGTTGCGAGATTTCTGGGTCGCAAGTGGTTGGCTCGGCCGAGTGGTATTAGAGAAGTTGAGGGTAAGGATTTCCTCGACAATTTGCATGGTGGCTACGCCGATGAGCTGGCTCCTGCTTTGTCCTACTCTTTGAAGTTTATTTAAATTCAGAGAAACGTGGCCACGCGCCTGCCCCGATTCCCTGGCACGCGTGCCACCGACCACCCCAGCCTCGAACACTTTTCAGGCCGAAATTTTCCTTGGAAAGATTTCCTTTTTTTTTCCAACCCTCCGAGCGCTCCCAGTCTCGCTGTGGAACCCGCGGCAGCATTATGGTGTCCCGTTGCAAATGCACACCCGCAAGCCAGATTTGCCAGCTCTTCTGCCCTTTCCAATTCTGCCATTGCATTCCACCGCTGATATCGTCCCACTAAGCTTATGCGATCCGACGCGTTCCTCGACAGCTTTTCCCACTTTTTCTAGTCTCCACCGAGCGATGTTTGCCTGTCTGTGTCTGTTTGTCTTCTCGCGCACTTTGTCCGTCTACTGCTCGCACTGCAAATATTAATAACGCGGCGAAGTGTGCCGGGGCGCTTCCTTTTTTTTTTCACCCCCTTCTTTCTTGGAGAGAACACTTGGAACTCGCCAGGATTAAAGATCACGAAACAGAGTTCTGTTATTGAATAAACGTACGTTGTAAGAAATTATCTTCTGGAAAATCTCGAAGAGATATTTAAATTGGAGTTATTCCACTTAATAAAATATTGGAAGGCTTGCAAGGTAAAAAATCCGTTGAAATTTTGGGGGATTAATAAAACTGATGCAAGATAAAAATAAATAATAAGGCTAAGTTTATTTCACTGTTGGATGATTCGATCATTTTTATACTGTCTTAAAACAGCATTGATTGCTAAACGAGCAGAGAACACTGATCACCAGGGAACAAAGGGGTGCATCTCGTGATGTCGAAACGAGCTTAGCCAGAGTTTTCTCACGGTTTCGGTGGAAGCAGTATTCGTTCCTATTGCCGTGTGCCCCTTTTCCCAAGGGATATCTTCATTGCTCCGACGAAGCGATGCGCCAGACGGCTAGGTGAATCTATAGGGAAGCGAGCGAGCGGGTGCGCGCGCGAGAGAGAAAAGAGGAATATGCGAAGCAGAAGAGAAGAGCGGGCGTCGTAATCACGGGTAAGCTTGCATCGACCTAGCACCTTTCTCTCTCTTTCTCTCTCTCTCTCTCTCTCTCGCGTCGGCTCCGACGCTCTGCACTCGACGGATGTCCGTGTACCTTCACAAATTCGAAGCGTCTTGGCCACCGGGATAGAAAAGTGCGCGACGACCTCGAGCTTGCAAGATGAAAAAGTTAAGGAGTGCCCCGCACCAGATAAACGCTCGGGCAGGTGCGAGATTCGCGCCGTCCTCTTTCCTACCGAATATCCTCCAACTTTCTCTCTTTTTCTCCAGTTTGTGTTTCACTGTCTCAAGGAAGACTGCCGAGATTTTGCCGGGGCGAGAGGAGAAAAAAAATAGAATACGCTGTACTTTCCCATTCGATTCATCCCGCTTCTCGAGCCATCATTTGCATTTAACCCCTGCTCTCCTACGCCACCCCCTTCTTATTCTCTATCCGGCCCGTCCCGCATCTTTCCTCCTCCTCCTCCTCCTCCTCCTCTCTTTCTCCCTCTCGCGCGCGGCCGAGAATCACTGCCAGGAGGAAACTCCGCTGGCGAGCACCGCACTCTTGAGTTCACTGGAGGAAACACTGGGAAACAGAGAGACAGGGAAGAATTCGGAATACGCGTGCTAGACGGAGTGAGAGAGGATGAAAGGGAGAGAAAGAGGGAGGGAGTGAGGGGAACGAACTTTGCCGCAAGGTGGGTGGGCGACGATCTTTCGAGTTAATCAGGGACCGCCACCGCCAGACATCTCGAGTTCAGCTGGAATAGAAAAGAGGCAAAAGTTAAAAGGAACGAAAGCACGCGAAGGGTCGCTCGCACAGCACCGAGTCTCCCTGCTCCTATAGGAGAAGGAAAATCCCCGATGACACCGCCGGAAGTCGACAAGCAAAGGACACCAACGATTGACCATGTACTCCACTCACGTAGAGACGAAAGGAGCCCTCTGACAAAGATCTCACCTTCGCCCAGAACAATAACTAGCCAAGATACCAATCGAGAAAAAGAACGTATAACAGTCGAACCGAGTATTTTTTCCTTTTGGAAGTCAGTAGAAATAGTGAGCGTGCAACTTGTTCGCAATGTCAACGATAATCGTCTCCCATAACAACGAGTGTGTCCCAGATCGAGGAGGATCCCGAGGGCGAGTGTGTGCCTGCCGTTCTCTGTGTGAGTGAGCGTTTATCCAGGAGAAAGTAAATTCCCAGCAGCAGCGGTGAGCGGCGAGGGGAAACCGCGAAAAGGAGCCGGAGAGGCCGATAATTGGCTAGGAGATCGATTCGCCGAGGCGAGGGGTGGTTGGCGCAAAGCACCGGCTAAGAGAAGCACTCGATCACTGGAAATAGTAGTAGGTTTACTGTCAGTGGTATGCGATTCGAGCGGAGGGTGATGCTGATGGTGGGATAGGGTCGCGTGGCTTCGATGCAATTGCGATCGACTTCCACCCTTCGGGAGTGGATGCTGCAAGAGGAGAAGCAGGAGCGCACTGGCCGCCCGTCCGCCGCTGCCGCTTGCCAGATGCGGCCACGACGCGTGCCACGTCGAGATAAAAGATTAACTCGTAAGCTCGATGAAAAGCTATTGTATGACAACGTTCCACCCTTCTCGCGCAAGGTGCTTATTCCACGCACCCTCCCCTCGCTCTCTCTCTTTCTCTCTATCTCTCTTGCAGCAGCACCCCCTCCGGCGCCAATCTCACCCTGATGCTCCACTTTCACTTGGTCCCGAGCCCCTGTCGAAGCAGGTTCGATGCGGTGAGAGTGCTCGCGACAGGTTCTTCCGAAGTCAAATAAAGCCCGCAAACTCTCTAAACCAAATTTTCCATTCTGCGTGCATTTCAAAGCGAATATCCTTTTCCCGCCGGATTCATTCGAAATTCTAATTTAGCTGGCAATTTTCATTGGACTAAATTGAAAGCGAGAGAGAGGGAGAGAGGGTGGGTGGATGCCGTTTGTGATGGCAAATCGGGCTCGAATGCTTTGTTCGAGTCCTTTTCTTTATCGTTGCGGCTTTGAACAAACCAGTGATCGACAGGCAGACGGATGCTGGGATGCGGGGACGATGGCTTCGCCGATCGGCTTTTACCCAAACTCGAGATTAATGCTAACCACTCGAATTTATGACCGACCCTTAATCATCTCGGCGCGCCGCGCTTTCCTCTATATTTTGCAAGATCCCCGACAAAACCGGCCGACCGTTCGTCTTCCGCTCTTCAAAAAATGATAGCGCCACAGCTCCACTCCGAATTTCGGTCTGGCTATACCATCTATGTACCTCTCACTCCCTCTCCCTCTCGCTCGCTCGCTCTTTCTATGTATCTATCTGTCTATCTACCAATCTATCTGTATCAGGTAACCGCGTGCACGCGCGTACACAACGCGCGCGCGGCCCGTGTTTCCACTCCCAGCGGCACGTACCGACTGTAACACGAGCGTATGTACAAGCACATAGATACTCATAGAACCGGAAGAGCTCTCGCTCGCCGCTCGTAAGAGCGAATTCGATGAAGCTCTCCTTCTCTCTCCTTCTGCCTCTCTCTCTCGCCCTCTCATTCCATCCTCGCGAAGAGAGAGCTTCCGGACTCCCGACGCGGATACGACAGCTTTGAGCTTAAATTATTTAGCGACCCCTTCCACCCGCCCTTCGCCAGCTCGAAGAAGTTGGGCGTCCTTCCTCGTTAAACTTTAAAAATGTCCGCCACGTGGATCGCGTTATGCCCCCGAGGGTGTGGGGCCAAAGACGACGCCCGTCGCGACGCCTAACGCGCGAGACGTATCACGCGCCAGCCTCGATTTAGCCGGCGAGGAAACCTCCCGAGAATAATAGCACTGGGTAATTAGTTCAAGGACGGATCATCGCCGATTTTCCTGATTTTTAGATGTCTTGTAAATTGATTTAAATTCGTTACTTTCGTGTAGATTTAATTTAATTATTTGTAAGACAGATCATCGTCAATTTTAGTAATATTTATAAATATTATAGAACTTAGATATATATTTTGGCAAAACCTACAGAAAAAGCCTAGTTTTTAAAATAAAACATTAAAGAGTAATATATAAAATACAGTTCTTTTAAAATAATTAGCTACAATCGTTCCAACAGTGGAGCATAGGAATTGCGAGGGAAATAAAGATCGAGAGAAAAGTAAACACACATATATATGCATTTACGGAGGCTTAACTTTCATTTCCCACCCGTTTCCGCTGGAGGCTGCTTCTCCGGCTCTATAGGAATTACCCGATTCCAACGGAATAACCCGGGATGAGTACATATTATGATTAATCCACGAGGGAGAAGATCGTTTATGTGCGAGTGGGTGGGTGTGTGTGGTGGCGGAGGCGGCGGGGAGTAAAAAATATCGAGGCGCTCGCCCGGGGAACATTAGTCTGTATGGTTGGACGATTAATCGTATGTAGAAGACGCTTAATAACGCCGTTGCGGCTATCGGAACGCTGCGAGGCGTGCACGTGGGAAATGGTTACGTGTGCGGAAATCAATTGGGAAACTCATTCGAAGAGGAACACTGAAGAGTGGGAGAGAGAATTGAAGGGAGAAAGGGCGAGAAAGGACGAATGGGAGTGCATTGTGTCGAAGAAGGAAGGAACCGGAAGAGGAAGCTCTTCATCCCTGCGTCCCTCGATCACAGAGCAGGTTTACAGTAATCGCCAGTAGATATTCATTCTAATAAATCCAATCTAATTGATGCTGGCTGGGGTCGCGTGGCAGCCGCGCCGAATCGACGATGCGTGACTTTCCAATTCGGCTATTTTATTCGATTAAATCGACGCCGCGCGGAGCGCAGCGTCCTTCCCGTCCTCCGATATTTAACCGGAGAACCACCTCCCGATTTTCATTAGCCAACCAACCAACCAACCCTTTCCCTTCCACCCCGGCGGCCCGCCACCTCGAAATGTACGCGATCGACACTTGAGCGTGTGCAATCCTTGCGGCGAGCTTCCATCCAAGCCAATGACATCCGCTTACAGTCGAGCATGTCCACTGTCTGATTTCCTCGCCGAACGACAATTGTACATACTACAACACAACTACACTTGTGTCTGTCTGTGCGCGCGATTCTCTCTCCCAGCTATTTCATTGGTTCACAGTACGAATCGACTTGGTTCTTTCCCTGAAAATAGTAAGTCACTCACGCTATCCTTGGGGGAACAATTGCGACCACTGACTGTGGACCACTCGGGGATAAAAGGAGGACATCTGTCAGCGGTGATAATCGGTAAGAGTCCACCGAGAAAGCTCACCGATTCCACACGAAAACTCGGAGAGAGCGAGATTGCTTTCGGGAGATGGATGTGTGACAGTTTCTTAGTGACAGATTTTCAAACGGGTGTAAATATTGATAAAAAATAATCTAAAATCAATTAGCTTCCCATACAAATTTCTACCATCCCCCAATATATAAGAAATTACAAATCAACTAATTTTCTATGTAAAAAAGCAATTGGTAAATGTACATCAAAGAGAGTAAATAAATATTACAAATATTATGTTAATATTACAATGTTAATGACATAATAAACTATTCGCGACAATCACGAAAGCTTGCTGGAAGCTCGTCGAAGTATGCATGTAGGTAGGAGGAGGAAAAGGAGAAAGATAAAAGGGGGAAAGGAAGAGTAGTAGAACGGGTAGTTCCACCCGGCAATTTCTCAATCGGGTCTCCAGCTGGCCGGCAAATCGAAATCTGAAAGTATAATTTCAATCCTCGCCCGACGACTTTCCCGTCGATTCTCCTCTTTAATTCCGTAATCGGATAATCTCGTCCGGCTGTCCCTGCCTCTGTGTGTGTGTGTGTGCGTGTCTCTTCTGCCTTGCGGGGTCTCTCTCTCTCTCTCTCTCGGGGAGAGCGGGGCCAGGTGGTAGAAGGGTAAAGTTGGGAGTTGGGTGGGTGTATAACTGGAGAGAGAGCAGAGCGACGCTCCTCTCTGTGTCGTATCGGAATACGGCAATGAATATTAATGGCCTGCGGGCTCGATTTCTAATAAGCAGGATTCTCCTGACTTTAATAAACGAGCTTTTGCCCGAGCTACTTTCCTGCATTAGCGTCACCAGGACTCTCTTTCTCTCTTTCCTCCTCTTACTGTACAAATTATACAGTGATACATATGTCGATCCTTCCCCTTCTCTCTCTCTCCCTCGAATTCCATTAGTTCAAAGAGCAAACTCGTCGCATAGACTTCCAAGAATTAACGATGCATTCTCGTACAAGTTCGCCTATTTGTTTATTGGATTCTCCCTCGCCACCACCACCACCACCACCACCACCACCGGCAACCCCGTTACTCATATTGGATAGTTATAATTCCTAGTGAGCTGTGAGTGGCACTAGTCTCACCCGAGTTTCCCAACGCAGAACACGACCAGTTTATAGATTTATATATGTTTTATTGATGCTCTTTTTCTGCATTTCATGCATTTTATGATTGCATGGTTTCCTTTTATTTTTCTATGGCTATTTTATGATACGTATTTATGATGGGTATTTATATATAGCCGGCGCGCGGCGGATAAAAAGGCGAGGGAAAGTGGGAAGGGGAGGCGGGTAAATATCCAATGATGGAAATTGGAGGATTGAGGCTGCATAAAGCAATTGAGAGGAGCAGAGGGCTGCCGGGTCCGGCGCGGCGCGAGCTCGCCTCTCCTTTTCCTTCATCTCGATGTGGAGCGAGGCATAAATATCCGGCGTGACGGCTGAGGATCAGAGGTGCTTGAAAAATACTGCAGTAAATTGCTTGCCGCGATGATGAATTAATTGTCGGCTATACAAATGTCCCGCGGGTGATGATGATATCGAAAGAGAGAGAAAGAGAGAGAGAGCAGCCCTGAGAATATCGCCCGGTGACGAGAGCCACTCAATGCCATCAACTGTTACATAATGCGCCGTAAAATACGTCAAATCGACGATAAATAATCTCCGAGGAAAGCCGACCATTAAGCAGCAGCGCTGCTTGTGGAATCAGATCGATCGGAGAGAATCAGGGAGAATCAGAGAGAATTGGAGAGAAATTGAAGAGAGAGAGAGAGAGAGGGAGAAGTCGAATTCACCTGTAGCGTTCGACAAATGGAGCGAGCGACCCTTTGTCCCTTTAAGCTCTAACCCCAACTTGCTCCTTCCACTCGCAAACCCCTCTTACTTATTCCCATTTTCGCGTCCTTGAAAGCCCATGACGAACTTGACGAGAATCATTCGACGAACCTTCGGCAGATTCCTCGAGACGCGGACGTTTTTACTTTCGTTTCAGGAGGTTCGCGCCAGCCGGAGTGTCTCTCGTGGCCTTTGAGGCGCTTTTCACTGCCTTTTTAATTTCCGCACCGAGCGGCCAAGTATGTATAAAGCGTTTCAGAAAAATCGAGTACTCTCTTCGTAATATCGTCTTTATAAATGTTCGAATTCACTGCTCGAGTATATCGGCTTCGGAGTTTTTCTCAGCTCTGCTTTCTCTCATTACCAGTGGAAAATAGGAGGCGGTGGAGTTGCAGTGTGCGCGTTTATGCATGTATTTCGAGGAGCGGGCAACTAGCGAATCTCAGCGGCGCATTCGTATCCTCCTTACGAGGCTTTCTTCTTCTTCTCCTCCACGCTGGCTGCACAGAGAGTTGGTGGAACGGATGGCGCATCCTGAGGATTCCACATCGCAAGCTACGCTGCGCACCAGACGCGCCCGCGCGCCCCGCGCTCTTCTTTCGAGCGGGGGATGAAGCGGAGGGATGATGCTCGTGCCACCGTAACGAATAACCCCGGGGAGCAGAAAAGAAGCAAGCAGTAGGTGTACGAGAAGGGGGCGCCCTCTCCCGCCCTCTCTCGCCCTCTCTCGCGTCCCCCTTGCCAGCGGCAACGAAGGCCGAAACCCACGTAATTTGCCCTTTCGAGGAAGTGAGTTTCGCGCTAGGAAAAGTTCCTCGCGCTTCCATGCTTCCCACCAAAGTAGCTATTCCTCTCGCCACCGCGCCACGCCGCGCCGCCTCTACATCTCCCAGAGCGCATCACCGCCTCAACCCTGCCAGTTCCCCTTAAATTTTTCATAGAGCATTTCGAAGCGAGAAATTAGACCTCTAAGAGCCGAGTGAAGGAGCGACTTCGACTGTACAAGTGTCAGCCGACCTCCGACACATTTAACACTCAAAGCACCGCCACTTACGCCAGTTATAAAATGGACATTGTTCTTATGAAAGGAATCCTCGAATTCATTGTACGAAATAGTGAACAATACAACTTTGATGTCATAATAAAAGAATCAATTATATATTTTGATTTTTATATGTAACAGTATTTTTTTTGTATTTGGATTTGAGTTGGTTTTATTGTAGGAGGCGATTGTTTCCGGTGTTCGCTTCCTATTGTTGTTGATTTTTATACATTTATATTTCGAACTTTTATAATTTTGATAATGGAACTATTGTTTCCCGGCTTAAACTTCGGAAAAAGATATCAATTCGTCGGGCGATCATGTGACCGGTCCAATTAGTGTTAAAGCAACAGCTTTTTCCCAGCATCCATTATCCGACCTTGAATGTCCGCGAATATTGGGAGAACTTTTTCATCGGCGAGTAGATATCTTATGCGCGAAGAAGGATCTAGCAATGCGTCTTTCTCTCACTGGCTGTTCCCGGAAGCTGTACACTGCCAAGCGAGGTCCATATTAATCTCTGCCAAGTACTGCTCCTTTCATCCCGGAAAGATTCTATTTCCCGGGACTAAGAAAAAGGTGGGAGTGCGGGCGACGCGAGCGCACCCTGGGAGATAGTGTCGAGAGAGGGGTGGGGGAGAGAGGAAGAGAGGGAAAGAAAAGGAGGTCCGAGTGAGGAGGGAAGCCTGTTCCCGGGTACAGTGCAAGCACTCGAGAGGGTTGAGGGAGTTTCGAAAGGACGAGGAGCGAAGAAGGACCCTTCCGAAGAAATTGAATGCAAATACGCCGGCAATACGTTCTCCCAGCGGGCTCCGGGCACCACTTCTTCCTCGACTTCGCCCTGTTTGTCGGTCATTCTACACTACCCCTCTTTACCTTCCCCACACAGCCTCTCTCTCTTTCTCACAGGCACACAGTGAGAGTAAAGCATCTTGTGCGAAATAGGTCGAGTCAAAATGGACCGACAGCGAGGCACACTCCTCCCAATCCCCTTTCCCCGCCCGAGTCCAAAGGACTCGGCGAATTTTCCTCGCGACCCCCTCTTTGCTAATTCAACCAACACCGACGCAGACCCTCGCAAAGCTTCCACCCCCCATTTTTCACTAGTAAACTGTTGCACCAACAGTCCCAACAAGCCCCCGGAACTATGTACCGACCGAAAATCGGAGGACAGAATGTTCTCAGGTTCGTTGAATACCTCGCGCTTGTTTATTCTCGTGAGAGGAACGCGTAGTAGTTTCCTCCCCGTTCGAGGAAGCAACCAACTCCTTTTGCACCTTGGCGAGTCGATGCGTTCGGTGACCCGGGAAAGATGTGTTGCTCCCTCGAATCTCGTCGCTATCTGCTGAGGTAAACGTCGCCATCGTCGCAGTAGTCGTCGTCGGTGGAAGGAGACGCCGACATTAGAGTATTATTCTTTCGCATGAGGAGAACTCGCAGACGCTCACGCAAATGCACTCCTCTAAATATAGTCTCGCATATACTTATGCGCATGTGGAACGAACACTCTCTCATTCCTGACTATTCCAATTTGAAGCCGAGCAAGGCACACCATCCGACAAAATAGTACTCGCAATCCCTATAATTTCCTACACTTGAGAAACATTTACTTATAAAGAACTTCGAAAGTGACGCTCAAATTACAGGGAAAATTTCATAATAAAATAGGAAGGAAACCCGTTAAAAGGCAAGTATTATAATAAATGAATATCATAGCACTTGAAAACGAGATGATACAAAAAGGTGATTCATAAGGGCTCCCACAAAAAGCTTCTCAGAAGTAACGCTCATTAACGAACGACACGGTAATATTATAAAAACGTTAATTGCTAAAACTGGAACGTGCTCTGTTCATGAGATGATTTAACAGAAAATTGCAACAAGTAAAAACTACATCTGGCAAGACTTTTTAAAAGGCCTCTTTTAAAGAAAAGGGTGAACAGGCCCTTAAAGAATTCTCACACATCAAATATACACGTTACAAAATTTCACTTATTATCCAACAATGGTCTTGGAGATTATAACAATTATTTTGTCGGACGCTGTACACTGGGAGGCTTAGGAAATGTCATAGGTGGATGAGGGATTCAAGCGAATTTGCTGGAGTGTGGACTCGAGTAACATTAGGCGCGTTATAGAGAGGGAGAAAGGAAGAGAGAGAGTATGGCAGGTTGTGATATCGCGTAAACCCTGGTGGCCTGAGGTCGGGTCGAGTGCAATCGAGGCAGAGTGCGAGGAGCACTGGGACGCGAATCGGGATCCGCGTGCTGCTGCTACTACTGCGAGTAGTGGAGGTCGCCACGGAAAATATAGGCCAGCCATAGGAAAGCAAGCGAGCTATGGCCAGAACTGGCCGCGAGAGAGCCACTCTAGCGGTGTCGTTAGCGCTACTAATTGGAATCCAATCGACGCGATTAATCGCTTAGCGCAACCCGACACACACCTCTTCTCCTCCTAGCTTCCCAGCAAGCTCGCAGCAGCGCAAGCAGATTACGATATATCGCGCTAGTTAGTTGCCAGCATCGATCTTGAATATCACAAGAATGCTCTCCTCTCTCATATTTGACTGGCAGGCAAATCGAAGGACTCTCCTCCTTTTCTCATCCTTCTGCCTCGTCTTCATTTCTTCGCGGGCGCCCTCTCCATTCCCTCTCCATTCCCTCGCTCGGTTATTTCCTTCGCGAGGAATGCCAGGAATGAAAGAAACTTTCGGCACGCCTCGGATCCATCGCCCTCTTCAACCGCGCGCGCGCGGACATATTTCGTATAACCCGTAGAGAGAGAATATCTGTCTATGAATATGTGCCTGCACGCGCGCGCGTGTGTGTGTGTGCCGTTGGAGCTTTTTTAATTTCGCAGCATCTCACCGGCGCGGGCGACGACGACGACGACGGCGTCGGCGTCGCCCTTTGAATGCGGGGACGCGCGCGGCACGCGCCTCGAGGAGCACCCGCCGAGCCAGCCTGGCCTTCCTCCTTTCCAGGCGAAAATAATAACGCCTCGTGACTCCAGGAAAGCTGTGCGCTACTCCACTTCGCATATGGAGCAGCGCGCAACACTGGATAGCCGGCGAGAGTCGCGTCTCCAAACCCTGACTTGATGAAACATAGAGAACGATCGAGTTCGAAACACCTTCCCTTGCAAAGAGAGATAGAACTCCCGAATAACAAGGATGAGAGAGAGATGCGCTTTGATACTTGCGCCCTTCCGTATAGAAACGCTGGCCCACCCAAAATTCTGCTACCCCTTATTCCGAGCTCCCCTTCTATATTCGGGCTGGCTGCGATCGAATTTAGTTCGTTAAGTGGCCTGCGAAGCACTCGCGATCAAAATGAAAATTCAATTTGACGATCCTTGACTCGTAGCCATAGAGAAGAGCGCGCTGGATGTGGAAAGGAGGGTGAAGGGAAAGGGGGATGGTTGGCGAGTGAAACTAGATTCACGAGTTAGATAGCCCTCTGCCAAGGCGAACTCTCTCTCTCTCTCTCCCTCTCTCTCGAGGCTCGGCTCAGCCTCAACGAAATAGAAGGGGGTGGTAGTCGGTGGGCTATGTTTGGAGGGTGGAGGAAAGGGATTCAGGACGACGGGAAAATAATCGGGCTAGTTTTGACTAAAGTCGGCTATACGGATAACGCAGGGTGGGGTGGGGAGGGCGAAAGGGAGGGAGAGAGAGAGGGAAAGAGCGGCTCGCTCGGACTTTCCCGCTGGATCCTGGTAATCCAGTCCAGCGGGAGTAAACGGCCAGCGGGATTCCGCGTTTCCGGAGAAATACGAGGGACATTGAGAATCGGCAAAGCTCTTCTCTGCCATCTCTCCATTGGCTTGGTTGCTTGCTTGGCCAACAGCGAAGCCTCCACACGACGCCGACGCCCGCGCCCGCGCCCGCCCTCTTCCAGAAATAGTAGGACGTCGCGCGGGTGAATAGGGCCGCGAAATTGCTGGGAACTGGGTCCGCGACACAAGTCGGAGTGCTTGAGTGCCGTTCCACGGCACGACAATAAAAATTAACCCCATTTCGTACTTGTCGTTGGCTCGGCGCGGTGCGGCGGGAGGCTTTTCGGTTAGAGAGGCAAGCGCGGTGGAAGAGTGGCAAGAGAGCCGGCCTCCTGAGTGCTGCACAGCTTAAATAATGCCAAGGTACGAATGAAGGTAGAACGTTCTCCCTAGCAGGTAGTATAGGCGGCCGAGCGAGCAAGCAAGCGGACGAATGGAGGTTGGAAGGCGAGAGGGCGAGCAAGTTGTAAGTGCGTGAGTGGAGGGTGGTAGGGGAAAGACGAGAAGGAGCACTGAGCGAGGAAGGAAGGAAGGAAGACGAGAGGGGTGAAAGAGTGAGGATAGGAAAGTCGAGAAGGCCAGAGGTCAAAAGTGACTGGCTGATTCTATGGTGTGGCTTATACATCCTCTTACGGCATACTCTCTCGCTCTCTCTCTCTCTCTCTCTCTCTCTCTCTCTCACTGTACTCGGCCTCCCCTTCTACCAGCACCGAAAGCTATCCAGGCCGAGACTTTCAGTCCAGGAGCAAGAGGACTCCGGCAAAGAGGCGAGGAGTCTTCCCTAGGAAAGGCGGCGGAGAAAAGGACTAGAGCATCAAGAGGGCGCCAAGAGAGGAAGAGAGTAACCGAGAAGAGAGCGAGTGTGTGTGGAAGAGGTATCTGCATATAACCTGGTTTCTCACTCTGGCGAAGGCACTTCTACCGCCCCGAAGAGAGTAACTCCTCGCTGCTGTCCCGACTGTCCTGGCGGCTCCTGCTGCTGCTGCTGCTGTGCTCGCTTGCTCGCGAGAAAGCGTAGAACGAGTTCCCTCGGGAAGTGGCCGGACGGGAGTCCCTATCCCTACCGAGCGTACGTTGCATATCCTGGAGAAGAGCGACCACTCCCGGGGGAGTCGGCTAGTGCTTCTCAAACAAGGGCCAGTCGAGCCCTCCATCCTTCATTACACTCCCGCCGCCACCCTCGACCCTCTCCCGCACCACCAACCCCTTCTCTCACCGCCCACCGCACCGCCGACCCATTCTCTCTCTTCTGAGGGAGAGGGAGAGAAGGAGAGTTTTTCTCGAGTGGACCCACGTGCCACGCGAACGTAAACGCAATGAATCCATAGACCGAGCGACGGAGTCCCCGGCTTTAAAGAGGAACGCTTCGAGTACAGGACTTCAGACGTGCCAACTAACCCCCATCCAAACCGACCACTTTACTCCCCGTTCTACCTTCTATCCCTCTTACTCTTACTCTTCCTCTTCTCATAATGATACCTCAAATGGCCATTATGAATCGTCGCGGCGAGTCTTTATCTACCCTTGGAAGATAGAGATTCGACACAGTGTTAGCTTCCACCTCGCATTTCAACTACCTCGAGAGACCTTATCAAATCCCACTATATCGATGCTCTTGAATACATTTACATATTTCTGTCCTCGCAGAAATTATTAGTCTGGATTTGGAGATTTTATGTATTGTTGTATTTAGAATATTAATATTTGTATTTCGTGTATTCACTATTTAATATATTTTATATATCGAGTTGTATTGGTTTCGCTGAGAAAAAGAAGAGGCATCACTTCCGTCCGAGAGGGCTGATTCATTTAACTCGAATGGCATTCCAGGAGAACGCTTCGGAAGCATCTTCGAATTCGATACGGTACCACTTGCGCCTTGGAGTCTCTAACGCGCGCGCGTGTCGTTTATCATGCCGTTGTCCCCCTATTGGCGAAATTAATAAGCCGGGTTTAATGGGCTAACTTCCGTTGCGGATCGTAAAGCTGGCCGTTTCCCCCTGAGTCCGAGCGGTGAAAAGGGCCGGGAGCGGGAACACGCGGTCGCTGCTGCTGCTGCTGCCGCCGCGTTATTCCAGGATAAAAGAGATGGGATGGAAGAGACGGAATGGGAAAATAGGGAACGAACCGGCGAATCGACGAAACTAGTGGCCGAGCGAATAGGGAAGAAGGTGAATCGAGCGAGCGAGAGAGCGAGAGAGAGCGAGAGAGAGAGAAAGGGGGAGGAAAAACGAGAGGACAGGGAGGAAAGCACCGGATGCGGGAGCCAGGCTAGCAATATCGAGATGAGTTATTGTTCGCCGAGCACAATACGCTCAAATATAGAGCGAAGCCGAGAAATTGATAGAAAAAATCCGTATGGTTCTATCAGGGCCTTTATTAATTCTCAGCGTCGTTCTCGTCCTACCGAGGAATACAGGCCGTGCCGCGCCGCGCCGCGCCGCACCGCGCCGATCCACCAACGCCACTGAATTACAAGGCACAATCAAACACACTGCTTTAAGGTAGCGTTAAAAATTATCGAGCCGTAAGGCAGTGAACAAAAAATTATCATATGCGAACTAAATTCCAAATGAATCCCCCACGATAAAACATATATGTTTAAGAAGGGTGGGCTTAGTAAAACCTCCCAAAATAAATATACTCTTGACCATTCGCTGACATAAATTGCCGAATAAATTTAACCCTACCATTCACACCTTAGCATTTATTTGACACATCCCGCACATAAGGACAATTTAAACACCCCCTCCCGATTTTTTATAAGTGTAGCCCTTTGCGCTGGGATTATTTACAGATGGAGGGTGAAAGATAGTTGGTGGGGGCGATAGAGATTGAGAAGACAGTCACCCTCTACTCGAGGGTATTCCAGTAACGAAGCGACCTGGGCATTCTTTCGTTGATCGAGGATCTGCACGGGGGACACCGTCGAGAAAGGAAGAACCGGCTGATCCCGCGAGATATTAAGTAAAGAAGTAGACTGTCTCGCCGGGAAAGGCGACGGCGGCAGCGGCGGCGGAGGCGGCGAGCCTCGGGCTATCTCGTTTCCCCATTATTCCACGCTTAAATCTGCTATGCCAGTCCACGCGCGTCCTCTCTGATCGATAGCCGCCGCTCGAGGACCAAACGACGAGGATACTATCCGCCTCGAGGAATGAAATCGAGCAAGGAAAAAGAGAGAGAGAAAGGGAGAAAGGGAGAAAGGGAGAGTGGTGGGTGCAAAGGGTTGCTAAGCAGAAGGCTGTAGGTATACATCGCGGTACACAGATTCCATGGCGAGGAGGAACCATAGGAAAGCTCGAGGACAAAGGGAAATGGATGTGGAAAGAGTGAAAACTCAGCTGACTCGCTCGCCGAGCATGCCGAAAGGGAGAGAAGAGCCTAACGGTATACGAATCTGCCAGAGAGAGATTCCATCTCGCACTCTCTCGCGCTCTCTCTCTCTTTCTCGCGGGAGGAGGTTTGCTCGGGGGAAGAGATAGAGAGCAAACCTGCACGGAAGGCTCTCCTCGCAAATCCATTACGAGGAGGGAAAACAGTGCTCGGCGTCCCTCGAGCAAATCGTTTCCCTCCTCGTAAATCGGCATGGACACACACCGACGGCGCTACCAAGAAGACCAACGAGGTGTGTCCCAACGGAGTCCTGTCGTTGAAATCGTAACGATACTATGGCAAATGTAAGAATCTCGTCGGCGATCCTCCCACAAGTGTGTAGGAGAGAGGGCCGGTACAAATGGAGGCTTAGCAAACAATAGGCTTGCATCAATCAGAGGGAGGAGAAAGAAGTTCTTCAGTGGGATTGCGCGTGCACACTTAGACTTGCGAAGCATTAGAGAACGCTGGAGAAGGTGGAGGTGGAGGAGGTGGAGGAGGAGGAGCGCGCTCTGTAGACTTGCAATAAAGGTTTGTTTCCGGGACGAACCTCATATCTCCGGGAAGTTGGTGCCCGTACTTAAGGCTCTTCCAGGAGTGGCCAGATAAGGAAAGTTCGGCTTCCGTATTACTTTTCATCGCGGGTGAAAAGGATTAATGGATGCCGAGGATTTAAATAATTGCGGAGCGCAGCCGCTCGGCTCCTGCCTCTGCGACGCCGGCACCGACGGCGGCACCGACGGCAGTGGCGGCGGTGGAGGGTTGGAGGTGAAGCTTCGGCGTAGGAAAGGAGCTGCATCCCCGGGCGTTCGACAAATTTCGAGGACATACCTTTCGAGTGAGAAAGCTAACTATTTCCCACTCTTTTCTACTGCTATCCAACCACCCACCTATTCCTCCTCCTCCTCCTCCCGCTTCCCCTTCCCTTTCCACTTGTCGTCGTTCGGACTTAGCCCGGGGAATTCCCTTCCGCTTTACGTGAACGCGATAATTTTCATCCCCCACGGCTCGCCCGCGCACGGGGATTTCCCTCCCGGGAGGCAGCCAGTTCGAGAGGCGAGAAAAACTCGAATGAGAGAGCGAGTGAGAGCGAGAGCATTCGTGCCCCGTCCCGTGGATCGTTCCGGCACGGCGCGGCGCTCGAGACGCTCCATTAACCTTCTTCGAGCGCTTTTTGCTTCTCGAGAGATGCAGAACTGGGATTTGGCTCTCGGCGATATTCCATCTGCCTTCTCCGTCGCCGTCCGACGCCGTCAGCGCGCTCGCGAGACTTCCGCCTTCCGTCCGGAATCTCTCACCGGCCAAGCAAAAAGCACCACCACCATCCACCACCACCCACCACTCGCACGCTCACCAAACGATATTTTCCTGGCTAGCTCTCTCCGCCGCGATCTTTCGCACTGCTTTATTATGCCGTCAACGAACGAAAGAGAACGGAAGCGCGTCCAATCAATTCCTGCCTCCTTCGCTCTAACACCCTCCCTCTCTCCCTCTATCTTTGATTCTAGAATCCTAGATCGAACTTGGAGCATCATCATGTTCTCGTGTTCCTCAGACCTTTTCGATCCTTTTGCCTCGAAGCCTTGAACACCCTTTTCTCTCAACGCTTCCCAAGAGCCTGGTCATTTTCGACAGCTAATATCGAGCACTGCTTCAACCCTCTCTTCGATTATCCCCATTTCCTCACTCTCTCTCTCTCTCTCTTCCACATTTTGCTCTACACATTTCTAACTGCTAGGCTCTTCGTGCTCTCCAGTTAACCAGAGTTACTAGTGGCTGACAGTTAATCTCTGTAACTTGCAAGAGTTATCGTCGATAGGGTTGGTAACAGCTGTGCGCTTTGCGCGAGGTTCGCCAGGATAGCGTAACCAGTGAGGAGTCCGGGCTGGCAGAGTTGCAGTGATTTTTGGCTGATTATTGCGGCCAGCGCGTCTTCTCCAGCAGAGGCCGGGTTTTCAGTGCCGGTGAGCCTGTAGCGCCAGCTTATTCCCGTTTATCTGAATTTCGGCCGGTGCTCGCTCTGCCAGCCGTAACGCCGTAGGCACCCCCATTTTCCGCGCGTTTATTCGCTCCAAGGCTTTCTCCATTTTCTGCCATCTCCCTCTTTCTCACCCGGCCTTCGCCACTCTCTCTCTTTCTCTTTCTCTCTTTCCAGTTGGTTTTCGCCTGTTTCAGTGAGCCGTTTCTCCAGCGGCAGCAGCGGCAGCAGCAGCAGCATTGGGAGAGAACTGGGGGAGGTCTGCCTGGCTGGCTGGTTGCCTCGTCCTCATCGCGCAGCCGGAACGGAAGACTAAGTAAGAGGAACTTCGCGTTTCGTCCTCGCGGCGCACTTGACGTGATTTTAATTCGAACGCGTCCTCTTTCCCCTCGGCGACGACGAGGAGGAGGAGGAGAGGACGAGTGCTCGCTCGCTCGCTCGCTCGCTCGCATCGCACCGAGTTGAAGCGGCGCGGCGGCGACGGCGACGGCGGCGGTGGAACTCTCTCGCATTCTCTTGCGGACACCTAGTCCCGGGACATGACTCGCCTTTTCTCGCCTACATTGTAGCGTCGCACGCTTTCATTATCGTAGCCAGACTTCCCTTCCCACAAAGTCCAATGGTTAATTCACGCCTCCTGTATAGCCCTCCCCCTCCCCTTCTTGCTTCGCCATCCGCCACTGGATCACCATACTATTGCTTTTTCTAGGTTTTAGAGTACTAGGATCTCTCTCTCTCTCACTGTCGCTATTCTGCGTTACTGCGACTCTTCTCTGTGACGAGTCACTTGTTAAATAGCTGTCCCAACCGGCTCTTCCCTCCGTCTGACACATTTCGTGTTCCAGCTAACAATGATTTAATTTCAAGGAGCATACAACATATGCTTTGAAATTAACTATGATATTTAGTTTTAATTAAGAGGTAACTTTGCACTGTTTCCCTTTTGAATAAATCGGTGGCTCCAGTAAATAGAAGTGTGGGAAAGTGAAAAAATCTGATGGGATTGATTAATCGGGGCTGCCTTCTCGAGTGTTTACGGTACAATTCTGGGTTTTATTCGGCTGATTCTTTGTTTTAAACTCGTTTGGATACTTGAACAATCGATTTATGTACCGTTCGGGAAGGTCCGAGGACATTTCAAAAATGCGAAAAAATGAATTTTGAGCTAGGGCTCTGGAATTTTTACTACTTCTTCCTCGATGCAACAAAACATTCCCTGCCAAGTTTCAGCCCAGGAAAGGTCGGGAAGTCATGAAAACATAACAAAAACCGTTGAAATCAAATATTCCCGATTGGTTTTCCACGTGTTTTCAGTCGAATTCCGGCATTTCCCCCACAACATTTATGTTTTTTTTCCGTTTTGAGACACGAGCAATCGAAAAATCAAGCGTTCGTCCCGGTCCCAGAACCTTCGAAAAATCGAAAATTTTTGAAGGGGTATGCCTTAAAAAATTTGCGAAAAAATGAATTTTGAGCTAGGGCTCTGGAATTTTTTCTACTTTTTCCTCGATGCAAAAAAACATTCCCTGCCAAGTTTCAGCCCCGGGAAAGGTCAGGAAGTCATGAAAACATAACAAAAACCGTTGAAATGAAGTATTCCAGATCGGTTTTCCATGTGTTTTCGGTCGAATTCCGGCATTTCCCCCACAACATTTATGTTTTTTATCCGTTTTGAGACACGAGGAATCGAAAAATCAAGCGTTCGTCCCGGTCCCAGAACCTTCGAAAAATCGAAAATTTTTGAAGGGGTATGCCTTAAAAAATTTGCGAAAAAATGAATTTTGAGCTAGGGGCCTGGAATTTTTTCTACTTTTTCCTCGATGCAAAAAAACATTCCCTGCCAAGTTTCAGCCCCGGGAAAGGTCGGGAAGTCATGAAAACATAACAAAAACCGTTGAAATGAAATATTCAAGATCGGTTTTCCATGTGTTTTCGGTCGAATTCCGGCATTTCCCCCACAACATTTATGTTTTTTTTTCGTTTTGAGACACGAGGAATCGAAAAATCAAGCTTTCGTTCCAGTCCCAGAACCTTCGAAAAATCGAAAATTTTTGAAGGGGTATGCCTTAAAAAATTTGCGAAAAAATGAATTTTGAGCTAGGGCTCTGGAATTTTTTCTACTTTCTCCTCGATGCAAAAAAACATTCCCCACCAAATTTCAGCCCCGGAAAAGGTCGGGAAGTATGCAAAACATGGGAAAAACCGTGAAAATTAAACGAAATTAATTGTTCAGGAGATCCCTTCCACCTGTTTTCGATACAATTCCGGCATTTCTACCACTGGTTTCACATTTTCTCTCTATTTAATACAAGAGTACAGAAATAGAAGAAATGAGAGAGAAATACGTAGTTGTCGAAATCATGGCAGGGATGCAAGAGACTGCGAATGGGAAAGAAAGAATGATCTAGTTAGTTTTTGCAGTATGCGTCGGTCGACGATACACACCTCTGCAAGCCGTGCTCTGAAGAACTTTGCGCGGCTCTATTGCGGAGGAGGGTATATCTCGCTTTATTTTCGGCCCGCTCCACTTCTCGGTGCCGACTGGGAGCAGCAGCACCAGCAACTGCTAGGTCACTTCGTTTGTGACCCCGTGCCGCTCCGTCCTACCTGTCGTCAATGCTTGCCTTGTCGTATGACGACCATCATCATCCCAGTGAGAATGAAGGGTTGACAGTTGCGCCGAAAGTGGGCTCGAAGGGATGGCGGGGCCGAGGGGCGTAGGAGAGGGTGGAGAGGAGGTGGGAGTGAGGGAAGTAGCGCGGAAAATAGAGGAAAGCTTGTGAAAGAAGAGAGAGACAAAGGAGTCAGGAGGGCGAATCGCAGGAGAGAGCGCGCGCGGCAAGCAGCACTCCGTTTTAAGTAATTGCCGGTCCTATCGAGAGCTCTCCAACGAACGAAAGGAAAGCGAGTGAGCGAGCTAGCGATTCTCGGTCCCGCTCGAGTTCTCGAGCGGTGGCGGCGGCGGTACGATTAAGCGATCGAACGCGAACTTCCCATTGCAGCGCGGTAGCGCTCGCCAAGACAGTCGAAGCAAGCAGGCAGGCAAGCAGGCAGGCAGGCAAGCAAGCCATCGAGAGGCAGCCGGAGCGAAGGAAGGCGCAGGCAAGGCAGGCGCGCGCGCTGCCGCATTTAATTTACCGTTATTCAGCCGCCCTTTCTCAGCGAATCTCCCTTGTTTGCTCCTTGAGCCCCCCGGCTGGCCGGTCGGCCCCCCTCTTCTTCTTTTGTCAAGCGCAACATCCTTTTCTCGCGGCGGCACGTCAATGCGTCATTGTTCCCAACGCCGCGCCGTTCCCTCGCTCTCTCGCCCCCGCCGCCCCCGCCTCCCCCTCCGGGCGGAAATCGCGGCCGGACAAGAGAAGCGGCTTCAAATGATTATATAAACCACCCCTCGAGCCACCCCCACCGGCCGTCCTTTATACATCTCATCACCACGGCGATTTCCATGCGAACTGGAAAGCAGTTAAGGATTCCCTCCTCGAGTATCTGTCCGCCGCCCTCCCTACCGCCGCGCCAGCCTCTGGCAACGATCCTCTGTCGCGCGAGTGCCTCTTACTCGATTAAGGAGAATGCGGAATTCGTCAGCGCTCAATCGCTGGCACGTCAATCCTTGCGGGAAGTACCAGATGAAAATTGCATTCATTCCTTTCTGCATTTCTCTCTCCCTCTCTCTCTCTGTCTATCTTTATCTTTATCTTTCTCTTTGTGTGTGTGTGTATGCAGTGTCTCAGTGGGCACACAACGAGGAAAGAAGAGCGCTAGTTGGAAAGCGGAATGGGTGGGAGAGAGCGCGCGACCGCGGAGACAAACGCTCTGCGATTCCCATTGTGCATACAGATAAGGATCGTTTACTTTGTTATCGCTAACGAGTCGGATGCTCGGTGGCTGAAGAGCAATGGATTGCTGAGCACTAAACAACATCTGCCTGGCCCACTCTCTCTCTCTCTTGCTCGCTCTCTCTTGCTCGGTATCGGCCGACGTCGCCGATATCGAGCGTATTTCGCTGCACACTGCGACGATGACGCGTCATGACGATGGCTAGGACAAGATTGTTTTGGAAATTTGCGTGCTTCAAGTTCGTAATTGGACCAATTGCGGTCAGGGTCGCTCGATATTTCAGTATGCTCGGTGCTGTGTTCGAGAAAATAGTTGTCACAATTTGTAAAGTGGCTGATTGATAATAGGAAGTTTGCTAGCATGATTCTGTGGGAGCTTTTTAGGGGGAAAGAAGTTCCTTTCATAGTGACAGTTATTTTATTATACGCGTTATTATAGCATCCTTCAGGAATGAAGTTCCAAGTCATACTTAAGACTTGTATGTTATAGGGTGGTAATTATTACACCCGCGACTTTACTAATTTTTACTGTTAACTTCATGGAAAAAAACAGTATACTCGTATTATTCTATGACAGAGCATTCTTTAGTTTCCATCCGGACGAGAGTTTTGTAGATTGTGACAACTATTTTATTGGAGGCTGTAGATATACTAGAGTTCCGTGAGTGGTGGAGTGATGGTTGGTGTTCGCGCCTGTTTGAAAGAGAGAACGAAGAGAGGGGTTGACTTGGACATTTCACTGAACACATTCGGCTCTCTCGGCGTAAGCCTGACGACTGGCTGTTACGAGTCCTGGCGGCTAGCCAGGATTAATTACGTTCGCCGCTGGATAATCCATACGGTCCATACGCTCGCTGTTGAACGACTTTCGCCTTTCCCTCGTCGCTCTCCTCGCGTTGCTTCTCCCTCGGCCCCGTTTTGTCCGCAGGACTTGTATGTACCTTGTAGCCCGCGGACAAAACCCCGCACTATTCCGGGCATGCACGTCTCTCTCTCTCTCTCTCCCTCTCTCTGCCTCGCCCTCGAGAATCGACGCAGAATCTCGTTAAGGCACATTATGACCACGCCGCTAAAGTTCCTCGCGCCCGGGGAACACCAAGAGAGCACCGTCCACTGGGAGCGGAGAGGAGGACAGGTTGGTTGGGTGAGGTCGCCTCGCCTCGCCTCGACTCGACTCGAGAAAGAATCCTTGGCAGTCCAATGGGGTCTCTCCTTAATCGCCGCGTATCGGAGCAATCCTCTTTAATTGCAAAGTTCCGCCCAGGCGAATATAGAACCAAGCAATTAATGGAGATTTTTAATAGAATGCGGTCTCCCTCTTCACTCACCTTCTAACTACTATTAGTCCCCGAGCGAGACAGAAACAAAGAGCGTGAGAGAGAGAGAGTGAGCGAGAGAGGAGCGGGAAGTTGGGCAGGAGTTCGAAACGAGCGACTGCATCGGCAAACTGATTGCATAATTTCCCCGGAGGGAATGATAGAGCGTTATATGCTCGAATAAGAGCGTCGATGAAGACGGGCGTTCGTGTTTTATCGGGCGGCGTGATCGAGAATCGACTATACAGAGGGAAAGAACAAACCGAAAGAGGAAGAGGGAGGAAGAGAGAGGGTGCGAGGAGCAGCCGGACAGTGATTTCGGAGGATCGAGCGGAGGTCCGTGAAGTCACGGCAGGTGTTTGGTGGTTCGAGCAGCTGCAATCACGACCACCATCTGCCGCAGTAATGCACGCCTCTCCGAGGCCCCGCGTGAACCAAGGAATCGAGTCTCTCTGTGTGTGTGTGTGGGTCTGTGCTTCGTGTGTGCCTCGAGGCATCCGCAATTAGAGCCCTCTGAAACACGTGCCCGCACCGGCGCACAGTGGCTTCAGAATCCAGAAAAATGTGGACAAAATTTGTTTCTCAACTTGTACAACTTGAAGACCTTGTAGCAAATGAATTATAATGATATGTAAATTGAGGTAAATTAGTGTTATACATTTGCTATTATTGATAGTTTCCTTGTATGCATAAATATTCATAATATTTTTGATTATTCGATCGAATGTTAATTGTACTTCTTAATACATCCGCGTCAATAAGCAATCGAGTTATAAAATACCGTATTATATGTTTACTTCACGTTATTTATACTGCTTACAATTAATAAGATCTTCTTATTGTTCGTTATTCATTTCAATATAGTTATAATATTTAGAAGTCAATATTAAAGCGTTCCTTGATACTTTCAATTCATGAACAGCTGGGAAAATAATTTTGTCCGGGTTTTTCGTGATTCAACAGCCGAGTGCTTGGCGGTTCATCCGATTGCAGCTTTTTCTCTTGCATCGCATTCTCTTTCATCTTGCTCTTCTGGAGGAGCGTCGGCTCCAGTGCTTCGAAGCTGCGAGTTATATCGCCAGACACGCGTTATACTTCTCGCTCGGCGGCGGCGGCGGCGGCGGCGGCGCGGCGCTCCAGAGCCTGGCATTCTACCACTTTTCTACCTGGTTGACCTCAGCTCTCGGACTGGCCTCGCTGACCCCCCTTTCCTTCCTTCTCCTTCTTATTCGAGAGCGTCTCTGGAATATGCCCTGCGCCGATCGCCATCGATCCCTCCAAATCAACGACATCTGGCTAGCACGCGTCAGAAATATTCCGAGGATGACGCGCGCGCGTGCATGTACGTATGTATGTTGTGTAGCGGTACACAACAGGACATCTGCGAGAAAATTGCGAATCCGGATAAGTGATCCTGCGGTGTCGTTCGCGCGCCTATTACCGCCAGGAAACGAACTGCAAGCCCTTCCAGTGCAGCTCGCTGGCGTTCAATGTCGCGTGGCAAATCATTTCCTGACAGGAATCCGCCTCGGATGCAACAGCTGGGCTAGCACGAGCTCGTTTCAAAGGCGCTCTCTCTGTCGCTCTCGGCCGAGCCCGCGCGATGTTAAAGGGCTTTCGCTGCCGCCACCACCCCCTTCGAAAACGGGGGTGGATTACACATCCCTCTTGGTGTTCGCAGTGGTCTACCTTGCCGACCAGCAGGACTCGCCTGTTGGGTTCGTAGCGGCATCTGCTACAACCCGCTCGCTTTACCAAGCGACTAACTTACTTGTCTCTCCGCTTGTATCGACCAGACTGATTTCTATTGGATCGTATGTGTGTTAGAGAGGACGGCGCGAAATCCTGCGCCGGTGATTAGAGTTGCAAATGAATCCTGAAGCGAGAGAGTGACCGATGTAGGGGAGGAGCAGTTTGCATCGGGGCACGAAACCCTGTGTCATTGCCGGTCATGAACCTAAACCACCCTCGACCTACCAAGAGAACCATTACCTTTCCAAGAGATTTATTTGACGCACTTGGGCTACTTGGCACAAAAAGAATCACAGTTTTCGAAGTCCCCTGAGAATAATTGCCATCCCCGACCACCCCTAAAATGCTTGAATGTGAAAGGTTCGAATGATAAAAAGAAGAATATTAAGGAGTGCGATGCCAAAGGGTTGGAAAAAGGTTCGCCAGAGATTGTCAGGATAAATAAGTCAAAACCGATCAAAGAATCGAAAAATCGAAAAGGCTAACTCGGAGGAGTGGGAATTACTCCTTTACGTTCCATCTGTTCTTTCAATGCAAATTTCTGCACTTTCCCACTTGCTGTTTTCGGATACTCGTCCACGATGACGACATAACGCGGTATCTTGAAGTGGGCGATCTTTCCTTTGCAGTAGCTCTTGAGCTGGTCAGGTGTGAGGCTTGCACCATCCCTTAATCGGAGGCATGCGCATATCTCCTCGCCGTAGACGTCGTCGTGAGCTCCTATTACCTGAGCTTCTACGATCAGAGGATGTGTCATCAGGAAATCCTCCACTTCCTGCGAATCAATTGGCACCGCGCCAACGAATTACATTTACAGATTGGCTTTTACCCATATCTTCATCCTTTCTATCTATACTTCTATGGTTATTCAATACTTATATATCAAAGAAACCTTTTAGATATAGCTAATAATCTTCCTGGTTCCATAAAGGATTATGCGAAAAAATGAATTTCGAGCTAGAGCTCTGGAATTTTTACTACTTCTTTCTCGATGCAAAAAAATATTCCCTGCCAAGTTTCAGCCCCGGGAAAGGTCGGGAAGTATGAAAAACATCCGAAAAACCATCAGAATGAAATATTCAGGATCGGTTTTCCATGTGTTTCCGGTCGAATTCCGGCATTTCCCCCACAACATTTATGTTTTTTATCCGTTTTGAGACACGAGCAATCGAAAAATCAAGCGTTCGTCCCGGTCCCAGAACCTTCGAAAAATCGAAAATTTTTGAAGGGGTATGCCTTAAAAAATTTGCGAAAAAATGAATTTTGAGCTAGGGCTCTGGAATTTTTTCTACTTTTTCCTCGATGTAAAAAAACACTTTCTACCAAATTTCAGCCCCGGGAAAAGTCGGGAAGATAAAAAAACATGGGGAAAACCATCAAAGTCAAATATTCCAGATCGGTTTTCCACGTGTTTTGGGTAGAATTCCGGCATTTCCCCCACAACATTTATGTTTTTTTTCCGTTTTGAGACACGAGGAATCGAAAAATCAAGCTTTCGTTCCAGTCCCAGAACCTTCGAAAAATCGAAAATTTTTGAAGGGGTATGCCTTAAAAAATTTGCGAAAAAATGAATTTTGAGCTAGGGGCCTGGAATTTTTTCTACTTTTTCCTCGATGCAAAAAAACATTCCCTGCCAAGTTTCAGTCCCGGGAAAGGTCGGGAAGTCATGAAAACATAACAAAAACCGTTGAAATCAAATATTCAAGATTGGTTTTCCATGTGTTTTCGATCGAATTCCGGCATTTCCCCCACAACATTTATGTTTTTTTTCCGTTTTGAGACACGAGGAATCGAAAAATCAAACGTTCGTCCCGGTCCCAGAACCTTCGAAAAATCGAAAATTTTTGAAGGGGTATGCCTTAAAAAATTTGCGAAAAAATGAATTTTGAGCTAGGGCTTTGGAATTTTTACTACTTTTTCCTCGATGGAAAAAAACACTTTCTACAAAATTTTAGCCCCGGAAAATATCGGGAAGTATGAAAAACATGGGGAAAACCATTAAAATTAAACGAAATTAATTGTTTAGGAGATCCCTTCCACCTGTTTTCGATACAATTCCGGCATTTCTGTCACTAGTTTCATGTTTTCTATCTGTTCTGATACTCAAGGAATGGATTTGGAAAATCATTTGAGATCACCGAAGTAATTCCAAAACCTCCCCTAATAATTGCGACAAAAAATGTATCCCGATGCTTGAAAGGACTATGATTCGAATGTTAATCTGAAAGATATGAGAGGCATACCCTGGGGAAAATATTCTCTCCGCCGCGGATGAGCATGTCCTTATTCCTTCCGATCACGCGTCCATATCCATTTCTCTCGAGGATGAACCGGTCGCCGGTCTTGAGCCAGCCGTCCTCCGTGATGCTCTTCTTGGTATTCTCCTCATCTCCCCAGTAATGTAGCATGGTGGTGTAGCCACGGGTCCACAATTCTCCAGGGCTTCCGAAGGGCAGCGTTTGCCCGTTCTCGTCGACAACCTGTTCGACCAAAAGCACCGACTCGTGTCGAGGTGACTGAGAGTGTGCGCGAGAGAAAGGAAAATAAAAGGCGAAATCGGGTGAGAGGGAAGGAGAGAGAGAGAGAGTGGCAGGTATTCGGAGCGTAGAAAAATGCGAGGGTGACAAAACCACATTGTGGTTTGGGGGGGAGGTAAAGTGGCAAGGGAGGCTTCGGGGCGAGACAGGCTTACGTAAAGCCAGCTAGGATAGTGGCGGTGGTGGTATCGCGTTGCCATAGAAGGGTGACTGATTGTTGGCGCATCGCTTGTTTACCTTTGCCTCGACGTGATCCGACAGGTGACCCACTGTGTTCTCCGCCAGCTCGGCCGATTCGCCAGGCAGCGACTGGAACACTATTCCGGTCGTCTCCGTCAATCCGTATATCATCTGCCCAATAGAAACAACTTACATCAAACTCCTCCCTCTCATTTCCAACACTCCCCCATTTACCCAATCGAATTCTTACATATTAAAAACTTGCAGAAAGAAATTTAAACATTCAGAAAGCTAGTCATCGAAATTCCAGAATGGAATGCACTCAGTTAAGCTCTAGAATCCCGGTGGGCCATTAATTTAAAGCAACGATTTCCTAGAGTTAAAGTTGGGAAATCTGGGATGCTGATGAGCGACGAGAAAGATGCGAAGTCTTCTTTATCGAAGAGTTTTCGAGAGTCCAGCCGGTGAGAGACTCCTCTCCCGTGCTATTGATCGCACGGCGGAGGCGAGCGATATTTCTCCGAGGAATCGTATTTATGCATACGAAGTTGAGAGAGTAAGAGAGAATGCGAGAGAGAGAGAGCGAGAGGGTCGCCGCTGGCTCGTGCGAGATATGCGCATAGATATCAGCTGGAGAACGCGTCGCGTCGTCGACCTTCTCCGCTTCGATCCAGCGTCGCGTCGATCCTAAAGAGGACCCTCCGCCCTCTCCCGCTCTCTCTCCGCTTGGTATCTCGAGCGAATAATTCGAGCTTGCAAGCCGACTGCGCGTAAATAATCCCTCCAGGCCTCCGGGGAGGATCCATCGCACACGCTCGGCCAGCAGATTCCGCTGGCAGTGGCTGCTGCTGCGGCAGCGGGTGGTCTTATGATAATCGGTAATTACATCCACTCTCTACGAGCTGGCAATTACTCGCGAGCTTCGTTGGATTACCTTCATCTTATCGAAGTTGAAGGCCTCCTTTATCCTCCTCAAGAGTTCCGGCGATGCTGGCGATCCTCCTGTCGAGCCGCAGAACAGTTCTATCGGTGGACAGTTCAGTCGATCACGCGCGTTCAATAGATTGATCTGATAATCGAGATATTAGTTGATTATTGCCAAAATACTGCTGGACCCAATGATTTTCGGGAGATAATACGATTCTTATAAAGAAAAGCTGTGAGAATCATGAAAAAAAATTGTTAAAAAATTCCAGGACACTCCTGGAATTTTTTTACTATTTTTTTCGTAATCCTCGCAACTTTTTCCTATAGGAACAATGCGATTTTTGACACACCGCGATTTGAATAGTATTTTTACAGAAAAGAGTTGCGAGGATGACGAAAAAAAATAGTTAAAAAATTCCCGGAGGGTCCTGGAATTTTTTTAGGATTTTTTTCGTAATTCTCGCGGCCTATTTTTATACGAATACTACTGAGAAATCGTTGTCTTGCCGATTTTCGTTGATGGGGAATCCATGGTCGAATAATTGCTACTCACCCACATAGTGGGAGTGCCATAAGTAACGTCACACTTCTCCTTGAGGATGACCTCGAGCGATTTTATTGGATCAAAGGATCGATTCTCAAGGACAAGAGTGCCGCCCGAGTGAAGGACTGCAATATTGCCCATGAGCAATCCGAAGGCATGAAAGAAGGGCATGTTGAAGCAAATCCTTCGCTCCTCGTTCAATTCGAGCCTCCTGACAGCCTGTTTGCCAGAGAAGAGAATATGAAATCTGACGGCAAGTGTCAGTACGCGGCTTGATGATTTCGAAAGGGGAGCTCAAGTCACCTGTCCGGAATTGTTGACGATCGACCTGTGCGAGATGAAGGTGGCTTTCGGTTTGCCGGTGGTGCCGGAAGTGAACTGTATGTTGCAGCCATCGTGGCAGGAGACGGCGGAATGCTCGGCGGCGACGGCGGAGACCTCGATGTTCGAAGGGATGGCTTCGACGTCAGCGAAACGGCGTGTGCCTCTGCAAATTGAAAGGCGGCAATGCCTGCTGATCGATCGCGATCGGTCATCGACTCGCGCGCCCCTCGATGGATGCCAGCGCAGAGCCAGACACACGATGGACACGCGAAAGAGAGAGAGAGAGAGACTACCGCCAAATACACACCCTTGCCGACCCCCGACCATTAACCTAATTGCGCCCTGATTCCTTCCCAGTGCAAGATTATTAATCAAAACGATGATCGGGCGGGAAACTTTTGAGAATTATGAGGGCGAGTCCCGAAATAGATTGACCGAACGAACGAGCCAGCCGATCAATCGAGTTCCAACCACCCCCTTCTTCGCCTCTCTTTCTCTCTTCGGGACACACCAGCACCGGACGCGACACCCAACTCCACCGGATCTGAGTGGCCGACCCTGTTTTTCCCCAAATTGAACGCCACTCTCCTTGATTCACCATTTTTCCATATCACCCTGCGCCGAACGAAGCGCAACTATACAGCCTTTAAAAGCACTGGATAATTAAATAGGCACTCCCACCCACCCCTTTTGAATTAGCACTCTTTCTCTCTCGCGACTAATACGAATCTCGTTGGAAAAAATTGCGTCACTACTCCGCGTCTAACCCACTTCTCAGGAAGTCTTGCGGGGCCAGTGCGTGAAAGCGAATGCGTGACCATTCGCACGCGATATTCATGAATGCCCCTTGAAGAAATGGAGAAAGCCGCCACCCTCCCTCTTCGAGATATAAAACTCGCGGCAGTGAAACATGGTGGAAATAAAATCTCGCTTTACCAAGTTTACCTTCGTAAAAGTCAACTTCCGCTTATGCAACTTTTATATTTTGTAATGACGCTTTTAATAAATAAGTGTCATAAAGAAATTGTTGGAAGTAATTTTCTACTTCGTTTTGAAATATAATGCTGGTAATTAAAGAACGTGTACGATTTCGAATTATAAGAAGAAGATTTTGTGTTACTTACGTCACGTGATCCTGCGAATAAATGATGATATGTTCGAGCGTAGGGCAATGTTGCTTCGCATCGAGCAACATCTGCGCATAATTCTGAGTCTTGAAAGTGCAAGGTGCGATGACTGTCTTCACCCCGACCTTTTGTAAACTGTAGATAAGTTCGCCGCTCTGATAAGCAGGGTTGATTGCCACCAGAACGAAACCACCCCTCGCCGCGGCCATTGAAGAAATGAACCATTCGACGTCATTCGGTCCCCAAATGCCTAATCTGTCACCTTTCTTCATTCCCAACTTCTTCAAGGCCGCCGCTAATCTGTCCGACCTTCTTAACATCTCGATGAATGTCAGTCGAATGTTTTGGTGCACCGAAACAATGCACTCTCGATTGGGCCATGTCTCCGCGGCACGTGTCAGCACTTGACCTATTGTTTCGTTGACGATTGGAATTTTTCCACGGTGATGCATGTAAGCCAAGCCAGATGTTGACTTCGGCTCCCACTCTTCGAATGCCCGCTCGACTCTTTGCGTTTCTGTAAGCACACTTCTTAATTCAAATTACACTGTTCAACTGCAGCTGCTCAAAATAAACCACACTTCTTACCTGTTTGAAGACTTCTTCGAACTTCAACGGCTGAGAAAGCGTTGCAAATGCGCTTCAAAGAGCGGAGGCTACAATGTGGTCGCAACATTATTGTTGGTTGTTCGCGACAATCTAAAAACTGTCTGCTCTGCCTCTACTCGATAAGAACAGTTTGTAAGTCTGAGTTCGGCGTTAGATAAGCTGAATATCTGTCGATAACCGTGTTACGTGCCAATCGCCTGTCAAACACTTGCTAAGTAGTATACCAAGATATACCATGCACTAATTATGCCTCACTAATTATACACCGGGCGGAATTTTTTTACTGTCTTCCCACTACTTCGTGGAATCCAAGGATTTCCATTCGCCGATCCTTCTGCCAATCATTATGCGTGCGTAAAAGATAGTGACATGTAATTCTAACGAAGACCGAAGGTAAAACATTTACAAGTACGATGCACGAAAACAAAAATTCGAAAGAATTTTCTATTGCCGTGTGAGATTAATTTCAACTGCTCTGCGTTCGAAGCGTTCGCGTCAACAATCACGATCGCAATGCGACGACGGAGTCGTTTCTTTATTAGGTGAATTGATGCTGTTTCTTATCCAATTTTTTCACACTATTTGGGATTGCCAGTCAATGTCGTCGTCTGTCGTACCACGTGGCACACGCCTCTGATGTTGCAATGATAACCCTTGCCTTCTTCGATAACCACCGACTATATCAGCTCGCGTTATCCGTATTTACATGCGTCATACATAACAAGTGTGCGAGACGTGTTAGAACTCCATTTTATCTGTTTACCATGCAGTTACGATGATCGTAAGTGTGCTTGAAACGCTCTATGATTAGGCAAGTGGTTCACTCTCTCGAAAGATCGAATTTTCTACCCCGAAATTGCTATGTGATACGACAATTAGCAATCTTAAGAAATCCTTGTGGATTTTGCAAGCGAAGCGCACTGAATTTATAAATGTCTGGGAGGAAATTTTGTCACGTACCGTTCGGGGCTCTGTCAAGAAGTAAAATGACCAGAAGGGAAAGTCCAAAGGTAACGAAAGAAAAGGTCGAAGTAGTGGGGGAGGGTTCAGGTCAAAAGATCTTTCTAAGAACAGTACAACTCTATTAGACCTGATCCTAAACCCAAACGTTGGTAGACGTCGAACCGAACGCAAATGCGCTTCGAAACTGTTGTCAAAACTCTGCCCACGTGTTGGTATTTATTGTTTGGCTATTCACGCTTGCTTCACCAGATTATATCAACCGATAACTTCCCAAATACGGATATTCACAATTTTGGAATAGATGCGTTGAAATATTTGGAAATAAAATATTCCTAATTATTGATAATTATTTAAAAATACGGCTGTTCACCGATTTCAATGATTTTTATATATGTCATAGAGCGATTTAAGCTGATGATTTTATAGAACTTATACTTATAGAACTTAGAACTTATATATCGATATGTATATCAATCATTATTCCTTCAGTGACAGGTTTGAATTTCTTATGGATTCAGGTCGCTACGGTCAAAAGATTTTGCGAGGGAAGGAAGACAGCGAGGATGCCGGCAAAGATCGTGGAAAGAAAGAAAATCTGTTCATCTAACTTTATGTAAATTTTTCATATGACTATGTATTTTTTTCTATAATAAATTGACAATATCTTTCACAAAAACAATGTCTATTTCATAACCCGTCAAATGACCTACATTAACTTCCCAAATACGAATAAAAAATCTTTGAAAACCAACTGCGAATCAATCATTATTTCCCAAGGACAGGTTGAAGTAGAAATTTATGAAAATTTATTGAAGAGAAGATAAGAAGGATGTGAGAAGAGATGGTAGAAGAAAAGGAGGGCGATGTCGAGTGGAGGGCAGGGTTCCTTGAGGCCGACAACTCAGTCTTGGCGATGGCTGGATAGCGTGCAAGGGAGCAGGGTGCTCCGGAAGTCGCGTGTCGGCGGCGACCATACCGCCGTACCACCTTCTCCCCCACTTTGAGCGATCTCCTGGCCTAGGGAAGCACTAGGCTTTCTTAGAGCTCGGCTAGCTTCGAGAGTAGAAAGCTTCGAGCTTTGCGAGCCTGCGATTGCTGCAAGTTGAGGGTGCTGGTGTAGGTAAGCAGCGCGTTTCGCCCTAACGAACGGCGCTGCCGACCACGGTGATTGGTCGATCCAAGGCTCTAGCACCGAGAGGGTTGAAGCCGCAAGCAAATCCGAAGCCCACCCTCTCACTCTCTCTCCCTCCGGCTTTTAGACGTGTGCCCGTCTTCAGAATCGTCGGAACAAACGCGCCGCTTACACGCTCTTCCACTCGCGCCGCCTGAAACACCGCTACCAATCTTGGAGAAGCTCCTCGCGATCACCGAACGCGCTACGCTCCGTTCCTCGCCGGAAGCGGTTATTATCGCTCGCTTCCAAAGACGAGCTTGTTTAACTACCCCCCTCGCAACGAACCTTCTTCACCCTTCGCTAATAAATTCTAGTATCCCTCCGAATTAGAGGTGGCTTTCGTGCCTCCAAATAGTGTCATCTTCCCAAAGTGCGGCAGCCTTTGTTCCCGGAATTTCTACCTGAAGAAAGCTCGTAGGAAAGTGTGGGGATTAGTCGAGTGTGCGATCGTAGGATCAAGGGAATCGTGTGTTGGGTGAGAGGGTGAGAAAAGAAGGGGAGGGAGGTGCTGTTGGGCGGATTGCCTCGAAGAAGAAGGGAGATGGTTTCTAGCTGGGATGAGAAAGGGCACGGCGTAACATGAGCAGCAATAAGAAGCCGCCGCCGGGCGCGAAGGACGACAAGCGTAATCCTTCGAGCAAAGAGGAAAGCCCAGCAGCGGCAACCAAGGATGATTCCACCGGAGGAACATCGGGCAGCAATGGCGCGAACAGTGCGGATACCTCGCAACCAGGCAGCAAACCTGGCTCCGCCGGTGCCACCGCTAGAGAAGGCGCCCAGAAACTCTTGGGTCTCGCATCCAGGGGAGAATGGGCTGCCGTGGACCAATTGCTCAAATCTCTGGAGAAGGCGGTGCAAAATGCGCCGGAGGAAGGTGTCGCTGCACCCCTCGCTGGCGTCATGGACCCGGTTAGTCATAAATTACTCATTAACCCTTTTCCATACTATTTATTTCAAGAAATCCAGAAAAACAGCTCAAATTAATTCTTAAGAACAATTGCAAAATCGAATTCCAAAAAAACAATGCAATAATACTCGTCTAATTTTAATTCCACGCCTGACTAGATAATGATATTTATATTTGGTACAAAAATTCTTCGTCAGGGTTGGAATTACTGCTGACGGTCTAAATAAATTTCTAACGACTAATAGAAAAACGTTCCCCATACGTTTGCAGGCGACAGGAATGGCGCCGTTGATGTACGCCGTGAAGGACAACCGCACTGGTCTGCTCGACCGCATGATTGAGTTGGGAGCTGACGTCGGCGCCAGGAATAACGCAAGTATCAGTGAAAACTAATCCCCGTCTCTCCCCTTCTCTCATTCTCATGCACAATTTCTTGGGCGATAAAAAATGGTGGGGAGCAGAAAAGAATTCCAGGAATCAGGGTGCAACGGAGAGGGAAAGTTAGCAAGTAATAAAAGAAGAAAGCTCGTGGAAATCCCTGTTATCGCGTCGAAGGGATCTCGAAGTGGTGTTCCCCTCGAAGGAAAGCGCCGCGAAGGGGTCAGCGTTGACATTAGGGTGTTAAAGCAAGTTCGTGCTGGCATTACGTGGCAGGGGCACGTAATAATCGCGGCCCGTTCGCTTCGACCTATACCTCTGCCTCTGTCTGTGTGTATGTGTGTGCGGTACTGGTCAGCGGAGAAATTGCCAGAGTTAACGATCATATAATCCGTGGTTAAGCGCAGTGAGGTCAGCTAAGATCGCGTGAAGAAGGGCCAAGGCCAAGGGGTGTACGTAAATGATCTAAGTAAGCAAGTAGGCCGGCCAGTCACTAGGGCGAAAAACTAGTTCGATTCACGACAGGGATTACGCCTTTCTCCCTACTTGCCACCTCATTGCCTTTACCCTCAACCGACTCACTTGTAATACTCCTGCAAATCGACGCCCCCTTTCACTTTAAGGGATACATTTCGTGTAATATAATATGTGTACTATTTTTCAAATAATATTATTTACGTTAAGATCGCCTTGGTCATTTTTTTGAAGTGCTAATACTTATTTCTATAAAATTTATTATATGGGTATTATTGTACAGGGTGAGTCACTTGCCTTTGAATCACCACCAAAAATGGGATATTTTCGGTGGTCAAAAATATGGCGAAAAAATGAATTTTGAGCTAGGGCTCTGGAATTTTTTCTACTTCTTCCTCGATGCAAAAAAACATTCCCTGCCAAGTTTCAGCTCCGGAAAAGGTCGGGAAGTCATGAAAACATAACAAAAACCGTTGAAATCAAATATTCAAGATCGGTTTTCCATGTGTTTTCGGTCGAATTCCGACATTTCCCCCACAACATTTATGTTTTTTTTCCGTTTTGAGACACGAGCAATCGAAAAATCAAGCATTCGTCCCGGTCCCAGAACCTTCGAAAAATCGAAAATTTTTGAAGGGGTATGCCTTAAAAAATTTGCGAAAAAATGAATTTTGAGCTAGGGCTTTGGAATTTTTTCTACGTTTTCCTCGATGCAAAAAAACACTTTCTACAAAATTTCAGTCCCGGAAAAGGTCGGGAAGTATAAAAAACATGGCATAAACCGTTGAATTGAAATATTCAAGATCGGTTTTCCATGTGTTTTCGGTCGAATTCCGGCATTTCCCCCACAACATTTATGTTTTTTATCCGTTTTGAGACACGAGCAATCGAAAAATCAAGCGTTCGTCCCGGTCCCAGAACCTTCGAAAAATCGAAAATTTTTGAAGGGGTATGCCTTAAAAAATTTGCGAAAAAATGAATTTTGAGCTAGGGGCCTGGAATTTTTTCTACTTTTTCCTCGATGCAAAAAAACATTCCCTGCCAAGTTTCAGTCCCGGGAAAGGTCAGGAAGTCATGAAAACATAACAAAAACCGTTGAAATCAAATATTCAAGATTGGTTTTGCATGTGTTTTCGATCGAATTCCGGCATTTCCCCCACAACATTTATGTTTTTTTTCCGTTGCTATCTATTACAATTGCTATCTAACAAAAATATTTAAAAATTGCCAGAATATTTTTTTAATTTTTTTTTGACAAAGTTATTAAGAATAGTATCATCGAATTCTATTGTTCCTGTGAAATTGGCGATTTTTTAATCAACTACAATAGAAATTAAACAAATGTCTGTTTAATAACTTGCCGAATGCCCTTAATCAAATTCTTAAAAGTCTATTCATGACTATAACCGCGTCATGAGAATCTTACTAGAAGCAGCCAATCGCCATTCCGATTAACCTCGATGAAATCGCCACTCCCAACCACCCTCGGCCTATATCCTTCGCTTTGCAAATAGCCGAAGCTGAGCGCGATCGAAAGAAAGCGTCGGAAAGAGAGACGCTTTCACCCTGAAACGACCAATAGCCGCACCTACTATCTGTAATGTAATCTCCCAATCAGCAAGCCCTCTGCTACGAATCTCCTTTCTTAATCATACACCTACCATTCCTGGAATAATCCGATGGATTGTTGTGTGAAAATGCAAGTTTTATCATTTATTTCTATAGTTGAAAATTGTCAGTTTGATGGCAAATATTGTTGCAGGATAATTACAATGCTCTTCATATCGCTGCTATGTATTCGAGGGAGGACGTTGTCAAGTTGCTCCTGTCGAAAAAGGGTGTCGATCCTTACGCGACTGGAGGGGTACGAAAATCTTTGCACAACAATTTGTATAATTAATTATTTGTCTGTCGTTTAATTTTTAAATCGTGGATATTTTATTATTTAATCGACAGCCTCGACAACAAACAGCAGTGCATTTGGTGGCATCCCGTCAGACTGGCACGGCAACGTCGATCCTTCGTGCGCTTCTCGCTGCCGCCGGGCGTGATATCAGACTGAAAGTCGACGGTGTAAGTATGCACGCACCTTGGCCAAAGAAGTGTCAACAGTTTTTGCACGATTGCACGCTGAATAAGTAATGAGACGCCAGAGGAATATGTCTATTACAGCCGTGGCATGGGATTGCACGCTAGATTGCCTTTTATTGCTTGGGAGTATCATGTAGAATTTGTAGTTGGCCGATAAATCTGTTGATTTGAAGAACGAGAATACAACGATCATTGGCTGGAACCGAAGAGAAATGCTCCCGATTCCTTGGAGTTGCATGTTTTCTCGCGTGACAGAGGTCGTGTGCCGCGGCGAGTATCACCGCCTGGCACCGGAACACAGCCCTCATAATTCTCCGCCTCTCTTCGGTGCTCTGCACTCTCACACAACAGCACCGCTGCTCTCTCTCTTTCTCCTCACATTTCCCCATCGCGCCTCCTCGCCTCAGGATGCATGCAACACGGTCTTCTTCCCCGGACACTCGTTTTCGGACCAGGTCACTATCGACCACCGTCACACTCTCCACCAAGCCTGGATTTCGCAATTTCAGTCGTCGCGACTCCCTATTTCCAACCCCTGCCACTATTCTCTCTACTGAATTATTCGGAAAGCCGCTTCCAAAATAGTCGGCGAACCTTACAATGTACCAGTGAAATAAGATTCGAGTAGTATAAGTCTCGGTTCGCGGCTCCCTTTGTTCCTAGAAAGGAAAGATACCATTGTTGCTGGCTGTGGAAGCTGGGAATCAGTCGATGTGCCGGGAGCTCCTCTCCCAACAGGCTCAGGATCAACTGAAAGCTACCACGCCGAACGGTGACTCCGCTCTCCACCTGGCAGCCAGAAGGCGAGACATCGATATGGTGCGAATTCTCGTCGACTATGGAGCATCCGTCGACATGCAGAATGTGAGAATTATTCATTGAAACCGTATGAAAGAAAATACGAGGACTATCCACAAGTCGAATAGAAAAGTCACGATTTTCGTCTGCTAGAAAATTCATCTCGATTTATAAAAACATTACTGCTCCAATTTACTTCCGAATTTTATATTTCATTGGTCACTTATCTTAATCCAATGAATGGTAATTTCTTTCACATGAATATAATAAAATATAAAAGTATAAAAAAGGGGGAGTTCCTAAGAAAAGTAGTTCTTCTCGACGACTGCCTTTTCCTTCATGCAGATGAGCTCGCGTGACTGCAATGTGTGCATATTCACGAGAACTCATATCGTTCCGCATGAAGTCTAGACAGGCCGGAATCGGTGTTACAAATCAGTGTCCAGTGAGGGATGATCGGGCGGGTGGGGGCTGTTTCAGGGCGACGGCCAAACCGCCTTGCACATTGCCAGCGCGGAGGGCGACGAGACACTGGTGAAATATTTCTACGGCGTTCGAGCCTCTGCTTCGATCACTGACCACCAAGACCGAACGCCGATGCACCTGGCAGCGGAGAATGGCCACGCGTCAATAATCGAGCTCCTCGCCGACAAGTTTAAAGCGAGTATTTTCGAGAGGACCAAGGATGGCTCGACTTTGATGCACATCGCTTCTCTCAATGGCCACTCGGAATGTGCCACGATGCTTTTCAAGAAGGGCGTCTATTTGCATATGCCGAATAAACGGGGCGCACGATCCATCCACACTGCCGCGAAATATGGTCACGTTGGAATTATTAGCACCCTCTTGCAACGCGGAGAAAAGGTAGCGCGACACGAACAGATTTAATAAATCTCATTTGATTTCATTTTATTGTGAATTTTTTATTTTCAACCCCTATTTTGTTTACCGTGATTTATCCTGGGAAAGCTTATTCATTAATACTGAATTAAGTTTTCCTATTTAACAATAGAAATCTTTCGAAAGCCAATTTCTATCGTACATAGGTGGATGCAGTAACGAACGATAATTACACAGCCCTCCACATAGCTGTAGAGAGTGCGAAACCAGCGGTGGTGGAGACTCTACTAGGCTACGGGGCAGAAGTGCACGTTCGAGGGGGTAAAATGCGTGAAACACCCCTTCACATTGCGGCGAGGGTACTCGATGGTGATCGCTGTGCCTTAATGTTACTAAAATCCGGTGCTGGACCAAATCTCACGACAGACGACGGACAAACACCGGTTCACGTTGCTGCTAGTCATGGGAACTTAGCAACCCTTTTACTGCTTTTGGAAGACGGTGGTGATCCAATGTTCAAGTCGAAAGTAAGACTAAATCTGTTGTGAAAAATCCTGTTGCACAATTCTCGTCCTGAACTCACCTTATTAGTATTAACATCTCTCATTTGCACTTGAGAGGGGAAGACATGGTTGGCATCTTAGACTCAAGTTAGCACAGCTAATTATAAGTTGGGTATGCTTTGGGGGCTCATGAGTTATTCGAGGGGTAATGGTGGGAAGTGTGTTTGCTCCGCAGAACGGGGAGACGCCGTTGCACTTGGCCTGCAGGGGTTGCAGGGCGGACGTGGTTCGGCACCTGATTGAGTTCGTGAGGGAGAAGAAGGGGCCGGAAACGGCGACCGCTTACGTAAATAGCTTGACTAACGAGGGTGCGAGTGCATTGCACTATGCAGCCCAAATCGAGCCGTCGGAAGTGGGAACACCGGGCGACGACCGAGCGGTTGTGCGTTATCTGCTCGAAGGGGGTGCGGACGTCTCTCTTCAGACGAAACAAGCCCAGGAGTCAGCTTTCCATTATTGCGCCCTCGCCGGCAATAATGAGGTCCTGTCCGAAATGATCAGTCGAATGACGGCGACCGAAGTCCAGAAAGCATTGAACAAGCAGAGTGCCGTTGGTTGGACACCCCTGCTAATAGCTGCCCACCGTGGTCACATGGAACTAGTGACCACGCTATTAGCCAACCACGCGAGGGTCGACGTCTTTGATCTCGAGGGCAGATCTGCTCTCCATTTAGCCGCCGAGCATGGCTATTTGCAAGTGTGCGATGCTCTCCTCGCGAACAAAGCCTTTATCAATTCAAAATCAAGAGTGGGCCGCACCGCGCTCCATCTCGCCGCTATGAACGGCTACTCGCATCTCGTACGATTCCTCATCCAGGACCACGGCGCTGCCATCGATGTTCTCACGCTCAGGAAACAGACGCCTCTTCACCTGGCGGCGGGCGCCGGCCAGCTGGAGGTCTGCAAGCTGCTGCTCGAGCTCGGCGCGAGCATCGACGCCACTGACGACCAGGGTCAGAAACCAATCCATGCCGCTGCCATGAATAATTATGCCGAGGTCGCGCAACTCTTTCTCCAGAGACATCCTAGCTTGGTGATGGCATGCACCAAGGATGGCAACACTTGCGCTCACATCGCAGCGATGCAAGGGAGCGTTAGAGTTATCGAGGAATTGATGAAGTTCGATCGGCAAGGAGTGATTTCGGCAAGGAACAAGTTAACAGAGGCGACTCCTCTCCAGCTGGCCGCCGAGGGCGGACACGCCGAGGTCGTGAAGGCCTTGGTGAGGGCTGGCGCGTCCTGCGCTGATGAGAATCGGGCAGGTTTCACCGCGGTCCACCTGGCAGCTCAACACGGCCACAATCAAGTCCTCGAGGTCATGAGGTCCTCGCAATCTCTTAGAATCGTCAGTAAAAAGCTCGGGGTCACCGCTCTCCATGTAGCAGCTTACTTCGGCCAAGCTGGTTAGTCGTTGGCTCGTTCCAACAATCGATGAAACCTTTTACCCGCTTCCGGGAGAAAGGAATTGCTCATTGTCAGAACTATGACTCCATTCTTCCGCCCCTCTTAGATACCGTGCGAGAACTGCTGACCAATGTACCGGGCACCGTCAAGTCCGATCCGCCCACCGGTGGATCTCTCGTCGGAGAACTCGGCGCCGAGTCCGGCATGACTCCTCTTCATCTAGCCGCATATTCCGGCAACGAGAACGTCGTCAGACTGCTCCTTAATTCGGCTGGGGTACAGGTAAGCCCAGCATGAAAATGAAAGGCGACCAGTTCCTGCTAACAGAGCAGTTGGCGTCCTTTAGGTCGACGCCGCCACTACCGAGAATGGCTTCAACCCGCTCCACCTCGCTTGTTTCGGTGGACATATTACGGTGGTCGGTCTACTGCTAAGTAGATCGGCGGAATTGCTTCATAGCGCCGATCGCTATGGGAAAACGGGATTACATATCGCTGCCACCCATGGTCATTACCAAATGGTCGAGGTGTTACTGGGTCAAGGGGCTGAGATAAACGCCACCGATAAGAACGGATGGACACCCCTGCACTGCGCTGCTCGTGCTGGTTACCTCGACGTGGTTAAGCTCCTTGTGGAGAGTGGAGCTTCACCCAAGAGCGAGACCAACCTTGGAAGCGCACCTATTTGGTTCGCAGCATCCGAGGGTCATAATGATGTACTCAAGTACCTGATGGAAAAAGAGCACGATACCTATGCTCTCATGGACGACAAAAGGGTAGGCTTTAATTCCTTTCATGAGTAATTAAAATTCTCATAATAAAGAATTATTATGGATGAATCTTTTTTGTCCACAGTTCGTCTATAATATGATGGTCTGCAGTAAAAGTCACAACAACAAGCCGATCGAGGAATTTGTGTTAGTGTCGCCGGCGCCAGTGGATACTGCGGCGAAGCTATCGAACATCTACATGAAGCTATCGGAGAAGGAAAAAGAGCGAGCGAAAGATCTGATAGCGGCGGGGAAGCAATGCGAGGCAATGGCGACGGAACTGTTGGCGTTGGCCGCGGGTGCCGATTCCGCCGGAAGGATTCTAACCTCGATGGATCGTCGGAACGTCGAATTCCTCGACGTACTGATCGAGAACGAGCAAAAGGAAGTGATCGCTCATACGGTGGTGCAACGGTATCTCCAGGAGCTCTGGCAGGGTAGTCTGAATTGGAATGCCTTCCGGACAATCCTCCTCTTCATCGCCTTCCTCATTTGCCCGCCTGTCTGGGTGGTCTTCGCACTACCCCTCGGGCACAAGTATAACAACGTGCCGATCATAAAGTTCATGTCGTATCTGACGTCCCACATATATCTGATGGTCTTCCTACTGCTCGTCGGCATAATGCCGATTTACCCGGTGGTCCGAGCAAGCCTTCTGCCTTACTGGTACGAGTGGTGCTTACTAGTCATGCTCTCTGGCCTCCTCCTCTTCGAACTAACCAACCCAAGCGACAAGAGTGGACTTGGCTGGATAAAGTTGGCAGTGCTTCTCTTCGGCATTTTTGGGGTCGCCTTCCACCTGATGGGTTTCGTCATCGTCCATCGACCTTACTGGCCCACTCTCCTCTACCTAAGAAACCAGCTGTTCGCACTGAGCTTCCTCCTGGCCTGCGTGCAGATCCTCGACTTCCTCTCGTTTCATCACCTCTTCGGCCCTTGGGCCATCATCATTGGCAATCTTATGAAGGACCTCGCTCGGTTCCTCGCGGTCCTCGCGATATTCGTCTTCGGATTCTCGATGCACTTCGTCGCTCTGAATCAAGCCTTCAAGAACCAGACGCCCCAGGAGGCGCGGCTGGAGGACCGCAAGAGGAAGGCTGCCTTTTACGACGGTAAGTCCAAGACGAGCGTAGTCGCGACTTCTACCCGGAGTAGCCTCTCCCCCACCGGACAAAACCCCACCCCCCACTCTCGTTCTCCCGGAAAGCAAACCCTCCAAGTCCACCCCGATCATCCCCGGAGGCGATGTCGAAGCGCCGCGCGATAAAGATGAAATAACCTGTCCAGGTACTTTTGCTAGATCTCGGTGCTTACTCTCCTCGTTCCTTATCTCGCTGCTGCCCACGAAACCTGGACGCGTTCCCCAGCCCTTTTTCGGGCTTCACCTTAAAATACTTAAATGATTACGGCCACTCTCCGGCATTTATCGACCAACTTTAGTTAACAATCCTTTTTACCCCAAAGAACAATCGCGGCCCCGAACGACGTTATTAGCGAGTAGCCATTGAGAGCTCGCGACACACGCATAATCCAATGAAATTGCAATGGTAGATGTGTTGGCCAATGTTACGGAATGGATGGTGGAGACGCCGTCGACGGCGCCTCCTCGTCGCTACGGGCGCTACAAGCAAATAAATCAGTGTTGTGACGATAACTCCCGAGATAGTAAGTTTTCCCGCTCAAAGCAACCAGAGAGCAAGCAAGCCGACAAAGTAAAACAGCAGAGATGCAGCCTCTTGTTGTGCGAGATTTTGTTATTTCGAGATATATAGATATATATATATATCTGTTCAACATAACATTGCGTGACTTTTGTGACGGCGATGATGGCACATGCACAACGGAATGCAGGACACGATCTCTTCCTCGGTGTCGTACCGTCTGCATTGTGCGTTTGCCCGGTTGTGTGTTGTTGCCTGCTGAGACTGCTGCCTGATTTATACATATATATTTACATATATATATACGACTGAGACTTCGCAACGTCGGCAAGTGTCTTTCGCATCGCTGTAACCGCTGCGATTCGGGCCCGTTCCAACCACTACTACCCTTTTCTTTTTTCAATCATCCCCCCTCGACCCAACTCCTCCGAAACTCGCGTCAGAGTCCAGCGTATTCCACGCATGACTACAGATTGGGCCGTTGTAGGGCGTCGAGCGTGACCGGAAGCGATGAGATAAGATCGCGTCGCGGTACCGAGTCGCAGCGTGCACAGCTCGTTGTTCAGTTCCGATAGGTGTTTCACCGAGAGGGCTGTGACGACCACCGCCAGCTTCTAACCTGTGTGTGTGTCTGTGTGCCATGGGCACTCTTCCTCCTCTGCATTTCTATTTACATATACATACTACTACTACTACATTTATAGAACCTACTCTATTACAAGTTGAGCATTGTTGTTTTGTCGCCGTGCTGGCCGAGTCTTGCGCAATGCGTCCTTTGTGTGAATCACCCAACGAATGACCGGCGAACGTCGCCTAGGACGATTCTCCTTCTAACTTATATATATATATATACATATATATATCCATCTGTACTCTAACCGGCGCACACACTACTTCCATTGTGAAGTTTCGTTTCATGTCTCTTTCGTTACTTCCACCTTACTCTCTTTATCCGCCCCCGTCTCTTTCTCTTTTTAGTCTTTCGTTTCTCCCCTTTCAGAATCCCCTGACTGACCTCTCACCCAGCCGAGCCCTCGCCCTTCCTACCAACCCCAGCAACACCTTAACCTCTCGTTAGCTTTAGACCTCCTCGATCCTGCCCAACCCTGCTCTCTTCGTTGAACGGATCGGACCCTTACTGCCCGATCGCTTCCGGTCTCTCCGTTACTCGCAATTTCTCGTCTCAAAGTGTAGATGAATTATACGGTATCGGAGACTAGCGGAAGCGTTCGGCCAAAGGGAGGTCCGATCCGATGGCCTGCATGCGCACGGTTAACATAGTCTCATCACTCGTGGATCAATCGCCTGCCGGTTCCTTTGTCGGCTCGAGAAGAAGAGAGATATCTCCGGCGTGGTGTGCATGCTGCATCCCCTTCTTCACCCACGGAGTCGAGTGCCCTTGCTTCGCTGCACGAAGCCAAGGAGCAGGAAGAGCGCGCGCATTAAAAGTGCATTGACGAACTAATGAAAGATGAAAAGAGCATGATAGAGAGAGAGTGAGAGAGAGAGGGAGCAGGAACAAAAAGACAAGAAAGATAGATACACAAACACATAGAGAAAGAGAGCTCCACTCGAGGAAAAGAATGGAATTCGAGCGGGAATGGTAGCCGGAATGGATGGAAGCCTTTGCGGCTCGCTGAAAAGCCCCCGGCATGCATCGAGCGTTAAACCCCAAAAAGCAAGCATGGCCACATATATACACACACACGTCTGTATCGCATGAGCATGTTCGTTCGCCCGTTTCGCTCGCTCGTTCAATTCGTTCGTTCGTTGGTTCGTTCGCTCGCTCGCTCGCATCGTTCGTGCGCTCGTGTGAGTACGTATGGCAAATACACCCGCATCCATATATATATATTACCTAGTGAATACCACAAGTAGCCAGTCTGTAACGGCACGTGAGCAACAGGCACGAGACAACGACACAAGCGACATCTGACCAGCCAACCAAGACACGTGTGTCTACCTCGAATTCCAGTAAAGATGAATCCGGTACTCGCCTTCGAGTACCTATTCTTCGCCGTCTTCGGCCAGACGACCCACGGCGAGCTCAAGGTCGAGACAAATCAACCCCAGTGGACCTCGGTCCTCTTCAAGCTCGCTTTCGGCGTTTACATGTTGGTCTCGGTGGTCGTCTTAATTAATCTACTCATCGCCATGATGAGCGACACCTACCAGCGCATACAGGCCCAGTCCGACATTGAGTGGAAGTACGGACTCAGCAAACTCATACGGAACATGCACAGGTAAGATGGCCAAGAGAGAGAAAGCTCCCATTCACCGGCACCCTCGCTTCATTCATCATCACCCCTCGTCGACCTTTGACGGAGTAGAGTGGAACAGACTAGAATACCTGCTAGTAGATGTCGCTCTCGGCGCTCTCTCTCGTTCGAAGCTGTCCGTTAAACCGCGCGTAAGTTGAAAAGAGGGGGATGGAACGGGGCTTCCGTGTTGCAGAACGACCACGGCGCCGTCGCCCCTTAACTTGCTCACCACTTGGATCGTCTACTTCATCAAGGTGTGCAAGCAACGAGCCGCGAAACGCAAGAGGCCCTCCCTGGTACACATGATGGGCCTGGAGCGGACCGGGCGATTATCACCGCGTTCGAAAATGGGTGCCAAGTGGTTGGCAAAGGTGAAGAAAGGCCAAGTCAGGCCGAAGAACAGCGTGGCCTTGTCGGTGGTGCATTTAAGCCCGCTCGGCAGCCAATTATCCTTCAATACCGCGACGAGGATCGAGAGCGTGGTCGACTGGGACTCGATCCGGAAGAAGTATTTGGCCCTGACCGGCAACGAGCCCGAGAAGGAGGCAGAGAAGGATGGGAAGGACGCCGAAGAGGATAACGAAGACGATAATGGGCCGACAGCTTCGAATGCCTCGACCGTGCCAGCGAATGCCTCCACACCGCCCATATAAGATGTGTACTTTACTCCACCCAGCAAAGAGGGGAGGATCGAGTGACTGCCGCGTGAAACTGTTAAACCAACCCCCCCTTTCCACAACCACACACTCTTTTCTCTATCCGCCTCTCGTCCTTTTTCTATACCTTCCTTGGTTTCTTTCTCTATTATCTTCTCTCTTTCTCGGACCGGCTCGAACTGCCTCTGGCAGTGGTTCTAGGTGTAATTCGGCATAGTCGGCAGAAGAAGAACGGGGATTCCTGGTGCGGACGCTGCGCGAGCCACTATCGTTTTAGATAAGCATTTACGTAAGTAATAACGCAACGGCAGAGCTGAAGAGAGCTGGAGAGTGAGTTGCGCGAAACGCTTATACTGGCGAACCCGTAATCTTTCCCGGCACGACGAACCTCACACCTTTCTTCTATAAAGTGCTACTTTCTCTCTAGAGCTTGCGTCAAGCTGCTCCAACGCGGTTCAAATGGGAGCCTTGTTCGACTTGTGGGTGGTGCCCGAGAACGTCTATGGGAAGTTCGTAGTTTAAGGGTGATATCCATAAGATATCGGTGTGAAGGGACGTAGAGAATGTCGGGGTAGCTGAGAAGGTCTAAGCTCGATCACGAGACATATCGTTCGCACGTATTTCCAGTCAGGATGAGTCCCGTATTGGCGGTTGAGCTATTGTTCTTCGCCATCTTCGGTCAGACGACTCACGAACAGTTCAAGGTTGAATCTATGCAGCCCGACTGGACGAGAATCCTGTTCAAGCTCGCCTTTGGCATTTATATGCTGGTCTCGGTGGTCGTGCTGATTAATCTCCTGATCGCCATGATGAGCGACACTTACCAACGGATACAGGCTCAGTCCGACATCGAGTGGAAGTACGGATTGAGTAAGCTCGTTAGGAATATGCACAGGTAAGGACGAAGGCCAGGTGCGGGTCGACGCCCTCCGCAACTGATCAGTCTAGCCGAGATAGAATCCAATCGGGCTGCGATGGGGCAGGAGGCTAATTGATGTGTGGACGTTTGTCGATGCGCAGGACAAACACGGCCCCGTCGCCCCTCAATCTGGTCACCACGTGGCTGGCCTATCTCTTCAAGATCTGCAAGAAGCGGGCGTCGAAGAAGCAGAGGCCCTCCTTGGTCCGTATGATGGGCTTGCAAAGGCGCGGCCGCGAGGGTGCGCTATCTGCCCGCTCGAGGATGGGCGCTAAGTGGCTAGCCAAGGTGAAGAAGACCCAAGTGGCCCACAAAGACAGTGTCGCTCTATCAGTCGTTCACCTCAGCCCGCTTGGCAGCCAATTGTCTTTCGCCAACGCGACCAGGATCGACACGGTCGTCGACTGGGAAGCCGTGCGACGAAAATACCGGGATCTCTATGGCGAAACGACCGAGAAACGGCTCGAGGAGAGCAAGGAGAGCGAGGAGAACGCCCCGCCAACGAGCCTCGAGGATCCTCTCGCTGCGCTCTCCAACGGCAATGAGACCGCCGCTCCTTCCAACTCTGTCACTTAATGATCGCTCCGAATGAATCCGCCTGTTTTTAATCGAAGAAACCAGCCGACTCTTTTTACGTTCGGTGTGCACTGCGTGCACCCTTCAGTCCTGCGCTCTTTATTATCGAAATAAATGTCGATAGTGACCTCGCGCCTTTCTTGTATCGTTATTCGAGAGTCACCCTGTCCCGCAATTGGCTCGACTTAGCGCAACCACTTTCGTCACAAGTCCGCCTTAAGAACACGAGAGCTCGTTAATCTGGGTTTTATCGTCCTATCTTGGTGGCCCTCTCTCTATCTATCCTTGGACGTTCTGACGTCTCTACGACAGCCAGTCGTTCAACCCTGATATATTGCCGCTCCTCCCAAGGCAATCCGCCCTCCTTACCAATTGGCCCGATGAACACCGGCTAAATACACTTGCCGGTGATAGTGCTCTGGGTTACCGCAATTTTCTTCTTGCCCCGCAATCGATTGCTCGTGCGATACTGGCTTAACTGGTTGGATGGAAAGTGTATTTCGAGCCTCGTAAGAAGTACTCCACGAGTGGCCTTAAATTCCGTTGCCCGTGTATGTTGACCCGACCAATAGATATCGCTCTGCCTCCTCCCATCCAATGTCTCAGTACGAATAGGATACTGCCTTACGATTATTCTTCTATTTCTGACTGCCAATTCTTCTGCTGTCACTTCTTATACTTCTTCTTCTTCTTCATCCCACTCTACTCTATGGCATCACTTATTCTGCGCCCATCCTCTTATATCTTCTTCTGCCTCCTCTCATTCTCTCGCTAAACTGACTATCAACTTTAAATCGCTCTGACTTCTTGCTGCTGATCTACTTCTACTTCTTCTTCTTCTTCTTCTTCTTCTTCTTCAAATACAACTTCTTTCTCTTCTTCCGCTCTGCTGCTGTCTTTCTCTGCCTTCGAGAGCGCAACGATCGAAACGAAGATTCTTCGGAAAGCATCCGATATGCCGATGCCAAGTGCCGAACGATCGGTGCGCTCTTCTTCCTCTTCTTCAGTCTTGATTCTCAAAGACTCAGATGAACGATTACGTTCTTTCAGTGAAAGTGAACCCGGTCGATATCACGGAAAGTCTTTTCTTCGCCATTTTCGGCCAGAAAGACACCGATGACTTCACCACGTCGCTCCAGCGGCAGATGCAGCCGAGCTGGACGATTTATCTCTTCAAGGTCAGCTATACGATGACTTTGCCAATGGGTTCGCTAGTCCAAATTACGAGTAGCGATCAATGATCTTCTGGTAACGTCCCCCCGGCAGGTATCCTTCTCCTTGTATATGTTGGTCACTGTAATCGTACTAATCAATCTCCTAATCGCCATGATGAGCGACACCTACCAAAATATCCAGTCGCAGAGCGATATCGAGTGGAAATACGGTCTCAGCAAACTTATTCGCAAGATGGAAAAGTAAGTACATAGTCCGCGATTCTTCGTCCCATTCGGCACGTGAATTATTGAGGTACTTCTTGAATTAATTAAAACCGGTATGGCATGTAAGAAAGAGCTATCAGTACGTCTGCATTTTTAAGAACACGAACAGCACCCTCACCCTTAAATTTGATCACCTCTTGGGTGAGCTACATTTGGAAACAGTGTAGGAAAAAGCACGGAGGGAAACATGACTCTACCGTGATGCGAGCCTTTCTAGGACAGGCACTAGCCGAGGTAGGTAATAAAGAAGCATGCCTTCTCATTGCCAATCCCTTTGCTTCCCCGAGTAAATGACGATTTCTCTTGGTTTTAATCAGGGTATGGCAATGCCCGGCATGCAATCCCGCGATAACAGTAATGCCCCATTGCTTCGCAATCCTCTGGGAAGCCAACTCTCTTTGAGGGATATGCCGAGGATCGAGAGCGTGGTGGAATGGGACCTCGTGAGGCGGAAATACAAAGTTCGTTTTGGAAACAACGCCGACCAACTGCCTCGTGAGGAATCACCCAATTCAAATGAGGCTCTTTAACTTGTTAAGTTTCTTTCGCCATCATCTGTGCCATTAAGCTTTGATAAAGTCCTGACTAAAGAAAAATAGATATACTTACCTTGGTCGGGCAATCTTCAGCGAATGCGGTGCTTCACAATATAATCACAAAATTCAGAAATAAATCCTTGGGGCTGTAAGTTTTTCATAAATCAAGGTGAAAGTTTTATAGCAGACGAAAACCGCTACACTTCGGAATAAATATCCTCGGTTGTAGCGCGTCGTACTATATATACTACTACTTGGCGCGAGACTCTACCGAGTCTCCTGATAATAAAGTATTCTAAGTCGACTCTTTTATACACGCTTCTCAAAAGAAAGAGCTGCGTTAGGAAGCAGGAGTAGTGGAAGTTAACTTTTTGCAAAACACTTTTATTAAAGAATGAATAAAAAATATTAACTGAATAATAAAGGTATTGGTGGTAACATTTACCACGACAGTTCGAACTGTAGTATATAAACTATAATACTCTTTAATGCTTTAACTTTGGAATGACTGGAAAAGTTAAGTAAGTCTCCTTAATAATTCTTTTTATTAAGGAAAGTCGTTTTCTTGCCGAGTCTTTGGTGCTCGGTGACCGAAAGGCCAAAACCAATAGCTTGCTCACGAATCTCTTTGTATTCGTCCGGTGTCAGACCTTCGGGCAAAGGCTGTCGCAAGATACTGTCGTCGGTGGCAAACGTGCGACAAAATTCACGCGCCGCATCATGAAATGATGACTTTTTCTCTTCCCTTGGCACATTTAGGCAATTCTGCCAAATTTGCTTTTCGACGTGTAAATACTTCTGCTGTTTTTCGTTCACCTAACATTCACCACATTGATAATATGTGACTGAAAGAATACAATATATTGAAACATACCACGCGTATTTCCTTAATGATTGCTTCATTGTTCGGAGCAAGTCTTCGAGCTGTCTGTAATTCCTCCATTGCCCTTTCATATTCACCCAATTTCATTAATGCACGACCATGACTAGCAAGAAGAAAAAATGTTTGAAAGCGATTAGACACAACAAGTAATATTTATACACCTTTCCAATGTTGATCATACTTGAAATGAGTCTTTGCATTGGGTCTTGGTGTTTTATTGCAAGCAATGCAAGCCCGGCGTGGTTTATTTTCTTTGTTATAACAGACTGCTAAATTACAGTAAACTCTAGAAAGTAATGCATTATACTCCTCTTCGTCTTCATCATTTTCTAAATCTGCATTCTCCAACCATATTGTCGCCTTATTGTAACTACAAATAAATATATATTTCATAGTCTCTGGCAAGAAGCAGACCTAATCTACATTTGTGCGAATAACATACTCTTTTATTGCTAGAGTAGTCTTGCACTTGATAAAGTTTTGCCTGGCTGATGCTATTAACGCTTTCACACCAGGTGCCACATTTTTAAATAACTTCTTTTCCTCCCTGGACAAATTCTCAAAAGTATCAGCTGATCCATTGTCCAAGAAGTCCATCAATCGAACACAGAACATAATTTCTGCATTCGGTGGAATTCTGGGTGCGCAACCTAGCCTACCAAAACCATAGTCTGGATGCACAATAAAGAAAGCTTCTTCGTGCTTTCGCATAGTGGTAATAGCGATCTCCAGACCAGGTACAAGTGCTCCCTGACTTAATCTAAACGTTTCTGAGCCACCACGCGCGAAACTAGAGTCAAAGGGTTCGTCACTATACTCAAAATAACCGACGTATTGAATAGTGACTTGTGCATCGTGAGGAACGCATTCTCCTACACCTTCTACCTTTGTTAATTTTAATACCTAATGCGAATATCATATAATCTTAGTTGAATATCAACAATATGAACTAAGCGATACTCTAATCTACAAGCAAACCTTTCCATTATTGGAAACATCAGTCATCTTAGATTTGAGTTTCTCAAAACTCATACTGTAGAACACAGAAGAATCATTCTTGGTAGCAGGGTCATCGTCTTCGTCGTTAAAGTCGTCCATGTTTAATAAATTCAACATTTCCTCATTATTGAGATGTACGTCGGGCGAGTAAGAAAACTCGTCGGAATCATCGTCGCAGTATTCGTTACCCATTTCCAAGATCGCCCCTTCTTCGAGCTTCAAATCGCTGCAGCGTAGACACGTGTCCCGTATGAATATTACCAAGTCGTGTGGAACATGAATAGAAATGAATAAAGAATGAAAAAGTTCCCTTCTACCTCAAAGTGAAACCGTCGAGGACGCTTATGTGTTTTTCCATTGTTGCAGTTGTTCGTAGCGACCTGCTTTACAATTCGATGCACTCGATTGATTCTACGTAGTAACACTCCGCGTACAAGTCGACAAAGGCTAAGACACGCGCACGATTGTTTTGAAGTGCTTCGAAAGCAAAAAGCGTAGGATATCGGATGTCACAAATGTTTGTATCCGTTCGAACTCACTCCACGCTTCTCACTCAATGTGAAGCTAGCGCCGGATGTTCAAAATCATCGAACGAAAGTGAGAGGGCACTGAAGTTGTCGAGGAAGGAGGAACAAAAGAATAAAGGATGCGGTAAGCATTTATTTTAACAATAATTATTACCATTCTCGTATAATTCCGATCCCCTTCCAACTATTATTTTTCTTATGTTATATCTTTGCCAAAAACAAAAACTTGCATATTGGATATTCAATTGGGTTACACATATTTTATCAAACAATAATTTTTATTCAATTCTGTTTAATATTTACTTATTTACAATGAAACAAAGTGAACACAATTGCACGTGGCAAGAATCTATGAAATAAGCAGATCATTTGCAATGAGGGGTGAAGGATTGAAATAAAAGTGAAAAATTCTAGACAAAACAGTTTGATTGCAGTGAACCTGCAACTTGATGTACTTAGTTACTAAATCAGCACTTAAAAAACAATACCCTACTTTATCCCTTCTTATCTTTAACAAATTGCGCAGAAAGTCATTGCAAGCATAATCAAAGATTGTTGCGGTTGTGTTTCTTCATTGTAATTGATCGAAAGAAGCAAATTCACTGAAGCTATTTGCTACAAGAATGCGATGTTGTTGAATAAACACATTGCATCAGTCAGCACGTGCTTGTGACTGAGGCTGATCCTTTTCAATAACCAAAGGCCTGGTGGAGTAAAGACTTCCAATGACCACTTGTCTTTTAATCACTTCTAATTGCTCATGGCCTTTGTTATACAATTCTGTGATCTTCTTTTGGTCTTGAACACCTTTGTTCACTTGGAATTCATGTCGGATTTTCCGAAGAGCGTACGTTCTGGTGAAAAAGAATAGGTAATTGTCACAACACGTAGAAATAAATAATATTTCTGTGAAATATTTAATGATGTCGATGATTGAGATACATGGCAATTAGGCTAGGTAGAAAAGACGAGTTTTCAGATACAAAAAATTGTCGTAAATGTTTCTGGATGAATGCAATGGCGTGTCAAAGCCAAATGTCTGAGAATTATTGTAGATCGTTTACCTGTAATTATAGGAATTCCATTTTTTCGCCTCCCGAATTAGATTCCGGTAGAGACTGAGAATCGCCGCTCGACCGGTAGCCATTATTTATATTACAGTGTAGGTTAGTTGCGAACAAGAGTACGACATGCGATAATCAGCTGATTCAACCGCTGCGCTCTGTTTTCATTGATTCTTCGTGCAGTAAATAAAGTTGTCTTGCATTTCGTGATTGATTCGCTTTGAATCCGTGTAATCTTGCCATGCAACGTTTTTTCAGTGTCGTACAATAATTCCGTTCGATCGTCATAAGATAGTTGTTTGACAATTGTTGGAACAAGTTAATATCACTATGGTGCTCCAAAGGTAAATTATTTTCGACGAATGAAGACTATTCTTTAGTGATGAGTACATACGAAATGTGTTCCAGGCTTTGTATGCATAAATTAATGTGCAATAGCGGTAAGAATTATCTGCCACATAGAGTTTTGTCTACGGCTGCGAATCCCCAAAAGTCGCCCAATGAAATTGTGATTTGTGATCAAAAATACCAAGTAGATTCTTGGACGAATGTCACTCCAACTATTATATCGAAAGTCGGCCGAAATTTGCATCTACTTCCCCATCATCCCCTATCACTTTTGAGACAACGAATCGTCAGCTTCATTTATACCCAATTTCGAAATCGAATCGGCAATCCCACCTTCAGTATTTACGAGAATTTACCACCTATTGTTACGGTTGCTCAAAATTTCGATTCCCTGCTTGTGCCGAAGAATCATCCGAGCAGACAGAAAAGCGATTGTTATTACATTAATGAGAACACATTACTGCGAGCACATACAACTGCTCATCAGTCTGAATTAATCTCGATGGGTTTGAATAATTTCCTCGTAATCGGTGATGTTTACCGCCGAGACGAAATTGATTCGACTCATTATCCCATTTTTCATCAAGCCGACGCAGTCAGGTTACGAACTGCCGAAGATGTTTTCGAAAATGTGACAGATTCCACAGATTTGAAATTATTTGAGAACAATGGCAAAGAAACTAGTCAGAAACAAAGTTGTCATACGTTCGACGCTATAAAAATAATGGAGCATGAATTAAAGAGTACTCTAGTAGGATTAGCCCAGGTCATTTTCGGAGCAGGTCCGTAAAAATGATCTATGCATCGAGCAATTAGGAGGATTATCTTTATTCTCGATCGTATGAATTGCAGATGTAAAATATCGTTGGGAAGATCAGTATTTTCCATTTACCCATCCATCTTGGGAGCTCGAAGTCTTTCATAATGACAAATGGATGGAAGTTTTAGGCTGTGGTATAATGCGCCACGAGATTTTAGTAGGAGCTGGTGCGAGTGATCGCATTGGTTGGGCATTTGGTTTGGGTTTAGAAAGATTGGCAATGTGCCTTTATAATATTCCTGATATTAGGCTTTTTTGGAGCAAGGACTCTGGATTCCTCAATCAGTTTAAAGTTGATGATCCCAATATAGACATACAATATAAGGTACACCACATTTAACCCCCATAGTCAACTGTAGGCTTAAATGAAAATATCATAATTAATTATTTTTCCACAGCCTGTAAGCATTTATCCCCAATGTGCGTTTGACATTAGCTTCTGGCTACCAGGAGATCGACCTTACTCTTCTAGTGACTTTTATGACATTGTTCGAGATCTTGGTGGTGAGATAGTGGAACAGATTATGATTAAGGATGAATTCGTTCATCCTAAAACGAAACAAGTCTCGCATTGTTATACAATAGTGTACAGACACATGGAGCGTACATTATCAAAAGAAGAAGTTAGGGTTGTTCATAGTGAGATTGAGAAGGCTGTAGTTGAAAGATTGCATGGTAAAATAAGATAATAAATTAAATTCTAACAGAAAATTTTGAATAGTTTTATCTTTGTACCTTGGACCTTCGGTTAATGGATGGAACGAATAGTAAATCGTAAAAGGAATATATTATTTTATTTGCACATAAATTAATTACAAATTGTATCATAGAGCAAACAAATTCATCTAGAAACAGCTATATCGTCTATAGTTTACCTCATCAACATTATAATTAACAACAACTAGATTAGGTCTACATGCTTATTACTTACACAAGAATATAAAAATTATCTTCTCGTATATGCTCTACTTATGTATGCGTATGATGTATATAATTATAAGAAGTAAAGCAAAATCATTTGGGCTTCTTCAATGCACTGACCACTGGTTTTGGAATAGATTCAAAGTATATGTTTAAAGACTGTTGAGAGTTGATGCGATGTCCAACAGAATTTCCAAAGCAAAGCAGTTCGCGCTTTTGCCAAATATTTCGATAGATAGCTCTGTCTACGTTTATTTAGTCAATGATCTCACATTTTACCATTTAAAATATAAAAATACTGCGATCTACATGAAATAGAGATACAAATGTAACAGATAAGTTTCAGATTATAAATGCCATGTTTTGCATGTTCGAACACACTCCGTATTGGAAGAGGGAATCTCAGCGGTGGTTCGAATAAATAAAAATCAATAAGAAAAAACTTATCTATGAGAGAAAAGCCCGCCCCCGACACGTCAGCTTGTCTATTTACAGTTATACAAATTTTTTGCATACATTTTACATATACCCTACAGTCGGAATAAATAGATCAGAGTTCGACAGGTTTGCATATTGCAACATAACGATATCGATTAATTGAATTTTGATCAAATGTAAGCCTGATTCAATCCATACGTTGGTCCTGTGCAGAAATGCGCAATATCCATTATGGCTCAGGAGGAAAGTCGGGTACTCGCGTACAATTCGTTTCGCAATATATAAAGTTCGGTGTCGATTGGAGTGTAATAGGATTGTTACAAAAATAGTTGACGGGTATAAAATGCGAGTTACATTTTGCTTGCTTTATAATGCATCTCGAGCAGGTGTACTGGACTAGAATTGAATCAGGAATTGAGAATATTAATCTCAAAAACACATCTATTTCCATGATTGTTAACGAAGCGAACACTCTACCAGATCTAAGTTAATTTTGTGTAACTGGGGGGTGAGAACTTCTTTCGCAAGAATTTAAGGATATACAACGGCATGCACGATATTAAAGTTATCAGCAATACTTTCCACAGGAAGTCAGTTGTCTTGATAAATTCCGCATCTATATAAGATCGACATCAGATTATATTTGCACATATTTTTCTATGATCGTGTATGGTTTTACTTACCAAAGTAATCTTTGAGAACGACCAACGACAGAAGATATAGTGCCAGCGAAAATATTTCGGCTAGCATCATTATATGATGCCACGTTCGAATTGTTAAAGCAACCATAATTAATTCCGTAAGCACAAGTGCGGTGAAACTTATGGCTACTATATGAATAAATTCATCCTCGAACATAATAAGCGCGCCATACATTATTACTCCACCTGTGAAGTACGCGTGCAGGATAATTAATTCGTCCTGTTGAATGATTTTATAAATTCAGCTTCCTATTTATAATTACCTTGGTATATGCTTATTAAAACCCACATAAAAAATGTTTTGTATGACAGTGATCGACCTTTACTAAGTTCCTTATACAGTTCTGGATAAGTAATAGCTATCTTGCCTGAAACGTCCTTATCCAACACCAAGGAAAAGACTGGGAACATAGTGTATATCGTTGCGTACCTGAGAAATAATGAACATAACAGTAATTCGATACAAAAGATTCACTGAAAAAATGGGAATCAGTGTTCCACATACCCGACCATAAGAAAACCTTGATATAAGGCAACAGACGACAAATAAAATACTGCAGAAAATACTGCTTGCATAGTAGAAATAATCAGACCACGATGGATCACAAATTGACTCAAAGCAGCAGATCGTTTGTAGCTTCGCCTTCCATGAACCAAAAGAAGATTAGCCAAGTGACTGAATTGAGAAATTGAAAAATCAGCAGCTAAGGAGGCTTGTCGTCCTTCCAGACCTTCAAGCCCAATGCCTGCATCTGCAGCTTGTATCATAGATACATCGTTGCCACCATCACCAACAGCTGCCGTTCTTTTGCCAGTGTGTCTCTGAATAAGACTGACAACTTCGGCTTTCTGCGTGGGTGAACATCGACAACAAACAACTGCAGGTGAACCGCAAGCTAATTCTAAGAATTCGGGCTCATAGTACTGCAGGCAAACTTCCAAAGAATCCCCACTGATAACTAAGGCACAGTCTTGTTTCTTGCGAAAAGTATTAAGTTCCAAGTGGGCATCTGTACGTGTTACCACAGATTTGAAAACATGAAGACCTTGGGTTCGAGATACTAAACACGAAGATTTAGCAATACAAGTAGCAGTCTCCAATTTATCGCCCGTCAACATCCAGATCTGTAATTAAATGATAAAGAACAAACCCAATACATTATATGATTCGTCAAGTATTACACTGACCTTAATGCCGGCATTTCTCAGCAATTCTAATGTAGGTCTGACCCGATCTTGCAACCTGTCCTCAACTCCAGTTACACACAGTAATTCCATTTCTCTTTCAAGGCTCTCTACAACAGCAGCAATGCGCGAAACACGATCACTAACACTCATTCGGGCAGAGTTGTACCTGAAAAAATATCCACTTGTTCAGCTAGAGAACTACTCCATGTAGCCAGTGATTGTAGACAGAATTTTATTGTACCGTGCTTCAAAGTCTAAATATTGTTCTTCAGTCAAATTCTTTTTTGCAACTACCAATGTTCGCAGTCCCTCTCTTGCCATATTACCGCACTCCTCTTCGAGCCAGTCATTGTATTGTACAATTCCAGCCATGACAACATCGGCACCCTTTAGATAAAATACTAATTCGCCACTAGATTCCTCCTTTACTATAATTCCCATCCGTTTCGTTTCTGATGTGAATGGGAATATTTGCAGAATTGTATAATCTAGAAGTTTTCCATTTGGTGCTTTCAATTGCATGGTATTCAAATCGCGTTTCACCAAAGGTAATCCCATTTCTTCTGTCCATTTCACCAGAGCTACCTCATCAGGACTCGATGCTTGATAATTACGTATCTGCTCTGGTACAAAATAATGCTGGTCGGCTTCGGCTTGACTTTGTATAGATCCAGTATCGCCGGTTTCTCCAGTTTGAACGCTCACGGAATCCAAATTCGGCGATCGGCTCGTAACTTCATCATATACGGGAGTTACATTATGACATAATGCCAATGCATGAACGGCGTCATAAATCCGGGTGCTCTCCGACCGGCGTACTTTTCCGCTGTGCAACGATGTCGTTGGTTTTGCTGGGGAATTTTCCGAGGACGAAGCGTAACAAGTTTTCAATACAGATGTGACTTCGTCAAATGTCTCCTGGCCGTATGATATTGTGCCCAAGTGCAATTTCTTAAAGACCATTTTATTCTGTGTCAAAGTGCCTGTTTTATCGCTCAATAAATACGATATACGGCCGAGTTCCTCGGGAATAGTCGTTGTTCTGACTACAGTGCCAGCGATTTCTTTATCCCGCTGAATGCACCAAGCATAAAATGCTTTTCCCATGTCTAAATTCACTCGTAAACTGATTGGTATGATGTACGAGAACAACAAAACAAATCGGAACATATATCGATACCAGGGACCGCTAAATCCTTTCAAACACATCATCACCAAAGCCAGGCCAATAACAGCGCAAAATAAAACTTTTGTCAATTGATTAATTTCTTGATCCAATAGACCAACTTTCGATCTTGGTGCTGAATGATTCATAAGGGATCTTGTTTCTTGTCCTGTATATACAACAACCCCAAGTGCAGAGCCAGATGCAACTGCTGTGTTTGCCCACAGAGTATTATCCACCCCCAGACTATCCTCACTGCTATATCCATCATACTAAAAATAAATGTACCAGTTCCTGTAGATTGTATTTACCAAACTATGATGTAAACAAACTAGACATACCCTGGTGAATGTTCCAATGAAACTATGGATATCTTTCTGAGGCTTCTCCACATAAATACTCGCTTTTATATCAAAGAGTTGGGTATTGTTTTCAAGTTTTTGGGTCGCTGGAACAGCCAATCTCAACTTCCAATCTGTCTCTCCATCTAACTGATCTGTCCTGACAAAACATGCTCCTGATTTTTCAGTTGTTCTTAATAATACCAAATCAGCTGGTACCCTTTGACCCTTTTCCACAATCACCTTCACAACAAAAGAATCATTTCATTATCTTTTCTACTATCCTACATAAAAATTCATAAAGAATTCTTTTTACTGGAGCTTACCAGATCTCCAACTCTGAGTTTGGAACTGGGAACTAACTCAGGTGTTTCAAAACCTTTCACCAATCTATAATACTTTTGCCCATTGACTTCCTTATCTCTTTTGTATCTCCGAAAATCATCTACTGCTTCACGGCAGATTGTTACAGTCAAAACAAAACACAATGGTCCCCAATATGTGTAGAGATATCCTATTCTGATGTCTGGTATGAACTGAGATATAGCCATAAGCAGAAAGTACAGATTGAGGAAGAATTTGAACTGTTGAAACAGTACCTACAAAGATTCCCACACGAAATTAGACCAAGAACATACTCATACATCCCACTGACAACGACCGAAAACAAATACTCTACCATGGGCAAGAATGTGACGACATTGTATTTCTGATTCCTTATAACATTAGTAGGAAACTTCTCGTGCATAGGTTGACCTATGTGAATGACTCTAGCCCTGAGCTCGCGCTCCCTGCAGCATCTCCGCCACATCCAAGTGCAACATCTATAGAACAAAGCCGTTCCATGAATACCGGGACAACAGCCAGCGATCCAAGATGCTTACGGCAACTGCCCTACTATACTTCCCTACTAAATTGATTCTTGTAGATGCAAAAGCATCTGGATTCTGGAAATCGATCTAAAACCAATCACTTATCGTACTACCAAATGAAGAGAAAACGACTGGAGTTCTCGGATGACGCGATAATGCGGGCTGGCGACAAGGGTGGACAGGGAGGAGGGGGGAGGGGGAGGATCGTTAAAGGAGAAGTACGTAAATAATAACGACGGTTTGCGGAATGCGACAAGTGACGCTTTTCCCAACGAATACTCTGGAGAAACGTCTACACGGTCTAAGCGATGAAAGTCCATGCATTATGCTCGGGAGAACATCTAAAAGGGGGGTGTCTATCGCGAGGCAAGAACCCTGAAAAGATCGAAGCTTGTGTTCTCTCGCTAGAGGAAAATGTACGTCACCTTGTCCACGAGTTGTCATTTCGCGGCTTAGATATAAGCGGGATATCTTCCTTAGATAGCCTTATTACATTGCTCTGCGTCTCCATTTAGCTCTTTCTTCATTAGAAAGCATATAAGGAAACACTGTTATTTATTCTCGCTCGCCTAGACACGGACACTATCTACGAATGAGTTCGACCGACATCCGTCAATCCCTGTATGTTGTGACATCATAGCGTCCATGGAACGAGCGTTTATCAGATGCACCCAAGGCAGCGCCGTGAATGCACCCACGCTCGTTGCACATTTCTGCACAATATCTTACTGCCTTTTACTTAATCGTAGCAAATGATGCGTGATTTCTTAAAATAGACATTTATTTCTGCTAATTCAATGATTGATTCAGTCGAATTCTTAAGAAAAAAGCTCGAAATTCATTCAAACGCAGGTGGTATCGGAAGTCGTGCCTTTTTTTTCGCAATGGCAGCGCCCTCGAGCGACACGCCACGAAACTGGACCAGTCTTTGCCGCGCAATTACGTGTCGAGTATCAAAGTGGATTACTGTGAATTGTTTGTAAATATTGTGTGCCAGTGCGTATTAAAGCCGAGCCGGATGGATAATTTGGATAGCAGATCAACCGCATACGGGCCAGGTAAGTGGAGTACAATTCCTTCCAACGTAAACAATATACAGTACCGAAACGTAAATAGATCGTACTTGGGCGATACGTGTGCGATTCGAACAGTGCATTCTTTACTCGAATTATTAATCCTAATTATTATGTCGCGATGACGTCACTGTGCCCGAACTTACTAAAAAGTGCGTATTAACACGAAAGGCGTTAAATCGCGGCGTAATATTCAGTCTCTGTTATTCGCAATCGAGGCTAAAGAGGCTATCGGAGTGGGATTTGCTGGCAACAGAAAGACCGGGATGCTCTATTCGTGTCGGGCAAGAGTAGTTCTCGAGAACTCACCCGCAGAGGCAACTGCTCAGGAACTTGGAGCAATTTTTAAAGCGGCGCTTTTTCGAGGATGCCAGCATCCGGATACTATCTTCGGAGGGCTGCAGCAGATAGTCGGTCTCCTCGTCCATTTCAAAGTCCCGCTCGTCTGCGCTCACGCGCAATTGCATCTCCTCCACCCGCATCTCTCAACTTGGCAGCACACCACCGTACGCACATACAATCTCGCCGCCCTCTCACGCTTCTTCGGATTTCCACATACGGCTTCCTATCTACCCCCAAAGGTGGCTCGGTCCCTCTCTCGATAGCTGCCGAGCGTTGAAGCTGTCGACCCCGTGCATTTCCATCCGTTGACAAATTTATTAGCCGCGATATATGTCGCGCGCCCCCGCCAACCTTAACGGGTTCTAACCCGTCCTCGCTCCTGTGTGTACACACACCGTGCGCTTCTCTGTCACGTGATCCTGCCGCACGCCAGTTATCTATATCTATGTATATCTATCTATATATATGTATACGACACAAAGCAATAATCCGGTAATGCCGCGCCTATCTTATCGAGAGTTCGGCGCGTCGTCGATTCTGATTACGGCGGCGACCAACACCTCGGCCACGCTTGCCACGAGTCCCTCGGGATATCGCACCTTTCCCCGTTGTTCTGGCGCCGAACCGAGCAGTTTGTTTAGTCGGCGAGTACGTACGTGCACAGGGGAGGCCCGATCTCCGTGATCCAGCTGACTCCTCGTGCATCCCTGCGCCGGCCCTCAACTAAAGGGATTCCCTACTCCCTAAACTGACCCGGTCATCCTAGCCTAATCCCATCGGATCTCTCGTCATCCCGATTAAGCCTTCCACCGGACATCAAGGATGTGATCGCGGTACTCGCCGACGCTCTTACTCCTTCAGCGGCCATGTTGCGCGTCTTCGAATCACGTGGTCTCCGACTTGTCGTAACACGCATGCTTTCCTTCCACGCAGATTTCGAACCTCATCCTCTTTCACCACCGATGCAATAATAATTCTAATCCTGTTAGCAGTCCTTTATTCGCATGGTGCGTTATTGCTTTTAAGCAGATCTGACATTAAGTAAGCTCTGTTAGAATGCATGAAGATGTTTATGTCTTCCTGCATCTGCTTTCACAGTTAATCTTCCGAGCAATGACAGGCTAATTAACGCCAGCTTTATATCTCACGCGTAATGATGCGATAGTACTCCTCAGTTCGTGATCCTCGGCCTCTGCTTTATCCGACAGTGTACGAAACAATTCCTCGCATAATTCTTTCTCATTGGCTGACAGAAAATCCACTGTCAAGTCGAACCTGTTACATTTACTTAAAATCGTAAGAATTTCAATAATTTCTTTAAACCTGTCTGTCATTTTCGCACATTCTAAACAGACTGATAAAAGTTCGTGGAAGAGAACTGGCGATATTTCCACGTGGAATATTTTGTTTAGAAGAACTGCCTTGCAGTTGTATAAATATGAGAATTTTATATTATCGTCTGTAATGTTTCTCCAAATTTTGGAGAAATCAGAATACGTTGTTGGTACGATTTTTCCAATGGAATTGACATCTTTTTCGGACTCTTTCTTTTTCGTATGGAATAATCCTTCTGTCGATTCTGAATTGAATTTGGAAATTAAAGGATTCCATGGGGTGTCGATTTTCTGCTTAATCTCTGCCCTGTCCACGGGTTTGAGATGAGCGGCATTCACCTAGAATGGAATTCTTAATCGACCACGAATTCCTATCACAATTTCAGCACTCACCATTTGCCTGAAGTGTTCATAAGTCGGCACATTTTGCTCGACAGCTCTGAGCTTCGCGTCGTTCTGCAATTGGTACAATTCATCGGCTTTTATGGCTTTCTGTAATTCCACCTCCAATTGTTTATAATCAACTGGCTTCTTTGACACGCTCATTTATCACGCTAACGAAAGCACACTTGTTCTAACTTTCGCGTTATATTGAACTGTAAAAGGTGGTTAGGAACCAGGAAACGGTTTCCATGGCTACTTGCGACACGCGCAGGTTTCGAGGATTCAAGGACAAGAAGAGAATGATCATCGTAGAGATTCATTCCAATGGGAATTGACAACTTTATTACAGTTATTAGAGTTTCGAGGATAACTTGGCATCTGGAAGTATTATCCATCACGGGTAATGATAGCGTCGGCCTCCCCCGTCAGATTCTTCTCCTTCATCATCTTACTCATCCTCTTTTTGTATAGTCTGTCGTGGGTCCTCTTCATCTCCAAGATCTCTTTCATCTCCTCTTTGTCTTCCTCCTGAAATCACTCGTATTCAATTATAGCATTAAATATACCTTCATTCTCGTTAATCACAAATATTTTACCGATTGATTTAAACGAAGGACCAAAGCCCTTCTCCCATCGGACATTGGTTGCGAGTAGTCCATTAACTTTTTCAACCTTTCCGCAGGACTAACACCTCTTTCAACTACTAATACGATCCTCGCCCACTGTAATTTATCGATGTACCGTTATAAAGAATTAATCTTCGTAATAATTTCTGTTTAATTATTGTACCTGTCGTTGCCATTCGTTCCTTGTCTCCGCGATTTTTTGATAAGTGTTGCCCATCATGGCGATCAACATATTGACGAGTAATATGGCAACAATTGCCATGTACAAGACAAAGAGTGCCTGGAGAGAAGAGGTCGTTGGAAATATTGAATTATAGGGCTTTTTTCGGCAGAAAGATTACCTTGGCTTCGAGTTCGTGTTCCGTTCTCTCGAACGCGCCATAGTAATCACCGAAATTGGTCATACTCATGAGAAACATTGCCATTACGCTCTCCATTGGCGAAGGCATGGGATTCGTCACAGAATCATCCACGCCTTCCGGTGTGTTGGGATTGTCGAATGACAGGAATATGATGTAGTATGCTAGACAGAAGTGAATTTAGAAAATCGCATCGCGAAGACTAAGAAGATAAGAAGAAGACGAATTTCATTTCCTCAATGACGGAAATTAGAAAGGTGGTAAACCCTCGACTTATATGACTCAATGATAATCAATTGCATAATAACGGATCACGTCATTCCCTTTTCCATAGGAGCGCACGCAGCAGTTTAAGGGGACATTTTTATGGTGGTATGTCACGATTCCTCTCAATGACGCGATCAATCTCTAATCACTGTTATTTCGTCCAAGGCGTTCCTGAGATTTACCCTGGGAGAAACCCATGACGAAGACCAGGTAGATCGAGACGAAGCGGAGAAGATCACCCATGATCATCCGGTAGATCATCACGACGAATGGACCGACGGTCTTGAAACCTCGGCAGAAGAAGAGGAAGTAGGGGGCGGTGGTCAACATTACAACCACTGCCAGCATGTCCTCGACTTCGTCCGAACAGGAGAACCTCAGGAAGGGAAAGGAAAGAAGGATGCAACAAGAAAATAGGAACATTACGCGCGACGGTGCTGTCATCTGAAATTTAATCCACCCTTAATTCCATACTCAAAGTCGTCGTATAAATTTCTGCTCTTACCAAATTCTCTATGAACATATTCAACCCTAGAAAACGCGCCTCTCGAAGCGCAGCGATGATGTAGAGGATCGCCGCGATTTCCATAATAATTTCAGCTGTTATGCGGACCTTCGCCGTTGCCGAGGACAACTGCATCAGCCTGCATTCCTCCGCTAGTTCATCCCACCTTTTCGATAATAAAATCCATTAAGTTTTATTGCTGTTCTTCCTCAAAGTGGGGGAGTACATGTTTTTTCATAATTGAAGACACGCGCAATTGAAATCGCATAGGAATAGTGAGTATTAAGATAAGACTACCAATCGTCCTGCTGACTGCTGTCCGACAAGCTGACGCGATTGATTAGAATCTGCCTCGTGGAGCTCGCGTTAATGAGACTCTCGTTAGTCGTATCCTTAAGATTCCTCGGTCCCGGATTGTCCTGTTCGTACGTGTATCCGGTAGTTATCCGTAGGGATGACTCGTCGGACACATTCATCAGGTTGCTCTCATCGCTCGAACCCGACAGCATATTCCTGATTGTCGATGTTATGTTCGCAGCAATGTCCTGCCGCATTCTCTCCAACTTGTCTGAAGTCACGTTTACTTGCCAGGATTGCAAACTCGAGATCAATGTGTTCGCTACATTTCTCATGATGCTCTCAGGAATTTCAGGATTCGAAAAACTTTTTGAAAGTTTACCCGTATTATTAATATTAGTTAAATTCAAAGGTAAAGTGGTTGCCTGAGAGACTTCGGTGGTGGTTTCAGTGTCTTCCATCGGAGGACCTGGTCGAAGTGTGAAACTAATTAATGAGAAGATGAAGTAAAAACAGAAGAGGAAGAACTGCCGGTAGAACCTAGAAAAACGGTGTCTATAATCCTTACGTTTCTTCCGTCGAAAATAATAACCTACCGAGACTTGACGAATGTGTTCCATTTCGCATTCAAAAGGTCCACCAAAATTCCATCCATTAATTCTAAATGTTCGTCCTTCTCCTATAACGAATTACAGAAATTAATACCTCTCTTGGTGCACTGGAGATTACTTGGGAGAAAAGAACCCACTCCGAAGACGACCAAGTTCAGCGCATTATTCTTACTGATATTGCCAGTAGTGGTATCAATCGTGTCCACCTGAGATAAAGGATAGGCGGCGCATGTAATGCTTCCTATTTGCCAGTAAATCTCTCTCTCGATGTTCATAATATGAAAGAACATTTCGATCCTCGCTAATTTCGCCGAGAGTGTCAACGGTGTGAGGTGTAATGAATTCTTCAAAGACATCGAAGCCCCAACTTCGTATGCCATATCAAAAGTTGCCTAAAAAAATATCTATCAATGAAGATTCGACATTTCTCCGCAAGTTGATTGAACGCACCAATTTTTCGTAAATGACCAACATATGCAAGACAGTGTTTCCATTGGTATCTTGCTTGTCAGGATCGGCTCCTCGCGCCAACATAAGACGATAGCATTCTTCCTGGCCGAGACACGCTGCGAAGCTCAACGGATACTCTCCCCAGTAAACATATCTATTAAATCCTGCCAGTTTAATATCACGCGACAAATAGCTAGCAAAGAGTGCCTTTTAATCGCCATTCAAACGAGGACACTAACGGATCGCGCGCTTTTGCGTGAAAGGCTCGTCGACACGGTTAATCGATCTCATTGAACACAGTGATCGATGAGCTTGTTGTTAACGCGCTTAAGACAAATCAGTTTGACCTGCGAGCGCTAGCTAGTTGACTCGCGATCTACTAGAAAGAAGCAAAGTAAACAAATGCCTGAGCCTTTCAAGGGAAACTTTTCTAGAAACTCAATTCCAGCCAAGATGTCCTTCACGGTACATCGAAACTTGTGTATCATTCGATCCTCTAGCTACTATTATTTACTTGGCAATCGAGTGTCAGGCAATTAATCTCGCCTAACAATAGTTGCGACGAGTGAATTTTAACGAAGTATTAATCACCCATTGTAATTTGTCTCGGGCGCTACGCTGACCCACTCGTGCTCGACGCTGTCGACCCTCGATGCCTTCTGATCCTCGGGGCACATAAAGTTACCGAAGCATCTCTCGTGCACGTCCGCCCCGCTATCCAAGAGGAACTTCACCAATGCCGGATCTTCGTTCACTATTGCTATGTGCAAGGCATTCTCGCCTGGGTGAAATGGTGGCCCGTGCCCGTTAGAAAATAATGGTCTAGTTCGCCACAAGTTTACGGGAGGACATTGCACCCACCGTAATACTCGTCGCTGATGTATATGTCGTTAATGAGCTTAGGGTAGAAGCGTAACAGCCGCTTGGCCAAGTCGATGTGAATCGCAGTCGAGTGTAACATACATAAGTGAAATATCGACTCGCCGACCGCACCTCTTTCGCTCAGACTCCAACAAACTAGTCTGTATTTACTTTTATCTGTCGTGAAACAGTAATTTTTCAAAGGGTTTTACATTTATTTGTAAAATTCGACTTTGTATTATTTTATACCTATTTTAGTTTCGTCGACATCCTCGTCCCCCATATCTTTATCTATGTCATAGTCCTCTGGTTTCTCCATAGCTTTCAGCGGTGGTAACTGCAAGAGAAAGCTATGGGATTTTTGTTTTTAATTCGTGGATATCATTGTACCATTTTATGCTTTGGTCGATCCTTGTTTCTGAGCAGGACTAGTTTCTCTATGGGAATCCACTTGCCCTTTCCTTTGTTATAAAGATAAGGCTCGACTTTCGTCCTCAGCGCATGATCCAATTCAGCATACTGTTTGGTCTGTGTCGCTCGTTTCATCATATCTACCAAAAGTCCACCGCCTGCGAGATTTCAATGGGAATGAATTAGAATGCGAGTGAAAGTGGCTCTGGCAAGAGTTGGCTCGATATCAGAGGGTCGCGATCAGATATTCCAGGTGCAATAGCACCGAGCTCGTAGAATCCCTGATGACCAGATGAATCAGTGGGTTGACGTTATTCCGCATTTCCCAGCCCGCCGACAAACACACTCGCACCCACCTAAGAAGAAGTGCGCGGCTACCCTGGAATGTGCAGCGAGATTCGAGGAAGGGATTCAATGACTCGCGACCACTTGTGTGTGGAAGCGTCATCGAGCCGGCGGCGCGGCGCAGCGTGTTAAAATGAAATCTCTCGCGGTGAAAGAGGCCCGCGTACCCACCGCGTACCCACCGCCTCCCGGATTACATCACCGCTCGAAACAGTATCTGGATCACCGAGTGTTCACCGCTTTTGAATCGGACGAATAGCATATGTGCTATTACCACTTCACTTTCCCAACTTGTCGATCGCTCACTCACACGCCCCTACATACCACTTCGAATTTAGGGATGCTGCGCGGTCCAGAAGCAGAGTAGAAATAGAAACTAATCGTCTTGGCACGCATTGAAAACGTTAACATCGTTATTCATGCGATTTTATCGTACACTTCCGGATAATTGCGCGAATAAATCATACTTTAATCATGTTTACGCGATCTCCAGTAATGCAATTCTGGAATTCTGCGATCTGCCACAAAAAAGCCATGTTCTCCGAGGATATCTCGAGAAGTTGTTAGGGGCGAGTGCGTCGCTTGTGCAAACAAGACGATGCTATGTTAAACGACACGCGAGGATTGATGCGGTTTGCGGTGCGCTTTCAGCGAGTGCCACATTGCTTTACCCTTTAAGTCAACCAGTTTGTAAAGTAGGATCGACGAGGTGTCCGTCTGCTTCTTTACTCCGCTGGCAACATTGCTCTCCGTATTTCCCATAGTTTTTCTTTCATTAAAACACTCGAACACTTAGCGATACAAGCTTCCTCTAAAACGAACCTTCCAAGGATCGCGTTGCCATAGATATTCTCCGGTATCGATCACACAAAAACCAGTGCTTCCACAAACTTAAATCTTTCATTTTATCAGCCGGCAAAAGCGCAGGATTGGTGAACCGCTAGATAAAACATATTCAAATTTGGCAAACGGATTTGAGGAAGCCGCAGGGGATAAACTGATCTCGCAAGGATATCCTACCGTTGTGGTCCTGCGAATTTTATCAGGATTTCACCACCGCTTCCTCAGCGGCTGACTTGGCGAGGAGAGTCCAAGGCTGGATAGGAGTGTATCATGACTAAAAAAGGCAATTCAAATGACGGCTTAATGACTCCTGTGGCGGCGGTACCGTTTCATTCAGAATTATTCTCCTCGCATTCTCTTTCTCTCTTTCTCTCTTCTCTCGTAACATCGCGTTATTGATCGAGCTACGGCGGCTCCTCAAGGAAAGCTATTCATTTCCCTACTGGTTAATCACATGAGCCACGCTCTCCGCCTCCGGCGAGCATCTACACGCGGGAATACCAGTAGTGCCGATACTTATCGCACTGCGTCAGAGCGCATTACTCTACCGCTTCTATTATCGCGCGCGCACTTTATAATGCGACGCGCGATCGAGATTATCTCCGGAACTCCCCGCCTTAACTAATTTTTATTAACTTTAATCCACGTAAGGGAAAAAACCTGGAATTAATTTTTATTACATTTTATATTTGATCATTAAATTGTGGATTTATTGAAGAAAGTATTATTTCTGTTAATTTAATAGAGATATTAGTATTTTTAGAAGAGGTTATGGAAAGCTTGCGTTTATATAGATAAAGTTGCAGGCAATGTTTCGTCAGGGACGCGATAATCCCTGAGTCGAGCGAGTTTGTAACAAGAGCTGCTGCGAGTCCGAGTCCGCGAAGGAATTCGCTATGACTTGTTCGCGGATATCCGGAAAATCTTTTCGAAGCCTGCCTTTTTTCGGCGGCTACTGGGCGGGTTCTATTTAAAAGAGGTTAGAGTTTGTTCGAACAGGAGGTGGAGGAGGTGGTGGAGGAGGAGAACGGCGGGGCTGGCATAACCGAGCGCGAGATCGCTATTACGTTAAGCAGTTATAAATACTCATATGACGGCTACCGTATTTATACCGGTACTAAGAATTACGTAGAGCCGACTGCCGAAGGAATGCTTTAGCACCTTGCGATACCTTCGAAACGCCCGCCAGAAAATTGAATTCTATTTCACGCCCTCCAAACCAAACACTTCCAATGACCTTCAGAAATAAAGGGATTCACTTATAAACACTTTGTCTCTCATTAAAATCGTATTTATTAAAAGTTGCATCGCAAAAAGAAAAAGTTCTTCTCGCGGACGTTCCAGTCTGCGAGAAAGATAATGGTTCAAGGCTCCGGAGGGATTCGAACCCTCGATCTCCTGTTTACTAGACAGGCGCTTTAACCAACTAAGCCACGGCGCCGTTGTGAGAATATCCCAGACATTGTACCGTCATAAGCCAGCTGTGCAAACACCTGCGCCTCAGGAATATTTCATCATTTTTTGGCACTGACGCATCTATGAATCATGCGCGAATACTAAGTGAAGCCAACTCGCGAGGCACTCAGCCAACTCGCACACTCTTCCCCGCCAAATAGAAAGTAAATGATTCGACACCTGTTGGATTCCTGCTGTTTCTTTTGTGTCCATTTCTAAAGGAACCAGCCAACGCTGCTATCAAAGGTTTACAGAACTTTGAATAGCCAATCGATTGTTCTGGTGGATGATTGATACCAACAGCAACTCGAGCTGGTATATCGTGACCTCGATAAGACTCCGTTGCGATATGATGTGTTCCTCGAAGTGAAAGGCGGTGGATACCAGCGGCTCGTTGGTCTAGGGGTATGATTCTCGCTTAGGGTGCGAGAGGTCCCGGGTTCAAATCCCGGACGAGCCCGATTTTTTGCTATTTTCCTAATAACCAACCATCATCGATCTATAATGAATACAGTGATTCAACCTTGCGAGGTATACCCGATATTTAATCAGATGTTCATCCAACATTGACAGAACTGTCAGGCTTAATGGAGAATTCCACGTTCACGTATCAATATCGGTCATAATATCCTGCAACGTAGATTCGTGATAAGGAAAACAATCCTTTACACAAGAACATCAAAGAAATTACCTCATTGAATGTCACCTAAATTGAACACACTTTAAAATCCAATAACAGACATACTTATTTCCACAAAAACAATTCTAATAAACATTTCTAAGAAGTTGTGGTGAAAGTGTTAAAAATGTGTAAATTGGGGAATGGAACTGTTAATGAGAGTCGAGGTATGAATCGAGGATAGAAATGTAAATGGGAAGAGGGGCGGGCATTGGGGAGCAGCAGGCGTTTATAAACATTTCTGGCTGTGCGGCTCGAGTTGAACTTGGGAGGGGCGGCTACCGTGAGGCACCCGTTGGCTGCGGCCGGCGCGTAAGGTCGTCGTGTTAGAAGACATCCTGATATCGAGAGACTTTGCTTATCCTCGATGTACCACGCTGCCAGTGCTCGCCTCAGTTACGTTCGCGCTCGCAATCTAACAAGATCGTCCGTAAGCTCGTTTTCCCCCGAGAGTGCCCAACAAGCCGATTTCACACAACTCCCTCGAAGATTTGCGGTGCAGATCGCAGCGGAACACACGACAGCCTCAAGTAAGAAACAGTAGAAAATAGCAAAACAAATAATAATAAAGAATAATAATCGCTTGATTACAAATAACACCGTAAATCAATGGAAAACTTTTTTATCTTCGACTAAACAATGTCTGAGACTATTAATTGAACGTGTAATGAGGGGAAAAAAATTGTTGAAGGTTTGATTCTTTATTCACGTATAAATTCATGAAGACCTTTAATTATAAAAAGATACTGATAAAAATACAAACATTATAAACTGAAATTATCGTAGATAAATTCGCAAATTATGAAACTATAATTGAAGAAAAATTCTTCTGGTGCAAAAGCATGGTGACAAGTGAGAGGAAACTCACAGAGGCCGAGAAAGAGGAGGCAGAAGAGTGCGATGCTTCGCACCGAATTCTGATAGCTCGACTTACTTAGTTTAGCTTGCGTTTACCTTCTGTCTTCGCGGGTCAGTTAGGCTCGCGCTTTCGAGCCGCCAGCATCGGCACACACACAGTCTCGTAATCCTCGCAGCCTCTTTTACCTTAGCTCTCGCGTTACATTTCATTCAATCTCCCACTGCATCCGGATTTTCCTCTTAATTGTGCGAGCCGCAATCACTCCTCCACTGGGAACTCTCAGGATTCACTCGTGTTACTGTGTCGCGTGCTAAATCTCCTGTCTAGAAGTTAGTCCTCTTGCTGGACCGAATCGACCCAACTTCGAGTAAGTCACACTCTTGACAATAATATTAGTTTTAATATTCAATGCTTAAAAATGTACTGTGGATTGTTTTTTAAGTGTTAAAGTGTTATTAAGAGCGGTGAATTCCTGGTGGATTATTTTCGAATGACTAAAATGTTATTAAGAGAGAAGAATTTGCGAGGGTTCCAATTACTCGGCTTTTTCTGCGATACAGCAACTTTTTCTCTCTATCTTCTGTTTCCAAACAAGTGTTGTCGCGCTTTTACGAGCGGCGGGCGGCGCGTAACTCTCCTCCTTCTCTTTTTGTCTCTCTTGCAAAAGAGACAAGCGGGAAAGGTCGCTCCACTCACGAAATGTTTTGCAGACGCCTTTTGAATGGCATACCTGACAAAAGTCGAGAGGAACATTACTACACCAAGGCGACGAAACGAGCATCGTTCGCTTTAGTTATCGGTCGCTTCGGAGCACCGCCGATTCGTATCACGGCGCGTTTGAAATTCCATACGATCCTTATCGTGGACGCGTCGGGCAAAGGTTCGCGTAACATCTAATGACGAATCATCGGACGCGAGCGCGCGCGTTCCCGCTGAATTCCGAAAAGTTTCCCGTTCTCCATTCTTAGCCAGCGAGGGGAATTTGTCCTCGAGAAAAAGACGGCAATCGCTTTGCTCGAAAGCCGCAGCTAAAGCCGAGATTTCTTAAGCCAGCTGTCCACTTCAGAAAGAATGCCGAGAATAATTCTTAAGAATCATATTTCACTATTAACATTAAACCTGACAATTACCACTCAAATCACTATTTTTAATGGGAAAGTAGAAGTATAAAAAGAAGTTAGTAATTTAATTAATTTGCCTTTGAGATTTATATGTAACTTACATCAAAATTATTATTAGACTCTGAATTGAACGAGGGCCATAAAATGTGAGGCTTTCATAGGCTCGGCAGGCATTTCTCCTAACTAGATTAGAATGTAATTGCGCGCTGCGATCAGGCGAGACATCAATTTTTCTATTCATTAAACACACAATGATCCGGCTGGTGCGTATATAGATGGAGCGTGTCAGATGCTTTGTAGAGTGAATCAGCGTGGAGCGAAGGATAGACCGAAGCGAAATGGTATCAGCGTGCAAATAAGGGTATTTCCGGCGCTATCACTGTCGCCGCTGCTAACAACAGAAAAGAGATTTCTCCGGCGTAGCCAGCATGGGATTTTCTAATCCGGCACGTAAGATGTTGTTAGCAGTGATCAATTTGCATGGTGACAATGACTAGCGAAGGATATGTGGGTCGCGCGCACTGTTCTCATAAAGCCAAGACGCTATTAACACTATCACTGGAAGCGATCGACCGGTTGTGCTTTTGACAGGAGACTTGACACTTGGAATGATCCTAGCTTTAATCTAGCAATTAGATCGATTTTTCGAAATAACCTGCCCTCCGGAGAGCGGAGAACCGGCTCATCAGCTATTCCCATGAGGAAGTGGCAGAAGTCGGTCAATCTGGAGGCAGCTGTCCTTTCCCAGACAGAGTGCTCATAGTCTTATAATTAATACCTTGCTCTAACAAGATCGTTCACTCTGATAGAAGCGAGCGTGTCTGCTCACTCAATTTGCAGGAGAGAATGCCAGGCGGATCCATTCAAACTTCGAGTTCTTCTAGCGGGGCTAAAATCTTCCGGGGAATCTTAATTGTTTCTCGGGCTCAATATCGCCCGGGACCATAAATCAAATTAGCGCTCGTTCTCGTCAACGGCAAACTATCATTCGCCCGCTTGACATCTGCTTATTTTTTCTGGCCGCGCCGCACCACGCTGCGCCGCGCCGCGCCACGCAGCCACTGGGCCTCATAATTCCCTCGGGTAAAAGGCCTGCGAGTTAAAAGGCCCGAGAGTTATGTGCTTCCCGTAAAAGACTACCTGGCCGTCGATCGCTTCCTCTTGTGATATACGACCACCTCTTAACAGAGAAGTCAATGAAAAAAGAAAGACCAAACCAACAAATATGTAACATAAAACGTTTAATCTATTTAATTCTAATATTTTTAAAACCTCCCATTTTTATTAGATATAACTATTTTCTTGGAAAGATGAAATTCGCGCGGTGTTATGCAAATAAAAGCTCTCTCATCGTTCGAACGCAAGATAAAGATAGGCTCGGGAATTGTCATCGCTATATTTACGCAAAAGATTCATCCGGAAAGCTGAGATTGTCGCAGGTGAATGGGTGAGAGTGGGAAAGGGAGAGGGTGCGAAAGTATGCGGGGAACGCAGCCAGGCACGCACGACATTGACAATAACGGTGTATGTTCTCATGGCGATAACACCGGATTAATCTGGATCGTGCGCCAACGCGCGCGATCACTGCTATCGAAAAAATGCCTTCGACAATCCAAATCTTTTTATCACTGGCGCCCATTTATCGCCCAGTTATTCGGCAGTCTCATCATAAAACGATGTACTAATTTCTCTGATAATAACACGCGCCCCACTCAAAGCCATTCTTCGATGCATTTAACTCCTTTATTATTATTGACCGTCCTGCATCAAATAATCACCCATAAACAATATCAAAAGCCGGGAGAAATACTCGACGATTTTCTGGGACGTCAGATATAAACAGGTCTCGATTTATACTTTTAACTATCGGATGAATCCCATGGAATTGGGGCCAACGGCGTAACCAGCAGTTAATATTAACCACCGCTGGTGTATTTTCGGACACTAACAATCCAGACTGCAGATAAACAAATTGTGGAGAGAGAGAGAGTGGGAGAAGGGAGGGTAAATGGATGCCACGTAATTCTCTGGCAATCCTCTCTTGTAACTGCGATATTAAAGCAACCTTGTTTATTGCACATTTCGATGACCTCTTCGAGGGGAATTTTGAGGCGAAGGCGCCCGTTATTCGGCACACGTTTATTTCAACCGATTTACTTCTTCTCGCCCTGATTAATTGGCTATCAATAATGTACTCTGCCGAAAATACCCTCTCGCGAGAAAGGGAAGATTCTCCGATGTGTAGTCGGTGCACATGTGGAGCGGAGAGAAACGATCGGCAGTGACGGAGTGACATTTACTGCTAAAGCCCGCTGCTCGTTTCTCGTTCGTTGACAGGACGCTCAGCTGGCACGCGTCGCGATGTTGTGATGCAAGAAAAGCTTTTTGGTAGCATCGCTTTTTCGTGCTTCGTCATCGTAAAAAATATTAATTCTAACCTAGTTGATAGTTCAGCCCTTTTAAATGAAAGCTCGACGATTCGGGAAAGTCTCCCCTTTTAGATGAAATCTGACGTGACTGACCCGCAACTCTGGAATTCCAAGTATAATCAGTCTTGCTTAGACTGGCTCACTGACAACTTCGCGTACTTCATCTTCCCGCGCGAATATTTTGACGCGGCAACTCTAAACAAGCCGCGTCTATCGCTATTTCAAACGTCCACAAACTCATCCTCGAGAATTTCGTCTTAGTTTTACGTCATTCTTCATGGTAGTCTTATAATGTGTTGAGAACGTTTGGGGGGCCTTGTTTCAAAATCCAACCTCCGAATTGGGAGAAGAGTTAGCGAAGGAGAGGAGCCATGGGGTTTCGCGAGGTTATGTAGCCGGTGCTTGAAATTCCGGGCGGGCGTTCTCTTGGTACAGGCCATAAAAATAAGCGCCGACGGAATATAAAACAGTCGGGGCGGAGGGGTGGGGGGTGCGAGGACCGCACTTTGTTTGTTTTCACGAAAATTCGGCCGAGGGCTGTCGAAACACATTTTAAAAATACGCCCGCGTACCCAACTTGTACACTTTCTTCTCTCGCTCGTCGTCTTCCTCCCGCAGCACCGCCGCCTTTCGCGCGCCACCCCGCTGTTTGCATTACGCACCAAGCTCGACCCAGTTTCGACCGACACAGTCTACCCATTTCTTGCCCGACGATAACGAAAAATATTTGCAATTTGATAGCGCTCGAGATTTCGTTCGTGAACGTCCCAAATGAAGGTTGGTAGAGAAAAAGATGGAAAGGACAGGTGAGAGTTTGGAAGGAGAGAGTGAGAGTGCGTAGAAACTGGCGAGATAGTTAGCGTCGAGCGAAACTCACGCGTTGATATCGTATTATGTCATTGCGTTTATTGACGCCGCGCGCTTGCTAGTTGCCAGCAGCGCGCTGACGATGATTACAGAATGCGTTATGAATGCGTATGTAAATAGCGCGTGCTCCTCTACTTAGCATAGGCGAACGTTCTGTATTCGGAATTCTTAATCTCTACCAGACGCCGCCGCCGCCGCCGGCTCTCCTCATCGCTTAAACCGAACAGTGTCATCCGTACAAGGAGAATCTGGACCACGCCGCTAGAAATCTTGTATATTATTATTTCGCCACTTTTACAACTTTGACGAACGGTGCACAAATCCATTCTTTGAGTATAAAAATAGATAGAAAATATAAAACCAGTGGTAGAAGTGCCGGAATTGTATCGAAAACAGGTGGAAAGGTCATCCTGAATAATTGATTTCGTTTAATTCTGATGGTATTTCCTATGTTTTCATGACTTCCCGGCCTTTCCCGGGGCTGAAATTTTGTAGAAAGTGTTTTTTTGCATCAAGGAAGAAGTGGTAAAAATTCCAAAGCCCTAGCTCAAAATTCATTTTTTCGCAAATTTTTTAAGGCATACCCCTTCAAAAATTTTCGATTTTTCGAAGGTTCTGGGACCGGGACGAACGCTTGATTTTTCGATTCCTCGTGTCTCAAAACGGATAAAAAACATAAATGTTGTGGGCGAAATGCCGGAATTCTACCTAAAACACATGGAAAACCGATGTGGAATATTTCATTTCAATGGTTTTCCTCATGTTTTTTTATCTTCCCGGCCTTTTCCGGGGCTGAAATTTTGTAGAAAGTGTTTTTTTGCATCGAGGAAAAAGTAGAAAAAATTCCAGAGCCCTAGCTCAAAATTCATTTTTTCGCAAATTTTTTAAGGCATACCCCTTCAAAAATTTTCGATTTTTCGAAGGTTCTGGGACCGGGACGAACGCTTGATTTTTCGATTGCTCGTGACTCAAAACGGAAAAAAAACATAAATGTTGTGGGGGAAATACCGGAATTCTACCTAAAACACATGGAAAACCGATCTTGAATATTTGATTTCAACGGTTTTTGTTATGTTTTCTTGACTTCCCGACCTTTCCCGGGGCTGAAACTTGGCAGGGATTGTTTTTTTGCATCGAGGAAGAAGTAGAAAAAATTCCAGGCCCCTAGCTCAAAATTCATTTTTTCGGTCATTGTTGAATGGCTGCAAAATATGGTATTTCATTTTAAATAATATATAAACGTAACACAATCTTGTATATAACAAGCTGATCTATTATTCTTCAGATTAAATAGCAAGCAGGTGAATCGGAATAGAACAACCAGTCATGATATAAGCGCTTTTAATTACAGTGACCAATAGAGTCACCCGTAAACAACGGTGATCCGCGAATGAATGAGGGTATCGGAGAGAATCGATTCGATCCGAATGAAATCGTCCCCCGGGAACCCATTCAATCGGCCAGGGGATTAATACCTAATAACGGCGGAGCTCTCGTAATTACAGTGCCCGCTACCAATGCTAATCGTCGGCGGATAAAAGGGTGCGGGGAATAATTAATCCTGCAAGAGTATCCGCTCGCAGTTACGCTTCCCTACCTCTTAATTAATGGCGCGCGCGCGCGCGCGCCACAGAGAGAGAGAAGAAAAAAATATTAGCCGGTAATCCGGTGGAATGACGTTGGATCTAAATATAAAATCGATCGCTTCCCAAACGATGCATCCGCTTTCGCTCGCATGAATCATCGCGCGGGTCGATGATACATCGTCGATGATATGGATTGCGCCTCCCAAAGAATGACGAAACATTCCTCATTGACTCATTGATGACGAAAATCAAACCGTCTAATATTTAAATATTAATCACTCTCACTTCCGTGTCTATCCAATCAAGATAAATTAAATTACTAACGCATACCCCAAGTGATTGTTTATTTTTAATCACTTGATGCGAATTGATTGCCAACGAGGAATACTCGTAAGTCAATTATCGACTGGAATAATCGGTGTGCACTAGCCAGCCAAATGAGAGAAGGAGTCGTGCACCGAATTCCGAGGCCGGTGTAATCGATCGATCGTTTCTCCGTATCGAGCTGTTTGTTTCTCGAAATAACGGGCGCAATATCGTGGCCGATAAAGGTTGCATAGTTCGACGTTGACAGCATTCATTGAGTAATTCCGTGCCTGACGTCAAGCGTACACATCTGAATTGCCGATTAATCGGTGTGTTACATGACTGTAACTGTTACCAGATGATCCAACTGTAGAAAATCTCAAACTTATTAATTCTTTATTTCTATTTCTCTGCTTAGATTAATTTAAAATCTATTTCATTGTATTTAGGTTTCAATTAATTAAATTTAATAATTAAAAGATCAAAGTAAAACAGCTTTTGGAAGATTCAAATCACTAATTCTACCTCAAATTATTTATTACTTAATAAATCTGTTATCCAATAATCACACAAGCTAGTTACACACACTCTGCCAATATACAGACATAGCACGACATACTAATTACATTGTCAGCGAAATTCTTGGCGAGCGGAGTGGCACGTGGCCGCTAGAGCTACTTTCCTCGTTATCTTCGCGACTTACATTCCGTGGCACTGATTAACCCAGCGAGCGCACGATACGCTCGTATATCAATCTATTGCCAAGCGTAAACTCGCCTAATTGCTGGGAGCAAGGCAAACTCTCCGGTGAATCCCGATTGGAGGGAAACTAGCCTTCCTTTTTCGGGAGTCTCGCGAAGGATTAATGGGGTTCAAGAACAAGAATCTCTTGCTTGATAGTTACAAAGAAGACACGCGAGGAGCCGGTCTTCTTTTACGTAAGGATGCTGCGTGGACCAAATTGTAACGCGGCGGCGGCGGCTGCGACGGCGGCGGCGGTGGTGGCGTCGAGACGACTTAGCGGCTAATGAGAGTAAACGGGTCAAGAGCGTTCCGCGTGGAACGAGAATCGAGGCTGATAAGTCATCGCTCAATTTCAGTGGATCCGCAATTGGCCAACTCTTCTCTGCCGTGTGCCATCCGCCTCCTCCTCCTCCTCCTCCGCCACCTGCCCATTTTATAAATAGAGAGCTGCCCAAGGGATGAAAGTACAGTCTCGTTCTTCGAATGTGGTTTTTAATTAAACGACCTTGGCTTCCATTAAATCATGCTAAATCTCGCACGATGGCAGACTTCAAAGAGCATTGCTTGCTCACTTCTCATTTGGAAGCCCTCGGAGTTTCGGTAGTCTTAACCTTCGTAACCTTGGGGATGTTGCGACTGATGCTGGAGATCCGCCAGCTTTATCTCGTAGTATGCAAACGATTCCGTTCCCTATATTTCTCCCTCTCCTCTTCTCTCGGTCAGTCTGTTGATCTTGTTTACGTCCAACCCCTTCTCTCTTCCGCTCGCTCCATCACTCTCGATCTAGTTTATTGCCGACGTTACATTAGCGACTGCCCACTTTGCATCCCCGAAAAAGCATCGGCGATAGTTTCCACTGCGGAGTGCGAACTCCTCGCGAGAGTTATTGCGCGATGAATCATTTCTCCTCGCAGGCATTTACCCCGCGATCTTTCCTGAGTAACGATGACTCCGTTATCGGGAAATCCATCGGATCGCCGATGCTCGCGTCATTCTGGCGATCCTCCAAAAAGCAGGCTCTGCGAGTTCAGTCACGAAATAGGGTTACACAAATTTCACTTTGTTGCTCGCGTCAGACTTTTGAAGTGTGCGCAGCCCCTTTTTAGTTCGAGATGGACGAGTGTCCAATAAGTGTCATTCGCGGCAGCCAAGGAATACTTTACGGCTTTGCTTGACACGTCTATGATCCTTCTATTCTCGAACACTCTTTTCTGAGAAAAAGCTCGCCGCGATTCACTTCTACGAAGCTAGGAAAAATAGAGCAAGGATCGCTGATAGAGTCGGAGGATTGGCAAGGTGGAGGAGAACTCCAACAAGTTGCGACCCAGTTCTACTCTCTTCGCGTCCCTCTGACCCCTTTGTCTCGCGATATTTGCATTAATTGCTCCCTCCTCAATCGACAGTCTTGTTAGACCTCGGCCGTCTACGCGCCGTCGACAATAACTCGAATTAGTCTACATTTATCAGCGGTGGTTATGATTTACATTCTGGTGTAATTAGACATCATTCTTGTTTTATTGTTCCTTTATTTCTAATGACAGTTTTAAGTAGTTACTTAGTGAAGATTGATCAACCAATGAATCTTTTATATTGACTTTGAAAAAGAACTACTGAATTCGACCACTACATATACATATTGTATATTTTTTAATATTTACATAAATAATATCTGTATTGTTATCTTAAAAAAAAATATTTTGTTAGAATAAAAGGCGATGTTATAATATTGAAATTCGTTTATTTTCGTTCCAGTCTGCTAGATTTCATCAATATTATAATTCACTTTGTCTACAAGTCATTGTCAAGCTAGATGAACCGTGAAGGAACTTCCTGTTCTAAGTCACATTGAATAAACTTCTCTTTATTTTTTTTTGAGTGAAGACTCCCTTTTGCATTTTAATATTTTTATATTTTTTATTCGCTTTATGAGTTCAAACATCCTGTTCTACGCTGCGTCGAACAAACTTCTCTTTGATCAAGCATGCAAGACAAGATAAAACAAGCAAAAGGTTCTTGAAACGGAACAAAAGGGGTTCGTTCAATAAGTTCGACTTACTGAGAAAAGTTTTCAGAAAAGTGAATGGTCCGATGGGCTTAGGAAAACGCGGAGGAGGAGTGTTCGCTTGACAAATTATGCGAGTTTTAACGATGTGCTGGTTGCTTTGAAGTGACTCGAAAGGCAGACGGGTGACTCCTCTTCTCAGTAGTCTGAGATTGCATAGTTGGCACTGCCATTGTTCCTCGCTGCCAGCTGTTACCGAATCCCACATACCAGGTACACCTGGCCGGAATTGAGAATACCGGGCGATGAGGAACAAGGTAGCGTTTAGAGTGTCGCGATCCTCGAAGCCATTCTGTTAGACACGCGCTGCGGAAATCGTGCTTCCTTTGAGGAGGGTTTTGGTGCTGCTGCCAGTTTGTGCGGGGGTAAACAGGGAAAACGTGAGCTCTGACACTGAATTGATTATTGACCATTGACAGAATTCAACTGACAATAAAACTAACTTTTTTACTAGCATAATTCAATTTAGAATTAAGCTTTGTCCACCTCCGTTTATGAATTATTTTTATTTTTATGGTATGTTATTTCTATAAATGAAACTATTTTCCTTTCGCACTTTGTTGACATTTTTTCGAACCCAGCAGACGATGCTTTTGAAACTTAGCCCAATTATTTGGAAATGTCTCATTTATTATATAAAATATAATGGATCTCCCAGACATTGTTTACTCGAAAGTTATACAAACAAATAACTTGAAATTCCAAAGAGATATTTTGACTTTCGGCGCCAACCTTTTCAACCACCACCCACACCAATCACAGAACATATTAGTAAAGAAGAAATGTTGAATTCAGGATGTGGAAGAATCAAGGAAGAATGGAGCATTGGATGCTGGGGATCGCAGTGTTATTAACATCGCTAGCAAAACCGGGCGAAAGTGTGTCGGATTATTATGGGTTGCCACCCGGTCCGTACTGCGCCAGGTTGTATCCTGAAGGCAGGTGTTGTGCAGGTCGTCAGGATGACTGCAGCGTCCCAGTTCTCAGCACTAGGTGCTACTGCGATGACTTTTGCGTCCGCACAAGTGAAGATGACTGCTGCCCAGATTTTTGGTCCCATTGCATGGGAATGAAACCGAATGTGACTGAACCACCCAGTGAAATCAGACGTACGAATGGAATTATTATTAAAGATCGAATTAATTAATCCAAATTGACCTAATTTCCTACTTGCAACTATCAATTGACTTTGATTTTTCCAGGATGCTACTTCAACGGGAAGATGTACGATTATGGTCAGACCTTGCGTGTCAACTGTAACACATGGTAATAATCGATCATCCTATTTGTTTGATCAATTGGTTCGATTATTAGAGTATCAATTTGATTGTAGTAAATGCACTTCGGTGGGTAATCGAGCGGAAGTACTGTGTGAGAAGAAACGATGCTTGATGGAACCTCTGTTGGTCGAGGGAATTAATCTGGAGAGTTCAAGGTTGGGCTGGAGAAGTACGAATTATACAGAATTCTGGGGCAGAACGCTCGAGGAAGGACTGGAACTTCGTCTGGGTACTTTGAACCCATCGCGATCTGTAAGGAAGAGTTTATCTTCGATCGAGATAAGATTTTTCATGAGAGTAATGAGCGATTGTTCGTTGGAAGGTCCGCAATATGAATCCAATTCATCCGAATTACGATCCAAACGCACTGCCACGAGATTTCGATGCCAGGACACGTTGGCCCAGAGATATTAGTAGTGTTCATGATCAAGGATGGTGCGGAGCATCCTGGGCCATTTCGACAGCCGATGTCGCTTCTGATAGATACGCTATCATGAGCAAAGGTGTTGAAGATGTCGATCTCAGTGCGCAACATTTACTTTCCTGCAACAGCAGAGGACAACAAGGCTGCAGCGGCGGATACCTCGACAAAGCCTGGCACTTTGTCAGAAGATTTGGGTAATTATTTATTTTATTAAAGGAATATTTCAAATCGTAAAAAATAATTATTAATCTTGTCAATTTTTTATAGTTTGGTCGACGAGGATTGTTATCCTTGGATTGGCAAGAAGGAGATGTGCAGGATACCAAGAAGAGCCAATCTCAGAGAAGCTGGATGCCGGAAACAGCCAAACCCGCTTAGGAAAGAACTGTACAAGGTTTCGCCAGCTTACCGCATGGGTAATGAAACCGACATCATGCAGGAAATTCTCACATCCGGTCCCGTACAAGGTAACACAATGTCATTTTCATTGACTCTTCGTAATGGGGCTTCATTGCACTGCTTTTCGAATGACGCCTGAATTGCTGGGAATTTTCTAGCAACGATGAGAGTCTACCAGGACTTCTTCGTCTACGAATCCGGCATATACAAACACTCGCACGTAGAGCAACCCCATGAACCAGGTTTCCACTCGGTTAGAATAATTGGCTGGGGTGAGGAAAGAACCCATCACGGTCCACCAAAGAAATATTGGGTATGTGAAAGAATTTTTTCAATTATTATTGTTGATACTTCTTGTATTAAAAGACACTTGAATATTTGTGCAGTTGGTCGCAAATTCCTGGGGACGTCAATGGGGTGAAGATGGTTTGTTCAGGATCGAAAGGGGCACCAACGAGTGCGACATCGAGACTTACGTCATTGCTGTATGGACGAAAACGATAAAACCACCAAGGCGTATGCGCTAGATTGTTGAAAGCATTGCCGAGTGCATTTATCGAATCTCCGTTGATGGACCGATCGCACCTTAGAGATTGTGCCAGTGTTCAGCGACGTCCAAAAGATATGTGATCTAACGCCGGCGCGCGCGCGCGCCCGCGCGCGAGCGCGTACTTTGTTATGCATAGGACTAAGAGGCCACCACGCAACCATCGTGAACGTGTATAATTCAAGCGTGTCGTCTCTTTTAGAAAGTATCGCCATATGTATTTTCTTAACCGTTCCGACGCGCGGCGAACAATTCGTCACGCGCCAGACGGTACTCATTTAATGTATAATACGAGGAGTATCATCGATAGTCGATCATGAATACACGTTAATAATGCCAATGTGTAAAAGAGTTAAACTCACAGTGCCAAGCGCTAGAGAATAAATTTTTTAATTTAATAACACCAACCTGAGTTTTCTCACTTATATCTAAGTATAAAAATCAGATGAGGTGAAGGTTTATTACAAGATAAAACACGTGTCATTCATATATTTTTGCGATCGTGACAAAAGGTTTACTTAATGAACACATATCCTTTTGAAAATGAAACGTCGTATGAATTAAGTAATTATTAAAAAATAACTTTAATTCTAGCCGTGTAAAAAGCGAGGGTCGAGTCAAACGGCAGTGTACAATTCTTTCCTAAACAACAATACTACGACGACTACTTTTACAGTGAGGACTATAAACTTCTAATTTATCCCTCGGTGTGTTCATTGCTGAATAATCGATAGGAAATGGAATGCTGTGTCCACGAATTATACACGCGTCCGTCATTCCAAAGATATGTTCTCCCGGTCCAAAGGGACCACGACCGAATAAGAAATTAGCAAAGCCGAGTTGGTACTGTGGCCATCCAAGTAGGTGATCGCCATTCTATAACAAAAGACGTGATAAATTAAATTAATTAGTATTATTGCAAAAGAAAAGATGATCTGGAATTTAAAACAATTCTTACTGAAGTCATCGAATTGTATGCTACATCTAGGCACTTGATTATTCTATCGTTATCCAGGCAAACGACAGATCCATAAAAAGCCGCCAATTCTTTCTTGGAGATCACACCGTTCCCCGAAGAATTAATTGCGACGAATAACACCCTCGGCAGGATCTTCAACCAGAAGGGAATATCGTTGTAACTGGCACCTCCGGGTGGGGCGACAACATCCGCCCACCAGGACAACCAGTCGTCAAGATCTATGCGTTTCCTGTTCTCTGTATCGTACTTTCTTTCGTTCAAAATCAACTCCGCCAAACCTTCCTCGAGTTCTTGGACCCGCAAATATTCCGGACCGTTCCAGGACCAGTCGGCGAACCTTCGCAATCGCTTCGACGAATAAATCGATTATTAGTTTTATATATATGTGTTTCCAAGTGTTGTGAACTTTGCAAATGATTGTTGATTACCTCCGACAATAATCGGAAATCCTTGCGATCGACAAATCCATCCCGATCGTGGTCCAAAAGGTAAGTGAAGAAATGAGCAAACTTGTCGCGCTGTATCGGCGCCAAAGCTTTTAGTCTGCCGCCTTTACAGGAGCCCTCGATGGCCGTGAGACTTTCGTCACTGGGAAAGCGGCTCACCCATGTCGCTATTACGCATGCAAAGAATTCGGCTGAGTATCAAAGGAAAATATGACCTTCCTATTATCGATTCGACTCTTGCCCACTTCAAGGTTCCTTCTACAAATCCCGTTTACTCCAATACGACAACATAGCGCCTCTATTGATTTAACACTCAAGATCCTACCAACCGGATATCCGGAGTGTCTTTTCAGCGACGATTTGAAGATCGAAAGAGGCGCAAAGGTGAGAAGGGAACCGTTAAAGATTAAAGTGGCCATTAGGTAATAATGGTAAATCAACAGACAATGCGTGTGTTTGTGTGTTGGTCTAACTGTTAGGACATAAGTCTTTGGGGGAAGGCTTACTCCAAACGTGAACGGTCCAACTGGGATTTTCAAGAGGCTTGCTGGTAGCAGGTGTGTCTACTAAGCCTTCGACAGTTCCGGAAGTTGTTCGCCAACGTTTCAGGAAGTCCTTGGTCCTGTCGCGTGTCCGGTCGCAAGCTTGCCGCCAGTTGACAATAAATTTTCGTGGTACTTTGGAAGCGACTAACTCATCCAAACCGATATCCTGACTTCCGACCGAACTCCTTCCTCTCTCACTGCCTTCGGGATCACCTGGCTCGCCCGTACTACTTGCGACTGAACTCTCCCTTTCATTAGGATAGTACATTGGGTCCTTTATGCTACCCGAACGACTTTCCATCCTCGACTAGTCTCAACAGCCTGCATGTGCCACCGGTGAGACTCTCTTGGCTCTCCTGAAATAATCAATTCCTCGGCAGGAGGTCACCAGGTCGCTCGATAACTCCGACGCTACGCTCCAACAGGCTCGCAACACCTGCCGGCTACCTTTTTTCTATACTATAATCTTAATTATTAAATGTAATTATCGTTGCGATGATGGATGACTTGCGAACTTCGATCTTGGTTAATATAATGTAATTATAAAGAATAAGAGTAACTCGAAAGTAATATTTTTCTTTTTATTTGATCTTGATCCTTGCGATTTATATTCCATGGATTTTCAATAAACAACTTGTGGAATAAGTAAGATTTATTTATTTTATTCACGATAGCACAAAATCGCATTCATTACAAAGAAAATTAATAAGATTTGTCCTTTGTAAAAGAAAAATAGAAAAAATATTATACTTAAAATATAAAAATTACGATGAGACTGTATGAAAATATGGTAATATAATACATGACGCTACATTCTGAAATAATTAATAAATTTATTACTATAACGTACATAATTGAATTAAAAAAAAATGCTTGGAAAAATATGTGTAGAGACAATTCAAATCTGTATTCATTCGCGGGTAAATTCAAATTTCATTCCCGAAGTTCCCGCCAGATGTCGCCCCGGACAGACTTCCGGCGAATCGACTACTTCGCCATCTTCACTACTCCAACTATAATGATTCGTGACGACGAGCAAGCGTCGAATTCTTTCTTCTGTTCTATCTCGTGGGGTGAGTGATGTGCGCTGGAAATCGTGTTATATCGAAAGCATCCTCTACTTTTGAGAGATCGCGTGCCATGGGGATTCATAGCGGGCCTTCGCCGTACAAAATGTTCTTATGCTTTTTTCATTATTATTTCCACAATAGATTATTTTTGAGAGCTATATTGTCAATAACCTGTCCGCCATCTCCACGTATTTGGCACTTCATGTGTGTATACATTATGTTGCACCGCAAGTTGTTCACTTTGCATGAACATTCAATTAGAAATCATTTGTAAAAGTTCTTAAGAATAGGATTGTTTGCGAGGCGACGGTTTTCGAGCTTTTTTTCCTTTCATTTTCGAAGTTCGGCGAGACTGATGACCGCATGTTTTCTAACTGTGTTGTTTCGTGTGCTTGCAGGGATTCACGATGGGTGCATATAAATACATGCAAGAGCTTTACCGCAAGAAGCAGAGCGATGTGCTCCGCTTCTTGCTTCGGGTGAGATGCTGGCAATACCGGCAATTGACGAAAATGCACCGTGCCCCCAGACCCTCCAGACCCGATAAAGCTCGCAGATTGGGATACAAAGCGAAACAAGGTAAGGCATATAACACGCATTGGCCACAGTTCGACGACTTCCGCTTATTCTACCATGTGCAAGATCCATAGCGATGTTCTCTTTAACCCTTGAAGATTCCGCTCGGTTTGTTTATTTTATAGTCTCTGACTTGAAATTCAGGACATTTTAGTATGACTTTATTCGTTCCGAGTCCTAGATAGTCTGACGCACAGTTGCTCGAGTGGTATATTCGCAGTGAATCATGAAAACCTTTCGAATTCTTTCTTTTTTTAGATGTGGACAGCTTTCGTACTACACACTCCCTACCGTGATGGACGAAAATTGACTCTATGAATCTCGGTAAACTATGTTAGTATTATAGGAGCATACTAAAATGTCTTGAACCAGTTCCTATTAGATCAATGACTCTCTTGCGTGATGAATTGTGTACCATGCACCACTCCTACGCTTACGTGGGGATACAGTGTACTTCTGACTTAATCTTTTGTTTATATTAATTAGAGATACTCTGCCAGGACTCGGCCAATAAATATCTTGCTCTCTTGATGCAGGTTTCGTTATCTTCAGAATACGTGTGCGCCGTGGAGGACGCAAACGCCCAGTCCCCAAGGGAGCGACTTATGGCAAACCCAAAAGCCATGGAGTCAATCAGTTGAAACCCACGAGAAAACTGCAATCCGTTGCTGAAGTAAGTTCAAGCATTTAACTGTGTTGTTACAATCAATAACTAAGTATGATGATATTTTATTTATCTATCAATGAGTACTATGATTATTCTAACTTCCTTGGATGTCTGAATTTTTTTCAAATTCAATATAATAATTCTTCTGTTAAGCAGAAATTAATATTCGATTAATTTTAGGAACGTGTTGGTCGCCGTTGCGGTGGTTTGAGAGTCCTCAACAGCTATTGGGTAGCTCAAGACTCTTCGTACAAATACTACGAAGTGATCCTGATCGATCCAGCACACAAGGTAATATTTTCGACCTTTGATAGACTTTGTTTAGGGTTTCCATTGAGTAATATGCTCTATTATGATGACAATATCTATGTTTACATGAATGATAATGATTAATACAACTTCCTTGGATGTCTGACAGACAATATCCTTCTCAAATTGCAGGCCAGAAATGAATATCCATGTTATATTGTGTTATTATATTACAGGCAATCCGTAACGACCCGAAAGTCAACTGGGTATGCAATGCTGTACACAAACACCGCGAACTGCGTGGAAAGACATCAGCCGGCAGGAGCTCGCGAGGTCTTGGAAAAGGACATCGGTTTTCACAAACCATTGGTGGATCGCGTCGCGCCGCCTGGTTGAGGCGAAACTCCTTGTCGCTCCGCAGGAAGCGATAAATGAGTTAATTGTTTGTAATCTTCATCTTCATACAAACAAGATACATCATTTTATTGATATCATCTTTATCGATATTGTGATATATCCTGCGCAAAATAAAAATCCCTTTCTTACAAAAATTCCAGGCATTAAGACTCTCCTCATTACCACACATCAACAAATTATCCAGACAGCGATATTAAAAAACAGTTGTTTTTATTCAGTAGTATTGCAAGGATACACATAAAACAAATCATAAATGCATTTGTCATTAGTCATTTGAAGATGTTGCATGCAGTGTTCGACATTGATCGGATGCAAACTGCTGCCTATCCGCGTGAACTTTCGATTAGACTGTAGTTTAATGTAATATTCACAATTTCCTCTTATTGCCCTGGGCCGGATAACGATTTATCCATGAACTTCTTTTTTGCAAAGCAGAGCCACCATTTGCTGGGTTTGCCATCTTCACCGTATACCTTCTCAACAAGTCTTACACCAGTTTCTTGTCTAATTTGTTGTAAATATTGTCTCATGGTATCTGTTTGGAAAAGTAGTTTACTTAATACTTTATCAGTATTCTATTCTAGTCTTCTTAAAGGAAACTTACCAGCTTCCGTAGGATTATTTGGCTTCGCATAGACAGAATTCAAAGGGAAACCTGCTTCACCAGGTATGTCAAACTTAGAAATAGCGAGTGAATACATTTCATTAGTAGCCTGTGCTTGCGTCGCACATTTCTGTAGCCTCTTCAGGCACTCAGTGATATACAATGTGATATAGATTAATACCCTATCAGCTTCGCTCTGAAATAACAATTTACAACAGTAATTAATAATTCTACCACAATGAAAATCTGCAAAAACCATAGGACTTACTTTAATTTCATAAGTCCTAAAGAACACATTGGCTTTAAAGAAATAAAGAGCTTCATCTATTATATCTAGATCCTTGTTGTTGAAGGGCGGTGCAGGACCTCTAAAATGGGTCCTGATAGGAAGGAGAGCCATATTACCAATGGTTCCTTCTTTCTCCACGAAGCTGGAGTGGTAAGCCTAAAATTAACGATTTATTTAAAGACTACTCCAAGTGAATAATGACTAGATATCGAGGGTGACACACTGGGTGTTGGTTATGATCGGCAACGCCCTATTTTCGAATCATATCTCTATGGAATCCATAACAGACTCCATCTAATATTTAAGAAATCTCGCTTACGGGCATCCTGACGCTTTTAAAAAGCGTTTCTCCTTTTATTTAACAATCTGACAGATATCACACCAGCCGAATAAATACACATTCACATCACACATTGACATATATGTCAAGTTGCGTGTATACACAGATATAGAGGAGCTGGTGCGCACGCTGATCGGATGTGTGCACCGTGTGCACTAATCCTCGTACTACTCCAGTGATAAACTCGATTGATTTCAATCATATATTTATTGCGGTCTCTTGGAAATATTTATTTTCAAACAGAACTTCGGTACATTCGACTGATATCTCATGAATGATACGTTATTTTCCTCGATAAGGATATTTGTAGCTGAAGATATTCGTATTATTTAGATCGTTAAATTGAGTCGTTCAAAATACTGCCGAGGAAAAGCGGCGCGGTGATCGCGTCCTGCCCAGTGTCCATTTCCGTCGGGCGACGCGAGTAGCTGCGCCAAAGGCTATGGGTAATTTCGCTGGGATCGCACCACGGTAATTCGGTGCTCCAAAACGATTTACAAGGGGTAGAAAACTCTCTGGGAAGTTGGTCGTTAATTTGGACGGTTGGTGCGGCGGCTCGGGGAAAAGGGATCGCATGAAGATTTCCTCGTGAATCCGAACGAGGTTCGACGAAATATCCTAGGGCAGGAGCGTTCCCTACCGGACACTTCCTTGCTGAAGAATAATGGCCGATGTGGACGGGAAAAAGTTAACGGAGCTGCGTGTTATAGATCTTAAAACGGAGCTCGAGCGTCGTGGTTTAGATAAAACTGGCAATAAAGCGGCACTGATAGAACGACTATCCAAGGTAATTTCATTAGTGAAAAGTTTTGGGCGTATCGTGTATCTCTGCTCCAATCCTCTCATTCCTTAAAGTTGTTTTGTCGCCATTTTAACCCTATTGATTCTCCTCGCACTCTGTTGCATCCACGATGCACTCTGTTTTCTCGAAATCGATTATGCTAAATTATACGAAGCCCTCCCCTGTCCACTTTTTCCACTGCATCGATCGTCTTTCGAATGGAGAATTTTCGTGCATTCATCAAAGCTTCGAGGAAGGCATGCCTGATAGCAGAATGTGTTAACTTTGCAGGCCATGAGTGAAGAGGCAAAACGCGCTAAATCATGCGACTCGGCAGATACTATTACCGTGAAGAAACAATCCTGTAAGTTTTGATATCTTGCGATTTTGTAGTAGAAAATGTTAATTAATCCATCAATACAAAAATATCTTATACATATATATTGTACCAGTGGCTGCCAAGAGTCTCAACCAAGAAGAATCAAACGATGTGTCAGAAAATGTCAAAGAAGAAGCTCCGAATAATCAAGAGCACAATGAAGAGACAAAAATTGAAATCAAACAAGAACCCGAGGAAGAACCAACTGTGACAGAAAAAGAAGTAAGCTTTTTATTTGTATCATGCGACTAAGGTCATTGCTAACAATGGCAATTTAATTGTGGATTTTTTGCATAAGGAACCACAACCTGAGCAAGAACCTGACAGTAACAAGCAAATAGTACAGAGGCAGGAGTTGAAAGTCTGCCTGAACAGGATCTCTACAGATTCCATGCAAGTTGATAAGAAACCTGATGTCGAAGCACCTGCTGCAACGAATCAAGCTTCTACCACTACAAGTTCAACAGCCGAAACTAATGGGATAGACAATGAAGATTCAATCAATCTGACTATTGGAGAAGATGAAGAAAATCTCCTTGCTGAGGAGGTATATAAGATTTTATAGATGTTGGAATCTTTTGGAGTTTGTTACTGTGGTAGACTTAATAAGGGTATCTTTTCACTTTGCAGACAGAGTCCCACGAAAAGCAGAAGGGTAAGTTTGATAGTCAGTTAAGTTATATACTCGGTAGATGTAAGGTTTCAGCGAGTTAGAAGTAGTAGGGGTAAATGTAATATTGGCGTGGGTATATATTACTCAAATGCGCCACATGAAGATGGATAAATTCAACGAAACATCGACAAGTTCATCGACTCACCGTGAGAATAGACATCGAATCATCGGCCAAGCTGCGATTTCCAACATCGCGTACAAGCAAGAGTGCAGAGATATGCAACCTGGATACGACACAACTTTTCATCCCATGTACATGGGATGCGATGATAAAGCAACGATCATCAGCCTCGTCCTATGGAGTGATCGACGTGGTTTCATCTTGGAGAGAGAGAATACAGATCCGCCGAGCGCCTACCGTGCTGCCGCTTCAGCTTTCTTTCATAAAAAGTTTAACCCATATGTGCTAGTCTTTAAGTTAGTTAGCCCTACAAATCTGATCTAAAGTTACGTTTATGTACCTGACGAATAGAGCATCGATGGAATTCTATCTACATACCACATGGATACAAGAAGACTCAAGTGCATCGCAAGCTACAAATGTTCTTCGTTTGCATAATTGACAGGAGAATGTTCTCCTCATCAGAGAAGGGAATACCTTGGCACGATGTGCTATGGAGCCGTGTATTTCAGGAAATTGTCTCCGTCCGTGAATTTCGACATCAACATCGATTTCGCTGTCATTGGCATACGATCACTCGTATTCAAAGCATAAAGCGCGATTCCCGAATGAACCTGCACGCTCTGCAATACTGCTTCCCCCTTTCTAGTGTCTCTTCTTCGTTCAGGCATACGAAAATATCAGAAAGATAGATTTAAGTCTCTACCCAAAAGTCCATAGAAAAGCAGATTAGGTCCGTTGCGGAAGGTACCATTGAAGACATCGAGTTCGCGATCTTGCGACCTCCAGCGTAACCGATGCGAGCTGCTAGTGTCCAGGGAATTCGATGGTGGATCTACAGGCTACTAAGCAGCAGTGTTAGGGAGGGAGAAGAAATCTGGCTTGGCAGAAAGTGACTATGGTACCTTGATTGTCTCTGCAGATGGAGGAGAGAAGAAGAAAATCGAAGAGAACAAGAAGGGAGACTCTAAAGGGAGCGGTAGAGCAGAAGCTGGTGCCAACAACAAGGAAGGGTCGTCATCTGGTGGGAACATTGGGACGAAGAACAAGCAGGACGGAGGAGATGGAAGCAAGAGGTTGGTCTCTCATAGCTAAATGGTTCACAGTGGTACAGCAACGAAATCTCACACGACTGTATGCTAGTGATGCTCTTCCGCCGCATACAGTATCATCAGGATAAAATACTCCCGGACGATGGATTCCAAGATGAAATTATTCTTCTTCGGGCTCGCACGCAAGACCACTTTATTCCCTTTTTTTCAAATCGAATGCGAAGTTCTTTTCCGCTCATGTAATTAGACTATAACTCTGCACTCTGGAAAGTATGTTAAGAAATCGAGAAATTGGCTAGCAAACTTTGATCGTATGCTGCGCTATTCTATTTGTAAAAGAATGCATTTCCAAGAGGGTGACACACCGCTCAAGTACGAAAGGTTTAATGCGCTGGCTTCCTTATTCGACGAAGATATCCTTTTAAAAAGAAATGGCAAACTGTCACTGAACGTAATAGGAAGACCTATTAGTATCTCAAAGTAAATTACACTCAGCAGACCGCACATAGCAGCCTGTGCATCCGAAGGCGTGATCTTATCAATCACTGGACAGCCTGCTACCCTAAGTCGCGTAAGTGTCGGTTCTCGGTTCAACCATGACAAGAAGTGCCCTTATGAAACAACTCTCAAGGAGACGAGACGCTCCCCTCCTGGATACTTACCTAGCGGATTAAGAGATACAAATCTTCCCACACGGACATAGAGTATCATTACACATGAGTGGTGAAAATGGATGCAGAACACAGTGAAAATATGCATATAGTCATTGATGTAAACTAACAATGTACCTTGCGACGATCTGCGAGTGAAGATCGAGATGCATACAACTTAAACAATGATTTCTAAAAGTTGCTAGCCAAATTTGTATGCTTAACATAGTTACAGAGGTACTTATTGAGCCTCAAAGAGTTTAGTTTTAAAAGCATTATATTTAATATGCAACAAGATCTAGCGGATGAAGTTGGATTTTATACTTTTGTCACTTCTTCCAGTGCTGATAGCAGTAACAAGACCCAGAAGAGAGATGACAAAGGTAAGTTGCAGTATAATTACTTGATACATACTGATAATTATAGTTTCGTATCACAGTGTACATATCGTGTCTCGTATTACCACACGCATTGCTTATAGACAAGAAGACATCTCAAGCTAGCCCCGCAAATGCAAGCAGTAGGAACTTGTGGGTTTCCGGACTATCGTCGAGCACTCGTGCCACTGATTTAAAACAGATATTTTCCAAGTATGGGAAAGTTATTGGTGCAAAAGTGGTCACGAATGCTCGAACTCCAGGCGCAAGATGTTACGGGTATGTAACAATGTCTACTAGCGAAGACGCCGCCAAGTGTATTCAACACTTACACAGAACTGAACTACACGGCCGTGTAATTTCAGTAGAAAAGGTATGTTTTACAATATAAGATCGATTCTTTGTGTCTCACAATATGTTATTGCCATACGTTTACTAAGAACTTTTAACAATAGGCGAAGGGTGATACTCAACAAAGTCACATGCGAAAAAGGGACACTGCCAATGGGAAATCAGAGAAAAAAGACGAAAAGGATAAGGCAAAAGACAACCACGAATCTAGTGATAGGAAGGAAAAGGAAATTAAAAAAGAGATAGAAGATAAGACTCCTGAAAGTAGTAAGTTGTAACAACGAGGTCTTCCAGTTTTATGGGGAATATTTCGATCATTCCTAAAGCAATAATTCTTCTTTAGACAAAAAGGTGGACGAAAAAAGCGAGCACGGAGACAGCAAGAAAGCTGAATCAACAGATAAGAAGGATGATCCAGCCAAGGAGTCCGACACACGATCAAATAAATCGACCAGTAAGAAGCCGGAGAATGACAAAGGAAGGCGAGATGACAAGCGAGTCCGTTCCTGGGATCATCATAGGTCTCATTCCCGTTCACGGAGTCGGGAAAGACGCCGAAGAGACGATGTACTCACCTTTGCCAAAATTAGGGTACAGAGAGCATGCTATCTCGAAGATCCTATCCGTTACAGAGGTGTCGATGCCCAGTGATAAAACAAGACCATGAATTTTCAGGAAGAGCGGGAGAGACAAAGGTTGCGGGAAAGAGAGAGAATGCTTCGTGAGGAAGAACGAAGACGACGAGAAGACATGGAACGGCAACGAGAGATCGAGCGAAGGCAAAGGGAAGAAGCTGCGCGTTTAGAAAGGGAACGGGAAAAGCTGCGAAGAGAACGAGAGAGGATAGAGCAAGAAAAAGCAGAACTTCTTAGGCTTGAACGGGAACGACAGAAGCTTGAACGAGAGAAACTAGAACGGGAAAGGTTGGAACTGAAACGGCAGCAAATGCGACTTGAAGAGAGTAGGCGCGCTCCTCCACCACCTTCCATCAAGAGATCATCGAGTGACAGGAGAGATCCGAGGGATATGTATTCGGAACCGGATAGAAAACGCTTGACAACAGAACACAGTAGAAGACATAGTCCAGAACGTGTTAGCGATAGGCGCTCAGATATGCTGGATCGAGTATCTGATAGACGAATAGATACTTCGCCACCGTCCCGCTACGAGTCTAGTAGGTAAGAATCAAAAAACAATTCACCTATACTACTCCTCAAAATCCAACACAGAAGATTACCATTAAAGATTTTGTAGGTCCACGCAAGACATTGGTCTAAAAAAAGAATTCAAACGTAGTAGTGATTTCACGTCAAGAAGCAGTCGGCCTGACTCGTTTTCTGATGTTTCCCGTGGAAGGGAAGTAATTGTTCGTAGGGAACCTCTCTCCTCGTCATCGTCCTCGATGGATCCACGCCAAGTGAAAGAAAGGTAACTAACATTTTGTTACGTATAAAATGATCTATTACAAGTTGGATAGGAAGTGTTAAATAATTGTTTTCGGTAATCCAACAGTAGGTACGACCGCCCAAGTTCAACAACATACACGCGCGAACGCGAAGTTCGACGCTCTGACCCAGATACACACAGAAGCTCTAGGGATAGTCACACTCGATATAGCGATAGCTTCAAACCCGCAAGCTCTAGTGCGCCACGTAAGTACGATAAACCGTACCTATTTGGGAAGTACCTTTAGCGTTTTATAAGACGTTCAACGGTTTTGATGTCCAACTGCAAGGATTATGAATCGTGACCGATTAAAAACATGGAAGAAAAAGATTTCACACGACAGCTTATTTTTTTCTACTTATTTTTGTGTGGCACGACTGAACTTGAATTGTGATTACTGCTCTTTATAATTTAGGCCAACTAGCGTCTAACATATATACAACTTTTTTTTAACGAATTTGTAATTTTTTTTTTTCGCGGTGATCTTGCCTCTGATAGAACGAAGGATTTAATCTGAAATATTTTTATACAAGAGTTGCGTTAAATTTCAAACGCAAAGTTGTACTTCTGTACACGATATAGTGTATACGTTATTAATAAAATGTTACATGATCTTCCAAAATTTCGTTGAATTTTCATTGTAGCTAGTTGAACCTCTTACCAACACACGAAGTACCATAGAGTCAGCTGAATTGCGGCATAAATTCAATATTGATAAGTAAGAAAGTTAGAAGTCATTTTAAGGTCTATTGTAACATTTTGAACTTAGGTGACAGTCGCTACGTGGAAAGCAACAGAACGACTAGTAATTGGCACTCAGGTCCACCATCATCGAAATCATTCAATTCTGTACCAAGCAGTGGAACACGGGACCCTCGAAACGAACCATCCAGCTGGAGTTCAAGATCTTCGGACAACGTTAATAGGTATGCGCAGTAGCAACATTAAAATTAATTCAACAATGGAACTCAATCAACATAAAATACATTTATCGAATATGTTACAGATGGAGTAATTCTAGTAGCATGAGCAATACATTACGACATCCTGTACCTCCGACGTATCAAAGTGGACCTATTCAATCGATGGGACTGTCAGCTCCAGGTACCGCTCCATCGTATGATCGATTCGACCCCTACAAATCGACTATGCCCAGTATGAGGAAGTACTGATCGTATCGTGTTTACTCCCGGTATTGAATGTCTAAATGGGAAAGCACGTATCCTTATAGGATACCGTAAATATACTGGCATTTTCCTTCAATAGTCCTTTAATGCGCGACAGTCTGACATATGCAAAGCCTAAAGAATAGTAGATCTGTTTTGACGCGTCATTTTATACCTATAAGCGCGTACATGTTTTGCAGATATATTCCTCGATCTCTCTTATGACTTATATCTCTAGTGATCGAGATCTACTTGGATTTCAACGATACTGTAGCGAGTCCTTACCACACAAAAATTATGTGATATTTTCCCTATCACATTAGTGGATTTGATACATTAAATTTGAAATATGTACTAGATACAGCATATTTTTCATCCAGCCGAGTTTCTATAGCAGTATCGGTGTAGTACTCTGTTACCTGCAGTACGACTCGAAGTAGTTCGTATATAGGGTTCGAAATTTCAGCAGCTCTATCGCAGCGCGTATCACTTTGAATCGCGCGATCTTATCCTGATAAGGCAATGTGTGCTATTTCTAATAATGCTAGAGGTATAAGTAGACTTTTGTACATTTGTTAATAGATTACCACTACGACTGTAGGTTTGCAAAACACTTGTGTACGGGCTTATTACGCACGGACTTTTAGTTCATTGTACCGTCATTGATTTTATCGCAATACCAATGCCGTAGCGTGACGTGCTTGATGTACATTGAAAGGGAAAGTAGTCGCGCTGGAGTTCCAGTATATCATTGAAAATATTCTCTAGCATCAAATACTGCTACGCTGTATAACCATTATTCTATTCCTCTAGGGTTATTCTAAGGGTATGAATGAATTTGTATATTGAATTCTCGAAGAGTGATACATTTGCGATGTTAAAATCTGTGTTTATACGTGGCGCTAACACGAGCCACGTTTTCAGTGTAGTGAAAAACTATTGAAACACGAATAAATTTACAACATACTAAAAATCACCACTGGCTAAACATCATTTAATCCGATCTGTGCTCGATTATAAAGAGAAAGGTAATATCTGCTCTACGGGTAGTTTTCTCAGTTTCTTTGCTAGTAGGACAATAGACCTGAGAGGAGGAATTTCATCACGAGGGTCTCAACTATTCCAAGATAGAAGTTGAAAAAGTCCGAGGAACATTCCAGCGCGTCACCATGACAAATCATCGAAAGGCAGAGAAGAGGTATACATATCGAAGAGCAGTGAGTGAGTAGTAGGGAACACTTTCCCTTGATGTGTCGGCTGGGCGAAGTTAGGGATGGCGCCTTTACGCTGAGAGAGGAGAGAAAGAGGAAGTGTTGGAGAGAGAGTGAGTGAGTGAGTGAGTGAGAGGACACGTCGAGCACAAAGTGTGTCGAGGTCTTTTCACGGACAGTCGTTGTGACCGGGCTCTGTCCTGTGCAACGACGATTGCACGACTCGAGCCTGCTTCCTTCCTTCTTCTACCTAATTTCTTCTCCCATCCCCTTTTTCCCTCTTTCTTTTCGCGCTCGCTCTCGGCCTCCTCCCGGCCCCTCTCGCATCCTACCTTGGCCACTCTGATAGTCAGTCAAGCACTACCTAAGTCAGTCAGTCAGTCAGTGAGTAGGCTGCTCTCGCGACTCAAAACAGTATGCATAAGTGGCCGACTCCACCGCGATCGCGACGAGTTCGTTCAAGCAATTAATTAACGCGGTGCTCGCCACCCGGTGTCAGGTGCTACAGTACCATTAGGAGCGGTTGGAATGCCTCTAGAAGGGAGATCCTGATTTTATTAACATCAGCATGACGTCGCCCATGACTTTGAGTAAGTGTAACACATTACTCCTCTCTCCAATTTCCTCCAACCCCATATTAACTATTTTCTATCGAATTTAAATGAGAAATATCCAACAAATACTTCAATATAATTAATTCCTTCGAACTTTCTCGCTCATTGTATTGTTGTTTAAAGTGGATATGCAATCGCGTAGCTCTCGTTTCGAAAACCATATTGCTGAATTACTAGCGAAATAGAGCGTATGCATTTTTCATGATCCATGTGTCAGTCAAATCTGGGGCAGGAAGATTTATTTGTATCGCGGTTCGCATGTACCTTAATTGACTCTCATGCATCTGATTGAGATGTCTGTCTTTCCGGAGGTGAAACCCCCCGGCTTTCGAGGAGTGCAATCGCCAAAGGATGCTTCTTCTTGGCCGGTTCATTAGCGAGTCGATACATCATTGGATTGCGTGGCCGTAATTTTCCTTTTCGATATATCGCAAGCCCAAGATCAAATCGGTAGGCGTAATTTATTAGCTCTGCGCGAGTAATATGTTATTCACCGAGTAATTACACGGTAGGAAGAGAGTAACGAGCGTGTCGTCAAAGCGACGGTCTCATGGATTACAGGCCGATGTAATCTGGCATGTTTTAAACGTTGCTATTATCTCCGAAGGAAATTGCCAGGCCCGCCTTCCTTCATATATGGGTTACCTGCTCTATTTCATACTTTCTTCAATTTTGTAACTCAGCCTTCGTCTGGCCATTCAATTCACCTCCACCGCGAAGTAGCTCATCTCTCATTCTTTTATTCCTACCTAATAAAACTAACACGCAGTCCGATTTCAATCGTAATTCTGGCGGACTTTTCCAAAAGTTTTCACAATTTCTCCGCTGCAACGACATACCACTGCGTGCCGGACTAGCACGAGTGAAACTCAAATAGTAATAAAAGAGGACAGAGCCACCACGTGAAGTCGCGCTTTGCTTATGCCGGATAAGCGCGATCGAACGCAGAGAGTTAGTCTATGATTACGAGGAATCAGTGCGAGTTAATGCAATGTCTCTGATGAGCCGAAGCATGTTGAGAAATGCGCTTGATAATGATCGTGATGCTATGAAAATTACGGATCATTATCTTTGAATACATATACTTCCTTTGACTTTGAAAGCCGTTGGTCATTGAGGCCGAGAATCAGTTCTATCCCTCGCTACTTGCAATCCATTTAATGTGGATTTGAGAATGAAAAAAGCGGAGCACTTTCACCGACTATCGCGATGCGCCGCTCCCGATTTATTCAAGGTGCATCGTGCTCTACTAGTTTCCTATGCAACAATGACTCTAACCAACGAGTGCATCACTGATAAGCGGTGGTATTTAGCGATGACATTGAGCCCACATAATGCGGGCTTTCCATAAACGATGTCGTTGTGTAATTTATCTACACGACGCATTCCTCGTTAAAGAACAACAGTAACCATCTAACCAAACAAACATCCGATCCACGAAAGTTTCGTAAACATAGGGAACACCGCAAACATCCGAGAGTAGTTTAACACCTGTTGAGAATGGGGAAGTCGCAGGGAAATCTCCGTGCAAGTTCAAAGCACAAAGTGAAAATGGTAAGAAGGAGCGATTCGATGCTACCACTTAAGAGAGTGAGTAAGTGCGGTAGAGAAATTGAAGTTGTTGCGTTTACGATCGGATTTCCCCGGCGGTTTGCGTGTACGCGAACGGCTGAGGATGGGATGGGAGGGAATTGGCGGCGCTGTGTCCGGGCACCCCTCTTTTCGCCGAGGGGACAAAGATAAATAATCCTGAGCGGTGGACGTAAATGGTAGGCCGGTTCTATCGCCGGTGAATCAGTGAACGGAAGAAAGGCACACTTTCTCGCCAAGCAACTTTCACCGTCGATGAGCGCTCGTGTGTAGTAACGCGTTCCGAAAACTCCTCTACCGCGCCGCGATGGGACACGTAATTTTGTAATTATACGCTCCTCCCGTCTCATTTTTCCATCTCTCTCCGACTCCTAACATCTCTCGTCTCGTTCCAACTCGATCTCCCAGCCTCCCATAACAGCCTAGCAAGTTTCCATCGAAGCCGATTCGATTCGGGCTTTACGCCTTCGCAGAATAACTTTACAATTGGGTCATTCTCTGTAGCTAGGCCTCTCTGCCAGCCTTCTCGTCCGCACTCTCTAAAGTCCTACTCATTGACCTTTCAGAAATTCGGCCGATGATCCCCGCGATATTGTCATTTCGGGAGGCACTTGGGACAGAGCACTTTCTTCTTTAACTCGGTAAGCCGAGCAACTCCGCTTCATCTCCCTCTTTCTCTCTTTCTCCAGCATTCAGTTATAATCGCGTCACCAATGTATAGTCGAGCAGACAGCAGGCAGAAAGTGCGGAGGAAAGTTTAGGTTGCGCATCTGATAGGTTTGCATCCGGCAACCAGTTAATTACACAAGTTCATTTCACGGCTGATCGACTGAATGAATAAAACTAATAGAAATGAAGAATGTGATAGGATCGGCCCTCGTCACATAGAGACGAGTAGAAAGCGAGGACGGGGCGAATCGTAAGCGTTCCCAGCTTCGATTCCTTTGGAACGAGATCCGTTTTGCGTCGGACGAAATCTTTCTGTTCCGGAAAAATTGTGTCAATGGGTCGGTCCAGGAGGTCTTACGAAAATGGCCAGAGCACATTAGAGAGGATTTCGTTTCTCGGCCGAACGCGGATGTGCTCGGAAACGTCAACAAGCTTCGTGGAAGATATTCGAAAGCTACCTTTTGGCATAGGATCCTGCTGTGTTATGCAATCTCGTTCAAGAGCCGCTTACTTATTCCGATGATGGTGCCGACTCACTAATGGGATTTCCACCCGATCAACCGACAGCACACACTCGGCTGTCCCACATTTCGACACTCTTATTTATCATTCTTTAGCGTCATAGATCGCCAACATTCTCAGGTGTAACATATTCGCAGCAGTAACGAACTAATAATGCTAGCCTTACTTATCCGCCCTGGTTAACTACAAATTCCCGAAACATCTACGACTTTCTCGCAGGATTATTTGATTCGGTCCCCTTGAAATAGCTTGATACTTTAATTTCAGGCCTATGCGTAATATGGACTTTGCTGACAGGCTCGTGGTCATATACAGAGGAGGTCCCACATTACCGCCGTAAGTAATAATGCTACTCCAACGAGAATTACCAATTAGCATGCAGTCCCATAGAGTTTGTTATACTTTCTCCTAGTCGCGCGGTACTTTTCATCGCGTGACAGAACAATAAAAGTCTCAGTACTAATCAAATGTGACACTCAACGATATTCTATGTCCTCGAACGAGTGGGAAGATTTTTTCCCCGGGATCTGTGTATGTACTCCGTGCGCTACATCGGTGCGGTTATTAAGCTCGGCAGAAATCACTCTGCTGACCTAGACTTTCGTAGCGGCGTTCCTGTTCTTTCATTGCCACGGTCATTTAAACTGGTTACGGCCACCTGAGTCTCTCGCACAATGGTCTCCGTTGAATCGGTGTGTGTCCCGGTAGTTGAGAAAGGAGCGTCAAAACTCGAAAGTACTAGTCGCCACGGTGAATAGGTTTCTTTCCGCGCTATAGAGCTAAAGTGTCTCAGCTCTGGCTTAATTAAAAAGTAATCGAATCTCGCTGTAGCACTGGCGCATAGAGGCGGATCGTACGTGAAAGGAGTGAGAGGATGGCCGGAAGCTTGGGACAATGGCCCGAGGAGATCGGGTGGACCGGTGTACAGACGAGACACACACCCGCGCCCCTACACGCACTTGCAATTAGTCAAAGTGGAAAAGGAAGAGAGCGCCGATCCGTTAATGACTATCAGCGAAACCCTCGGCGCCCTGAATACCGTCGGCAGTTATATCGTGAATATGACCAGGGGCGTGGAAAATCCAAGTCCGCCCAAGGAACTCCCATCGGCACTTTATACGATATCAAAAAATATCCTAGGTCTGTCCTTAATTAATTGATTGATCTTCAATCAATCATTAGACTTCGAGGTAAAATAGGAAATGTTGCTTTTTTATTTAGGACGCAATGTCACCGATAGCATCGCACCCTTGGTTCGTGGTGTTGCTCTACCTTTAAGAGGTAGTCCGACTTCCAGCACGCCTACTCCGACGACAACGACCGAGAGATCAATTAGTCGATCATCAACGGTAGCACCACCGCCTCCGGCACATCTCGAAATCTCTGATCGCGATAGGGACTCGTCTCCGATTCCATCCACTTGTACTACCGCTGATGGTTCAGCGGGAAAGTGTCAGGATCTAAGTAATTGTCCTCAACTCCTATTGGATCTAACGAAACTTCGACAATCCCTCTGCTTTAAAAGCCTCTTCGTACCCGGAGTTTGTTGTCCTGCTGATAAAACTGGCAGTCCACCGTCGAGTATCGGGTAAGTGACTTTTGAATAGTGAAGACTGATTGCAAGTGACAGTGCATGTGCAATCGAGAAATTGTACGCAGAGCGATCGCCGGGGTGTTACCGGGCGGAATAGAAATAGGACAAACCACACGGCCACCAATTAGGCCGACGAAGCCGCAGACTCCCAGGCCGATACCACTTTTCCCAGTGCACACTACTACGAAGAGGCCACACGTGCAGATCCCAACGCCGACCGATCCACTGACGAATAATACGAACTTTGAAACTGGTGGCGCTATAGACAATAATTTTATTCAGGACGATGAAGGTACCTTATGAAAAAAATATTATTAGGGTCCAGATAAATCTTTTGAATTGAATTAACAGTAATTTGCTTTTTTAGAGTGCGGTGTACGGAATTCGGGAAAATATCGTGTGGTGGGCGGTGAAGAAGCCTTGCCAGGACGTTGGCCTTGGATGGCAGCGATATTTTTACATGGTTCGCGAAGAACAGAATTCTGGTGCGGAGGATCTCTTATTGGACCACGACACATCCTGACTGCAGCTCATTGTACCCGAGATCAAAGACAACGACCGTGAGAATTATACTCATTAAATACTTTTACGTAATTTTTAAAATTTTAATAACGTATTTTCTCGAATAGATTCGCAGCAAAACAATTCACTGTTCGTCTCGGCGACATAGACCTTGAAAGGGATGATGAACCATCTGCTCCAGAGACTTATACTGTAAAGCAGATCCATGCTCACCCCAAATTTTCACGCGTTGGCTTTTACAATGATATTGCGGTACTTGAATTAACAAGACCAGTGAGAAAGTCTCCCTACGTCATTCCAATCTGCATGCCACAAGCAAGATATCGTGGAGAACCATTCGCCGGCGCTAGGCCAACAGTAGTTGGTTGGGGAACCACTTATTATGGTACGAATTGTTAATTTAAACTACTTATATCGATATAAAAGTATAAATTAATATACGATTTTTGTATGTTCTACTTTCACTTTACGAACAATAGGAGGAAAAGAGAGTACAGTTCAGAGACAAGCTGTCTTGCCAGTTTGGAGGAACGAGGACTGCAATGCAGCTTACTTTCAACCGATCACCAGCAATTTCTTGTGTGCTGGTTACAGCCAGGGTGGCAAAGATGCTTGTCAAGGTGACTCCGGTGGACCCTTAATGTTACGAGTGGATGGTCGATGGACACAAGTTGGTATTGTGTCCTTTGGAAACAAGTGCGGCGAACCGGGATATCCGGGAGTGTATACTCGTGTAACCGAGTACCTCGATTGGATCAAGAACAACGTGAAATGAACGGAAGTGAGACTTGAGTAAAGTTTACTGTTGATCGCGCCCCTACGTGTGTGCCAAGGATTATTTATATATTTATGTTTCTCATAATTCCCATATGATCATACGGAGTAGTACGATCAGCTGTAATTGTATGTAGCACTCGTTATCATCGTCATTTAATTTTCGTGACATTCTTGTTTTTGTTAGAATCAAAGATGTCCATGTGTATATCGATTGAATAAGGCTATTAATAAATCAATACACGGTATTGTAAATAATACAATCTGAATACGGTAACTTCGCCCTTTCTTTGCTATGTTCATTCTCCTTCTCGATTATGTTGCACGGTTAAATTGTAAGTGTCCTGGAAAATCTGTTTTGCTTAAGAAATTATTACGTATACTTTAGCTCTCAACGATTGAGAAATAGCCAATCTCTCAGAATATGAAACGAAAAAGCATATCGGCGGAGGACTTGAAAAACCTTTTGCGGAAGATGATCAATGGTGCGCTCACCGACAACGAGCAAATGACAAGGCTGCACCATATCATTTGCGAGGAATGGTATGGTAATGATTTCACTAGTATAAAAAGTGTGGAAGGGATAGGAGTAGAGAGTGAGCAAAGCCTGCGAGAAGAAGCTGGCGATCATTTGAGTGTTACTCTCTCTCCAAAGCCACAAGAACCGCAAATCAATTGTAAAAATAGCGAATTGCACTCAACAATTTGTAATAATGATTCGGAAAAAAAAGTAACTATAAAAGAGCTAAACGTGCAAGATCACAAAGATGAAAGCCCTAAAGAAGAGATTGAAGTGGAGAGCGTCAAGTCTCAAAAACAGTAACACATATTTGTATAAATCTTTGGTAGCATATAAACATATTTTTTGTAAGTATAAAATTCCAGAGAGCTAAATATCTGGCATCCAGGAAATAAATTATCGTTCGATGAATGGAAGGAAAGAAAAACTGCTGCTTACAAGGAAGTACTTAAGAATCATAAAATCGAACAGGAACAAAAATTAAATACAATAAAAGCAGAAAGGGAACGCAAAAAACGTGCTCACGCAGTACGAATAAATTTACTTGAACTTAACTTGTAAGTTCATGTATCAATAAATTTCTACATTTTCATTTAGGAGCAGGAATATATGAGACTCATATCCTTGGAGAATCAAAGGCTATACAATAAATACGTGGAAGATATTAAGCGAGCGCAAATGAAGAATCAAGAGCAGGAGATGAGTGCGAGACGCATGCTTAACGCGCAAGCGTTCGAAACATGGAAAAAACGTAAAGATGATCAAATAAGGGAGCAAAAGAAGTTTATGTGGATGTAAGATATGATTGTTAATATTAAGAAAAAAATATCAACTCTCATATTAAATTATCTGATATGTTTTGGCCTAGGTTCGAGAACTATCAAAAAAATCTAGAAGGTAACAGAAAAACAGTGAGCCCTGTATTAGTAGAGGCCACAGCAAAATTTAATTCATGGTTGAATCAGTTAAATTGGGTGTTGCATGAGAAGTATGTACGAGAACGTCGTCATTTAGTACGATCTTTTTACTGTCAGCCCACATATTATGGGCCGAGTTAATGCCAATTATTTAAACGACGAAGGAATGATGTAATAACAAGTGTCCGCTGTCTCAAAGAAGTAACTGACTTGTGTTTTTATTGAGAATGTAATTCAAAAACAACATCAGTAAGAATAACAGCATGATATATTCAAATATAGTCTATTGAAATGCCATTCATGGTCGATATATTAGGGAACGTAATGACTAGAATAAATTCGCTGACTTGCAGCTCTTTGGAATAATCAGGTGTTGATAAATACACCTTTGCTTAAAATTCTATAAAACGGAAATCCTCTCAAAAGACACTATGAATACTACATCTTATTTTTATCACTATCCTTTAAGTTACTCAATGCTTTCTGAACAAGAACGCCTAAGTTCTTTGGTAGACTCGTCTGCGCAGTATGTGATTGCTGCGTGACAAGACTTTCATTGGAATCAATATTGTTCTGTACACTTTCGTTGTCCTTCAAGTTATTTAATGCCTTTTGAACCAAAACCCCCAAATTCTTTGGAAGACTCATTTGTATCGAATGCAACTGTTGCATTACGTGACTCTCGCTAGAACCTGTGCTACTTTCTACATTTTCGGTGCCAGTTATAATACTTGGTTCTTCCTCGTTATCTAAACCACATTCCGTGGTTTGTCTAAGTTCGTCCAATTCTTTGTCACCTAAGAGATTCGTGTAAAGAAGAGGGCAAAACCTATTCAAATGGATTAATTGAGTAAGACTTACGTTCAATATCCACGTTCGCGCCTGTGTATCCTTCTAAAAGTTTCATGGTTGGCGACTGCACCGCACAATCTAGTTCGCAAATCCGCAGGGCCAGTATTCTAAAATTTTCCGAATTACATAGCAAATTGTAAGTCGCATTTCCAGTGGCAACAAATATTTGGAGAAGGAAATACTTACTTATTGGCTTTTTTTTGATGCGCGAGAGCCAACGTTTTATCGTTCAGTGCTTCCAAAAGTGCTGTGCATAAACAACGTAAATCCGACAGTGCAGCTGCTGTTTTTTGTGGTGGTACATTGGGATCCTGTCTTAGTAATTGTTCAACTGCAAATCATTAAAACAATTATAGTCCTACAATAAATTTATTCAATTATAATTACTAGATACCTTGTTTATGAGTCATTACTGTTCCAGCAGCAGAATTGGCGCCCAATTTTAATGCTCCTTTTACCCGTTTACTATCCAACATGCTCTGAAAATATTTACATATTATACAAGCTCTTCTTAATTTGTATTTTAAAGAAAATATTAAATAATTACCTTATATTTAGACAGTAATTGTCTTGCCAATTCTGTCTCTTCAATTAACTGTTGGAGCCTCTCTTGCAGATATCTAAAATTTAAATTATGTTATTTGGTATTCATGATATAATAATAACAAGCAGTAACTTTGGGACACAGTACCTATTTTCATTAATAAGAGCATCTAAATCAACTGGTTTGGAGGCACATAAAGCCTTTGATAATTCATGATTTAATCTAATTGCTCTTCTCTTAAATGCATCCCTTTCTATCTCCAACTCATGTTTTTCATCAACCACAGTTTGCAAGTCAGTTTGCAACTGGGAACACTGTTAAGAAATGTTTAATATTATTAATGAATTATAACATGAATGGTGATATAATTTTTTTAATTAATTATTACCTTAACATTCAATTTTTCCAACTGTTCTATCATTTCTTCCCTTTGATGTACTGCAGGAGCACATTGTATGTCTTGCTGTTCTATTATTCTATTATTATTAGTGCGGAGTACTTTAATATCCCCTTGCGCGTCACCCAACTTTTGCCTTAATGTTTCTACTTGCAATCTAAGACACTTGTTCTGCTCTCTTGCTTCAGTCAATAAGTCTAAGGTTCGAAAATCATCCTCCAAGGTGTAACACCTAATAATCCTTACAGTTAACAAATATTCCTAAAAGTTAGATTCGGTTTATGGCGTACAAAAATTACCTATTGATTTCCTTAGTATCATTTAATTGTTTCTTCAAATGCATCAAACGTTCTTGGGTTTGCTCTGCCATCAACTTAAACTGGTCCCTTTGCATTCTACATTGATCTAATTCCTGACTGAGTAACATCAGAGCCTCCGATTTCATCTGAACTTTCTTTTTAAGCATTTCCTGAATTAGAACAAACAGGAAATTGTTTATCTCCGATAATGAAACTGTACAGCAGGCACAAGAGTACGATTAAGATCGAAGGATATTTACTTTCGACTCCGGATCATCCTGTTGTTCATCGCCTCCCTTAAAGCTCACCGTTCTTCCGTCTACTGGATGTGTCATATTGAATAAATAGCCAATTTAAAACAAACAAACGTACTTTTGCGTGTATGTCATCGTTGCATTGGTTTTTAATCCTTAGCTGTCAACTTTAGTAATGCCTAATTAACTACAGGCGGCGCTAGTCCATAAATGGATATTCGTCGATGATAAGGTAGAAATCTACACACGAATTAAAGCATCGTTGACATTAACCTCGACTGAACATGGTGGTGAATTTTGACATATTATTCTAACTGTAAGGAACCGATTTTCATAAATTCAAGTTTGTAGTTTTATTCGAAAGAGTACAGGAATTTCAAAGGAGAATCGAGCACTATGGAAAATGACGGTGAATACTATGTATTAGTTATTCAGAAATGCAAAAATATGTTAAGTGTACATTAACAACAAAGTTTGATTATTCTTTGTAGAAATATGTCGGTCTTTCAATAATATCATTAGAGATGAAACGGATGTCTCTGCTGGAATGGCAGCAATTCGAACTTTGCTCAAAGTGTTGGAACATTCAAAATGTAAGAATTACATTGTCTTATTATTACCAGATGCTCTGTTAACATGCGCATTTTTATTACAGCGGAGACTGTACAAGAACTTAGGTACTGCTTGCAAAATGCAATAGATGCCATGCGATCAACAGATAATCCTGTAACTGCAATTGCATCCGGCAGTGAATTATTTCTTAGATTCATCACATTAGCAACATTAGACACTCCAGTATGTTCAGTATAAAAGCATTGAATATTTAACAATTGTTATGTGCAATGTTGTTTAACCCTGTTTCAATTAATAGTCATTCGCAGATTGCAAAGGAATCATGCTACAAAGAGGAAAAATATTTTACGAAAAATTGGTGGCTGCCAGAGGAAAAGTAGCTAAAGTTGCAGCACACTTTATTACAGATGGTTCAGTAAGTATTTCTTGCTGTACAATACTTTATCCTTTTATGAATGATAATGTTTTTATGATACAATCACAAATAGAGAATACTCACCCATTCGAAATCAAGAGTAGTACTGCAAGCTATGAAAGAAGCTGTAGCCAGTAACAAAATCTTTGAAGTATATGTAACATCTTCTTCTCCGGACCATAGTGGGTAAGAGCAACCTGATTAATTAAATAGGAATCCATGGAGAGTATCTGAATATTTTTAACAAGTACTGACATATTCCAATAGGGCAGAAATGTGTGAAAATCTGACGAAATTAGGAATCTCATGTACATTGATTTTGGACTCTGCAATGGGATATGTTATGGAGCAAGTAGACATGGTGATGGTTGGTGCAGAAGGTGTTGCGGAAAATGGTGGTGTTATTAATAAGGTACAAAATATTTTTCTCACTGCATATAAAATATTTGCCTTGTACAGCTTGCAATTCTTTAAGCCCGTATTTTTTCACATAAACAGGTGGGCACATATACTCTAGCAATGTGTGCTAAAGAAGTGAAAAAGCCATTCTATGTTCTGACTGAAAGTTTCAAGTTTTCAAGGATATACCCTTTAAATCAGGTTGATTTGCCAAATGAATTTAAGGTAAGCATATTCAGTCAGGTGTTAAGCACAGTCATAATAAACATAGAGAGTCAATGTTGTGAAATGTTTCTTACAGTACACAGCCAGCACACTCAGAAAAGACTTAAGAAAGGAACATCCATTAGTTGATTACACACCGCCGCACTATATAAGCCTGCTCTTCACTGATTTAGGCATTCTGACACCGTCTGCTGTGAGTGACGAACTCATTAAGTTATATCTATGAAAAGCGATACACAAGTTGTAGTGCTACGATCACGATATCATTGTACATATGTACATAAGCAGTGAGGGATGCTTTGGACTTTTATAGTGCGACCATCGAGATATTACAACGTGATAATAAACATCTTATCCCCGCAGCAACAGGTGAAGTAATATAAATATTTAAATCCATGCAACTTTCCCACAGAAGGCTGCGATATCAGCTTTATTGACTCATTTACAGTGGTTTGAGTATTTGTAACGTTAACAACATACATAGATTCCCCTTTCAATTGCACACTTTTTGTAAAGTAACAAATTACGAATAGGTCGCAAGGTTGAAATTTATACACAGGTAAAACCAGCTTGGTGGTTACATGTGCGGTAGAGCTCGGGCAATATTTTCTAAGCATAGCGATTTCTTAAAATCGACAAATAACAATGCATATATCGATGCAAATAATACACCTAGATTTTAAATATGGCCTATGTTTGCTTGTGATTAGTCATTGGAAATCACGCATACTTACAAGTGAAATATACTTCATACTTTCGTTTCTGATATTGCACAGCAATAGAATGAAATAGATATTACGCGAATACTAGCAATAGAATTTTTATGAAGAAGAACGTGGACATTGTCCGTTTCTCAATGCTCGCGAACGTTTATGAAAATATGATATTCATTGAGGATAAAAAAAACCCTTATAGCATATGAACAATTATTCTTGTAATAATAATGCAAAGGTTCTTCAATTTAGTGAATCAATAATTGGTCACTAAATCAATTAATTCTGAAGTATTCACTTTTGCAAATCGATCAATATTTACACATATTAAGACAACATATGTACAATAACGGTACAATGTAATGGCATAAACAAAATATGTTGCTATCTCAGATACTCGTATACTTTTTACTACTCGTCTCAATAATTCGGGCGGCTTTTAAAAGTAGACTATTTGGACGATGCAAAAGGGAAAACTAATAAACTAAATAAAATACAGCATGATCCACATACATACACGGGTATTCTCAATACTGCCATTAAATACTCGCGGTATAATCTGCATAACTCTAGTTTCGTTGTATAACGAAGTGTCTTCCTGCTTTACTTTTAAAGATTTAATTTCATAACGAACTTCGTTGTTAAACTCTGAGCGTTCATAACTATAAGTGTGACAAACATAACGGTTATAGTCGTGAATTAAAATACATGAATTGCATTTGAAACGTAACAAAAACAGTACGATGGCAATAATGCAAGTAAAAGGTAATGTGTTGCTACGAGTTTAAGTAGCAATTAAACGCAGCTTTGACATATTTTTGGGAAAGCTTCCTCGACACTACGAGAAATGTTGGATCTCTGAATGGACGGACGAGCGTAATAACTTAAAAACATAATTAAAAAAAGTTACGAGTCAGACGAGGTATGAGCGAGAAGAGAGCTTCGACCGATATACATGTATAGGGTTGCATTCAGACGTGATAATAAAAATACACTTCCTTAATGTGATCTAACGGAATTAAAGCTCGCAACGATACGACAATAAGTCTAAGGAAGATGATCTTCTGTTCCAAATGACGAAGAGCTCGGTTAAATGAGAAGATAGCACCATAAGGTTCGATTTTATCGGTATTGACACTCACAGATATGCTTGCGATAGTGTTTCGACGATTGTGTAAATTTGATCGAAGTGTGGTCGTTTCTCCGGCTCATAATCCCAACATCTCAACATCAGTCGATAGATTTCGTCAGGTGTGCCATCAGGTGCTGGCATTCTGTAACCTTATAAATGAGGCAGGTTTAAGATCGTTATCTGGATTCACCTTCCAAGCCTGACTAACCTGAATCGATTTTTTCACGGGCCTGAGAATTAGACATCCCACTATAGGGATTTCCACCCTTGGAGAAAATCTCCCACATCAAAATCCCATAACTCCAAACATCACAAAGTGAAGTGTATTTGCCTACAATTGGAACTCAACAGTAATTTCTTCTGTATAAAGATATTCAACACACAACCGGAGTTAAAAGATAATCACCAAAATTTAATGCCTCAGGTGCAGTCCACTTAATTGGGATCTGTTTCATACCATCGGAGACAATATATTCCTCCTCCTCTCTTGACATTCCAAAATCAGATATTTTTACTATGCAGTCGTATCCTAAAAGATTGTATTTTTAAAATATAGAATGATTCTATTACGAGTTCTTGCGAAAACACGTGTCTCCATTTACCTACGAGGCAGTTTCGAGCGGCTAAATCTCGGTGTATGCAGAATTTCGATTCCAAATAGCGCATGCCAGCTGCAGCATCTTTACACATACGCAGCTGCTCTCGTTGACTAATCGTGCTAGCATTTTTCCGCAAGTATGTTAATAACGAACCACCTATTACAAATAGGTGGAATTACACAAACCGTAAATTTTACACTGTTTTGCAATAACTATTCAAACATACCAGGTACTAATTCCATTACGATCATGATGGGTTGTTTTCGTACACATATTCCAATTAATTTCACAATATTCGGATGATCATATTGTTTCAATATTCGGCCCTCTTGTAGAAACTTTCTTTTCTGCTCATCTGGCAATGATACTTTGCAGGTTTTTACAGCTACTTCAGTCTTACAAGTCTTGAGTTGTGCCTTATATACATCGCCAAAGTTACCCTACATACATATGTATAAAACGTGAAATCGAAATTCTTTCTTTTCATATCGCAATATAATACGTACACGTCCAATCTTTTCTAGAAGAATCACATCGTCATTGTTAAGCTCCCAGCGCTCACGTAAAATGGGCGTTTTCAAAATCGCTCCAGATCGACTTGTGACTGGTAAACCCGACAACCATTGGTGTCGGATTAATTCTTGAATCGAGGGGAATGTAGGGCCTTCGAATCTGTAATGTCCCTGTAAAGGAAAACTTAATAAGTAGTAAGATTATTTGACTACATGTCACAGAAATACACAAACATTTACTGACCTCTGGTGCAGTTTGAACAATAAAATGTTTGTGTCCATCCCAACAGACAGACAAGACAATTTGACACTCGTCATTTCGTATTGTTTCACGTACTAAAAAGTCACCTTCGCTTACAAGCAGTCTTACTACTTCTTCTCTTGGCAAAACCCCATGAAACCACTCTTCCTCCATAAGACCATCATTTCCATTTCCTTTCTGACTATTTGATAAGTGAGAAATCCCACGTAATGGAACCTAGTACATTACATTTCATTAGAATGCGATGTAATTTACAATAACTTATAGAAAGTTCACACTACTTCAATGCACGCTATTTTAGTTAATACAAATTCTCAATATAAGGAAACACAACATGCGTCCTGGTAAAATTAATTCACGGTATTCGGCGGAGTTGCCCAATTAAATTTAGGCATTGTTTCCACCGATGTATAAAGTGTAACACACACATTTGTACACAAGACACACATGGGATTTACAAAACATACAACTGGGGGACTATTGTCTGGTGTCAATTCGGGCCCCTCGCTTTTCGCTCTGATTATTCCATCTTTCGAATCATTTATGACCGGCAATGATTTAAACGGAGATCTAAATATTGTCATGAATCGTTGGTTTCGCCTTAACGTAAAGAGACCGGAGTCTGCGACTGTATTTTTCTGGAAGGGTAGTGGATCTGACTAAACATGTTTCCTAATAATACTAGTAACAGATGCAAGGGTCAATATATTTTATCACATGATAGATTTTCAAAGGGGCTACGGAATATCACATATTAACGAATAAAGAATTCCGATGAAGAGCGAAAAATAAATTACCTTGGTAATAGCGGGTGAATCGGTGAACGAGCCCTCCATAGAAAGATCACAACCTGACGGCAATTCTTCGCAGCCCAGTTCGTTAAGAGCAGCTCTGATAACTTCTGCCTGTCTCTGTAATTTCTTTTCTTGGCACCGTAATCGCAATTCTTCTCTCTCGCGTGAGTAGTCTAAGATGGAAAGCCTGACACGTATCAACGGATTATAAACAATTCAGAATAAAATTAAATGTATCGAAAAAAAGGCAATATGACGCATACTTTGAATCGCTATTGTTTTCAACGGAATACGGCGGATTCTGTCTGCTCTGTTGAGTCGTTTTCAATGATGTTTCCAACTCTGTAAGACGACTTCTTAACCAATCTATCGTTAAATTATCAACTGTTAACTTGTTTGGTGACAATTTTCCAGAGGTATCATCTACGAGATTTTGATCGAATGTGAATCGAATAGGCGACGCTGGACGCGTCCTACATAGTGCAATAAATCAAAGTTACACATCCAATTGAAATAGAAATTACATACTTCAAATCCGTATTAGTATTACCTATTCTTTCCTATGAAATCCCTGTACTCCTCAATAGGTTTCACACTGTCTACAGCTTTTTGCATACGCGAATGAATCTCCAAGAACTTGTCTGTAGTAAAGTCTGAATATTTTACTATGTCTTGCAAAATAGCTTTCCTACAAAACATGAATTTTTATAATAAAAAACAGAACAAATAATCAAATATTTAACAGTCTATTACCTTTTTTCTATGCGGAATGCAAGAAATAAAATGAATCTTAGATTAACATACTTTATACAAAGTTTTTGCAGTTGACAACATGAATATTATTAATCCTTATACTTGTATTATTAAGGACAAGTGAACAAATAAATCTTACCAAGCTGTTATAAATTCTTGATGTATTGCTTGCTGTCTGTGCAACAAACTTGGTAGGTAACAAGTTCTTAAGTCATGCTCGCATTCAGTTACTGCTCCCAGAAGTAGAACATACTCATTGTGTGTAAGATGCAACTTTCTACATGCTTTCTGATACTTCTCTCTTACTTCATCCAACTTTCTACCTCCTCTGCCAGCTAGAATTGATCAAAGTCAGCTTAGCAACTCAACCAAGTAACTACAACTCACAGTACTTACATTTTACATAATGTTCTTCGAATCTGGACCTCATCAATTTGTACATTTCCAAATTCTTCTGATATTCCATTTTCTTTCTACTTACATCATCTGTGAGCTGAAAATGTCATAGATGATAAGAATGAAAAAATAGAGCCTTGCAGGAGAATGAAATAGTTGTAATACCTGTTGGAATTGATTGTTCAACCAAGTTTGCTCCTCCTGATATAACTTCCTCGCTCTTCTTCTCTCCGAACATAAAGTGCTTATATGTTCTACAACAATACTTTCGATAGAATCTGCTTGCTGCTTGATCAGCTTGGCTGTTTGGTCCATAGAATCCATGATATCGCGCCAGCTCTAAAAGAGGCATGTACATGCAACAGGTTTCTTCATAGCGATCTTTAACCAATCTAAAGTACCTGTGTTATGAGACTACCAACGAGATCATCGTTCCTTTCTATCTTTTTGCCTTGGACAGACAGGGAAGAAATAGTACTGGCGTACTCGCGATCCGACTTAACTTTAGTTGCGAGACATCGTCGCATAGTCTCCAACAGTTTGATCTCAGCTTCCTGACGGCCTAATAGTGCCTCCTGAGAAGCCTGGCCTTGCAAACTCGAAGAAAATCCCATCTCGAGCACGAGTATAATCTCGCAAAAGGTAATTCTTACAGTTGATTAGTAAGAAGTTTTCATTGCCTTGTGAATATCACGCCGATATGCCGACGTCAACGGTACCAGCTGTATGAATTTTGAGCTGCGCCCGACAGGATAGAGACCGATGCTCCCAAAACCGCATTTCAGGCGAAGAACTTGGTCCACCTCAATTCCAGCGCATCTTCACATTCTCTCGCGCGGGCTGAGATCAACATTTATATTTATACGGACCTCGGGCTGTAAAAATTTACTTTTACTAGCGAAATACCGCCATGAAACACGGAGTTCGTAGACTGACAATTCGTACCGATAAAAACTCTTTTCTCCTCGTTAGAGTTGGAGTTCGTCCTGTTACCGATCACATTCTTTAGCTAGCGTTCTAAATTTGTCAACGGCCAATAAAAAGGGATAACATTCGATAGATTCTCTGATACAGATAAGATTCATTGGAAGAGCGATCAAATTTCGGAACTTCATTGCTCACAGACTGCGACCTCTGCTATCTAAGTTTTAGCAATTGGACGTTTTGTTAGTATTGGTAACTCGACCGCCTGTGTCGTAAGAACGGTAAGAATCTGTAAGAATTAGGAGTACCTCCTAAAACAGCAGCAAAAATGATGGAAGGAATGAATCTTTCTGGTATTAGAAAACATCCGGCAGTAAGTGTCTTCTCGAGAATCTGAACAATATCACGCCTTTAAAGTTTAGTCACAGTATTCCGCATCATTTTCTTTTTAGCTGCTGCCGTTGTTCCTTTGTGTCGGTTTTGGTGCTTGCATATGTACTGGTTATACAATGCGCCTTGCTATGCGAAACCCTGACGTTTCCTGGTCCCCGAATAACAACCCGGAGCCTTGGAACGAGTACAAAGACAAACATTACAAGGTAAAATAAAATACGCAGTTCGATGAAATTTCCAACCTCCATTGTGCAAGATAGAATCAAGGATAGATTTTGGCGATTACCCAATTATTAAGTGACATTATACTCCTGTTATTTTCATTTTTCAGTTTATCGCTAGCGCCCCAGCAAAGTCGCCAGCGCCTGAATATTAAATCTGTCATGAACAATAGTGAAGAATCTAGAAAATCAATGAGAGCCAATGCCCTGTGTAATTTATAACAGCATTCTTAATCCAATCGTGGCTCAGAACCGTTACAGGCATTCGTCTCAACAGTGGATGTACATACAAATATAAAAATAAAGTTATAAATTTAAGTTCCCTTTTTTTATTAGTGTCCTGTATGATGAACCTTGTGTTTGTATAAATAAAGTATTTCTGCAGGAGAAATCATAGTTCCATTAATTTCAATGCCTATTTCAAATCCGTTAGATTTATTTTACGATACAGATATTCATGAAAAATGTTTATCATTTATCGATGCGAACAAGAGTTTTCATTGAGGGTTTATCGAAGATTGTACTGACACGAGAAAACATTGCGACAAGACGTGATCATCAGAGCAATCTGCAGCGAACGTTCAACGTACGTCACATGACGATGGTCGACGTATATTCAAAATTATGTAGGTGCATTTCACAATTACTACTTATAGACTTTTTTGTATACGTTTCGCGATGTCGCAGAAAAACATCGAATGATTATTATAGTACAATTGTAAATAGCATTGTCTAAAAACCCATACACTGTAGGTTAGTGATGTTTATATGGTAATGACGTGTCACCAAACAATGTTTTTATATTTCGCAGTGATTTCGTGCAAGACTGTAGTTTGGATTTGCCGTGAAATCTAAATTTTAATACATCGTCCCATTTTTTTTTGTACGTCGATCAAGTTTCGTACGTGAGATCAATAGATAGTGAACATTTCGATATTACATAATCATTCCCATTTTATCATATGTTATATTTGCAGAGGCTTACCTAGGATTTCCAAAATAATAAAGATGGCATCGACATGGGAAGATTTTTATGCCAAGCATCCTCCGCCGCAGGATCTCGCGCAAAGCGAACAATTGTTAAAAAGTTTTATCGATAAACATATGAAAAACGACGCGAAAGTTGTTTTAGTGACAGTAAGTTCACATTGCAGAAAATATCGTCTTTTTTTTTTTCTTTTACTATTCATTGCATTATGAATGCATTGCAGAGCGGTGGAACAACAATACCTTTGGAACACAATACAGTAAGATTTGTTGATAACTTTAGTGCAGGGACTAGGGGTTCGGTCTCTGCAGAATTCTTTCTAGAGAAAGGATATTCCGTAATATTTATGTATAGGTAATATAACATAAAACTTTACTTGAGTTTTAAGAACTTTTATAATATTACTTAACATTGTAGGGTCAAATCTTTGGAGCCTTTTTCAAGGCACTTTGTAGGACAGAAATTCTTAGATATGCTTCAATTAAATGAAGAGGGTGGAAAGTCTAGTGTCACAGGTATGCAAGAAGACTATAAGACTTAAAAATTGTGGTATTACATGCAATATATCCATTTATAGTATTACCTGAGTATGCTGAAAAGTTGGCAGTAATTTTAAGCAAGTACAAGCGTGCCCTCAATGAGGATAGATTATTGGAACTTACATTTACAACTCTTTCGGAATATCTCTGGTTACTTAGGTCTGCCTGCCAAGCTCTGGCTTGTATGAAAAACAAAGCAGTACTTTATTTGGCAGCTGCAGTATCCGATTTCTACATTCCATCGAATGAAATGGTGTGTATTTAAAATGAACATGAAATGTAACAGTTTAACGGACAATGTTAATGTTCCAGTCTGTTCATAAAATTTCATCTACTGGACCACCAACTATTGCTCTTAGATTGGTGCCAAAAATATTAGAACCTTTGGTAAGCCTTTGGGTTCCCCAAGCATTTGTAGTTTCATTTAAATTAGAAACAGACGAGAATGTTTTAATTTCAAAAGCAAGGAGTGCCCTACACAAGTACAAACATAATGTGAGTTGTTATTGAATTTCTGTTACTTGGAATTTAAGTGTGATATATCACTGATTTCTTTATGAATCTTTCAGCTGGTAATAGCAAATATGTTGCAAACTCGCAAGCAACAAGTAACAATAGTAAGTAAAGAAGATGAGTATGTGTTACATCTGACAAATGAACAATTAAACAGAGGTGAGGAAATTGAGGAATTAATTGTCAGTAATCTTATAGAAAAACATATAAAGTTCATTGAATCTACGAACAAAAATAGCTGATATGTTGGTATGACTTCTATTTGTGCATTTAATTATTCAACTGTATTAGTTTATAATGGGTAAGGAATAGATACTTTGCGTATAAAAACAACAGGGAATTTGGAAGTAATATATTTCATTCCATGCTACAAGCAGTTGCTTGTATAGGGTGATTCACTTGCCTTTGAATCAGAACTCTCCTAGCCCTTATATTTTTGGTGGACTTCCCGACATTTTCCGGGGCTGAAATTTTGTAGAAAGTGTTTTTTTGCATCGAGGAAGAAGTAGAACAAATTCCAAAGCCCTAGCTCAAAATTCATTTTTTCGCAAATTTTTTAAGGCATACCCCTTCAAAAATTTTCGATTTTTCGAAGGTTCTGGGACCGGGACGAACGCTTGATTTTTCAATTGCTCGTGTCTTAAAACGGATAAAAAACACAAATGTTGTGGGGGAAATGCCGGAATTCTGCCTAAAACACATGGAAAACCGATCTTGAATATTTCATTTCGATGGTTTTCCTCATGTTTTTTTATCTTCCCGATCTTTCCCGGGGCTGAAACTTGGCGGGGAATGTTTTTTTGCATCGAGGAAGAAGTAGTAAAAATTCCAGAGCCCTAGCTCAAAATTGATTTTTTCGCAAATTTTTTAAGGCATACCCCTTCAAAAATTTTCGATTTTTCGAAGGTTCTGGGACCGGGACGAACGCTTGATTTTTCAATTGCTCGTGTCATAAAACGGATAAAAAACACAAATGTTGTGGGGGAAATGCCGGAATTCTGCCTAAAACACATGGAAAACCGATCTTGAATATTTCATTTCGATGGTTTTCCTCATGTTTTTTTATTTTCCCGATCTTTCCCGGGGCTGAAACTTTGTAGAAAGTGTTTTTTTGCATCGAGGAGAAAGTAGAAAAAATTCCAGAGCCCTAGCTGAAAATTCATTTTTTCGCAAATTTTTTAAGGCATACCCCTTCAAAAATTTTCGATTTTTCGAAGGTTCTGGGACCGGGACGAACGCTTGATTTTTCGATTGCTCGTGCTTCAAAACGGATAAAAAACATAAATGTTGTGGGGGAAATGCCGGAATTCGACCAAAAACACGTGGAAAACCGATCTGGAATATTTGTTTTTGATGGTTTTTGCCATGTTTTTTTATCTTCCCGACCTTTCCCGGGGCTGAAATTTGGTAGGTAATGTTCTTTTGCGCCAAGGAAGATACCATAAAAATTCCAGAGCCCTAGCTCAAAATTTTTTTTTCCCCATATGTTTGGCCACCGAAAATATCCCATTTTTGGTGGTGATTCAAAGGCAAGTGACTCACCCTGTACATTCTTGCTATGTATATGCTTTTTTTCAATTCCTATAGTAATTATTTGTACAAAGAATTATAATTTCAATGTTAGTGCTGCGAATATATTTTATGATACTGTTTATAAATAAATTCTTTAGGGATACGGAAATACGTTTATAATTATTCGTGTGATAAAAACTTCCCACATTTCGAACCACCAGAAAATTTTGTATGTTGCTCTATTGTTTTATTAGTAGCATTAAAATTAAATTACATTATAATATATACAAATCTATATAAAACGTTTTTGGTAAAAATCGTGGATAGAGTCCCAGATATTTTTTTACTCCGAATACTGGCGATTTCAGTTTTTAAGAGTTGCTAGAAACATGTTAATTTTATCAATTAGTTGTTTGTCTGATGTGCCACACTGTGCCAGTACAAATGTTAATGCTGATGAGTCCTTTTGTTCCATTGCTGTTTGAACTGCCTCATTTAACATCCTATATTGGTGTTAAATCAGTGTAATAATATTTGTTGAAAAGCAAGAACTTCATACTTGTTACATACACTTACTTTAGCTTAACAAAATATTTCACTTTTAGCTCTTCCTTCACCTTAGGTAAATATTTCTTGGCTTCCCTTTCTTGATTGTATTTGAGACACTGATCTATGAAAGGCTCGTAACCAATAGGTGATTTTTTACTTTTGGAAAACTTCTCCAAATCGGCCCAGGAATCCTGGTCCGCCAAGCATTGAATTCTCAACCACCAGTACCTGCATAACAAAATAAATCTTACCTTAAACTCCCATTAAAAAATTGCGAAACTGTGTGGAATAATTTGATGAATTACCTACGATCCGGTATTTTATATTCTGACCGAAGTTTATCTGCCAATTTTAATTCGTTGTGATGTAATAATATCTTAACTGTATCGTGGAGTGGCTTTCCAAAAATTGATTCACCAAAAGTATCTTCCATCGATCTTTGGTACCGTAATAATTTAATTTGTTCCTCTGTTAATGCAGCATTGGTATCATTACGAGCTTGCTTAAAATTCTCATAGGCTGAATGCAGGATCGTTTCCCTTGACGTTGTATTCTGAGAACATGTGGTGATTAATAGTGTTAAGTCTACAGTAAATAATAATGAAACATTTATAATGGAAACCCACTTTACCAACCTTACTTTGATAACTTTCTGCTATAAACCATACCGCTTGGGAATGAAAATCGTCGTATTGATTATAAATATCTCTAAGCGTTTCTCTATTATGGTTCTGGCAGTACTTTATGTACAATGCCATTGCTAATGGACAATGCATTATGGCTAATTGAAATTTTCCAAGAGCCATTTTCCCTCGGAGATGAAGTATAACGGTATATACTAAATCTGTGTTACCACTTTCAACAGCCTTGTGTAAGGCGGCTCTTTCTTCCCCGAGAGTCAATAAAAGCGGTACTTGATGAGTAGCACGTGGCTCATAATCTATAAGTTTAATAGCCAACTGTTTCCTTCCACAATCAGCAGCTCTCTTAGCAATCTCACTATAAGAAACACCAGGAGCATAGCCCAATTTGTCGGCGATTTCTTCAGCAATTTGTTCTTTGTCCAATTGTGTTTGCTTTACTTTGTAACATGCCCAATGAGCTAAAATTCTGCTTTCACCGTCGATTTCAGGTAGTTGTAAATGTCTTGCTATTTGTATACTTAAGTAATAATGTCTACGTGCCACTAATCTGTCCAGCAGAACTTGACTTGTTAGAACACTGAATTGAGTATAAGTTAATGGAATTCCAATCGCGGGATGTCTTACAGCATTGAGGACTCTCAATGTACGACACATTGTCACATAATATTCAGGATCGACGGTTTTACTAAAACCTTGTCCAAACATTGCTGCTCGCATTAAGAGCTTCTGAGTATTAAAATCAAACTCGTGGCTAGCTCCATCGATGCAAGCTTTTACCGCTTCATCCAAATGGTCTTTCACCAAGTCTATGTAACTGTCAGCTTTGTGACTTTTCTTTTGAAATTGTTTGGATGCTTCCAAAAGATACGAGGCAGGATCGGTGGAATTAATTCTGAATATCTTTTGGACGACGTTTGGTACTTTCTGTATTACTTCGTGAGCAGAATTCGATAGGACTCGGACGCCGTCTATTTCTGTTACCAGATGTATTGGCCCGTCGTATGTATAAACTATTGTTTCAGCAGTTCTACTGACTACCATTATGGTGCTGCTCCAACTGCATACTACTGCTTCTGTTCCGCACCAAGCTATGCTTATTAACGGTTCCTTAACATTAGTGTAGTGTTCGCAATATTTTTCTTTGAAGTTTATAGAGCCAATATACAAATGGCCAGTGTCCGCATAAAGAGCAATGTGTCGATTATTACTTGACACTGCCATTGCAACAATGCTATTTACTCTTTTGTTCTTGAGAAACAGAGTTTCAAATGGAATTTGAGTTAGACTTTGGTAGGTCTGATGAACTCGGAATATTCCATCTCCATTTGCTACAATCACACTGGTTTCTCTACCAATATGCACCATGCACCAGCAATCAACCGGACCCCCATGCTTTGGCATTTCTGGTACTTGTCTAACTTTAGGTTCTCCCACATTATTAACATAAAATATTTGGTTCGTAGATGTCAGTACAGCAACACCAGTTCCACTGGATGTAACAAAGAATTTTGCCTCAATGATTTTTGTATATTCCGCTTTCTGGAATTAATACAACAGACATAAATAAATCAAGAGAATTTCCTGCGGCTTTAGAAATAAATTACGTACATTTTTCATAGTAAATGCATGTTGGTAAACACCAAACATATCATAAATATGAACCATCCCATCTTCCTGTATACACAGCAACTCTTCCTGTTGCGACCATCCTAATTGGATTAGCTGACCGCTGTTCCACTTTTACAAAATGATAATCTTACAGATTAAAATTCACTTGAATAAATTAACAGCTTGTCTTAAAAGATACCTGTAACTTTGCTGTCAACTTCCCAGCCGATGTGTACAAGAATATTACTGGTTTACTAGCTCCTTGTACTTTAACTAACTTTTTGGGGTTCCTTGTGATAGCAATGGAACCACCATACGGAGCTGCTACGACCAAATTATTGTACGACACTTCATGTTGGAATGACAAAGGGTACAGCTCGAATTTTCTATAATGGAAAGTACGAATGACAGTGGTGTAAGTTGCCGAAGAAAGTAAGTGAAAGATCATATAACCTGAACAAACGATACCTAAAGTATATATCGCGACCCAATGGAATCCAATCTGCTGTTATCATAGCAGACATTGTTCCTAAATGTTATAATAACAATCCTCGCAAGTTAACCCATGTGTTTCTCCTTGATTCGTTGAAAATAACACTTGGAATTCGATGTGAAGCTGATCGCTTGACGTTTCGTTGACAGATTACGGACCTCTGCCCTCGCAGGTCATGTTGGTTAACTCAAAATGCATTATCTTCAATCTCGAATATTTCTTTGCCAATAAATAAACACCTGTTTCATATAAATAAATCAAATTAAGTGTGTGCAACACCCAGAAATGACTTTCATATATTTCTATTCTATATTTAAAATATTTCGATTCTTAGCGATTGACAGTGATTTCAGTCGCTCATTTGACACCTTCTGCGCTCTTCGTGCGCACCAATTGGCACGAATACGAAAGCCGCTGCTATCGTTTAAAATTCGACCAAGGTAACTGCGACACTTTCATTAATATAATTGGGAAGCGACACGTTATACATTCGTGCAATGACCTTGAAATTCTAGATTTCTTCCTCAAGTTAAAAAACTGTCATAGGAATGGAATGAAAATTGCATTGGAGAGGAATTAATAAGCGAATTCCTTGCTGCAGTTTACTACTATTGATACGGAGATAGTATGATAAGTCGCGGAGGAGCGGGTAGCTTTCAAAAGTCAGGGGAGAAAAATCGGAGTGCTAGAAGTTGCGCATACCAGCTGGCATACCGGAGGCGACCGGTTTGCCATGCACGAGGAGAGCACCGATGCCAAGCGGCCGACAGTGAAAGGCCACTCGACGAGCGTGTTCCGTCCACCGACTCTGTCTTATATTCACAATTATATTCATCTTCCATCTCATATATCCCCCTCCCATCACCCCATCTCAACTTATCCGGTATTTTCCCCTCCAAGGAAATCCTTCGCACCAACAACTCTATGAATATACGTTTATGAATACGTCGACTTTCATAATTTTCCTCCGTCATTGTATATACTTTCTGATGAAGCGAGCCAGTTGAACAACAATGTCGAAAGTGCGTACATTTACATGTGAGTTGAATCGAAGATTCCTTGAGAATTGTATAGAGTTGTTGGCTGGGAGGGGAAGGAAAGAGGAATTCCTAGTGAATGATAGAAAAGCGAGGGGCGAGGGAGAGGTGGACCAGGTGGATATGAGCGGTTGTGGTAGCAAGGAACCAATAGTGAAAGGTTGCTCGAGAAACACTCCTGGCAGTGTACTCCTTCCTACATCCAGTCTCGATCCCACCTCAACTTCTTTTCCCAGGGCATGGATACACCTTCTCCTCTCTTTCTCTCTCTCTGTTAGCGGCGACGATGCCCCTACCACCTGTAACAGGCAATCTCCGTCTCCGTCGTTTGCTTGGCCGTTGGTAGATAGTTGGCTTCTCTCTGCTTTTCTCGCAGCAACGTCCTAAGGTGACGGGCGAGGAGGTTGGCCCGTTCAGGCCCGTTATGTCGGAGTCCGAGAACCTCCTCGTGGAAGGGCATGCTTCGCTCCCTCTTTCACGTCTCTCGCTTTGCTAGCTCCGCGACTGCCAACCCGGCTTTCTTTCCAGCCGATTACCATTTTTCAGTCCTTGCCGCTCGATCACCACACGTCCGTCTCAGTGCTCCTCTTGAGAAAAAATCCTCTCCCGCGAAAGGCAGTTTATCATCTGTGATCGCGTGTGTTGGGGAAAGAGAGCGATTTTAAGAGTGTTGATCCCAAGTGATAGAAAGGAATTGTAGAGGGCTAATTTAACTAGGCGCCACTGTGCCTGACAAGTGGGTGGTGATTGATATTTTCACGCGCGTGTATCCCTGGTGATCGAAAGAGCAGCTGCGTGGGATGCGAGCGAGATGATCCACCTGTGTCTCCAGAAAGGCGCAACCTCCTCGGTGATGCTGACCTCGAGCGGACGGTGAATCGGCGACCTACCTACCGATATTGCCCCCTTTCCGTCGATGATGTATTCTGCGCGTGGTACATCTCATATGTCGTAAGTTCCCTCGTCTCGCATTCTAAAGCACATTATTCTCCAGGCGTCTTTTAACCCTGGAATTTATTTATGAACCCCGCTGGAATATTCATCTTCCTTGACCGGTTGGTCTGCGAGAAATAAGTTCGAAAGGTCAATGAAATATCTTTCTCGATCCGATACACATTGAAATTTGTACGAAGTAACTAGGAAAATGAAACGATTCCATAGGTCGATTAGATCTCGGTTGGCGAGTGTTCGATATAGTCGATCAAGTGGAAGTGCCTTGTATGGCGCGAGGTTTCTAAGCGGGTTCGAGCACAGGCGAAAACCTTCTCAATGTCATCCTCCCGAGGTGTTAATGTGTCAATGCACCAGCTGCGCCACACCTGATCCCTTCTTTTGCTGTCTATGTAAATCGGGCAAAGTCGAGAGGACTGGCGAAGGAGAGCTCGCATTCGTCGAGGATGGCAGAGGACAAGGGGGAGAGATGCATTCCTCAAGGAAGCATGGTTGTAGAGTTAGATCATGCCAGACTAATCCGGCACCAGTTTGTCCAGTTCTCTGGCAGAAAGTCGCTGGGAAATCGGCGAGGTCGCATCTTCCCATCGCCGCGCCGGCCGATTCTTTTGTCGAGGAACCTGCTTTTGCCACTGGCGCAATTATGAGATGCAAGGAACGGCGGCACGGCGGCTGCTGCATGTATTCTCGCCAGCTGGAGACTCGTGAGAGTGCGAATACAACAAGCCGGACGCCATTCGGAAGGTGGTCCTCTCAGAAGAATCTCCCGTTCTCTCGCTCTCTTACGCTATCCGCGCACACGCCTCTCCTCGTGTAGGAAGCACCAAAACACCGTTATATCTCTCTCGATATCGCCGGAGGATGTATGTGCTCCTGGCGAGGACGCCTCTCGTCGTGGCGAACACCCAAAAAGATAGAGAGCAACCATCCTTCCACTCGATTCGCTTGACCCAATTTCCACCGAAAATATATTATGCATTTTCTGCGAGAGGCCACTTTGCGCTTGGAAAAATCTCACCGCCTCTACTCTGTAATTACTAGACGATGCAGGAGAAACCCGGATGCAGTAATAGCTTTCCGCCGGCAAACTCGATCGGCGCAACTCGCCATCCAATACTAGCATTATTTCTTCGATCATGCGAAAAGCTCATTCTTCCTATTTCAATTATATAAATCATTGTTGATACAAAGTCGACGCTGTGGGAGATGCATCTCGCGAAATATGCAGCTTTCTCGAAAGATAGTGAAACTGCTGACCGAAGACCATTAGACTATTACGTTCGCACGTGCGGCGAGTACACTTTCACAGGATGATGGGACGGAAAATCATATTTAGCCAGCGATGCGTTCGACGTACTCGAGGAAAAAGCCATACAATCTGGCGCGCACCGGATATTCAATAGAATGGATACAAATAGCAAAGTGGAATTTAAAATATTTCCATTCAATCAGCCGTAAAATTGATTGATCGGGAAAGGTGAATTTAAGATCGAAAGTATCGTAGAGGAAGAATGCAGGGAGTGTAATGGTATGTGCGATGCCGATAATGCAGTGGTACGAGAGTGAATTGAGAGGGCCGTGGATGCGAGGGATTCGTATGTGGCACGCGTGCTTGACCGGAATGGCTATCTTCGTTGGAAGAAAGCTCTCTTTCTTTTCTCGCCCTGCTAATTAAGATTCGACGCGAGCGTCGGGAAAGAGACGGCGGCGTCGACTTGTGCAATTAGAAATCAATCGAGCAGTTGGCCAGTGTTTGCAGACTCTCTTTCGCGAGATATCCGACTGCTGCTCGGCATAGAAAGGCGAGGCGAGGGAAGTCCTGCCTAAGGCGACGTTACTGCTATTACATGCTCTCTGACTCTCTGCAAATAGCATCTACCGTTACTCAGCCCGCAACTTCGAATTCGTATTCCAGTTTTGCCGGCCAACTCAGAACCCAGCCAGCATTCTCTTCAACGAATCATTTAGACTAGAACCTGTGAAAGAAATAGCTTTATTCTTTCCTTCAATATTAATGAACGCAATAAGAATTAGCACTCCACTTGTAGTACTAACAGTTTGCACTTGAAGATTTTTTTTCAATTTCAATGGAAAGATCATATTCATATATAAGTGAATTATATGTGTATTAAAAGAAAAGTCATTGTTGTACGTTATTGTTTTTCTAATTCATTATGGACACAAATGTTATGATTTATAAAAAACGAAGAATTATAGAATTTCTATTATCCGATACACAATAGTGTTTACGATTTGTCTTTGTTCTTATATTGTGAACGGAAAATTATTTCCATTAATTCCATAGCGGAGCTTTCGAGTTTGAAGACAAATTTTATAATCGAATAATAATGAAGAACATTCCTCGGTGCTCCATTTCTCACGGAACGTACAACTCAATCGAGACTACTCGAGCGCGCAATGTCTGTTTACGAGATTGGCCTACGCGAACACAGAGCCGAGATTGCTTCGGCTCATTCATAATCCAGAAATTAGCCGGTGAAAATTGCCTGAGTTTCCACGGCGCGGCCAATTTCACCGAAAGCTCGTTAACGCCGGACTATAATTAATGTAGAGTCAACGTCGCCGAAGGAGCGAAAGTCCTCGCAATTAGCAATCTCCTTGGAGATGAATTTACAAGCGTGGAGAATAAAAGTGATTAAGGAAACGACTGTGAGTATGCAGTTACGTGGAGTATTGGTCTTGTGGTTTTGCAGGTGGTGGGTGTTGTTGGGTATCCTGGCCTCGGTGGCGTTGCCTTCGCAGCAGGTGCAATGGAGAGCATGCATAGAATTGAAGCGAGACTTGCACGTGCCTTGCAAATGTGCGGTATCGCAAGAGTACCAGCGTTCGATCGAGATGGACTGCGATCGAGTGGTCTTTACACAAGATGCTCTCGACAGTTTGAAAGAGCAACCGATAGTCTCGATCAGTCAGAGGAAGTGCGGTCATCAAACCCTCCCGGAAGAACTACTTAACGGCGGACTGCACTTGAGGAAGCTCGACTTATCCGGCAATTCGATCTACCGATTGATGGATCGCGTATTACAGGTGCAACCGCGTCTTCAGGAGCTCAGACTCGCCGACAATCTTCTCGGCGATAGCTTGAACCCGATCTTCTCGAGCAACGAGTTCCACCAGCTGGAGGACCTTCGGATTCTTGATCTCAGCAGGAATGGACTGCGCAGTATCGAAGAGGGCATTTTCAAGGGATGCGAGAACCTTGAGCAATTGTACTTGGACGGCAATAATCTCAGCGCGGTCCCAACCGCATCGCTCAAAGGCCCCAAGACAATTAGAGTCCTCTCCCTACCGGCCAATAATATAGGTATCCCATTAAACTATTACCTCTAATATAAACATACCACATTCTATTATCCGTTTCGCGAAAGGCCTGAAATCTTAGCAGCGACTGAACTCGACCAACCCAGTTTAACAGGAAACGCAAAGTCGATTATGTGCCTCGAGCCGCATGAATCCAGTTGCTAGCTCGGCTTTGCGTCTACGTAAATCTTGCCAGAATATTCATTCATTTTGCCGAATAGAACATTTTCGCCCCCGACTTTCACTGTGAATCTTGTCTTACTGGTTGCGGGGCCAGGTCGCCGCTCTAACTTTGCCATTCTGCCGGACGACTGGAGAAGCGGCATTATGCTAGTAAAAAAGTTTTATTGCTGACCCCGTCGTAGAGAGTTCGAGTGAAAGTCATTTGGCTAGTTGTTATCGCGAGATCCTATATTCCGGTGGCAATCAGGCGCGCTGGTAATTTCTCGACAATAGGGATATGCTTGTGAGGGAAAGATAATGTGTTGCCGCATGATTACTGTTAACCGCGCCAACTTTTCCAGGCTCTCTTCCACGAGCGGCTTTCTCATCTCTGGGAGAGTCGTTATTGCGTCTGGATATCAGTGACAACGAGCTCTCGCACATGGAGGACGGTGCGTTATCCGGTCTGGAGCGTCTCCTCTTCCTTAACGTCTCTCACAACGATCTCAGTCGCTTTAACAGCGATGTATTCAAAGGTACGAATGCACTCGGTTCCGGTGCAATTGCTGCAATTCTTGCTCGACCGCTCTTCTTTATGCCTGCCAGCTTCATTGGCGAGGGATGTTTGTATGCGTTTCTATGCAGACTGGGTACTCTTTTCCTATGCGACGAGACGGACAACACTCGCTCGTGGGAAAAGCAGGAAAGCGCGCGCTTTTATATGCCTGTACTCGCAACCGCCAGGCTATTTTCATGCAGAGTACCTAGTCTCGTCGGAACAATGAACTCCAATCCGTGTTCTCACGAGTCGGATACTCTCACGAAGCGAACGAGTGCGCGCGCGTCTACGCACGCACTCGCGTACAACATAAAGAACAGCGAGTCCATCGGGCCAATTGCACCAACGTCTCCCTTGCTTTCCAACATCACTTAACACTAGCTTTACACACGTTTTTCTGTACTTATTCTCCTTTAAAAAAAACTAGTCATTTCATTTAAAAGCAATTACAATTTTATTTGACATGATATATGTTAGTTCAATCTGTCAGGATTGCATAAATCATTGCTAGCATAAATTGGGAAGAAATTCATAGTCGTTGTCTTTGTAATGTTGATATTTCAACGCCACCCTTTCAGGAGCATACAACTTGGTACAACTGGATCTCTCGGCGAACTTCCTCACGGAATTTCCCACTGACGCACTTCGTCACCTGGCAGACCTAAAGTTTTTAAACATTTCCAACAACTTAATTACCGTAAGAATCCTGCTATCAAAGGACACGCACGTAGGTTGAGTTAAACGAGTGAAGCAACTTACGAAATCTATGTTACAGGAAATAGAACGGGTTCACCTCTCCGGAGTGACCGAACTGCAGGTGCTCGACCTGAGTAGGAACAATATCGGCCGATTGGGTGTTAACACATTCTCCAGCCTTTCCTCTCTCACCAGACTCGACTTAAGTCTCAATGCATTACGCACGGTTGGTATTAATACTCTTTACTATCTTCTATTTTAAGATCTCTTTTACCACTGACTCATTACAGGTGGAAGAATCATCCTTCGAAGGTCTAACAAAGTTGAAATGGCTCTCCCTGCAAGACAATAATATACTTTTAATACCAGCGTCGGCTCTCACGAGATTATCATCTCTCGCACACTTGCACGTCGAATTTAATCGAATCGCAGCATTGTCCACCGAATTAATTCGTGCCACTTCGACGAATCTAGTTACACTTGGCTTGACTCGTAATTTAGTCAGGGAAATCCCTTCGAGGTTGTTTTACAATTTCGAGAATATTGTAAGCATAGAACTCTCCGGCAATATGTTATCAACGATCTCGCAGACTACGTTCGCAGGCCTGGATGACACGCTCTTGAACTTGGACGTCTCTTACAATAGGTTGACGTCGGTCGCCGAGCTTCCTCTGAGAAACCTCGTTTCCCTGAACTTGGCTGGTAACCAGCTCAAGAGAGTTTCGCCCGAGACATTCAAATTCCTGCACAGATTGCAATACTTGAATCTCAGCTCGAATCCGCTCTACGGCGGTTTCCCACCTTTGTTCCCGTCCTCTCTCATCACCCTCGATATCTCCAACACGGACTTGAAAATTCTACCAACCGTCCTCTTATTGAATTTGGAATCATTGGAGAAGATTTATCTCGCGGGCAATTATCTCGAAGAAATAGACGAGGGAACCTTTCAACATTTTTATAATTTAACAACCATTGATCTTTCCTACAATCAACTGCAACGCATCGACAGCGGTGCCTTCGTCGGTTTGATCAATCTGTACGAGCTGAATTTGCGGGGAAACAAATTGACTTCGTTCGTCGGCGAACACTTCAATACCGGAACCGGTTTGGAGATCCTCGATCTCTCGGACAATCGGATCAGTCAGCTATCGCCGACGGCTTTCGTCATTCACCCGAGGCTTAGAAGAATCGATCTCTCCGGCAATCAGTTCACTCACTTCCCCAGTGATTTCATCAAATCCTTACAATTCCTCGAATGGCTCGATTTGTCGAATAACGGCCTGAAAAATGTCAACGAATTCGCGTTCTCCCAAGTGAGCCGCTTGAGAGAATTGGATCTCTCGGGCAATCGGATCGAATCCGTGGATGAATTGGCATTCCACAATTCCACCCAATTACAGATCTTGGATTTGTCGAATAACGTGATCGAAGCACTCAGCGAGAGAACCATGGAAGGTCTGCTGCGATTGGAATTCCTCGATTTGCGCAATAATAACTTGGCTTCCTTGCCGGAGACGATATTCGACGCTTCGAGGATCCGAGCTGTTGAAAGCATCGATTTATCAGGGAACCGATTCAATGAAATACCAATAAGAGCGTTGCAAAGGCAAGCAGCGACCCTGCAATGTTTGAGGATCTCAGGAAATCGAATGGTGGAAGTTTTCACTCAAGATATCGTCAACAAACTAAAGGTTCTCGATCTCTCAGACAATCCACTAAGCGATAATGCTCTAAAAGGAATACTTGGCGAAGCAAAAGTCTTGCGATCATTAAATCTCGCCAGGACTGGCATAAAAACTCTCACGAGACTCGAAACTCCTTTCCTCAAACACTTGAATTTGTCCGGTAACAATATCGTTGATATTAGACCGGCTATTTTGGAACGAACAACAATGTTAGAGAGTCTCGATTTATCGAGAAACAAATTGACGGACTTTACGAACATCGTAAGTACATTTAAGATCCTGCCGGTTCTGCAAAGCTTGGATGTGTCGAGCAACAAAGTGAAGACGATTAACGAGAGTAGTTTCGATGGACTAAGCTCTCTGCGATCCCTCAAGCTATCGAACCTACCCAACTGCACGAGAATAGAAAAAAGCGCTTTCAAGTCCCTGGGGAAACTTCGTTCATTAGAAGCGTACAACTATCCGAAGCTCGGCTATTTCGACGTACAAGGCATTCTAAAGGGAATGACTAATCTCGAGCGATTGGACATCGAAATCAAGGACTCTTCAGTGAGCAATGAGCAACTGTCCATACGAACACATCCGCATCTGCGGGAAGTGAGTTTACGTGGAGACAGATTACGAACTGTCCTATCGAGTTCATTAGTCGGTGTGAGAGGTCCTAAGTTAACAATTGGCTTAAGAAACACATCGGTCGAATCAATCCCAGCAGCATTGTTCTTCCCAGTACCAAGATCTACGAAGGTCGAATTAAATCTAGCTGGAAGTAAGTTCACATCGCTGCCTGCGCAATTCCTCGCTGCCCTCGACGAGAGAAGTGGATCGGTGGAGATTAAAGGCCTCGACAGTAATCCCATCAATTGTACGTGCGAAGCAAAGTATTTATGGAAATGGCTGCGATCCTCTGGAAAAAGAGCGCCGCAAGTATCTTGTTCGACTCCGGATTACTTGGCGGGGCAATCTTTGACGGAGCTGGCTGAGGAAAGTCTGACTTGCGAGCCGATGACATCTACCAAGTTCCAGACAACCGACACCACACCGTCCACGAGAGCCACGACATCAGAACCCGAGATCATCTGGACAGTGGCGCCGAGCCAGCAGCCCAACCGGAATAAGAACTACAACGGGGATCGTATGAATCCGACATCGATAGCGGGTGTGTCCGGAACGGACGACACTCTAATAATTGGAATAGTCGGCGGTGTGGTTGCATTCATAGCTATCATTGTCATTGTCATTTGTATCTGTCGGCTGAGATGGAGCAGTCAGATGAACGAAGCGCGAATGGCGGCGGTCGCCTCCAGCATCCACGAAGCGTCAATGATTCGACCGGCGAGCACTTACTCCGGCAAAATGAACCATGATATCTACGTAGGCTCTTTTAACGGCTCGACTCTCGGCCGTGGTAATGGACCAGCTGGTTCTCTGCCAGCGACTCCCGTTCAAATGATGCCGTACGTGCAACCTCTTCATGTTATGCATACTCTTCCGCCGCCGCCTCCGCACGGCCAGCCGATTTACGGCTACTACGACAGTCCGCCGATGCCGGTCTACGTTACTTGTCCACCCGACACCAAGGCGGACAGGTAATCCTCTTTGTAAATGTGTAGACTTGTAACTTGCCCGAGGGTGCTAGCACACCACTTCCAGGACAATCTTTTGACCGTTGAAAGTGTGCGGATATCGAAGTGTTACAAGATTTTACTTTGTACAGAATCTCATTCGCTTGGCAGCGCGTCACTGCCTGAAATCTGGTCGCCGAATGTAACGCTATGTATCCGGTTGAAAGTAAAAATCGCCAAGAATATTTGTTAATATATAGAAAAGAAGAGCTCTGCCAAGAGTATTATCAAATATTTTACTCTCAAATGGATGCATAGCCAGAGGTGCGTCTGGTGGATAGAAGAAATATATACGTTGACTTTTACCTCCCCCCGTTACGTTAATATACACACTCGTACCACCGTCTCGGTATACGGTTGACCTCTCGTTACACGCTGATGAACCAATGGTGCTTATATTTAATGATAATTTAACTATGTTACTGTCAATTCTACTTGTTATTATGTAATATTATTATAATTACATATTGTAATAATTCTACGAGATGCGTTAAACTCTTTGTGGAAGAGCGGCGAGTGTCTGTTGTGTCCCCGGCTCAGTACGATACGTGTACATATAGATACTGATTAATAGCTTGTTATTTAAGCCAACAATATATTTACAAGTTGTAATATAACGAAATTTATACTACATCGTCTCGATTACTCTTGTTTTTCTTTCTTTTTGTCACCCCTCCACCACACTGCCTGTGTCCTCGGCGTGCTCTCGCTTATGCAGGGCCCCACCCATTTCGATTGCAACACTATATCCAGAGAGAGACTCTATTCCGATGCGATGACTCTTTCGATATCGAAGCTATGAGTAAGAATGCGTATTGATATTCTATGCAAATACATGTATAAGATATAGCCAGTCGAAAAACAGAACGCCTGCCGCATGCATATGGGGTAGTTGCAGCAGAGTCAGAGCTCCACTGGATAGAAAGAGAGAGCTCTGACTGACGCGAGATAGGGAAGGAGCGAGCGAGAGAGGCGGCGATAATCGAAGAGAGAAGGAAGTGAGTGTGTAACAGTGTGTAGTACTCGAAGAGATAGGCCGTGCCCTACCTACGCCTTCCGAAGAGATAATTGCACAACAAACTATAGTACATCGATGCTCCGAAAGTGGCTTTAATACTCGTCTGTGGCGTGCAACCCCCCGAAACGAGTTTCCTAATTGTCCGAGTGGGTGAAACATCTCAAGATTCTTCGGATTCCTCTTCCAGCGGGAAGAGAGTGTGAGAGAGAGAGAGGGAGAAAAAAGAGGAGAACGGACCGCCGCCGGAGAGCCGCAAGAATGTTTTCGGTTATTTTTCATAAAAGGCAGTGCTCCTCCGCTCGAGCTAGTGGGACTCTGGTGCGAGTGTGAAATCACGTTAAATTAGCCGGGGCAGGCCGCGGGAATCCTCCTCAAACATAAAGGGAGAAAGTGCAAGAAACTCGTACACGTCGAGTGTGTATTATGTGTGATTTAAGGTCACATTGTCAATTGGTGGTGATTCGTGCATTGTACTCGATTAGAGTGGAAAAGGTGGATTACTCGGTGGGAAGGGCGTGAGCACGAGGGAATTTCGGAAATGTCGTTGTTGCAATGATAAGGGAAATAGCGACAATGACTTGACGGCAAGGTAAACGGGATTGAGGGAGCTCTCGAAAGACAGAGAGAGAGTCGCGGAATGTAGCGAGGTTATCGGAGCGGGCGGCTTCAAAGGGTTTTTCTATTGTCTGGACAGGGTCATCGGCAATATAACATCGGGAAAATTGTAACATGATACGCCCTTTACTCGAGGATGATGCCTGGTGTTACTGGGTTGTCTCTATGGGTGCCCTCCTCTCTTTCCTTGGATTTATTGCCGCCTGCATCTGCAGCTGCCGCCGAAACGAGAACAAGTAATTACTCCAGTTGAATTAACACCCGAATTATTAATCTCTCTCATTGTAATCTCTTGTCACGAGCCAGGAGAGCCTCGCTTGACAATTTGCCGAGTAGGAATTCTCGCGTCTACTTTCTCAGAAGTGGTATTTCATTGTCCGCTGAAAGGGTCTACCTGTGTATTTCATATGATCACATTATAACAGGAATGAGTTTCTTGGACTTGCCGGTATGGTAAAACTGAACAGTTTGGAAAATGAGGGTTTCAACAGGATCCCGACAGTGGACATGTCTCATGTTGCACAAGATGCCATGGACGGTGGAAAAAGGTTTCTACCTCAAAACTGGCTTGACAGCATGCTGTCTTCTTTGCGAATATAATAGACGTAATAGCATCCTATTCTTCCATAAACCACCCTTTTTTTTTACCAGTCGATATAAACAGATATATATATATATATATATATATCTCCACAATTAATCACCACCGTAATGTAGTACTGAAAATGCCTTGTATATTTGCGACGTCGGACGTTCACTTTTTTAAAATGGATTTCGGAGGCTTGATATTCTCAACTCACCGCATTATTCGAGAGAAAACCAGATGTTACTAATACCACTCACATAACACATCAAGAATGGGAGCCCAATATTAAAAGCTTTGTACATAACATGGAAACCTTACTATCCTAATGATATAATAGTATGTGATCAAACTCTTAAGAGTTTTCTATTGTTAATACAGAACAACCACAGCCAATAGGAGTCTTCCGGATATTCCGAAGGATAAGAATGGAAGCCGTGAAAACAGGGGTGAATCAGTACCCCAGGATATCTACGAAACCACAGAAACTATTGGAGATCATTCTGAGTTATATGCCACTGTACAAGATACAGGTAATATTTCAAAAAGACTTGCTTTGTTATATCATGAATTATACATTCTTTTTTCAATATAGTACCAGAAGAGCAGACTTCCGAGAGGGAACCTCAAGAAACTACTCAGCAAAATTCTTTAAATACTGAAAATGCAGCACATCAGTATACAAGATTTTCTTCTCCAAGTTCTGACAATGGTACGTATAAAATATTTCGTTTTTGTTTCTATTACTTAAGAATATTACACCTACTGTTGTTCTATTTTAGTTGAACACCCGTATGCTCAACTTCAAAATGTTCAAAAGACTGATACTAGTCAACAAAATAGGTAATTATTTGATTAAAATATTCTTGGGTTTAATGCCTGATTAATCTTTATGTTCTAACATGTTTCTTACAGAAATAGTGTTACTCCGACTGTCAGCGTAGAAAAACCATCAACATCGGGCGCTCAAGGGAATCCTGTTGCACCGCCGAGAAGTCGGAGATCATCATCGCACAATTCATTATTATCTCAAGAAGTTTCCGGCGATATTCAAGCTGCTAATGCCATAACAGGAGGTGTGCAGGCTAATCAAGACCTGCCTTACATGACACCACCACTTTTAATGTTACACCCACATCCACCACAAACAAGTAGTCCACAGCAACATTTCAGTGGAGATTCGCAAGATTCTAGTAAGTGTATCACCTTCCAGATCATTCCTTTTTTATAATGAATCATAAACAAGTTCCTTATGTTGTTTGCAGAAGGCTACACTAGCATCAGTGTAAGAGAACCACTTGCAAATATAATTGCACAAACCAAAACAGCTTACAGGCACAATCAAGGGGTTCGACCCTTGACTGATCCTCATTATGCTACAGTCTCTGATGATTCAGGTATAAATAATTCAATAATGTTCATATAAAAATTTGTGTTTTCAATTAAAAATAAATATGAATTCTTTTACCAGATGAAATGTATGCTGCAATAGACGAACAAGATAAGGTGTACACCAGTGGCAGTGAGACCTATGCCCAAATACAACCAATGACTGCTGAAATACAAAGAGTACAACAAAATGAGCAAGCTGTCTTTTGCCAGTCCCCGTCACGCATAGAAGAACCACATTTAGCACCGCAACCACCGAGTGTTGACAGTTTACGCCACGTTGCACACGCACATTCCAGACAAGGTATTTATTAGGACAATATATATAAATATTTTCGTATTACTATTTGGCATTTGAGCATGGTTTCCCTGTGACTTCACAGCTTCATCTTCGAGTGCCAACAGTTCAATAGTGAATCCCGGTTCGCCAAAACCTGAAAAGAGGCAGGCGAATTCACCTCTTCCTCCTCCACCCGAGGGTACAGCAGAAGTCTATGCTTCTGTGGAAAAACGACCAAAATCTGATGACCGTTCTCGATCGAGTATGTCGATGGGTAAATCATTAGAAGATATGTACGCGAAGGTGATGAAAAAGAAGAAGGATGTCGAGGAACAACCTGACACGCATACAAATTGCAACAATAATATACAGTCTGATGGAGGTTCGTGCAGGAAGTTAAGTCTTGTCGATATGAACAGAGCGTCGTGGTCTAGTCATGAGTCATCCGAGGTACAAGGGAAGAAAGAAGCCGAAGTCGCGCATTACGTTCCATCAACAAATTCAGCCATCAATTTCCACATAGAGACTGAAACAACCTGTGTCAAGCTTTCAAGAACCGGTGATGTAGAAATTAATATTTCCAGTTTGGAAATAGATCATGGATACGAAGCAGTAAATTCGAACATGAAGAAGAGCCCAGCGAGTAGGACTGCATCTAACTCAGACCCGAATTATGAAACATTGCGTCCACAATGCTCGCGAGACTCTGATTATCAAATTACATCCATAGTTCCGTGTACTAATACAGATATGCCGCAAGCAACTTATTCAGTTCCATTTAAATTACGGCAAGTAAGCAATGCGAGTAGCGAAGATCCGGGATACGAAAAAGTTCGACTGAGAAGACGCATCGATTTGGATCAGGATACAGACTCCGAGCCGAATTACGAAAGTATGCCTCATGATCCGGGTGAACCAAACTATGCCTCCGTCTGTCGTCCAGGAGATAGTGATACCGATCCTAATTATGAATCCGTTGGTCATAGTGATCCGAATTACGAAAGTGTTAAATATATGAGTGTCCATCATCCACAGTACGAGCCTCCGTACGAGCAGGTGAATAATTATAAACCGCAGCTGGATTTGGTGGGATACGAGAAGGTAAAGAATAAGAAAGCCTTTAATACAGACTATGAGAAAATAAATCTGAACCACTCTTCCGAGCACATGAGCAATGGAGACACGGATGATGAGCAATATGTTCAAGTGTAACCCATGTGAACTTAGGCAAGAGTGCGAGGAATAATTGAACGACTCATATATTCGTCCACAAGAAATTTCGGCGACTCGTGGTAAGGCCGGAGTCTGGATTCTGCTCTTTATTTAGAATTTGTAAGATTTTTCATTGATATAATGTGCTATGTGAATAGCAACATAGTAACGAGGGTAAGACTGACAAAGAAGACGTACAGTGAGAGTAACGTACAAGTAAAATCAGACAGAATTATCAATTGAGTTTAAATTATTTTTCGATTTCGACATATTCTAGATACGAATATGGTACGTTCCGTGCGAAGTTACCAATTTCCCAATGAAAGTGATATTTCGCTTGCGACTATTACTCGCACACTCAAAATGTACGCTTTCTGCAAGTACATACACTTCAATTCTTTTCTTTCTATACTTTTTGCATTCGCTCTTTCTGATGTGATGCTACAGACCAAGTAGATCCGGCTTCATTTCAAATGGATCGGAGCGTGGTACTCGACCATTAACGTCAATGAGCCTAAAACTTACAGACGAGTTTATCTCACGATACAACTTTGACTCTATTTAGCACTGTTTCGAGGAGTAAATAGTAAATTATGAAAATATCTATTTATTTGTATATTGCTTAGTGCGTTTGACGAATGAAGTGTCCGAGCTATGAGAATTAGCCCAGAAACTTTTCCAACTACTTGGTGAAAAGATTTCAATGAAACCATTGGTACCGTGAATCGAGAGCGGACAGAAATATGACACTACACAAACTATCTTAACTGCTGCCAATATTTTGTATATTATTAATTTTCGTATCAGCTGGTCTGCTTAAATTAATGCATAGTTCAAGAGAGTAGGCAATTAATGCTTTGCAATGCCATTTGGCACAAGTGGAATTTTATGTATGCATTTACTGCGTAATCACAGTGACAGCACTGTAATAGAGAAAACTGCGATATAATCCGTACCAGAATTTTTCCACCCACAATTCGATACCGAAGCGACAAACTATAGATTTAAAATATATCAGACTAAACAATGTAGGTAAAGGAGAGCATAATACTGCGAAACCTATCAACGACATACCATACATAACACGACAACAAAAATATATATATATATATATTTTTATGTTCATTTTAGATGGAGACGTTCGTTTTTATAAATATCTCACTCTTAATAGACGTGCAATCTCACGCAATGTCCGCGTGCGACTGGGCAGTGCGTTTCGATGCCTAAACATACACATTTACACGTAACACCTAGACATAGGTTTACTGACCGCCGAATTGTGATTAGGGAAGCAAATCATCTATATTTATGATAGCTTTATAAATTCCATTATATAAGAGACATAACTATCGATGACAACGTGTTAGGCGTGTCCAGTCACATTACATGTAACCCGGGGATAATTAAAAGAAAAAGGAATAGCTCGCATTTACACTTCACCGTATGATCTGTCGTCGTAAGTGATGTAGCATTTAATTGGAGCGCCCCATTCTGCGATCTGTAGATACCTATTGTATATATCAGAATCCCTTTTATATACAACAATCTTTATGAAACTAATAACGGCGCGCGTGTACATAAATCGCAACCGCGATATGGAATGAATTCTCAGTCCTAATTGACTTCGCCAATGGAACAACGGGTACAACTTGGGAGCCGGCGATCGTATATCTGTATATTGAATGGTCGTATATACCTTGTAGCTACCTATCTACTTACAAAGAGAACACCCTTTACGAGAAGCCCAACGCTTATGTCTTTTAATCGCAACGAGTTGTATTCTATTCTTTTGTATTTTTGAGAAAATTGAAAGTTTTTTTTTTATACATATAATAAAGAATACTTTAAGAAATCGGTGATGATTCTCCTAGCACCTGTTCCCGCACTTGCACAGCGATTTTTAGATTAAGGATCTTTCAAATAAAGAGCACATCGATTTTGCTAGAAAAATGTATTCTCATTGCCGAGGATTCGTATCATAGACACCACATTGACAATTCATTTTATGGTCTCTAGATTGGTTAACAATGTAAATACTAAAATTTACTACTTACATTAATTACATTATCTTACTCGTCGTCTATAATCGCCTCCTGAGAGACGATCTCCCTTTTTTTTTTCTTGTATATGGTATTTAATATAGATAATATTTCCCTCAGTGCCCATGTCGTACAAATCTCTGTAATTGTTTCTTAGTTAGGCATGTGCTTCGTTTGTCTGGGTTGAGTCGTTAATTGATTTTATACATGTTGGAAGGCCGTCGTTTGAACGCCTTTTTTTATAGCTCCATGCTTATAAAAAGAGACAAGTGCACTGATTCTCACGCCCTTCTTACCCCTCCCCCCACCCCCACCCCCTCTCTGCGGTACGGAAGTGGCTATTGTTTGTATAAAAGTGAGCATTTGACATTCGAAAGGAGACAGAAGTTGGGCGCGTTCAATGATCAAGGTCGTCGATGCCGACACTAAAAGCTTATGTCTCCTTTTTACACGTTGCAGTTGGCAATATTATAGACACCCGAGTCTGTCAGCAATGACATCACTTTCATGATAAATATTATACTGGATATTGATATTCATTAGTAAAGTCTCCTTATTACAGAATCAATTAGAATGTTCTCTGTAAGAGCATTCACGGAAGAGAGTATTTCGCAATAAGCATCGAATCGAATGCGTTCGGCTCTCCGCTGCCTTTCAATCCCTTAGCAATCCTCTCATCCAACCGAGGATTCCTCCTCTCAATTCTCGGGATTTCCAATAACAAATAGAATTCATCACGCGCTCCAAGAACAATAACACCGCCTGGACCGACGAACTTTGCGAGGCTGTGCTTTCTTTCCCAATTATTCTAACCAGATCCTGAGACCTGCTTTACGTATTACAACGCAGCCGAATTCATTGCGCGCGCAAGTAAAAAACGGCCGAAAGTCAGTGTCATCGTGTGAGCCAGGCTGCTATGCACTACAAAAGGATGAATACAAATGCAGACAGTTGGTTGTGTTTCTTTTATAGTTTTGTCTCATAAAATACGGGTTACATACTTCTTGTATATCCTAGAGCTGTTCAAGTAATAGCGAGTGGACAAAATACACTTCGCATCAAATACAATATTGTATGTGTGTCAGTGTGTGTGTATGCGCGAGTGTGAGATGTCTGTGTTAGTGTTAGAGTACTCTTGGCCGTTCGATTTCTTACTTACTACATCCTCGGCTGGCCTTTCACTTATTCGGAAGCTCCAAGTTCATCGTGAAGAGTGGTACGACAGTAGCTCTACAGATATTATTCTTACATCTTAACGACACGAGAGAGAAATAAAGTCAACGATAGAGACATCTATCGTACCACCCCAAAGTCTGTCACTTTCACCTACGTCTTATTTAGCTTTCCTAAATTTCGCTTAATATCAGCAGTGGAACAAGATTCACGTCCTCAAAGACTCAATTTCGTTGGGACGAGAGAGCCCTCGAGAGATGAGACTGCAAGTAACGCTTAAAGTATCCGCGAAACTTCCTCCGCTCTATATGATATTTCTCTCTGTGTGTGTATGTCTCTGAGTAGTTTCTTTTTTGTTCTTTTTACATAACTGGTCCAGTTGTTTTCAGTGCAATATTACTCTTCACTTTCACTCCTGATAAAGAGGCGGACGATAGGCGATACGTGCCCTCTCGCAGTAACTCGAAAGGATATTGAATTGCGGTTACTTTATCAAATTGCGATTGCCCTTCCTTTCTGAGCCCGAGCCTTTCAACATCCCACCCGACAATTAACTTAGTAATCTCTCGAAAGGAATATTATCGTCTATCTTGGATGAGCGTAAAAGTGTGTGTCCCTTCAACGTAAGAGAGGTGACCAAGCGTATTACGACGACTATGCCCCGTACGTGTTCGTTCAGCAATTCTCTTACAAGTTACCTCGATAGAATAACTTTCTACGATATCCGTCGATTCCTGTTACGATACACCGCAATCTAGCTCGAGCCGCCGCGCCGGTTTGCCGCATTATGGTTGCGCTCGAAGCGGGTATGAGCAAAACGGAGAGGATCGCGAGAGAGTAGTACCGCATGGTGCAGAGTCATATAATGATTGAGAGCGGAACGAAAAAGAGAAGTGGGAACCGCGCCAGATATCGAACGAAAAGCTCGTACTCTTTCATAGCACCGGGAGTACCAGCCCCGCCTTTCCAAGTTATAAAGGGACGATAAAAAATGGCTTCAATTAGCCCTAAACTTATGAGTTTGGCATGTATTTCCTTTGGACAGTATAGATCAGCAGGCCTGAAGCCGCAGCGATGAGAGAAACGTGCGAACTTTTTTCACTACCCTGCGAATACTTTCATTAATCGTAAAAACAGCTGCCACCATCCCCCCCCTCTCTCTCTCTCTCTCTGTGTCTGTGTATGTCTGTCTGCCGCGAGAAAACGAAATCATTCGTTTCGTTTACTAAACCTGCTTACGCCGACGTACACGGGCATAGGACTCTTTGTGCGCGATAATCTTTAGGAAGCACAGCATTTAAAGTGTATAATCTCGAGCGCGCGCGCGCGCGCGTATCTTTTACGTATATATTTATCCGGAGCTCGTAGAAGAGGGAACAGAGTGTTGTATATATGCGTTGCGCACATTCGGCACAGCTGCCGGAAGGTTTCTGTCTACCGGGGTACGTACATACCTATATCACATAAGTTATCTCTCCGTACGTTAAAGAAAGTGAACACAGTGGTTCGATATACAAAGTCACAACTATCGTACCCTTTTCCTAAATCTTGCATCCCCCTCGACCCGACAATTTCTCCACCTTCTCCAGCCCTCCGCCCCTGTGATTCGCAACTTAATAAGGTCTTTCTGTTAATTATAGTTTAGAATATAGTGTTTTTGGTTTATAGCTTCGAGTGGCAGCGTTTACTGTGACACACCTCTATACGTATATGCTTATATACACATACAAATATATATATTTATATATATATGTATATGCGCGAGATGAACATACACACGCGGGTGTAGCATTCGAGTGCAGGCTCACCTTTTGTCGATTTCACAATTACCAAGATCAGTAAGTGCAGCGTTCTTAATATTAAACATCCTCATTTCTCCCGAAAGAGAGACCGAAACTATATGAAGGAGAAAATAAGTCTGGCAACGTTCAACTACAAGTATATCCATTATACTCATTAGCAACAAGTCGTATTATCAATTACTTATTGCCGTTCGAAAGAGACATAGGCTGCGAATGAAAGTCACACCTGACCCAAGTACACGATATCTGCCACGGCACGGACGACGCAACATTGTTCATGAAAATATATCTTGTTTGGATGAGAAACGGAGGTAATAAAGAGTGGCGTCTCTCCTCGCTGGAATTCTAGAATGAGAACCGATTGCGGGAAATAGTCGTTGATCTTCCTTGAAGGCTAATAGGTTAATAAAACCGTGGGGTGTATCCCTTTCCGCGACAAGCCGCTCGACAAAATTGTTCCTCGAGCTCGCTTACGGCGAACCCTCCTCTCCATACAATATATATATATATATATTATATACCCTATATACGTCGCATATATCTACAGTATTATATATATATTTTATACACGCGTACGCGCCACGCTCCTATATAAAATTTATATATAACCTTACAAATTGGCTAGAGACCTAGAAATTACTGGTGCGGAGCGTCCGAGAATTCCATGTCAGCTGATTTCAGAAACGAACGCTCCACCGATCCTGCCGGCCGCATTGCGGAGGACACGTGCGACCATTGCCGCGCACGTGTCCACACCAATCCTTGCAAATATCGCTCGGATGCTCGGTCGCCGACCCATTTTCCACGAGAGTCAGATAAATTAAGACGGAGGACCTCGCTCTTCTTAAAGCTCTCGGCCCTTCATCGTACGCGACACCGTTCTAATGGATCGCCAGAATATGCGGCACTCCCGGCCACTTAATTCTACCGAGGATTCATAAAAAAATAGTAAAGTGTATGTACAGCTGTCTGTTGTGTGTACGTGTGTGTGAGAGTGTGACCTGGCACGAATCGCCGTCCGAAAAAGGTTTCGGGATAAAGTTTGGTCGAAGGAGGCACGCGAGGAAGCTGCTTTCCAATGAATCACCGTAGCGACAGTTACTTGTATAAGTGGATGCATTTACCTTCGATCAGATTCCTTTCTACGAACCGTTGGATAACTATTAATAGTCGAGCCAGCTGCAGAACAATAGATCATCGATTCCAAGGGAAAGTCAGCCTGTACAAAGAGTGGCACGATGATTCAGAGATGAGCAGGGAGATAGAGAGCGAGAAGATGGAAACTGAGGCGTAGATCGCGTCAAGATCAGTAGAACATCCGTTGGAGAAGAGATGCGTGGCGCATGCGGTGGCAGCCTCGACTGGCACTAAGGGTACCGCGGGCTCCGTGGAGCCTCGCCGGTACGAACAATAACAACAAGTTGGAGATTAGGAAGATTCCGGAGAGCAACGTGGGGTAACGCGGAGGATCGAATGATCGTGATCGCCACGCTGCGAGCGGCCACGGTCACCCGCTGTCGGAGCTGCTGCTATCGTCCGCGCAGATGTGTTCCGGTTCGTGGTTCAGCTCTAGTTCGTGCTCGAACTCGTCGGCCTCGGCTTCGGCCTCTGCTTCGTCGGCATCGACGTCGACCTCCTCGACCTCGTCGTCGTCGCTGTCGCTGATCGTGCTTGGCTGTTGCAAGTGGTACCGGCTGAAGCCATGAGCGTGCTCCGGATGATGGTGGTGGTCGTGGTGATGGTAGTAGTGGCGTTCTTCAGGATCCTGGTGCAAGCTGTCAATGTTGATGGGTCGCACGCGTCGCTTGTACCAGTAGCAGAGCAGGCAGATTACCAGGGCCCCGATGACTGAAGAGACCGCGTATCCTATGGGAGCGGCGTAGCTGCGCGTCGACGCTGCTTCGACGCCTGAAAGACGATCTTTGCCATTATACGCCGCGGATGTCCTCGATAGCCTCAGCCTGCCTATCACCTTCCACCTTTTCCTTGGCCAGCTCCCTCTTTTACTGGCCTCGGGATGCTTCTAGATCGCTCTAATCCCCACTGGAGCCGCAAAGCCGAAACACAAGCCTTGGCGCAGGGTTGATTAACTTAAGCGCTCATATATATTAGCCAAATCATCAAACAAACACCTTATTAATTTTTCTTGCAGTACTACTACTTCCTTTTTATAAAACTCATATATTCATCATTGTCATTTTTGTAACAAATAAATATTAGCGCCTCAAAAAAATTAATAAACTCCTATTTATTTAATGACCTGCCTCGCATATATGTGCCTTTAATAAAAGTACTACTTTATCAATATTTAGCTTTACATTGATCAATTTCGAAAGCTATTCGGGGGATGATTCCGCACTATAAAACTGATCTGTTTCCGTCAATCAACCCCGCGCACCTGATGGAACATCTTCGGAGCGTTTCTTACCGATTACATGAGTTTCTTTTGCATTAGCGCGCTAGCAAGGCTTAGTACGGCTTACTCGAGGGTGCTAGCAGCGAGGGGGGAGCTTGGAAAGAAAACTGCTTTACTATTTTAATGGTCGCGCGCACACCGCCGTGTATAAGTACCTGTAAAACTGTCACTCACCAATTCGTTACGGGCTTATTACCGATTTATTCTCGACGTTTCCCCGCCACAGTGTCACGACGCTCGTTTGTTTTTTTACATTAGCACGCACTTGAGGATTAAACAAGGACTACAAGTGTGTGTGAGAGAGATATAGACAGAGAAAGAGTGAGTGAGATACATAGAGAGAAATAGAAAGTGAAAGAAAGGAAGAGCCAGATATATATAATATATATGTAACACTATTCAGAGAGTGTCTCGCAAGATCCACGAATAGAGAAAATAGAGAATATGACATGCAATCGTATAATCAGTGAAGGTATGCCGAGTTGCATTCATCGCAATCATGCGTATCAATTTGCATGTTGTGTGTCGAGGGCGAGAAAACGTAATCGGAAGAAATCACGAATTTCGAGGACCATAAAAGACAGATAATCCGTCTGGTGTCGTAACGAACAAGACGCCAGCTCGACGTTAATCAACCGGCGGAAATAATGATTGGCATTAATTTAGAGTGTTCTATGTGCGAGGGGATAAAGTACGGTAAGAATAAGGTCGAGCGTGACGGTGGTTCAAGGTCGATGTGAATCGGTGGCGGTACATTCGACATTCCAAGAGAGAAGAAGTATAAGTGGTAGTTGTGTGCAATACTGTGAGTGAACTCACGTGATAAGGGAGATCATAACATGCCGGATCGTCGGAAGCTTCATGAAGGGCTCAGATGGCCACGAACACAAAGCACAGAGAGAGAAGAAGCATGGCAGAGACTCCAGCCAGTGCTGGTGACAATGGGGCTGATGCTGCACCTGCGACACCACACAATCATTCACCCACTCAGTCGGACCATTCTCTCCTCTGTATCATTCGTCTACATACTACTTACCTAAGCAATATATAATTCTGTACAAGTTTAGTCTTCGAGTACTACAACCCTCGTAAGTCTTTAGTGTCTCTTTTGCTTTACTCTTTTCTCTTTTCTCTTTACTTTTTTCGTTACTTTTACCGATTGCAACCCTCTGTATGCTATGCCCCGGGGGAGGTTCGGGGGGTAGTGGCGGTGGCGGTGGTGGTGAATGTTACAGATATATCTCAGTATTGGGAAAGAGTGAGTACGCGTGAGGGGAAGTCGGCCAAAGAGAGAAAGGGGTTGGACGTGAGACGTTTGCCAGATGCGGAAAAAGAGAACGTGAGCCAATTGGGGCATCGTGAGAAAGGGGAGAGAAGAGACTTTAGAGAAGAAAGATTTATTTCCTAGGTTTCGGTAGAGCAAACCATGATAATACATGCTTCGTGCAGTATCTACTAATCTCGGACGATGCTGTGTTTCATCCTGTCTCAAAGGTTCTGTTCGTGTGTTTCAGTCTCGTGTCACATATCAGCCAATGGTCTGAGGCCCGCTTGAACAATCGTAGCCGGTACAAGTTACCGCAAAGTTACCGAGGGGCACACGTGACTCCTTTTCGCCATCCGGTTTACTCTTTTTTCTCTCGGTATCTGACGGCTCTGGAATCGCGGCAAACGTGTCACACTAGCGAGCCGCGCACTACGGTGAACCTTGCTCGAGCTAAAGTGGAGCGCGAAAGCACTTCGGCTGTACAGCTGTAGATTTATATACAGGCGAGAAAGAGAGAGAGTGAGAGAGAAGGGCACTCCAGACGGATCTAGATTAGTCGTGGTTCGCAAAAGTCGAGTGGAAAAAAATTAGAATTGGAGGCAGCCCGAGTGCCATCTAATATGTATATCGCTCCGTACCCTACTGTACGAGCCATGTATTTCATTCTTCATGCTACATGTGTATATACTGTGTATGTATGTATGCTCGGCGAATTGCTACATACATACGCATATATGTAGATATATATGTATAGATAATATATACGTCGAGACGTCTAGAACTTGTCGAGAGCGAACAGAGAACACTGAATGTAATCGTACTAATATCGAAGGATCACCGTAAGGTAAATTGCATATACACAAAGACAATAACACCTGGAAGTCTTGTAAAATATAGTGTCTATTGAACAGTCCAGAGGAGTTACACTGAATATATTGGAACAGAGTATAGTTCACGTAGAGATAGTATAAATTCGTGGAAGCAAGGTAAAACGGCAAACCACACTGCTGTTTAAAGAGTTGCTCTTGAAGTTCTTAAGGATTAACGAAACTTACAGTTCTCCTCGTCCGATGTGTCGTCCGGACCGCAATTGTCGATGTCGTTACAACGGAGCGACTCCGAGATGCAGTATTTATTTTTGATGCATAGAAACTGATTCTGGCAGTCGTCGCTCATGCTTACTTCCGTCCAGACTGCCCGAAACCCTTGCTGACCCACTGCTTTGTCCGCTGATATAAAACTGAAACAGAAATATACTTTCCACATCGAAATACAACGCATTTCTAAATTCCACTGTACTTCTTCTTGGTCAAATAAAGCAATAGTTCTCGTTACAAAGCGATACGAACCTAAGACGCATGTTATTATCCTCCGATAGATAACTCCATTGCTTTTCAGGACCTTTCACCCCACATAGTTCGCGTGGTGTCGATGTGAGGGAGTACCACATTCGCAAAACAGCCGCTGGACAACCTCGAACTAATACAATAAATCGGTTATGCCAATTCCCAACTTACAGCAAACTGCAATCAATTATATGACAACCTGACTGATCTCCCTCCACCGAGAACTGTTCGAAGTTCAAAAGTATTTGCTGATTGGGTCGAACTCGAATAAACCAATTACAAGTCTTGCTGGCGAGGTTTTTCGCAGGACCGTCGTACTTATTGGGAAAGTTCGGACTTGTTATAATGCCGTAATTCAAGCTGCTAATATTCGAACCGCAGTCTGCAAGAAGGACCAATCGCATTTGTGTTGAGCGTCAATAGAATTGAAGGAGAAATAAATGTGTAAAAATCAAATCTACCTCCGAAAATGGGCTTAGCCACTTCGAAGGTGTATCGAGCTTTAAAGCCACTGTAAACGAGTTCCGAATCCGTGTGCAGAATGACTCTTAATCCAAGAGCGCCGAGATTAGATTCGACGGGACCAGGCGCGGTAGTTCCACAATACCTTCCTATTAATTTCTCTGTACTGTCCTGGTACATATTATATATTTCCAGCCAATCATCTTGGCAGGCATCGAGCCTGTAGACAAAGGTCACGTAAGAATAGCGCAAGCTCCAATGATTTACACAATCGAACAATCAACGCCTTACCCATAATGTCCTGTGGTTAAATTGGTATTGGTCGTTCTGACCTTAAAGTGATCAAAGATTAAAGCAACCTGCTCATTCGGCGTCGCTAGGAAGTAATAAGTACAGTTTGTATCGCTTGGATAATTACTAGGATAACGGGGAGAATTGAATTCTCCTTTCTTTCGAGAGGAACTCCGGTATGTGAAAGTGCAGGTACCATCGGGTGCGGCGGTACCGGGTATTTTATATTCTGTTTCGAATCTATACCTGAACAAATTGACACCAATTATAAATTAAATCCCAAAGAAATTGAACCTGATTTCTTTGTAGGATAATTTAAATGATTTCCATTGTTTTACCTCGCTTTGAAGCCTTGTCCTTGTGATTCGCCACTGCTAAATACCATGACGAGCCTTGGCCCGTCGCTAACTACTCGGGTTGGATTACTATGAGCGCCGCACATCTCGTAGTCGAACTTATCGTAAGAATCCGTCGCCTCTTGCCCTTTCAAGTACAGCTTCAAGTAGCCATCGGTGCACGAAGCACTGCAAACCAATGGTCAAGGAAACTCTTCTCGAAATGAAACTTTTTAATTAATATCGAACACTCACTCTGGCGAAGTCTTGTTCTTCGGTACCATGAACGTTTCGAACTCTAATCGCACGCGTTCCAAGTGTTGAGCATCTTGCATGCCGTAAACGAAGTAACGGCACACGACTTTAGGTATGTACGGATATGGAAAGTTCGGACTAACAACGAAACCGGAAGATTCCTTCCTACTCAAGATCTTCTGGTCGCATTCCGAGCCCCGGATATGCTCGCCCTTGTAACTCGTTATGAAATCTTCAAGAAATTATGCCAATATAAATCCTAGTCTGACAAAACATTATTAATATTTAAAAATTCGCCTACCTAATTGAACAAAGCTTTCGGAGAATTCGAAAATGCCTTTGAAGCCTCGATTCTGAGTATTAGCGGTGCGACGGAGTGTAACAAAGAGGACGAAGAGACTGGACTCCGAAGAATAAAGGACCAAGTTCCTCTGCTGACCGCAATAAGTCCCAATGACAGCCGATGAATTGTCCAAGCCATCGTACACTTTAACGTAATCCAACGGACAACTGGAACGATGAGAGCCGATGCAACGCAATCAGGACATTCGTCAGAATTCTTTCCACATTACTACTATTTGCGATACGTACTGCGGACCACCGAAAAACAAGTCGAAGTCTCGGAATTCGAGTCGTACTCGCTGGGTCTTCTTCCCGATAAATTGGTAGGTGCATATGAGATCTTTTGGATAAGCGCCGGGATAAGTGGGGGAGAGTATATTGCCGCTACGTTTGTTCCTCGAGTCCACCGTGAAAGAGCATGGTGTACTTGGGGCGGGTGTGCCTACTTCGTATTCAGCTATAGAATTGAATTTAACATTAGTAAAAAGAAAAGTCGAGTGTTTTATAAATGTTTGGAAGGTCGTTCGAAGGACTTACAAGCATTGACGAAATTATAGATACCACTGAAGAGATTGGGTACAGTAATATTTTTATCGGAGAAGAAACTGAGTGCTATTCCTTGGTAGAGCGAGACACGCCTGCGGGGTGGTATAGGACCGCAGTAACGTCCACCGAAAGGCGTCTCTATCAACTTCGTAGTGTTCTCCGATCGTATTTCCGCATATATGTCCATGTACTCGTGCGCGCAGCTAAAAGAATGCCGTTCTCATTTTACACACGAGAGGAATATAAGGCACACGCCTTTTAAAGGGAAGGATGAATTCCTATCTAGGAAACTTACGCGGGTAGTTCTCCAACTGCGGATCCACTGTGCGCGTTGGGGAAAGATGTACTTTAGCGATTTGCTTTACAGATCTCCACGGATGAAGCGCATTAGTCTGCGCGATAAGTATCAGGACAGCGTGTCGGATAAAGCTGGCGGGAAAAGTAGGACGATGGGAGTGGGAAGAAGCGGAGGGGCATAATTTTCTTTTAAGGTAGTTGTATCAGTACAGTACCATCTAAAAGTCAACCGTTCGCCGAACGAACTTTGCTTTGCATCCCTTAAAAAATTTGTGAAAAAATGAATTTTGAGCTGGGGCTCTGGAATTTTTTCTACTTCTTCCTCGATATAAAAAAACACTTTCTACCAAGTTTCAGCCCCGGGAAAGGTCGGGAAGATAAAAAAACATGGGGAAAACCATCGAAATCAATTTTTCAAGATCGGTTTTCCACATGTTTTAGGTAGAATTCCGGCATTTCCCCCACAACATTTATGTTTTTTATCCGTTTTGAGACACAAGCAATCGAAAAATCAAGCGTTCGTTGCGGTCCCAGAACCTTCGAAAAATCGAAAATTTTTGAAGGGGTATGCCTTAAAAAATTTGCGAAAAAATGAATTTTGAGCTAGGGCTCTGGAATTTTTTCTACTTCTTCCTCGATGTAAAAAAACACTTTCTACCAAATTTCAGCCCCGGGAAAGGCCGGGAAGATAAAAAAACATAGGGAAAACCGTTGAAATCAAATATTCAAGATCGGTTTTCCACGTGTTTTAGGTAGAATTCCGGCATTTCCCCCACAACATTTATGTTTTTTTTCCGTTTTGAGACACGAGCAATCGAAAAATCAAGCGTTCGTTCCGGTCCCAGAACCTTCGAAAAATCGAAAATTTTTGAAGGGGTATGCCTTAAAAAATTTGCGAAAAAATGAATTTTGAGCTAGGGCTTTGGAATTTTTTCTACTTTTTCCTCGATCCAAAAAAACACTTTCTACCAAATTTCAGCCCCAGGAAAAGTCGGGAAGTCTTGAAAACATAACAAAAACCGTTGAAATCAAATATTCAAGGTCGGTTTTCCACGTGTTTTAGGTAGAATTTCGGCATTTCCCCCACAACATTTATGTTTTTTTTCCGTTTTGAGACATAAGCAATTGAAAAATCAAGCGTTCGTTGCGGTCCCAGAACCTTCGAAAAATCGAAAATTTTTGAAGGGGTATGCCTTAAAAAATTTGCGAAAAAATGAATTTTGAGCTAGGGCTCTGGAATTTTTTCTACTTCTTCCTCGATGTAAAAAAACACTTTCTACCAAATTTCAGCCCCGGGAAAGGCCGGGAAGATAAAAAAACATGAGGAAAACCATTGAAATGAAATATTCCACATCGGTTTTCCATGTGTTTTAGGTAGAATTCCGGCATTTCGCCCACAACATTTATGTTTTTTATCCGTTTTGAGACACGAGCAATCGAAAAATCAAGCATTCGTCCCGGTCCCAGAACCTTCGAAAAATCGAAAATTTTTGAAGGGGTATGCCTTAAAAAATTTGCGAAAAAATGAATTTTCAGCTAGGGCTCTGGAATTTTTACTACTTCTTTCTCGATGCAAAAAAACATTCCCCACCAAGTTTCAGCCCCGGGAAAGGTCGGGAAGATAAAAAAACATAGGGAAAACCGTTGAAATGAAATATTCAAGATCGGTTTTCCACCTGTTTTAGATAGAATTCCGGCATTTCCCCCACAACATTTATGTTTTTTATCCGTTTTGAGACACGAGCAATCGAAAAATCAAGCGTTCGTCCCGGTCCCAGAACCTTCGAAAAATCGAAAATTTTTGAAGGGGTATGCCTTAAAAAATTTGCGAAAAAATGAATTTTGAGCTAGGGGCCTGGAATTTTTTCTACTTTTTCCTCGATGCAAAAAAACACTTTCTACCAAATTTCAGCCCCGGGAAAGGTCGGGAAGATAAAAAAACATGGGGAAAACCATTAAAATCAAATATTCAAGATTGATTTTTCATGTGTTTTCGGCACAATTCCGGCATTTCTCCCACTGGTTTCATGTTTTCTATCCGTTTTGATACTCAAACAATGGATTTATACACCGTTCGGCAAAGTCCGGGAACTTTCGAAAAATCGAAGAAATGAGAAGTGGTACGCGCACACGCCAAGTCCAATAAAACTCAGCGAGCGGTTGGAGAAAACAGTTGTTTTTTCTATACAACTACCTTAAGGGCTACGGTAGGAAAGTCTTGCAATATTAAACTCACTCTGGTGGGCTTCCCCGGAGGCCGAATGTCCTGAATATCAACTCGACTCGCTGACGTGGTCCAGCGAGGAAAGTATAAACGCACTGGCTCGACTCACCGCCGACATTAATTAATATCGGTGAGTGAAAAGTCCCATTCAGGGGACCATCCGGTGTGCTTACGAACTTCTGATCGCACCCTACAAAACACGAGATCGCCCACGTACACTAAGAAAACTCTGCCCACCGATTACTATCATCAATATATACGTGCGCCAGAATAAACAGGGGAAACCAATAGAAAAAACTGCCAACCAAGCAAATCGAGCAAATCCGCTGAGCTCTCTCCTCTGAGGAGAGGAGAGAGATGCAGACAAATCTCATGCGCGCAAGAGACGACGACGCATCGCGTCCCACCAACAACCACTCTAATCATATATATATATATGATAGAATCGAAATGCAAAGAAGTAAAGTTCTCGGCCGTTCCAAATAAGATTGCTCTAACTGCAACCAGAGCGAATTGAGACAATATGATCTGCTGCCTGTGTGTGTGTGTGTGTGTGTGTGTGTATTATAAGGAGGATCTCTCTCTATGTAGCATGCAGACGTACTTGGCGTTCTGGCAGTAGTGAGACGTCCCGGTGGGGGTGGTGGCGGCAGTGCTGCGACGAAGTCTTGCTGTGGCAGTGGGACATCAATTACCTCGGGGGCTGATTCGAAGGGATGTGTGTGTGTGTGTATGATGAGAAGATGGTAGGAAAGAGCATCGCGCGCGAACGTCCACCGCCACCGGGAACACACCACACCGCACATATATATATTTATGTATATATATTGATGTATATATATATATATTAATAAGTACCGAGACAGAACGAAGGAAAAGTTGGCAAGTATCGCGTTGCTTTCGTTGCTTTCGAGTCCCACGCACTGCCACGTTTTACTCTTGCAAACATTCATTCGCCACACTCGAGAACGAATATGTCGCGGCTTCATTAACGCCCTGATATTCTATACTTTTTTAGTCATCCACGGCAGAGCGTGACGACCTCGGAGTTTCCCTTCGTTTATACTATTCTAGTTCTAGGGAGTAAGAAAACCCACGCACCACGCGACAGGGATGTTAAATCTTTCACCCTTTGCACTCGAAGTTCTCCTCACAGACACTGTACAAATTTTACAGCAATAAATTTCGAAATAATTTATAATGGCACTAAACTGTGAGGATTCGTTATAAGATAGACAAAGTTCTCACCGGACAAGTATTAAAAAAATATTTTCCTCCTTTTGAAAGTCATTAAAAAGTTCGAGTGCAAAGGGTTCATTCTAAATACGGAACATCCGAGGGATCTAAAAAGGGACTTAAGCTAGGATTGGAGAAATATTGCAAGTATCGTCACTGACCTGTACTATGACGGGGACAGAGTAGCAAGAGCAAGATAAAGGCTGGCCAAACAAAACAATTCCCAGATGCATGCCAAAGTACTGAAGCCATACTGCGTCCTGAGAATAAACAGTTTAGTAACGCGCCACCGAGGCTTCCTCCCTCGCAATTATGTACAAACGTCCGTATCGACTAAATGGTTGCCAGGCCAATCGGTCCAACAATAGCTTTTATCGTTGGAGCCGCTGGACACACGGAATTAAGCAACGTAACTTAGTTCTCTTACCATATCGTCAATCTCTATGCCGGACACAGGAAAGATAAGGAAAGTTGATCCGGACGATCATCTGCAATGCACGACCCATTCATTATTCACCCATTCTACCACATACTCGTCTATTAAAAAGATTAACTGCGCCAGGAATTTTTTTATGTAATTATTGGATCATGGAACACTAAATAATTCTTCAGGATTGGAATACTAAAGTATTAACTGTGCTAGGAATTTTTTGATATGATTATTGAACCATTGGAACACTAAATAATTCTTCAGGATTGGAATATAAAAGTTTTAACTGTGTCAGGAATGTTTTGTATATAATTATTGGAGCATTAGAACACAAAATAATTCTTCAGAAATATAAAGATTGGAGTATAAAAATTAATTGTATTAAATTTTGCACGATTCTGGGATTGAATTCATTGTAAACGTATATTGGTACGGCGCGAGTAGTGCGAGTCAGTATTGGTCAGACGTGCGTTACGCTGGCAGTAGTATACGTCAACGGGTAGTCGAACGAGGCATAAAGAGGAGAGCGAGAACACAATGAACCAAGAGGTCCACGTGCCTAGCAGTGTCTGCGGACGTGTCTGTTGGGAATCTAGAAAGTGTAGAACGACTGGACAGGCTAACTCTAACCGACACAGGACACAGAGAGAATGTTCATCAAGCCTCGGGCTAACTTATATTTCTCGTTTCGAGGCCGACGCCCTCATTGTCATTATCTCTCTGCTGGTAGAAAACTTCTTTCACGAATACCATGCAACTCCACACAGAGATTCTATGCAGAGTGGAGTTTGAAACTTTCTACTTGGTTTAACACTAGGTTTACGAGATCCCTAATTGGATTTCATAATTACAAAAATAGTTACTAATAATTTCTGCGATCCCAACAGATTTCCTTAACTTATGTCTGTTAAAATAATTGTTTTTAAATTGAGACAATCGTTTTTATTAAAGAAGGTCAATTGGACGATTGTTCCTAAAGATAAATATAGAAAAATGTCAGTGAACCTAGTATTAATAAGTGAATGCTCAGAGATTCGCCACACCCCATCGACTAGGATGCACTTGTCTCGTCTGGGAGGAGAGTGAGTGAAGGCTTCTGTTTACTGACATAATCACCAAGGCATGAAGGAACGACTGGCAGTGAGTGAGGGAGTGAGGGAGAGGGTGGGAGAGAGGGTGGAGGAAGGGGCGAGTCAGTCAGAGAATGTAGGTCGATCGAGGGAGAGACCGAGGGCGATCCATGGAGCGCGGAGATCGGGGAGATGGAAAATAGTTTAAAAGTAGAGCGGAATATATCCTAGAATCGGAACCGCGCCCATGCGCTCAGAAAAGGATAGCGCGATGGTCAATAGCAGCGCCTCCGGTGATAAGCACCGGTTTTCCACCGCGAGATCAACTCTTCCCTCCGCCCTTCCACCCTTCCGCCCTTCGGCAACCCTCGACGCCAGTTTTCAGGGATGTCGTTTGACTCTCGCTCTTTGCCAAGACGCACCACAGCCTCCCTTTGCTTCGACACTCGCGATTAACAAGAGCGTACTCTCTATTTACAGGTGTCGCGGTGTGCTCTGCTTTATGGGGGCGACCCCCTTAAAAAACGGTGTCGCGACCCAGTACCCGCCCTGTGGCCAGCTACTCACCCTCTCTCCTCCCCTCCCACCGACACTATAACACATTCCCCGAGGGTGAGATTGCCTCGAGTCCCACGGGAAGATGAATTTCCCGATCGAACGTACGCTTTACTTCGACTCGCCGCTATGTAGATCAAGGGATGCTTTTGATATTGTTAGCGGAGGGGACAAGAGAGGGAGGAAATATAATCGAGGGTGACTTTATCTTTTGCCCGGAATCGCCATTGAATTCTCAGGCATCCCTCCTTCGAGATACCTTTGCTTTCTTATGAGAAGGAAACATCGCCTAGCGAGGGGATTAAATGCGAGAAGTTGGCGAGGGGAGTGGCGAGGAAGGGGTGGTTAACACTGGCTGGTCAGAGGTCCGAAGTTCAAGCGCCGCGTGCTTCTCGGGGATGTGTGCCGTGACACGCGAGAACACGCAGCCCCGATTCCTTCGATACTACCACCACCAGCACCCCGAGAGAGAAAGAGAGTTCGCGGAAACCACCCTCGCTCAGAATCTAACCTCGCCGAGGGCTAGAAACGCCCTTTCCTCGCCGCCAAATATCAGGATTCCTAAAGCAATTAATTCATACCACTTGGCCGGAGCACTGGCACGGTTTACCGTTGGCAGTGGGTGGGCGCAGGCAGGGCTGCGAGATGGGAATCTCTGGAATGTCTAATCAGGTCGCTGGCACTCGTTGCGCAGTAGTGATTGTCAATTATAGAAACTGGAAGATACTGACCGTACGAAGGCTTGTGTATGATGTTGGGGTCGGAATGACCGAAGCCAAACGATGCTTCCAATGCGAGCGGCGCGCTCGGCTGCACCAGGGCTATCGAGCAGCCCTCCAAAAACACACTGCTCGCCACTCGTCCGCTAAGAGCACAGCGCACTGCGATTACTCTCTTTCGCTCTCTTTCTCTCTCTCACACACGCGACCGCATCACTTTGGAATCTGATACTCGTGGGGATGATGATCCAGCACCGGATGGGTGGAACTGATTGCCGAGGCGGCGGCGGACGGGGACGGGGACGCTCGCGGATTTCAAGCCTAGATGGGAGACGACGACGACGTCGCGTGCTCCTCTTCCCGACGCAGCTTCTCTCGGCTAGCCTTCGGCCTCGACGAATGGCGCACCTCGCGTATCAGTGGGAGTAGTATTTGTGTCGGGGATATCAGGTCGCCCGGAGAGCATATCAGCGGAGAGAGGCGCGAGATCGGGCGCGAAAAGACGATAACGCGCACACACCAGAGCCTCACCCCCGTCGTCCTCGACGACCTCACCAAATGCCTGCCAGGAAGATACTGCTCGGGCCAACACGCCCTGATCCGAGGGTGGGGGCGAGAGAGCCGATGCCACATGCTAGAGGGGTTGCGCCCACTGCCGAATCTATCTGCCACTGGATATTTCCACCACCCACCCTCGCCGCCCCTCTTTCCTACCCTCCCGCGCCGTATATACGCATACACACACACACACACACGCCATCATCCCCCTTATGTGACTTTCCACCGCCGCTGCCACCCCCTTCAACCGAGATCGTCTATCTCTTCTACCCTTAACGACCCTCGCCGCCCTCGACTTGCTTACGATGCTGTTGATCGGAAACCACTGGATTTCACCCCCGGCCGCTTATCCCCTGTGGATGAAAGATGAAAAATTATAAGTGATTCCACTCGAGGGAAGAGCCTGTCAGCGAATGTCAAGTCGACTTTAATCCCTGGGAAGCTTTGTGTTTACAGGACACAGTTTTATGGATAAAAGAGAGAGAGAGAGGGAGAAGAATTGGGAGGAGAGCGTAGTAATAGATATGATAGTTGGATGGCTGAAATAAGTGTAGACACTAATTAAGAAAGGTAATTCACATACAACTGTTTATTGAGACATGTAGAATACATCTGGTCATACACAAAAATCTTTGACACTTTAAATCAAGCTCCTAGCCCGAAAAAGGAACCATTTTAACGTCGTTTTAAATCCATCATTAATCATTATGTTTAACTACGTCACACTAAAATTAGGGGCAACTTTTAAAATTGCGGGAATTAAAAAAGCAAAGCAATTGGTAGGTGAATAATACAAAATTTGAAAACACAATTAGTAAACGATAGTAGAAATTTGGTCGTAAGGAATTTCGTTCGTATAGCCATGGAGCTGACATTGTGGCATATGTGGCGCGAGAAACATAAAAATGTATACATGTTGGAGGTGTTTTGCATCGGTTATTTTTTTTTGTTTTCATTTTTAAGTCGTATAATTGTATAATAATCGTTCGTCGTCGTATCTTTTTCCTCATTAGTGCTAAATAACATCACGTCACAAAATGCATATTCGCAGGAATATAATATATAATATATTTATATATAATTAAAAAACACGTCTTTGGGCCGTAATTAACATAAATTGATCGACCCAAAAATCACACAACATCCGCCTGACACGGGCCAACCAAAAAAGAGTCGAGTTCCCAAGGATGTGTGCCGCGAATGAGGGCATTGGCCGGGTAAAAGGGCGCGCGCGGCTACAGCATCGTCAGCCACAGTGGTGCATTATGCTAAATGCGACCGATAACCCCCCAGGCACCCCAGCTACCATACCGTACAAAGTACAAAAGAGAGGGTGAGTAATAGTTTTGGGGCGCCTTGGAGCCGGGGCAGGGCCAATATCGTAACGCTAGTACCTAGATCAGTCTAAAGTCTCGTCACCGTGAACTGCCTCCGCTTTTGCCAGTTATGCTTCCTTGCCCCCGCAAGCCGAACTCTATCTGTTTTTCTTATACAGTATATAGTTTCTTCCTTTACCAAGCTTTAATTGTAATTTTGAAGGAAAACCAGAATTTATATTGAAACATTATCGTGTCACAAAAACCCACTCAGTATGATTAGCAATATCATCCTTATCATATTGTTAATATTAATATTATTATATCCTCGATATTATGCTTTTATAAATAGGGTGTGTAGGTAAGTAGAGTAGGTAGGTATAAAATACGGTAAGTGAATAATGAGTAAAAGGGAGACTAAAGGAACGAAAGGTAATAGTAGTCCGTGTACACGAGATTGGTCGTTTTCGATTAGCTTCTCTCCTGATGTTTGCCATTAGTCTGCTGTTACTCTCGCTCTCGCTCTCGCACTCTCTCACACTCTTTCTCATCCCTTGCGCTCGCTCTCTCTCCCTCCCTCTCTCGCTCTGTGCTCTGCTCTGTGCTCTTTCTCTCTCATTTCTTTCTCTGTTGAGTTCTCGGTTTCCCAGTTTCTCTGTATGTCTGTCTCTGTTCTGTTCGGGTCTATATTCGTTCATTTCTTCGAATGCTGGCACTTGATTAAAGAATGATCGCGTGATTGGGGACAGGAAGTAAGAATGAGGATGAGGGATTTAATCGTTATTACTAGATGCAGTTACACCTCGCCGCTACTAAATCAGTATCGACGTCGGAGAAAAATTAGACTTAAGGAAAACTCGATTAAAAATTAACAAAGTGCTCATAAGTACGAGGGTCTGCGAACAATCGATCGTCATCTATCTAGATATTTCATCGATGTGGAGTCTATCGCTTTCGTGCTTTTGTAGCGTTATCTGTCAATCAGAAACTTCTGTTGTCACGATACAATACAAACATGATCATAGTATTCTAAGGTGTTCTATCAAGGCGTGAGATCCTCGTCAAAAAGTATTTTGCATTTCCTTTTTTTTTTGTCGTGCCCACAGCTTTGTGTCGTCTGTGTATTCTGTCGAATTCGGTTTTTGGATATTACTGCTATTTACTTGATGATAACCGATTGGGCCAATATATCTATATGCATATACATGTATGCACTGGAGTACATGCGCGCAATACCCTATAGATATATTCGCGGTAGTCCTCTCGTCGATGGCGAGTATGATCATCAACAGGGGGGTTTTGATATGCAGCCGTTCCATGACGATTTTTATTATCGGTCTTTCATGCGTTTTTTTTTTTCATTCTTGGTGATTGCTCGATTGCTTCTTTTCTATCATCCTTTCTAGTTATCTTTCTTTCGTCCATTCTTTCGTTCAGAATCGGGGGTGCGTGTAAAATATAAATGATTTGCGTATGTTTTTTCCCTTTTCGAATAATCTCCAGAACAGGGGGTGTCTGGGCTCCAGGGACAGGGACCAACTACAGCCCGCACTTACAACTCTTACTAATTAACTAACAGGCTAACAATAACAACGAGTCAACACTCAAAATGTGTGCTGTATGTGTTCATGCATTGTTTAACTTTTGCGTACACTTTACATCCTACTTCAATCCGTGACTATCATTATCAAATTTTTAGTCAGTCATTTTTTTAAAAAACCTCCGCGTACATCGACCGGTACGCGGTAGAACGCAACACTAAAAATTTTCCAAATAAAATTCAAGAAGGAAAAAAAAGGGACAAATATAATTTTTTATAAATTTTCCTAATTACCTCGTTCGTCTTACGCCAACGAGTCCTAAAAAATTTCTTTTATCACGTTTGTCACTCGATAAAAACATATCGATAAATAAATACTTTAAAATTTAGTCTCGAGTCTGCTCGAGTTCTCGGATGCTGTTTGACAATGAAAAATTTACTGTACAAGTGGGTTTTTCTTCTAGCCGTTTTTTGCGTTCGTGAGCAATACCTATTCCTTTTAGTTTAGACCCAACGAGACCCTTTTTTTCCGTGATCGTGACCGAACGAATTCTGCGCAAGAGTCGCAGAGAATCATTGGCTTGCAACGTTTCACTTTCTACTTTCGTAAAACTTGCCTGACCCTTAATAATAATAGTTTCACTGACTGTACACATTATAGACCAACAATAGAAGGTCTAGCAGCGCTTGGCGCGCTCCACGCACACATACACACACAGACACACTCCATGTAAAACCTCTTTCTCTCGCTCTCTCGCTCTCTTTCTCACCTTCTTTCAAATATGTTCTCTTGAATCTATCATCCTACGTGTTCTCACATTCGCACCGCAGTATTGCGATTCCGTTCTCGCCCGTTTCTTTCCCTTTCCCATCCGTCTGTTATTTTCTTCCAGCTCCACTTCTACTGTTATATCTTGTCTTCATTCTCAGCGATGTAACTCTCTCTTGATTTTATCGTCAATCTTACTTCTTCATTCATACCCAATTCCGTCAGTTCAATGATCTTCGCTCCAACTGGTTCCTTCCAATGACATTCCACCCGATCTTTTCTCATTGGCCTCACTGCACACGCTCCCATCGCTCTAACAACATGCGCGCTCCTTTCACGTAGATTCAAAAAATCTAGTCACCGCATAATAAACCGCAGGCTTCCATGAGTTCTCTTAATTAATACGAGCCATCACAATCCCAATGTCAACATCGCTGATCTTCATCACTTGGCAGTAAACAATGTGACAATGCAGTAGTGGTACTTAGATTAGTATTATCATATTATAATAATAGTACGGGGTGGGTGGGTGGTCACTCCGATGTAATAATTAGTCCCAGTGGCACATCACTGTACATAATCACAACAACAGCGGGCGATGGTGGTGGCAGATTACGATGCCGCGTTTCTGCTTTCTTCTTTATATCTTCCTTTCTCCATCTTCTCTCTTTGTTTTCTGAATACATTTACAACAATCGAATTGCTAGAGCAAATGGTAGAAATGAATTTGTATCCCTTCCTTTCCTGATCGTTTGACGACCGTCCTCCCCCTCCCCCTCAGCCTTTCTCTCCCTCCAAGATATTAAACCTAACTTATTTCCGACTGTACCAAACATAGGGTGAATCCTTTCCTGCCATTCTTTCATCTCTCTTTGATTTTCGTGCGTTACCTCCTCCACCGTCTCCTTCTCCTCCTCCTCCTCCTCCTCCTCCTCCTTCACCTGCTTCACCTCCGCCTCCCTCGCATCACCCCATTGCGCTAGACTTTTCACTAACGATACCGATCCCGCTCCTTTTCCTGCACTTTGTCTACCGTGGGTTTCTTGACTTTTGTTTGCTGTTTGTTCGCATGTGCGCACGCTTGTACGCGTTCACTCACGGACTCGCAGAAGTTAGCTAAACGCCTGGTAGGAATCTTGATACCAGTCGTGATCATCGCTGGAAACGCCGCCGAGGGTGCCGGCTCTGCCTCCGAACCCTATGTCACCGCCACCACCACCACTGCCACCATTCACACTCGCCAATCCGTACGCATTGCCCAGTGGTTGTTGGGCGAGGGGTTGGTTTCCCCAGTTGCTCTGGAAGCGACGCTTAGATTCCCCCTGGTTCTGGTGACCCCCGTCAAACTTTCGTTTACCTGCTGCACAGAAAATCATGTGTTCTAGAAAACCTGAACAGGTCGCCGATAGTTACCTACCTAGCGACCGACCACTTACGGACGTGAGATGAATCGGGATTGGAACTTCAATGCGAGGATTAAGGACACAATCAGGAGAGCATTATGAGAAGATCACACAACGAGTCATCAAAAATTTACTGAAACCTCGACAGCTTTTCTCCCACAGTAGGATGTACTGCAGAGTGATAAAAATGCCACTGAAGCATCTTCTTTCAAGACATGATTCGAAGATCTCTACCATATTTGATTATATTGATTCGGAAGAACAAACAACATCTTGGTATTGATATTAATTTTGGATAACGCAAGACCTGCGTCCATTACAAACAGGGAACGAAACGAAAACATTGACACAACTACGAATATTTTGCGACTAGTATATCGAGGACAACTGACTTCGACAAAACAGTGGGAATAATCGTGGAAGCAAACGGAGGTGGATCTGTCAGGCATATGGTATTGGTCGATCGTCACTACAACTCCATTGTTCGTGGAGGTGTGTACTACTGAGAGGCTGTGGAATAGGGAATTCAAGGAAGCAAAAATTGGATATAGAACTAATAAGCAAATAGAGTGATAACAGAGTGTCAACAGATATATGAACAATGAAATAAGATATTAAAAGTGGTGTAAAAGATGACTTGTTGTGGAGATACAGACCATCCTCACCTGGTAAACTTCCCTTGGCGCGGACCCCCCCACGTGCGGCTAGCCGCTGGACCCCACGGGCCCCTGAAGTTGCGGGGTTGCGTCCCCCCCTGACTGGCCCACGGGCTTGCGGGCCACCGACCCGGCCACGCGGCACTACTCCACGACCACGTCCAGCCTGACACCAAATAACACACACCCAATTGTTACCCCATCTGTCTATTCAAATCGATCACCGTCCTACATCACTTACTAGTCGAACAATAAACAATCCCCCCGTCCCTAACACAATAGTCTCTTTTCTCTGATCAATTCGCCTTCCATCTGTCAGGCTTTCCTTACTTCCTTCCTCTCTTCGCCCTCTATCTTTCCACAATTGTTAACATTATCCTATTACGTACATAGTATATATATATATTCTGGCCCTATCACGCTTAAATTACAAGTGAAAAGATAGATCGTATAGATCGGGGCGCAGTGACTCGCATCAGAGAGTCAGTATTTCATAATGTGACCTATATTATGTCTTACCACCAATTTTTATACAGGCTTATATGTAAATACGCATGTATGAACGTGTATATGTACAGGTGTATGTGTCGAGAGAGGTGGAGAAATAAATCTGTAGATATATACAGATAGCTCGATGGGAATTGGTGGTGGAGGTGATGTATATGATTAATATGTGCATGGATGTCGTTGCTAATGGATCAAAGGAACGGTGGAGAGGGGAGGGAGCATTACAAGATTGGTGGAAGAATTCGAGTAAGCTAAATTGAAATTGTAGATGAGAGTATGTAAAATTGTTCCTACGCATTTGTGTACAATAATGTATCATAGAGGATGCAAGAGAGGAAGAGATCACCTATGACCAAATCTTACTGACCACATCGGTTACATACAGCAGTAGAGTTAGCAGAGTTATCCAATGTAGTAAAGCGAAAAGCGAACTGTTTTGGGTTGGCGAGGAAACATTAAGCGACACAACTTACAGCACTGGTAGCTAGAACAAAATTCAACCAAGATATTATATGTATAAAGCAGCGCACAGCGTTATAGCATGGTATGTAAGCGTAAGCAGGTTTATATACATGTAAGCAAAGCAGCAACACGTGCCGTAAAACTCAGTTACTGGCGCTACCAGCTGATCGAGAGCTCAGCCGTTTCTTTAAGGCATCTATTATACCCTTGTTCTATCCACAGACTGTCACACCTACACACACAATTCTCACTGTACATGTAAATATGAAAAATATCACAATAATCCACGATCATCGTTTCTCGGAACGATCGATCCAACTCCGAATGCAATATCTGCTTTCTCTCAACCGCGCGTTGCGGTTTGCGACAAACTTTTCCTCCAGCTATCGTACTGACCTTCTCAAGGCTCAGTAAACAACTCTTCAATTACCAAAGGGGATGAATTACTAAACATTCCTGTTCAATTTCTAATGAGAACAAAATTGGAAGAGATGACTGAAGCATCAATCTTCACTTCGAACGATGATAGAGTGATAGCAGTTTTTCTTAAGCCTCATCTCCTATTGGGAGGAGGGCTTATCGTGAAAAAATGAGCAACGATTTCGAAAATGATGAATGTTCAATATTAGAACACTATCTTCCGAAGAAGGAATCCGTCTGCACCGCAGTTGATTGATTCATCCAGAATACACAACACGACTAAAACATCGATGAAGCAAGCGAACGGAAGAAATATGCACTAAAAAAACTGGCGACATTCAATTGATGATTTCAATTGACTGGTGCCGCACTGTAACGTAAAATGTTTAAAACACATCCGACATTCTATGGGAGGAACAGTGCATGAAAGTAAACACATTAGCGAAGGGATTTTTAGCTTTAAAGACTAAAAAAGATGAGTCGACAACAAATGGATTGTTGCTCGAAAGCCCTGCGAAGGCGGCAATGCCAGCCTTTCTTGGCAAGATGGCATCAAAAAACATAAAGAAATTGGTTCACATGGAAAAACAACGAAAGATGCAGCACATCCAGTAATATTGAAGACACGTTAAGTGTTTCAATCAAATGAGGACTAACTACACAAAAATTTATATCGCAGCACAAGGAACACAGCAGCGCTCGATACAACGCATAGACAAACAACTGAGAGTTCTCGTCCTGTTGTCGCAGAAAGCGATACACTGCCGAGAGAAAAAGTTGATCGCAATCAATCTTTAGTAAATTGATGGTATGCTCGTAAGGCAAGAACGATGTTCACAGGGTGCCCAATATTCTCTTATGGTATTTGGATAACCCTGCAACTTGTCATAGAACTATGTATCATATCCGAGCCACGAGACGCAACGTCGCTCTTCACAAAGACAAAAAGAAAGGAAGTAGTGACGAACAGGATTTATCACAGCAATGAGCACAATGAGTACTATAAACGTGACGAATCAATTTGAAAGGGTCCGGTTACAGCCGGCGACAACGGTGTATGCGTGTTAAAGCGAGCTCTCCTGTATCCTGCTTTCTACTTATGCCTGAAATCTTTGGAACTTCCTAGTTAATGCAACGGGTAGATTTGAGCAACCCTGCAACATTAAAAAATCTGCCATCTTTTTATCTTTTCGAAAGAAAGACCGATTGTTATATGTCCTCCTGTTCGGGTTCACCGTATTCTGCGTGCCTCTTTCTCATCCTGTCTGCCGCAGCAGTACTTTTTCAGCTCCTTTCTCTGCTTGCTCTTTCTTTTTTTTGGATTCGAATATGCTTTTCCCGGCTGTACTTTCGTTGAAATTTGGAATGGGTCTACCATGGCTCAGATATGATCGGCAAGCAATTTGAAAGTGGCAATGTGTTCGGAGATTAAAGGGTAAAGTTAGTACAAGCGTTCGGAATTAATTGGTACGTACTAGGGCCTAGAAAGGGAATCAAATACAGTGCACTCACATCGTGCAAAACTTTTCCTTTCTCATTTCTTTAGCCTGCAACCCTTGCGAGATAGTAAAAGACTTACTTTATCAAAGAGTAGATAGTAATATACGCGAATCTATTTATACTCTCTGCATAGAACACAAAGCCTTCTCGTGCTGGACATGTGGTTATATATGTTTTCCCGACAATCGCACATTATCTAGAAAATGCTTTCACTACTCTTTTATACTCGTAGATATATCAACGAATGTGTTTCTCGTTCACTGTATCATATGTTTTGCACCGTGTCACTACTGGCATCGTGGCAGTTTAGTAAAAAGCGATCATTCACCGCGTCTCTTACTCTCTACTGTGGATGCAGTGTATTTTTCCCGTTTGTGATTTAGGAATTGCGCGAAAACGTGCACCCCTTGCGTTAATGGTGATTACACGAAAGCTAGCACGTACATTAGTTAGCAAAGAGTTAATTACACGCTCATCAGTCAAGAAAATGGGCAGGGTAACTGGACAGAGAGAGAGAAAGAGAGAAAGAGAGAGAGAGTGAGAGAAAGAAAAGTGGATATTACAACGCAGTTAGGATTCCGCGAACACTGTGCCACAGTCAAACTACCGCTAATATATAGGTATTTATATATATGTATAGATGTATATATAAAAATAATATATATACGTTTCAAGAACGGTAACGACTCTTTAGAACCATTAAAAAAGGCGACCCACCGGTTGAGGCTGCCTGCCTCTCCCTCTGGCAGGTGGCGGAGGCGGCGCGTGATCGAAATAGTAATCTTCGTATCGATAACAGTCATCGTAATATGGATCACTGTAGCCACCTCGATAATCCCAATAACCGTAATAGTCGTAATCATAATCTATAAAAACACACATTACAAATAGACCCAAATTTAGCCACGATATATCCAATTGGCAACTTACTCAAATAATACTTGTCTCGTATAAGAAAAGGCATGCCGGGAAAAGATGGTCTTTCAATGCCAATGAGGAAAAAAAAAAGAAAAGAAACAAAAAGTACGTTAAATGTAGTTGCACGATGGCATTTACGGCTTTTGCGTCGGTGAACAAACTAAGAGGCGCGGTTTAACCAAATTCTCGCAAAACGCTTTGTAATATACTTTGTATGGATAAATACTTAGCAACGATTACCCTACCACCATCACGTATCCTGAGATGGTACGCCCTTTGGGATCATCGAAAATTTATACGCTATTCTCATCCTTATACCTTCCTAAAGAACTAACTATACTTGTTTCACCTGAGACCCTAATCTCTCGTCACACCCGCATTGGGCGCACACAAACACGAAGAACAGGAAACCCTACAAATTTCTTGCGGCTTTTAATCCGAAATTTTCGATGATCTCGCAGCGTACACTTGAAGACAGGTAAAGTTCAACATAAAGGGAAGAAAGTACAAGACTACAAATTATATTCTACAACGCTGCATTCATCATTCATAATCGCGGCTTACCTATATCCTTGAGAGCTGTAAACAGATTTTTGAATTGATGATGCATACATAGTCAACGAAATACACACGTTCACATAAAACAAAAATAAAAGAGGTTGGCTCTCCCTGGCTATGTGCGTGATTGGTACACGAACACAAAAGTAAATCTCACTAAGGGCACCATACATAAGAACAAAACAAACAATACACATGCAATTATCATTTAGTTAAAAAAAAAAGAGAGATAGAGAGAGAGAGAGAGAGAGAGAAAACAGGGGTCACAGGAAGTGGTAGTGGTAAGGCAACAAGGTGCTCCTATTGCAAGATTAAGCTAAACCTGAATTGCATATGTATAAATAAATGCATACATATGTATGAAAATCACAGATAAAAATATGACTAGCATCTGCAGTAATATTTGATTTCCTATCATTTTAGTCCCGCGCTTTCTTATATTATTCTAATTCTCTGCTGGATCAACAAAAATTGTAACGAGCTAACGCGGAATAAAAACTATACAAATCAAACAATAAACAACATTACAAAAAAAATTGAATTTGACGGACAAATCAAGTACACTGTGCACTTTCTCACTACAACCTTCTTGAAGGATGTGGTGTGATAAGGAGATCTGGGTCTCTTAAACGTTTCATGATTTTATGTAGTTTCAAATATTCTACTGGTATTCTGTTTAAAGGATTGTATGTTCCCGCGATACTGTCGTAAACAGACTGAATGGAGTGTGGTGTTGGTCGAGGTCTATAAGGAAAGGTTGGACTCGAGGATGTTGTAATTTGGCGTTAGAAATGTTTAATTTCTTGTCTCACATATTGACCATGCGCGAAAGCCAAAGGTATGTAGTGAGATAGTGAAAAATCCCCAAAAGCATGCGGGATATTTGTATTACGTAACATTACCATAGAATATGAGTACAAATGATCTAAGATTATGTTTATTTAAATCTGAAAAATAAAACATTATTTAAATTGAAGCCAGTTCCTGCGAGGTGCCCAAGTTTCTCGGGACACTATCGTAATCAGTTTCGAACTTTGCCCTGATGCGCGTAACTAACGAAACCGTATTAGCAAATGTCGCAGCTCGCACGACTATTAATATAATGATAATAAAAAAACAAAAACTCGAGAAAAAGAACTCTTCTATTATTACTGCAAAACGATATACTTTCTATTCTCTCGCGAACAAATCTTAGCGTTCATTATATTTACTACACGCCTAATCAAATTACGCTCATAAATAATAATTCTCACTTCACTAGGTTTCAGTTATTGTCTAAATCTTAAGTTAGATGTGTGAACGATGGGTGGATGGTAACGCCTACGTTCAAAAAATTGCACAAAGCTGTATATTAAAAAGTGACAAAAACACAAGTTCGTGTTACTCAGCAAGAAGGTCATTTGTTAGAAGGATCGTATGCGTTACGTATCAAACCTCCGAACATGTACATTACATACAAATACGCATGTGTGTATATATAGGAGATAACATTAATTAAGATGACTAGTGAATTGTACTCACCATAGTCGCCTCGTCCCATCTGTCCTCGCATACCTGCACCAGTACCCCGAGGACCTTGTCCAGGTCCACGAACTGGCATCGGTCCTCCCATCATGCTTGGATGAGACGGTGAGCCGCTGAAAGGGTAAAAACTTTTTGAACGGACAACGTGACATTTCTGTTATACTTTGGTGCGCCTCCTCGAAAGGAAGCGAATTCATTATTGTTCAATGCTAACTTACCCAGTTCGACCCTGTAACATTTGCATCATTCGCCGTTCCCTCGCACGTAGCATTTCTTCTTTCTTCTTTTTGTCCGAGGGTGGTTTTGCTAGAGAAACTTCTATGTGGGATCCCGCTATCTCCTTTCCATTTAACTCGCTCATTGCCTGTAACACAGATGTTCCACCTTTAAGTTCTAGGAACTATTGTTGGGAGAAAATCTCCTCTGCCAAAATAACGATAAACACCTTCACTGCATTATCTCTTTCTTCGAAATGCACAAAAGCGTAGTCTTTAATCTTTTTCACTCTTTCGATCTTGCCATACTGCTCGAAGACCTCCTTGAGCTTCTCTTCGGAACAATCTTGCGTCAAGTTTTTTACATATAACACACGAACCTTGGGAGAATACAAGGGATAATAGTTATGGCAACGAATTCTTGAAGTAATCATAAAGGATAGTGAGGAGCCACTTACTTTGGACATGGTTTGTTCATCAGGCTCTTCTTGAGGATCTGCCCAATCAACTATGATATCACAGCTCCAAACGGTGATGCGACCAGAACTTAATCTTCGCTTAGCTAAGGAAGCTGCTTTGTGAGATTCATACTCCAAGAAGCAAAAGCCCCTATTTTTCTTCTTATTATCCGGTGAACTGTAGATAATCACCTCCGTCAGGCCAGCTACATGGTGGAAAATTATAAAAAGAAATCAGTACACCTTCTCTCTTTTCGTGTTGAGAGTCTTAAATGAGAGAATAGCTACAGGTAAAAAATAGAAACTCTGCCAAAGTTCAAAACATAAGTTTAAGCCCTTGATATGCTCTCAAGTATTATGACTGCCATGAGAAAAGTGCGCGGTTTTTATTAACTATAATTATACTAGTTGTAGTTTTCCTTAATATTTGTGTTAGAACGTAATTAGTTTTTATGCAACAATCCAATTCACTAACTTTTAAGATCCTCGTATAATATCCGGTAAAAGAAAAGGGCAACAATTACTGTTATACTTGAACAATTTGCAAACTGATAACACAGATAGGTCAAACTTGAATGTTTTGAAGTATATATCAACGGAAATAATGCATATATGCATTTATATATATATATATACTTGGTTTGTGTGTGGTTCTTTTGTATATTGGACAGGAGAGAGTAACGAAATGTACTAACTAGTAAGTCAGATTATAGTTCAAACAAGAAAATACTGGGCTATAAAATGCACACTTCTTAAGAAACAAACGTTTTACCCAAAAGCACCCCCAATCTTCTCATTCTGTATTGGTTTATTCTGTGTCAGGATAATGTAACATTGCCCAAAATGAAATGAAGATTTTGGTGTGTTATCATTTCGCGCAAAGTGAATGAAACATTGTATGGATGAAGCTTTCGACTGATTACTTATTTTCTTGTAGATTTTCACGCAAGCCATGATTCTTCGTGCGACCCACATATGTGTAGAAATGTCACTCTAATTAGACGCACTCATTACGAAGGAGTGACATGATATATATAAAGATGCCGTAGAAATGTATATATACTACCTTGGTTGTTGCAACGCACTTATTGAAATTTATAGAAACCTATGCGTTTTCAATAGATGTACGCGCAACAAACGCGTACACAGTGTAGTAGTATGCGCATACAAGGAAAGTGATAGAGATACATGGTACGCGATAGGGATCCTGGTGAAATATCTTCTGTGACGTATGACTAAACGAAAGCGCTGAGTGCTTCGAAAGTACTACTGAAAGTTCAAGGATGATGGATGTATTACTATGTTCCTGAATTATATCACTCACTCGAAGTACAACCATGTGACAAACCACTTTCTAGGACCAAATACAGAGGAAGCGGAAAAATAGTGACTTTTACCAAGTGAAATATATTGTTCAATCGGTTTAAAGAGTAAGCAATGGAAGTTTGAGTTCGACAGTAGAGCACACTAAAAATGCAAGACAATTGGAATCGCTATAAAAAAAAAGAAAGATTGCAAGCTCTATTGAAAATCCAGGTAAGCACATCGTATTCTCCCCATTAGTGTAAAACGCCCTTAAATTGGAATAACTTCCAAACTGCTTTTTTCTCTATGCCAACTGAGCAGTCTTGAAATTTATGAGTATAGACTCCACTCAAATGCATAGGCAGAGTATCATTATTGAAAATAGTTTTCATGCCATTAGAAATCTCATGCACTGCAGTGGACTCTGTTACATATACACAAAGGCTGACACTCTAAAAATCAGAGCTTTTTCATTGTGTGCTTTTTCGAGGAGGTATGGGGTCCCTTTTTCATATATGAAATAGATATCTCAAACACGGTTTCTAAGTTCAACCAACAATTATCTAACATGGCGAATGGTTATCTGGTTCAACGATTTAGTTTACCCTTGTAAATCACTCTACAAAAATAGTCTTCCTCTCCTTCCTCTCAGTTTAAAAGATGCTACTGAATAAGAAGACACCGAAATTAAGACATATGATTCAATCGTAGAAGAGTCCTATCAGCCTACATATTCATGGAAAATTCTTCTACATCTCCTGACTGGTCGCATCGCTCGTATCTGAGATCTTTTGCGTGTAGAAATAACAGGATGCGTTGTCCCATTTTTAGACCAAAAAAAAAAGAAGAGAGAACTGACTCAGTGTTTCTTTCCCTAAGTATCCAGCGATCTCCCCACCCTCTCTGTGTCCACATTGTGATGACTGATGTAAGTACATCTCAAAGTCGTATACGGTTTAGCAGATGTTTTGACATAATCACTTACGGTGTACCGGAATAACATTTGTCGAGATAAATATAGCTACGCTTATTTTTCCAAAGTTGCGGTATGGATGGTCAAGCCGGGGTTGCAGTTGATACTGACGTGTCGTTGTATTGCATCGTGTGTCCCAAAACCAACGAGAGCCGAGATACTTTAAGAGTATGATGGATATACTCGATAACATTTCCGAGAATGTGTTGTAGTGAGTAAGCTCAAAAGTGGACAGTGAGAGAAAGAGAGAAAGATGGGAGGGATGGACTGGAGACAATGCACAAGGTATGCTAATGGCGTCAAATATAAGTGAAACATGAGAAAGTATACGATGGATATTATGTTACGACGAAATGTTTTTGGGCTCGCCTTATTGTGAGATTGAAAATTTTGATAGTCCTTGGTTGTGAGACACGACGGTTGGAATTTGTCGTTAATTGGTCACGCGACGATATTGATATCACGCCTTAGAGTTGTTAATATTAGCACATAGAGACGTTTACATATGTGTACACGCAAAAAAAGAAATCATAAAGTGAAGAGTTCACATTTCGACTGAAAGTAAATCTATCGGGACTTGCAAAAACATGTGAGACGTTCGAAGAAGAATAAAAAAATTTCGCTCGTAGGTTTTACCAATTTGTAAAAAATTTTCCTAATTGATAATGATGCAAGAGGGCTAGACTCAACCCACCTGGCACCTCTGCTACCAATCGGGTAAAAACTACCCATCGTTAAGAGAGAAATTTCCGTCCCATCATCTTTCCCATATAACTTGCTGCGGTTACTGCTGGCTGATTGAAGGACAATTGTCAACTTACGTGCGTGCTTTGTAAACTCTTCGAACAAGTCATCTCGGTCTCGATTCTTTGGAATATTTCCCACAAACAAGCGGTGATTGTTATAAGATACGGTAACACCAATCTTTTTCCCTTTCCGAATCTCATAATCATTCAGCTGTAAGAATAATGTGGAAGGAGAGTGCCAATTAAGCTTGCCTTTTACAATTTCACCTGCTTATTGGCTGTCTGAACGTAGGGTATTTCGTGAAGCGACCTTCAAGGACGTGGTGATGATTATTAGGAGGCGAGAACGTTGCGTCGGGGGGCAGAGTTTGACCCACCGAACGTAAGGGGGGGTTTTTTGGAGGGTTTGGGGTTTTGGGGGGGCGGGTCGGAAGACTGGAAAGGAACTGTCGGGGCAGTGTTACCGTCCAGATGATCAGAGTAACGGGGTTGCAGGTCGCTTGACAATCAAAACGGTCGAAGTGGTCGAGGCGGGGGAGCGATGTAATAATTAGAAGAGGGTGGGTGGGAGTGCCTGTCCGTTTGTTAGCGAGCCAAACGCCCCAGCGGTCCACGCAGTTCTCCCATACCCCCATGCTCGAGGCTTAGTCATGAATCAGGTAAAGTACTTGTGAGGCCGCGGTACGTAGAATACGATTTTACGCATTTTCTAGTATATATATATATTCGGCGCACATCATCCGGATGAAATACGGTTCCCCCCCCCATTTTCTCTTTCCATTTCCTCGCCTCTTTTTCCAGTAGATAATATAAAAGAAGTCGAAGGTGCACCGTCAAGCAAGTGTGGCAAATCGACCAGACGCAGAAAATTAGGATCGGGCTGACACCAGGAAAGGGTCGAAGGTGTACGCGCACATACGTGTATTACTTATGTACGCGCATATATGTGTGTATAAATGAAGAGCGAGGTACACAGGCATATAGAAACGAGTGTAGAGATGGACATATGTATGCGCAGAGAAATATGCATATGCGAATGTATGGAGGAAGCGGATAAATCATAACTCAACCTAAAAATGCGAGGAAAAGAAGACTTGGACCAGAGAGGTGTTACTGTTCACTAATAAACCGAGAGGCAAGGAGACTGACCAGAACTGAAGGTGCCGTAGGTGTATATATGTATAGAAAATTGGTATATGTATATCACGCAGTAGATCGCATAGCCGCGCGATCCCTCGAATGCTCCGTACTTCCATACCATCTACAACCACTACTTAAAAGCTACCACTCTTAAGTTACAATACAGGTAGACAGGTAGGTATAGGTAGGTAGGTAAGTACACACGCCTCGAATTCACTTTACCTGTTAAATTACCAAATTCCTTCAAGATCTCCTCTTTGCCTTTTGTCTTTGGTATGTTCCCCACGAAAAGTCGTAGATTAGGAACACTAATGTTTACTTTCAGATTCTTGCCGGGTTTTATTTCGTGATTATCGAGCTGTGGGATGAAGAAAACAAACACATGCCTAATTTTGTCCAATGAGGTAATTCGTATTTTAGGTAGTTACGATAACTAGCAAAATTTAGGAAAAATTTTCAAATGTGCAATTTAGGAAAACAATTAACATGGTGTGGTTCCATGAAAGCGAGAAAGTGGCATGCGCTTTGTCGCTCGAGTCTTCACAATATAGCAAACCGGCGTTCGCGTATCATGATCCTGTAAACAAATTTTAAGCCTACCAATTTTCAAAATTTTGTTACAAAAATTGTCACTGTCCAATGTAAGTCAACCAATTAGTGAATGCACCCCTAACCAATTAGACCACACGAGATATAATTTACATCGCTTTTTCAGGAAGGTTCTCCACTCCCAATTTTGCCCACTGAGCAAAGAGGAGAGCTGGAAAAGAAACTCATCCATAGGATATCATTAACATGTATATTTGAAAATGCATAAAGGTGGGTAAGACAGACAGACAGACAGACAGACAGACAGGCAGACAAAGACAGGTAGATAGCCAAACAGAAAGATAAGTATTCATACGCACAGAGATATGCCGCGCGTATACACACATCGATATACACGCGCGCCAGTGTAAATTTGTGAGTACATACGAATCTTTCCTCTATCCCTCCCCTCTTCCTCCCCTCTCTCTCTCCCTCTTGGTGTCATTGTTAAATATATGGGACAAGTTGGATGTAACAATATATTTATGTATGAATAAATGGTCACTGACATATACATGTGAGACTGTTATGTGGATTGTTCCTAATTGAGACAGCAAAACCTCGCAAAAAATGTGGCTCTGGTGGACGTTATTGGAAATAATGCAATATGTTAGCATTGAAACTATCGGATAAAAAACAAAGTAAAGCGATATCAAGATGATGGAGAACAAGCCACATAGAGATGTAAGAACATTCGTTCGAAATGTTTAATCTATAAAAGCAAACTTTCCAAAAAGCAAAGCGTGTCGATGATTAATTCATTGAATACATTTATCAATTCAGGCTGATCAAAACTAACTCAGCATTAATGAAGAAATAATAATTATATAAACAGACGCGTGTTCCTAATGGCACTTGTCCTACAGACCGTTTTGCGGCATCGGGGCAGCAATAGCGCTTGCAGAAAGTAACGAAGCATCGAGGAACAAAAAAAAAAACAACAAAGTGGACAGAAACTTTAGGTATTACTTAAACATTTCGAAGAAGTACAAATTTTGGTAGCAATAACAATTTTGTAACAATTCTAAAAATTCCAAGAACTGAAAAGTAGAGAGGATCGCTCGTCAGTAACAGTTCGTCGAAAAACTAGGAGTAAGTTTGTGTGTACGCTTCACAAACACGTACCTACATCGAAAAGGAAAAGGGGTAGACAAATCAATTTACATACCTCCTTAACGGCCTGTTGTGCTGCCTCCCTGTTTGTAAAAGTGATAAACGCGTATCCCCTGTTGCATCCTGCCATAGGGTCCATCATCAGTCTCAAATCCCAAATTTTTCCACATTTCTCAAACAACGGAATTAACTCATCTTCGTACATATCTTTTGGAATTTTTCCACAAAAGACCTATACATCAATTGATTGTGAAGAATCCGGCTGATAATAGTAGACAATATATAATACGTGTCTTTGGAACTGTGCCTGTGAAATATAACTTACCTCACATCCGGTACCTGGTGTTGGACCTTCCCAGTCTGGAGGTGGCCCTCCATATTTTCTCTGTCCTGTTGTCACATCCAAGGAATAACCAGTTCTTTCGAGAATCATCTGTAAAAAAAAAAGCAAGGCACATACATGAATATATAATATTATTTTTAGATACCAAAAGAGAAAACATACTCTAAGCAGCATTGTATTTACCTTTATTTTATCCTCATCTGGTGCCTTAGGTGCTGTGCTTGTGCCTGTGCCTTGTCCAGCACGACTTTTTTGTCTATAAGTTTTCATAACTCCGCAAAGATAAGCGGACTTATTTGAAACATGTTCTAAGTTGGATTCGAGAAATTGTGTGAGTACATTCAATGCACCCTCGACGGGGAACTCCCGTAGAGCATCCAATGCCCTTTCGTCCAAATCTTCGTGCGCCAATTTTCCTGTCTTATAGATTTCGTCAAGTTTAGCGGCTACTTTTTCATCCAGTCCATATTGAATAAGCTTAACAAAATCTTCTGTTCTTTCTCCATATTCCATCTCCTCCTTTGACTGTTTTTCTTCCATTTTTATTTCCCCATTCCCCTCTGCCATAGCTGGAAAAATTGCAATGTCATTTATTATTTATCATGTTGCATTGGTAACAATTAGTGATACATTCATTCTTCCCAGAATTGTCTATCATTGCCAAATTAGCAATTTCATTTTAAATCTGCCACTCCAAAAATACCATATGGTAGTAAAAATTTTATTTAAATTATCATATCTTTTAGTGCCAATGAACTTGACAATGATTATATGGATTTTTAGTACTGTTTAAAATAAATTTCTGTATCGAAAAAAAATCATTATCGGACATGCACATGTTTTTCAGCTCGCAAAAAAATCCTGTGTGCAAAGACTGTAATGATTGTAGAAGCAATAAATCGATAAAGAGTATTTGCAGTAATTGATTAAATATCGGAGAATAAAAAGAGCTGCAACTGGAGCTTAAACTGCAAGATACGAGTTCGAATGGAGCTTGATAGATATTACCGTCGAATAATTCTTAATTATTATCGAGTGTGAGCCCTGACGACAGCGTGCACATTGCCAATTACAACGTAAAGCGGATATGCATCGCAGGGTTTCATGGGTTTCTTGTTCCCACGAAAGAAACACTATAATCCCTCGGGTGATAAAGAAAAAAGGCCGAAAGAGAGAAGAAATGTATGCAAAAAATGGTCGAAGTTCATCAAGGCGGGAATATGCCTCGATAGGTAGGGGCGGCCGTTTGCACGAGAATCAGCAGCTTTTTGCAGAGTCTGCACGAAAATGGAGTATGCGAAAGGTGAAAATCTGGTGCATCACTGAGAGGGGCATCACTTGAGTAGTCGTGGAGAAGATAGCCGGCGAGAGGAAGGCAAATATAAAGTTTCCCGCGTGAACGCACGCACCATGTACGAGTGGAAGAGCCGCGTATATATTAACGTTGTGAGCGGCCGTTGGCACGGAAATGCACGGTCGTTTCTTGTACGTGACACTTGATGTCGACTTCCTAATTAAATGCAAGTCGGGCGGAGAATTTTCCCGGGGGGCCGGCGGAATTTTCGGCGGGAGAATGAAATCAGGCGAGACGGGACTCGCCGGGCGGCAACAAGCTCAATATATTGGATATATCCGGGATCCGATATCAGCATGCACCGAGGGACGCGAGCGAAATTTTTTGCATACAGTTCGCCGGCCGGCAATGGAGATGCATCCACACTTCTTCGGGAATAAGATGCACTTTTGCACTCGGAGTAGCACCGACACCTGCTTACCGCTTCGAGCGGCTCGCACACGAACGCCTTGCTTTTCCGGCGAAAGTAACACTCGCACGGGAATTCGGGGATCCTTGGCCGCGAAGACGGTGCATTTACCTTAGAAAATAAATGAACGGAACCCTCCTGCGAGGAAATGGCGACAGACGTCAACGTGATTGCAGACTACGGGGTTCACAAAACGACGCGCAAAGATACGCTCGAACCCAGCGACACAAGTTGGCCATTTTCTCTCGGGCACACTCGCGAATCCTGATTGGCCGGTGCAAAAACTGAGAAGAAAAAGTTGGCCCTGTGCAGTATGCACTTGTAAAATAACGAACCGCATCCGCAGCTTCCACGAGGCCCTAACGCACTTCTCCGAATAAATCTCAAGACCCGAGTACTGCCCGCAAGATTATTTTCGCAGATAACTCCACCTCTACGCAGCCCACCAAATATATTTTTCCTCCTCCTTCCGTAATATTGCATCGGACACCGCGCACTCGGCAACGCGAGGTGCCTCCAAAATGCAGCATGCACTTCCTTCCTCGGAGTTGCAGCAGCCTTCAGTATTTGTTCACAATTTTATTAGCCAAACTACCACAGTTATATAATTCAAATTGCGACTCCGCATTAATGATTCACCAATGATGGAAATATGCAATTTTCCCTTCTACCGACTATTGTTTATTGCCCCTCGCCACTTGTCCCGCTTGGCTCAATGCATATTTATTAACATTATGAATTTCTCTTACTTTCCATATCTCGCGATAACCAGAATTCCCGAGCTTTTTCAAGGCAATTTGTTCCTCTTGTCTTTTTTGCAACTAGCTGGACGCTTAGCGACAAGGACACGTTAACACTGAGCGGCAGGCGGTCTCAAAGAATAAAATAAGAGAATTGCAAAGTAAAGACTTACTTTTTTTTTCGACCAACACACATTAATACGAAAGTCTAGGGAAGAGAGCGCGATAATATTTTGCTGCATGCGGCCCGTGCAGCTATTACTTCATAACCTCTACGGAGAAATAGACGGCACGAAAAACAATAGTGGAGACTTGCAAATTCCTGCTATCTTTGTTCGGAGAATCGGGATTTTATAAGCAGAACTAAGAGAGATCAGTGGAGATTGGGGAGATATAAGCGTTCTAACATAATAAATAGTACCTGGGCCAGGATTGAACTCTTGACGATACTAATTTTTGCAGGCTTTCGGCTGCGGCACCAGACAGAACACAAGCAACAGTCACGACTTCTTGACAGGTATAAAATTCATATTCTTGACACCACAATCTTGTCAGTAGCCGATCACCGACGACGAATGCTCACTGGTTCCGTTTGATATCACCGAAGAACAATGTGCGTATAAAGTTATAAACACTGTATGTGAACCCGAACTGATGAATTAAACAGCGAATTTAGTGTTGTAGGCACTTGCGAAATTCTGGTAATATTGCAGTGATGGTGGTGAATGGAGTAAGGCCCGGGCGCAGCGTTTTGATACCGTGTAGTGCCTACATAGCCGTAATGCATAAATTGGACTGTCTCGCTGAAAGAGCGGTGCAATGGTGCAAGCCCCACAAAACCAAACCAGTTTGCTCGCTTGCTTGCTAGTTGCGCCCCAATCCAATCCAATTCAACCGCTTACCTCTCTTCGCGGTATATGCGAGCCCCGCCTTACTCAGGACCGTCCGAACCCTTTCCCGGCCACCGTTCTTTATCCTGTATCTCTCCCTATCTCAAAACACAGCCAGCTTCTCTTTCTAAATCTTATACTTTGAACCTTACATTTCATACCGCCCTTATCCCTTTCGTCCTCTACCCCTACCCCGCCACATCCTTCTCCCTTTTTACACCTCCGCTTTCATTTCCCTACCTTTCCTACCGTACAGCCTGGCCACCTTTTTGTCGCTCCACCAGACCAATGGTAGGGCTCTCCTCTCCGGCTATTGCATACCATCCCGGATTCGTGCATCCCAAAGAATTTCCTATTGATAAAGTGTGCATTAGGCTTAGGCTGCGACTAGATGTCTCCCATTGTAGGACATTTCTTCGTGAATTGAGCGAGGCTATTGAGGAGACCGACAGCTCTTGACTCGAATTACGAGTAAGAGGGCCCATAGAATAGACAAGTACACTTGTCCTCTACGTTCTTTCGTCACTTCTATCGAAATCTAAACGCACCTCCATTTGATCGTCTCCAAAATTTAGTAAAACTAAGAATACTCTCGGTTACTTTGTTCTCAGTCTTTCGTCATACATGTATCGCATAAATAATATTCGTACAATGTTCGAAGAATCGATGTGAAAGGGATCTGAAATTCAAGTTGTGAACGATCCGTCTTGCCTTGATGACCATAAGAGGTTTATGAAAGTGCAGCTGGGTTGTAACTTAGATTGCCAGGATCACCGGTATTCCGGGGGTGCGATAGAATGCTTGGACAGTTAATCTATGAGAAGATTAGGGTTTTATCTGAAAGATTCGTAAGTTAAAAGGCGCATTAATGCTAGAGCCGGAGATATGAATAGTCTAGACGTAAGAAAATCGCGTGGAATGTACTTTGTCTTAGAGCGCAGCTCGGTACAAAGCATAAAGGGACTGGGAGCATGGAGGCAACGGAAGACGGGACAGGGCACAAGAGGTACGATACGATCCTGATCTCAACCGTAAGCCGCCTGTCTGGTTGAGCACGCACCCGCGTCCGTCGAACCACTAAGAGAGAAAAGGAACAACCATGCTCACACGCTCGCTTGCAGAAACCTGTTCGCGCGGATCTTTTCTACTTTCTTGACAATTATTTTTATCCGACATATGACGTCGTTGCCCGCGTTGCTCAGAAACGGGAGAAGAGGATCGCGTCTCTCCGATGATCGAAAATTCGTCGGGAAAGGAAAAAGGCTTTTGTTCGAGCGAAGCATTCGCGCCGTTTCCTTTCTTCCTGCCACAGCCAACTTCCTTTTCTCGCGGCTTCATCCGTTATTTTCTCGCAAAAGGAACGCTTCCTTTTTCTTTCATTCCGCTATCCTCCTTTGCCTCCCTTTCCACCTCAACCTCCCGCCTCACCACTCTCAGCTCTCGTTCTCTCCTCTCGCTACTCGGCTGTCTGCGCTTCTCAGACAATGCACTTTTTACACAATTCGTGCACCATTGTCGTGGGAGGTCGAAATTTGCCCTGTGCTTTGCAAATTATGGGAAAAATTGTCTCGTATCCTACACATACTTCACCATTTCGATTACACCAAGAAATGGATCATTGTCTCAGGCATAATCGATCGATAAATTATATCTCTCCACTGTTATATTCACCAGAGAAACGAACATCCACTCTCAGTACAGCTGTGATAAAATTATAGGACACAAAAACCATTTATTTAGACTCGAAGTACTATATTCTTTCCAGGATCAGTTGAGAATTTATTAAGAAAATCCGCCAGATCGATTGTAGATGGTATAGACTTACAATAGCTGGTAGGGCGAAAAAAAACAATCAGGTTTGAAGAGAAGGGTAGCAGGATGCCAGATAACCGAGCAGACAGACGAATCTTAATAGCAATATTTAATGATCATCTGCGAGAGACTGTTTCCCACGTTAATATCGGGAATCTGAGCGTGGTAAGCTGCAAAGCAGTGAGAGGAGAGAAAGAAAGAAAGAGAGAGAAAGAGAGAGAGAGAGAGAAGAAGAGGTGTAGGGCGAAGCATGAGGATTTTCTCAGGGCCCGAGTGGCACCAACAGCAGCATTAACTCGGGCCAGACCCCCAGCAAGTTGTCTCCTTGTCCAGAAGACTTGTTTGGCTATGAGAAATTCTCCTTTTTTTGCGGATAAATAGGGGTGAACCTGTATTGGGACAATAATGCTACAGCAAGCGGAATACCTTCATACTTGGGGGAGCGGAACCCCTAGGGGGTCGTTGGACTAGGGCGCTACGAAAATTATCATAATAAAGGCTGCCTAGATGTTATCTTGTATTAAGTCATACTTTTGTTTCATCTTTCTCTCTCGAAGAACTCTTCTGCCAAAAGTTTTAGTTTTGCAATGCGCCAATCGCAATTCGTACCAACGAAAAATTGAATATTCTTGCTATTTTATAAAGATATAATCGTAAGAATATTCCTGCTTCGTTCAATGTGCGACATTATACGGCAAGAATTATTTCTCGACTGCGTAGATTTCTCATTTTACAATGAAAAATATTCCAGTTGAACTTTGAGCATGTTGAGGTTAGATTATACCCTTAATACTTTTTACTTCCAATACTTTACTGATGATAATTATACGCAACAATGATTTGGCGAGCGCTTTTAAGTAATTCCTACGTGTAAAAATATTTTCGAACTTAAACTTAAAGCACAAGAACGCCTCGCTTATATTTTCGACGAAATTTCTTTAATAATGACGGTGCTGTTAATGTGCCTACATTTCGACTTATAACATTTATAGAAAAATCTGCTTCCTGCTTTATAAAGATTTAAAGCAAGTACTAAAGTTGCAAATATATCAACATTTACCAAGTGGAAGTTGTGGCGGCGGTCGGAAGTCGAGTTCAACTTTAGTCATCGTAGTGTGACGTCAGAACCTTTAAAAGCTTCGGATAGGTAATAACGAAGCGTGGCTGGGTGTGTTGCTGCTGCTGTTTATGTATGTGAAGCAGGCGCGGTGCAGCGTGAGTAAACCGCGTGCACCGAGATCGAATATTTACTCCAGCTTCAGGCGTAGTTTGCTTTTGTTATTGAGCCAAGGGCATAGAACAATGATTGGATTTTGATTCTCGTGACAATTGGCGTGTTCGGCAAAGAAAATGGAGTGGAGATACAATGGGAATTACGCGATCCTGATCGCGTGCCTCTGTTTGGGCGTTGTCGGTCAGTATGAGTGGCAAATACGAGATCCATTCGACGAGGTTCGAGTGAGAATGGATAAGATCAACGAAGAGAATTGCCCCATTCAACATCTCGGCGACCTTTATTTACCCGAGGATTCGGTTTCGCACTTGCCCGATATCAAAGACATCAACATCAATCCTGTCTTCCCAAACAGGACTGCTCTCTTGCATCTTCATAATATGGCTCTTAGCAGATCTTTCTTTTGGAGTTATATTTTACAATCACGATTCATTCGACCCGCGATCAACGATACCTACGATCCAGGAATGATGTATTACTTCTTATCAACGGTCGCTGATGTTTCTGCCAATCCATACATCAACGCATCTGCAATATATTTTTCACCCAACATGTCCTACTCCTCTTCGTACAGAGGCTTCTTCAATAAAACCATGCCTAGATTCGCACCAAGAACATTCAGAGGGGATGATTTTAATGATCCTATTCATTTGGAAAGGATTTCAACAAGAAACACTTTTATAGTGCAAGATCTCGGTGCATTTACCAAATCTAGATTTAGCGAAGATTATACGACGGATGATTATAGGATAAATGAATGGTAAAGGAATATTTTATTTATAAAATAAATCTGACAAAATTTAAAGATATAACATGAATTTTTTAATGTGTATTTTATCATTTTTAAGGTATAAAAAGTGGTTACCAGACAAGGTGGATAAAAGGCATGACACGAAGACAACTTATCAGATAGAAATCAGATATGCAAATAATACTAATGAAACATTTTCATTCCATGGTCCACCAGGTATTTATTCATTATTGCGAGGATAAATGTTTGCATTGCTAAAATATTTGTACCATTCAGGTGCTGATGAATACCCCGGACCTGTGAAATGGACAAGGCCTTACTTTGATTGTGGCAGATCAAATAAATGGCTAGTTGCTGCGGTAGTACCAGTTACAGACATTTATCCAAGACATACAGGATTTAGACATATTGAATACCCAACGTATATATATCTTTATTACAAGTCCTTCAAACATTTTTCTTTGTAAATCGATTCCATTATTTGAAGATAATTATTTCTCTTTTAGATATACAGCAGTATCTGTAATGGAAATGGATTTTGATAGGATTGATATAAACCAATGTCCAAAAGGGAAAGGCAACAATGGACCAAATAGATTTAAAAATACAGCAAGATGTAAAATAGAAACTACTGAGGTGTGAAAATATTGGGAAAGTGGTATTTCAGATATATAATCCACAGATTTACTCAAATATATTTTTCAGTGCGAACCATTACATGGATGGGGATTTAGGAGAGGTGGTTATCAATGCAGGTGCAAGCCAGGATACAGATTGCCAACAGTAGTTAGACGACCATATCTAGGAGAAATTGTTGAAAGAGCTACGCAAGAACAATATTACAATGGATTTGATTGCACCAAAATTGGATGTATGTATTTCATGATTACATCCATGTTATGTGTATTACATTCATTGTTATTTAGGGGTTCACAAAATGCCTGTGCAATGGGAAAAGGCGAAGCCGTATGTTAGAGAAAAATATCTTGAGGAATATCATCAATATAGGAATTATTCCACTGGACCAGAAGCATTACATACACAGAAGATGAATATTGATCAGGCAGTGAAATTCATTCTTAGCGTGAATTCACGAACATGTAAAAAGTATGTGGGATTAGTAACAGCAGATAATTGGCTTGCTATGAATTTTATAGTTCTTTGTAATAACTTCTTTTTTCCATAGTTACACTACAGAACAGTTAACGTTACGCGGTGACGTTAGCTTCGGTGCTAAAGAGTTCTTCGAAAACGAAGCTAAAATGGCAACGCGTTTAGCTAACTTTATTAGCGCATTCTTACAAATTTCCGATCCTCATGAAGTTTACTCTGGAAAACGTGTTGCCGATCAACCGTTGACAGAAGATCAAATGATTGGTGAAACCCTGGCTTTGGTCCTCGGCGATACGAAGATTTGGTCGGCAGGGACATTCTGGGATCGCAACAAATTTACGAACCGCACATTTTTCGCACCGTTCGCTTACAAGACCCAACTAAACACGCGAAAATTCAAAGTTGAAGATTTAGCACGACTTAACGATACTGGTAAGCATATCAATAATAAAAACTCGGTATTGCGATCCTTTATAAACAAGTACTACTACCGACTTTCTTCGCAGACGAAGTATATACAAAGAAGGAGTACTTCCAACTTTTAAAGCAGCGATGGGCAACGAATTTCGATGAGTTAGAACAATATTTTATGAAAATCAAAATCCGATACAACGAGACTGGTGAATACCTGAAGAAATATGAGCACTATCCGAACTCGTATAGGTAAGAGTGGTATGTCAAAATAATTTGTCAGTTTATAAGAAAAAAAGAGGAGTCTGGTGTGGTATCGCGATATAACAGGATTAAAGCTATGCAGACTTCGGTAGAAGGGTAAAGAAAGCGGGTAGGGAAGGGGAGGGGAGGGGAGGGGCGAATGAATTTGATCTGCTAAATAGGATTTATCTTAATGTGTGGGAACACTCGACCCCGTCTCTGTATAGGGCGGCAAACCTGAATCACGGCCACTGGACGACTCCCTACTTCGATTGCAACGGCAAAGTGAAGAAATGGGTAATTACCTATGCATCCCCCTTTTTCGGCTGGGACAACTTGAAGGAGAAACTGGAATTCAAGTGAGTACCTCCTCCGTCTGTATGGGATCGTCCTCTCTCTCCCTATGGACCAGGCAAAGCGAGTATGGGATTCTCAGGATCGGGGAACCAGTTTGATTATACAAGGAGGGAGATCGTGGAAGATCATATTTAATATTAAAAATACTTACAGAGGTGTCGTAGCTGTTACCATGGACTTACTGCAGCTTGATATTAATCAATGCGACGACGTTTTTTATGCGCCCAATGCATTCAAGCATACGCATAAATGCGATAGGAAAACATCATACGTGAGTTCGCCTATGCAATATAAGTTGATGATATTTAATTTGCACAACGTAAAATATTTATTAGGCACAAATTTACTGATATCCTTTGTTCACATTATGATAAAACTAATACTAATAAGTGCAATTAAAAATTTCCAGTGCGTACCCATTCTCGGTAGAGGCTTCGAGACAGGTGGATACAAATGCGAATGCAAACAGGGTTTTGAATACCCCTTTGAAGATTTAATCACGTATTACGATGGTCAGCTTGTGGAAGCAGAGTTCAGTAATATTGTCAACGACCAAGAAACAAGGTACGTTTGTAGAGACGTACATTTTAAATACACTTGGCTCGCATTTGCGTGTTATTAAATACCACTTCGTTTTTCAGGTACGATATGTTCAAGTGTCGCTTGGCCGGCGCATCGTCAATTCACGGAAATTGGATGTTGCTCCTTTTGGCATTACTGATATTTAATTGGATTAGAAGATAAGTTTACGGGGAAGTAAACGAACCATAACTATACCGTCCATTAGAAACGTAAGATTAGAACGTGTTCATTAATATAAAAAACAATCCGTCCTAAGAAACGCAAGAGAATTTTACTCATACGAATATATACAGAAAATATTTGACTTTTTATATTATTGATGAAAGAAGAATGATTATATAATTTTTTACGAAGTGTTTTATACTCTTTTTACTGTAAAGAAGTACATTGTATATACCAGTTTTTAGATTTGGTATATTTCCAGTTTTTTGGAACTGTATGAATCCTTCCTTCTTCTTTGATTCAACATCAGAGCTAGTTTTTGATATTTATAATGCTCTATTGCACGTTTGTTACATTTTGGAGTCTGAATCTAATGTACAATAAAGCAACAACTACAAGAATATAAAGTGTAAGAAATATGCTGATGTACAAAGAAATAAATAAAAAGGATACCATCTGAACTTGTCATTGATACGAATTTTGCAGTTATGTGTGTAGATAGGTTCAATCAAGTTAAATCTTAAATGAAAGTAATTGCACTCTTCAACAATGAGCTAAGTATGCTTATTTATTTACCATTCTACCATCAATATATTATATTATATATACATGTGTTTAAATTCAGATATAATCTTATTCAAATGTATTGTATATACGCTATAAAGGAACAATATAAATTGTGTATATGGAGGTGTAAACACACATGTGCCTTTGGTTCCTGATAAATTGTTATACGATGCATTATTGTTCTTGTTTAGCTAAATAATTATGTCGTATGAATCTGCAGCCTTGTGTGATTTGTGCGATTTCATTCACAAAATGACAGGCAAACAGAAGCATGTTCCTTGGTTGGACTTTATATGCAAACCTCATGAACATTGCGGAATACAAACATAAAGCTGCAAAAGAATAATACCCTTGATAAGACACACACCATGTAGAATTGTAACGAAAGAGAAATGATGTTCTTGAATAAAGGTAAGGCAATTAATTGAAATAAATACTGAGAAAGATTTCTATAATAAACTAAGTGTTTTCGATGTCGAGGGTAGAAGAACGTGTTAATAATAAAGTGTGAGTGGGCAATAAAAGTACTTGAAAAACCTGAATGACTTCAGTTTAAGTGATCTTCATCTTTTTCTCGGCAAAGTATGAACGTTAACAGACGAGTGTACTCCGATAGGGGGAATGAGGTCAGAACTCATTGCAAAACAGGGTTGAACTAACCAAACGTCATTTTACCACTGATGAATTTCGGATCACGTTGAATATCTGCAATGGCAGCTATTGGTATACCCCAATTAGCGACAGGGCCCCAAAAGTGTGTGCTAAAACAGGATATTTCCACTGACACATTAAATCGGTATGCCAAGGAATGTATCTTGAAATTGCGGACTCATAGAAATGTTCAAGTCTTGCCTCATAAAATATTCACGAGTCTCTTTGCTCGTTACAATTCGCCTAATACGATTCATTTTGTCGATTTGTGCTTCCTGCAATTCACTTTATCACACACCTTTTCTAACGCGACTAGAAAAACTCTTTCGAAGACTGCACGGAGAGAGAGAGAGCGAGTACACACGATCTGTAAAATCTACAGAGACAGGGCAACGTAATTCCTCACGAGTAAGCATGTGCTCGATTAGCTAAGCATTTTGGACGCTATCCATGCCGAACAGTGCCAATTAATGAATAACTGAACTGCCTCAAGGTCCGATTGCATAATTCTTCGGGAAGAAAAAAATACACAATTTCTGTTATCTCATTGAACAACTACTGAAAGTGACTGTCAGGAGCAGTGCGTAGCCCAATTGGCTTAGGGAATCTAGAAGACAGCTGATATAGTTACGCGCGCACCATTCAAGTTCTTATTCAGGCAGAACTTCACTGGACTCTAACTCCAAAAACAATCAATCGTAAACAAACGTGAAAGGACACGGGAAAGGGAAACAAGACGCATAAGCATTAAACATAGTTTTAATTTAGAATAATCATCCAAAGTATGTACAAAGTTTTTTTATATATTATACTGCCGCAAAAACCTAACTCGTCTTCTCTCATTTTCGTAACATAATTACAAGGCAGGAAAGGATATTACAAAATGTACAGCTATATAATTCAAAGTCATTCCTATGAGGCTCGGGTTAACAGATCTGGTGTATAATAACGCGAAGAGGGCATAATAATATATGCATAGTATGTAGTTGAATGCGGGTCATGTATACTTACAGCAACACTATGTTTATTAACTGAGCTGAGCTTACTTCGATCCGTAGTAAATCAGTTTGACACGAAAGTAATATTATATATATGTACGTGTAGGTAATATCTAGGAGACAATTATTTATATACACACTCTCGATGCACGGTATAAAAATATTAACATTCCCGTAGGAGCAGGAGGTACTCATTGGTCGGCAAAATTTAAGAGCGCGACTCTCTCTCTCTCTTCGATTGCTCACAAAAATTACAAGCTTTTGTAATTCAGAAGTTGTACTACGGCGATCCTTTGTCAAAGGCCTATTTATATCCTACGTGACTACTGCGGTAATGTTCCTAGTTAGGAAGACACGCTTCTGGCGATCAAGATCTCGATTTTACTGCAACAAATTCATATTCGGCTTCGTAGCGGGGGGTACATGTCGCGTTCACACATCCTCGAAACTCTTTCAATCAAACCCTTAGCTTACTGCTACAAGAACATTTAAGGGCTTCATTGGAAAGATCGAGGAATGTACGATAGTGCAAGCTGGCATATCACAGGACTCCGAAGTGTGAAAATCCACAAGTGGGACTAGTCAGAATGACAACGTAATTCTCGGTATTGCATGCACCGAAAGAATACATCGTCCGACGTGGTACAAGACATTGCATGCAATCAAGTATTTCGCTTGAGATTCAAATGAGAATTTCGATCATTCTGCACCCTGTAATTCTACAGTCACTTTTTTTTTTCACAATTTCATCACCAATTACGTATCATATATAGTAATGTACAATTTCTTGAATCTTTTATTAGTTTAAGGATCGATGTGATATGATAATTCTTGCGCTATCGTTCCTTGCGCGTTTAATGACTAAGGTGTATGGGTGTGTAAAACGATGTATACAGAAGGTAAGATTAACACTCGTTAGTGTACAAGGATTACTTTTACTGATATTAAGAGTGAAACCCTTTGGTATTCGTGTTTGTAAAATGCGATGTGTCGCGTGGTACTTGTTGCCTGTTTTAATAAAGAATTTCCAGTTAACATATAAAGTCAGCTTTCTTTCATTAAGTATTAAATAGTATGTGCGAGTATGGCCGAAATGCTTTATTCAAACATTATTACGCCGTTCTATGTTAATGAATCACACTTTCTATACCTAAACGTAAGAGAATCATTTTCCATCATAAATCAGTTGCTTTTTCACTAGTATTGATCCACTTTTCATTTCTATATTATAAGGCACGTTTGTTTCGTTTAGAAGCTAGCAAAACTATGCATTTGTTCCACTCTACCAGGAGGAGGATTGAATATGCAACTCTTTCTCAACCATGATACGCGGTTTACTTCCCCGATTACAGACTGTCCTTGTCCTCGGATTCTAATTCATAATATGAGCAAACCAAACTGCATGCATTGTCTTCTTTTCAATTGTCATCAAACTGTACAACACACAATCAACACATCTATCATGCTAGAGATATTGAATAACAATTGGATATATTCGCACATAGGCTCATATTTTTGAAGTTCGTGGCTTTGCTGTGACATTTGCCTCTATCACACTTTTCCAATATCAAAATAGAGCATTCACTAAAAGAAATCATCAGCCTGTATATTCCCTTTTCCGTTTTATATATATATATTGTTCAATCAGGACCAGCTATGAAAGAATAAAGATTCTAGCTTCTCATGGACGTTTAACGTTAATGTGAATAAAATGTTTAATCTTTACTTTGTACATAGTACATACACATCGATAAGTCAGTAATACACTGTTTCCACTTCCAACGAACGAGCGATCCAGTAAATTGTATCTATTTCTTTTCGTCTATTAAAGTAGATTAGCTATAACTGCAGGTAAAGCAAGCATTGAATATTTAACGTCTTGCACCTTCGCGAGTAAAACGGTATATAGACAATTTTCCCACAGTGCTTAGCTGCACTCTCTTTCTCTTCCTCTCTCTCTCTTTTTTTTTCGTAAGGCAGAGTATTTTCATCGGTATATATTTTCAGTGGTCTTTCGTTCTATAAAAATAATCCTCGGTCGAAATTTCTTTGAGTAGTATTGACGCCTAACCGGAGTATACATGTAAAAGTATCGCAAAGGCTCTTTAAGCACTTGACCGTGTAAGATGTACAATTTTTCGGGGGGCGGGCGGGCGAGCGGGCGGGCGGGGGGAGAAACATTCATTCCATTCTTTCAATGGAAGACACGATAACAGCAAACCGTTCTTTTTTAAAAAATAGTTTAGGCCTAAATAACAATACCCCTTAGAAAAAGGCACCTTGTTCAATTTCAAACAGTGCACGAAACAGTGCACGAATAACATGTGTAACAAAGTTTAATTTGTTAATATTCTTCCATTTTTCTTTCGGCTGAATATATATATATCATTCAGTTTCGTTTTCGTTTCTCTTCACATTAGATATGAGGTGCACAAATGTTGATGACACACGCACGTCGGCACGATAAAATTCTCGAAGTGACGTTAAACTGCGTTTCAGGAACGCACTCGATGTCAATAGTAGTGAGACTTTTGTACATTTCTTAAAATTTAGTTTTGAGCTAAAAAGAAATTTTATTGGGATGGACTTTTTAATTTTTTGCGTTTCGTAGCTGATCAAAAACACTAAACAAACATGTATATAATGTATGCGGCATGATAGTGAATAGCTAATATTCCTTAACATTAGAGAATATTAAAAAATGTTTAAACAATTAAAAGCTGCAGAATACGCAATGAACACATTACATCCATTCAAGAGTCTATACAGTAATAATTAATAATTTTATAATAGTTATTATTTATAATATCTGCCATAGCATTTGATAAAAAAAGGATATGTTAAATAAGGCCGATACTTTTAAAAGCCACATTAATCTAATTATCTGCAATATCACAGTACTTGCTGAAACATACTAAACACGTATTTTCGATATGAAAGCCAATAAAAATGAGAATGGCAAGCAAGATATTTTTTTAACGAACAGGTCTCGCGAGAATATATTGCCCGGCCATCGATCATTTTCTCCCGTCTCTCTTTCATATTAGTCAAGCATCACATTTATAGTTATGTTTGATTTAAATACAACCTTCCCGTAAAATACGATCTTTTCGTCGACTGTCCTGTACACCACTTACGTCATTCTATAAAGTTGTACCATCACAAGATCTTTAATATCGTTCCTTACGTATCACGAAATCGTAGCAATAACTGCTTCGAAAAATTGAATAAATGCCCATGGAACTGAATTGCATGTCTTCCCGATTGGCAAATATTAACTGTGACGCTCTCCCACCGAAAACTAAAATAAAGCCAATGCGGTGGGGCAAAAGAAAACAGAAATTTTCGCTATCAAAAGTCAGCTAGGAATTTTAGGACTGTAAAACCTACGGAAAAACCTTTCATCGTCCTTCACACTTTAGCACATTCTGCATCAGAGTTTGTTCAGTTATGTAGTACGATACGCAATTATTGATATATATACGTACATATTATACACAGTGGTGGAGTATCGCGTATTTTACGTAATGAACTCTGAGTCTATCATCGCGCGACTTTCAAATATATGTCGAAAAATCTTTCAAAGATATATACACACTCTCCTACCGAACGTGCCCGGCATCCTGTTAATCTTTAATACGACTACGTACGTCATACGAGACTCATCAGCCTAATGTCATACGTAAACAGGGCCTTGATTGTCATTATCGTCCAAACTTATTCGACTAGGATACGCAGGACCACCACCGTCGTCAAAAAAGCGTCTAAATGTAAACTCAAAGAATCCGTGGAAGGGTTTACCGTTGTCTAAAAGTTCGTCCGACTTGTTCGAATCGGAGGTTTCAGAGTTTCGTAATTTATCCGGATCCACAGGATCGAAATTGCTTGTGTCGGTAGCATATTGTATGCGAGGTATATGAGGGGCTACTTGCCGACGTAAACCTTTCTCAAAATCAATACTCGCAAAAAATGGATGGCTCTTCACTTCATCTGCATTTTTACCTAAACGCCGGTCTGCCCCCACGCAAAGTTTTAAAATCAAGTCCATACCTTCAGGTGATAGATTTGCTTGTTTCGGGATATGAAGTGTCGTCTCCCAATTGATGACCTGTGGAAATAAATTGAGTTCTGAATAGGCAAGACGTACAAAAGGAGAAAGGGACAAACGAAATCGAACCACTAATGTTTACCTTATACTGTGTTTCGGCAGGTGTATTCGCTAAAAATGGTGGGGAGCCCACCAACATTTCGTACAATATAACACCGACACTCCACCAATCACACAGCTGTGTATATCCCATTCGTTGCAATACTTCAGGCGCAATATAATTTGGGGTTCCAACTAACGAATGCGCCAAACATCTTTGATGTTCTCTATGCCGCCTGCGTTCCAGTGGTTTTAGTTGAAGGCAACGGCATTCATTATTCCAATCATCTGTAGGATCCATAGAGTCTTGTTTGCCATGACCTAAGGCAAGATGTATTATTAATTAATGTGGAAAAGTTCATTTTAAAAAATACTGTTACGAAAAGCAAGCTGTACCATTTTGCTGGTAATATTTCGAATTATGAGTCCATCGAAATCCTGTGCATAGTCCAAAATCTGTAAGCTTGATGTGTCCATCACGATCGATTAAAATGTTATCAGGTTTTATGTCTCGATGAATAAAACCCATTTTATGAACGCTTTCAACAGCGCAAGTTAATTCAGCGATATAAAATCGTGCTAATGGTTCTTTGAAAATACCAAATTTAATTAGTAACGACATTAAATCTCCACCAGGGATATAATCCATCACGAAATATAAATTATCTTTATCTTGAAACGAGTAATAGAGCTTCACCACCCATTCATTGTCAGCTTCGGCTAATATATCTCGTTCAGCTTTTACATGAGCGACTTGATTTCGATTTAAAACATCTGCCTTCCTTAAAGTCTTCATTGCATAAAACTGATTGGTATCGAGCTTTCTGACAAGTGTTACTTCTCCAAATGCTCCCACTCCAATCGGCTTTATTTTCGTAAACATAGATTTGTCCATCTTTGCCCTCTTCAATCTGATGTAATTCGATTCCTTTTGCGATAACATTTTTCTCATTTGACATTGGGCTTCTGCGCTCAAGCCTATCTTAGCCATCTCCGTTTCTAATTGGAGCCGTCGATATAATCGTTGCTTGTGAGACTTTAATAAGTTCTCCACATGTTGCTCCATAAAGAATTTAAAAGCTTGAGGGGAATAATTGCGAACTTTGCAATCTCTTCGCTCCTCTTCTTTTTCCTTGCTCATATGTTTCCGTTCAGGAATAGGAGACTGGTGTTTGATTTTATAATTCGAGGGTGGTGCATCGACTTTCGCGCCATTCCCTTCTGGTAATGACGAATGGTTATTATTATTTCTAGATGACACTGAAGTTGAAGCCATAGGTGGTAAAGGTGGCGATTCTATCTGATGAGGACAATTATCGGCAGGCGAATATTTCCTTTGAAGAGGTGGATGATGTGCAACAGGTGAAGATCTAGGCGCACTGTTACTTTCAACAGTTGATATCCCACTGGAATCTTCCGTTGGTGTACCATATGGTGGTGGAGGCAATGGATGATGAATACCCCGTTGCGCCGCTAATGCTTGCATTGTTGTAGCATAACTAGGTGGCTCAGTCGTTGGCACTCCAACTGATACTCCAACACCCATACTCACAGGATTTGGTGATCCTCCACTTGTATTATTTACAGGAGGATAAGCCGGTGGTGGTGGTTGTTGGGACTGTTGTTGCTGAGGTTGCGCTTGCTGTTGCTGTTGTTTCTGTTGTATGGAGGATGCATAAGACGGTGGCGGAGGTGGCGTATTTCCACTGGTTGAAGAGATTGGTTGTGGCGATGTTGGAGCAATAGCCGTTTGCAAGACAGGTTTCTGCACTTGAGTACTTTTCACGGATTGCATGATGATTGGTGGTTGAGTTTTAGCTTGACGTGCTCCCCAAGCTTGTAATGGAGTTGGTCTGGCCATTGAAGCTTGTGTATTGGGCGACATAGTCGACACGGTGATAGGACTCGGCGATCCAGCCGACGTTGGCCCAGAATATATGCCGGATGATGGGCTCTTGCGGTAATCTTGCTGAGATTGTGTCGGACTTTGCCTATTCTGCATAGAAGCACTATACGATGGTGGCTGAACTGGTCCAGAGGATGAGGCGGGGACAATAGGATAAGGCGGTGGTGGTTCCACTTGAGTATTTGTGTTACTATTGCCCGTTTGATACATACTTAGGGCTTGCATTTGCTGCGACAACTGTTGCTGAACTTGCGGACCATTCTGAACGATCATTGGTTGTCTACTGTTCGAGTTGTTATTGGAACTGGCGACTGGACTGGTACCTCTCTGAGGTGGGTTGACGGATGATGAATTTGTCCCGGCGTTACCTGGTGCGGTTGGTGGTGGACGCGTAGACACAACAGACGCGGGCGACATACGCTTGAGCATCTGTTGCATGTTCGTAGGTACGTTAGCTTGAGCGTAAGGTGCATGCGGCGGAGGGGGAGGCGGCGGTGTAGAACTACACCTCGGTGGTGGCGGAGGTGGAGGTTCTCGGTCGACAAAATTACTCGGCGAATATTGTCGACTAAGTTGTGGGTGTGGACTCAACTCTGTCAAACGCGGACTATCAGACCGCGAACTACCCGCACCACTATCCAATGCTGGGCTTCCACGTTGCAGGCTCAGTTCTCTTTCCAAACTCGGCTTTCTTTTTAGTTTGCTATTGAGTTTGCTAAGTCCATTCAGAGATTCGCCCTGGGCCTGCTTCAAGAATTCTATGGCAGCGTCTATGCGCCAGCCGGCTAGTTTTAAGGCACGCAGTCCAATTTCCTAAATGAAAAATGTATCATTAATATCCGACATATAATATTCAAGCCAATAACTATCCCTAGTATACAATTGTTTATGAATATACCTCCGAATAACCCATTGTTATTAGTTGTGTTAGAGCTTGTCTCTGATCAGGTTTATCAAGAGTAGAACCCGACGCTCCTGAGAGACCACTAAGGCCAGAAGCAGAACTGATACCACTGGTTGTGGATAAGGTAGATATAGTACTTGCAGCACTAGAACCAACTTCACCTGCACTCCCGATATTTGCAAATGGTAGCAGGGAGTTGCGGATCTCAGCCAGTGCTTTTTGATGGTATCCAGAGCCGCGAGTGCTCGATTTGTTGACTGCAGGTGGATTCATAGTGGCCCATGCTAGGCCCTATGGGACCTAGCTTTAATCTGGCTATGACATATATATATATACACATATATCTAAAACACATAACACCAACATACCCTTTTACTGCTGTAGTACAAATAAATGGAGTTAAAAGTACTATGTCTTTTTCCTATCTATCGTTTCATGCACAGAAAAAACATGTGTTGAACTATTGGTGATTGTTTTAAGGGTGTAGAATATATGACAAGATTCTTAGAGAACTAACAAGAAGCAGAGAATGTGGAAAGATTACTTACAGAACAAGTTTGACGCTAATAAATATTAGCATACATCCTATGCACCATGCTGACAGCCGTGGGATGATAAGAAGCGTTTGTCCATAGCTTCGTATATGCACGAAATAGAGAGACTGGTACACAATTGGACCGGAGAGAAATCCTAAAAGTTCTAGGTAGCTTGGAGAAATGCACTCATAACTATATGCGATATTAAGAGTAGCACAGCTTTTAACAAGTTGAGATTGCTGAATCTGTCAAGAGTCGTGATGGGAAGTGCAATCCATCTGTAAGCGTGAACCACTGGCACGTCCACATTTCATTAGAGTCCACGGGGAAAATCACAGTTACGGGAGAGAAAGACAAGTTCGCAGAAAATCTCACGAGCAGCCCTCCGCATCTTTGTGCATGTTCAAGTGAATCGTAGTATTAAACCTTTCTTTAGATACGTGTCTTAAATGATCCAGAGGCACAGGACTGCATATTAGAGTCGACGGGAACACTCTCTTTGTCGATGGGAAGGCAATCGTTGAGAAATTTCTTGAAATAAGTTCCTTTAAAGCAATGGTGACGAGAGTAGGATTTCGGAGCATATTCCTTTCTCACGTATCCGCAGGATCCATGTGACGAGTGTAATGCAATCGTAGAATAACAATACCACTAATTTTCAGTTAATTCAATTCCTCGACTTTCCAATACTTGGCAGTAATTACATGAGCGATAACAAAGAAAGGTACAGCCGTAAATTACTAAAGTAACTGGCAGCCATTTTGAAGTGCCACATTCCTACACCGACTTGACACTCTTTTTCGTAATTTACGGTGTACATGAAGCTCGCGCGCAGAAAAACAAATTGATTCCTGCAATCAATGTTCTTGCGCGAATTATGGATAATGTCTTTCATTTGATATGCCAAACTTTAGACAGTTTTCGAAATACTGCATTAAAGCCTGCTTGATTGAGCATTTCTCGTTCATTTGCGACTGCATCTTCGTGGCAAATGGATGTCAACATTATTCTATACGGCGGCCAGAAATATATTTATTCTATTAACTCAATTATTTCATCACCCACCCAGCAAACATTCTACATTTCTTTATTGCTTATCAGCCAATTATCTCTCGAAGATTACTTTCTTATTAAATGTCTACAATCTATCATAAAATATAGCCCTAAAATGCATATGTATACATCCATATTTCACCTGTCAGGGATTATAGTTTCATCTGCATTCCTCCCATACATTTCTATACTCTACAATAAAAACTTATTTCTCTATTTCTTGAGATGTTGGCAAAAATTGATCGAGAATATTTCTTACTCTATTTTCTTTTACTCTTTCGGCATGCATATATATATACACAGACACTGTATAATTTCAAGCAACGAGAGGAGTTCGAATAGATATATTACATGTTTATTTAGTGTTCCATTACTACTCCCTTAATTGTTTTTATAATATTGTGGAATATTTATAATAAATATACATTATTGAAATTAATAGGGTCCCGATTTATTTCTAGTGCTTCCTTAATGTACCAATTTCTCTTTAAAGGGCCTATCATGCCTCCTCTACCTTTATCAGTGCATGCCTTGTACGAGAAACTGAAAAAGGAGCTTAATGGCACACATTACTGCACGCGTGCATGCTATGCATACACAGATGCATATTGCATACACGTATACGCACACACATTGGATGCATGGCAATGTGTACGTATAACCTAAGCCAGCTTGAAGCTCAAGCGCAAGTCAGTCGCTATCACTGACCCGGGAATTTAAATAGCAATCATTTCCGCAAAGTATTTCGAATGAAAGCAAAAGAATAAATGACAATGGCAGCGCACGTTATGTGCTTGACCTCCTCAGGAGGAATTCCCTTGTTTTCTCGACAAAAGGGCGAAGGGGAACCGGTATATTTTCTAGACTTTATTCGCACTCGACTTTACTCATACTTTTCATTCAGAAAGTACTAATCAAAGTTATTTTCAGATGACGTTTTCTAAAATAGCATCGCTAAATGGGATCCATATGTTTTTGAAATCCCAAAATATTGTACTCAAAACTACTGATCTGCCAGATACAACAGTACTGTGGAGAGAATTTGAGCAAAGTGTTACATTGATAGCAATTGCGAATGGAGTCACAAAGTATACTTTGAATAAGTTTCTTGATGCTGTTTTTGGAGCAATGATATTATTTGTGGGCATTGATGAAATAAAGAATACAAAGAATGTGGAAAGGCTGAAAAAAGAGATGCGTCTATGCAGTGCGATTGTTGATAGATTATTAGAGTGCTTGGATGTAGGGGATAGAATTTGTAATAAGACTGATATCATTAATATGACTGAGTGTATCATATCCCAAGAAAATTATTTGCTTCAGGTAATTGTTTCTAATGTAGAAATCAAGTTCTTTTGAAATTATGTTGTCATATACTGAGAATTATTTTCAAGACATGTTTAGAAGGATACATGGAGTGCTTGAACTCGATATACGGATGTATCCTGGTTCATGGTTGCTTAGCAGTTGCAACTGATGGTTGGTGGAGCTTGCATCCTATTGAAAGAAAGTTATTAATCATAGCTGTTACTGTTGAGGGCACCTGCACTACAAGAGACATCCCAGTTTTTTTACCCTACAAAAGTCCAAATGTAAGTTGCATTTGATTTGAATTTAAAGTCACATTACAAATTATTCTTCTTTGTTCAATAGATTGCATTCAGACTTGTTTCTGTTACATTAATCAACCATGTAGAAATATTGGCCCTTTGTGGGCCGACACCAGAATTGCCTGAAATAGAAAGGTTTGTTGTACAATGTTGGAAGACCAGCACTGATGCCTTGCACAATGTAGAACAATGTTATCCAAGAAATTTGCCCTCAACAATAACATTAGATTCCGAAACACTCGGGTAATTATTTAATATTACAATTTGACTAATTATAATTGATGATAAACATGATTTCCAATTTTTTCTAGATTCCTCCTCGCGGATTATAAAGTTCAGAAATTTATACTTGGACGAAATACACAATCTGCTAAAAGTCGTGTTACAGGTTCTCATAGACTGGACATTCTGAGAACATTTTATCATCAGGCAGTTGAAGTATTTATGTCAACATCTGATGAGGATGACAATACAAACTGCAATGGGTCAAAGTTCGAGGGTGGAAAAGAAACTTATTTGTGTTCTGAGTATCATAAATGTCATGCTGTTAAAAGTGGGAGTAACATACTCTGTGTTTTATATGCATTTGCAATACCAACGCATACAGCACGCTTAGTGACACAAAAAATCCTGAAAATGATGTGTGCTGAGAAGCAAGCATGCTGGTGATACTTAAATCTTATCATATATTATACATAACTTTCATAAGAAACTTATTATAATTAATTCATAATTTAAATGCCGTCCTACTACGACCTTTTCTGTCACGTGACAATCCGACTGTCTCCGCTGTCGCTGCTGTATAATGCACACATTCATGTGATACTTCTCGCCGTCCTTTAAACACACACATGTATAAAAGTACATGGACCCCATGTACACAAAATAGACGATAAAGGAACAAGTTTGATTGTATTATCGTGCGATCAAATAAAAACTTTTGTGAAAGAAAGACGGATTTGTAGTTATTAACTACTCAACTTCCCGGTTTGTTCCCGGTATGTCATCGTGAAGTCATTCACAGACGATCGAATTCTGAATAACGTTATGAGAATAACACGATTTTTATGATATCGTATGATAAGATTAAAAAATGAGAAAGACCACCACGAGACAATAGATACAACAGTTTATATAGTTTATTAATATACCGTTGACACTATGAGGATCTCCTTTATTATTGGTCATGTTCTCTGCAAGAAATGCCCGTATTTTGAGGCATATTCTTAACGATTGTGATAACTTTTCTTACATTATCAAAAATGAGTATTGCAACAGAAATGCCCATTGATACGGAAGCACATAACGCAATGGACTTTTATATTGGACTTGGGTTGACTATCAGCTCCAGTGGTTTCATAGGTTAGTGACAATTTGAATTCCTTAGATATGCAATTGCTTTTATAATATTTATTTCCAGGTGCAAGTTTTATTATTAAGAAAAAGGCATTGATTCGTCTTCAAAGATATGGTGGACTGCGTGCTGCATCAGGTGGCTTTGGATATTTAAAAGAATGGATATGGTGGGCTGGATTGTTATCCAGTAAGACATTTACAATTATTTTATGTTAACACAACTATTATAGAATTATAATATATGAAAGAAATATTTATTTTATAGTGGGAATAGGTGAAGCTGCTAATTTTGCAGCATACGCATTTGCACCAGCTTCATTAGTAACACCTTTAGGGGCATTAAGTGTACTTGTGTCAGCAATTCTAGCATCAAAGTATTTAAATGAAAAAATCAATTTACTTGGAAAAGTGAGGATGCCTTTCATTCAATCATTTTTATATACTTATTTGCTGCATTTTATTCACAGCCTTGATTTTTCAGATTGGTTGCCTACTTTGTATATTGGGCTCTACAATGATAGTATTACACTCACCGAAAGAAGAGGAAGTCAGTAGCTTGGAAGAACTAGTAGTGAAAATACTAGCCCCGGAATTTGTGATTTATGTCTTCATTATAGTGGTTTATTCTCTGTTCACAATCTTTTACCTTGGCCCTAGATATGGCGAGCAGAACATTCTAATATATATTTGGTTGTGCTCGGCTCTTGGATCTTTGAGTGTTATGAGCTGCAAAGGTCTTGGTTTGGCTTTAAAAGAAACTATTTCAGGTGTCAATAACGGATTTACAAATTGGTTGACTTGGGTCTTCTTAATTGGTATAATATTATGCATTACTTTGCAGATGAATTATTTAAACAAATCTCTCGACTTATTCGAGACAAGTATAGTCACACCAATTTATTATGTATTATTCACAATATTAGTTATCATAGCATCGGCTATCTTATTTAAAGAGTGGCAAAGTATGAGCACCGAAGATGTATTAGGATCCCTGTGTGGATTTCTTACTGTGATAATAGCTATATTTCTATTGAATGCGTTTAAAGATGTTAATGTCCAATGCGGAAACATTAGGCAAATGCTGAGGCCGAAAAGAGAAATCTTTGTAAACCACAATTCTAAATGGGACGCGAGAGAAGAGAGACTAATATCACGAGCAGGTTCCGATGAAGATCATTCGTACGGAACGTCAAGTATAACACGAACAATTTAGCGCACTAGTAAATCACACATTCTACGATAGTATAATAACGTACTATACAAATCGCCGATAATAATATAATCCTACAATTCACTGACTAGTGAAAATCAGCTTTTGTTTGACTATGCAGTACAATAAATCTGATAGAAGAAGAATGAGCGTCTTTCATTTATTTCATTTTCGCGGCGTGCAAAAGCGAAATAGCGCCCTTCTATTGCAAATGGGTGCGTGTGTGTGTAGAGATGACGCATCGGCGTAGAATACTACAGTACTGATTGTGTAAATAAATTCCACGAGTTTCGATCTGAATAAGCAAATATAGTAAATGATTATATCACGAAATAACTGGGATCGAATGTCCACAATGATGAGGATGTTTAAGTCACGTGCTTAATGGCATTCCAAGTTCCAAGTGATACGTCAGTCGAGTAGTATCAACCGACGCACGGCCATGAGTTAGCAGCGGCATATATTCTTTGATACTGAGATTCAATCTGCATACAAGAATGGCGTTCAGTTTGGCCGCTTTTTCATACATCCTAGCTTTAATTGTTGATGCCTTTTTAATATTTTTCGCCATATTTCATGTACGTCCTTCTCCCGATATTATCGGTCTATAATAAACTTTATTATACTCCGTTATGATACACGAACGAGTGACCGGAAAGCTATATAACCTACCACAATCTCGACTTTTATTTGGTGATTAATGACATGAAATATTTCAGGTCATTTCATTCGATGAATTAAAGACTGGCTATAAAAATCCAATCGAACAGTGTAACAGCCTAAATCCGGTAAGAGAATCCAGTATTGTAACATCGACATTAATCGCGCCATTGGAATAATCGCTAACAATTCATTTCGTTTAATTTCAGCTTGTTATCCCTGAATACGGTCTACATATTTTTATTAATTTCTTATTCCTAATAAGTGAAGAATGGTTCACGCTATTCTTAAATGTGCCACTAATAGCATATCACGTCTGGAGGTATTCGAACAGGCCTGTCATTACTGGTCCGGGTTTATATGATCCGACCAGCATAATGAATGCTCAAGCCTTGATGACACACCAAAGAGAAGGATGGGTTAAGCTAGCGTTCTATTTACTATCATTTTTCTATTACCTCTACGGGTAAGTAACTGTAATGGCTGACTGTTGTTTTTATATGTCATTGATTGTGTGTATATGTATATAAATAACTCATTTAAATATCTGCTAGAGAGTTAGTCATGCACGCGTATAGTTATTTCCCTTTGTTTCAGTATGATAAGCTCTTTGATCCAATGAACAAGGAGCCTCTACCACTTGTCAGTCTTGTTGCTGGAATCAGAACGATTATGACAACCTGACCATTTTCACATTTTAGATGTAATCCGGATAAGGTTCACATTTTTGTTAAAGTATTACAATTTTTTGTAATAAAATAATATATGTACTTAGCCTGTTATTGTAATTACCCCACAAATCAATCATGAAAACTGGAATGAATTTTTAATCCATGTGTTACATCATTATCATTTTTTTAAACAAATAAAATCCATCATAAGATATTCCAGATTTTATATCATAAAATCAAGGTCATCATGACCCTCGTGAAGAAATTCTTTAATCATACAAAAGTTGCAAACAATTCGAATTCAGAAACATATAATAAATATCCTTACTTAACTGGAATGTCATCTCGCGAGCCTTACAATTTAGAATTCTAGTATAGTTTTAATCGATATTTATTTATATTTCGATTCATATAATTCTAGTCTTTACTTACTACTTTTAAAAGATATTTGATACGAAGCTTCATCCATTTTCGGAAATTTAGCGCGCCGATGTATCGCACCGGATAACCGGAATGTGAAATAGAGTCCGAATTCCAAGTAATTCCAAGTTTGATCCGTCAACCGGGATTTTCTTAAAACTTTAAGTTGAGATTTCGATCGTATATGCACTTGTTTATAATAAACAATATTATAAAATAATATCAAGGGAGATAAACAATATAGACAGTAATTATTCTTCATGGTACGTCCGAACGACATGATTTTTCTTGAGGCACACTTGCATAAGATTGCTAAGTTCGACATAGGAAATACACGACCCACGCATGGTCTAACCCAGTCCAACCTCCTTATCAGACATGTCGTGACGTTCCGATTGGAGCGGCATTTAGCACTGACTACCGCATTTAGTAACAAAAGTGCCGCATCAAATATTTATTTATATATTAATAGAAAAGTATATTTGTATGTCATTACAGAAATTAGTGTGAACATTCAATATGCCTACAATTGTTGTAAAACGTGATCTACTATTTAAAAGCCTAGGCAAAACATATTGTAAGTCTTTTTACATCTGCTGCATTTTGCCACTTTTTACGTAACGCAAAATTAATGATACTAATTAATGTTCATATTGTAGCGGATGATGAATTTCAAGACTTATGTTTTGAATTCGGATTGGAGTTGGATGAAGTGGTGAGGAATGTTAAAGGCTTAAATTTAACTCATTGGAATCTACATGCGCCTTACGTGGAATATTATTTTCCAGACATCCGAAAGACAAATGATTGCAAAAGAACAAGGAGTGGAGCAAGGTATAGGTGCATCCGAAGAGATCATGTACAAAATAGATATTCCAGCGAACAGATATGATTTGCTTTGTTTGGAAGGACTTGCCACTGGCCTGCTTGTGTTCTTGAAAAAGTAATTATTATTATCTAAGAAACTTTCTTAAATTTTACTTATTTGCTTGAACAAAATGTTTTACCAATACTTTTATATATTCTTACAGGATAGATATTCCACAGTACAAAGTACTGGTACCTAAAACAAAAGTGGAAACACTTACAATGACAAATGAGGTATAGACAATACATTTTCCTTTTGCATAAACAAATAGCTATATGATGTGGAACTTGTAAATGCATTGTTTTAGTGCCTGAAAATAAGAGGTCATGTTGTAGCAGCCATTCTAAGAAATGTTACACTAACACAAGATGCGTACAACAGTTTCATTGATCTTCAAGATAAATTGCATCAAAATATAGGGAGGAAGAGGAGCCTTGTTTCTATTGGAACTCATGATTTAGATACCATCAAAGGCCCATTTCTCTATGATGCTAGACCACCAAACAAAATCCGTTTCAAGCCACTTAATCAAACAGAGGAGTACACTGGTGAAGGAATAATGGATTTATATGCTGTAAGAAGTATTTATATTTCAGGTGGTATTATTTAAAGCCCTACAAAATTGAAATATAGAATTCTATCTCTGTTTTTTAGCATCATGCACAGCTCAAGCAATATCTACCTATTATAAAGGATAGTCCTGTATATCCTGTAATATTAGATAGCAATGGCACTGTTTTGTCCCTTCCACCAATCATTAATGGGGATCATTCGAAAATAACTCTAGACACAAAAAATATATTTATAGAGATTACAGCTACAGATCTGACAAAGGTGAATTTTAAACAATTTCTCATTGGATGAGTAATGCAAATACTCAAAGCTAATGATAAATTAACCATTTTTTAGGCTCGAATTACATTGGATACTATAGTATGTGCTTTCAGTGAATATTGTAGTTCAAAGTATACAGTGGAAGCTGTGGATGTTATTTATCCAGATAAACAAACTTTCCGGTATCCTGACTTGAAGTATCGGACTGAAGAAATTGATTGTTTAAAAGCAATTAAATATGTAGGAATCGAGTAAGTATGCAATTATTGTATTATAAAAAGAAGTACACAACAATATCCAAGGAGAAAATTTGATTAGGCGAGACGAGAAAGAAGTAGCAGAATTATTGTCGAAAATGTCCTTGAAGACACAGTTCAAAGAGAATGGTAAACTCGAAGTAGAAGTACCGCCTACAAGGCACGATGTCATACATGCCTGCGATATTTACGAAGATATCGCGATTGCGTATGGCTACAATAAAATCAAAAAGACCATACCCCATATATCAACAATAGCTGCAGAGGTAATTCAAATTTTTACTGTCAGGATTTTTCTACCAAGAATAAACAAATAAAATATGTGTTAATATTCTGTTATAGTTTCCACTCAATAAATTGTCAGATCAGTTGCGTATGGAACTGGCATATTCTGGATTTACAGAAGCATTAACATTCTCGTTGGTATGATGAATCCATTTTAAATTGAAATTAGAGATTTTACGATTCAAACCTATTGTAATCGAATTTAAATCATTTTCAGTGCTCTCGTGAGGATGTAGCAGATAAATTGGGTCATAAAATAGAGAGTATTCCAGCAGTTCATATATCGAATCCAAAAACGTTAGAATTTCAGGTAATCCTATTGATTTTCTCGTATTTCTATCATGCTCTTTCTTAACTATAAATCTGGTCTCTTAGATCGCACGAACAACGTTACTACCAGGGTTGCTTAAGACTCTGGCGGCAAATAAGAAAATGCCCTTGCCACTTAAGTTATTTGAGGTGTCTGACATAATTCTAAAAGACAATGCAGCTGAAGTCGGTGCTAGGAATAACCGACAACTATGCGCGGTATATTGTAATAAGTCAGCAGGATTTGAAATCATTCACGGATTATTGGATAGAATAATGCAAGTACTGGAAGTAAAATGGAGTATGTCTCAAGATGACAAAGGATATTATTTACGTGCAGTTGATGGTAAATAATCTTTACTATATTTAAATAATTCTATGCAAGACATGCAACATACTTCCTTTTTTCAGATCCCACATTCTTTCCCCAGCGATGTGCAGAGGTCGTGTGCCACGGTAATGTCATTGGGAAAATGGGTGTTTTGCACCCGGACATACTTTCAAACTTCGAGCTGAATACACCGTGCTCAGCATTAGAAATTAACATCCAATCATTTGTATGATTAAACTTTAAAGCGTTTTTAACCGTAATTTAATAAATAAATCAGCTTCGATCATTGTCCGATCTTTTTACCAAACACTGAAAGAACGAGTTTCGAAAGACACTCAGTAATTCCTTTTAAAATTTGCGATCCTTTGTTCTCTCATTGAAAACATATATTATTTACATTACGAGGCCATTTCAGTAGGAAATAAAAGCAAGAGAGCATATTTAAGCTTGAAACAGACAGACAACTATTGTTGAGTGAAGAATTAGCGATAAAAGACAAGGGGATTTCCCAATGCGCACATTGCAAATCGTAGTTACCCGCCACTGGGAGAGACGGATGGTGCGACGAATAGGATGAGATCACACGGATGGCCGAAGAGGTATCTGGGAGTCTAGCTGTCGGCCATAGTAGAAATGGCGGGTGTTAGCTTACGTGAATGACGGCGACTGTGCTCGAGATTATAGTCGAAAAGCAAGTGTTCTGTGTGTGTTTCGCGACACGGGAACCATAACTCGGTGTCATATGATTAATCTGGAAGGTAAAAATGCAGAATGTAGCACAAGGAACGACCTCGGATAGTCAGAAGCACGAAAAATCAGCGAGCGTTCACCACGACATTGGGAAGACGTCGTCGACTCCCCAGTCCTCGAACTCCAGTCCCACGAAGTCAGAGACCGAGACCTTCTCCGAGCTGCAGCCACGCTTTATGACAGACTCATCGGAGAGCGAAGAGGACAGTGTTTCAGAGGTAAATAGGGCTGAAGCCTGCCACATCGGGAATAAAAGAAATCATCATTACACTACCACCACGAACGCACGAGTCTTCTACATTCCGCAGTCCCAGCTAGTAGTTATCCCTTGCCAGGATACCATTCTGAGCACTGTTTCTCGTATTTGCGAGGACGTACACGCATAAAAACTCTGCCTCCTTCGCCCATCCTCTTTTCCTGTTGTTGCGAGGATGTAGATGCGTCGTCGTCATCGTCATCGCAATCGTGTGGCTCGCTCTCTCGCTCTCTCCCTCGCTCTTTCTCTCTCTCTCTCGCTCCCTCTTTCTCATACTGGCTATGCCTTTCTCCGTTTTCCTTTCCCTCTCTCGCCCTCGCTCATCTTCGGCATCCGTCTATCAGAATGCGCCCGGAGAACACGTTCATCTTACCGTTGTACCCGCTGTCGTTCCCCGAGCGTTCGTCTATCTCCCGAAGGAATCATTACCTTCTGGGAATAGCTATCCAAAGAGTTCTTGAATTAGTCACGGCAACGTACCGCGACTTGTCATGTTAGCCTGGCAGCGCTATTATCCCCATTACAAATTTGAGCGGAGCCGCTGCTCGCCAATGTTTCGGCCCCCGAGTGTCCCTCTGCTTGCTCCTCTCATCGACGACGTAGGACAATCGCGCTCGCTGTTATGATGATAGAATCGTCGAGAAGAGAGAGACTGTTACGCATTGAGGTTACACAGGGTCATTACAAACTAATCCTCCTCCTATTGGCAAAACCGCAGTAAAGAGGTACCGTTAAAGTTCGCGTAGGGTTTCGCAGGAGAGCGCGTGCATAGAAGAAGCATAGGCGGTAATCGAACTTGGCAAACGAGCTGAAGATGAAAAGGAGGCGGCGAGGGGCAGAGTTCATAGTCTTTTAGCCTCGAGCTCTTTCCTCGTTGTCATGAGGTTGCAAGTTGCGCGAATATCACATCGGACCCTCTCCTTCCCTGGAAAAGGGAAAAGCAACAACAAGGGAATTCATGCAGGGACGTTATATAATCGGGATGTATGCGTTAATAGCTGGCGGAATGTCAGAGCGAGGAGTCGGTGCACGAGAGCGAGCCGCAAGTGTCCTCTCGATTCGCTTTCTATCCTACGTTTGTTGTTTTGTGCCAGCGCTGCCAAGCAGATATCTGCGATGATGATTTTTCAGCATGCTCTCCTTTTGACGGGACGTCGAAACGCCTAGACAGTTGGCCGTAGCCAACTAATCACAACAACGGGAGAGTCGTCCGCGATATATTCTATGCCCTACTCCGCTGTCCCTTTTTTGGCTGGCAAGCAAGAATGCCACCGCGAGCGACCATCAAAATTCGAATGGCATTCTTGCTTCTCACTCTCTTTCTTCTTCCTGCCTACCCCTATCTTGCTTTATTAGATATATACACGCTCAATCACTCTCTTTTTCCTTCTAGCCCCTCGTTTCCCTCTCTCTCTCCCTCTCTTTCTCTCTCTTCCTCTCTCGGAGCTCTCCGCATGTTCGCACGGAGTGTGTATGTACTACGTACGTAGCGCTGGTTAAAGCACTCGACTGGTTAGCGTACTGCATAACCGAGCGCGTGCGCACGCACGTGTACCTATGTGTGTACGTTGCCTACGAGCATGGATTCATGTATATAGGCGGAAAGATGTATTGGATATCGCCGGATATCGTTGTGCAGACCTAATGTGTGTCTGCGTGAACTTACGTTCGGTTGCTCTATGTTGTGCGCCACCCAGCGGGCCTCTGCTCGCTCGTGCTTCGCGCATCCACAGAGATTGTTCAAGCTCTACTTTCTGATTCATTCTCATCGCTCTTACTTTACATAGATCGCGCAACCTTTACTCGATAGGCGTCTTCGATATTTGGATTCGGCTTCTACTAGTTGTTGTATCCTAGCCTTTCCCGGACAGTTGTTACCCTCTAGGTTTATACTAGCGGTTCAGAGTGGTTGGGTTCGGTTCGGTCGCGACTACTCGCTCGTCTGGTCGCATGCCCATCGGCTGTTCGACTACTCGGCTCTCCGTGTCGCTCGTGTTCGTATGCGTGGAAACCGTCGAGAGCAGAGCCACCATATTATTCTATATTCTACTAACAGCAATTGCACCGAGTTCCCTTTTCGTGACTTTTTCCGGACGACAATCCTTGTGTCGGTTAGACGCGTTATTCTTGAGATCAAGGAAGACTCGTCGTGATCTCTTAGCTCCGAGACTGAGAGAACGTGTAAGACGCGTAGGTACGCACGCAGAAGAACTTAGGGAGGAAGTGTCAGTCTCGTCCTTCTTGGAATGGCTGCACATTGTTCCTATGTTCGTGCTCCCTGGCAAGCGGTTCTAGTCGCGTAGAAGATACAATACTTTCACCTCTGTTCCGATTTGCGCTTATGTCTTGTTGATAACCAGTCATCGCGCGAGAGATATGAGCTCTACGCGAGATGTACGTACAAGAATTTCAAGTATTGAGTTTTTTTTCCTTATCAATAAGAATACTTCCACTAATCGTAACTACGCGCACCGCGCGGATACCCATCGTTCTTAACACTTTTTCCGGACTTTCTTCCTTCTGGCACTCGCCGATTCATCTCGCCTCTTCGCAATGTTTACTGACGAGCTTTACCATTTAACCGAGGCCTCCCCCGAATCCTCACACACCTAGAGTGTAACCTCTTTCGAAAAAAATACTCGCCATTTTTAAGCCACCGATAACTTCCAACGTAATGACGAATAACTTATTTCCCATCGTATGCAGACCGTTAACGTTTCTCCAGTCGCGTCTAATTGTTGTTTGTGTTTACCATGAATAGATTATTGCAAGTGACTCAGCATCTACACTTACTTTTATTCCATACTAATGCAGACCGTGCAAATTTATTTCGCAACTCTACCACTCACTCCTATTCTTCGATGCTCCCTGTAACAATGTGATACAGTGTTGTGGAAAATAATAATGCTTCTCCAAACCTACACGTGCAAAGTGGAAGTCCAATGTCCGAGCACTTATTTAACATCGAACAGTTGACACAAAGAATCGATTGTACGCCACTATCTTTGACGATAGATTCTTTCTAATCTTTAGGTGGAGTGTTTTGCAATTGACCAAGTCGAATTAGATGAAGATCATCATTTGGAGTCATCCAAATTTTTACTAACCCCGGAAGATCCTGAGAGATCCGTGGATCCTGAGACACAGGCGCGTTTGGAAGCTCTGCTGGAGGCAGCTGGTATAGGCAAATTATCATCAGGTGATGGCAAGCACTTGGCTGATCACGAAGTGCTCCGTCGCTTAACATCTAGTGTTTCTTGTGCATTGGATGAAGCAGCAGCTGCATTGACACGTATGCGCAGTGACAATCCCCGCGCGCAGAACGAGAAGCGCTCTCTCGTAGAGGCTTGCACCGACGGTGACGTTGGTACTGTTAGGAAATTGTTAACGGAAGGACGTAGTGTTCACGAAACTACCGAGGAGGGAGAGAGCCTTCTCTCTCTCGCATGCTCGGCTGGTTACTACGAACTCGCTCAGGTATTTATTATTCCACTGTGCCGCATCGCGTACCTATGATAAATATCATTACTGTATCGTATAACAACCACTCAATGAAATTTAATTTATGCTGCATAAGCAAGTAATTAAACAGATCTGCTCAGAAAAACATAGTACTAGGTTGGTTTTGTTATTTGTGCTGTCACTGATTTCCCTAACAGGTACTGTTGGCGATGAACGCGAATGTAGAAGATCGTGGTATCAAAGGGGATTGTACCCCTTTAATGGAAGCTGCCAGTGCGGGGCATGTGGACATTGTAAGCTTGCTTATTGCTCATGGAGCTGATGTGAATGCTCAATCTGCTTCGGGTGTGTATTAGAAATGTCAAATGGCAGAGAGTCTAGTAATCATTTTACTAGAATGCCAACAGTCCTTGGAATTTAAATAATAACATCATCCATAATAGGAATACTATGTTTTCTTTGTAGGTAACACACCTCTCATGTATGGGTGTGCGGGTGGCCATGAAGATGTAGTAAGAGTATTATTAGAGGCAGGAGCCAATGTTGAAGATCATAATGAAAATGGTCATACACCATTGATGGAAGCAGCTAGCGCCGGTCACGTTCCAGTTGCAAAGATATTGTTGGAGCATGGTGCGGGAATCAATACTCATTCGAACGAATTTAAGGAATCCGCATTAACGCTAGCATGTTACAAAGGACATTTAGAAATGGTCCGCTTCTTGTTAGAAGCTGGTGCGGATCAGGTATGTGCTCTTCAAGAATGTTTCTATATAATGTGATGCGCACATGCCTACGATTACAGATTATAGTATTACACGAAAATATTCAACATTGCAGGAACATAAAACTGATGAAATGCACACTGCCCTAATGGAAGCATCAATGGATGGTCATGTGGAAGTTGCTCGCTTACTTTTAGATTCTGGAGCCCAAGTCAACATGCCAACGGATAGTTTCGAATCACCGTTAACTCTGGCGGCTTGCGGTGGTCATGTTGACTTGGCCATGCTTCTTATCGAAAGAGGAGCGAACATTGAAGAAGTCAATGATGAAGGGTATACACCATTGATGGAAGCAGCACGGGAAGGTCATGAAGAAATGGTAGCCCTGCTTTTAAGTCAAGGTAGAAACCTTTCCAGACGATATTTAATAAGTGTCGGAAACATACATGAGAATCTAATTTCAATTGATTGATCTCACAGGAGCGAATATCAACGCGCAGACGGAAGAAACGCAAGAAACAGCCCTGACCCTAGCATGTTGCGGTGGCTTTCTCGAAGTTGCTGATTTTTTGATTAAAGCGGGAGCTGACATAGAGCTGGGTGCATCCACCCCTCTCATGGAAGCTGCGCAAGAAGGCCACTTAGAGCTCGTTCGTTATTTGTTAGAATCTGCGGCGGACGTTCATGCTCAAACCCAGACTGGTGACACTGCATTGACTTATGCTTGTGAAAATGGCCATACTGATGTTGCTGATCTATTACTACAATATGGAGCAGATTTGGTAAGATTCCTGTTACACTTTCAATTATAAATCTAAGCATTGTTTGAATTATTCTTAACAGCAGTAACTATCCATCTGATAGGAACATGAGTCGGAAGGAGGCAGAACGCCGCTGATGAAGGCATGCAGGGCTGGTCATCAATGCACAGTTCAATTTCTTATATCGAAAAGGGCACTCGTGAATAGGCAAACGACAAATAACGATCACACTCCTCTCTCACTTGCGTGTGCTGGCGGTCATCTTGGTGTTGTAGAATTGCTGCTTGCCCAATCAGCAAATCCATTTCACAAACTGAAGGTAAAAATACATATGCATATATATATATACATATATATTTCGCAAGATGTAATGTTTTAAATAAAAATCTTTATTATATTTATCAATTTTGAATTGTGTTATAGGATAATTCTACGATGATCATTGAAGCAGCAAAAGGAGGTCATACTAGTGTTGTTCAACTTTTATTAGATTATCCTCACAGTATTATGATGAGTGCACCACATAATGCGGCACCTGCACCTATGTTACTCCCACAACAACAGTTGCAACAACCACAAACAGCAGAACAGCAGCAGCAGCAGCAGCAGCAACCACAGCAGCAGCAACAACAGCCACAGGCACAGCAACAACAGCATATAGCACACCAGCAACATGTACCTCACCAACAGCAAACTTCTACGCAACCTCAGCCACATCAGCAACAACAGCAACAAACCACGGAACAGCCGCAATCCCAAAACCTTCAACCTAAACATAATACACAGAAATCGTTATTGAGGAAAAATCGATCTGTAACTATGATGCCCGATATGAGTCTTACTTCTGCGGAAGCTCAACAAGTTCGTTCGCAACCCGCAGGAGAATCTGCGGTGCCAACTAAAGATGATACAAATATTCTCGATAAAGGAAGTGGAGGCTTTACTAGTCTCTCAGAACCTAATATTAGCTTTAGTCCTGCTCCAACGCCGACCCCTGAGTTAAATGTCTCAGAAAATCGGAAAAACACCCGACAAGAACAAATCCTTCATAAACAACAAATTCTCGAGGAATTGCAAAGGGTAGAGAAAGAACTTCAAATTAAGGGTGCAGGCCATTTATTTACCACTGGTCCTAGACCAGTCCATCCTTCCAATCTTCCTCAGCAGCAACAGCAACCGCAAACATCGCCACAGCAGCAGCAGCAACAACCTCAACAGCAAACGCAGACACAACCTCAGCAGCAGCAACAAGAGTTGGATGAAACTGAATCCTTATTGTCAAGAATGATAAAGATCGACCTACCTGGCCTCTCCGAAAATTCATTGACGCACCAAGGTACTAGTGAGGCGATGAAGCTGTACAATTGTTTCCAGAAAGGAAAGCAGTGTCGGAAAGAAGCCTTGGCTTTAGCTACAACAATCGCCGAAACCTTTCCTACGACGAATACGTTCCCTGCGTCTCCACCTCTGTCTCTAGCAGCGATACCTGCAACGACAGCTATTTCTTTGGTCATGTCTAACACCTCAGCGACCACTACACCTAGCCCACCTAGTATTTCCACGCCTCCTGCTGTGATGACTGCCTCTCAGCCCATCACTGCAAGCAGCGATGTCAGCCAAAATACTGCTATTAGTGATCGTCCTAAAGCCAAGCCTGTTTCAAAGAAGGAGGGTAAAAATATTCGGAAAGCAGCATCCAGTATGGTAGGAGGTAAACTACAACAACAGCAACAACAACAGCAGCAGGCATCGCTGATGGCTGGCCTTCAACAACAATACCAACAGAAGCAACGCCAGCACACCTATCAAGTGCCGCAAATTCAACAATTGCAACAGCTTAATCAACAATTGCAGTTGCAGCTAGAGGAGGTGCAGGTATGTTGCATTTTTATTAAGTTCTTTGATTTGTTATACAACTGACGAGTTGTACAGGGTGATTCACTTGCCTTTGAATCAGAACTCTCCTGGCCCTTATTTTTTTGGTGGACTTCCCGACCTTTTCCGGGACTGAAATTTGGTCGGTAATATTTTTTTGCATCAAGGAAGATACCATAAAAATTCCAGAGCCCTAGCTCAAAATTTTTTTTTCGGCAAATTTTTTAAGGCATACCCCTTCAAAAATTTTCGATTTTTCGAAGGTTCTGGGACCGCAATGAACGCTTGATTTTTCGATTGCTCGTGCTTCAAAACGGATAAAAAACATAAATGTTGTGGGGGAAATGCCGGAATTCTGTCTAAAACACATGGAAAACCGATCTGGAATATTTCATTTCAATGGTTTTCCTCATGTTTTTTTATCTTCCCGGCCTTTTCCGGGGCTGAAATTTTGTAGAAAGTGTTTTTTTGCATCGAGGAAAAAGTAGAAAAAATTCCAGAGTCCGAGCTCAAAATTCATTTTTTCGCAAATTTTTTAAGGCATACCCCTTCAAAAATTTTCGATTTTTCGAAGGTTCTAGGACTGGGACGAACGGTTGATTTTTCGATTGTCCGTGTCTCAAAACGGAAAAAAAACATAAATGTTGTGGGGGAAATGCCGGATTTCTGCCTAAAACACATGGAAAACCGATCTGGAATATTTCATTTCAATGGTTTTCCTTATGTTTTTTATACTTCCCGACCTTTTCCGGGGCTGAAATTTTGTAGAAAGTGTTTTTTTGCATCAAGGAAGAAGTAGTAAAAATTCCAGAGCCCTAGCTCAAAATTCATTTTTTCGCAAATTTTTTAAGGCATACCCCTTCAAAAATTTTCGATTTTTCGAAGGTTCTAGGACTGGGACGAACGCTTGATTTTTCGATTGTCCGTGTCTCAAAACGGAAAAAAAACATAAATGTTGTGGGGGAAATGCCGGAATTCTGCCTAAAACATATGGAAAACCGATCTTGAAAAATTGATTTCGATGGTTTTCCCCGTGTTTTTGGTACTTCCCGACCTTTCCCGGAGCTGAAATTTGGTAGGTAATGTTTTTTTGCGCCAAGGAAGATACTATAAAAATTCCAGAGCCCTAGCTTAAAATTTTTTTTTTCCCCATATTTTTGGCCACTGAAAATATCCCATTTTTGGTCGTGATTCAAAGGCAAGTGACTCACCCTTTACATATTGACACGTCATGTGTGCAACAATAGTTAGCAACGATTTCTATCTGTTACATGAGATAAGATGTGGTATGTACAAACAGGTACAACAACAACAAGCCCAGCAACTTGAACAGCAAACATCACAATCCCAACAGCAGCAATCTGACACACTGCAACAACAGCAGCAAACCCATCAACAACCAGGTGTAATTGCTGGAAATGGAAGTGGCATCTTGATGCCCACACAATTAATGCCGCATCTTCATCCCTCGCATACTCATCATCTTCATGATCAGGTATTTTCATTATTATGTTTACTTATTAAGTAGAGATTGGAAAAAATGTATAAGAAGACAAAGCAAGTACCAACACAAACGTTTTGCATTGGGTATTTAGCAAGCAGCGCAGCAGAGTCTTTCAGAGCCAACGGACTCTGAATTAGCAAGATTACATCAAGATGGGGCCTGCCCCTTTGTTGCTGCTGCTCAAAAAGTGATAAAACTAGAAGACGGCACCGACATACCTTTAGATGATGCGATGGAAATTTTCCGATCTATCAGCTTTGATGATACATTCGATGGTATAGCAATTGAGATATGTCGAGGCAATGTAAAGTCTATTTTGATTAAAGTTTGAATAACTTGTGGTAAAATTCTTTTCTGCAGCTGCAGAAAGTCAAGAGAAGCTAGAACTAAAAAGATTAGAAGTATCTGGTGGCGAAGATCAGCAACAAGCCCAGCAATCCCAACAGCAACAATCGCAATCTCAGCAGCTGCAGCAACAACAGCAGCATTTACAGAACACCCAAATCGTTCAGCAGGCGGGTAGTCCGCATACATCCCAACAATATTTTACAAGTCCCGTCTTATCTGTACCTTCCGTCTCACTACCGAGTCTGCCGTCGCTGCAAGTAACTAGCGCCGGCGTTCAGATACAAACTGATGTATCAACAGCCTCGCAGTTGTCGAAAACTCAGTTGATTCAAAGTCAACTAATAAAAGCGCAACTGTATAATGCTAGCTTTCAAAGAGGAGTACGAGCTGGTGAAGAGCTTCGCCGACAATTTCTTCTTCAATCGTCTCAAATATGTAAGGCATAAATTCGTACAGCTTACGAAGTTTCATTACACATTGCGAGCGCAAAGACAAATTGTTTTTTATATGTAGCGTTTCCTACCCAAACTTTGCTAGCGGTGAGCGACGGGACTGGAATCGACAGTATGCCTCATCAAACCAACGGCTATACGCAGTCAACAAGTTGCAGTACCAACCAGGTACAGGTTGCCACCCAAACGCAAGCTCCAGCGACAACAACTGCCGCAACTGTAGTTGCATCCGATAAAAAACAGGTTTATACTGCGCCAACGAGTGGAAAGGGTAAAAAGGCTCGCTATCCTCTTCTTTCTCAACAGCAATCTTGCCAACAAGAACAAACTGCCACCACGCAACAACAACCCCCCAATTTCCCCGGACAAAATTATCAATTGGATCCGACAACAGGTAGATAAGTCAAACAGAGAACCCAATTATTGATAATTCTACAATGTATAACCAATCCGATTTCTGTTAACAGTTACTGGTCAATATACAACAGCCGCACCAACTGTTGGAGGCTACGCTACCAACCAAGTACCACCAGCACCATTCTCATGCATGGATGTTGACTCCGAGACTGATAGCAATCATGATACGGCATTAACGTTAGCTTGTGCTGGTGGTCACGAAGACCTTGTTGAATTGCTACTGAGTCGGGGTGCTGATATAGGTGAGCTTCTAACTTAATCTTCCTTAAAACTACACGGGTAAGATGAAAGAAAGGGGGGCTTCAAATAGAAATTCTTATCCAACAGAACATCGAGACAAGAAGGGTTTTACTCCACTAATCCTGGCAGCAACGGCGGGTCATCAGAAAGTTGTCGAGATTTTGCTCAACAACGGGGCGGACATCGAGGCTCAATCTGAGCGCACGAAGGATACGCCATTATCTCTTGCTTGCAGTGGTGGCAGATTCGAAGTCGTCGAGCTTCTTCTCAATCGAAGCGCGAACAAAGAGCACCGAAATGTTTCCGATTACACTCCGTTAAGTTTAGCGGCTTCCGGTGGTTACGTGAACATCATAAAACTTCTCCTCGGCCATGGGGCCGAAATCAACTCCCGGACCGGGTCGAAATTAGGTATCTCACCCTTGATGCTTGCTGCTATGAATGGTCATACGGCAGCAGTCAAACTTTTGCTGGATATGGGAAGCGATATAAATGCTCAAATTGAGACCAACCGTAATACGGCGTTGACACTTGCGTGCTTCCAAGGAAGACATGAAGTTGTTAGTCTCCTTCTTGATCGTAAAGCTAACGTAGAACATCGCGCAAAGGTATTTTCTTTACAGGCTTGACATTTTACCATTCTTCCCCGAGCTTTCCGTAATATACGGTAAATGCAACTGCAATCTTTTGAGTTTAGACGGGACTAACACCTTTGATGGAAGCTGCTAGTGGTGGATATGTTGAAGTAGGTCGCGTCTTGCTTACGAAAGGGGCAGATGTTAATGCAACACCTGTACCATCATCCCGCGATACAGCCCTTACTATTGCCGCTGATAAAGGTCACTGCCGCTTTGTAGAACTGTTATTATCGAGGTAATCATTCCTTTTGGTTGCAAACCTTACTATTTCACTGGTGGAATTTATTTGGCTGATACAATGAAAATCATAATATTTTATAGGGGTACCCAAGTCGAGGTGAAAAACAAAAAGGGAAATAGTCCACTGTGGTTAGCCGCAAATGGTGGACATCTTAATGTGGTAGATTTGCTTTACAATGCCGGTGCCGATATCGATTCGCAAGATAATCGAAAGGTATAGAATCACGTTCGCAAAGTATTTCAATAAATCACACTCATTTTTGTCATTACTCTACGAAGTAGTGATTTTATTAATGTTTAGGATTCATACTGTTTGTATTCATGTTTACTAGGTTTCCTGTCTCATGGCTGCGTTCCGTAAGGGGCACATTAAGGTAGTAAAGTGGATGGTAAATCATGTTACTCAATTTCCAAGTGATCAGGAAATGACGAGGTATATCGCAACCGTGAGTGACAAAGAATTATTAGATAAGTGCCAGGAATGCGTAAAAGTTATTCGAGCGGCGAAGGAGACGCAAGCAGCGAAGGCAAATAAGAATGCGACGATATTATTAGAGGAACTTGACATGGAGAAGACAAGGGAGGAATCGAAGAAAGCGGCAGCTGCCCGTAGACGAGAAAGGAAGAAAAAGAAAAAGCTTGAGAAAAAGGAAGAAAGGCGGAAGATGCACGAAGAGTACAAGAAGAGTGAGACAAATTATGATGACAAAGAGGAGAGTGGAAAGAAATCTGGCGATGAAGATTGTGAAAGAGCAGAGGACAGTGAACATGAAACTGGTGACGCATGTGGCCGAGTAAATAGCCTTGCATCGCCAGTTAACAGAAGTCCCGAAGATCCTGACAGAGAAGAAGGCGATAGTGGAATTGATGCCAATAGTCAAGGAAGCTGTAGTAGTAATGACGTGCAAGCAAGGGACAAGAAGAAAGACAAGAAAAAGAAAAAGAATAGTCCCACAACTAATGAGAAGGAGAACTCGCCACAAAGGTCACCTAAAACAGTAATCACCCAAAGCACTTCCATCCCTCAAAATGCAATAACCCCAACGAAGGCCCAAAACAACACTTCGGAGAGGTAAGTTGTCAGATTCATGACAGATTGTTTTATGGAATGGTTGGTATATCATTTTCCCATATTTTCTATTAGTAGGAGAAGTGCGGCGAACTCGAGCAATGCTGTTTCCGTATCCACGACAACAGTTTCAAATACCCGATCAACCACAGCGAATTGTAGTGATCGTAAATTAAAAGGTCAACTGGTATTCGAGTCTTCAAGACATCCTGCTGACAGGGAAGATTTCGAAGCGACCGGCAATGAAACGTACATGCCCGGAAAGGGTAAAAAATCATATAGTAATCAATACGACGGAGACACAATAAACACCTCAACAAAGCCGAATAATACCACGAGTCCAAAACAAGGTGGCAAACGAGAAGAGGGCTGGAAGGAAGTTGTTCGAAAGTAAGTGCAATATAAAATTCAGACATGCATTTTTTTTACATTGATAAACTGAAAATTCAAAATGCACAGGAAATATTAATATATATTAATAAGTACCTCGTTGAATAGGGGACAATCCGATGATTCTGGCCGTTTCATGAATTCACCATTTCGATCCAAGAAGGTATCTGTTCCACCCAATGCAATTAGCCGGGTAATTGGAAGAGGTGGCAGTAATATTAATGCTATTAGAGGTGCAACTGGTGCACATATTGAAGTAGAGAAACAAAGCAAATGTCAAGGGGAAAGAATTATCACGATTAAGTATGTTTGCTTTTGAAATTCAAAAAGAAACTGTTGTATCCTCTGCCCGATCAATAAAACATTCTTCAATTTTTTTTTCAGGGGTTCCTCTGATGCGACGAAGCAAGCACATACACTAATAGCAGCACTTATAAAAGATCCCGATGTTGACATTCTTCAAATGCTTCCAAAATCAAAGCTTTCTACAGCTACGACTTCCGCATGGGACAAATCCATCTCCACTGTTGCTGTAAGCTGAACACTGTATATTTTATTACTTCTATGTGTTCCAAAGTATTAAAATGCCTTTCATTTATAATATTTTATTTCATATGCAGTCATGTAAAGCGAAAGTAGGTGCTGTGAACAAGGCCCCTAGTTTGACATCCAGTTCAAGTAGCACTCAAGTTAATAAACCAGGATACACGTCTGGAGTATCCAATGTAAATCAATTGATTCCACTTCGATCATCATCTAGCATTAAACTGGCTGGCGCATTTCCAACTGCCCTTCCACGTGCAACAGCACCCAGACTTGTAGCTGCAGGTGACTTGAAAGATATTTTAAACACCTATAACATTTGCCATTTCGTGAAGTCTTAATATACCAACACTTTCCAATCAATTTGTAGCAGAGAAACGAGCGCAAGCTGTTGCTGCCCAAATGGCCTCGTCTTCAAATACGAAAACGACAATGTCTTACACTAGCGCCATTATGACAGCCGGTCGTGCAACGAAAATAGTGACAACAAGTACATCACAAACGTTTGCGGCAAAACTTTCTGAAATCACTGCCTCGACGCATTCAGCTACTAGCGTGATGCAGTCTGCTCATACTACGATAAACAAGCAAAAATCGTCGCAAGCAAACACTGTAACTGTAATGTCAGCGACGGCTGCTGCAACGGCCCAAGCGTCCTCTCAACAACCCACAGTCAGTACATCACCGAAGCACTGCCGACCACTGCCTACTTTGTCTGCCCCGCCATCAATGGCACCTCACTATACCGGAAAATCGAACTATTCTCCTGGATCGAGCGCAGTATCCCCGGCAACGAGCAACGTATTACCTCACTGTCCAGAGAACATCGTCATCTCCAGTAGTTCTAACTCTATGCGCGTCACACCCTCTCCGCCTACTGTATCACAATCTCAAGCATTGATGCAACAGCAGCACCAACAACAGCAATCTCAGCAACCGCAACAACAAGTACGAAGCTCGACACCAATTACATCTGCCATTCAAGAACAGCAGCAACAGCAACAGCAGCAACAGCAGCAGCAGCAACAACAGCAGCAACAACAGCAGCAGCAACAGCAGCAGCAGCAACAACAACATCCCCAGCAAAACAATACACCATTGGAGTATTCTTTGTTCAACGATACTTTCACTAAAGTCACCCAACAATCGATGTGGGGGGCTAGAGAAAATGAATCTCAGAAGGGTATGAATTTCGCAACTGTTGCTGGTGGTGGAGTTTCTGTGAATACATCTGGTTCATCAACAGCAAAATTCATTGATAGTGTACCACCTCAGGTTAGTGATTTTTTTTTGCTTGTATTTAGAAACAATTCTTTTAGTCTTCTTGAAATATGTAAACGTGGTTTGTCACTTTTTCTTGAAATAGGTGGATGCATCGAAAGCACCTGGTTATAGAGGAGCGGCTATGTGTTCTCCAGTTTCTAGTAAATCTAGCAATAGCTCGAACACAAACGGTGGCTCGATGATGGGTGGTGGAGTGGGAGGTGGTGCTGCTGGAAGTGGCGCAGCGGGGAATGTGAGTGCTGGTAATGTTACTGGTACTGCTGGCCCTGGTATAACGACGAATTCTGTACATAATCAAATTCAATCGTCTCAATTCCCATCATCGGGAAATTACGGAGATCATCAACACCAAACAAAGCCGGCTGGTGGTTTGGCAGTGGCGCGACCAGTGATGTCTCAACAAAATATCGATATGGGAACAGGCATGGCGCAATTTAACAGGCCACTCTTTCAGGGCGATATGTCTGCATCTCGAAATGCAGCAGCCCATCAGCCTCATGTAATGCCTTCGAGCACGCAGCCCGCGCTTGACGTTGGTCTTTTCAAAGCAAACAATACTGCCTATGAACATCCAAATGTAAATTCAAGCCTACTGAAAATGGTACCAAACGAGGGACAAGGAGGACATCCCTTACTTCCTTTCCATCCCCATATGCAAAACTTTGCCCAGACCATCGCACCATCCGCTTCTGTAAACACAACTGTTAGCATGTCAAGATTGAACCCGAGAGCGCCAGATTTCTCAAGTTCATTACACTTGAACAATAAGCCGCAAGTTACGATGTTTAATGCTGCGGCTGGGATACATCCGAATATGTTCGCAACTGTACCTGCTCCACCACCATCCGCGATGCAATCGAACAATTTAACTATGCTGGGCAACTTTCCTCTTGGAAAGTATCAGCCACCATCGAGGGCAACACCAAATGCAGGAATATCCACCAATGGACAAACGCGCTGGCCGTTCGCACCACCACACAACAATTACCCACCCCATCAAGATCCCATGATGAGTCAGATTAGCTTTTCTAATCATCTCGCTAATATTGCGGCGCAGCCTGGAAGTATCGACCTGATTACAAGCCTGGAGAATGGCGGTTCACCAGCAATCTCTCCATCTTCGCCAGCGCAAGTGGCTCAAGAGATGAGTCAATTGAAAATAGAAGACCGCAAAGTACCCAGGCCCATAGGGACGGAGAGAGCATGGAAGAACTATAATACTACCGGTATGGGGCCTGGAGGAGACGCAGATTCGATCAATTGGATGCTGAGCAACGAGAAACTTGTTGGATCGTGGGCAAATTTGGCGCCTGGTATTGATAGGCATCAAATGTTCCGTTCTAATGCAGCGTACAATCGGATATCCAACGTCGATGCCGAGCTGCACCAGATGATGGAGTCTTCCTTTCAGGTATTGATCTATTTTTGAATCTATTAGATTTGTTTTAAAAATCAGACGGTCACATATCTGCAAGCGACAGGTCTTCGATCTGTCTCAATGTTAACGCAGGCATAGGAATACCAACTGGTGCATTGTCATTGCAATGTAAGCAGTGACATTCTATAATTGAGAGACAAAACGATCCAGCAACTATTGAGCACTGGTGATAATCTTGTGCGGATTCAGCGTGTGAGATAAAAGAGAGGGGCAAAGATTGATATGAAACTTCATTTTGTTCAGGGCCATGTAGATACCCAACAGGCATTCCCGAATGGAAGTGCTGCAGCTCTTTCACTTATGCCAGGATTGACCTTACTACCAGGACAATTTGGAGCGCCTGGTTTAACGGAGATTCCTCCAACCGAGCCAACAAAGATCGACCCACCAGCATGGGGAATACCTGATGCAGTATCTGGTGTTCAAGACAAACAACATCCGGTATGTTATACCTAAACTATAGGTCGCCACACTGAACCAGATGTCAACGAGTCAATTCTCTTGACACTCTAGCCTCGTTCGAAAGGTATCCTCGCGATATAAAGTTAGCCGACGCCGAAGCCAAGACATAAATGACACATAGGACGTTTTGTTTTCGAGTGAAAACAACGTCGGTCCAATTATTCCGTCGAGTCGAAACGCTCCGTGAAACAATTGTTTGTCATTGGGAAACCAACTCTGCCTCTACTCTCATATCTATTGTTTCAAGCACTGCAGAAAGTCTCTTTGGCTCGCCTTGTGTTTCGAGATATTGACACCGAGCGTAAACGATTTGGTTGCAGGCATGGAATAAGTGGACCCATTAAAAAAGGAGACATTTTTGTCAACGCAGCTTCGCTTTCTTACCTGGATGAGATGAAATAGTCCCGGAATTTGAAGTAGTAATAGATGGAACTGGAATACACATAAATACATACATACACATAAATTACATTACAACCTATTATATCCATTGAAACCCAGATCCAATATTACTTGTCATGCTAGGTGATAAGACGGTAAATCCTTACAGCAACTTAATACTATTGTCTAGTATAATTATGCGATACCGATAATTTCAGAATTTGGCATAGGCGAGAACGAGCGTGCATCATGAGGAGCGACGGGGATCGAGTGGAGCGACAGGCTCGGTCGATCCTCTCTTCTCCTCCTTAATTCGTCCTGTCCTTTCCTTTACTGCTGCGTCAGTATCCATTCTTATTATTTCACCCACTTTCCTTTCGTTTTCTTTTATAATATACATATATATATATATATATACATATATATCTATATATATTATAAATATAATATATATCTATATATATATACCGCTTCGTTCCCCTGCTGGCTTCACGCCGATCTCGCGCTCCGCATCATAGGCATCGGAATTCTTGGACGGAATGCCACCCTCAATAGGGCTGCAATGACACACAACAGTGGCAACAGCGGCGGTGCCTTCGTACCTCCATCCTCTGGACAATCTACCTATTCATCAAATTGGAATCTATAAATGATGTCTGCCAAAGTCGTCGGTATAGCTTCAGACAAACGACGAGTACGTTTTTGCCGGTGGCTCTACAGATACATTCGATTGTGCTATTGTTTTGTTGACGGGAGACTCTGTTCCTTTAAAAAATGATTTTTCTTATCCAGAGAATGAGCTGCAGAAGGGAAAGGGCCTTGAGAAACGATTGATTGTGTTACATATCATTGCTTGATTAATTGAATAGTGCTTGATTTTTTTGGGGGGAAAGATGCGCGCAAAGCCAGTTATCGGAGAGGACGGGCAGAGCTGTTTTTAGTGTTGTCCGAAGTTGATCCTTGCGTACTACTCTCTTCCACTCTCTCTCTCTTTCTCCTAGCACCTGCTCGTTATCGCTTGTAGCATCATTGCTCTTACCACGATTACACTTTGGAACGTAGCTCGCGAATCACTGGCCCACCAACCGAATCTAAACACGATTGCGAAAATGCGAGCACAAACCGCGCGCGCGCGCGCGCGTGCATGATATAGAAGAGCGGGGAGACAATGAAGTCGACACAAGGGAAGGAGAGACAACAAAGAATGAACACAAATAGAAGTACCCTCTGTCTGATCTTATTGCTCTCTTTCCTTTGCCGAGAAGTCTCTTCCCCTTTTCTCTATCCATAGCTTTGCACCTATCGATTGTTTGAAATCTGAGAAAGCTGTGCTGGGACGTATAGGGAAAATCGAATGATAGTGACACACAATAGTGACATACAATAAGAAGCGGATATGATACATATAATTCTCTGATCGGAGCATGCAATGTGCTATATGATTACCCATTTGAAATCGGATATAATGTAAGACATTAGAGAAAGATGTTGGCACGAATGGAAGAACACACACACTGTACTAATAATACATTATATTATGTATACCGAAATCCTATTCAGATCAATGAATATTGTTCATTGTTAAAATGGTAGTGGGCCGCCAACACGTAAATATAATTGTGCGTCCCTAGCGACAGTGCTATTATAATACTATATTATTGCTGTGGTGGTAATAATGTTTATTATTATATTATGGTTATTATTACAAGACATAACTATAGGAAAGGAAGGTACATAGAGAACGTCACCTGCTGTCTCGGCTGGACTAGTATGATATACTATTCTAGGTACACTCGGTATATATATATAAACAAACATATATATATACACACATTTGCAAGCATATATATATATATACATATATATATGCGAAATGTTCATTTCGATTGAACATTTGAAAATCTTTCTTGACGGGGATTTTGGCAAGTGTTCAATACATAGCGACGATACTGTAATTGAAACGGTCCCCTCATACATAAGTTTTGATGAAGCTCGTGGAAATCGTGCGAGGGCTTTTGACCTATATTCCAGGGAGCGCTTCAATTATTCTCTAAGATACATTGTTATAATTTAAAGCCTATTTTCAAATTTGATTTATGATAACTGCGATATATGATATAAAACTATTATATGACATATAACAATAAAGCAAATAAATGAATATAAATTGTGTTAGTTTGACTCTTTTTCGGCCCCCGCACTACTTACCGTATTGTTCGCAGCAACTTTTCCCACGTCGTTTCTTCATAGTTGATAAATAAATAACGAGCGTTGTATTAATTTCGTGTTACTCTCAACATTTATTGCATGTTCACCAATTAATGACGAATACCGCTTAATTGCATTACAGTTTTATACAATTATATCAAACTATACTATAAAATTTACAACACACAGCTAGTGCAATTTGTTTACGTTATCATACGAGTTAACTTATTTCAAAGCTTCATAAATTTAATACAAAAGTATTCCCTAGAGCTTAGTCTCTTAAGTTTAAAGATTGATAAGTTAATCTATCGAGCAAAGAGGTAGACGAAAGTAGAAAGTTGAAAACTGCTTTCTTTCCATCGATACACCTTTGCTGGCTCTTTTGACTATTTCTTCTCGCACATAATTTATCATTACATGGAATCAATCGCGTTGTCAAACAACTAGGCCTGCTGTACAATCTGCACAATATGTTTTAGTACTCTTTTAACATGAAAATAGGTTGGGGGTATGTCTCGGTTTATTCTTTTAATTATAGCAATAGAATTTTATTATCTAAAAGTCGGTAATCACTGATACTTAGTCTGTAGAAGTAGCCCAAATGCTATTGGAGTATTTAGCCTTCTTCGAAACACTAAATTACCATGGTCAACTATACTACAAATAAAAGTGTTACATCTAATAACAATTACTCCTGAAGACTGCTAGCTCGTCATTAGGTAGATCTTGCTGTCATATATCAGCGATAGTCCTATAAACGGTGAATAAGGGTAGGAAAGAAAACCAGTTGGAGCTTGTGCTATTTATCATAGAAAAATGTTTAATTTAGGAGATAAGCTTACACGTTAGTAATACCAAATAAACAGAAAACTTATAACGTCCGTAATAGAGAACATTTTTATAACATTCAATTACATTAAATAACAAATTATAAAAAATTCAGAACTGCATCTAATTTCGACGCATCGACAAATCCGCCACGTACGTGTGAAGAATATATAAGTAGAGGGATGAAAAATGTGTGTTCGGGGAGGGGGGTGTGTGGGGTGAGGGCAAAGAAGATTACTAAGAATACGATATGAAAAACTGAGAACTAGCGGCGTACAAGCACGATTAAGCCTATGCCTTATAACACGACTTATGAATATGACGCTGGAGATTTGGACGATGCGCCAAAACTTGCGATTCATTATACAGTAAAAATAATAAATATTTACATGTGACGCATTTATACAAAAAGTCAGTACCACGAGAAAAGAAAAGTTGGTATGATTGTCAAATCTTCGCAAAATTAACAGTTCCCTTTGTATCGACCACAACAGAATACGCAATGTGGAAAAGGAAAGGCAAAATCGTTTGCACTTAAAGAATAGAGCGACGCCACGACTTTCTGATGTTAGAATGGATGCGATTTAAGCAGAACTGTAGCGGTGGATCTTTAGATTAGTAACTTGAGATATAAGTATAAATACCTAAGTAAAGTACAAGATACTTGAAAAGAGTGCCGTTCTACTTTCCCCTCAAATATACATGGCATGGCGGCATTTTTCGTGTCTGTGGTCGACTACCAAGAGAGTTTCGAAAGATTTGGTGAAGTTCCGAAGGCGGCGAAGGAAACCAACTTTTATTTATTACATATACACGCGCGGACATACATATGCATGTATTTTACACGCCCTAATTAACATACATATGCCCGAATCTGTATACATGTACATATGTATACAAACACACCCATACAGTCCTCAAATAAATAAAGAGAAAGGAAAAGATTTAAAAAATAATACCTAGTCTGTGTCTTGCGATAATCGATCTGCGAAACAATGATAAATAAAGCGATTTGTACATAGCAGAAGATACACAACTTCTAAACTTCATAAAACTGACTGCTCTTGTGAGGAACCGAACTATTCTGGATTGAGAAGACCTACTAATAGAACATAAAAGCTTCGTGCCATTTATCGGATATATCCTCTACCGATTATAAAGGTTTAATTAGTTTAGTGATTCTAGTAATCTCAGGTGCACGAACGCACCGATGAATTCATATTTTGATGAATTCATATACATGAACATAGAATTCATATATATTGTATTCATTCCAACTCTGTGCACGATGCAAAAGATCATCGCACCGAATAAGTTTACGTCCATTGTGATTATTAATAAAGTTGCACACAACCATTTCGTTCCTTACAAATATCACTCGGCGACATCAAGCTTTCAATTGGATTTTTGTCGTGCTCCATTCACGGGCCGATAAACCACCCCCACACCCAAAAATGATCGCCTGCGTTACTCCGCGGATTTCATTTCTTTAAATCCTGTAAAGTACTAATCTATCATCTTTCATTCATATAAAAATAACACGCAATGCCAAGCTATCCAACATTGCTTTGTACATTCGCCCGTGCTCCAATGAAAGGAAAAGTTCAACCTAATCGATCTAAACTGCCTGCGAAGAAACAACAGCGGCCAGCTATCTCCGGTTCTTACGAAAACACAACTATTCCCTTCGACGGGGATGATCGCCGTCTAAGTTATTAGCCGAGAATTGCTTTATGATACACATGAAAATGCTTCTACCAGTATAATCGCCTTACACGGAATAATGGATCGGGAAATCTAGCTCCGATTGGCAATATAGCAAATCCCATAATTACCAGATACAATTTCATTCACCATATATCTCGCGAGCTAGATTTCCATCCAATTTCAACTTTCAGTGTGAGCCGTTTATCCACATGTTCGATCATTCATTTGTTCGGTTCTGCGCAAGGACTCTCGGTCAGTTATTCAGAGATACTTCCGTACACCGACTTCGAGGAGAGCTAGAATATAATACTTGACTTTGCTTTTCCATGCTGGTAACTAAATGAACAGTGGGCACGCAAATCCCGAGTATGTAAGGCCTCCTAGCCAATCCAAAATTACAGGTATAAAAAATACAAATGAAGTAAGCATGATTTCTCATCGTGGTTAAAATCAAATCCAGCCATTGTTCAAATGTTTCAATAGTCGACTTAACAGTGGGAGGACTAATTATAAACGTATAGATGTCAAGATTAAGCTAGACAGTCGTCGGACAAGATATTCCCACAAGGAACCAACGCGAAATATATTACCCTTTGACTGTCTCGCTTAAACTAAATGATCTATAATATTAGTTTGGCTAGTATCAGTAATAACAGTGATAGCAATAGTAATAGTACGAATTTATATTAACTTTGCCCTTTTTTACATTCACAACTGTATCGCGAGGGACGTTTCACTCATATTATCCAAGCAAAATATTACATTCTTATAGAAAAACTTATATGTTTCGTTTAAAATTTAACTGTGGTGTTTGATGACATACCATTCTATTAATTAATATTATGATTTACAAGAAAAATGAAGATGTGATTTCCAAAATACAAGGGAAACGTCACCTCTCGACATAGGTTGGCTCCAATCGACATTTAAGAGACGCCATAATATGCGTTTGATTAGTATTTACAGTGTACATATTCTGCAGAGCCAACACAGTTTTTGTTTTTGAATTCTATGCTATCTCCAATAATCGTATAATACTTCTTACGACTTCTTATATACACAAGTCCGTCAGTAAAACAAATCAATAGGTAGCAGCGAGCAAGTGAAGGGTAGAGGATTTACGTAGACGCAAACCGTGATTCCACGAAATCGTCATTCGAGCGCTCTCCCAAAGCGAATTGTGGATTATATTAACGACCGTGGCAGCAATGTGTTTATCATCGACAGAAGAATCTTAATAGAATCATTGCTATTTAATAGGCTACGAGACTGATGAATTAATTTATCTACGAGTTGTGCTTTGTAATAAAGCCTCGTTTCTTGGAGAAATAGCTATCGACGCCTTTCCTTTTAATGTCACGTTCGACAACAACCCTGTCAACTGAGCAGGGCTCGGTCTGTGAAGCCGCTTGTACTTTTCGCGTAAAACACGCCATTTCCTTTTTTTTTTACTGCTGTCTATGAAATTGTTAAAATTGCACGTATATACCATACCTACATGTAATCGAGTCACTTTATTGACTGTTGTTTCGGGAAAAGAAATGGGAATAAAATCTTGTCCTACTTCTAAATGCAACTTTTGCTTAACCGTGCGCACTAAATTATATAGGACTCGCAATGTCCGCGATCACATTCTGTTGAAAGGAGATCATTCGCGCCTTTATCATTTTCAATAACCGGTAGAGTATGTTCTCTCTTGATACAATCTCCACTATTTCTTATTGCATTTCAGCTCCGCTTTAAACCGAGTTTTTATCTTGACACTGATATTTAATGTTACTTCTCAAAACTTACACACTTCTTCCACTTCCTCCTCTTCCTCCTCCTCGTCTTCTTCCTCTTCCTCCTCCTCCTCATCTTCATCCTCCTCACCAGACGAAGAATCGCTTTCACTATCCGAACTCTCGGAATTTGCTGATAGTGAACACTGATCATAATCTTCTGGATCGGAGAACACCTCTGCACCAGGGAATATGTACTTTCCAGGGCTTAATTGATAGTATGTGTTTTCTGTAAGTAAATCAGTTACGTGTAACATAATGCATTGCATTGATTCTTTCAAAAGATTTGAGTAGATATAAATACGTACCTGGTAGTCTCGTAGAAAGACTTTCGCGGACTTTTGATTCCCAGCAGTGTCTGTCTAGTCTATCGCCCTTTAATTGTTGTTTATTATCTTTTCCTTCTCTGCTATCAATGCTATTGCAGCTATCACCGATTCCAGAATCCAGCGCTGAATCAACAGACGCTTGTCGTGGTTTAAAGTTAATTTTATCACATGGGATCGTTTCTAGTAAAACTTGATCCTCTCCTTGATCCTCCGGCCTTCCCGAGTCATTACGTTTATCTAATAAGGTGCTTGATTCTAAAGCAGAATCGAGCATTGTACTTTCAGGGGAAACATTTGCAATCCTGGGAACTACTTGACATTCTTCCAAATTATACATCTTCCCATTGTTCTCTGTTTTGGATTCAATGATATGCGTTTTGTGTTCATAGGAGATAGTAGTATGTTCCGCAGATATAATGCTCACTGAATTCGAACTGCCAAATTCATCATTCGAATTACTGCCATAGTTCATCCGCTTGGGACTACTCTCTATGCTGCAGTCAGCCAATCGCCTTTTTGGACTGTCTCCCGAAAAACTAAAACTTTCCTCCAAGGTTTCCCCTTGGCTGGTTTCTAACAGTGAAACGCAGATACTTTTATTTTCAATATGTTGTTGTAGCTTAGTGGAGTTCGTAACGAGACTGTCTTGACTTTCTGTCGAACACAAATTGTGTGTTTTCATCTCGACGTCCATACTATCTCTCGATAGAACTGTGTTTGTTGTTGTATCCTGACTTTGTTCCCATGTATCATCGGACAGACACTGTACTGGTAAGAGTTGGGTTGCCTCTTTCAAGATCGCGTCAAGCCAACAGATTTCTCTATAATTCTCTCCCATCCTGCGAGAATCATTCAATCATATAACATTGAAATTCAAATCACATGTCAAACGTAAATAATCGATTTGTACTTACAAATGACATAATTGATTTATGATGACATCTCCATCGCCCAATAGCTCAACGTCGAATTTGAGATGTGGTAACGATTCACGATTAATGAGAATTTGTGGAACGTGAGATGGAATGGAGGAAGGAATTAATGCTACTGGCCGGACTTTTAAAGAAGATCCGATAACAATTAGAAGATCACATTCATCTTTATCTTTGGCCATCGCGTCATGAAACGCATCCGGAAGTCCCTCACCGAAGAAGACAATGTCAGGTTTCATAATTCCTTGTGTCACCAAATCTGAAAAATATAGATGACTTTTATAGATTTGGTCAGCGCCATTAGGAACAATCCGAGGCACACAGTTTCCTTTTGTATTTCGCTCAATCATAACATTACAGTCATGGATCTCGCGGGAATTCTCAATATAAAAGGAAGATACTAGAGTATTTTAAACGATAAATAATACATCGTTTACCAATAGCTCAGTAAAACAGCAGGTACGGATAGCTTTATGCAATTTTGTAAGTTTACCTTATGATCTTATTAACAAGTGAAGTTTTAATCGTTGTTATGATTGATGCATCAACTTATATATGGATCTGTGTAAAAGTCAACATCATTTATTGAGAGCATACTCCGAGAAGAGTAGCGCTTGATCTCTCATGTCCATCGACTCGCGAGCACGTTATAGGAAAGTTTAAGAGTAGAAACTACCACTAGATAGCTAACTTTCCATACCAAGGAAATTGATAAGCCTCTAAGAAATACTGGAAATAAATATACTATCAGCGAATAATAGCAAGAAGTGTGGTCTTCAATTACCTCTATAATTCTCGTTCGGATTAATCTCCGATAATGGGGGCAAAATATTCACTCTACATTTCGGACACAATGGAATTCGTTGGGCAAAAATATCTTCTCTTATATCATCTGCCTTCACTTGATATTTGCACCTTGTGCAAGACGCAGTTGCAAATGATCCTGTGTTGCGAAAAAGATTCTCATAAGTTTTTTGATCCACGCTTTTTCACTATAAACGGGTTTATTTTTTTCGTACGAACCATGGCATTCGATTACGTTCTCGATACCAGCAACCTGCTCTAACGTATCGATATTCTGCGAATAATTTCGGAGAAGTTTTTTCTGTCTGTCCAACATTTTGATAAACCTGTGACAAGGACTGGGTTTAAACTGTCCTGGATAGATTTCGCGCGCAAACTTATAGAATGGCCTTGGGTCTTGGCCGAAATAATTAATGTCAAACATTGCCTGGAAGGAAAAATTCATTTTACACTCAAAGTTTCAACATAAATATTAAAATTTGAAATATAATTGTTACTGCTGTACCTGTGGATCAGGCAAGTCTGGAAAATCTTGTGCTAATCTGGAATATATCCCATCTCGGCTCCTGAAGTCAGGAATGCCGCAGCTAACACTAACCCCTGCCCCAGTTAAAACTATTATCTTTTTGCTATTACGAATTAATCTAACAACATCTGTTAAAGTGTTTATATGTCGTAATTTTTGGCGTCTTGGCGGTTCAGACATCATGTTTATTATGATCTAAAAGAAACACGTAATGGCACACTGTTATACAAGTCTAGAACGGATAATTTTCTAATTTCTACTTTCGGCCAATCACTTACCTTCCAGAGCGTCAGATCATCGACCTGTTCTGGAATCTGTGTTGAATCCATTAGGAGATGATGAAGAAGTTCTCTCGGATCAGCACCGGTCAACATTTGCTTCTGAACCCAAGATGTCGGATTACGCCATTGGTGGTTGACTTCTCCTTCACCAGAAAAGTCAGAGAGCCCTGACAAATCCGACAAATTTGAGACGGTTGACGATGCTTCGTCCTTTTCATCGGCAGTATCAAGTCTGGAACATGAAATATTTGAAAAAATATTATTAACATAAACGGAGTATAATGTTGTATATTGATATTTTTAAATAATACTCACGGGCAACCTGTGTCATCGCTTGTAGAGTCCACTCTCGTCGGGGTTTTGGAGAGATTTCCAGCATCAAATTTATCTGGCGAAGCTGATGCGGACTTGGACTCTTCGCTTAACTCAGTGAAGCCACTATCACCCCCAAATGTTTCTATATGGGGTTTCATATTTGTTATGGAATGATTCTTATTTACGGCAATAATGATTCATTTATAAATGAACTTGTAAATATGTTAAAAGAAGAATATCAGATATTCATTGGGAGACGAGAGAATTTATGGTGGACGGCGAAACGAGCGCGGCAACAGAACCAACACCGGTAGACATTGAAGCAGGAAGAACTCAGTATTTCACGTAAATATATTGTTTTATTGGTAAATTCATAAGCACAATGTGTTTAAAATTCAAACATCCTCTACAACTCTCCCGCCCGAAAGGGCACAAAAATGGCGCGATGTAGGTAATGACGACGCACACACACAGACGCTTTGCTTTGTACATGAAATGTCTGCCATCTGTGAACGTCAGCGCGGTACATGGAAAATTTTCCTGTCACCACCTTCGATTTTCCCTCGAAATGCACTTAATTTCACTGAAACGGATGCCCTGCGTTATAGCATTTTGGAAAGCTGACGAAATCGAAGAGAAATTTCCGCAAACGAAGCCAATCCAGATAGGCGTCCGCCCAATATTCGTCAAATAAGAGGCATCGACGCGCGACGTAATTGCGACGTACATAGGAACTATCATGGCTGCCCCGACACCCGCATCGACTTCGGACAAACGGCAAACCACGGAAGTCGAGCTGACGCCTTTACTCCGCCATCTTGAGATTTCGCAAATTTCATTAATGAATTGGCCATATTTTCGTGAAAATACCTTCAAGATCTTCGTTCGGAGTATCATGCGACGTCTCGCAATCTTGGAAATCCGGTTTCGCACAACTGGTACTGATGTAAGCGTTGCCATCGATCTTTCGTCGCTTCGCTGGGGACGAATATTCTGCCACCTCCGAACCCGACGCCATTTTCGACAGCAATGCAACCATGCAACGCAGAGTTTGGGACTGGACGGCCGTTGCCCGAACAGAGGTCGCACTTGGATGTAACTTTTCCCCTCCACCTTCGGCACCTTCTGCACCACGATGCATCGTGCATCACGCGCGATCATCATTCTGATTGATCACGATTCTTCTCGATCTCTGATTCTATATTCGATTTATTCCTTATTTATCGCCGTATTTTTTATTTCACCAAGATAAGCAACTTTTGCGCTTCTTCTTTTCTTCCGATATTTGCAACGTTGAGTAGCCAAGAATTTTTAGTTAACTTCTATTTTTAAGAAATCAGTCTTTTTAGCGGTATTTATATTGTTTTATTAAACGGCGGTGAATTCTTGTTAGTAAGAATTATAAACGCCTGATGAGCAATAACGATTTTTTAAACAATTTTTTCTAATAGCAGTGCATTTCTAATTGGAAAGTTAATGAATAATATATTTTTGATAATTCGACAACAGCCAACATTATTATTGATACTGTGTTGTCTTCGTTAAAATAAATAAACTAAAAACACTTGTCACCTGAGGGGAGAAAAGTGCAGGAAACAGCAAAGAAGTGACTAATACAGTATTAATTAATTTATTTGAAAAAATCAACCAGAATGCGTCCACAATACAAACCCGTAGAACAGTCTGGATTTACCAATACCCATAAGATCTGGAATTGCAAGATACCTGATTGTAGCGAGACTGTTTCCTTACAACTACACGAGGTTATGACACACGTGTCTTCAAGTTCGGCGATAAATGCAAATTGGGAAAGCAAAGGCTTTGGTAAAGGCGACTGAAAGTTAATTTCTAATTCGCGGTAAACACCAATGGTGAGCTGCTGTGACGTTGGCGATTCCAGAACGTTCGCTAGAACTTTTCGGCGATCCTGAACTGTAGAAGAAGCGCTACTTCCCTGATAGGAAAAAAGGCTATTGCAACAGTTAAAGGATATCGGGTTCAATGAATACTGCTTTTGGGAATTGACTGCCACACTATTTGTAGATAAATGACAGTGTGCCCATCGTGAACCTTACAATCTGTACTGTTGCTGAATACAAGCGAGAGAGGAGCTGGCGTCGAGTTCCGGTTTATGCATAAATATTAAATGATATAAAATGATAGTGCTGAATTCAGTGTTTTATAGACAGTTGGATGAATTATCGATTGTGATAGGAAAGTTACTGGCGGATATATTTTTAAAATATCAACGTGTTTTACTATTGCGATTATTATGTGAGGTAGTTATTCCTTTGGCAATAGTAGTGGCGGACATATGGAAGGGATCATTATCGATCTACAGCATTTCCGGTACTTCTTCGAGGTTTTGATAGATCCTCAGCATGTTCAGATTGTTGCATTCCTTTTGCCACCGTGAGTACTCGTGACCCTTGAGTTTCGGCGTTGTGTGGTTATATTAAGGGAAGAAAAGGGGAGTTCGATTAATTCGGCGAGGATGATTGACTTACGCGGCGACAATGCACAGACTGACAACCAAAAGAAGAAATATGGCAATTTAAATGTTCCTAGTAAGTAAAGAACTTTGCTAAATCAATTCTGATACAACCACATTATAAACACGTTTGTTCTGGAGTAGTGTGTGATTTAATACAGTGTCGATACAATTAAATCCCACCAAAGGGTTTAGTAGTTTATTTCGACGGTAATCGTATTAATGACAATACGTTTGCGTAACTTTGTCGTGTTATAACTTAACCCTCTCTCTGCTATAGTACGCACATATAACTAATGAAATTGACAAATTTATACCAACAATTATAACGATTGATTTTAATACACTTGTAACACAAATGTTACATTAATCTCTTGCAACTGTCATAGGCAAATTGAATACAATCATTGAAACACACTGACACGTAATATCATACTAAGGTTGAGTCATTCCAAGAACTATAATAATTATAATAATTGTTTCTTTCAGTGACCGCTCAACCAGGAACAATTGCGTTAAGTCCATATTTGAATTTTGACCCAACCTACCTTCCATCCAGCCAACCAGAATTCATCTTCCCGGAGGGTGTAACAAAGCAACGAGGTAGATTTGAGCTAGCGTTTGGTCAAATTGGAGCAGTATGTATGACGGGGGCAGTTGTCGGTGGTGTGTCTGGTTTATACAGAGGGGTAAAAGCAACTTCGCTCGCTGGCCACACTGGTAAACTTAGGACAACACAGTGAGCATTTATTCCTGCATCTTTAATATTTTTGTCTTGTGATTTAAACGGCTTTTTATATATGATAATGTATCTTTTTCCAGACTAATTAATCATGCTATGAAGAGCGGCTCTTCGATATCAAACACCCTTGGGATTATGTCTGTTATGTACACAAGTTTTGGAATTATTCTCGCATGGGCAAGGGGAACCGACGACTCTTTCAATACACTAGCCTCAGCAACAGCAACTGGAATGCTGTACAAATCCACAAGTATGCAATCTTTTTTGGGGCAGTCATTTCTTATTTAATGGTCATTGTATTTACTATTTGATTATATTTTTTTTAGGTGGTCTGAGGAAGTGTTTTATGGCTGGCACCGTTGGGTTTGGTTTGGCATCCTTGTATTGCTTGTGGAATATTTCCGATCATCTGGACGAATTCAGCCATCGCGCCAACATGAACCCAGCGTAAGACTGTGTGCAAAAACCAAAACCACTACATAAACTGTACCTTCCTTGAGTGTTCCTATTGCAATGGCATTTCTGCAAAATAAAGAACTTAGAGGAACAGTGTCCAGTAATGGTTCGGGAGAATGGAATTTATAGCGTTTCTGGTTAATATGATTTATTAACGCGTCTATGTATTCGTTGCGGGCTTGCATTGGAATCCTCTAACGAGTACCATCCATTTAATACAACTTGGAAGGTACGCTTGTGTTCATAGGAGCGTATGCATTGTCTTTAGTGATATTCTAGCAAATTGTTCTTCTACTAACATACGGGCGATGCTGACATTTGTTACCTAATCGATTCACTGCGTGAACACAGTACCGTTAAGCATCCACAGATTGCAAGGGTTTGTAGATAGACAGATACCAAATATGTTAAATAGTACAAATATGATTCTAGCTTACACCAGCAACAATTCCCACTAACGATTTGTCATGACTGTTGAATTAATCAAGTCAGGAAGAATCTTCCAATATTCAAAATTAGGAATCGATGCACATTGTACAAACTATATAGATATTATAATTAGATATTCTTTTTAAGGGAATGTAGAAATTTGTTAACTTGTGAGCATATAGAGACATATATACTTTAACTGCATAAAATGCATCGTACATATTTGCATATATTACCTTCCAGGAAGGTTGATCTATTTCAGTTTTTTTTCATGCTCCGCGTCATTATGTTATTGTAGAAAAGCACACTGACGACTTAGATCTGTGACAAAATAAAGAAGAGATGACATACAAGTATTTCTAATTTATCTGCCAGTATGATTTTAATGATTTGGTGCCCTCTGTTCTCTTGCAGATCGAAATGACAAATCGTGATTCGAAACCACTAGAAACTCCCAACGAACTCCCTTCGCTCTGTACATAGAAAATCTCATGGAACGAATGTATGAAACCGAACAAATGGCGAATATAGCGTGTGTAATGCGTAATATAAATAAAATAACTTTTACCAAGGCAGTTTCGCTATTATTGGCCCGATTGATTTCGGATCATAGCTAGTTCCCCCTCCAGTTTCGTCGATCATCCACTTTGCCAACGAGTCCCGTGCAATCAAGTACTACCGCGGGTAAGTGTAATGTACCCTATGTGTAGCACAAGGATTACCATTGTCGGTGACGGACGATAATCTTATCAGAGTTTATCTCACTGGCGTAGAGCATTCCCGTTATTTCACGTTGGGCGGACGTACCTTTCAATATTATTTAACAAGTGAACGTCCACTCGCGGCTTACACCCTTCTTGCTTACCAACAGATTCAAAGCTTTACGATCCACCCTTTCGATACCACAATTCATAACTAAATCATTTTATTAATATCAATAATTATTAGAATTCTATACGGAAAACTGTATGCGATAGCTGGAAAAATTGAAAGGTGTGTTGGACGCGTACTACAGTTGGTGATTAAATCAGAACATACAAGGTGACAGTGATGATTCTACCGAAAACAAGAGAGCACTTTCGACGCCGGAATTATTCGACACGTATCCAATAGAAGTGTGTTTAAACGACGAGTACATTGTGCCGCGTACAGTGAAGCATGTATGTTTAACAGATTAACAAATCCATCAATGAACTGCTAGTTTTTTCGAAAGAAGATATTCTCAGAGTGTCAGCTATCCTTGCACAGGTAATCTCGGTGATCAATATTGCCGCAATCTGTACATACGTGTTAAGTGAGATAAGCTAATTCGGATCCATTGGGTAGTGCACGCTTTTGGAAACTACTATCGGCGGAGTTAGAAGCTGAGAGTGAGACACGCTGCATTCCTTATCTTCTTTCATCACTGGTGTAGAAATGTGCGACGCTCCACGCACGAAGGTGAGAAACTTGCCGAAAATCCTTTAGTTCTTAAGTGAATCACCTGTACGAGCCCCGTATGTACCTTTCCGATGCGTCACGAAACGCGAATACTAACGTCACGAGTGCGTCTCGACGCGGAATCACGACGGGTAAATATTTGAACTTGATTCTCTATGATCGAGGTGAGCGGGTGTGCATTTGCAGATGCGGCGTTTGCGTGTGCTTATGAAAATCGGCTGGTTATTTAAACCAGCGAGGGACGCGCAATTACTCGGCAACGTTCGCCGACGGTTTCTTTTTACGTCGCACGTGGACTTCATAAAAGTCTTTTGAATACTTTTAATTGTTACCTCGCATTATTTGTACTTGGAAATGCGTAAGGGCGATTGTCTCGTTATATGAAAGAGCTATCGATCCTTATTGATCGTTGTTTTTTGTAGGCGGTCACATTAAAGTAATGTCGACGTGCCCATTTAATCTTGAAAGTGCGTGGCCGCCTCTACGATGTATTGTTTGTTACGAAAAATATGCTTTGCCCATTCGATACTGCCATTCCCATTAGTGCGAGTATTTTGTACGGCGATCGACTCGACGTGTTCAACATAGGCAATGCTAAAGAAGCGCGCACTTTCTTTTCGACGCCACAAAGCTAGTTGCGCGTCGAAGCAATTTCGTAGGAGTAAGTGTGATCATGTTAATTACTTTATCGTCAATTATATCCATTCTGATCGTTCGATGAGCAGTTGTAAAATCTCACCGTCGCTTGGTGCAACTTCTTTCCTGGCGGTTAGAAGCATCGCGTAGGAAGTCAGCCAGGATCTACAAACTTCCCGTCGCGCTGTTATCCCGAAAATAGATCTATCAATGGTACGTCGAAGCGGAATAGTAGTATCAAAAATATTTATCTGCTGGAGCGGTCATACTTCGCAGATCCCGCTCGGAACAAGCATGTGATCATCACGGTGAAAAGTGTTTTAGTGAGGAACGCGCGTCGGCGGTAGACGCTTCGATTTTCGTCGGCACTCTTTTCACGTTTTGCGCACGGTGAGAAAGCGCGAGATTCACCAGTGAATATCAATGAAAATTGAGAGCAGAGTGTCATTGGTTTATCTTTGCTTTCACAGTGAGAAATGGAAGAGTGTCATTGTTCAAGGAGAGCGCTAAACTTCCAACAAATTAACAATCCGAACTCTGTTTCACCTGGCATTCATATAATGTTGCAGACACTCCAAATCTAACAATGAATTATTAAAATTCATCAGTGAACCATCCAATAATTTTCGACGAACAATTATGAGGGAATCCGAAGCCGAGCGTATTCTGGCAACAGGATACATTCTGTCAGCGGTTTTTTCGGTGGTCTCTTTGATCTCTTTGGTGACTGCCTGGCAGCATTGGGCATGGACCCTCAACGTTTGTATAAACATCGATTGCGGCTGCATTCTTTACGGCATCAATACCTTCAGTACCTTTATGGGAGGTGACGCTAAACTCTGTCACTTCGGCACATACGGTTTAATCCCTGTCATCTTGATTGGCCTCTGCCTCGGTGGATATCACGCTTACAGATGCTGCATTTACAGAAATCTAGACGAGCCGAGAGAATGCGAGCGCAACAGGTACGCGAGGACATTCCTTCTAATAATATCTAATGTCAAGCAGATGTAAATGTACAGTGGATTAAAAGCGAGTGTTTTCAGGAACAGTTCGAACGGTCGAGTGGTCGTAGTTGGTCCTAAGAGAAGATCCCCGTACAAGCAGTGGATGCCAGCTGCTTTTCTCGCTGTGTTATTATGTTGTCTATCTCTGGCACACGCTGTAGTTATGACTGACGGGTATTACAAGACCTGCGAGCAATATAGAAGACAGCTGATACAACTTTTAGGCTCACGTGGACGCGAGGCAGAAGTACTATTCTCATTCACTCGAGGAACTTTGAAATTCCTGTTGCTAATCCTGGAGAGAACTCATTCTACTTACTTTGCCAGGTGATACACAATCGATTGGCATGCGGTGGGATTTTGGATTTCATGGATTATCTTCAACCTGACACCAATAACTGGAGGCGTGGAAGTGAGATCAACACGGGCATAGCGCTTCAACTTGCGATTGTTTGCACTTGGTTGAATTTTATTGCCTGGATCGTCGCTTGTCTCGTAAATGTCGTCATGGGCCGTCGGAGGCTTTCTACTTTGGGCGAGCGGCTCTGTTGCTGCTGTTGAGAGCAGCCTATCTTTGCTACCAAAGGTATAAACGGCAGGAGTTCGGTACTGTCATTAATTTAATAGCCCACGTCAAATTGCGATCTGTAAATCTTCTCTTTTAGTGCTTGCGGATGCAAAAGTGCTCGAGGAAAAAGTTTACAACTACCAGCGGATTGCAGTCCGACGAGTGGACGGTGCGCCGCGCCGCGCAGCGCGAACGGATGTTTGTCCTTTCGAAAGTACCGACGACGCGCCAACTAAAACTGATCGTGCAAGTGTGAGGGGAATGTGCCACGTGATAGGAAAATGTGAAAAGTCCACCGTACCATTTTCTTCCTTTTCATATATTTTCTTAGACGCTTACACTAAATGCATAATGGTTATACACGTTTTTTTTATACATATCCATGATAATACAATTCGCCTCAGCATTACTAGGTTTTCTTTTATACACAAGAAGCGCATTTGTCTGTACACCGATTCTGTACATTGTTCCTTCACCCGCGTATTGTAACACGACTAATGTTTTTTTTTCTTCGTTTTTCTTTCTTTCTTAAAAAAAAGGAAAGAAGTGCTTCCGCCCTCCTAGTGCTACCAGCGCATAGTCGCATTCATGTATACTCGGATTAGGGCGAAATGTACAGGGTGAGTCACTTGCCTTTGAATCACCACCAAAAATTGGATATTTTCGTTGGCCAAAAATATGGGGAACAAAAATTTTGAGCTGGGGCTCTGAAATTTATATCACATCTTCCTTGATGCAAGGGCAGACTGCCCGCCAAATTTCAACCCCGGAAAAGGTCGGGAAGTCATAAAAACATGCAAAAAACAATCGGAATTAGGCGAAATTCATTATTTAGGATCGGTTTTCTTTGTGTTTTAGGCAAAATTCCGGCATTTCCCCCACAACATTTATGTTTTTTATCCGTTTTGTGACACGAGCAATCGAAAAATCAAGCGTTCATCCCGGTCCCAGAACCTTCGAAAAATCGAAAATTTTTGAAGGGGTATGCCTTAAAAAATTTGCGAAAAAATGAATTTTGAGCTAGGGCCCTGGAATTTTTTCTACTTCTTCCTCGATGCAAAAAAACACTTTCTACAAAATTTCAGCCCCGGGAAAGGTCGGGAAGATAAAAAAACATGGCAAAAACCATTGAAATGAAATATTCCAGATCGGTTGTCCACCTGTTTTAGACAGAATTCCGGCATTTCCCCCACAACATTTATGTTTTTTATCCGTTTTGAGACACGAGCAATCGAAAAATCAAGCGTTCGTCCCGGTCCCAGAACCTTCGAAAAATCGAAAATTTTTGAAGGGGTATGCCTTAAAAAATTTGCGAAAAAATGAATTTTGAGCTAGGGCCCTGGAATTTTTTCTACTTTTTCCTCGATGCAAAAAAACACTTTCTACAAAATTTCAGCCCCGGGAAAGGTCAGGAAGTATAAAAAACATGGCAAAAACCATTGAAATGAAATATTCAAGATCGGTTTTCCATGTGTTTTAGGTCGAATTCCGGCATTTCCCCCACAACATTTATGTTTTTTATCCGTTTTGAGACACGAGCAATCGAAAAATCAAGCGTTCGTCCCGGTCCCAGAACCTTCGAAAAATCGAAAATTTTTGAAGGGGTATGCCTTAAAAAAATTGCGAAAAAATGAATTTTGAGCTAGGGCCCTGGAATTTTTATGGTATCTTCCTTGATGCAAAAAAACATTACCCACCAAATTTCAGTCCCGGAGAAGGTCGGGAAGTCCACCAAAAAAAATAAGAGCTAGGAGAGTTCTGATTCAAAGGCAAGTGAATCACCCTGTACAAGGACAAGATAGTAGTAAGTCCTTTTCTTTTTTTTTTATACAAAGCTTGCGTAAAGCCATTATCTTCGAAAGGTCCACGGCTTCGCGTGGAGTAAATGTATGTGGTGTGAGCTGCAGTACTTTAGGGGAATGAATGGCGGGCAAAATCGAATGGAGTCGCTCGGCACGCTCACTCGCGTGGTAATACTTAATTAGCGAGATTGTTACTGAAATTGCCAGAATTGACGATGCCTTTAGGAAAATATTGTAACTTCAGTAAACCCGTGTGATCGCTGGTTTTCCACCTAACCAGCATGCTCTTTGGCTCGGTCCTTAAAGCGTCATCGCGTCCTATCACTTTAGTGATAGAGTCGTACTCTGAAACTCTCTGGTTTCTATCTTTCCAGTTCCCGTACGCGACACTTTCTCTAGACTACTCAATCCTAATTCCTCCTCTCACCTTTATACACTACTATTACACAATTTGCGTAATTCATATTATACACGACACTATGTACACGGGCCGCTTTCGTGCCCTAATAGTAACAATCCTCGTAATTCTGTTACCCGAATTGTTCGTACGCCCACCATATATATATATATATATATATATATGTATTTAAATAAATCGAGAATGCAATCGATCGTCCCTTTTCTCGGCGAACTAAAAGCAATAGTGCATCATCGTCTTGTCGAGGGCAGTGAAGAAAAATTTAAGTAGGGATTCGAAAAATACATTATAGATTACAGAAGATTCGTATATAGTCACACAATTTCCAGCGCGTATATGCGAAAGATCATAACAATAAATAAATATGTGCATATATAGATTTCTCTCTCTCTCTCTCTCTCTTTCTCTCCCTCCCTTCATTTCCTCCTTGTCTTTATACATACGAGCTTAAACGAAAAGAATAAGGCAAAAGGAATGTGCAAGAATTGATCTTCCCAGCCACGATTAACATCAAGAAGTGGAATTAGATAAAAAAAAACGAAATACAGGTGATTTGCTAAATAGTATAAAACCCTTGTTGAAAGAGTCTGGTGATTCATCGGACGGTGCGAAAGGATAAAGTTTACGAATGGCTGGGAAGCGCGAGCATCACAACAACATGTACACCTTTATAGTTGGCAAACTACTGAAAGGCAGAGTTTTCAGTTCGGCGGCGGCGGCGGCTTGTTAGCTACGCTGAGACTGGCAAAGTTTTTTTTTGCCGAACCGAAAGTGGCAATTAGCGAAGGTGAATACTTGCCGACTCTGTTGAGATCGCGCGCGTCGTGCTGCCATCAACGTACTGAATAGTACAATGTGTGTATTGGAATACTGCAACGAAACGTTTACACTTGAACGACGCAGGTAAACCATTCGGGAGCACCTATGTGTTGTTTTCGAAATACTGCAATAAACGCGTCGAACGGATGTCGCCAGTGTCTTCTCTTTCTCTCACTCGGGGCGCGGCGAGCTCATCGCCTTAAATACCACATTATCACTAGTAAAGAAAATGAAATGTTCGCTCCTTAATAATTGAGAAGCAAATGCTTCTTCTCCGCAGGTAATTTCAAGTAATCGGAGCTCTCCTGTATTTATCTGAGGTTCTCCAGTTACACATAGGAACTGTACTCGAAAGAATCCTCGTACATAATCTCTCATCCAGTTAGAAATACAATTGACTCCGTTTACCTTAGAATACCATTATTTCATATACTACACGACACAACAGAGAGTACAAGCTTGAACGCGCTACGTTATAAAGGAAGGCACCTAATTATATTCGGACTAATATCTACAACATTTTTTTTCTCTTCCTGTATCCGAAGATATATATATATATCTTGTTATACGCATATCGTGAAAAGGCGTACGCATACGCTTACAAATGTATGAGTGTTGCAGACAGTTTTCATTATCCATATTGTCTCCTTCGTGTTCTGAACTACATGTAGTATGCGTTACGGGAACTTATATTCACGCTAAAGGCGCAACATGACAGAATTCTAGTCCCTTCGAAGGAAAGAAAGTATCTACGAAGTAGTGCTATGTGTGCAAGCAAGTTTTCAAGGAATGCTGCTTGACATATACACTTTCTTCTGTCGAATACAGACACTTCAAATCCCAGCTTAGATGTATAGAAAGACCGTCAAGCAATACTTCAGTCTTACTTCGTAAGGCGTTTTTTCCCGTAAGCGAAGAAATCGATACGTTTTTTTTTTGGAGAGAGGCTCCTCCGCTCTGAGAGTGCAATCGTTGTCCATGTATATTCTCGTTCCTACTTTACGCACCTTTCTTTGATCTGTCAGACAGTTAAGTTGCTTGTGTTAAGATTCGCGTTCGCGCTTACGCTGTATACTGCGTAAACTCTCTTCACTCAGACAAACCGTAAGTATACTCGGAGAGAAGTCTTGTTCGCTTCCATCATCGACAAGGTCGAGTTCTGGATATCCAAATTTTCGGACAAAGAGAGTATCGTAGTAATTTACCCTCTCGCCATTCATCTGTTCGATCGTATATCTATTTAAACTAATCATGTTTTCCTTTTTTTATTAGAAAAGTTCTCTACGCTTAAAGACGTAGTAGATTGTACTAGTAGAAATCTACAAATCCCGAAGTACAAACGTAGTGAAAAGGTGTAGCTGCAAAAATAGACGCACATGCTTTCCCCTACCTAGTTTTGTCTTTTATCATTTTTGGTTTCGAGCTGCCAAGTTCAACAACCTGGTTTTCACTTAAAAAACATCTCAGAAAGTGTTTCCTTCCCAGAAAAAAAAACTCAACCTACCCCCTCCTCCTCCCATTCTTATGCAATGTTTACCTGCCAGTGTCTTACGACTATAAGTTTATATGAAAATGGTCTAAAAATGCAAAACGTAATTAAGAACTGGTATTATGTGAATTAATACTTTCCACCCGGTATAAATCGCGTTTGGTAGGATGCACCATTTCTCAGTCCTGCAATAATTCTTTTTCATGTTCAATATCTCCGACAGTACAAAGGTTCTTTTAAACTAATTATTAATCTATCGCTCAGCTTTCACAATTGGGAGGAAATCTAGAATTTCGCGTGTATAACTCTTTTGAAAATGCTAACTATGAAGATGATTTAAGTAGGTTGAATCATAACGATTTATACTTGTTTTGGATACTGGTCATACTTAACGTATTTGCTAAGTGATCAAATGCAAAAACATCTAAATTCTCGTTGGAATTAATTTAGCAAGTACTCACCGGGAGCATCTAATATCCTCGTTAATACTTTACTCGTTTTGAACTACAAGGCCAGTCAGCCGGCTTCCATCCAAATCTCGTATACCGTGTACTTAAGAAACAAGAAGTCGGTATCGGTCAGCACTGTTGCATTCCTTGTTCTGATCGTAGTCGTCAATGTAATCAAGTTTCAATTATGACTTCTGCTTACGGTAGGAATGTCTGCGCTAACTTTTCCTACCGTACTCTTCGTCTCAGGTAAACGGATTGCTTCGTCTCTTCAAAGAACCGAAGCGTTTCTCAGGCTCGCGGATTACTTCAAATGGCGCAACACGGCTTCGTGCTTGTTTCTCTTCGTTCTCGTCACTTGGGAAATCCTCGAAACTCATATTGCTAAAACCAGTTGTTGCTGCAGCAGTCTTCTTCCCCTTCGGTGTTTTCTTGTGGCTCGATGACTTGCTCTTCAGGGGTAACTTGGACGGCAAGACATTTAAAACGTCTCCGTGATTTTCGTTGATCAAGTGATACTTAGACTTGTCCGATTTCGATTTATCCTTCTTATGCTTCGGTGAATTATCTACCAGTGGCTCTGGTGACATAGGCGATACTATATCCGATTGCATGTCAGGCTTGGAAACACTATTCACCGTTTGTACAGTGATGCGCGCGGTATGTTGAACCCTTTGGATTGTATATGCAATCTGGGGCGAGGTTGTCGCTTGAACATTCGAAGTGGACTGCATACTATCGGACAGTATGCTGTTCAAAGCACTATCAACGAAAGTCGGTGACTGTGAGAGTGGCAGAGAAGTTGGTCTCTGTTGTTCACTTATTCTGAGCGAGGCAAATTCTTCAAAAGGAATGGAACCGAATAGATCTTTCGGTGCTGCCGCGATGGGAGGCTCAGGAGCCGCCGCATTCACTGTGACCAAGCCGAATTTCGAATTGGATGATGCGGTGCTCGAAGGCTGACTTATATGAAAGCCACCTGTGGCTTCGTCGGACGGTGGCATTGCTGGCATCCCTTTATTATACACGGGATACGAAATTGCTGGACTGACGAATGTCGAACTGCATTGCTTCGGTGCCTCTGACTTAGTATAATTAGGACCAGGAGTGAACGGATTTGTATAGCTGCCAGGAGTAAAGGGCGATGAACCAAAAAGGTCTTTCTGTTGATCCTCAAATTTTTCGGTGTCAGTACGCTGTGGTACTTGCATTGATCGAATATTAAAATCCGCGCCATCGTACACCGTGCCATTGTTAGGGGTCCTCGGAAATTGGGAAGGAATACTAGAAGTAGTTGGTGCCGGTTTGCTTTCCATAGCCAATGGAACACTCTCCACTACAGGAATTGGTGAACTTGATATCGGCGTGATCAGATGCGGGGAATTATTTGTAGAACTTTTCTGCACCCGATTTTTGGTAGTGCACTCACGACTGTTGCTACATTTTTTGGATCTACTTGAACGTGGGAATGGTGCCAAGGCAAAGACATCCTCTTCTTGCTTCCAAAGTCCATTGTCTAGGTTTCGTGTAATAGCATTGCACGTATCGTTGTTTTCTGGCGTAGAAGATGAGGAACTGTTCCCCTTAAAATGAAGAGGTTTTGAACTATATTGGTGGCTAACAAACGGATCACCGTGAACTTGGTCGGGCTTTGCTTCTGGATCCAATTCGTCATCCAATAGTAAAGGCTTTTCTCCATATTGATGTCCTACAATTGGATCAGGGACACTTATTTCAGACACTTGTTGTTCTCTGTAATATTTCTTCGCCTTCTTTGTTCTATAATCCTCCTCGTGTGTTGCTACTGATTCACACTCGGCATGATACACCGAACTTCCGCAAGTACGTGCACTTGCAGAGGCAGTTTCATCCATTTTATTTCGTTCTTCATCGTCGTCATAGTCTTCATCTTCGTCTTCTTGAATATCACGAATTCCACCTTCATCTTCCATAGCTTTTAAATCACTCGCGGATCCTATTGAATCATCCGACTCGTACTCAACCGAGGGACTCTTCGCATCTTGCAATACTCTCTTCTTGCGGTTCATTATATTCTTCACTCTTCGTCTCTTCTTTTTTACTCTCTCCTGAACGACTTCTTTCTCACTATCACTGGACATTTCATCAGCGTTGAATGCTAATTTCTCATACTTCGATCGATCTTCTATCGGTGCACGTACGAATGGGGGTGACACAGGGCTACTCTCTTTCAGGAGGGAATCCTCATCTTCCATACCAATTTTTTCCACTCCAGGATTCCATTGCTTCAGTGGGATTCTCGGCCTACCATTGATGGATTTTCCTGCAAAATATAACGTATTCTTTAGCCAAGAAATAATCTTTTTCCACTACCCATAAACAACATTTAATATTACAAAAGTCGCGCCACTGATTCGTCATTTCTATACACTCCTGTATTTTTATCTCCTGATAATAAAGCGTGCTGACAAAAAGTCCAGTGGTTCGTTAGACTTCAACCGGAGAGTACAAGAGACAGGAGTTCAGAGCGAGTCTGATATGATACGTGCGCGATAGTTACAAAACGGTCATGCTTCATTAATTTTACGTACACAATTACAATTACTTGTACCGCACTGAACACGCACTTGTCATACTTACCAAAGGAAAATACGTTATTTAACATATTTGGTGCAATACCGCGTTCATTTTTCACATCTGACCAAGTAATGTTTACGTCTTAAAACTATATTTCTTTCAAAGCACCTCGTTAAGAGCAAGTTTCAATAGAGGTGACTGTGAAGATGCATTAATGGGCATAGAAAGCCCTACTTACAAGATTGTTAGTAAATAGTCTTATGAATAAAGAATAGATCTATTTTAAATGGAAATTAGGGGAAAGAGGAGATGTCTGATTAGGGCTGCAGCATGGTGCATTGAAATTGTAGTGCATACTGGAACACTGATATCCTTGCCCAGGGAGGAATAGTAAGTCTAATATTATATGATTGCAGTGCTTAGGGGGGCGAGGTTTAAAGTAATAGAATGAAAATTGCGCTATATTATATAAAGCTAATGTTAGTGCCACCACCATCGGGTCTGGAACAGTCCTAATCAGATTCAGGGGGTTCAAGGATAGTTGTGTGAAAAACGCAGTAATCCTCTGGACCAACTCGATCGGATCTCAAGTGATAAAGATCAGCAAAGAATTGCTGCGTTTTCTACTGCATATGAATGGAAGAAAGAGTACTCCATATGCTAATGTACATATTTATTGCTGTAACATTATTATTTTAATACAGCCAGAACGATAATGTCCAAGATTGTCCTGCCTCCTGGAGTGCTCCTGACTCGCAAAACTATCTGTCTCTGCTCGATAAATCCGAAATCGGCCTTAAGTAAATGGCAATGAGGTGGATGCGCGTGAGAAACTCGCTTTGCCAACTGAAATGTTTTAGAAGGAATCGGCTCACCACTTACAGGGCATTCCGAGTGAACAGTTTTGCATGTTAGAGACACAGGGGGAGGCGAACGATGCAGGACAAGATCAAAAACTCCATAAACAACGAATAGGACGTTTGAGTCTAAACGAAAGTTTTGTGCCTCCCAAACTCATTAGGTTGTTCCAGACAGTGAGCGGATAAATACAGCTTTACAGAAATCCAGCTCACGGAGGTAAGCACAATCTATATTATAAGCCTTAAGTGCTTTCAATATAGCACGCGCTGCTCAAGCTAGTACTTACGCGTGTTGATCGTTATAATTCTGGTAATACTACGAGTACCATTAAAAACAAGCTTTTTCAACATATTCAACATAAACAGACTTAGCGAAACACTACTTTTGACTTTGTTCTACATCTGTGCCTAGGAATTTCTCCGCTTCACTGAGAAATCACTACGCGCGCGAACCACTGAAGACTGCGTCGCGATGTGCGAGGGAACATTGGCGCAAAAAAGAAAGCTCACTTGGTACTTGGTAACAAGTCTGATTAGCAACACATTTTTGCGGAGGTCTTCGTAATAGAATCGTCAAACGCTCATGAAGGATATAAGGGTATTATCGGGCTAGAAACACCAAACTTTGTAGGCGAAGAAAGAGTACAATTGGATACGAGCCACATGAACAAGTATAAGTAGTATAGAAAAAAGCGAGAAAAGAATGAGGGAAAAGCCAGAATAAAGATTTTGATTAGAATTAGTAATATAATGTTGGCAGTTGGTCACCGTAGCATTACCATGTCTGCAGGTAGTAAAGTAGTCCTTATCACTCTCGGAAAGATTTTTTGTCCCCGTTCAATCAATTGATTTGTGTACTTAGGCACACGGACCTGTGGATTGCAATTCAATGCAAGCACACACAGAGACCACGGGTAGTTGAATAGCGGGCAGAAGAGTTTGGTTCAACGCTCACTCTCGCTCTCTCGCTCTCTCGCTCTCGCTCTCTCTCAAGTATCTACAGAGACCTTCACATTCTTAAGAGTAAACGGCTAAACGATTATCTGATAAAAAACTATATAGTTTCCGTCAAGCACCGTGTTACACTCGTTATTCCTTTACTTCGCCCCGCGAATTTATCCCAGCCACTCTTTCCACATTGATATACTGCATATTATACAACATTTTTCAATATACATACGTATTCACGTGTTTGTCTGCCTGTCTCTGTGTAGAAATGTACACATAAACGCTGCCACGTGTGTTACCGAACGTGGTGTTATTGGCGTCGAAAGAATGCATCACATAATATATGTATATATTTATATATGCATATGTATATTATTAACATAATATTTTATGTGTACTATACATACTCGAGGCATGTATCTGTTTATATATTTGTAATCTATATTTATATTTATATTCTGACTTTTATTTATAGATATATATATATATATATATATATCTAAAGTTCCTCTCGGCCGTCAACGGTCTCTTGTCATTCAGAGAAAAAGAAATAGAGGACCGGCGTCGATCATTTCTAGGAACATCTACTTATGAAGTCAAATACTAATCGTCTACCCCTTCGCACATGCTTATAAAGATTCCAACGGCTTGCATTACCGTTTTGCAATAACGCAAATTATTGTAACATATTTTTCTTCAATCTAGTCTTCGATGTATCGTGCTTGATCTTCGTAAAAATGAATGCTTCAGCCTAAGTAAACGTATGGTTCACTTGACTGTTCGGGCCGTCAAGTAATTGAGCATAAGAGTAACTGAGCAGAATTTCGCTTGCAAACCTCTTTCGTGTGTTTACGTGTTGCTATAGATCAACGAGAGTTAAAGTATGTAGACATTTCACAGATTTCATATCGATATCTTTCTAGAGCATGTAAGTCGTAATTAGTTTAGAACTGACTGCAGCCATGCTAATTTGAAGTCTTATTTGTTCATCATCGCTACAACTCGTAAACAATAGTCTTCTAGAGAAACTCTGTCTATAGACTTGGAAACTCGACCTGAACTACCGTTTACAACACCGACCTCTTTCCTTCTTTTTTTGTTCTTAATTTACGTACTTCTCTAAAAATGTACTGTTTGTGCTAGGACGTTAACATGTGATCTCTGGAACTTATTCTGATATCTTTGGTAAGTTTAACAAATCGTACATAACACTCGAATTCGAAGTATTTGCATACAACAACAACAACAAAAAAAAACAATGAAGAATGTTTGAGATATGTTGCTCGAGACGTATACGTATAATAAACATTATGAAATTAAAATAATATATTAATCGAATTCAATTGTGAGTCAATGAATAATAAAAGCAAGGTTTCAATAGTTAATTCAGAAATCTCAATGTAACATAGGAATTAATTAAAATAGATTGTAAAAATTGTCACTTTTCACTGTTATTCTTCTACATTTCTCTCTCACCCTTTATCATCTATCTCTTCTACATCACAGACAAGCCCGTCTATTCGCCAAAAAAAAAGCAGAGTGCAGCCTTTATATGTGAATATGTACTACTGCATTTATACTATTATTCACTATATTATATCATGTATGGCATTACTTCCAAGTGTTTATGCAGCATATTAAGCAATTTTTCAAGCTTTTGTCATCGATGAAGAATGATATACTAATAGCCAAAGAAAAGAATCAAATAAATGATAAATATTTTGATTGTGGAAGCATGGGATGCATCGCAATATAAGCTTCTTATGGATGCGGAAACTCCAAAAGAAGAATATCGATCGAACGTAATGCGACCTTTATACGAAACCTAAACCGCTTAGTTCCTTTCCCGCAACAGTGATTCCTTTCCGCAAAGCTCATTTTTGCAAGTATTTGAAGAAGACGTTGATCAAATACTATGACGCACTTATAACTTTACATATACGTAAAGAAGCAAATTCAGTTTGGAAGTGATTAGAAGCAGAGTTATGCACACAGCCCTGAGTATTATGCAACCGTTCTTTGAAGGAAACAAAGTATTGAAGTGCAGAAAACGTGTTGACACGTGTTTCTTTGACTTTGTTGTTAATCCCAGACTCATAAAGGAAATAGGGAAAGTGGAGCGGATAGAGAAAGAAGGGTCTTATGCATTACCTCCGGCAATCGCTGCAGTCTTCGAGCCCAGTTTGTTCTTCTTTCCTGCTGAAAGAAAAAGCCAAATTGTATTATAATAATTGGCATTAAAAACATAACAATGAAAGGAGATTAATGGCATAAGAATCACGACAAGAACTAGAATGCATACTTGGCAAGCTGAATGGTGCAGATTCAAATGGATCTTCTGGTAATTCAGTGTATGTCATTACAAGACTCTCACGACTTTTTACGCCGCTAATACTCGTGTTACTTCCTCGTCGAATTTTGTCAAACTCGGCACCAAAAATATGATCTTCAGTTAACTGGCTGAATGGTTGAACATCTTCGAATGGGTTCCATGCAGCAACGTCTGCGCTTAAGGACCTGCCTTCTGTTGTAATTATGCTTGACAATTCTCCCTATTGCATCGAATTACTTATTAAGGTTGTGCACTTTAATTAATTAAATTATTTGCAATATTAGTGCAGTGCAGAAAACTCAGAATAAATCAAATGTAACCGAGGCAAGGAGTAAGATTAATAGAAACTTTTTGTAAAGTAAGTAAGCATGTTCTATGAAATGGATAAATGGGTTGAAGAAACCGAAATATTAATAAAACTTAAAGCAAAATTGTGCGCTTCTGTACTTACAACACGTACATGTGAAGCACTAGTGCCTATGCATGTCCTTGCATCCTGTGGGACTTCAGGGGGTGTACCATCCTCAGAACGTGGTTTCACCGATGCTTCGTAAGGTGCCAGAAATTGTGTGGTTTCATTGGCAAATGCTCTGTTTGGAAACAGCACCCGTTCAATATAAAGGAAATCAAAACGAAATAAACTTTTCACTGCAAGATCATTACGAGAAACTTCGTTTACCAGAAACTCACAAAATGTACTTACTTATTAAAAGCACTGGTATCGCTGACATTCCGTCTATGGCGCGAAGATAATGTTGGACTTTCAAGAGGAGAAGTGCTGGAGCTTATATTTTGACTCAAACTCTCAGTTTTATTTACAGGCTTTGGTAAAGGTGGTGCAGTCACGGTGGATGCAGGTTTACCAGATCCTGTTGGAATGGTTAGTTTCGAAGGTAAGGCAGCCACAGGTGCCAATTTCGGGGGCACAGCACTACTTGATGTACTAGGTATCTTTGTAATAGTTTTGCCAGGTTTGGGAGCAACAGGCGGTGGTATTTTCGCAGGAGGAGGCATTGCTCGAGTATCATCTTTAAATGGATCTGGAAATCCTACAAGCAAATACCATGTTCTCAATGATTATTACTCGCAACCGATCTTACGTGAATCTACTAAGTAAATTTACCAGAGGGTGGAAACAAAGCATCCAAGTTTTCTTCATTAACATTCGTAGATGTTTTGGGATCAGCATAATACGGGGTCTTGTCTGCTACTGTTACTGGAGATTGTTGTGTTAAGGGTGACTGGCTTGCTATTTGACTTGGGCTCTGAGTGTATTGAGGTTGCTGTCCTTGTGATGGAGTAAATGGAGCACTTTGGCTAGGTGTTGAAACATGAGGCGAGATTTGAACGAAAGATGATTGATTCGGCATTTGAAGAGATTGAGGTGCATTCACTGGCAGAGTTGGAATAGTTTGTTGTCCTGGATAAGACTGTGGTGTGTTCAGTGAGGCGATTTGTGGCCCAAGTTGAACATATGAAGCAGCATTGCCAGGTACATTCTGACCTTGCAGTTGAGTTCCTTGACCAGATATCTGGCTGACTATCTGACCGCTCAAACTTATTGGCCCAGTACTGACTGCTTGACCTTTCGGCCTTTGCCTCGGGGTTACAGATGTACTTTCTACTGTAGCGACTGGAGTAGGTTTTGGTGTTTTCACCGAAGCAGACCTTTTAATATTATCCGATTCCATAAGAGGGCAAGGTAAGGATTCAAGTGTAGGCGTTGGAACTTTCTGTGAGCAGGAAAATCAGGCCCTTTATCCCTTCCATCTTACTATTCCTTAATAAACTTTGATGTGTGATACGTACATGCAAATTCTGTATAGGACATTCCTTGCCTTGAAGTAGGAAAGCAATCACAGAAACTTGATAAATATCAGGTCTTAGATCCGGATCAGGTTCAAGCATATAGCGAATTAAACAATGTAGATTTTTACTGTATCTGTAATAAAAAATGTAATTATAATATCACTACTTTCTATATTCATTTATAATTCCTGATTCATTACAAAAGATGTACCTGGAATTATCTGGAATTGTGAAATTTCCAGATTGTATAGCCAATGTACTCTCTCCAAATGGTAATGTGAAATAGCATAGCTTGTACAACAAACATCCTAAAGCCTGAAACAATATTTCGATGATTTATCCTAAAAATCTATCAAAATAAATCATATGACTTATGTGTAGTTTTCATTCTGGGTACCCATATGTCTGCTTTTGTAGTAATTGGCTTTCCATAATACATATCAACCATCTCTGGTGCTCTGTAACTGAGTGTAGTATATTTTTTAATTTCTTCTTCTACTATGGCAGCACCCTGTATACTGGGATTCAAAACTTTTGCAGTTGCGGAACCAAAATCGCATAGAACATAGTGACCGGAATCAGAGAAGAGAATATTTTCAACCTGTAACATAAAGTGGCTTATTTATAGTATGAAACGAGGGGCGTATCGGTATTATATTATTCAGAGGCAAACCTTGAGATCTCTGTGAATGATTGGTGTTTGACAATGATGTAATCTCGATACAGCTTCACAAACATCACAGAATATTTGGAGTACTTCAGTTTCACTAAAGCCAGTCTGTAACCTAATATGTAATCTTATATTTTATATAAGTCTTATGTCGCCTTATCTATTCGACCTTCAACATAATATTTCATGTACCTATTGTTCATCATTTGAAGGACTTGAGATTTGCAGTAAGGCATTAAAAGTAAAAGCTCGTGTACTCCACCCCCTGTATGAGTGATACTGCTATCTACATATCCTATGATATTTTTATGTCCACTCAGGTTACTCTATAATACAAGATAAAGCCGTTATGACTAATAACAGAACACCGAGAGTCTTGCTAATCTAATAATCCTCACTTACAGCAATTTGTATTTCTCTCTTGCATACTTTGAGATCATGTTCGTTATTGACATACATACGTTTAAGAGCATATCTTCCGCCTGAAGACTTTACCAGAAATACGACGGCAAATCCTCCTGTAATGGTAGTATTACTTTTATATATTCTAATACAAAGTCGACTAAAAGGATTTCGGCGAAATCTTTGGACCTACGTATACTCCGAACACGCGAGTATGTAACACTCTTAATACTTCGAATCCAACAAAAGCAATATCGGCTGTCTGCAGTGATGCAAGTAATACGAGGCTATTAATTATCTCGGCAGATTCATTCTATTAATCAATGTCATAAAAATCGAGAAGATTGGTAATGAACATCGAAAATTGTAAGGATCCAAAGATCGTAAGAGGATGACGGATGGCAGGGGGGAGAAAAGTGTACGTAGGTGGATGTGCCAAGTGCCGACGACGGAGTAATCAAGAGCAGTAATGTCGGCAGAGAATGCAAATTGATTTGGCTAGTAAAGTAGAATTATAGCCTTGAAAGATTAAGGAATGCTAGATAGGATAATTCGAGGGAGTAAAAAAACATTGGTGGTAGTGGCCGTTCGGGCTTAGGAAACATGTTACGGAGAAGGTAGGAGGGGTGGAAAAGGACCAAGGTTGAGGAAGTCGTACCTTCCGCCAAAACTTCCTCGACAGTGACAGTGTGCCGTCCCACGACAAAAACCTTGCCAAGGTAGCTGCTGGGCTCCTTCGACGTGTTCTCGATTTTGGAAAATAACTTCTTCATATTGGCACACGTCGTCGGCCCTCCCAACTCCGAACTGGCTTGACATAAGGCCTTGTACTGCTGCCTGATTTCCTACGTAGTACGCTACGCGCGTTAATCAACGAGGATCCCTTCTTCTGCCGAGGCCGTCTTCCTCCAGTAGGTTCGGATCCCGGCGATACGTGTGCAAACTCAACGCCAATGAACTTAACCAAAGGAAATCGTTTTAGTCATGATAACAGTTAACGTATTTTACCCAGCCGACATATTCAGGCTGTAGATCCCATCTAGATCCGTAGAGCCTTGCGCATGCGCGCTTCCGCAGAGCCAACGTCGGAAACATATGTGCACAACTTCCGCTTGAATGTCAAATTTTGGAAAGCGGGGTAAAACAGTTACTACTCCAGCAATCCTCTTTTTTCGAGAATTCGTGCTGGTAGATATATTTTCTGATCTTTTATGAATTATACGTCAAAAGACAGTAAAACTGATCCAATTTTTGGAGAGTGACACGCACAATTTTTCTCACGACTTTCTGTGATTAATCGTCTGTATTGCCGGGTTTCTTCGATCGCAATAGATTTGTTTATTATTCGTAATTTGTCTGTGATGTTTGATTGCGTCAATGGTTTTGATTCGTATTTTTTAAATAATAATACGTTGCACGTTATCTTCAGTTTTCTTTGATCAATTTGTTTCGATATATGTTTCGTCATTTGGATCAGGGTTACGTTGCACTCAAAAATTTCTTCACAGACATTCGTATAATTAAGATAATATTGTTTCTATTACAGCAGATGTGCTCGTCATGTAAGATTCTTTATGAATCTGGTGGAACAAAATGAGTAATCAGGATGATGATGATGATAATATCGATGCTTTGCTTGGTGAACTCCTGTCAGATGCTGATCAAAGCGAAGATGAAGATGATGGTATAGCGTTTGAAGAAGAAGAAGATCAAGATCCGCTTGAAACTGAGTCAACAGAAGACAGACAGAATGACTGTGACGAAGGCTCCAATATTGATGTGGATGGATCAGATGATCCATTGGAATATAATAAGCAACTTCTTAGTTTTTGGTTGCAATTGAAAGAACATACAACCACACTGCTGCAGAAAGTGGAATGCAAGCTTGCAGCAGTTGAAACTCGCATGAAATCTCGTAATTTCTCAAACAAACAAGTACTGTTCTATACTCCAGGGATACCATACTTTAAGGATAGGAATCATTTTTCTCCATATCCGAATGAAGATGAGATATTAAAGAAATCACGTGGAGAGATACACATTGATACACTTCCAAAAGTATGTCCATGGACAGCAAATGACAGGAGTAATTTGTTAAAATTAATTAAACAAGAAGCTATTACCAGTGTGTTGCAAAGTCAAGAAAATGTTAATGCTAGCATCAGCACTTCCAAAGAAAAGAGAACCAGAAAATCAAATAAAAAGAACAATAGTTCTTTACCCTCAGATTTTAAAGAGATGGTTGGTGTATTAGGCACAAGGGAATTCGATTGGTCTCACATAGCAAACACAAGGTTTCATAACAAACATTCTGCATTGGACTGCCATGTAATGTGGACGGTATTTTTACATCCGGATATTAATAAGACTGGTTGGAAGAAATCTGAAGATGCTAAACTCAAAGAATTGGTGAAAAAATATAAATATCAAGATTGGGATAAAATTTCCGAACAATTGGCTACTAATAGAAGCGCCTATCAATGTTTTATAAGATATAATTCGACGAAAAAGGTTCCCGAAATAAGAAATTGCGTTTGGCCTCCCGCCGAAGATAATAAATTATGTAAACTGGTTGAAGCATTCCAAATTGGCGATTTTATTCAGTGGCGTGAAATAGCCACTTTCATGGATAATAGAACAAAACAGCAAGCTTATTTTCGATGGACATACAGTCTTTCGCCAGATTTGACAAAGGGTCGATTTACCAGTGACGAGAATAAAATCTTACTAGAAGGAATAAAACAGTATGGTCCTAATTTTCGCAAAATATCTGCTGAATTGATGCCTAATAGATCCGCCGTTCAATTAAACGATCATTATCAAAGACTGCAACCAGATGGTGTGAAACAACGGAATACTTGGACAAAAGAACTGGATAATAAATTGTTATTGCTATATACACGCTTTGGAGCGAAGTGGTCTCAAATTGCACAACATTTCAATGGTAAAAGTCGAACTCAACTTAGACATCGACACACTGCGCTGAAAAAATTAATGAAGAAGAAAGGTATCCGCGCAATTATACACTCAGAGCCTCAAGAATGTGAAGATGAGGATAATGCAAAAGAAGTCGAAGGCAACTTGTGCCATACAGCCAATGAAACTAACGCTGATGATGTCGATATAAAATTAATAGAATATTTTCGAACACAAAATTTGTGTAAAAAATCTGAAACCACAAAAGACTTTTATGATGCTGAAGAGTTAGAAAACTATACTCAAAATTTATATAATACTTTGAAGCTTTTAAATGCAAACCTAGAAATTCCAGATAGTTTGGATGACTGGCCTCTAAGTAACAGACAAAAGCAGCTTTTATTATCCTTAAAGGAATATTATCGGCTGCGTAATGATAAAGAAAGACAGAATAAAATTATAGAACACTGCGCCAAACATATGTTTACATCTTCGTCAGCAACAGAGAATAAAACTAATAGTATATCGTCAAAATCTCCAGGCGGACGGAAGAGAAAGAAGAAGTCAAAAGAATCAAATGTTATTGATTATGATTTAAATAGGAATTGCACGTTTATAATTGATCCTCCAACAGAACTAGAAACACCAGATTGTGTAAAAAATGCACTCAAGGAAGATGATATCACATTTGTAAAACTTTGTCGATTATTGCAATCTAATTATTGTTCCAGTTCACAAAGATTTATCGATAAAAAGCATGAGATATTATCTTCTAATATAGATTCAGAAAATCACCTATACGCTAGAGACTCTAATAATAGCAGTACTCTACGTTGCACACAGTACAAAACATTGAATGCTACTCAAAGTTCCGAAGTACAAGGAAACTTTGTTCCAAATTTGTTCATGGTATCGAAATTTTGTAATGAACAAACTTCTACGATCCTTCCTCATGTAGATAAATATCCAGAAAGTATAAACGAACCCACAGCTATTGAGCCCACGTCCGAAAGTCTATTAGGATTGAAAAATTTACTATATATGAAAAACTTATCGAGGTGGCTCTCTCAAAATTGTGAAACACTAGATTCATCCCTTGAAAGCAACGAAGATATTGAAGAAATTACAAATAATTTCAAAAGTACTGAAACGCCGGAAGAGTATAGAAATGCATACAATTTACTGGAAAGACGTATTACTCAATTATTCCAATATCCCTTGGGTCTTTCGAAAACGGAGCTACCGAAAGTTCATAACATATGTATGTAATTTTTCCCGAATATTAACAAAAAGCCAAGGGAACAAGGCTGTGTTTTTGTACTAGAACGTATGATGTACAAATGACTTCCCCAGGAAGTATCGAAAATAGTATACTTATATTTTAAATGTTATGTTTAAACTTGTCGACGAAATACATTCGGCGGGAATATGTTGTATGTAAACTAGTAGTTTAGATTCTTAAGTCTAGCTACCCTCTATTGCATTAATTCTCCAACTACATTTTGAAAAGTTATTTTTTCGATGTGAAACCGAAACATTTATTGTTTAGTCACATGTTTTGGAAGAGCACAGTATTACATTTTATGCATGGACATTGCTAAAACTGTGGATGTTCTCTTTTTGGGAAATATTTGTTTCTATTTCGTACATCTTAATACACCATTGTACATTATATCAACCTTATGTATGCAACTCTACTAAATGGAGATTGTATGATAACGAGTTAGGACCCGTACTGATGAGTATCATAAACAGTATACTGTACTAAGCTCTATTATTTATAAAAAAGGGATATTATTATCATCGGTTGTAGCGCATTCGATATAGTATGTATGAGACTAATTGTCAGATCAGCGTACCGTAAACACACCAAACAAAGTCGTTTTAAGAAATTCAAAGAGCTTGCATTTTTGGCTTGCGCTTGTTAAACTAAGCACAATGATTGTATTCAATTTCTGACCTACATTTTTATTCCTATGCGATCGTACTTCGAAAAGTATCATCAAAAAATTAGTCCCGTAACGACCAGCTTTTATTAGTACGGATATCACGAGTATTTTTTTCACTCATACTATAACACGACTACTTCTTCCTTAAAACAGAATTATTATAGCCAGTCATGATTATTGCACAGCCTGCCGTGAATACTCCCCATAAAAGGAGACTTGCTTCAATCCTACCCGCTACGGTCCTGAGACTATCTAACATAAATCTAAGTGGCTCATTTGTCGCTTTGAAGGCTGGCTTATCCTGAATAATTTTCATTTTCGACAAATATTCAATAAGAGGTGGATGATCGTGACTGAATATTGGGAAGTATTCATCAACCTTTTGCCTTGTCCACCATGCTTGTGCGTTCCATCTGAACAGTAATAAATAATACCAATTAATATGAAGAATGATTTCTAATATTGACAATTATTAATTCTTACGTTTGTCCTCGTGGTGTATAATGGTAGCGATAAAGACTGGCTTTCACATATTTCGGTGGTCTGTCACGGAAAGGAATTTCTACTTTGTTCATCAAAGCCAAGACCTCAGGTTGACCACTCAACAACCGATATGCTAGAGACATTAACCATGGATTTTCGTGATAAGTTCCAAGTGCTGCAAACCACATTTGCCAGTCCAAACGGGGCTGATGGGGTGCTATATATGTCAAATTACGATTATTATGAGCAATGTACATAATTATAATTTCTTAACAATAGTGAGGTAAAATAATATTTTTCCTACAACTCACCAACAAATGGTAATGAGTTATTTACATTTCCTGGCTTATAAAGGAATTCATAATCTCGCCATGGCCCATCAATACTATCACTGCCTTCAATTACAACTTCAGGTCTTCCATTTACACCTGTCATACGCCTAAACAATCCATAACTATTTACCAAATGAAGATGATCAACTTTCGAATGAACTTCTCTTAATTGTGCAGGAATTGTCGCATTGTGCGATCGATGTAATGCAGAATACGGCACCTAGCGGAACAATAATAATTAATTTAATATATAATTTTTAGAGGACTGAATCGTAATTTTATTTATACTCACGATACTTAGAGCAAATATTGAACAAACAGCTGCAGTATATAAAAGCGTTACAACAGTCGAAGTGATCTTGGTTCTCAATCCTTTTACTGTCAGTACAGAATTGACAATTGCATCTGCTATAGTTAATCCAAGCGACGCTATTGCGATATATATCGAAATAGGCACAACGCGTGAAAGGGCATAATCAAATTGCTCTTGAGAGAAGCCTATGAAGCGTTTATCCAATTACAGTAAATGCTAATACTTATTAACACCACTTGACTATGAGGATGCAAAGTACATACCTATTTTACTTTCAATTGTCCAATTATCAGTGAATCTTAAGTTATAATAGAAATAGGTTCCATAAAGAACACCAGCATATACTAAAATGCAAACTGCTGTTGATAGATAATCAAAAATGGTATTGCCATTCTTAGATTTTCTTCTATAGAAGAATTTATCATCCAACAATGATATGCATAAGCAAATTGTTAGGAAATTGAAGAAATTGTAATTTCCAGTAGCAATGATATGAACTTGCAAAAACACCTGTAAAAATGTCAGGTTTATTAATGTTATTGTGTCTCTTTGATATGCACAGTTCTTGATATTTACCTGAATATGGAAGGCCATTATTCTTACTTTCCTATTTGGAAAGAAGAACAAAAATGGAATAGCAATTTCTATGACATTGGCAGCAACTGTTGTTAGGCGAAGGAACCATGTTGGCAAATGGTGTGCATACCATGCCAATGGGGTAGGTATGCATTGTGATTCAAAATGAACATTTAATGCTAGAACAATATAATGAGTAGTGAATTCAAATTCTGATACTTATGAAAATGAAATAATAAACAATATCCAACCATCCAACTGCCACCACATGGGACAACCTGAAGTGAGCTTAACAACTCCACTGGAAAACATTAATCTAAAAAGAAGCCAGCGCACTGTCCAAAAGGAAATAGCATCACTGGGTTTTGTTGCTTTTGCACGTTGAGAGTACCAAAATGGAGCTACCAATATACTCAAGAAACCTGTCTCTAATAAAAGTATATCCCTGAAAAAATGGACATATAAATAAAATAATGAAAGAATTAACAATCAAATCTTTCTTGCTTACCATTGGAACCACATAAATGTTTGGCCAATTTGATATATCGAATAATAGAGAACCCATAATAATGCAAATACAGGTACTATGCAAAATCGTTGAGAGATGAATCTAAAAACAGATATGAACAGATGAGTAATAATGAGTAATAAGGAGGAAAAAAAAGAGCTTTACTAGAATCACATACCCTGCGAAGGAAAAGACTACACCAATCAGAGATAAAACATCTAACATATATTCTATGTTTAGACCAAGATAGGGAGCGAACCACAACAGTGTTGGTTTCTGCTTGAACTTCTGAAGAAGTGATGCACGTCCTTTTAGATCTAACTGTACTCTCGCTGGCAAAATCCCGTTATCACCATATAACCCTAATAACGTTTGGAAACGTAATAGTATTAGTTACATTATTGTTTCGACAATAATCGAGACATATGACTTCGCCGGTTCAGCGTTCTATATATTATATCCGACTGTTAATACCGATATCACACATGCAAAGAATCGTGAAAAAAGTTCTCCGAATCCAACGAATTATTGTTACACATTTGTAGAGGAAAAAAGTTGAGAAATTGTGTTGCGGAGTAGCTTTCTGTGATCAACTCAAATGAAAATAGAAAGATCGCCCGGTAGTCTCTTTCGGACACATACGTACCCGGAATCTGAATGTAGAAGCTGAGGAATGCAAAGAGATATATGATACATATTCCTCTCAAGAACAAATTGCGCGTATATCGCACAAATGCCATTTTCTCCCAGTGATGATTCTATTGTAACTCCAATGAGAATTCTTGCATTGGCACAAAATTGAGTACGAGGCTGCGAGGCGGACGCGGCTGATGGTACACGTATATGTTTCGGGCCTCGGCAATTAGATATAGCCCTGGATAGAGGCTTCCCCTCCTACTTGCTTCTCTCCACGCTACACCACCAGACACTTCTATATACGTGCATGTGTTTGGAAACACGACGGCATTTCGAAAACCGGCATATTTTCACTTTAAAGACAAAATGTATCTTTAACTTATTTCGAGAATGTCCTCCAATCACGATATACACAATTTAGGCCTTTATCGCATTAATTTTTTTGTTCTGTTTTTCTAAAAGACTTTAAGTAATAATTATTTAATGTCTTGGACAAGGCAGAAAATACGTCATTTCTTTTTATATGTACATTCTTAACACTGTATATCACAGACATCAATAATATAAGGAAATATAATAAAAATATAGAAGGTTTCAAAGGAAGATATGTAGGAAATATCCTAGCTTTTAGTATTGTAAACAGAACATGTATTAAAGGTCAATCAAATATGTACAAACAATGCTAAAACTACTCATTTATATTAAAACCGCATATTTACATATGAAAACAATCAACATTTTGTTTAATACTAATGTCAGGTTACAAAGAATATTTATTTATTGCGGATTCAATTTGGCTTGGTATTCTCTCTCCATTTGATCGATTTCTTCTCGTTGTTGCTTCTGCTTATATTCTTCCATCACTTTTCTGAAGTACGCTTCATCCGCTCTACTTATCATCGCTCTTGGTTTACTCTTTTGATTTATCACGAATTCCTCAAAATTTTCTGGTTGATTAAAGTAATGGAAAATACCAATAGGAAAGGATATGTAAAGTGCCATACGGAATACTTCCAGTTGCCAGTTTCCCATGTTTCTTTAATCTGTAAATAGTATTGTTTTGAACAATGAATGATATAAACATTGCCGACTAGGTTACCGTTAACTTCAATAACAGTCGTTTTAATCATCTTTTACTGGTAAAAAATTTTCCGAAATTCTTGTCGGTATAAACGAAAGTGCGATGAGTCCCAAGGAAGACTTACTTTAAGCTTAAAAGCTCCAGAAAACTAATGCTAAAGATGTTTATTAATGTCGACCGATGTCGACTGATATTCACCAATGTTGACAGTAGATATTCGGAACTGAGAACGCTCTCAGAACCTCTCGGAAAGAACTTTGTTTTGAGGCAACGAGAAGCGATCTGAACGAAGGTACAAAAATGAGGGCTGTTATGCGTCAGTAAATATTTCAAATCCAAAAGATTCGATTGGCATTATCTTTCTTATTCAAAGATAAATGATTATATATTTTTGTTGCAATGGAAGGTAAATAGATGCGCAATTGCCCAGCCTGCGCTTTCTTATTGCATATATTATCTAATTATTCGCACATTGCGATTTCTGCAGAACGCATTGCTACCATCTGTAGAATCTATGTGACCTGCTTGCATGTGTGATGAAATATGCATATGTGTTCATATGTATGTATAAAGAATTGTGGTTTACTTCGGCGTGGTTTTGGTGCACCATTGCAGTGGCGGGTAAACTTGTATTGCATATATATATATATGTAACTGCACGCGAGCGCAAAACTGCATCGGTGTTTCTAACGTTGGCATTCTTGCATTGTGCTTGTGCCAGTGTATAGATGCTCGGCGTTTAATATGTGATAGAGTATTTTAAAAGCATTTGCTTTTATCCCCTTTTTTTTACATGCCGTTATTTTGTTACCTTTTCGTACAGTGGACTCCGAGGACTCAACAATGGAGACACTATTGCCGTCTGAAATAGCGCGTTTGGTTCTCGGTAAGTGCTTTCTTTCGTTGCGTCGATCCCTCCTCCACGCTAACCTGCTTGGCGGGAACAACGATGCCTTACAATCGTCGTTGATATGCTTCCAGTCAAACGGCAAAATTACAGAAAGGACACTTGGTTTCATGTTTATTTTTGCTTATTTCGCTTTGAAATCGAACTTAGAGTTTCATAGCTTTATTGACTGCTTTTGTGAGAGTAGTTTCTATAGAAAGTTTATAGCTATAGTAACAGTGGGAGCCCACTCTTTGATTTGATATTTGCAACTGGCCGGTGTTCAATTATGAAAAATTTGCCCTATTTTAGGATATCTGTACGATCAAAAATGCGACGAAGCTGCCAAAGTATTTCTAGATACTTCCCCACATTTACAAGAATGCCGTACTGTTATTGCCAATGGGAGACGATTTAGTACCAAAGTTTGTGGGATGACACTGCTCGATGTGTTGGAAAAGTTCTCTGCTGTTAATGCGATGAGTAAGACAACTTCAAAATACCTTCCAATTTATTCAAAGAAAATATTCATTGTTCTGATTCAATGTTTAATTACACAGTTCAAGAAAGGCTAAGCAGAATCTCAGACTGTGAACAGCTAAAGCATTGTGGTGATTTGCTTGACCAATTAAAATATATTGTTGAGGAACCCCGTGCACAACGTTTTGTTGTAAACATTAATGTTCCTACTCAAGTACGTGCATTAAATAATGATATTGTTCTGTGTATAGAGAATTATAAAATAGATTGTATGATTGTAGGCTAATTCCCAGGTGTCTAATAATTCTCCAATACTATCAAGTAGCCTAAGAAAAAGGAGGTATAGCAATAATGACCGTGAGAGGAACAAAAGACATAAAACACCTTGCAGTATACCTGAACAATGTGATCCTCCTTCGAGCCAAGGCATGCATATCAATTATTTTCCTGGAAATTCTGTATACATGTATATTCATTAAAAAATAATACTTCAGCAGTTGCTTTGGATGCTGTGGAAGCAACCCCTCTTGAAACATTGCCTGGGCATGTGCATTCACAAAAAGAGACAAGACATGTTAATACTTCTGATACAAAAGATAACACTGCATTATCAGAACCACTCGCATCTCACCATTCTGATCAAGGAACATCAGTAGACATCAATGTAAATATAGAAAGAGATGCTAAATCAAGTAGCAAGAACGGATGTAAATATTTATATATATTATTGTTTTATCTAACTTATACTTTGGGATGTATTATTAACTAGATCAATTTCCACAATTATTAGGCAATAATAAGAATACATTGAGTGGGGACAAGGATATTGCATCCAGTAGCAAAAGTCAAGATCAGAGAGAAACTGTTTCTCTTGATAAGTGTACTACTTCGACTAGCACAGAGGAACTTCTAAGTTTTTCTTGTGCAGAAGTTCAAACCACCCCATATGATACACCAGAGTCAGAATCTGAGACAAATGATGAACCAATTGAGAACTTAAGTGTAAGTATTTAATTTAATGATAGTTTTTCCTGTGGTTCTTGCTTATAATGTGGAATATTCCCAATCTCGTTTACAGCTACTAACAAAGGAACTGTTGAACCGCACAGAGTTGCAAGAAAGAATTGCTGAGAATATCAATAAAGCAATTTTACCAGCAGATGTATCTTCGAAGGATGAAGTATTCAACTCTTCTGGAAACTGTGAACCTAACACCTCTGTTATGGCTGAGTTGAATCATGCCATTAAGTCAATAGTAGAAGCAACAGAAGCTGATCCTGTTTTTGAAAACTTTCTCAGCGAAATTATTGGCCCGCACAATGAGGCGGAAACGAGTCCCGATGAAGAATCGGCTGTACAAACAATTGCGAAAAAACCAGCAGGAGATTCTTGTGTAAAATCTGTTGGTGTGAAATCTGATAGTGTGAGAAAATCTATTGAGCCTTTAGAACACGCAACTAAGAGTACAGAACCCTCCAACCAAATAGAAATAGAAGCACCATTAAAGGACACATTCCGCGATTTACCCAAGCAACAGAATATTGGACCAGTAGTCGGGGTCGAGAAACATTGTGAACAGGAAGAAGAACAACGTGCCCTTGAAGATCAAAATGCAGCTGCAATAATGAGCATTATTAACGCTAGCATTACCAATAGCACCAAAGTTCGCGATGATAAAGTCAATACCGAAGTACCGTTCGCTGAAACCACAGAGATTCGAAAATCAGCTGCTAATTCCGGTTCGATACTCAGAGAAAGTCTGACAAATAATAATAATGTCAATACGGCGGCAAAGAAGCCACAGCACACAGTGAAACGAGTACGACCCATCAGAATCAAACGGGATGCACAAATCAACACAACAGAATTTATATCTGAACAAGATATTTTAACAATGCCAACATTAATAGTATGTTCGAAAAATGAGATCGACAATATGATGTCGACTACTACAAAAAATCAGCCTAGTGCGATATGCACTGACACAGCGGAAAGTTCTCGATTCTTTCCAGTAATGTCAAAATCTGAATCAAAGTCAGCTGAGCAAGAATGTATATATTTAAGAACTGTACAAGTTCCACAAAAAGCTCCAGTACCACCAATACCTAGTGACATCGCACTAATGGCATCCAAACTTAGAAGAAATGCTGGAGATTCGCGGGCTACAAATGTGCAAGGACAGGCAACAGTTGCAACAGTAACTGCAGTAACTGCACCAACATTCTCACTGCCTCTGCAAATGTCCCTTCCAGTTCCGGTTCCAGTGCCAATGCCTGTACCAATGACTTTGGCAATGCCTGTGCCAATTTCGTCTATGCCTCTGCCTTTATCTATTCCTGTTCCAGCACAGCCGGTCTGTACAGTTGACAGTACCACCGAAAACATAAACAGGGTGAATGGAATCGAAGGAATTACTCTTTATGGGAAGGAGAATAGTGTGAAGACAACATTGAATAACACAGACGTGCCTATGATTAATGTTGAAGAAACTCTAAGTTTATCTGGAACAGGATTATCGCCCTACTTAAAATTTAGTTCGAACAAAACCAATGCTAATTATAGTTTATCTGAGATTGAACTGACTGCTGTTTCGGAACAGCCGAAAAGCGCTACACTACCAAAGAGTGAAACGGCTAATGTGCCAGATCTGTCGACTAAGTCCGATCTTTTATCTAAAACTGATGTCATCACAAAGCGTACGCCACGAACTTTGTTGAAGAGTAGATCGAAAAATCACAGACTTAGTTTATCAACTCCACGTAGAAGCAGTCATGTAAGAGCATTGGATTTTAACACTCCTGCCAAAAGGGTCACTAATAGATCTGCCAGCGAAAATGAGGCCGATGGAGTTTCGCCCAAATCAATGAAGCATGTGAAATCTGTATGTCGAACTTCGTTGTTCAAGTCACCGCCTGGTATTGATAACATGTTGCCTAGTAATCAGGCGAAATCTCCGAAACATTGTACTCGCAAAGTACCTATCGCAACTCGTTCACCACGACCAAAGCTTATGGGTGGCTGGGAAAAATATAATGGTGTTGGAGTCATTATAGGTGATATATCCCCACAAGGAGGTGACGAGAATGTAGATAGTGGGATAGAAAAAGAGACTAGCACTAAGCCTGAACCAAAACCAAAGATATCAAAAGGAAATTGGGACGCTGATTTACGAAAAGTATTGCAAGCCACAGTGGAACAACAGGATAACACTGTTAAGGTGACAAATAAAAATAGAAAAGGCTCTGGAAAAGAAAGCAAAGTGCGTGTGCCCAGTGCGAGAAAAACTAAGAAATCATCAGCTTTAAATGGCAACGGTCGCAATATTCAGAAACAAACTCAAGGAAATGAATGTGTATCAAACGTTCGTAAAGAAGTAACTACATCGGCAACAAGTGGTGAACCAAAAATGGTGCCAGAAGTCAACCAAGAAATACCACAAAAGAAGGCGCCGGTAATGTCTCAAACAAGACGTCGTCATTCGCCAAGTAAATCGCAACAAAAGAATGTAAAGAAATATGTTCAATTAAAAACCATAAAAACGAACTTAAAAGATAAAAAGCAGAATGAAAATAGTCAGAATGCTGAAGATAAGGGAATGAAGGGACATGTTCCTTCTGTAAAGCAAAGTACAGAGTTTCAAAAAATTGCAATCGACATTACTCCACACATGTTGCCGTTATCGGAAATAGGGGATTTGGATACCCCAAGAAAATTTCATAATGCGTGTGGTGTACCTCCGACACCACGATTACTTAGCCCTAATAGTAATACTATTACACCATTTGTCAAAATGAGTGACGATTCCAGCAAAATGCGAAGCATTATTAGTACGCCAGAATTTCCAACAACACCTTGTGTAACATTCACCCCTAAACACATTCAAGAAAGTACTCAAGACAATGGGAAAAAAGATGAATTTGCTTCATGCTCGCCATATTACAAGCCCTCCAGCAAACAAGATGAAAACCCAGAAAAATTAGCAAAAGCACAAACTGCAATTTTGCAAAATTCTGCTAAGCCATCTTTACCTGTTGGGACTGCCGAAATCACGAGCCACCAAACTTACGTTTCAGCTAAATTGGAAATAACACAATTTGAAGTGATCAAAGAAAATTTGCCAAAAGAAGAGGCTGTGAAAGAATTAAAAATTTCTACTTCTTCGAGAGAATCTTCTTCAAATTTGCTGTTACAGATGCACTGTACATCAAATGAAATCAGTCAGCATACAATGCTGAAGAATGTATTTCCAGATATAAATGATTGTAATTCGGAAAAGACGGATGTCAAGTGTGTAAATATTAACTCTGATGGAGTAGAAAAAGATGGCAATGTTGATGTGGAAAAAGATGACGATGATGATGATTCTTCGAGTAATAGTGATACATCTGATTCTGATTCTTCGAGTTCTTCCTCATCATCCGCATCCTCAACAACGAATGTATCGAGTTATTCTGAAGAATACGCAGCGTACAATAAAAATAGACGGCTTGGTGGTAAACTCTATTCAGATATCAGCAATAATTCTAATCAAAGATCTCTGCGCGTAACAAGATCTACTGTTAATGAAGCTGCAAAAAATGCGCGAATTGAAGCACTGAAATTAAAGCCGAAGCCTGGGACGACTGATGATTATGTGGAAAGCAAAGAAGAGAAGAGTATGGAACCAACAAATACACAAGAACCGCAAGAATTAGTAATAGATAGAAATGAGACTTCACCAACTAAAGTATTCTCCATTACAAAAACTGATGAACAATTAAATGCCGACATGAAGGAAACCCCAGCAAAGGACGAAACATTACTGAATGAAGCTGACATTTCTGAAACTCCAAGTAGTTCAAAAAGTGGCGTGGAGAACTTGACAAACTTATCTTCGAAAATATCAGCACTTATTGGTTCCGAACCAAACCGTGAATGTCCAAAGACTAACGGATCAACATCGGCTGACCAAAGTACAGCAGATCAATTAAAACAAAAACCAAGAGTATTAAATGTGCAACTTGTTATTCCGAAGATACAAGCAGTACCTGTTACTTGTACAATAAACAAAGAACAAACGAGCATGGAGGCTGACAAGTTAATTGTGCAATTAGAACAAAAGCGACAACGCATGATAGCTAAGTTTCGAGAAGGTACTCAAACTAGTGTTACTCGGGGTCGAGGCAATCGCAGGCGTACTGCTTTTAGGGGTAGAAGATCCGGACTTAACGGTTTGAGAAGAACATGTCATCCTGTTGCGACAACAAGTCAATATCATTGTGCTTCGTATATTAACAACAATGTGGTCGTCGAGAAAAATCTACGGTCTAATAACAATAATACGGCTATCACATTGATCGAGGATCAACAGAAAATTATCGCAGCAGAAAATACATATCTAAATTCAATGTGTGTGTCGGATAATCCCGATTATGAGAATGTTAGTTCTGTTGATGAGGATGCCGAGAAAATACCAGAGGAAGTACAAGAAGTAATGGAAGAAAGTAAAACACAAGAAAAACATACGGAAAGAGATGTTGAATTGGAATCTTCTATCAGTGCCGCTCATACTGAAACTCTTTCAAAACCAGGCATTGTGGAAAATGTTCAACCACAAAAATGCCAAAATGTATGTATTGTACAAACCACCAACGAGCCCGTAACGCAAAAAAATGTGTCCTGCGAGTCAACGAAAAATATATCAGCGGAAAATTCGAATCGCGTTGATCAGCCCAACTGCCTTTTCAAATCAAAAGTAGATCAAGTAAAACGCGATTTATTCAGTGACGAGGAGAATGAATACAAAGGATTTTCCACGACAAAAAATAAATCCGCTAATGATAAACCAGACACAAGTACTTCCAGCAGCAAGCCAAAAGAATTGTCACATGTCTTAGAATGCTTGGAACTGGTGCCTACATCTAAGAATGATGAAGTTGATAAAATGGAAGAGGAGTTCGAAGAGGATGAATGTATTGATACGTCAGTTTCCAATTTAGTTGAATACCACTTTGTTTATGACGAAAATGCGCCAACGAAGAAAAGAAGAAGACGATATAGTACCCGAGACTTAGAATTTCATGCAAATATTATCCTGACTCAAGAGGATAATAAGGAATGCTTTAAACTTATGACACCGACAGATTTGGAAGAGATATTCAATATGTCTCCAAAAACAAAGAAGAGATTACCTACCAAAAAGCCAGAGAAGAATGTTAAGCCTCCCATAAAAGACGATTGCAGTCTTACACCGTGCACAAACATCTGTACAAATAAAATGCTTGAGGCAAAGCCATTAGCCACATCTTCCCCCTTGGAAAAGCTAAATACGCACAAAGTTAAGAAAGTGCCCTGTAAAACACAGATAACAAATGAGAAAGTTAAGAATACTCAAGCGGATACGCGAAAGAGAACAAAATTGGAAAAAATTCCAGAAACTGAAAAAGGTATTGCAAAAGGTCAATTATTAGAAATATAAATTCGAAGTTATTGTTTCTGTTTTCCTAATCTTGTCATATATTGCAGATAATCCAGATAAAAAGAATCGTAAACGTAAATTGTCAGAATCGAAGGATAGTTCGCAGGTACTGTTAATATTATTTTCTATAATCATTATAGAATCGATTTTATATTAATGATAAATTAATAAATATCTGTATTTTTTCGTAGGCCGATAAGAAACAGAATATGACTGACCCTCTTTTGTTGTTAAGTAACCTTGATGTTGACAAGTTTCTAACGACTGTTCACGGACCTGCATAAATAAATGCTCTCTTGCTGATTAGTCAACATAAAATATCTAGCAGTGGTGTCATGAGTGCATTACTGGTAGATGCATGTGAATTGCTCATTGTAAGATAATTCGTACCCCTATTTATTTATACATAAAAGTTATTGTCACTTAATATTGAGGAACAAACTTGTATAGTTCTTCTCAATACGCCTCTGTAAAAACCGCATCTTCTTGCAAGTACTTTTTTACATATATGTTTAGTTAAAGTACTTTATATATGTATATAGACTGAGAAGTCTGGAATTACTATTATTTGTTGAATGAAAAATGGTAAAACATTGAAAAATTAAAAATGCTTGTTTCACCATGTACTACAATGGCTACACTTTGTAAAACCCGATATATCTATCAACTTTTAAATCCTTTATTGTTGTTGTATTATAAACACAAGTTAAATAGTACATAAACAAATACTTCCACCACAGGTGTTCTTTAATATACGCAAAATGTAATGAAATTACCCTTTCGCTTTCACAGCTTTGTCCACCTCGTCGATAACTTGAAGGAATTTCCTCCATTGTGGCATAGATAAACAAATACCTATAGAAAAATTAGAGAACCTTACTTATAACTGAACTTCCCCCAATGTACTGAATTAAATGATGACCAAGTACCTTTCTTGCCTGGTTTTAGGCCTCCATCTTTATCAAAATACATTTCTCTGAGATCAACATATAATTTGCCTTTGAATTCACGAACTTTTACTTGTCGATTATTTCCCAAGTCCCAACAATCCTCTTCCTCGCTTGTCTCCTTTGTTTCCTTCTTCGGTTTCTTACTAGACTTTGGCTTTTCTTCTTCGGAGTCGCTATCATGCTTCTCTTGCTTCCTCTTTGGCTTCACTTTTTTATCCTGTAAAGAACCATTTATAGACGAGCTAGCACTTTGCGATTACCGAACATCAAGCTAGAAATACATTTATACAGAATATGTACAAAGAATTCAATCGTATACAATCATAATACAAAATATGTTTACCTCCTCACTGCTATCGTCGTCGCTGGACACGTATTCCTTCGATTTCGGCATATTTACTCCTCTCTAATCTTTTAACTGCAACACAAGGACAAACACTAATCGAAAACACATCGGCACAACTCTAATAATCTCTTTCACACTCGACCAGATATGCCAATAGTTGGTTGTGTGCGAGGGAATAATAAATACCAACGGAATAACCACGTTTGAAAGAAAAAATACTGGATCAATTGATTGTGTACCGCCACATAAACAGTAGCAAAAGAATATATCCCCCAAAAAACAAAATAACACTTATATTATAAGAAAATAGCAATACTCCAATAACAAACGGTTTGTTTTCTATTCGCCGGACAATATTAGAGGCACTTTGAAGGTGTGTACATATATTTACGAAGTAATGTGTTAAAAACAAAGATTAAAAATATAAATATAACAGAAAAAAAATCGCGAAATAGTGTAAACGATTGGAGACTTACCTAAATTGAATAATCCCGAAATTGTAACGCTCAGTGTAACGTATGCTGGCTATGCCTTTAAATTATGTGCCACCACAGTGTAATACACTTGTCTCTGAACGCGCACACATTCCGGAGCAAGTAGAATTTTAAAGTAGTTGTCTACTTTATCGATGCGGTAATTATAGGACGCGTCATATACCACAGTATAGTTGGTGAGATACTCGTCAAGATCATCAAAATGATCAAGATGCGATGAGCTGCACGTGTATTGAGACTCGTAGGTTATAAGTTTACAGTGGTTCTTTGGAATTTGATTTACATCGTTGAAAATGAAGGTTAAAAGTGGGAAAGGTGTGACGAAAAAGTCGAAGAAAGTGGGCATAAAGAAAAAGAAGAATTTAAGTAAAGTCAGTACTGATGAATTCTTTGATCAAGATTTCGAGAATGACATCGGCAGCGATGAGGATAATGAGATACCAGAAGATCCAGGTGTTGTAAAAACAAACAATTTGCCGCGTGGTACTTGAAATTGTTTTCTAATTGTTGAATTATTGTTTGATCAGTTATTAATAAGAAACGTAAAGCTGAGCCTGTTGATGGCGATGAATCCGACAGTGGCGAAAGCGACATGGACCCAACAGAACATAAGAAATCCTTAATGAGATTAAAAGACACGGATCCTGAATTTTATTCATACTTGAAAGAGAATGATAAAGGTCTTCTGGATTTTAACTTGGACGATGATGATGATGATGCCAAATCAGATGACGATGGTGAACAGAAGCATGTTCCTACTGACAAATTGGAGGTAAAATTCTAAAATGTTCAATGATTAAAGCATGCAACGCACAGATGTCTGCATTGTTTAATTCTGTAGGTTGCCAGTGATGAGAGTGATTATGAAGCTGAAGATGATACACCAACAGACAATAAAAGAATCACACTTAAATTACTAAAAGTTTGGCAAGAAGAAATTCAGAGAGACAAGTAAGGTTTCATTGGAAATCACTTGAATTGCAATTGTAAAACCAAACAATATAAATATTATTATTGCAGATCATTGAAAACTATTAAATGTGCCGTGGATGCATTCCATGCAGCATTGCAGACAGTTGCAGAAACGCCAGATGGAGAGGCATTAAGATTTAAAGTTGAAGGAAGTGCAGTCTTTAATGGTGTAATACAATTGTGTATATTACACTTGCCTGATGCCTTAAAGACATTTTTAAATCTTGGTACGGAATCCCACTTTCAAGCACACAAATGTAGGAAATTTGGAAAAGTGAAGGGTGTTATTAAACAATATTTAACAGACTTACTTAAGGTATGTGTAATCACAGAAAACATTTAATAATGCCAAAGCTATGTATAACAATTAATTAATTTATAGATTCTGCAAAATGTGTCTTCAACCAACATTCTCACAGTGCTGTTAAAGCACTTACATCAAATGTTACCATACACTCAGTCATTCTCCTCATTAACCAAACCATTATTAAGGATTCTATTAAAATTTTGGTCAAGAGGAGAAGAGACTGTTCGTGTAGTTGCCTTCCTGAGTATACTGCGTATTGCAATGAACCACAAAGAATCTATTTTAGAACTATTATTTAAGGTATGAGTGATTTATGATCTATATTTAATATACACTGAAAATAAGTTGCTTTATAAACGAATTTATTACAGGCGATGTATGTAAAATATGTTGAGAACGCGAAATTTGTATCACCCAACACTTTACCTGGGATCAACTTTATGAGGCACTCTCTGGTTGAAATATACTTACTTGATAACAATTTGTCATACAGTCACGCCTTTTTGTACATAAGGCAACTCGCAATTCATTTGCGAAATGCGATGACGTTGAAGAAGAAGGTAGAAATTCTTTACGATATAAAATATACATACACATTCATATAAAAATGGTCACTAACGCAAATTTAATTGCTGTAGGAAAACTTCCAAGCGGTATATAATTGGCAGTATATAAATTCGTTACGATTTTGGGCGGAGCTAATAAGTCAATCGAAGCCTGACACCATGTTACGTTCTTTATTATATCCTCTTGTACAGGTATGCATTATTATAAGTGATGGTAATATTAAATTAATTATTCTGGAGTAGATAATAATTTTATTTATTTACGCAGATAATTGTTGGAACTATCAAAGTTATTCCAACTGCCCAATATTATCCTTTACGGTTTCACTGTGTACAAATGCTCATAAATATAACAAAGGACACGAATACGTATATACCAGTCCTGCCATTCTTGCTAGAGGTATTATATTAATTAAATATCATTTGTCATAATAATGTCCAATGTCGGTTTTCAACTATAACACTTAATTTGCAGGTATTAAATTCATACGACTTTAATAAGAAACATAAGTCTGTTTCAATGAAACCTACGCCGTTCTTATGTATATTAAGGATGTCTAAAGCTCAGCTGCAAGAGAACGGATTTAAAGATAATATTATCGATCAAATCTATCAACTTATATTAGAAAGTGCAGCCAACGAAAGTCATAAAATATATTTCCCCGATTTATTTGTACCCTGTATAATACAAGTAAGTTGATAGTTTACATTTTAAGCGTTGGGTTGGCCTATTTTTCCGAAGTATGTTAACACCAATATTTATATTCTAGCTTAAAGCTTTCTTGAAGAAATGTCACATAGCAAACTACTGTAGAAAGATGAAACAGTTACTAGAGAAAATAGAAGAGAATCGGAAGTTCATTGACACTGAGCGCAGCAAGACTATCGTTAGTTTGAAGGATCTGAATGAAATAAAGAATTGGGAAAACAGAATGAAGACACAGGGTACCAGCATAGCCAAATTCTATGAATCTTGGATGAAGATCCATCTATCGAAGAAGCTGAAGCTCCTAACAAAGAATGACGAAGTAGCAGAGTATAATTTACCAATTATAAGAAAGAAGAAGCAACAGGCGGCTGAGGGAAGCGATGACGAAAGCGAGGCTGAAAGCGAGTTCGAATTGAGAATTAAATCAAGCAATGGTGAGATTGTGGATAAGCCAGATAAAAAGAAGCCTAGTAAGCCTAAGAAAAAGAAGATGAAGCATAGCAAACAAGAGGAAGAGATCGAGCTGCCAACGGAAAACACTGATATCGTGAAAGACATGACGTCCGCTGATTGGGATTGATGTTTATCTGAAGAAGTCTAACTCGTGCTATAAAAAGAATTCAAATGTATATTGACAACACTAATATACAATTTTATACAACCTTTTGACCGTGTTAAATTAATATCCTTTTGCACCCTGTCTGGAGGATTCCTATATTATTAAGAATTATGCCAACAAGCTGTTAAGTGAACGAACCGCGACCACTTGTGTCGATAGAATAAGTGAGAGCTCTTCGCAAATGGTGTTCTCCGAGGATCGCAAGTCACGTCGCCGTAAGACAGAGAACGATTCCTAAGGTGTCGCTTTCTGATGGTCTATTTTTACCGAAGACGACCCAAGGCAGTCGGGAAGTTGGTATAGCGACGGTTGGGTGCTATTATAAAGCACGGTGTGCCGGCCGCGCTGTAACTCACCTCATGTAAGTGTCCGTTCCAGACAAGAGTCGCGATACTAGCCGGGTTAACGAATAGCGGTAGCTGGAGAGCCGATAGAGTGGAAAGCGTCACTAAGGGAAGAAAGCGATTTCCTCGGCTGAGGACAAACTACTGGCGAGGAGTGTCAAGCTACTATTCGAGCGTCCCGGCTTTGGGCGAAGCAGCCCTGAGGCAGAGTGAAGACTGCACACGTATGTAGGTTTCGGGGCGGATAGTATTGGGCCACGCTGCCTCGTAGAGGAGGCAGTGCGCGCTTGTAAACGCCTTCTGCTGGAGCGTGAAATATCGGCAAGATCGCGGCAATCCTCAGCTCGGCTCGCTCGGATGTAAAAATAAATCCCGCCTCTCTCTCCATTCCTTCTCTCGGCGCGAGCGGTCTATCAATGAATAGCGAGCTAAGAAGAGCGGCCGACTGTTCTGGCCGCTAGCAGCTAAGTGCCGCGAGGACGTGTTACCGCGGTACGTCTACCTCCGGTGCGCCTAGAGCCGATACGTGCCAGGAGGCGTTTTGCAAGATGTGAATTCGCCTCTCTTCGCGCCCCATCGCGGTTACCCTCATCATCGAGAGCGCGATACGACACTTGGCAGCAGCGGGAGCGTAGGACGCGCGTCCAGTTACGTAAAACAGGCCGAAAAAGATAATAAATCGAAGATAAACAGTGGGCTCCGTGCGAGGGGCAAGCATCGGTCGGGTCGCGCGTGAGACGACGGCGAGATGAGAAGGGCACCGCTCGATAAGTAAAGGCCGATTTAAATCCGATAAGAGAAAACGCACGTAGAGAGAGAGAAAGGGAGCGAAAGAGAGAGAGAAGGGAAGGGAGAGAGATCGAAAGAAGGAGCACGGTTGATTGGGATCTCGTTGGTGAAGTGGTCTGCGCGATTGGACTCGCCGATTTCGTCGCGAATCGAAAAAAGGAACATGAATCTGTGCTGCGCCGTGTACGATTTCGGTGGCTGACGTAGTGAGTGCACTCGAGATGCGCCTTACTTTCTTTTTATCGCTCGTTCGCACACGAACAAGTAGCCGTTTGAATTGCACTGTGACAGCACCGTGTACTTGCACACTGCTCGACCGATCGCGACTGCCGGACTACGATTGGATTCGGGAGACTTCGAAACGATCGACTCTTCTGCGTTCCGATCTACCAATTAAGTCGTACGTCGGCCGCGTTCGAGGTATTGCTTGAAACAACCCAACTCATTTCACCGGGAGAAAGATCTATTTCAGTAACGACCAACAGGTGTTTCCTTCTAGAAAGGGAAAGACAAATGGGCGAAGTGTAGTTGCCTGGTATCGGTTTTACACGGTGAACGCCTGCACGGATTTTCGATCATCCGAAACGCTTTGCTAGAGCAGGCCGAGCCTCCCGAACGCGCTCAAACTTCTACCAAATAATCTATTTAAAGCAACATATCGATCACATTGCGCAGCCCGGGTTTACCGCCGGTAAATCTTCACGTGAAGTCTGCTGCCGCTCTCCTCCACGTTGCGTCCTGCTGAAGACCATACATTCCAACAGACGGAATAAGTGCGCTTTTTAATCATCACCCCCCATGTGCAATTAACAGGCGTGCCAGCGAATTGTATTAACACCATTATTAACACAATGTTACAGGAATGCCAATTAAAATACACTTATTGAAACTCATCCCGCTTGTCTCCTTTAATCGAACCCTCGCTCATCCAACGCAATTTATAACACAAACAGCGAAATTTTATAATAAAGATATTCTCGATCAGTACGTACGAGTTACTTTCGGTCAATGACTTACGTTTTAAATTTATCATCCTGCTGCTTTTCCTACTTTTATATCGGCCAGGAAAATACATTGGAATACCAATGAATCGCAATGCTCACGCTGCAGCCTGAAAGCATCGGTCCTAGCCTGCCGGTGCGTACGTATTACGTTTCAACAGATAAATTTAGCATTTCTTTTGCACAGAACCTCGTTGTATCGCTGCCAATACCGCAACACGGAATTAATTGGCCGCTTGGAAGGGAACCAATTCTCCCCGACGAAAAAGCCCGATCGGCTATCGTGCACAGAGATAGTAACGCTTCGAAGCTACCATTTCTAACAGCTAAACTTTATAAACTATAATTGCTATGCCTTTCAACCCCTTGCATCGTACTGGAGGATTGAATCCTGATTAACTTCTACTCAATTTCAAAAACACACGAAAGGTGCTACTTATTACAGAGTTAAAATTGGAATTAGAATCGAAGAATTGTTCAGGAAGAGATTTCGGGCGATTGCATCGGTCCTCTTGGAAGCACTGGCAATATCTCATACTCCTTTCTCTCTTTCTCTCCTTCGTTCCGCCTCTGTTCTCCTAAAGCGACGGCGAGGTTTCCCTCGTTATTTTTGTAAACACGAAAACGTCAGGGAAATTCGTGCGTCCACGAATCGGGGCCCGTTGCACCCGAGAGTAAAAAGAGCCGGGGCTAATCTTTAGTGTATAATACAAAGGATAGCGCGCGAATAGTCGGCAACTTTTTTAGAAAGCGTCTGAAAGCTCGAGCAGCTGCTACTTGCTAGATCATAGATCTGAAAAGCCGGGAATTATCGAGAGCTCGGGATGTGCTCGATGTTTGGAAAGTCGCCACATTCTTCCACTGTTGCAATGATGTGTCATATCAACAGAAACGGCAAGCCTAATATTCGGAGCTGCGGCGTATCATCGTACGGGTTTGCGGCCGAGAGCCTCAAGGATGCCGGTAGCTACAGGTGCAGTGTGAGCCACGCCACTCTGCAGGAGAAGAATTTCTTGCAGCGCAGCATCTCCGCTGACAATGTGGTAATACGCTCGCGCGGTTTCAAGCCCTCCGATAGGCACGACCCCGTCAAGAGAAACTTCCTCGAGAGTCTCACCTCGAAGATACTTCATTTCGACATGGTAATTATCTTTGATTCTTTTCCAAAACTCTAATAATATATATAATAACTATTATACTTAATACGAGCGTTTTAAAATTCTTCTTACCTGATTCAGGAGAGCCGCGAAGCTACACCGATTGACCTGCAGAAGCTCCTCACTCCAGCTTCGGACACACAGGAACTTCTGCACGCAAAGAACAGTAGGTTCCAATAAATTATTATGTGTAGTATGTACGAGAATGTCGGTGAGTACGATTCAAATTCATTATTCCAGAGAAGATGTTCGCTTCTTCCTACTTCTATGCACCGAGTCACCCAACGGTGGAAGACCAGGTGGAGCTTGCCCGCCGAATCTCCCATTCGTTGAGTGACGTCAGGAATATGAAGAGTAAAGGCCAATCAATGTACGTAAACAGGAAGAAACGATCAGTTAAATGGATCCACGATGGAAATGGTAAGTTCTTCATGGAAAAAAATCTGTACGAAGAAAGTGACTGAATAATGTTTTATGTTTGATTAAAATTGACTGAACTGCAGGCATAGAAGATGAAGAGGAGCCAAGTACTCCTGTTCACAGGGTAAGCTGGCTGAATGGCCTAGTTAATTCTCTAGTCGAACTAGATTTCAAGTCACAGAGGGTGGCATCGAATTCACCGAGTGTCTACACAATCTAATAATGTTTGAATTAGGACAAAGTACCCTTGAAGTGCATGATGAATCCGAACGGCAAGGTTTTGGACATCCACGGGATCCAAGCCTTGGGCGAGGAGGTGAACATCGAGCCTATGCCAAAGAATCCCGAGAAACTTTTCGACATCGTGCGGGACCTAAACAATCAGAAGGGACGCGGTACGCAATTACAATTTCTCTGGATTTTTTCTCAACCACTAAGAAGAGTGATTATCGTTCGGTATGATTAACAGGCGCCGAAATCTTCGCTAAGCGTAGGAAGAGGTCGGAGAAGTGGGTGGTTGACAAAGAGCAACCACAAACACCGAGCACGCCAAGCGTGCCAAAGACACCAACCTATCCCAGTAAAATGGTACAATATTTCTTGAGAAGAGGATTAGTATGTCTTGCTTTACGAATGTATTGAATTGACAATGCGAATGTTACGCCAGGAGATGAACGGTAGTGCCAAGTACTCGAATCTGCCTCCGCTGACTCCACTCGCACCGTCATCCGCTACGGAGAAGTCATTTTACAATCCGTTCACCGTCGACCTGTCCATGGAGAATATGAGTTTACCTGCAACAGGTGGGCGAAATATAAACAGTTATTTGTCTAACTCGAGGCGGGCTAATGTCATATCTCCTATTCACCGTGATCTCACTTGGCACGGTCAGCTGGCAGCGAGGCCTATTGTATTTTCGTATCGCCGGGCTTGCTTTCGAGCCTACCTAACGAGCGACAGTGTTTTCGGGGGCGTTTCAGAAGTTAGCGTCACCCTACTGACAGCCAATACGAAGACGAAGTGGAAACGTCTACTATGCTCCAATTCTTTATCAAATAATAGTAGAATATTCTCTAAGAGTTTCGAGAAGATAAAACTTTCACCATTGATATTGTTGGATCTATTTGGAGGAGATGGAAAAATATATGAGGATAGATTCACCTAGTTATTCGACAAAATACTCGCGAGCTAGGAACTCAGCCCACTTTACTTCGCGCGATGAGCGCTCTTCATTTTTCCTCTCTATTTTCGATTGGGATCCGTGTATTTCGGATGGCGTCCAAAAAGAATGCTCTAGAATTCCGCAGGCACTTGACACCCCTTCGGCCGTGGAGATCAATGTTAAACTTGTCGACTGATGATACCTCCGCGCCGCCCCGTGAGTTCAATGATCTGTGGGGCTCCAATTGGCAAGCGGTATCGATGTTATTCAATCGGGAGAGTGCGAGAGATGTGCAACGCTTGGTCGCTCTCGCTTTTTCTTTCTGTACGCCGAGAGCGCGTGCTAACGGCAGCACACTGTCTGCACCCTCTCGCTCTGCCAATCGTGTATTTTTACGCGTCGATTAATCCGCCGGCATGATGAAATCCCAGACGAAAAGTAAGCCTACGTTCCCTCCTGATACCGTCTTAACCGTCTTCGAGGCCTATCAGCTTTGCTTATTGCGCGCTCTGCTCTACTCTGCTCTGCTCTGCTCTGCTCTCCTCTGACAAGTGGATCTTTGTACATCGCAAAAACACTAACAACCGTGATGTCGGCATAAACTAATCCAGCGGACCACCTGTGCTTTAGCTGCTGATCGAAAGAAGTCGACTATAGTTAGCCTTAAGACCTGAAGTTTTGGGTAAGATGATTCGTTGAGCTACTAACGTTTGAAGTGTCGTAATCTAAACGTTCTAGGGAGGAAGCAATCTAGGTGCAACGGCGCTGAGTGCAACCACTCGACCGAGGTAAAGAAGATTTATCTGCGAGAGGTGGCCGTCGGTACCGACAACGATTTCCCCTTCGAGCGAGCTTCGGGCCTCGAGAAATCCCAGCGTGTGCCCTTCGAGACTAATAACGAGCGACAGAACGGTTACTACACTAACCGAAATAACTATCGGGAAGGCTCGAACAGTTCTAGCAGGCGCAGCAGCAACGGCTGCAACAAAACACCGCTGAACAATTTGAGTTATATTAACGCGCACACAGCTACTAACAAAGAAACGAAACACCACGCGAAGGAACGTGTCGCGAGAGAGTTGTTGGTGCAGCCGAGTAACTACGAGAAGAATAGCTACGGGAATAGCGAGCTCGAGGGGAATGGGCCACTCGCCGAAGGAGAGGCAACCGAGTATACACCGGTGCCGGTGAAGCAATTAATTCAGGAGTTCGAGAAGACTTGTCGGCCGACTTTGCAGTACAAGCAAATCAGTCCGAAGGTCATTCCAATCGTACAACAATGTCCCATTGATAGTGACATTGCTCGATTCTTCGAAACACGAAGTACACCCAAGTACAACGCCGATGAAGAGTACAGAAGGTGAGGTAGAATGAAACTGTCGATCCTTCTGGTTACGTGATACTTTCCCGTAAATTCTAATTATATTTATAGTGACAAGTGTTTCATTCTCTTGCGAGCTTTCGATTGTTTTTCACGGTAATAAGAGGGATCGAAGTTTCATTTATCGCGATTACACAGAGCACCGGTTCGTGAGGAATACGTGGAGCCAGCGAAACTCCAGGAACACCGCAACAATGGTTACATCTCGACGGATGACACGGATTACACGACTGAGGAAGACAGCGATTCGCAATTGGACGAGGAGGATGATTTCGGCACGGAGGAGATCATTTACAGGGAGAAGACTGAGAAAGAAACCACGTTGAATGGCGATCGGGAATATTCGTCGATGTTCCAGGAAGAATATTCGCGTCGTCGACGATCAACCACTTCCGAGGAAATTGAAAAGCTCTGCCAGAATGGCGATGGAAAATTCCTCAATACTGAACAAGACGTGCCTGCCGAAGCTAAATCTTTACTCTTGAAAATGGTTGCTTCTCAGGATGATATACTGGAAACCATAAAACACCTTCGCAATACGCCCGTTCTGGATAATCTGCTTTCAGGCGCGTCGCCCGAGTGCAAATTTACCGATGTCTATCCGCAATTTAACGAGGAAGGCAAGTTAACCCGCATGCGCTTTCGCAGGCTTAAGCTGCTCTAATTCGATTGAACTCAATTACGTTATGCACTGCTGCCTTTTACTAACGCTTGAATACTTAACAATGCAAATTTCTTATTGGGAATTTTATTCTGGGATTCGAAATTATTATTACATCGAATTTATATTGCAGAATGATTTTAGGTAGCTTTCATTTTTGGAAAAGTACTCTAATTAGAAAAATATCGCGTGTTTTACAGGGAAACTGTATGAAAATTACACTTACAAGGGTCCGACACTCGCCAGCGTACAGAATCTCAATAATTACAATACCGCACCGCGCGGTTGGAATCAATCACTGACGTTCTACCGACCGATCAAGTTCGAGAAACCAAAGGAAATTGTCTATTCTGATTTTTGAGGATAACGCACCAATTGCGAACGCGTCACTATTGTCTTTGGTACGTGGAAAATGATTTTAATTATATTTCGATTAATTTAGCAAATAAAATTCGTCAATTCTGATGGAAGTGTTCGATTTCAGAAACTGGAGACATGGAAACTATAGATCTATTGATCGCCCGCATCATTAAAAATTACTCTGGTTTTCTTCCTTACCGAGATGACACCACCCTCTTCGTGGCCCCACTCGTACATTATTGAATGTCTCCGTGATTAGTGTCTGGGCGAAGAATCATCTTCGTGGAAGACCATGTATCACAGGATATGCTTCGTTTTGCTTGATGTATCTACCTCTCCTCCCACTATTAAGATGTTGAACGTTTATTTATGCTTTTGATGGTGTTATCATGATTGCATTTTACTTTATTATATTATGTGAATAAATGTTGTTTTCATAAAGATCCTACCACTATCAATCCTAAATCATTGAATTCTATTCATGAAAGATCGAAATAAAACTTAGAATCTGTCGAGGGAGTGCATTTTTCTAGAAAGTTAAATCCCATCATCGATCAAATCGTCGTATCTGCTAATTGGATTAATTCTGATCGAGTACTGTATTGATTACTTATTGTTCGTGAACCCGAAATCGGCTAACAGTGCGTAAGTGTATCAAAGGTCTTGATTCCTATCGGGCGACGATACCAGCACCCCCACTGTGATAGTTTTCCGTACACTGCACAGTCTATCAACGAAAACAATCGTCTAACACTGATTAGTCTGTTAAGCGAAAAGTGGCACTCGACTTGTTGATGTTTGTCTCATTCACTTCGAGATAGTTTCGATCACCGATGCGTGCATACACAAACACGCGATTTTCCCCGGCGACTCGATGATATGCTCTATTTACTGACTATAGGCAAACAATTATAGCACTGATTTTAGTCCCCATTGGTTGAATTAAAATGAAAAATTCCCCCATAGCGAAACCTGACCCCAATGTGCATGATAGCAGGTCCGAGAGCACTCGATATTCAGATAAATAATCCGATTGTTGCGAGAGATAATAAGATTGAATTCTCACCTCAACACGCGTTTACCTGATTAATTAAACAATCTCCTTCCAATATCACGTGAAGATCGTTCTGAAGATACAAAGATCTTCTACTAAATAAAGACAAACTCAAATTCACTCTTTTCTCAATAATAGCACGATTTTCCTAGTCAAAAATAACGTTCGAAAATTCTCCCACTACGAAACACATGTAAAATTATGTTCGCCGGCGACTGGTGCTGCCTCCTTCAAAACAGGCAGTGTTTGCAGCATTGTTCGCACGTCGTTGGCAACAGCCAACGGATGGTTCGACATATCAGCGAAGGTAATCGCAGTGACAGTGCGTGCTCGCTTAAAAACCGATATAAGAGTCGGCGAGCAGGCTGCGATTATCTTATTAGTGGTAACTGAGAGCACCGAGCGGTTGTGTCCATGATGCAGAGCTGCCAGGTCCTTCTGCCGCTGCTCGCAGCACTCCTCTGCTTCCTCGCCCTTGGAGAGGCCGCGAGAATTCCCCGCCAACAAACTTCTTCCACCAAAACATGCGGTTATCAGGTATCGATCGATATTACATACAGTTTTTTAATCGAACTTTCACAATATAAATACAAACACAGTAAACATAAGCTCTGTTATATTTCTAGTAATAAATTATTCTGACTTGTAAATGATTGTACCAACAAAGTTCACTCATCATCGATTTATGTTACATACAATTTTATCTGGGAATGTAACTGCTTCATTAATTGAAATTCTCACTATAAATACATACTCAGTAAACATAAATTTCAGTATATGTCTAATAATAAATTATTGTGACTTGTAATTGTAATTAAAGTACGATCCGTTTGAAATTGATATCCATAAATATTATTACGTGCGTTATCGTTATTTGAAAGTGTTCTGTTTGCTATGATAAAAGCGAAGCTCGTCAAAGATCTATCGTGTTTATACTCGTTTGGAGCGAAGCTCGTAGTTATAAGATTGTCGCGAGAAATTAATAAGCGCATACGCCCACTCCGATAGAATTCATTCTTTTCGAGATAAAAGTGCAATAAGCACTGCGAATAAATCGTTCGATATTGAAATACAAGGCGAAGAGCGATAGAAGTAGTTATATTTATCGCGCGAACACCCGGATTTCATTTCTATCTTCGAATTCGATCGGTGGCCGCACGAATTATGCAAAGACACCTATGTTTTGTTTATTGGGAATTCTAGTCGTGTCCTGTTGTGGATCCGAAGAAGTTGAATATCCACTTGGTCGCTCACACTCACGATGACGTCGGCTGGCTGAAGACCGTCGACCAATACTACTACGGAAGTGAGTAAATCCAGTAGTGAAGTGTATTCATTCTTACGCGTTTTTACAGAATTGTAATTATTTTATATAATGAAATGATAAACTTTCTCAGGCAAAGGAATGATCCAAAAGGCTGGTGTACAATATATCTTGGATAGTGTTGTCCAGTCATTATTGGCTGATCCGAGTAGAAAGTGAGTTTACTGATGGAAATAACTTACGAAATTCTCGAGACAAGGACAATGATTTCCAATGCGTGATTATTTTTTTAAAGGTTCATTTATGTGGAGACCGCATTTTTCTGGAAGTGGTGGCTGCGTCAGAATGATCAGATCAAAGAAGATGTGAGGAATTTAATTAATGAAGGTCGTTTGGAAATCATTGGTGGAGCTTGGAGCATGAATGATGAAGCCACTACTCATTATCATTCTGTGGTCGATCAATTCACCTGGGGTTTCAGGTACAATTTTAATTCAAATGTTAAATTATGTTTCATATTTTTGTGAACAATTTTCTTTAACGAATCATTTAATTTTATCACAGACGTTTGAATGACACCTTCGGAAGTTGTGCGAGGCCGCGCATTGGTTGGCAAATCGATCCTTTCGGACATTCTCGCGAGCAAGCTTCCTTGTTCGCTCAAATGGGATTCGATGGAATGCTTTTCGGACGCCTCGATTATCAGGATAAAGCAACCAGATTGAATGCTAAGAACATGGAATTCGTCTGGAAAGCAAGTCCTAATCTCGGTAAAATTCACTTTCGACTCTGATTAGAAGTCTACGAGTATTCTCTCCTGAGAAAAATTAAATTTTCAATTAAAAATCCAATGAATTTCAGGACAGAATGCTGATTTATTCACGGCTGCGATGTACAACACTTACAGTCCACCGCCAGGCTTTTGCTTCGATGTTCTCTGCGCTGACGAACCCATCATCGATGATCCAGAGAGTCCAGATTACAATGTGGATAAGAGGGTATGTAATTACAATGATTTTCACCCTTACTACTCTATATTAGTGTTCTTATCTTATCCGCACAATTGTTTGTACTTGTTATTCGCTACAATCACTCAGATAATTATATAATAATCGTAAATATCGTGTATTATCTTCGTTATCGAGGTTCTGAATTTTGAAGGGTCCGATGGGAAGTATGAGATATTTTCGAAACTGTAAAATTTCAGGTCGAATCGTTTTTGAAATATGCCGCCGAACAAGCCGAGTCTTTCCGCACGAACAATCTTATAATGACGATGGGGGGAGATTTCACGTATCAGCACGCGGAAATGTATTTCATGAATCTAGATAAATTGATAAGGTACTTTCATTTCAAAAATCTAGTTGTATTTAAGAAGTTTAGTAAAGCTCGAAAGCAAGGAATAAGCGGAGAGGGTTTGAATATCGTCATTCCATAATGGTAACGGTAAGTAAATAGTCCTGACTGGTCAACAGGTAGAACTCTTCCTGGCGTACGCGCAAAATCAAGCCAGGTCCTACAGGACTAATAACATTATTATGACTATGGGCGAGGATTTCAACTATCAGCATGCTGAGATGTGGTTTAAGAACTTGGACAAGTTAATCAAGTAAGTATCAAGGCATAAAGTTTTATCTCCGTGTCCAGGATGCTCGGAAAATGTAACAAGTACAGTAAATCCATAGTGGACATTAAATTCCACTGCTTACTAATAAAATATGATATTTAACAGAAGTTTGATAAATCGTAAAAATTAGATATTAAATTGTGGATGTTGAATTGTGCAGGTACACGACGGAACTGAAGGGAACCGAAGTAAACATATTCTATTCGACACCATCCTGTTACCTAAAGGCTCTTCATGATCAGAATCTCCAATGGCCAACCAAGAGCGATGATTTCTTCCCTTATGCAAGTGATCCGCATGCCTTTTGGACGGGATACTTCACATCGAGACCCACCGTCAAATTCTTCGAGAGGATGGGCAACAATCTTCTCCAAGTAAGATGGAATATTTTTTAATAAATATATAATATATTAATAGGAGAAGAAACATCAGAACATATTGTGCAAAAACGATTGCAGATCAGCAAGCAAATCGCTGTCCTGGCAAACTTGGACAAGTATGAAACTGAATTAGAACACTTCCGCGAAGCGATGGGAATCATGCAACACCACGACGCTGTCACTGGAACAGAGAAACAACTTGTTGCCGATGATTATTCTCGAATCCTGTACAAGAGCATGATGAATGGTGAGAGTATCCTGGACGATGGCATCAAGTAAGATCGTAAACAGTGTTATTGTATTTCGATAATTCTGGAAGGAGAAGTTTAATTGAATTGGATTAACAGGAAGTGGAGTGGCAAGGATAAGTCAGACAAAAAAGATGTGCAACCAATGCCGAAGATGTTCTCTTGCATGGAGTTAAATATCACTGCCTGTCCATACACAGAAAATGCTAATGGTTTTATCGTGACAGTCTACAATCCCTTAAGCAGACCTGTTTCCACCCACGTTCGAGTTCCTGTACAAGGAAATTCGTACTCTGTCGCTCAATTGAATGGTCTAGATTTTTTTTATTCATTAGTTATTCTTGTATATATTTAGATCTTGCATTTTATAATGACATTTGATTGTTATAGACAATTTTGAGATCCCTTCGCAAGTTGTTCCTGTACCCCAGCACGTTCAGAGAATTCCTGGTCGAGAAAGTAACGCTTCGAAGGAACTCGTCTTCACAGCTGATCTTCCAGCAATGGGATACAAGATGTTCGCGGCTATTGAAAAACAAGGGGTTGCAGAACCAACACCCACTGGCGAAAACACTCTCAAGAGCGACGTAAATATAATTCATACAATGGTAAAATTGATTTCTTCAAGAAACACAATTGAATGATGAATATTTTAGAAATTCGACATCTCCGTAAATGACAAAGGTGAAGTTGTGGTTCAATACAAGGATGCTTCTAAAGAGGAGCCTTTCAACTTCGTCCAGTCTTTCCACTATTACGAGGGTGCTGAGGGTAACAATAGAGTCTTCGAGAATCGATCCTCCGGTGCATATATTTTCAGGCCAACCACTCTTGAACCATTCCGTGTTCCATTTAATGGAAAATACAGTGTTTTCAGCGGTACGATGAACTTCACACTCTTTTAACATCGATCAGTGTCATCTATTTATTGTTTTATTTATTGATATTTAATGTGGTGTACAGGACCAGTTGTACACGAACTGCATCAATATTATAACGACTGGGTGAGCCAGGTGGTTCGCTTTTATACTGGAAGTGAACACGTTGAATTCGAATGGCTTGTTGGACCAATTCCTGTCGGGTTAGTATTTGGTAATAGTCACTAAATTTCAACATTTTATCCTAATGTTTTATTTTACTGTAGTGATAAAATCGGCAAGGAGGTCATTACAAGATACAGTAGCAACCTGAATAACCAGGAAGAATTCTACACTGATGCAAATGGAAGAGAGATGCTTAAGAGGAAGAAGGACTTCCGTCCTACTTGGGATCTGAAACTCGAGGAGCCTGTTGCTGGAAATTACTACCCAGTCACCTCGAAAATTGCTTTGAAGGATGTAGAAAATAACATGAAAATGAGTGTCTTGGTGGATCGTGCTGAGGGTGGCACCAGTTTGAAGAACGGAGAAGTCGAACTCATGGTAAAATAATTTCTGAAGATTATATTTACATTATAATTTGGAGAGAATTGATTTTAAACTTTTATTCTATCAAAGGTTCACAGAAGACTGTTGAGAGATGATGCTTTCGGAGTCGACGAGGCTTTGAATGAAACAGCATTCCATGAAGGCTTGGTAGTCCGTGGTAAACACTACGTGTTTGGACGAAAAGTCACGAATTTGGACGAACACGCTCTTAAAGAAAAGAACTTGGCTCTCGAACTATCCCTACGACCTTGGACCCTCTTCACTTCTCTGTCCAATGCTAATGACATCAAGGAATTCGAATCGATTGTTGATAGCACGGTACGTTTAATGCCGAACTAATTCATTTTGTTTTGTTATATTCCAGTTGAATATATTTGAAATTTTCCTTTAGAAATCTGGTCTGAGGAAAGCTCTGCCACCAAATGTACACATCCTTACTTTAGAACCATGGAAGGATGGCACAGTTCTTTTGAGATTGGAGCATATTATTGAATTCGACGAAGCTATTCAACTTTCTCAACCTGCTGAAGTTAACATTAAGGTACGTTTTACTTCTTTTCGTTCTACTTGTATTTAAAAGAGTCAATTACTATGAAGAATGAATTATTTCTTCAGGATCTCTTCTCCACTTTCGACATCCTATCCGTCGAGGAAACCACACTGGGTGGAAACCAGTGGCTCAAGGACATGAATCGAATGAAATGGGAATCCGAATCGAACGAAGTTCTCCAACGAAACTCTGTTCAACGACATCCACTCACGGAGAATAACGACGCTATTAATGTCCTTTTGCAACCCATGGAAATTCGTACTTTCATTCTCAGAGTATCACCACGTGGCCTTTAAAAAAGCTCGTCGATTCTCATTAATTTTCTAAGTATTCTAATTATATACGATTCTATGAATCAAAACCACCGAATAAAATCTTTTAATACTGACTCAAGTGTATTTCATTCGCCCTGAAACTTGACCAAATTTCCGCAAGCGCAGTTAACTGTCGTGGTGACACGCGTCAGACGTTGTCAAACCACGTGAAAATTGTAACCTCGCAGAATGTAATTAGCCAGTCTCAAAATTGACTCTTTTCGTTGAGTGGGAAGTGTAGTATGAAAATTTACGATGTCGGAACATTCGTTAGAGGAAGAAATCGAGGAGGAGTTGTTGGGTGCAACGACCCTTGACAAGGTGCATGTCACTCTATCGAAACAGTGAGTACTCCAAGGACTCCTGGAGACAAACAAGACTGTCGAAGTCTTATTTCATGAATTATTCTTAGATGGTAGAAGATGAGGATGACACATGGATGCAAACAGTGATCACCGTCACCCCCGAAGAGGATGGAGTCCTGCGGGAACTTTCTCCAAGAACTACCGTGTCTGCTGCACCCGACACACCCCTTGTTACAGATGATATTGTTTACAGACGACCTTTTATCTCCACGGAGGAATTTATTCTTCCCCCGGAAGAAGTAACGGAAGAAGTAATAGAAGAAGTGACAGCTGAAGTCACGGAAGAAATCGAAACTGTTACTGAAGCGCGAGATGCCCAGAATCAAACGTACCTGCAGGGAATACCTGCGGTACGAATACCTGTTGAATGCAAGGACGAAGCTTCGCAGACTATTTACATGAGTTCACCATGTCCTCCCCTCAAATATTTTCGGGATATTATGAGTATGAAAGTCCAACACATCCTTCAGGAATAATATATGAGGAAATATATCTTTTATTTCAATATATAAATTTTTGCAGCATCTATGAACGATGTTCCAATGCCAGATCCGAAAAAGACTATTAAAATCACGACCATAACCATTTTCGATTTCGATACACCATACGATATTGTGATTGATGACTTAAATGCGATTATTGACGAAGAAACCTTGAATGGATTTTTTTTATTCGAAGAAGAAGAGACAGACACATATGTGAATGATACTTTGGAGTTCGTTTTAACACGAGCTTTTTGGATATCGGATCCAACGTGTCAGAAGCAAGAAAACGGTGTCGATCAGGAAGCGCAGACGTATCTGAGATACAATTGGCGTCTTCGAACACTCGTGATGGATAAGGATGCTCAAACTCGATTGACTTGCGAGCCTAAAAAGTCAAATTCAAATCTCTTGTCAGGCTATCAGGACATAAGACAGTCTGTGCGATCACTTCTGGAGGATTGCGTCGATAAAGGGATTGATTCCTCAACAGTAGCGCATGAAATAACTGAGGAGATTATTGATAGGTGTGCAGAAATGGTGAAGTATCCTATGAAAGATGGATCTGTGCAGACAGTGGCCACGTACACATTGCCTTGTGAAAGGGAAGAAGATGTTTTACGAAAATTAAGAATCGGGGTGGTGGTCGATCCTTCGGAAGCTTTGATTATTATTGAACCATTGATAAACGATATGTTGGATTCTATTTGCCGCATTGTGTCGAGGGACGCCTCTATTGTTGTTAAATGGATTTTATCTTCCATTGTACAAAGGACAGAAAAAATTATTACCAAACTTGTGGAAATTCGAATGGAAGTCCAACGTTAGTATTTATATTGTAGGGTATTTTTGTATTAAAATAGTACGGCTACTAAAAATAGTTGTGAATCTTTCACAATTTAGCCAAATCATTAGAGGAAGTGCTCGATGAAAGGCGTAAAAAAATTCACGAGTTAATTTCGAAGAAATCCACGGAGTCTATGTCGACTCAGACCTTCTTAGCTGCAGTGCACGAAGTGACTAAGATCAAGGATCCCCAGAATCTCTTGTGCACCTTGTGTAAAAAGAAATCTCCGTGTTATTGGTGCCAACGAGATCCTGAAGAAGATCTTCCTCCTCAAGAGACTAAACCAAATCGTACCCAAGATATACTATTCGCTTATAAACCCTGCTACGTAATAGCAACTCCATCGGAATCGAGAAAATATTCTTTTCTTCCACACACTTGTACATCTGAAGATAAATTGAAGTCTACACCGAAGTCACTCAGGAAAGATTCCAAAGGAAGTGTGAATGTCGTTTTTAAATGCCTGAAGAATGCAACGTCCGGAGGTACATCTTTGTTTTATGCTCATTTATTGTTTTTGCTATTAATTTACACTTTTTATTGTATAGATTCTTGTGCTAGTTGGTCTCAAGTTGTTGACACAGCATTAACAAAGCCTTGGTCAATGAGTGGTACGATTGGCAGTGGGCCACTTTATATATGTCATCTTTAATGAATGTGTTTTTCAATAATTCGAACATTAAACATTCTTTCAGAATGTGCCACTAGCACTTGTAAAATAGCAGCTTTCCCAGTGGAGAAAGAACATACTTTACAAAGTCCAAAGTGTCGACACCCTCCTTTACAAACACAACAAGCATTGCGAATATTGAAAGATACATTTTGTACTCGAGGCACTTGTACTGGTTCTTTACGAACAAGTAGGGAAGTTGATTGTACTTATGCAGGAATTGAGAACACATACGAACGACGGGGCATGTGTCCAAGATCTGATCTGCAACACGTCGTAACTACATGCCAAACCAGCAAGAACATGTTTTGTTATTGTTATCACTGCGAGTCTAAACGCCACATCAACCACTGCAGTAATTGTGGAGCATGTTCGAGATGTGCATTAAGTGATTCTGACTTTTGAAAACGTTTATCTTGATCTCATCACAAGTAGAAATTATTGCGGAACCGAAGGACATAAAACAATAGTTGAATATTAGCATAGGAAGAGCTATAGGAATATACTTATTTTTATATTTTCAAATCACGCTATGTCACATACAAATATAATGCGATACACTTTACAACAGTTCGGCGAGCGTCGACCCCAACGAAAAATCTAAGGTAATTATGTACAAGCAATGGTAACTGCAAGTAATGTACACGTTTCTCCTTAATTTCCGAGAAACTGCCAGTTCTCTAACATCGAAATTTTCAATTGCGTCAGGTTGTACTTCTTTATAGGGTACAGTAATGCTAAATAGAATATCATTAGCAGCATTATTGCTGGCACTCGGCCTGCGTGAAGAGAGTATCCTCAGAATAAAATGTCGTGGTCGTGTCAAAGAATCACACTAACCCACAAGTCACTTGTGGGATGAAGCTTACATAAAAAATGAATGAAAGTTACGCAATTTTAACATTGATTGCGCCACGATTTATTGCCGTTTTCTGTGCCAATGCCCTATAAGAGTTGAGTATTCGGTTAATTAACACCTGAATCAAGCTGCAACAAGCGTCTCGTAAGCGTTTTGGCACAAAATCAAGAAACGTGTCTCGAGGAGTATTTTCCTAACGTTCACAGATTCTGATTCAGTACAATTCAATCTAATCGTTGATATTCTAAATTATATTTTGCTACTAGTTGCATTTTCTTCTTTAGTAGAGCTGGTAATTGAAGTCTATTGTTAGAATATAAATACTTATACAAGTATATAAATTATAGTACAAATGTATGAGCGTATTAACAATTGTACAAAAAATGGTAACCCTTTTGCTCAGAAGCATCACACTGCTGACACATTCAGGCACAATAAACAAATTTGTTTTTACAAATCTGTGCATAAATAGTTGCCTCTTTGTTCAAAAACTTCCTTAAGAAACTATAACCTAGTATAGAAAACAGTTTCTAAGACCTTGTGCGGTGAATCCGGTCCAAAGTTTGAATGGGGCCTGCAAAACTCCACTCAGGAGTTTCTTAAATTCAAACTCATACAATAGCTGGACAAAAGTGATTACAAATACAGGTTCTATAAATAGTGAGAATAAAGTACTGTAATAAATATGTTTGTCAGGTAAAAAACTTGGGATTTGGTTTGTGAAATGCATTCCGCCCAACATTCGACCTTTACGGTACACCGGCTCACTGAGCATTGATGCTTAAGTTAATGTATTAAAGGAAAATCAAACTACAGACGTTCATTCTCGTCATCCTCGTCTGATAGTACTTCCTTCGGACTGATAGCGTTCATCTGCTTCTCCTCTTCGGCAATGACTGCGTGCTTGTTAGGAGTGAGATCGTTCCACGGTTGAATCTCCGCGGAACCAAACACCCAGAAGAACACTGTCGCCGATATAAACACAGCTGCCGAGATCCAGAACATCATACGCCACTCATCTACGCCGTTCTACATAAACAAGTTGCATAATTGTACATATAATACTACTGTTATTGACATCGTCGTCTTCTTCGAAAACAAATAGCGGATCAATATTTTTCATAATAGAAATATCAACACAATGCTAATACATACCCTCTCGTTAGTCAAGGCTCCGATAATAGGTGGAATAATGAACCCAGGGAAACTTCCAAAAGTATTCATAATTCCATACAAGGAGCCGGCATAGTTTGGCGCCAGATCTTGGTGGTTCACCAAGCTGGTCTGGCATGCGGCGCCGTTGAAAGCAAGCGCCAATATTAACATGACAATTGCAGTTACGGCATCACAGCCGACGTATGTCATGATGAGTAATGCAATTGCCGGTCCCATGTGCGCTGTCGAAATTGCCAAGAATAAGAATACCTCAAATACAATGCAGTACATAATGCATTACTGTTAACTCTACTCACAGCACAGCATGAATGATCGTCGAATCCATCCTAGTGTAAGGAACTTCTTCCTTCTTACGTAATCGCCAGCTGCCGCGAATAGAACACCTGCTCCGAGCCTAGCTATGTACGGCAAGCCAGTGATTGGACCTCCCTAAATATAAATTCATTGCATACCATACAATGTTATACGTAAATTCAGACCGAGAGAATAATTTTGTAATGCTGTACCGATTTCATATTGAAACCAAGGACTTCCAAGGTATACTTTGGCCCATTGGTTGCAATAAAGTAGATTCCCCACATGTTAGCGAAATGTGCCCATAGCAGGACTAAGAACGGTACCGATGTGGCGACATGCCTCAGCGGGAGTTTATTCTGGAAAGGAAACAAGTTATCTTAAAAACTAACTCCACGGCTTTCTATAATTGCTTGTTATTTACAAACCGTTTGTTTAGAGACAGATGTACCAATCTGTTCGCTTATGTAATTTTTCTCCTTATCCGTGATAGTTGGATGGACATCGGGTGTGTCATGTATAAGATAGACCCACATGGCATAGAAAATTAACATAAGTCCACTGGTAACGTAATAAGCGGCCTTCCAGCCGAACGCACTGATTACTTGACCGCACAATGCGAATGTTACTACTGTTCCAAAAGGACCACCTTGCATTGTCCATACGAACATGCCTTTCTCACTAGGTGGAACCCATCGCGCAATCATTGCGTGAAGAGCAGGGTAGACTGCCCCCTAAAATGCAATATTACATTTATACCTTCCAATCGAAAGATAGAAGAATAATTCTGTGACTTCAATCAATTACAAACTTACACCAAAGAATCCCATACAGAATCGTAAAGCGAATACTACGCCATAATGTAACTCGGCCGCCCAAGGCATCAGGAGATTCAACACAGCTGGTATTAATGTAGCGAATCTAAAAGTAGCATCATGAAATCCTGGTTAGTACTCGATCACCAGTTTGTACGAAGTCTCTTTTTGGAAAGGTAAATATCACTTACGCCACAACTTTGGAGCCTCCATATTTTTCAGCCAGGAGACCAGCCGGCACACTCGCCGGAAGGACACCATAAAAGTATCCCGAAAGTAATAATCCTTGTATGTGCTGATTCCACTCGAATCTTTCTCCATACTATAAATATCATTGAAGCTTCAGAAAGATTATATTTTTAATTTAATATGTTTCATGGGAATTTCTACTGAACTTACATCTATTAACTCAACAGTTTTATTACTACCGATCATGCTGACACTGCAGGCCGGGCCTCTACCACCGTCTTTGCTCGTAGTATTCACCATAGCGACTATGGTGATAGACAAATTAGTTCGTATCACGTACGAGAACATACACGCCAGGAACATCATCGCTCCGAGGATACCTCTCCGAGGTATCCGTTCTGAAAGAATCGAGAAGATCATCATCATTTCCTTCATTTACTATCATTAGTTGATTGCCCATCGTTCAAGAAAATAGAGACTTGACGCTTGTTTCGCGATCATTAATTCACGAGATTGACCTTTGGACTCGCGTTTAACGTTCGATGAATTTCAGTCAAGGATGAATGTCGTATCGCAGCGCATCTGCCGAAGATGCGGTGAGCGTATGGTAAACAGAACCATTTAAATAAATCTAAATATATTGTATAAAGAACAGGGAAACATCAGGTATTAATCAAATTAGTAAATGCATCTGGTTATAAGAGTGGACATATGTATTGATGATGATAACAGGAACATCAGCTAATTGGAAGCAAGTGTTCACTAATGACGATAAGCTCAGAATGGAAGGTTTCAATGTAACATGGAAAATCATACAAGTGTCCTTGACCGTTCGCATGAGCAAACACTCCCAAGGGAAATTCTTGTCACCGCGAGAAGTGACCTTGTTCGCTTGCGTTGGATGCATCGACGCGATCTAATAGGATAATTTCTTTCCGTGCTCATTCTCTGCTTTCGTAATCAACGGTTTGCATGCATCAAAACGATGAAAAAACAGAAGCAAGGAAAACAGCTCATTCATGTGTATGAAAGAGCGTCGGAAACTTCCGCGTCAAAAAGCCTCGACTTGTAAAAGGTGTGTGCACAAGACAGCGTGAAATGAAATAGTTCTCGGAGGCAGGCAATTTCAGAAAATGACGTGTCCAACCGGTTTTATCTAATCAGGGAAGGCGTAAAACTAGTAATACTATTCCAATGCACTACAAACTGTGGAAGTATGAAATAACAAATTTGAAAGTAGGGTAATTGTTTGAAACATTGAATATTTCTCGAATATAGTACATCATTTTATGGCTTGACATATATTGCATAATATATCAAGAACTCTGTAGCAATGCGATTAGAACAGAATGTCGGAGGTCGTCGCTGATAACTGTAATCGAGTGTAATATTTATTTTCGCTAGTGTTGCGAAGAGTAAATATTACGTACTATCCTTAACTCAACAGTGAATTTTATTTGATACGACACTTCTGTTCAAAGTTAGTCCTGGCGCCAGAAAACGTGCGTAAGAGACGCCAGGCATGACAGGCTCTTTTGTATTCGAATGTAAAAATCGCCAGTATTAGACGACCATGAACGTAGAGGTGTGCGTCTGCGTTGTTTAGTCTATTTCTGTGGTGTACTTGCGGGGGATCTCTGACAAAATAGAAGCTCGGATTACGTATGGTTTGCGTAAAAATACGGAATTCGAAGATAACGATGTTACGTCTCTCCTTCCTATCTGCCACGTACCAGGAATGAAAATAATACGAAACGGAATGGCGATAGCTCGGCAGAAAATATATAGCCATACGCTCCTTAACACTCTAATCATCAATCTACAAAATAGTAAATAATTCAACAAAGAGACTCCTATAATTGTTGCTCAATTATCCCAACCAGCCTTGGAATCACGGAAAGTGAAGTCTTACGAAATGATTCGCCTAGGTTTCGTAGAATTCGCACACCAAGAATGTTTATCGGCCGATGCATAATCCCAGCTAAAGACAATGGCAAATGTGCCTAATTACAATTGTAACTAGCTTCCAGCGTTCGACGTTCACTTGCCATTTCCGCCGGAGTAGACTAAAGAGTACTTCACATTACTCGGAACTATGCAACAGTGTGAACGATCGGCTGTTCATTTTCAAGCTCGCAGTTATTATTAAAGCATGCGAGTTGCACAACTTGTTCGGATGTGACGCTAGCAAGAGCCGGTTATTATTTACTTGGAAGAATCATTATTATCTGCAAGCATCAGCATACCGGTTAACTTCAAAAAACAGTGAGGAAGTCCACTGGAAGATCACGAAATTTACTTTCAACCCGACATAAAATGTTCTTCATTGATAAGACGGCGGCAATAACTTTCTCAAGGTAATAAAATAATAACTGAAGAGGGTAATTGATAGTTCTGTTATCCTAGTAGAATGACAGCCAGATAGTAATTGAAGATCATGACATAAAACAGGAGCCGAGCAGTGAAAAAACATCTCTCCACTCTCTGGCATTGAGACATTCTCCCGCGTTAGTAGTTCACTTTATCCTATCACGAGCTCATTCAAAGCATGAAAGGCATCATGCTGGCTTTCACTTAACGGCTGGTATTTTGCATTCCATGAATTGTTTCGACGAATTATTTTCCACTCACCATTCAATTTGCTGAAGAGAGCCATTTCGCCTCTTGATAAGATCAATTGTCAACAGTTAAACCAGCGTGAGAGCAGGAATGTCTAATCTTGCAGAGTCTTCTATTAGGGAAGAAGAGTTCTAGTTTGAAATTGGCCGCCCACCAGCCACGAGAGGCCGGTGAATATCTACTGACGGTGAGGCGAGCCTCCGCGCGCCTAGCTCTCCACTGGGATTCCGCTCTTTCCTAGTTAATCGATTCGTGGATTATTTTCTGGGCTCATTCTATTACGTCATGCTTTCGCGGACGTGGTCCGTAACAGTCGATCGTCACTAGCCGGCGCTACTCTTTATTCCTCTCGTCTGCTGCTTCCTCCGTGACCCGTGACGTCCTCGGAATCACGTGTGGCCCCGCCGGTCGGTACTCTGCGCTTCGGAGTCTGCTCTGCTGAAAAAAGAGCGCACCTCTATATCCAAATTCTATATTTAATCGGCCGCAATATTAGCCCAACCCCGGGCTTACGCAACCGGCTTGTACTTTGCCGGCCGCACACGTGTGGACCGCAAGAATTTCTGTAAAAAGGTCTGCCGACAATTCCCTCTCATTGTGCGTTGCGCATCTGTCGAAGAGATGAGCGATCACTCTAGATTTGAGATAATGCGACATTGATATCGCCTTTATCACTTCCTGAACATTATTAATACCCGAATAACATAGACGCGACAGTTTCGAGTACCCAAGATTCCCACGGAACTTTACACGTTTCATACAAACTGCATTGTATGTCTGGCAAGCACAATAAGTTACTCTAGAATCGCTGGACGCATTCCTGCCTAATATAATTTAAACGGCGATAAACTGTTGCGCGCACCGTCGCCTTTTTTGCTATCTATGACAGTTCTCGGTGCACAGTGACGCGTAGATATCAGATTTAGAGTGGTCTACTTACTCAAGTTTACGCCACACTTTCTTTGTCACGTTCTAATCGCGCTTGGCTAACTCACTCCCTGTGAAATGAACGGTATGCGCTTGATTACACTCGACTGTCGCTTTTCACGTGGCCTACAGTTATTGCCGTCTAAAGTGTACCGTGGCATTCGCTGGAATATATTTATTATCCAATAAATTCTATCTATGGCAATTGAAACCATAAAGCTTTCACTTGTCAGGCTAAACAATTTAACTACAGAAAATGTATGAGAATCGCGCGAAGGACGTTCGATTTATCTACAACAGAGTCGCTTTATATTAGCCGAAATTTTAATTAAACGGTGTACGCGTAGTGTGACATTTTCGATATGGTATCGCGCCGGCTTATGTCAACGAAATGCGCCACGCAACCGACAGCGAATTCGTTTCATTGTATTATCAATTATCCTTCGGGTCGATTTTATCTTTTAAGGTCAAATAAGGTTAACAAAGCCATTAAAACTTTCGTTGACACGGCCAACGTCACGATGCCAAGGTAAACGGATGGTCTACGTGCCGATTGTTCCATTTTTACGTAACAATAAGACAGTGTTGCTCTAGTGAAGGAGGCGGGAGGAAAATCGAGGGCGGCACGCGCTGATTTTCAAATCAAGTTACAGCGAGATCGATATGTAATTCAGTGAGATGTGTTAGTTCCGATCTCAAAGTAGAAGATAAAGATATGCACTTGCATAATCGAGCAAAGGAGTCTAATGAGAATCGTAATTTGTTGACTGCGACATTGACGATCCTATGAAATGGAAAGGAAATTGTGCCACACCTCCTTTCTAGTACGTATTGGCACGTGCTTCCCTCAATTCGTCGCGTCCTATCTGCCACGAGGATCAACCGAACGATACTTTACGGCTTTCGCCTGTCCGAAAAGACTTAAACACAATCTTCATGCACCGTCAACGGAATTATCATTATCACTTCCACCAAAGCAAGCGTGATCCTTTGTCAATGATGCTTTCGCCGCGCGTTAACACACGGATTAATGTCAATATTAAATACACTCACTTATTGTACCTTGTTCGGAAGATATAATCGGGGATCTCGGGGATTTACTGTCGCACATATAATCTACGACTGATAATTCCAGACCTTCGCAACATTTAAACTTGAAACACAATGGAACGAGAATGGAACGTTTTCTACGAACTATACAGTTCGTAGCGTTGAAAGACACTAATCCGAAGAACGCACTAGCATGCTTGAGTTGATGATTCGTAGATACTCACAATTCTGTTACAAGGTCGCAATGAGACATCCGAGAGGTTCCAGTAGACTTCCAACACTCTCACTTCGCGCACTTCGATTTCCTCCACGTGGGAGCGTCGAACACGCACGGCACAATATTTACGGGGTTAAAACGTGCGAGCGAATACTAACCTCCCATAAAACCGGGTGTGTAACGGCTAGCGCGACGGATAGTAGAAAATTGCCCGCGAAAGCAACCGCCTGCTGGATCAATATTCGGGGCGAGAGGAGAGTCTAGCGAATCGTTCTCCCATAGAAAGGATCGTAGCGTTGCGTTGTTGAGTGAGTTGTTGGCGGGGCGAGAGTAGCGTAATTGTCAGGTTCGATTCAGGTCTGTCTGTCCGTAGAGAGAGTGGTGCGAGCGAGCGCTAGATAGTAACGGTAGTTCGTACTTCGCCGGCGCCGCTGTAGCCACGTACTACTTCACTAGGGAGCATTTTACGTGCTGCGCGCCACCGCACCGCACCGCACCCTCCGCGAAGTTCTTCCAACAACGCACCGTGAAGAGCAGCGACGCACTCGATTCAAACTGATCTGGCCCATCTGGCCTTCTCTCTTTTTTTAGGCTCTTCACTCCCGCCATTCTCTCCCCACTACCGTCACCTGTTGACTTCATATAATACTAGAAACGACTAGGCCGGGAGCGAATCCAGCCTTCCCATTGGTCCCTTTGAATATTCGAATCGTTTGAAACGTGCGCCTATCGAACTGGCGCGCCTCCGAACTATATACTTCGTTCTTGGTATTGTAGTAATAGCTGTGCAGCTGCTGCTCGCCGTCCTGCTGCGTCACAAGATCGGAATCGACTGGTAAAAGTACATTACAGCACATTTATCTAGTTTCTTTTATCCGCTTCCGGACTTAACTCTCCTCATTTACTGATAGTGCGCTAGATCTAGGCGCGAACAACTGCTACTCCGATCCAACCACGGAAGTCTCATACATAACCCTCGTATAGAAATATTCCAAGTATAACAAAACGACGCAATATTCGAATTAGGAGAGAGAGGACAGGAAATAAGCAACTGTCGTGATGATGCCAATTCATTTCTGACGCGCTATTGATCGTAGTACGATTCTGACGAGGCTACGTGCCAAAACGCACGGCCGCGCACACTTTCACCGGGTTGAATCAATTACAGGCTTGATCTTCGTCTGATGAAGAATACATGTCTGTGGAACTTTATTGTCTTCGTACATTTCTATACTGTTCCACTTATCGTAGCATACGCGTATGATATCGAGAGGCGTGGTTTTATGTTTACTGCAGGTGTTTAATGCTGTAACAATCAATACTGTCGTACATACCTAACGCATTATGAGACGAATCGGTTGTAAGATGTATAAAAAGTGCCACTTAGCAATCTTAAAGTAAGAGGTGCAATGTAACTTACTTAAGATAATATTGGCAGTGTTGAGTAATCAATCTTATTGGAATATCTTAGCTTTAGGGAGTATAGCATCTTACAGTACAGGCCACTTAGTAGCTTAAAAGGTATTTCTTAAGCGAGAACAATGGTTATAGTTTTTAAGTATTTCTCAAAGTATGCCCATAAACTTTACGACTTCGTTTTCGCGAAGTTGTGAACACGACTGCTGTAATTGTGGTCCGGAAGACATTTTTCATCGTTTTTACCGTTCGTTATTAATCATAGCAGGGAGGTCCAATCTCAACGGAAAACATCTGTTGCTCTTTGCCAATATCTCGCAGTGCAATGTCTATGATTGGCAGGCGTGTCGGTTTTTCTGTGTCGTACATGACTATTGTTTTGCCCCATTGGTTTTGGTATGCCTGTGGAAAACGAGTGATTAGCAGAAAGTATATTTTAGATATTAATAATATGAAATGATTGGAAAGCTTACCCTGCACTCGTCTATTATGACTTCGTATCTTAGTCTTTGATTTCCTCTTGGTGTTAATTCTGCATCGTTCCATGTCAGTAATTTGATACCTTTTCTGTACGTCTTTCTCTCAGAATCGAAATACGCCACGCTGTTCTTACAATGATAGGTGATATTTTGGGAGGCGTGTTTCGAGAGCAGTTGTAAGAAACTGATTTGATTGCTGTCCGCTTTGTAGGTGATCTGTGAAGGAATAATTGCACAGGCATTATTTATTATTATAGGTATTGTTTATTATAGGAATGAAAGAATTTACCTTCATTCCATCTTCGATTTCGCTCAGCCAAACTTCCAACTGGTCTGTAATGTGATTAATTTCGGGGGAACGCGTAGGATTTGGCAAGATGCAAGTGGCCCGCTTGACACTGTCGCAATATACCAAAATAGCATCGCGTGTGTCACCGCCGTTTGGATCTATCCAGTACTGGCCTGCAAATAGTCATTAAATGTACTTGGATAATGATCTTTAACACTTCTCGCTTTTATGACTTCTATTCTTCAATTACTAACCAGATGGTTTATCCGGATAAGCAACAAATAAATCACGACAGGTCTTTGCTGGCGAATCCTTTTCGCCATTCGGTTTAATTATCTTCTGGAAGGATGATTTCAATTGTTCGTAGGCTTTCAGGATTATTTCTCGCCGTTCTTTGTCTGTGATTTCTTTACCAAATATTCTTGGCGGCTCGTCCCCGATAAGTGGATCGGGACCTTTGGTCTGACCTTGACCTTCGTAAAATGAATTTAAATTAGAATACATGAACAAGGATGATTTGGCATAATTGATAAATGATATACCTAATAATACTGCAAGAGATGCAGCATCGTATCCCAAACCAAGTTCTCCTGGAGGACCAGGTGGTCCTGGTGGTCCAGCTGGTCCTGGAGGTCCATGACGTCCTTCTTCTCCAGGAGGACCTCTTGGTCCAGGATTTCCAAGAAGTCCTATCGGACCTGGACTTCCATCTCTCCCAGGACTTCCTCTCACACCTGGCTCTCCATCTTTACCTGGTGGTCCAGGTTGTCCGTCCATTCCTTTATCTCCAGGAAGTCCTGGCACTCCAGGCAAGCCTTGTAATCCATTAAAACCGCGATGTCCTTTCGCACCTTTTTGCCCTTCTTCTCCGCGATCACCTTTTAGTCCTTCTAAACCAATTGGTCCAGGTTTTCCCCTGGGACCCTGAATTACTCGTTAGCAGGAAAGGATAGAGAAACGAACATAATGGAATGATTAATTATGATGATAATTACTTGTTGTCCTTCTACACCCTGAGGACCAGTTTCTCCCTTTGGCCCACGTTCGCCAGATGGTCCCAATGGTCCAGCTGGTCCAGGAGGACCCTGTTAAATCGATTTTGTATAGTAAAGTTTATATATATTAATTCTGTGACAACTTACCGGTAAACCAGATATTCCTGGGGGTCCGATTGGGCCTGCTATTCCAGGTGGTCCTTTATCACCGGGTCTCCCACTAATTCCGGGAGGCCCTGGTTTGCCAGTAGGTCCTTCTGCACCAATTTCACCAGGCGGTCCTGATGGACCAACTGGTCCAACTAAACCAGGAGATCCCGGTGGTCCCTCTGGTCCTGGTTTCCCTGGCGTTCCAGACTCGCCCTAATATTTAATTAATTATATCGAGGATATAATATAAATTTAATATAATAGTAATATTATACCTGCGCTCCGCGAAGTCCTCTTGCTCCTATCGATCCTGCCGCTCCCGGTAATCCAGGCAATCCTCGTTCTCCAGGAGTTCCTTGTGGCCCTTGTGGTCCAGTTGGACCAGGAGGACCTTGTGAACCATTCTCACCTTTGAGCCCATCAGCTCCTGGAGGACCAGGGTTTCCTATTGATCCTGGATTCCCAGGCCTTCCTACATCACCATGGTTTCCTTTTGGACCATGTAAACCTGGAGGTCCTGGAGCCCCTGTTGCTCCAGGTGGACCAGCTGCTCCAATTAATCCTGGCAGTCCAGGAGGACCCATAATACCAGCTTCTCCTCTCGCTCCTGGTTCACCTCGTACTCCTTTAACTCCAGTTAAACCTGTGAGTCCTGGAGGACCTTGTTCTCCAGGGTTGCCAGTTTGTCCAGGATTCCCTTGGTCCCCTTTTAGTCCAGGATAACCACGATCTCCTTTTATGCCTGGAAGTCCAACTAATCCTTGGGGTCCTGGGAAACCTGGTGATCCTTGTATGCCTTGTGCTCCTCTTTCTCCTGGACTACCCATTGCTCCTACTTCGCCTGGTGGCCCAGGTGGTCCTTGGTCTCCACGTTCAGCTGGCTCACCTGGAGGACCAGGTGGTCCAATTTGTCCTTGCGGTCCGCGTTCACCAATTCGTCCTAAAATATAAAATAATTTTATTAAGTCTGAAGTAAATAAAATACGTGATAATTTCTTTAAAGTGAATTTGTTACCGGATGGTCCTTCGGGCCCAACAGGCCCAGTGCTTCCCCGCTCTCCTTTTGCACCTGGTTCTCCAGGAACACCACGAATACCCGGTAAACCTAATAATCCAGATGGTCCAGAGCTTCCCCTTTCTCCCTTTGCTCCTGGCAAACCCTGTTATAGAATGCCATAGTATAAATGAACATAATTAGTAAAGATTAATTATTAAAATAAGAAGAACGTACAGGTGGTCCATCGGCGCCTTGTGCACCAGATTCTCCTCTTGGTCCTGGTGGACCCGGCACGCCAACTGCGCCACGATCCCCTGGGAAACCGCGTTCTCCACGATTCCCTACTGATCCTGGTTGACCCGGTGGTCCTTGAACTCCTGGTTCCCCATCTTTCCCAGGTGGACCAGGATTTCCGGATGCACCAGGGAAACCCTACATATATTTTATAATTATTATATGGTTTATAATAATTGGGTCGATCATAATTTCACACATACTTGAAAGCCTCTTGATCCAGGAGGTCCTGGAGGACCGCGTTCTCCATCAGCACCCGAGGGTCCTGGTGGTCCTTGGGGTCCTGATGGTCCTTCTTTACCAGCGTCTCCTCTGGGACCTGGAGGCCCTGAACTCCCTGGTTCTCCAGCTCTGCCAGGCTCGCCCTTAGAAATTAATAGTTGTAAATATTATAAATACGGCCACTTTTTTTAATGAAAAATCAGCACTAAAAATTACTGGGTATCCTTTATCTCCGGGCATTCCAAGTGGTCCAGGAAGTCCTTGTAAACCTGGTGGTCCTGGGTCTCCTGTTTTTCCATCGGCCCCTTGTATCCCACGTTCGCCAGGATTGCCAGGTTTTCCCGGTGCCCCTGGACGACCCATAAGACCGCGTTGACCCTGTATTTTATATTTATTAAATTATTATTGCATTTGTTGTGATAATTATAGGTCTGTAATATAAAATACAGACTTGAATTCCTGGTGATCCTGGTCTGCCAGGATCCCCCGTGGGTCCCTTTGGGCCCATGGGTCCAAGAGGACCACGATCTCCTGATTGACCTATTAAAAAAAATAATAGAACGTGTTATTAAAAATATATTTGGGAAATTCTTGTGATATATACCTTTTGGACCTGCTGGCCCATCTATTCCGGGAAGACCCCTTGCTCCTGGTGTACCTCGTTCACCAACAGGGCCAGGCGTACCAATTGGACCACGCATTCCTCTTTTTCCTCTCTTGCCTTCACTTCCCTGTGGTCCTGGCAAACCTCGTGGACCTGGAGAACCTCCATCTCCCTTTGTTCCTGCATCCCCCTTAAAACCTCGTTCCCCTGGATGGCCCTTTAATCAAAGACGTCAGTTAGTCTATTTTAATTCGTTATATAATACATAAAGATAGTAATTAGGGAGAATATTTACAGGTGTTCCCTTTATTCCCGCAACTCCAGGATTGCCTGGTGCACCAGGTTGGCCTCGTGCTCCAGGGAATCCAGGGGGTCCAGCTAAACCAGTCGATCCAGTGCTCCCTTTTTCGCCTGGTATTCCATCTTTTCCTTGTGGGCCTTGTGGCCCCGTTTCGCCGGGTTGACCAGGACGCCCGGTCTCACCTTATAGTCATTATTGTAGAACATTTCATGATAAACATAGATAAATGATTGGAATTTTGAGTTTTACGATCAGTTTGCGTACCACGTGGGCCTTGTAACCCTTGACTTCCTTTGGGACCAGATACTCCTTGATCCCCTTTATGTCCTGGACTTCCTGGGAATCCTGGAGGACCAGGCTTTCCTGCAGAACCCTGTTAAATGCAATGAAAGATATTTAATGATCGTAGATGCTTTGTATTATTTAATATTGTAACTTACTGGCTGTCCTGGTGGACCAGAAACTCCATCTACACCTCGCATGCCTGGTGGTCCTGGAGGACCCTCTCGGCCTCTTTCACCACGAGGCCCAGCTGGGCCTACCATTCCCACCGGACCCATTGGTCCTGGTGAACCACTGGAGCCTTTTTCACCCTGAATCCCTTGCTCTCCTTTCGCTCCATCCAAACCCGGAAAACCACGATGACCTTTTATACCAGGCAGACCTGGCATACCTGGAAGGCCTCTGGGTCCAACAGGACCAGCTGATCCTTGTGGACCTGCTTCCCCATCTTCACCAGTGGCTCCCTAATATTTTTTGTATTAGTGCGTTTATTTTTTGAATCCTTATAAGTGTCAGTAGACGACGTACATCTTTTCCGGGTAACCCAGGAAGTCCGCGAGGTCCTGATGCACCGGGTGGGCCTGGTGTGCCTGGTTCCCCTGGTTCACCTCTCGTGCCTTGAAAGCCTTGTGGTCCAGGAGGACCAGGCGAGCCTATAATATTTAATTCATTGTAATATTACAATGAAATCAGGTGGACTAAGTTATTCAAGAAGACGTTAGCACCCCTCTAGAAATTAGCGAAAAAATGAATTTTGGGCTAGGGCTCTGGAATTTTTACTACATCTTCCTCGATGCAAAAAAACACTTTCTACAAAGTTTCAGCCCCGGGAAAGGTCGGGAAGATAAAAAAACATACGGAAAACCGTTGAAATGAAATATTCAAGATCGGTTTTCCATGTGTTTTCGGCCGAATTCCGGCATTTCCCCCACAACATTTATGTTTTTTTTCCGTTTTGAGACACGAGCAATCGAAAAATCAAGCTTTCGTTCCAGTCCCAGAACCTTCGAAAAATCGAAAATTTTTGAAGGGGTATGCCTTAAAAAATTTGCGAAAAAATGAATTTTGAGCTAGGGCTCTGGAATTTTTACTACTTCTTCCTCGATGCAAAAAAACATTCCCCACCAAATTCTAGCCCCGGGAAAGGTCGGGAAGTCGTGAAAACATAGGAAAAACCGTCGAAATGAAATATTCAAGATTGGTTTTCCATGTGTTTTCGGCCAATTCCGGCATTTCCCCCACAACATTTATGTTTTTTTTCCGTTTTGAGACACGAGCAATCGAAAAATCAAGCTTTCGTTCCAGTCCCAGAACCTTCGAAAAATCGAAAATTTTTGAAGGGGTATGCCTTAAAAAATTTGCGAAAAAATGAATTTTGGGCTAGGGCTCTGGAATTTTTACTACTTCTTCCTCGATGCAAACAAACACTTTCTACAAAGTTTCAGCCCCGGGAAAGGTCGGGAAGATAAAAAAACATACGGAAAACCGTTGAAATGAAATATTCAAGATCGGTTTTCCATGTGTTTTCGGCCGAATTCCGGCATTTCCCCCACAACATTTATGTTTTTTTTCCGTTTTGAGACACGAGCAATCGAAAAATCAAGCGTTCGTCCCGGTCCCGAGACCTTCGAAAAATCGAAAATTTTTGAAGGGGTATGCCTTAAAAAATTTGCGAAAAAATGAATTTTCAGCTAGGGCTCTGGAATTTTTACTACTTCTTTCTCGATGCAAAAAAACATTCCCTGCCAAATTCTAGCCCCGGGAAAGGTCGGGAAGTATGAAAAACATGGGAAAAACCCATCCAAATAACAGCAAATTATTATTCAGGAGGGCTTTTCCGGGTGTTTTCGGTATAATTCCGGCCTTCGCGCCATTGGTTTTATGTTTTCCACTTATTTCAATAACAAACACAAGTTAATATATTTGCATATAATTACCTGGTGGTCCACGAGGTCCTACGGGACCCACTTGTGCTTGAATGTAGGACAATGCATCAGGCGCATATAGAGGTGCTCCTCCTGTTGGACCTTTGTCTTGACTTGCTTGCGATAGAGCCAGTTGTTGATAATACGAAGATACCTAAGTTTAAATATTTGTAAGAAATATTGACGATTATTTCAAACCAAAACTCTTTACTGACTCACATCGGGTACAGGTCCCGGTGGTCCAGGAGGTCCTGGGATTCCAGGAGTGCCAGGTTGCCCTGGTAATCCTGAATCTCCAGTTCGACCGATAATTCCAGGCCTTCCAGGTTCACCTCGCGGCCCAGGCACAGCAACTGAATTGATATCACTGCTTTCCCCGATTTCTATTTGATCCTAATTAATCAAAAACGATCTTCTATTAAAAAGCGAACTTATTCACTATAAGTTTCCTTTTAAACAATAATATTACATACTATTCGAGGTATATTTGGCGTGGTTTGTGGTTCCTCGGGTGCATCTATAATAAAAACAAATTTAAAAAAATCCTGTTTCAAATTTCAGGGGAAAACAAGACAAAAGTGTAAATTATTCATTAAAATAATCATGCTAGATTCTATTTAAAACATTCTACCTGCGCATATAGGACAACATTCCCCAAGAGGAATGTATGTTTCTGTCTTACACGGTGGTGGTTCAGGACAAGTTACACCCTCACAATTAACATCTGTAAAATAACATTTCAACCGTTTAATCCTAAAACTAATTACTACAAAATTTAACTTAGCCGTGTTAATATTCCCAAAATGCATCGGACTACTCAAAACTGTTAAAAGTGGGACCTTCTCGGCATGCTGCCACTTCGAAACACTCGACTTTCCCGGTCAGGCATCGGCAAGTTCTGCATTCGTCCAATTTCCATTCCTCGCCTTCTCTACGCACGATCCCGTCGAATTCGCAATAATGCTCGCGATTGCCTGCATTACAAAGCAAGGGGAATCTGTCACTAACTGACAGACCATGCGATAGTGTGAGTTGCACTAAAGACTATCAATTAAAATTGCTAGAAACTTATTAGAAAATGAATCTATTGCAAGAATACTTAAATTACCTTGATCGTAGAATCTGGTAGTTGTTGGCGATGGCAGATAAGTTGGTAAATCCTGCCTATAAGGTGGCTGCGTTCCTTCCGAAGGTCTACTTCGTCCTTTATTGATATAATTTATAATTATTTATCCACCGAATATAAATTACATTAATAATTACAATGAATAAAAGGTGATACACTCACCTAGATTGACAGAAGCGTACGAGGGAATGGTTGGAGGGGTGGTTGTGGTTTCTAAAGAGTACGATTGCACGATAATTAGTACGACTTATAAATGGTACACTATTAATTAAGACAATCCTTGTACTATCAGTGAGGAAACTAATATAGCCGGAAACCATTCATGAAAGGAAGTAGTATCAAAGCGCGTCCTAGTCAATGGAGCCGAGCAAAAAAGACTAATTGCATTTTATCAATTAGACCGATTGATTAATTGTTTTATCCGTCGCACTAACTCGAGCGACGTTCATTCAAGACTTCCGCCTGATATTTATGAGGTTGTCATACACAGATCGATAAATCTCCCTGCCAGACGAAATTTTATCGACCTTCTTAATATATCAATTTATATTTATAGCAGTGAATTTTAAATTGGAGTCGCCGCGCATGTAAACAAGTTTCGTTTTGAAATAATGGGTCTACGATTGTGAGAGCATTTAGAAAGGTGCCACTAAGGGCTGTGAAGATTAGATTTCATGACCTCCTGACATTCAACCTCGAGATAAGGTTGCCAGTGGAGCGGTGAAAATGAAGAAAATCTGTCGTACTAATTTTCCAAGACCACGTTAAACCGTTCTTAGACAGATATTACTATTAAAACTTAATTTCAATGACTATTTCAATATATAGATTTTTTCTAGGAATTATTATAGTGAATGGAACTTAGATGAGAAAGGGTAGAAAGGTCACTTACCGTTCTTTTCCTCGTAGTCATCATAATTCTCGTAATAATCGTACTCGTCCTCGCCATTGGCAGGTTGTTGTGCCTGGACTTGCCTGGGCCGATGTCTTCTGGGTTTGGCGTTACCAGCATCGGCAGGGTGCGATGAAAGTGCGAGGAAGAATTGTACCAGGAGGAGAAGTGTGGCCAGCCGTAGCCAGCCCTTTCGCCTCATGGATACGCCGATGACGGAGCTCCCTGAGGGAAGAACTGCCGAGAAGATCCTAGAACCGACTCGGCTTCGTACGAGGCTGAGGGCAACTAGACTCGTGACAACCGACGTATCATCTATTTAGCAGATGCTCTGCAACCCGAGGGAGGTCATCATCCTCCGGTTTATTGTACATCTTCACGGGGCGCGCAACTCCCACCGCCTTCCTTCGACACTTGCCGCCGCTTCTCTCTTCCCTTTTAATCCCTTCCTTCATCTTCGACATACACTTTTCCTACTTCCTCATCTTCGGCATCTCTCTTTCCTCTCTAGATTAATGTTAATATAATCGTAGACTCGGTATGAATTTTAGGAAATTTAATTTAGCACCGCGAAACGTTACTTAAGTAGAATGTTTCCACAGTAGAAAGACCTATTTTACTGTTTCTTCATTCTTGGAAGGCAGATGTTAATTAGTGGGTAGTAACAATGGAATGTATGCAATTTTTTTGAGAGATTTGCTTGAATTGAATTTGGAACGTTGTATTTTTTGATTGGTTCAGATATCTCAAGGTTCTTATAAGGATTGAATTTAAAGACTCTCAGCTGGAATATCGTAATAGCATCGTCTTTCGTTGATCCCTATGATTCGCCGGCCACGGCCTTGCCTCCTATGTTCTTGCGAATCGTGTTAAAGCAAGAGAGAAGCGTCTGACCCAGTTCGCACTCTTACTCATTTCTATCCTACCCTCGATACGGAGTCAGTGGTGCTTAATAAGTTTATTAAACGACAATCATTATTTTGGCCGCATTCTCGGGTGACTGTCTTACTTTGCAACGCGCTACTCCTAATAGGCTGCATTGACCTGAGTCCGCAGTTTGTTAAATGCCACGATAAATCTGAGTTGGCGTACTATTTCTTCTATTGCAATCGGGACAGTTCAGTCTTTCCGAAATCTCGCTCGAGATTTCTATCGAATGAAAACGAATGGATGTGCTAATATTTCATTGGAGAGTCACGCCTTTTTGCTTGACATTCTGTGCTCGGTTAAGCAAAATTCTTTTATGGTCTGTGGCATTAAATCTGCCTGCAGCGGCCTTCAGGAAAATTATGATCCTCTATTTGGGAACGTCGTGATAATTGATAACGTTCCGATTGCGCCAGCTGACGTAACTACTTCAAAGACCAGCGAAGTAAAATATATCTTTCGATTGTCGTCGATTACCGCTATCGGAATCATTCGCGTGACGATGACTTTACGTCGCAGGGTCTTAGCATCGCATGACTGAGATGAATACGTCAGATGTGCAGTAATGGGAAGACCAGATCTTGAAGTATTTGGTGCAGCGAATGCGATCAGGCCTATCATTAGTTGGTCCAAATACCAAATAGTACGATAGATTTACCAAGCGAAGCTACTAAAGCATTTAGATGTGGGAACATTTGACTTCTTTAACATTTAATAATCAAAAGACAATTCATATTGTTAAGAAATAAAAAGGTCTCCTTTTATTATTAATTATACATATTCATTGGAATATATTAAATCTTATGGAAAACTAAAAATTCGAAAACCAGTCATTGAAGTTACTCAAAAAGGACATCAATTTTCAGTATCAGTTGATTTTTCCAGTATTCTTCCACGAGGTGATGGAAACTGTAATAAATCCAATGTGAACAGCAAACTCTCCGTCGTTTCCGTTTCAGGCTGTAATAATTCATTCATAATCAATCAAAAGATATTGGCTTTTAATTAGAATAATTAATAGGATACTTTACCTCGTTAGTAATACCATACAACGCATCTGCATAGTACATCATCTTTCCTAGCGATACAATAATAAATGGCATCATAGATTTTTTTTTAATTATAAAATTAATCAAATTAGTGACAGCATTGTCATCTAAAGCGGCATCAATTTCGTCGAATGCAAAAAACGGTGTGCTCACAAAGCTGAAACAAGAGATTTTGCAATGTATTTGATCAGACTTAAAGAAAGAAGTGATGAAAGAGGGAACCCATGTTGAAATGATTTTATTGCCATACCAATTGAAGGCATATATTATTGCTAGGGAAGCCAATGTCTTTTCTCCGCCTGAGAGACTGTCCAATGGTTGCAATCGTTTGCCGGATGCTATACAGTTGAAGTACAACCCGCCTAAGTACGGCTCGCTACTATTCTCAGGAACAATCAGTGCGGTGACTGTTGTGTCTTTATACAAACTCTGCACCAAAAATTATTTCAGTATGAAATACAATTCTAATATAATAATTTTTTAATATACCTTAAAAACTTTATCCAATTCAATGGAAATATGCTCGAAACATTCGTTGAATGCCTTCAATCTTTTTTCTTTTATTTCCTGGAAGTCTTGATTCATTGAATTAAACATTTTTAATATCATTCGTAACTTGTGTTTGACCTCGTTTAATTTATTAAGGGTCACCTCTAGTTTTTGTTCAATCTGTTTCATATTTATAAGAATTAGAAATACAAGGAGAGAATTAGTGTAATTTTTGTATGGCAGGTTTACGAACCCTCATATCAGGTTGCTCGATTTTCTCCAGCTGCCTTTGAATCTCAGCGATATCTGAATTTAATTGATGCCTGCTCATAGATACATTGCCGCACCTCAGATCTTCTGGCAATTCCGAAAAATCTATTCGTAGAATTTCATCGAAATCTGCAGGGTCAGAACTGCTCTTATCGGTCGAATCCAAAGGGCTTTGATTGGTGTTACCAGGGAGGAGTGGTATATCAATACCAGTCATCTGTGAATTATTAAAATCGAACATTTTAAAACAGTAGTAATTTCCCATAATAACTTCTAGAGCCATTTTTAAACCTTGCTATTTTTTATGAGAAACTGGCCAGCAGCTTTTTTCTTTTCAATATTCGTAAGGGTGCAAATACGTTTTGTTTCGGCTGTACGAATTAATTTTGAGGTGACTTTAATTTCCTCTTTGTACTCATTGTGTTTTCTTTCCAGCTCAGCCAAGCCTGTCGCGATCGCAGTACGATTCTCATTTCGACCTTGCAGTCTGCCTTTTTCATTCTCAAGTTGAAGTGTTGCTGCTGCTTCCTCTTGACGTGCTTTCTCCAATTCTTGTGCAATGGTTCTAATAAGTTTCTCATTTTTTCTTAGGGCACCTGTTTTAGAATTCAGGGAATTTATAATGTGAAGCAATTAATTCAGAATTGTCACAGGCAGTCATTTCTCTCCGTCTCTTACTTTTTGTGTCGCGGCTCTCCTCATAATTCAACATATTGCTGATTCGATTACGCTGCATTTCGAAGTCCAGTCTCTTTTTCTCTTGCTCTTGATGCCGGCTATAATATATATATCATTGAAACTAAACTGTAGCTTAAGCTTTCAATAAGTCCATGCATAGTATACGTACATTAAATCACGTTGTTCGTATTGACGTATGTTGTTAACTCCAATCTTTCTACAGAAGTTAGCGTAGACTCTATCCTCGATAGAATTTAAAACTTTTTTAATATCTTGAATGTTTTGATTTCGTTCTTTCATCCTACTATTTATGGATATGATCGTGCTCTAAAATATGTGATGTCAATTAGCTGTCAGGAATCATTGCATTTATCATCTTGATACTTACGCAGACTAAATTAAGTTCTTCTGAGAACACTTTTATCTCGTTCTTCACTACTTCAAGTGTTTTCGCCTGCAAGACATATTATAAATGGATAGGAATAAAAAGTGTAGTATAATAAACAGAAATATAAATGTAAAATAATAATCTTACACATTCTTTAAGACTACTCTTGCTGTATTTCAATCTCGTAACAAAACCGTATATTTGAGTGTCGATAGTATTTAAATCAGACTCGATATGAAGAGTTTTCGAAATTTCCCTTAATTGATCTTGTAAAGAACTCTAAAGAAATTTATATTGCGATTAAATTCAAATTTATATTTTAAATTTCATAAATTCTCATGTCGCACCTGTTTTGCTTTTAAATTTACTAATAAGTTTTCTTCCCAAACTTTTGCTTTCCTCGAGAGATCTGCCAAGCCGCCAGAAAATGTGCCATCCTTTCGATAGAGAGTACCGTCTAATGCAACGCACTGTAAATTTAAAATAATTGGTAAAATTTGTCGAATTTTGAAATGCCTGAAAAAATTCTCTATTTAATTCTTGCGTTTTCTCTGTGCTCTTTCTGCAAATCGTATGCAATCTTGCGTGCTACCCCCGACGTCTCACATACGAGAGTATTCTTAGTAATAAATAAAATGGCATTGTTAATGTCATTGGTTGAGATTTGAATGACATCGTAAAGAAGTTTCACATTATTTTCACTTGGAAAATCCCTACGAAATAATATTACATTTTAGTTTATTTTCCACATAATAGTTTTATTTCAATAATGCTTCTTCCATACCGCAATCTTTCTTTCAGTGGCGCTACTTTGAGATTGTCCAGTGGAAGAAACGTTTCCACACCGAGTCTTCTTTGTTTTAAATGATAGACACAACGACTTGCAGTGTCGACTGTATCAACGATAATAGCATCCAAATATTTTCCAAATACTTTCGCTACCGCAACTTTATAGCGCGAATGAATAGGATTACATAATTCAGAGACGCGACCGTACTAAAAGATAACGATTATTACTTCACTGGGCAAGTGAGATATAATTTTACAGTAAAATCATGCCTTACAATTTTACCATCACTTAAATTTCGTAATAAATGCACAGTCTCTGCTTTTGCTTGTGTTCGAATCATTGATTGATTGTCGTACGCGGCATCTTTAAGTTGATTATAAATATCATTTAATTCAGTCTCGATATTAACACGTTGTTCCTTGAACAGTTTGAATTGTTCAGCCAAGTCGTCTTTAAGATTCATTACACGACTCAAGTTATCTTCAGTTTCTTTTATGTAATGCTGCAGTTTTCTGATACGTTTCTCTGTCTCTTCCATGACTATTTTCCGACATTGCAATTTGTGCTCTAAATCTGCTTTCTTTCTTTCCTCGTTATCAAGCATGTACTGGTCCTTCTCCTGCTCCTGTTCAATGTCCTTTAATTTTCTGGCATGCACCAAGGATTCATTTTGGACAAGCGGTTTTAATCGCATATATTCGGCGACCTTGAAGAATTCAAAAGAATTGAGTGTCGGAAACTTTGAAGAAAAAAATAGTTATCGAAAAAAAATTTGTAATACTTGAGAGTTGCTTAAATCGACACTACTGCCTTGAGAGCTTAATTCCGCAGCGACAGATGCTTCAAATTCTTCCATCATTCGTTCGATCTCTTTTCGTTCATTTGCCAATTCTTTAATCGTTCTCATATGTACTTCGTGAGCAGCACGACTCTCAGTTAACATTGCATTGGTATTTTTGAGCTTTGTTTCCCAATAAGTAATTTGTTCTTTAACGCTGTTATAATATGCCATGTTCTTTTTAAATTCGTCATCTATTGCTTGGACATCACGATCGACTGCTTCCAATTGTCGCGATAGTTTACTTATTTTTATCTTTTTCTCTTTCAATTTACTGCAAATGTTCTCTTTCTTTTCTACGAGTTTCTTTATTTCTATCTCCTCTGCTTTCTCGATTTCCACGAGATCTTCCATCTCTTTCTTGACATGGTAAAGTTCGAAGAGTTGCAAACGCGATTTCAACTTTATCTAAAATTCAAGTTGTGAAAACTGAAGAATCGACGAAATTTTATATTGTGACTTCGATCGAGCAATTAACAATTGAACCTACAAATTCGTCCTGCAATTTTTTATACGCCTCGGCTTCTTTCTTAAGTTTGGATGACCTATTTTTGAACGCAAGCATAGATTTCTTTTCAATAAACAAATAGTGCATTTGATCCTTTAAGCGACGCAATTCTTCGTTGAATCTGAATGAGAACGAAACGGTTACTTTCTGCGCAGAATCTAACATCGAACGAACACGAAAGCAGGGTTCATTTTTTTCTACCTGTCATATTCAATTTTATATTCAATGGATCCGCTAAGTTCCTCAAAGAATTCAGACAATTCTTTGGGAGATTTCATAGCAATACTTTCGACTGAGCCTTGCGAGACTAAACAATTCTTTCCACGAAGAATAATTCCAAGCTCTTTCAATTCAGCGCCATATTCTTGATAACTAACCACCTTCACACAATGCGAGCCATATGAGATTTACGATCGAATATGTCGCCAATAAATTTAATTCTTCTAATTAGAATTACCTGCCCATTTATCTTATATTCGCTAGAATCATTGTGAATAACTCTAGTAAAAATTCGAGTGCTACCAGCGTCTAAGGCGAAGACGGCAGATACTTCGGCACTGCAGAGGAATGTAACCAATTAAATTAATACTAGTACTCGAATCTGATCTACTTCGACATAATTTATGCAGGGGAAAATGAATGGTTAAATTTTATTGGGACGTGATTTATGCATATGCAAAAATTGTACTACGAGCAGTGAATTAGCACCTATGTCCAATAGGATTGCCGGAAGGAGCACCGTGAATGAGATCCCTCAACTTTTTAACACGCATATTCTTCGAACTAGCACCCATTACGAAACTAAGAGCATCCATAATATTAGATTTCCCTGGAATATTTAACTACGTGTTAGGATACTACGAGGATCAAAGTCTAATATTGTATTCGGTTGATTGTCGTTCATAATCGAAGGCGAAGCGTTTGATTTGCGTGCAAGTCTAAACATGTCGGAACGTGTTCGAGCTACAGGTGACGCGACACACAGAAATTGGTCTAATAGTTTTTCAAGCGAAAGCGGGGCAAGAATTTTTCATAATTTCATGCAGAAAGTAATACAGAAACTACGAAAAAGGATTTAAAGATGCATGCACAGGCGATTTGAGATTGTTTCTCTTTTGTTCTGGAAGTGATGGTGTTTTCTTGTTCGAAATTGAACGGGAATGTGTGAGTGTACTTACCAGATCCGTTGGCTCCAACTATCACTGACATATCCTTTATCGGGCCGAATAAAACTTTGCCTCTAAACGATTTAAAGTTAGTGAGAAGAAGATATTGTAATTTTGGCATCGTGCAAGGTTTAAGTGACCGTTACACAGTAATGGGTGACTATTAGTGACTAGTTTCATTTGATTCGAATCAAAAGTGAACAGGTGCTGCCAAGTATTGTGTTTCTACGATTACGAAAGTATTTAAACTGAAATTAGCAGGAAGAAGGTAGGGAAATGAATTTTTTGAGGTTTGTTAATTCGAAATGAAAGTAAACGAATGTAACAAGATATTAAATATTTATTAATACTCATTCTTGTGCATGATCAACTTTCGGTACAAGTCCCACGATCAGTTCGTAAAATTCAGCACAATTTAGCTCGCTATTATCTACATTACGTGCTCATTGATGGATCAAACTCATCATACAGAAAAAAAACATAAAAATAGTAATTGAAAAGAGTAAAAATATAAATTAATTTTACGCAACAATATGCGTGGGATGCGTTGTCAGGTCAAGAGTTAAAACTTTGCTCTCCAAGCACTCTCCAACCTGTAATAAAAGTGTACAATAAGATAGTTGTTCTTGAATATTAAATAATAGTAATGAGAAACTTACATCTGGACAGATGCCAATCAATGCATCTGCATGCGAATAAAATTCTTCCTTCAATGATATGACAATGGTTTGCAGAGAGCTCGTTTTGTCGCGAATATAACTTGCTACTTTGCCAATGTTTGTATTGTCCAAAGCTGCATCAATTTCATCCAGCACGAAAAATGGAGCTGGCTGAAAACTATAATGGAAAATGTAAACACTAGTTTCTTGTGAATTCCAATTGCAAGTTCAGACATAATATTTACCTGTGAATGGCAAACAACAATGCCAAAGCAGCCACTGTTTTCTCACCACCAGAAAGATTAGACATTGGCTGGAATCGTTTTCCTGGGGCGACACAATTGTAATTTATACCATCCAAATAAGGTTCTTCAGGATTTTCTGGTCCAAGGAATGCTTGTGCTGATTGATTTTTTGCTAAGCTCTGTAAGGAACGATTAGTGTTAGTAATTAAAACTTGTATTTCATAAAATTATTTTAAATATTCACGTACTTTATAGATTGGATCAATCTCGTTTGCTACATGCTCGAAACATGCCATGAATCTGTCATGTCGTTCTTTCTTTACTTTTTCGAATTGGGTCTTTGCTTTCTTCGCTTTCTTCCTGGATTGCTCGAATTCTTCATTGGTCTCTTGCAATTTTTCTTTTGCAAGGTACAACTTTTGAATCGCCTGAAATATAATTTCCACAGTTAATTGTAATTCTTACTTCTTCAATCAGCAGTCCTTTGCATCGTGTATATTACCTTCATATTTGGTGCTTGGATACGTTGAATAGTATTTTGTAAGTCGTTGATTATTCTTGTTAATTTGTCTGTGGTTTTTTTGATATCATCTTCGTCCGTATCTTTCAGATTTTCCGGTAGAAGTCCGTAATCTATAGTGATACGTTTTTCACGCTCATACTGCTGCTGTGTACTCACAGAGGAGTCAATATTTTCAGAGCCAGTTGTGGTACTTGTTTCACCCGCAATATCTTCCATGTTTCCGTGAAGCATTGGTATTGCGATATCTTCCATCTGTATAACAAATGTCATTAAATAATCATAATCCATAAAGTCATAAATAAAAATATATGTTCTAACGTACCTTGCATTGCATTAGTATAGCGTGTCGTTCAGCTTTCTTCTGCTCAATTTTATTTTCAATTCCATTCAGTTGCTTTTGAGCAGACTGAATATCTTTTGCAATCGCTCCTACATCTCGTCTGGCTTTCCCAATTTCTTCTTCTTTTTGGTCCACCTCCATTTTCTTTGCATTACGTGATGATTTTAATTGCTCCATTTGCTGTTCATCATGATCTATCTCTGCTTTTTGATTTGATTCTGTTTGTTTTGCTGATTCTAGTTTATCCTCTGCATCTTGGACCGCACGTTCCCAACGCAACACATTACTCTCTGTGTCGCGTTGTTTTTCAAAGTCTAATTGATTATAGATGCGATTGCATTGATTCTCGAATTCCATTCTCTTCTTTGCTCTCTCTTGTTGGGATCTGTGAGTGGATAATAATCAATTATGGTTTTATGATTTAATATTCTCATATACTATTAGAACCAGATGTACCGTAATTCGCGTTCCTCGTACTGACGGATGTTTGAAACTCCTATTTGTTCACAAAAACTTGCAAAAACATCATCCTCAACATTATTCATTTTTTCTTTGATATTCTGTATCTCTTGATCCCTTTCGGCCATTGTCTTTTCAATAGCAGCAATTGTAGGCTGTAACAACATGTTAAAATATCAATCAATATTCTTAGAATTTTACATATTAATATTTTTATACTTACGCCAAACATATTCAAGTCGTTTTGGAGTGCCTCCAATTCGGTTTCAAGTTCGGAAATTTGTTTTTGCTAGAAAGAAGGATGAAATATTAGATCTGATAAATTAATCGTATTTATTTGATGAGATTATTTACCGTGGCTGCCAGATCATTCTTATTATATTTCAAGCGAGTTTCCAACCCACGTATTTGAGACTCGACCGTATTTAATTCAGATTCTTTTCTAGATTTTTTCAAAGATTCGCGCAATTCTTCAGTCAGTTTTTCCTGGAAGACGATGCAAATTCATTAGATATTTTTAGTTTTTTTTTATACATGCTATGTCATGCATTTTACCTTTTGCGCCTTTAATTGTGACATTTGTTTTTCATCCCACCGCTTTGCTTTCTTCGCCAAATCTAAACTACCGCCGGAAATAATACCAGCTTTTTGATAAAAGGTACCATCTAACGCGACACACTGAAACACGTTATTTATATTTAATTTACTGCTTTTTGTTTTGTGTAATAGATAATTACTAAAAATCTTACGTCGTATCTGGCTTTCTTATCCATTTCATAAGCTACTTTATTTGCATCTTCAGGTGTTTCACACACTAAAGCATTATTCGTAGCAAACAGTACTGCTCTATCAATATCTTTCGGTGAAAAATGTAATACATCATACAACAACTTTACATTTTTAGGTTCTTGTATATTCCTAAGAAGAGAATGCACAACAGATGAATGTGTTTGCAACATATCAACGTTATTTGTATGTGTTATTTGCTTACCGAAGTCTCTCTTTCAAAGGCTTTGCCTGAATATAATCAAGTGGAAGGAATGTTTCTGGTTCGAGATATTGTTCTTTAAGATACTGGATACACTGCCTTGCAGTCTTCTCTGTATCGACCACAATAGCTTCCATGTATTTGCCAAGAACTTTCGTAATTGCAACATTATACCTTTTATGAATAGGTTCACACATGTTATACATGCGATCGTACACTCCAGGAAACAGGCGCTTGAAATTTTCCACGATTTCAGTTTTCTTCTTCGTTCTTGACACTTCGTGTTTGTCAACTTTTGCGTCCCCGAGTTGTTCCGATATACTTTCTAACTCTCGCTGCAGATTTTGTATTTTATCCTTCGATGTTCCAACATCAGATTGTAAATCGGATCTAAGCTTTTTCTGATCATCTAAAGCAGCTTCGGAAGTTCGTATATGCTCTTCTAATTTTTCTACTCTTTTCATAGCTTCGTCCCGCATATGGCCCTTTTGTTTATGTTTATTCTCGATGTCAGTCTTCTTTCTACCTTCGTTGTCTAATCTATCTTGATCAGATTTTTGTTCACGATTAATGGAATCTAATAATTGCAAGTATCTTGCTGATTGTTTGCCAGCCTCTTCTTTCAGCCGATTGTATTCGCGGACCTAAATAAAATATTTATGTTGATTTGATTATAGAAATAAATTATTTATAAATGATATCTTTTAATATACCTGTTCATCCTCCAGTTGCACATCTCTTCCTTGCATTTGTGACTGACCAGCTATACTTGCTTCATACTCTGCTTTAGCTTCTTCTACTTGTCTTAATTCTTCCTGAAGTTCATTGATATCCTTTTTGTGGGCTTCATCAGCAATCCGTGCTTGGGCCAATGATTTTTTGGCAGATTCTACTTTTTTCTGCATGTGAGCAACGCGTTCTTTAGCCTTGATAAATGTTGGTCTCTTTTTTGTAATTTCCACTTCCACTTCACGAATGTCTTGTTCTATTTTGGCAAGATCTCTTCCTAATTTTCCAGATTCTTTCTTCTTTTCTTTCAACAACTCCTCTGCTTTTTCCTTTTTCTTCTCAATCTTCTCAATTTCATGCTGCTTTTTCTTCTGTGATACTTCAAGGTTCTCAATACTTTTCTCATTGTGGAACAACCGGAAGAGCTGAAGCTCCACTTGTTTCTCAACATATTCTTCTTTTAACCGCTGATACTTCTCAGCTTCTTCTTTCTCCAATTTTGCTTCCTTTCTTTCAGCTGCTATGCCTTTCTTCTTTTGATATGAGAACTGAGTTTCCTCCTCTGCCTTTAACATTTCTGTCCTCAATCTAGAACATTATCATTAATATATAACATTTTTTCCAAACAATTACATTCTTCCCCATAATTATTTACCTTTCATATTCAGCTTTCAAAGCACCGGAATTACTAATCTCTTCAAAAAGTGCGGTACGTTCCTTAGGATTTTTCATTGCTATTGATTCCACCGCGCCTTGGAAGACCAAGAAATTCTTGGCCTTCACATTTATTCCCAGATGTTCCAATTCATTCAGATATACCTGACTTGTTACCACCTGAGGAACAATTCAATAAATTTCAATAGAACTATTATTCTTGAAAAGATTACAGCACAACTCACACTACTATTTATCCTGTGCTCGGAGGACGAGCCTTGGACGGATCTCATAAAACTCTTTTCGGTGCCATCTTCCAATTCGAACACAGCTGTGACAGATGCGCTGGGAACAAACTATCAATAAAACAATGCCCAAAGAATACAGGGACGTTTCATATCTTCTGAGAGACAGAGAAAGTAGAACAACTCATACCTCCTAGCAACAGGCATCCCTATGGACGCCCCATGAATCAGTTCACTAAAACGTTTGACGCGCAAGCTACTCGTCTTTTCTCCCATAACAAAACTGATCGCGTCCATGAAATTCGACTTTCCTAAAGTGAAAATATAATATAATAACGATGATTGAAAGCTTTAAGTCAAAGTGAAAGATCTGTGTTAGTATACAGGGATAACCTACCCGATCCATTTGGCCCAACTACCGCGGTGAAAGACTTTAAGGGGCCGATAATAAGCTTGCCCTTGTACGACTTAAAGTTTTCCACCTCGATGTGCTTCAGGAAAGCCGGCATCTCGGGATATTCCTTGAGAGAAACTACACGAAATGGAAAAGTAGCATAATTGGCGCCACAAAACTTCCAACACAAGCAAACATCGCGTGTCAACGTATATCTGTAGCTTCTTATGGCTACACCATGAAATTAGCTACGAGTATTTGCCAGTTTTACCAACAGTTCTTTTCGCATGGCGGTATGTAAAGCCTGGATTTGAAATTATTATCAGTAGCAAAGGTTGCAATAACTAAATCGAGTGTAGTTTTTATATAATTATTTAATAATTTTATAACATTGATATTTATTGATGAACAGCATAATTTTCACTATACATAGAAAACATGGCAGCTATGATACAGATTTTGTAGCAGTGGACTTTTTACAGGAATGAAAGCCTCCGCATGTATCAATTTAGAATGTTTGAAAGAGAAATATACTACTGTCGAAGTAGTACTGCTAATTCCTGTTGTTTCAAGTCTCTTTAGACTTTGATTTTATCAGCAAGAGAGCAAGAAAGGCCAGTGTTATCAGGTTCGACATTGATTTCTTTCACAACACCGTTCTCAACCACCATGGAATATCGCTTGCTTCTCTTTCCACCAAGAACAGCAAGGTCCACAGACAAATCCAAGGCATCAGTGAATTGGCATGCTGGATCAGCCAGCATTCTCACCTGGAATAAAATTAATTGTTGTTAAGTTTCACAGGCATTGTGTAGTATGTATTTAGTTAGAATAAATGTTTTGTGATAAGAGACCTTTCCATCAGCACCTTGCTCTTTGCCCCAAGCTGCCATTACGAATGGATCGTTCACTGCCACACAGAAGATCTCGGAGATTCCCTTTGACTTGAAATCACTGGCTTTGGTGACATAGCCAGGAAGATGTGTCTGGAATCAATGAAATTAAACTTGTGTTCTTCATTATTAGGTTGATTTTTTTTTAGTAAAACATACCTTGGAACATCCCGGTGTGAATGCGCCAGGTACACCGAAGATAATGATCTTCTTATCACTGGCGATCTTCGCCAAATTCACCTTGTTAGCCGGTGTGTCCTCGAAGAGGTCGACGGCGGGCAATTTCGCTCCTACCTGAACACAAGAGAATCACAATCACATCTCCAACGCGAACCAGTGGCAACATCGAATTACGACGCAAAAGGCAACTACTACGTCGCGTTTCCCTTTCATTTCCAAACAAGACATATTCTCACGCATTAAACCGATGCAATCTCACGTTTCGAGAGGATAATAAATCGCCATGGCGTAACTTACAGCGATAACCATGTTTTGCGATGATACGTGAAAGGCTCGTGTACGACCAACTGACGATCGTTCGCCAACGGAAAGCAAGCGAGCTGCGAGTCGGCTCATCTGTGCCTTGAACATGGAGAACTCAGTGAGCCAAGTGTCGGACTTTTATTGCTTGGACAATCTTTTTCTACGGTGATGGCAAGGTCGCCGAGATACACATGTGAAGTCTCCCAGTCAACGACACCAGAGGAGCCGGCTCAATCCGAGCTGTTGCGCAATCCGAGCCACGATTACATAAAAGTAGTATATTCGCATTTTCCCGGGCGAATTTCCTCGCTTTATTCGCGTAGTCTTTCATCGATCATTCTGCATTTGGGTGAGTCATGTTGAGTGGTGCAATTATTAGAATTCTAAAGTAAGACACGTCCGTGGGAATCGGGCAGATGATAAGTTGTCATTGTTGTTCATTGATTGTACGCTTCGTACGAGTGACATAACTCTCTGCTTCGTAAGGTTTACGGTGGGTATGTGGCATTTCTCTTTACCATGCGATGGCAGTGGCAATCTTAATAGTCGTCTGAAAGGGTAGCGAAAGGGTTGCAAAGATGGCACTTCCATTGCCACAAGCGATTGATAAACTTATCATCCAACTTCTACCTTAGAATTATTACGGGGAAGCAATAAGAATAACTTTACTTTATTTATAATTCACATATGTATCATGTATGAAAAATTTATTATTGATAATAGTTTTACAGGCAGGTGAAGAAAAACGAAGTGGCATTCGACGAGGGTGAATTAAAAGAGAAGTCGGTTGGAGAGGGGTTCGAATTAGGAGAAAAGAGTAGAGAAATCGGCATGAGAGAGGAAAGGCTGTGTAATCTGAAACGAAGGTGGTGGACGGAAGGGCTGGAGGAGCGATGAATTACCTCTGGGGAGATTAGAGGAGGCAAGGGCCTTGGAATCGAATACTGGGAGAGGCTGGCAAGGTGGAGCCGTTCGCATCCGGGTCATTAAAAGCGGTCTCTCTGAACTCCCTCGCTGGCACCGCCCTCACAATGACCCCTTAATGGGAATAATATGCTCTATTTACAAATTAAAATATCCGATTTCAAAATATTCCGCGCACTATTTTATCAATATTGTCTCGGCCCCGTGTAAGATCGCCGCTGCTTTGTCTCACCCCCCCCTTCATCTCTTTTCACCTGGCCCCCTTTTCATCTTTCAAAAGAGTATGCCATTTAAATGCTACGCTGGTCCTTTTATTTAATTCTGTAATTAGTGTACTTTCTCTGCTAATAAACGACGACTTTTGCAGAATTAAAGCCTGTAATATTAAATCTACTAAATTGACCAAAGCAAAAGATGGAAATCTAATTCTGTCAATATGTTTCTAGAAGGAATAGTGGGAGAATTTTCTGAAGGGATGCGTCAACGAGTTGAAAGAATCGCTATTGTAAATCTATCCTTTTTTCAAGTAAAGCGTCGACTAAGAAAACGGTAAAAAGGTCCGGTCGTAGTGTGTGCGGGCGCGCGAGAGGACCGAAGGGAAAAATGCAGTCGGGGAATTTTTATGGTAAAGAAAAAAGGAGGGAGCGAAAACTATCGTAAAACGTTCTCTCGCGGAGGTGAAAAATGTTGACGGTGCGCGGCGGGGTTGGCGAAAAAAGCGGTACTTCGTGGAGAAGTCAAAGGCAGAAGTCTAGTTTTTGGATAACGGATTTTGTGGAGGTTTACAACGGACGGGGCCGAGTGTTTTCTGCGCCCGACACAACACCACCGCCGCACACTCCCTCTCCTCGAGTGTATTCCTGCTGGCTGCTTCTTGTTTTTTTCTCCCTCTTTCCGGGGGTACATATAACGGGCCGCGGAAATATTCCCGTAAAAAGTTGCGCCGGGAAGTAGCTGCATTTTTTCCCGACTGACCGAGTGAAAAAATAATGGAGCTCCGGTAATTTACAGTCGCACTCTTTCTCGGTGTGGCTGCTCGTGCGCGCGAACCTTTTTAACGGTGTTTTCTAACGGGCAAAAAAAGAAGGCGCGGCTTCGGCCACTTTTGCCGCAGCCTCGCTCCCGTTTGGAAAAACCGCGCGTTTTTCGGGGGCCGTGACGGGCCGAGAAAAAAAGAGAGAGAAGCGTTTACTAGCCGTGTCCATTCGCAGGCCTGTCGAAAAAGCGTGGTACACACTCCTCCTCTCCATTTTCCCAATTTACCTCGGCAAAAATTGTTATCTCCGCTCTCGGCGATCGCATTAAAAATGCACGGGAAACTCTGTCGTCGAATCATTTTAATCCGAGCGTGGGTTGAAATGAGAGAGAGAGAAAGAGAGGGAGAGAGTTACAGGATCCATCGTTTGGTCGAAAAAGCGTTATGCGCGCCAGTAAACGCAGACACTCGGCTTCTCGTTAAGAGTGGCCCGAAGGCTCTAATTAAAATAACAAACGGAAAATCCAGTTTCTCTCGGCGAGCTGCTCGTAGAACAACCACCACCACCGCCATCCCCGTCATTTCCCCAACCAGCCACCCCCGCCACTAGAACGACAGGGAAACTCTGCTCTGAAAATGCCAACAGCGTCTCTCTGCTCCTGACTCTGTGTATAAATGTTTCCATACTATATATATCCCCCACTTGCACACTCCTCCGTTAAGGATTACGTCTCCTCCCTCTTCCCACACACCAACTATATCCTTATATGTGTGTGTACACCTAATGAGACGAAGGGAAAACTTTAAATGAGAAGCCCTGACACTCGAAATCCCCCCACGTAAATTAGAATTACAATAATTACAATCCTATCAACACCCCTTCGAAAAAATCCCTCAATAAACTGTAATATTAATTACAAATCTCTGCTGAAATTAAACAAGGGATGAACAAAAATTGGGGTACCACAGGGACAAACGAATTTACCTAGCAGTATCGAAGGCGTCAGAGCTGCCATGAAAGAGGGGGTGAAAAAAAAAGGATCCGTAGGGCTAAATAGAGATCGGCAGAAATAATGAGCAGGCAAAAAGCGGGGGTGGTGGTGGTGGGTTTGAGGGGTCGGTGGCGAGAAAATGGAGGTTCGGGCGGAGGTGGAGGGGGGAGAGTTGGCGCAAAGAGAAAATACTCGAAAGAGAGGAGGCGCGAGGAGGGTGAGAATAACCGCGAAGAGGGGTTGGCATTTCCATCGAGAAGGGAGGTTGGCCCTGTCGTCTCGTTACAGCGGTTGGCTGGCGAAAGCTCGGAAACTCTCTTTCTCGCTCTCTTTCGCCACCCTCTCTCGCACTTCATCCCCCTCTGTGTCTGTGTGTGTGTGCGAGGCTGTCGGCGCGCCGAGCGAAAAGCCCCGGAGGGTGGAAGCCCGCTGTACCCGCCGTGTTTTTCGCCGATTGAATCAATTAAAGAGGGAAAAACTCGCCCGGTAAAATATATATTCGAGACGTGTCCCTCGGCTGGCTGGCTGGCTGGCGCGTCCCTCGTCGCCCGTGTGCGTGCGTGCTCTCGCACCCGCTTCAGCCAACCGATCGAAATGTCCGCGCTGGACCCGGCAAATCGCTCTCGCTACTCTCCCCAACAACCCTCCGCCCTCTCAATCCGTCACTCCTACTTCCCAACCTCCATCGGCGCCGAGTCTTGCTCCGCAATATGTGCCAGAAGGCAGTGCAATTGAAACTACTACGCTTTTCAACCCCCTTTTAGTGCCACAAGTAGAATTATAGTTTTGCCATTGTGATTCTTGGGAGATTTAACACTTTAGGGTTTGAAATTTTGTTTTGTAGTTCATTTAAAGAATATTGTGATGGAAAGAAGAATTTTTTTATTATTGTAAAGTGTCAGGGTTGAAGAATTGAGTTTGTGAATGATTGAAAATATTAAAGTTCAATCATTTATTATGTCCAGGCTGTAATACATTATAATGAATCACAATAGAACACAATTAACAGCTTCGCACTATAAAACAGCATTTCTAAAATCACAAGGCAGATACAAACTCCCAAAAAAGATATTTCTACCACCCCTTTATTGACTAAAATATTGCCTTAATTCCTCAACGATTCTCCACTCTAAATCAGCAAATCCAGCAGGAACAGAGATTGACAGGAAAGTGGAGAATGACTGGGATCGCTTAGTCGGTCGGACACAGGAGAACTTGGAAGGCGTATAGATAGAGCGAGGGCGCGGAACGGTATCGTTTGAACGCGAGGGGAGTTTCGTTACGCAAGGTGTTTCAAGAGAGGCGACGGTGGCAGCAGAGCGCTGGTAATGCGATCAAGATAAGAAACACGGCGACGTAAGTTAGTGGCAAGAAAGAAAGAAAGAAAGAAAGAGAGAGAGAGAGAGGTGGAAAAGGGAACTCTTGTTGCGACGCGGTAGAGAGAACCGCTCACCGGAGGCAGTGTCAGACAACAGGGTTTAATCTCTTAATTACCGGTGGGGATAGACTTGCACACGCAGAAAGAGAGAGAGAAGGAGAAGGAGAGACTCTGCCAAAGTCGCAGAGCCGAGGTATTAGCGGTAACCTTAGACTGGTAAGCCGGCCATCCGGCTTGTTTGTTAAATAATATCATCGCTATCCGGGTAAAGGCTTGCGAAAGCCCCTCCTGTTTCATCCGCACCACGCGCGACTACGCGCACTCCTCTCCGTTTCACCTTTATCGAGTTTACTTCGACGCCGATGTAGCTCGCAACTAGAAAAATGTCTATCTAATAGGATAATAATGTTTTTTCTATTTAAAATAATTGCGGTATAATAAAATATTAAGGGTTTATATGTAAGGCACTGAAAAGTAGGAGTTTATTAATTTTTTTGAAGTACTAATACTTAGTTATGTAAAAATTTATTGTATTTGTATTATTGTAGATAGTTTAAAGTATGTTATCTCAAAAATTTATTGTCATATGTACATAAATAAATACAATAATAAATGTATAATGATTTCTACAAAAAGCAAGTATTAGTACTTAAAAAAATTAATACTCGCCTAAAATATATCATCCCTTAATTCTAATTACGAGTTTATCTCCAGTTGAATGACAGTATAACTTGGAGAAATTGAAGTTTGGATGTTTCTAAACTATCGAAGTGTTAGATAACACCAAGGTTGGAAGTTTAGAAAGCCAGCGAGTCCAAGGGTGCCAAGGGAGAGGGAGAAGGAGAGAGAGGGGGAATGAGAGGGTTGTGTAAAGCGTTGGGAGTGGGTGGGAGATCGTCGACAAATCGGAGGACGAATTAGCCGTGACATTCGGCGAGAGGATCGGCTGACTCGGCGGAGTCAGCCGATATCGAGGACGAGGACCGACGGATTCCTAATTGACAGTTTCTCGCGTGGCCAAAAGCGCGCCGCCGCGCCGCCGCGCCGTTCCTGTCGTCCGGCCGCTCGCGATCTGCTCTCGTAAGCGCAAAAATAAATACGAAAATTCGGCCCGGGCGGCGCAAAAATCCCTATTAAAATTAAATACCAGCCGATTTTTACTCGACACCCGCTTAATGGATCTGTCGCTCGGCAAACATTCGCCCTGCTTCGTTTCATTTCATTACAAATCCCGTACAATGCCCTCTTATTCCCTTTGTTGGACTGGAAATAACAGTGTTTCGGGTGCGCGCGAGCGCCGATGGTGGTCCTTCGTTAGAATAGAAATCTTCATGGGACGTCGTAGCGATATTTCACTGCGATACGCTTCTCTCTATCACAATCAAAACTGAGCTTTCCGACTATTTCTTTGCCAGTAAGAGAGAAGTGTGCGCGTGTGGAATGTTCCGGGGGTGCAAAACATAGCGCGCGCGCGCGCGCGCTCGCCCTTCTCATTGAGGAGCGCCGCGTGCCCGCTGTGCCATTCACCTTCCATGGATTATTGTCACCATCGCTCTGTTTATTATGCACGATACGCGTCTACACTTACTTTCCACCCTCCAAATCGTTGATATGTCGCATGCAAAACCTCCCCGTAAAAACATGTAAGTGCTAGTCACACAAATATAAAGAAAATGTAATTTTTCTTTTGGGGAATTTTTATTAATTGATATTAAAGAAGAATATTAAAGATGGGATCGTAAAAGTTCATGTGAACACAATAAAAATATCACATTATAAGAGAATTAAAAGACATTAAAAGAGAATTGTATTCTTCCTAAAGCATTTAACATTTCTGTTATAAAGAATACGTCTTCCCTTTATTTATTAAGTGTATAATAAATAAGTGCTACTCTAGCAAGAATAAAAGAACAACTTATTCTTTAATATTTACCAACTTCCCATGTCATTATAAATGCAGAGTAAAATAAATACATCTGCCCAGATTTTGTACATTGCACCTTTTGATGTTTCTATTGGTTCAACATGATGAAGTATGATTATTATGATGATTGCTGAGTTAGGTCATAATAGATTGTATGAAAAATATTAGAGTGGGTCAATTTTACGACTAGTTGAAAACAGGTAAGTAGAGGGTCTCTTTCAGTGGTTTTCGAAGCAACTGCAATGAAAATCCATACCTGGAGGTTCGTTGACGATCGTGACCCACTCCCGGTTTCGAAGGCCAAGCCCGAGGAATCGACCCCAATCCTCGCCAGTAGTAAAACTATCACGCTTATCCCCAACACTCCACCGCAACCTGCCTTTATAATCCTCCCAGTCCATTTATTACGACGACTCTCCACAAATTATTTATTTTCAGCATTAATTAAAAATTACCAGCCATAAATCTTTGTGCTATTTTAAAGACGGTTGAGAAAATAGTGGTGGAAGTATTATTAGTGATTATATAATTCTCCTAGTGGATTTAGTACGATGATTCTGTGCAAATCATTATTTATCTTCGAGATTAATGAAAAATTCAAAACCAGAAATATTCGTACTTTACTGAAGATTGTCAAGAAAATATCTCAGGCAGTATAATTAGCGATTAACTGGTAATTGAATTGCCAAAGAAGATTATAAGAAATGTCTGTAAAACTTACTATCATCGAGAGTGGGATTACTAAGACAGCGATTAGATAAAAGGCAGAGTTAGCAGATGATAAAGTTAGCTAACAATAAGTGCAATATCACTCGATACAGTTATCAGCAGGTTCATTATGTGTACTTTAAACAGTCGATGATCTCTGTCATTGGCTGACCAGTGCAATGATCTCTTATGACCGAAGTAACGATTGCGAGAGAAGTGGTCGGTTTGTCCCGAGCAATATAATTCGATGATCCTCTCGAAAGAGGATCTTGGGAGAGCTCGATCGTGACCTAGTCACGGTTCCAAGAGTGTCCTGCGGCCGACCATTTCCGCAGGAAACAAGGATTGTCAGCAAACGAAATTAGCGGGCACAATGGCGCGCGCAACCAGCCGATCCAAGCTCGTTTTACGATTATGGATATTCGGAGGATAACCATTTGCCAGGAAGTGCTAGCATAATAAATCCTTCGAGGGAGATTTTCGTCCTTTCGTTTCTTCTTCTTCCTGTTTCTCTGAGTCGAGTCAGCCAGGTTTCGAAACGAATGCTGGAACCACCACCTTTCCCTTCTCTTCTCTTCTCTTCAGGGTGAAAGTGCTCCTTTCGCACTTTCCAATTTATTGTCGCCGGTCGTATTTCTCCTGCGGGACCCAACCATTCGACATCGACACTAGCGCTCGTGGTCACTGGGTCAACGATTTTCGTGGTAAGGCAACGAGTCTCGCGAGAAGGATTACATCCCTAAAATCCTGCCGGATGCTGAGGATTCTGGATCCTTTATCGCGACAGATGTCCGTGTTCATAAGCTTCCTTTGATTTCGTACTTCCTTCAAGTTAACTCAAGATCTTTCTTCAAATTCATACAGCAAGATGAATTATATTGATATCCGTTAAAATATTTTAGAAGAAAAAATAAATAATTGAACTGAGGAAACATTTAAAATTTGTGGTGTTAAATTCTCTTTTAGGATTTATTTTAATAACAAACATGAACTCTGCATTAAAATATTTTAAAGGAACAAACAAATAATTTAAATAAAGAAACCGTTAAAATTTACTTGTTCAACCTCTCTTTTAAAATTAATTTTAATAACACTCTCATCTCTCACTCTTCATCAAATTAATTTTCACAGAAATATTTTAAAGGACGACCAAATAATTGAGAAAAAAATACACTTAAAATTTGGGTGTGAGATATTTTGTATTAAGATTAATTTGCAGATGACGGTGGTTGCTGGAGGGTATTATTATGCGGTGGGCGTCGACTATAGATCGCGTATCGAGTAGTTCGTACGTGTTATGACGCAGGGTAGGCAAGAGTCGGTGTACTGTGCGACGCGGGGGACACCAGGGATACCTTCTATGGTATCGCGGTGGTCCATGCATATGTAAAGATTTCTCGCAAGGGCTTCTTTGCCAGGAGTGTGTCCGCCATCGGGCTGGGACGACGGGGCTTCCCCGAGCTGTGCATCTGTTTTATGTAACCGAGTTCCTGTCGAGCCTCGCACTCTAGCATCGGCCACAATCATCTGGCAGTGTTTTATATAAATTCCTAACTTGATTACCCACACACAAGCCGCCTGCACCTGCGAGGTATCCCGCCAATCGTGATTAGATAATGCGATGTCTTTCCGGTCCTTGAAACGCAGCCGCGCACACCCCCATTTCTTACCCTCGACAACTCTACACTCTTCCTCTCCTTATACAACTTTCTTTACACTTCAACAATTTATTACAAATAGCAGAAACATTTTAAATGATGCCAATAATTTTTTATTAATAGTCAACACTAGGTTTACGGACATTTTTTTAAACCGATTGATTTCATTTAAAAAGAGTTACAATTTTAACAGAAATTGCATAAAGAATTGTACCATAGAATGAAAGAAAATTAATAGTAACTGTTTTTAAATAAAGTCCCACATTTTTCCACGGCGTTTTCTTTATATTTCTAAAATCCCATTGCAATTATTTCGCAGTTATTTTATTCTTAAAAATTCGAGATATTTAACAGTGAGTTGTAGTTGGATTGGAAATAATTTCTATGAGGAATTCCATGAAGTGGAGGGCAAGTGAGTTTGGGACTGCGCGTGGCGCGCGCTCCTCTTCTTGGGTCAGTCGGAGGAGGCTTTGCTGGGCCGGTACGTGTTTGGATCGGTTCTAAGAGGGCGCCGTAAATTTTGCGGCCCAGCGGGGCAGTAAACTCGCACCCCCCTGGACAATGGGGCCCTTGCGAGGCTGCCGGGACTGGCGTCGATCGGCAAAGGGTGCCCCTCGGCGACGCGCGCACGCCACGCTACCAAAACCACCCCCTTCTCGCTTCGCCACTCTTCTTCCAGCGAAACCCCCTGGAGAAAGTCCGGCCGCGTGTGCCTTGGAACTTTCAACCCTTTCCCCTCCAATTTCCCAATGATTCTACTTTTAGATTCAAACCAAATATACTTTCAGATCTTTTCTGTTCCTTTGACTATTAGGAAGATAAATTAAGAAAATCGCAGTTGTAGTTGCTAGTGTTTTCTTCTCGACACCGAAAGAGAAAACGTGAAACTCGCCGGGGTGAGAAGGAAGGGCCGGAGAGCTCCAGATCGCAAGTGAGCGGTCATTTAAACAAGGCGGAAACCGCACCGGACTGCCGCGCAAAAACAGAAAAACGGCCCCTCTCTCACGAGAGAAAAAAGCCGCGATGATTTATCACCTCGGTGTGCTAGGTTGCTGTATTCTCCGGCGGGCAGAAACTTTCCATCCCCTTGGCAAGGAGCTGCGGTGAGCTACCGAAACGATTCTTGGCTTACCGCATGCGCGACCGGGCTGTAAAAGTTTTCACATTTTCAAAAATCCCGGCTGCACAAGCAAGGGCACAGGATTCACTGACTGAGAGAGAGGAAGAGAGGAGGAGAGTGAGTGGTTTTGGAGGGAGAGGGAGAAACGGTAGCCACTTTGTGGCCCTCTATAAAAGTTATACGACCGGTCCTAGGGCAACGGCCGCACAACTCCGAAAAATTGGCCCGATGATTTACGAGTGCCCGGCTGATCGTCACCGCCTCGATTTCTCCCAGTGAAAATGACGTTTTTCCACTTGGCCCTTCTTCTACTCTAACTTCACTTTTTTCTAGTGCACCACTTTTAATTATTCATCAGCAAAATTTCAAGAACACACTTCTATTTTTATTGGTCCGATAATTTACGAGTCCCAAGAAAATTACGTCTTTCCACTGTGTTTCTTCTACTTTTTTCTAACGCACCACTTGTAATTATTCATCAACAAAATTTCAAGAACACACTCGTATTTTTATTGTTTGCACAAAAGAATCGCGAGAGTCAAAAATTGTGTGGCTATTTTTAAGAGAGAGTTAATTATTACTGTGTGTCTCATAACAGAAATAGAAATGACGATTGATTTCCGCACGACCGAAATTACTGTATTACTCAGACGAAGACAATCATGTATTCATAGATAGTAGAAAGAATTGCGACGATTACGGATGACAGAATGTTCGAATACGTCGAGCGAAGATAGTCGAGACTAATTATGATAACTGGCAGTACAAAGAGATTGAATGACGCAAGCGACTGAATCATTGGCTTGCGCGAGGGTTGCATCGTAGTCTGATAAACTTCCGGAATCAGTGTACTACCAAGTTTGAAGGTCGCTGCTAATCTTCAGTTAATAGTTAACTGCTTATATTTAGACGATAATACTTAAACAGCTTGACATTATCTACTAATTCCCCTCGGAGTTCCTCGTTAAATTTCTATTACAATCTCCTCGTTTCTCACACATTTATACTATCGTCCAACTAACACATTCCCGACAGATAAAAAGCTTGGCAATATGACACCAACACTATTTCTTCCTACACGAAAATAAATGGCAACAAAGTTCAGTTATTAAAAGAAGACTTATTACACTTTTATTACAATCTCCCCAGTTTCCCATACATTATTGCTATCGTGCAATTAACACATTTATGGCAGATAAAAAGGTGGAATAACGCCAATGTAACACCCATAAAAATATAACACCAACACTATTTCTTGATACAGGAGAATAAATGGCAAAGTCCAACGTTTAAACGAACACAATGTCAAACTATTATAACGATAACAAAACTACATTAATTATTCCACGCGTATAAAATACCAATAATAGAATTACAAATATTTCACACTTATGGAATAATAATGGAATTATTATTTTAATGATAATTCCATGTAAAACTAATACTAACACATGCCTGTTCAGTTAAAACAGTTGCCAAATGCATTAAGTGGTGAATAATCGGCGATAGTCCGAAGAATGCAAGATATAAATGACAGTTCACAATTGGCCGTCAAGCTTGACTATTCTCAGCAAGAGTTGGTTCGCTGGCGATGCGAAATCGGATCGTGCAACTCTTATAATTACTACTGAGAGCGCGGAACGAAGAACTTGGCAGCACTGATCGAGGATTGATGGTCGGCCTCGCATAGTATCGGCATTCGAATGTGATCAGCGTTGCATTCGGAGGAGTAATCATTGTGGGCGGCTGAGAGTGGCAGTGCGCTTACTGAGAAAGTGAGTCACGAGAGAAGTAGGCCTAGCTGCATTCGCCGGAGGTACACACATAGTAGTGCACTCTCCTTTCCGCCTCGACTCACGATAAGATAGCAAAGCCGTTGGAAATTGTCAAGGTTTCTAGTATTGCAGTACGCGATTTTCTGTCATTCCGCTCGGACATACCCTCCAGAGTCATTGACAGATCGAACTGGTGCATTTAGTTCAGTTAAAGTTAGTTTATTTTATTATTCTTGTGATAAGAAGAATTTGGAATTTGTCTGAGGCAAAAGGTATGTGAATCCTTCGTTTTATAATTTGTTATATTTAGTTTGTGATAATTGTAGGATGTTTGAATGGAATAATTAATACTAGAAGTTAGAATAATTGTGTATGCAAAGGACAGGTTTGGTATTATTTCCTCGCACGTGTGTTTTCCCTGCTTTGATATTGTTATCGCTTTCTTTCCCCTCTTTTCATTAACGGGCTCGCCAGAAGAATTAATAGCGCAGTTGCGCCTGCTAATAACTCTCCCTCGATTAATTATTCAGTGTCGAACGATCGTGTGAGTTAGTTGCTAGCAGCTGAGGAATTACAATGCAGCGAAAGGAAGCGCACATAATTGCGACGCTCTCTCTGTTCGTGTCGATTAGAATTGAAATGTGAAGGTGCGAGAGAAAAATGTACGATTTTTCCTTATTTTGCAGAGGAGAGGAGATGGAGTCGATCAACGTCAGCAAGGAGATTTTGGAGAAAGCGTTGCGTTCCGCCACCGGAAGGAAAGACGTCGAAGTTGTATCGGCGACGATCTTCTTCCCAAATCGACGAGGTGTCAATTACCTGAGTGATCTGTTTAAAGTGACTGCGAGGTACACTTTCCAGTCGGCGGAGAACGAATCCTCGTATTCTCAGAGCATCGTCGTGAAAACTGAGCCGCTCACAGTGAAAAGTGCCTTGGAGATCGTGCAAGAACAAGAGCTCTTTTTCACGGAGTTGCGCGTTTTGCGAGATCTTTTGCCGAGGATCGAGAAGATCGCTAATTTGCCAATTGGCCCTCGTTTGTGTTACTCCTCGGAGAGTTTGAAAGTGTTGATGATGCAAGATCTGTCGACCAAAGGATTCTACATGAAGGATCGTCAGACAGGACTCTCCTACGAGGATTGTCTCCTCGCGATAGATCGACTAGCCAAAATGCACGCTGGTTCGGTGGCGCTTTTCGAAAAGGTAACTTTCTTATTTCTTAAGTGCACAATTTTTCAATAGATATAAAAAGCCAAGAATCAATCGCACCGAATGTCTTATCGTCGATAACTAATCGAGATATGATTTTCTCGGTAATTCTGTAATAACTGACCCATATGATACTTTTCTCGAGGTTATCAACTTCTCACTCGATTTATCAATGCAGATGCATCGATAATTCCCAAGAGAAAAAGATGAAAAATTCATTTCCAGGAGCCGGAAACGAGTGCTTGGTTCAGGCATCGAGGCATCGCTTCAGCCAAGTGTCCACGACCTTTTCTACGATTCATGGAATTCAGTCTTCTCAACATTAGCGAAGCCGTTTCTAATTGGAGCGACGAGAATATGAAAATCATTGGGGCGAAGCTAAAGAAATTATCGGAGAATGTGATTGCACGTTGCACGGAGGCGTACGAATATGATCCCGAGGAATTTTGCGTATTGAATCATGGCGATTGTTGGACCAATAATATGATGTTCAAAAAGGGAACAAATGGCAAAACGTGCGACGTGCGATTTGTGAGTTTTTTTTTAATTAACTATATTAACACTAGATTTGCGGACTCCGTCAAATTAATGGGTAAAAGAAACCGCGAATTTTCTTTTAAAAGAAATGTCGTTGCAGTTGAAAATAACTTTAAATATATATTCGTTTAATTACACCAATAATTGACAGTATAAATTGGAAAAAAATTACTAGTAATTCTTATTGCAATTTTGTTAATAAAATCCGTCAAGATGACAGATTCCGTAAACCTAGCGTTAATACACCAATTATTACATTCGATTATTAATTATTTATTTTATTTGCAAGGTTGATTATCAAATGGTAACTTACACATCGCCAGCGATAGATCTGTTGTACTTTCTGTACACGTGCCCGGAGATTTCGATAAAGTGCGACAAGGACGAGCACTTCCTCGAGACTTACTTGGAGATTCTCGGGAGGACGATGGAAGCGATCGGTTGCAAGACGAAGCCTCCAACGATGGAACAGCTGCGCCAAGCCATTCACAAGAGACGAATCTACGCGGTCTTCGCTGGCATCATTCTCTACCTGCGAATGATCGCCAACGTCGAGGACACCGAAGACTTCGACTTACTCCTTTGCGAACTTAATGGCGAAACTAAGATGGACGTGTTTAAAAATCCCTGCGCGGTAAAAGCCGCCCGGAAAATGCTCCCTGTCATGGACGCAAGGGGTTACTTAGACTGATGATTAATTAAGATAATAAATGCTTGTGATAATCATTGAAATGTTACCGAATCGCTCCTATTTTTATAGTTTTGTATTCGGAATAAATAACTGTTATTTCCATTAGTACAAATCCTGCCATATAAAATAACGCACGATATAATAATTAATTCAAATACATCCTTCTAATGTTTATCAAAATAAAATTACCGGATCCTTTCTATTTCTATAAATTTGTAATCGAAGTAAACATTCATTATTTCCATTCGTGAGAATTCCTGTCATATAAAACCAGCGCCGAAAATAATGAATTAAAACACCAAATCCCTCCCATTTTTCAAATTTCGTATTCAAAGAAAATCTCAACTGTCGCGAATCTTATTTGGTGGTGAGTTGAATTGACCTTGAGCGAGGGGGAGCGTATATCGAAGAGAGTCAAAGTGATGTAAAGATGGTAGCTGCTGCGGCGGTAAGTAAAGTGCGGTGGGATTCTCGGGTGAGGTGGAGGGAAGTTCTCTGGTCGGCTGGAACTTTCGAAAGCGAGGATGAGCGGCGTTCGGTCGCGTCCTTGGCCAGCCAGTAGCAATTGATTTATTGTGGGGCAGTAAAGCACTGGGCTAAAAGGTCCCCGAAAGAGCATCGCCTCGGTAACCTACATCGTGAACAGAGAAATTGTTGTGGCAAGCCTCGATGGGGTGCTGAGGTGTCTCGAGGATCTCGCTGGCTCCTTCGAAGGAACCCTGGAGAAACTCGGCCGAGAGAAGTCATCAAGCAAGCAACGAGAGAGAGAGACAGAATCCCTTTTGCTCCTCTTAATACTTCCACTGACCCGCAAGTTTCACTCTCTTTCTCTCTCTTCTGCGAGCTTTGTGGCTCTGCTCTTCTCTTTGTGCTCTGTGTCTGCTGACTTTTCCTCTCCCTCGCCAGTTTCCTTTCTCCTTCTCGGTGACCTGCAAAAATTTATGCACTCCGCCACTCTTCTTGCCCGGCCAGGCATTCGTAAATCACGGCTAGCACAGTTCAGCTTGTTGGACTCTCGCTGGCGGGCAGCGAGATCGACAAATTCCGGTAGCCGATTCCTCGGTTCTCCGCACGAGCCGAGACACAGAAGAGACGATGAACAAACGGCTCTCCCTGAGAAACATGAGGGTGGCTCGAGAGAGAGAGAGAAAGAGAGAGAGAGACGCCGAGGATAATGGAGAAACTGGGCACCCGTGAAGTATCCGGGTTACTCGGTCGTCAATGCCAGAAAATTCCGGTAGCAGCCTCCGATTAGTCACGAATCAGAGCTCGAAAGGGAAATTTAGCTCGAAAGGGGATTCCTCTTTCCTTGGCCGAGTTCCGCTCTCTTATTTTACTACTCTCTCTCTACCATCGATTCTTCTTCCAGTCGCATTCTAATAAAGATGCTGCAGAAATTGCTATTCTATTGTATTTTCTGCTGTACTTTCATTATAATTGAATTAGACATTTCAGAGATTACGCACAAATAATTCTGTATTTTTATATATTAAAGTACAGATTTTGTATTTAATATATGGCGAAATTAAAGATAGATTTACTTGAATTAGTAATCTCAAAGATTACGAATAAGATAATTCTGTATTTTTAAATATTAAAGTATGAATTTCGTATTTAGTGTGTTAAATTAAAGATCGATTGGACGAGTCGAATTGAGGGATGTTAAGAATGGAGAATACGAGGGCGAGGCTGCTCGATAAAAAAGATCGAGGCAGTGAAAGAAGAGGAGAAGGAAGCCTTCTCGAATTCTAGGCCGGGGCAACCAACTAATCCGGCGATTTTTCAGGTGTTCAGATTTAATACGCGTTTCCACGTCGTATCCGTCAATGTCTTCTCCGGTGAATGACTCCCTCGGCTTCCCAAGGAACTCCAATCCTGAGAATCCTGGGAGCGGCTTCCCAACGCGACGGAATTGATAAATTTCGACAGCACACAATGTTGTCTTTCTTTTTTTGTCGAGTGACGCCGAATTCTGTGCACCGCCGTCCACGATAAATGCAGTTCTCCTTTCTTGAAAGTAGTGTCGAAGGGTTGCGGGATTAAGTACGAAAAGTGAGGGTGAAAGGTGTGAGGCGAGGGAAAAATTCGTCTTGGCCTTTAGCAGCGAGGATAATAGTCGTATGGATCGGATCGCCTCCTTTGACAACCGAGTACTCCACTTAATCTCCGTGTTCCTTCACGACATGTGTATTCTCTGTTCCAGTATTACTCACATCTCTCACTATTCACAATTCGAAAGGGAATTGCCAGGAAATCTTCATGGTTGCCCATAAAAATTAGAAGAAATTATAATTTAGATTCTGTAATAATTCGAAACCCCCTTTATTTAATTATTCTTTTTTATTTCTAATGATATTCAATGGGAATTAGTAGTGGAAATGTTTGTAGTTGCCCATAAAAATTAGAAGACACGGTTTATATTATTTACAACCCTAAATATATTTCTAAAATTCCACTATTGTATAAGAGACGAATAATAGAAATTCTAAATTGATCCAAATAAATATTAATCGTGGCCACTGTCTGCAATCCACTGGGATTGTCGATGTGAGAGTTTCTCGCGTTGGTTGAAAGAGAAGTGTGGGTGAATTGAAATGTGTTAGGGCACGAGCGAAAGAAGAAGGCACTTATCGGTGTATTATCCGGTAGCCGGAGCGACTCATACGGGCGTATTTACACCAGTGGTCCAGCGCAATTCCAGTCTGGCTGCGTGTAAATACGGACGTGTCATTGGACAACAATATACCCGTGGGAGCCGATATATCCCCGCCGGTGTCAACAAACATGTTCCGTCGAAGCTTTTGGCTGGTTAAATTATTGCTAAATACCGGCCGCGCCGACGGATGTCAAGATGCGGGCGCTCGCTCGCTCGTGGGATCCACCTTTAATGACGATCCACACCACGTGAAATGGAACTATTTCATTGTCCGATTAACTGTATTGGGTTTTCCGAAAATAATCCATCCTCCCTGCTTTTGTACTAATGACTGCTATTTCGGTGAGTCGTCTTTCAGACCCAATTTAATCATTTCTGTTGTGTATTATGACTGATTAATGCTTTGTGATTTTTATATATTATTTTTATTCATGGTGACTTTCCAAATTCGAAAAAGCACCCCTTCACTGCTTTGATATTAATAATTGCTATTTTTCTGAGTGGTCTTACAATTTAAAATAATTTTTATTGAATATTACCACTGATTAATTATTTGTTATATTTATAAGAATAAGAATATAATGAACTACGAATTTATGTACTGGTTTTCCAAATGTCCAATATATTATGGCTGACATCTGCGACACATGGGGAAGGGAAACAGGGAGGGAAGTGGAGCAGTGCTCGACTTACGCAATTCGATCGAAGCAAGCGGAAAGGTTGGTCATCTGTTGGCAATATTTATGGGGGCAATCGGCGATAAACCGACAGAGAATCGACAGTAGAGTAGGAATATTGCAGTGGGTTCCACGGTGGTTCTACGATGTTTTGGGAATCTGTGGCTGCACTCGCATTCAAAGTGCGACCGAGTGCCGAGGGCATCGTATATTCCATCTTCGGCGGAGTTTGGGTCAGTTTGCCATGGGACAGAGGTCATAAATCATACGCCACGGATTTATGGGTCAATTCCCTTGGTACACCATCGCCGGCACCAAGGTAAGTACTACGCTTTCACTTCACCAGCTTCACTTCTTCTTCTTTCAACTCCACCGAACACTCCGAATGTCCACTACACCGTTTCGAGACCCCGCACACTTTCTTTTCCCACCCCTCGAGCAATCTACCACATTGTCTGCCACACCAGCAGTCTGGTTTCCACTGAATGACCGGAAGCACAACTGCATCCGAAATTACCCCAATCCCCGCGAAAACCGAGGCATTCACAACATCACTTTGCCTGCAAATTCACTTCGCCCTCTTTCGAAATGAGTTCAATGACCAAGTCTTCTTGTAATATATATTATTAATGTAATATAAATTAACACGTTCCGTCCCAAGTATATTATTTATGGTAGATGCTGATATATTTATTTACTGCACGAAAAATATATATTTTCTGACAAATTTAAGTCCGTTAAATATATTTCTGCCAAAAGAATGTCTGATAAAAATATTCTGTGATAATATATCGTGTTAAAATAATATTTACAATGCATTCACAATCATAAATCACGAAATATTTCCCGAATAATAAACTTGCAAGATTTATGAAGGTCACCTTGAATGACTAGCTTTTAATACCAGCAATATAATTTAGCTAATACACTTCTGGAGGAGTCAGTGATTGCTAATTAGGGGAGGAAAGAAAGGCGAAGGAAATGAGCAGGTATTCGAATGGAATAGGAATGAGGATCGATCGTTGGAAAATGGGGCTAACATGATTTGCGAGCAGTGATTTGAAGGCGAGTGGCAGAAGCCAAATGCGATTACGATCGCAGAGGGCGATCGACAGCGGGGTGTCTCTCTGTGTGTGTGTGTATCATAATAAACCAGGAGGCCGCTGCTTTCAGGACTCACGTAGCGCGACACGTGGCAAATCGTGCTTGGATGCAAGACTGATATCGTTGTATCATTCACTGACACGTGACTCTCACTTCATAAACGTATATTATACCAGTCGCAGCTTGTCGCCTTGCTCTTTCACCCCTTCAAGTAATTCCAAGTTAAGAATTATTCAATGAAATCGACTTGCAATATCCAAAACAATTTTCTAATTCACCAAAGATTTATGTAATGAGAAATTTCACTTTAAAAAAATTGAAACCTAAATTAAAATCGACTTATAACACCCAAAAAATTATTTACAAATTGTATTTAAATTATAAATCCATCGATTTCCCTTAGAAAATTGTTTGATTCACCGAATATTTATTAAACGACAAATTTCGCCATGAAAGAATTAAATCCAGCCTCGACGAAGTAGGAACCCCTAAAACTTTGGGTCCAACTAGCGAAGCATTTGCGCTGGAACTCGGTTCGTAAACTAGCGGGGGAAAGTGGATCAACATACTTGAATTGTGAGGGCAACTGTAGTTGGGGTATGAGTGTGAGAGTATATTAAAGGGGGTGGGAGAAAGAGAAAGACAGAGAAAGACAGAGAGGGAGGAGTGAGACATTGGCGATTGTGTGTCCTCGTACGTGTCTCGCGAGGGTGTCAATTTGTCCAGCTCGAGGTGTCCGGCTCGTCCCTGTTTGTTTCCAGGAGAGCTTTATTTGCAGCACACAAGGGCCACTAACCAGAGCGAGCGAGCGAGCGAGCGAGGACAGCCGAAGCGGAGAGTTGGGGCGGCGGCGGCGGTCCGCGCGAAGCAGAGCTTGGAAAAGTGGACGCCTCGCGTTATAACGACGTCCTGATGCCAGCTTCTTGTTTCAGGGAGGAAAAAAAGGCCGGTAACGAGGCGAGACAAGCGTTGAAACAGCTGTTTCACAAAAGCTTCCCTCGCCGAGGAAACGGGAACGCTCGCGCGCCCTCTCCATCTCTCTCCTTGTCGAAAACAATTCTCACGCTTTGTTTTGCCCGCAAAAAGAGAATTATGTAAATATAACCATCGTATCAGTTTCTAGGTTTAATTAAACATTCAATTCTTACGAGAATCAAAATAATTTTAGTATAAATTTATTCAATTTAGAATAACGAAATATATTTAATTTATATAATTAAAATTTATCGGTTTCATTTATTATTATCGTATGTAATATATAAATATATAAATACCACCTTTCTCTCATTTTATTATTGCGATCTTAAATAATCACGATCAATAATAAATACAGAGTGAAATAAATTAATTATACAACCGCGAGATTATTGTTGATTTTTTAACGCGTACGACAAACGCATTGAGACAAACGGTCATCCCGACAGTCATCGATGAAGAATGGCGCAGGGGTGACAGGGAACAATCGTCGGGTGGATGAAGTCGTACACTCCTCGAGTTTGTTTCGGAAGCCGCAAAGAGACAAATCATTCGGTCCAGCCGGGAGAGCCGACGAGTGAACACAGAGGGGGGGTTGTTGGGGACACGTGCGAGTGTTGCGAGTAGATGCAGCGAGAACGGGGCACGAGAGCCCAACAACAAGGGTGAGAACACCCAGCAACCCCGAAGAGAGATGTGACATTCGGATTATTCGATTCCCAAGCTTTCGCACCAGATATTTCTCTCTCGGAATCGATCATTTTCTTCTACTAATTGCAATAGTCGATTTTTGTATTTTTCATTTCTAATAAGATTATTAAAGTCGGCTAAAAAAGGGTGCTTGGCAAAACTGATACACTAATTGGGCTGGAAAAGATTGTGCAAGTACCTTTCAACCCCCTAAACAAAACCCTGTAATATTTCTTTAAAATTCGCCTTGGTTATCAAGAAGAAAAATAACAAAGATTGCAAAGTAAGATGTTTACTTAAATACTTGAATAATATTATTTATCAGGGTTTCGTTTAGAGGGTCGAAACATACTACCACAATTTTTCCCAGCACAATTGGTGTTTCAGTTCTGGCAAGCAGCCCTCGCAGGACTATTAGAATCAGTAATATGATTTGAAATGAGCGCTGTTGTCATTAGAAGATCGATTTACGAGGAGGAAAGTGGGAGCTGAAAGGAATCGGATAACAAATCGTACATCATCTGTGTCTCTGGCTTGATGCTGGGCCCACTTCTTGTTTCGAGAAGCGTCATATAACCCACTCGCCCCCTGCCGAGCTTCTGCGAGGAGTCTCTCACCCTCTTTTTCACGAAGAGACACATCATTCTTCCGAGACTCCTACTTCGCTAGACTGCTCGGTGCCCGGACACTTGTTACGTCTTACTTGGAAACTTCGTGGGAGCGGATTGCTCCAGTACTCCAATTACCAAATTCTCAAAACGAAATATCTAGAATATATCATACTATTGAAATGTTAAATATACACATTTAATAAAGGATCATAACAAAATTGAACCGATAATTGCAATGTTTATTATTTTAAAAGAGAATTTCTAATAATATATCAGATGAACTTCAAAGGAATTATACTATTTAAATCAATACAGCACTTGCATATAATAAATAGTAACATTTAATAAAGGATTATAAAAAAATCGAACTAATAATTGCAAGGACTATTATTTCAAATGAGAATCTCTAATAACATCGTATCAGATAAAATTCAAAGGAGCGGAGAAACTGAAAGAGGCTGTTTCGTTATGAGAAAGTGCAGGATTGGAGAACGCGAGGCATGTGGACGGTTTCCATGGTGTTGTTTTCGAGGGGGTGGGAAAGAGGGGGTTGGAGGGAACGAGGAATCCCGGTCTCACCGCGATTGCTGTAACAGCATCGGGCTGACGGGAGACGCGCGTATCGGTAATGTAACCAATCACGAAGCCGGGACGACGCGGCTCTGCCCGGTTATAAAGCGAGGCACGGCAGCAGCAGCAGCAACGGCGGCGGCGGCGTCGTCGTCGTCGTCGAGCTGGCATCCAGCAACCCTCGACTGCGCCGTCCGCTGCTACCCGCTTTGGTTTGGGTGTCGGCTTCCTCGTAACGAGGAGTTTAATGACATCGTCGACGTCCACGTCGGACACGTGGACACGCGCTCCTATCCGCCACCACCACCACCACCACCGCCGCCGCCACCCCTCGTTTCATCCCCCTCCTCTGCTTTATGTCCTACACGTTCGCCAGGCAGTTCTACCGGTATTTTGATATGTCTACGGTGGACCCAGGTACACCCTGGAATACCACTGGACTCGCCTGCTAACTAGAATCCTTCCAGTTTCAATCCTGGTGGATTGTGGATGTTGGAGGAAGTTCAATGTTCATATTATGGAATGGTTTTTTATTTTTTATCTGTGTCACTTCTTTCTTGATGCAAAAAAACGTTCCTCACCAAATTTCAGTCCCGGAAAAGGTCGACAAGTACCAAAAACATGGAAAAAACCATTGAAATCAACTTTTCAGGATCGGTTTTCCATGTGTTTTTGGTCGAATTCCGGTATTTCCCCCGCAACATTTATGTTTTTTTTCCGTCTTGAGACACGAGGAATCGAAAAATCAAGCGTTCGTTCCAGTCCCAGAACCTTCGAAAAATCGAAAATTTTTGAAGGGGTATGCCTTAAAAAATTTGCGAAAAAATTAATTTTGAGCTAGGGCTCTGGAATTTTTACTACTTCTTCCTCGATGCAAAAAAACACTTTCTACAAAATTTCAGCCCCGGGAAAGGCCGAGAAGATAAAAAAACATAGGGAAAACCGTCGAAATGAAATATTCCAGATCGGTTTTCCATGTGTTTTAGGTAGAATTCCGGCATTTCCCCCACAACATTTATGTTTTTTATCCGTTTTGAGACACGAGCAATCGAAAAATCAAGCGTTCGTCCCGGTCCCAGAACCTTCGAAAAATCGAAAAATTTTGAAGGGGTATGCCTTAAAAAATATGCGAAAAAATGAATTTTGAGCTAGGGCCCTGGAATTTTTACTGCTTCTTCCTCGATGCAAAAAAACATTCCCTGCCAAGTTTCAGCCCCGGAAAAGGTCGGGAAGATAAAAAAACATAGGAAAAACCATCGAAACTAAATATTCCAGATCGGTTTTCCACGTGTTTTAGGTACAATTCCGGCATTTCCCCCACAACATTTATGTTTTTTATCCGTTTTGAGACACGAGCAATCGAAAAATCAAGCGTTCGTCCCGGTCCCGAGACCTTCGAAAAATCGAAAATTTTTGAAGGGGTATGCCTTAAAAAATTTGCGAAAAAATGAATTTTGAGCTAGGGCCCTGGAATTTTTTCTACTTTTTCCTCGATGCAAAAAAACACTTTCTACAAAATTTCAGCCCCGGGAAAGGTCAGGAAGTATAAAAAACATGGCATAAACCGTTGAAATGAAATATTCAAGATCGGTTTTCCATGTGTTTTAGGTCGAATTCCGGCATTTCCCCCACAACATTTATGTTTTTTATCCGTGTTGAGACACGAGCAATCGAAAAATCAAGCGTTCGTCCCGGTCTCAGAACCTTCGAAAAATCGAAAATTTTTGAAGGGGTATGCCTTAAAAAATTTGCGAAAAAATGAATTTTGGGCTAGGGCTCTGGAATTTTTTCTCCTTTTTCCTCGATGCAAAAAAACATTCGCCACCAAATTCCAGCCCCGGAAAAGGTCGGGAAGTCATGAAAACATAGGAAAAACCCGTCTAAATCAGACAAAGTTGCCTATTCAGGAGAGCTTTTCCACCTGTTTTCGATACAATTCCGGCATTTCTACCACTGGTTTCATATTTTCTATTCATTCTGACACTCAAACAATAAAAAAATCCTACCGACTGCGATTTCCAGTGATTTAATCAACCACTTATCGAACGCTCCCATTCTTTCCACCACTGTTTACCATAGCTTTGTTTCTTCAATGACCATATTTTTACACGAGCGAAGGTTCTTCCCCCCGCACGGGATTGTCATATGACTAATCTGATAATATTTGCTCGTAGCGATGTGTCATTGAACGGCATCGGCGTCGGCGTCGGCGTCGTCGGCGTCGGAGGAGAGAGAGGAAGAGGAAGACACGTGTCGCCGGTACCCCGCGGTTAAAACAGTAAAAAGATGAGCGAGCGGCACGCGACTCTTACGCAGCTAACAAATAGAGAGTTGGCGAGTGTGTAGCGAGCGAGAGAGGAGGCTCAGGATACGAGCCAATGATGCGTGCTCGTCCAAGTCGTTAGCATCCAACAGCGGTGCCCTGTTATTTTAACATTAAACCCGCCAGCGTCCACCTCTCCTCCATCCGCTGCCACCATCGCCGTCAGCGCCCCCCTCGCCGCGAGCAAGCACGAAACTGTCCGAGTGTCCTCTCTTTTTTCATGCTTCGGCGAACCTACGATAATCACGTTAATTGTCCTGGAAAAAAGGGGGATGATGCGTGGATCTCAATTTTGTTTCCCTCTGGGAACGTTTTCACTGCCACCAGCAACCCCCGCCCTTCCCCTCCCACCCGCCGCCGCTTTTATTCCTACGATACTCGCAATTATTGTGTAGTTTCCGAGCCTTTTAACGAAGAGACTTTATAATGGCATGAACTTGTTTTCCAAATGCCTAATATATTATCATCGATATCTGCAATATACTTCATCAATTATTTTATATTGATAACTGCCATTTGTCTGACTGATCTTCCAAACATAATTTAAAATAATTTATATTGTATACTAGGACTGATTCATTATTTCTAATTTTTATTTATATATAAGAATAACATTATATTGAATTATTGATTTATATGTCGGTTGATAAATGTCTGACATAATACAAAGGACAACTGGAGCAGTCAGCAGGAAGCCCCCTCTGCTTTTATTCCAACGATACTCGCAATTATCGCTTAGTTTCGGAGTCTTTTAATGAAGAGACTTTCTAATGGTGCCAACTTGTTCGTCGATAAGAGGTGGGAGAGAGAAAGAGAGAGGGAGAGAGAGATGGGGGGACGTGGGAAAGAGTTATATTGTTATCGTTGGGTGAAACATATCAATTGGAGGAGGGAGAGCGAGGCGGTCGGTGCTCCGATTGCTTTAACGACTCTCTGACCACCCGTCGTTCTTCTGGTGGGCGCGCTACGTGTTAATGGGAATTTTAAAGGCCATTCCCGGCAACATTCTCTACTCTAAAACACCGTGAAACGAGCATTTACTTCTTCTTCTCCTTCTTCTTCGATTTTTTTCCCCCGTTTTTTCTTCTTTCTTGCGCGCCGCGCCACCAAAAAGTCATTTTTACGACTCCCGGTTATACTGTTTCCGCTCGTTCATTTCACAGATAGTTGGCCGATTGTTGTATTCGTCGAATGATTCGAAAGGCTGTTTGTTTATTGGCTCGCTAAAGTCGAGGGAGAAAAAATCCTGCTGGAAAAGCCGTTCTTGGTCACATGGGAAATCTGTGAAATTCTTCGAGCTTCAACTATCGTCCTTTAACAATGTGTTAATCCTTCGACCTTTTACGACTTACTTTCCGTACACTTCTCGGCCGTTTACGAGCAGCGCGCTCACCCGATTCCCCAATAAATCACCATTTATTCCTCGGCTCTCGGGAAATCGATCGTAAAATTTGATCCGCCGCTCCAAAGCAACAAGCGCGCCTCGGCAAAAAATGTTTTCGGGGCACGCACGCGGACATCGGGAAACATTTCAGCTTGAGCATCGATTTTAGGTTTAGCCATCCCTTAAATCCAGAAGACTAATCTGGCAGACCATACATTAAACTTTTATTGTATATTTATTTTATTTTAATTACTAATTTGTTGAATTATTGAATTTTCTTTCAGTAGACCAGTAAATATATAAAAATATGTATTAAATTTTAACTGCCACTAATTTAATACACACCTTTACACATTTATTCGTCAATTTAAAAAGACTTAAATTATTCAACACATCAGTAAACAAACTAAAACAAATTTAAATAGTATCAGTCAATCTACCATTAATCTGCAATCTGCCAATCAATTTCATAGACACTTTTATTCAGAACTAAAATTCTCATTGAAGTTTACATTGTATGGAAGGGAAAAAGAGTGGGTGCTTTGGCAAAGGTGTTCCTTAAAAGGAGGGTGAAAAACGAGAGAGAGAGAGAAGGTGCCTGGCAGGATTCGCGTGTCATGAACACTGGAAAAGGTTGTCCAGGTTGAAAGTGCGCCGAGTCACGTACGATGATCGGCGGGCCGAAGGATTACATGTACTATTTGAAGCTGTTGGGGAAAAAAAGCGGCTCGGTTGAAAAGCTCGTTAGAGTGTGCTTTCCTTCGGGCGAGGAAGGTTTGTTGTGCGCCGGTCTGTTGGAGAGCAGGTGAGCCAGCATCCGTTTTGTCGCAGATCGTCGACGAGAGGAGGACAGATTTTGCGTCATATAATGGGGCGCGCGCCGTTTCTGCCTCTTCCATTCTTACAAACTGACCAATTTCGTTGCTTCTTCGCTGCCCACCTTGCCAGCCTTTTGAGAGAAGCGTGCCGCGCCCAGCAAAGCATCACCAGGAACTCGTTAAAATCGTCTTTGAGATCTTCCTCGAGGAAATTAAGTGGTGCCAGGTGATGCTCCTGCACTTTGTCGCTTCTCAATTCGATCTCGATTCTCCACTTCCTCGACCACTGCTACTTTTTCAAAGCAATCCTGTTCAGGTTCCTTCTATTTGCTTCGAATTCCTTTTTCTTTCCAGCCTGCTCTGATTTTTTCGTGTTTTCTATTTATATTCCACTTGAATTCAAAGTGTCAATTAAATAATAATAAAAACCAGATGATACCTTTGAAAAATAACAGAAATAAATTAGAAATAACAATCTTCAAAGGCAGGAGAAACACCCAATGGGATTCGAAGCTCAATTATTTCCTCGAAAGCGTAAGAATCGAATCCCCAAATGATCTGGTCGATTGAATTAGATTGGATTGGGATGATTATCGTGAAATTGGTGCGTATCAGGCTTGGAGGAAGGTGGAATTGGATTTGGAGGAGTGAAAATAGAGGTCTGTTGGGTTGGGTATTTGGAGGACGGATTCACGTGGCGAGGCATCTGTCGGACAACTTAACAGCTATCCTCCCCTGCTTCTCCACCCCCTTCTCCTCTCACCACTATGTTGCACTGCGGGGTGATACACGCCTGAGACACCCCGCGGCTCTTTCTTCCAGCGCTTTTTTCCGCCCCGCTTTCCGCCTGCTCGACAAATGGGGCGGCAACCAGGCCCACAATCACCAACACCACACTCGCGCACTCCAGTAACGAGCAATGCCCTTTCCAAATTGTTCACTATTTACGCATGTTTTCTAACGAGAGCTTCGATGACTCAGACTTCCTTTATTTAGTCATTCATTTTTGTAATATTAAAAAGGATTTTAGAATTTTGCGGATGTAAATTATTATTGTGAAGACTCTGGAATTTTTAGATTGGCTGCTTTGATGGAAATTGTTAACTAATTGATTTTACAAATTTTAAAAATGACTAGAATTATTGAGAAGACTTTGAAATAGAAATTACATATTAAAAGTTATTGTAAAATAAATAAATCAGACTTCCATTATTTGCTAACTAATTTTCGTAATATTAAAAACGATTTTAGAACGACGAGTATTTGTAAATAATTATCGAGAGGATTGTGGAATGTTCGTGGTTCCTTTGAGAGGTGAATTGTATATTGAAAGTAACTGGAGGATAAATAGATGGAAGAAGATTCGTGGAAGTATGTATGTGTGTTGGAGGAGTCCCAAAAGTTTTCACGGGCTCTCGGCGTGTCGGGTGCGTCCGGACGATTTCAGTGGGCGCGCGCGCGCGCGAGCGCGTTCTCTCTCTATTTAGCGCTTGTTAGCGTCGACAATACGGCGCCGCAGCTGATCCCCCTAACGAGGCCGATGCTTGCATTATGCGAGGGTGGCTGTAAGCTCACCTCATAGCTTGTCCGAGCAGCGTAAGCATCCGAGGAGCAGCCTGTCAACCCATTAAACTGCCACCAAAACTTCCCTCTGACTATACTATATCTACACACCCTCACACACCCCACCAACACACACACAGTTGTACTCTCTCAGTGCAAATATTGCTCGCTTGGAATTCCTCCAATTCACGTTCAAATATTTTCCACTTCCAATCATTTTAATTCTCCAATAGTAATTTAATAATATTGTTGTAAATTTCTAGATATCTTAAAATAAGGGATGATTCAATTGAATTGTTTGACAACAAGAAGACTGTTCTTTAATCTTTTGGAAGTTCTCTCGTGATTAATTGATACGATTTATAAAAATGTTGTATCTTTCATCTTTCGCTCGAGTTCACCTTGAATTGTTGGCACGCGAGCGCGCGAGCGCGCGTTTCCCAGTGTTATTGCCAGTGCTCGACGAGTGCCAGGTTTCGATGGAAAAAAGCGGGTGTCGAGGGATTTCCATGCAGCCAGCAAACACGCGGAATGATTAATCCATGATTGGATCCGTATGGCAATTAGTCGCAGCGTAAAAACAGATCGCCTCGTGGAAAGAGCGATCTCGTTTCGAGAACGATATGTTTCCGTCCGAGCCGGGGAATTGACTTGTACAAACTAATTAGTCTCCTCGACGGGGCGAATAGTGTACGCGCGATATTTATAACGAGACTTGTTTGCTTAAAGAGAGAAAGATCCTCCTTTTATTTCGACGTATGCTGCCTCGCGCTGCCCACTTAATCAGCTGCTATTCCCCTCAAGTTTCTAAGGACGTGCACTTGACGCCACTGAGATCACCAACTTGAATTTATTTTCCATAAACCCTTGACCAGTTTTGCCTTAAGAACACAAACCGATTTTATACCAACTGTCATTGATAAATCCTGTTTAATTATTCAACTATTCAAGTAGAAGATTGAAATGATATTATTTTATAATTTACACAAGTTGTGTGTGATTAGAATAATTTTAATTTATTTAGAATGATATTTGAAAGGTTGAATTCTGTTATATTTATTGAATCTTTCAGCAGTAATTCCTGTCTGTAGGACTATAATTATCAGCAGCTGTAAGAGGAAAGCTGTAAAGGGTTAATGGGAATTACGAGGAGCGTGGAACTCCTGTTCTCTAGGAGGATGATCCTGGCTGATGTATCACCAGGATCCTAAGAAGGCCATTTGTATGGGGGAAGATGGGAGCGTCTCGTTTTCCGAAGCAAGGTGGAATATGTCGTTCCGGTTGGCCTCGTAGATCCAAGGGGATTTGTCGACTCCTCCGACGAAATGTAAAACATACTCGTTTAGTCTTGTTATATATTGGTTCCGGTCTGCTCCACTTCTCCATAAGAGCATTCGCTATCTTTCCTTGGAAGAATCTCTTAAGTAAGATGACTTATTCCAATTCATTTCCTTCCTAGAGAGAATTTTTCTCTCCAATTCCAAGATGTTCGTTTTGGTTCTCGTACGAAGGTTATTATAGGAAATGTTTCTTCTTGATATCATTCTTCCAAGAATGATATGTTGATCGTAAACTCCGTTGAGTGGGATAATTAATAAAGGGCTCGGTGGTATTGGACTGGGGATTGGTTCGGTAGCGAGCTGCTATAAATTCGACTTATGTAGATCTGTGTGCCGGGGATATGCCTTGTCGACAGGATGTTAAACACGCCGGGGACACGCGCTTTATGTATTGGTTCCGGTTTTTAAGCCGGCTACTTTTTCCGAGGATTGAACGACTTTGGAAACGATATTCGGTCCTCCGCGTAGGAAAGTAGGACTGGTTATTTATTGCTAGTGGTTTCTAATGCGGCTTCTCGCCAGCCCTCCCTCGCCTTCTCTTCCTCCTTGGAAGCGACACGCTTCGACTAAAAGTAGCTGTTCGCCCTAATAGTATTTCTAGAGAAACGGAATGTTCGCCGCTCGGTGGGAAGATCCTGTGTTCTCTGGTGATAATTGACTTTGGGAGAAACTGTGTCAACTTGTTTATCGAGTGTTATACTGAAAATGCTGAATTATGAAGAATTGAAGACCTCAGAAATTTGTGAAAAAATAAATTTTGAGCTAAGGCACTGGAATTTTTATCACTTCTTCCTTGATGCAAGAAAACATTATCCACCAAGTTTCAACCCCGGAAAATGTCGGGAAGTATCAAAAACATGGGAAAAACCGTCAGAATTGGACGAAATTAATTATTTACGATCGGTTTTCCATGTGTTTTTGGTCAAATTCCGGCACTTTGGCTACTGGTTTCATGTTTTCTATCCGTTTTGAGACACGAGCAATCGAAAAATCAAGCGTTCGTCCCGGTCCCAGAACCTTCGAAAAATCGAAAATTTTTGAAGGGGTATGCCTTAAAAAATTTGCGAAAAAATGAATTTTGGGCTAGGGCTCTGGAATTTTTACTACTTCTTCCTCGATGCAAAAAAACATTCCCCACCAAGTTTCAGCCCCGGGAAAGGTCGGGAAGATAAAAAAACATGGGAAAAACCATTTAAATGAAATATTCCAGATCGGTTTTCCATGTGTTTTCGGTCGAATTCCGGCATTTCCCCCACAACATTTATGTTTTTTATCCATTTTGAGACACGAGCAATCGAAAAATCAAGCGTTCGTCCCGGTCCCAGAACCTTCGAAAAATCGAAAATTTTTGAAGGGGTATGCCTTAAAAAATTTGCGAAAAAATGAATTTTGAGCTAGGGCCCTGGAATTTTTACTACTTCTTCCTCGATGCAAAAAAACATTCCCCACCAAGTTTCAGCCCCGGGAAAGGTCGGGAAGATAAAAAAACATGGGAAAAACCATTTAAATGAAATATTCCAGATCGGTTTTCCATGTGTTTTCGGTCGAATTCCGGCATTTCCCCCACAACATTTATGTTTTTTTTCCGTTTTGAGACACGAGGAACTGAAAAATCAAGCTTTCGTTCCAGTCCCAGAACCTTCGAAAAATCGAAAATTTTTGAAGGGGTATGCCTTAAAAAATTTGCGAAAAAATGAATTTTGAGCTAGGGCTCTGGAATTTTTACCACTTCTTCCTCGATGTAAAAAAACATTCCCCACCAAATTTCAGTCCCGGAAAAACTCGGGAAGTGTGAAAAACATAGAAAAAAACCGTCAAAAACAAGCCAATTTGGTTACTCAGGAGAGCTTTCCACCTGTTTTCGATACAATTCCGGCATTTCTACCACTGTTTTCATATTTTCTATTCGTTTTGATAGTGAAACAATCGATTCATGAACAATTTCAAAAAGTTGGAAAGTTTTGCCAAGTTCCTTCAATTCTTACTTACATCTTTGATAGATTCAGTAGCGCAAAGAATGTCAAAACCAGATTGAAAGCGGTGGCTTTTGAATACCGAATTAAAATTTGTTAGACTGGAAACGTTCAAGAGGGTGATTTTGGAAGTGGCTCCGGTGATGGATGATCGAATGGTCGGCGATGGGGATGGGATCTCAAGCGAGAGTGAAAGAAAGGAGAGCATTGTCAAGGGAGATTTGCATGCGAGCTGCGATCTGAATACGATCTGATTGCTTTTGAATCGGAGGATCTTTCAGACTGGGGAAAAATATCCCACGAGCAGTTGCCACTTTCGAGGACAGTGAACTTTCTCTCTTCTGCTCTTGATTCCAGCCAAGATTTCCTATCTTTCCAAAGATTTCTTTCTTGATCTTGAATAAAACGATACTATTGAAATAAGATCTCTTCTCCAACTCTTTCTTCAAGAAAGCATAACTCTTTAGGAACCTCTCTTGGTTCCATTCTCAAGTTCTTCTTCCGAATTGGATACTCCATCTGGACAAGTAGGAGTAATTCCCGTGCGAGTCAAGTCCTCGGTCATCCGAGAGTCCTGGGAGGCATGAAATCCTGAGGGAAGCTGCTGGGATTGGAATGGGAGGGAAGTGGAGGTGGTGGAAGGGAAATGAAATCGTGGAGCGAGCGCGTGTCAAGTGCGATAATCGAGCTGTCGGCAGGAAGAGGCGTTTCTACCTCCAACAGGCCCTCGATGCGCGATCCTGCTGCGCCAGGATCCCGAAGGACCTCCGCGCGCCCCAGCACCGTTTGTAAACGCTTCTTCCTCCTCAAAGAAGATCCTGGCAAGGAGTTCGCGCAATTCCAGGCTACATGAACACCCTGGAACATGCTGGGATTCTCAATGTCCTTGACCTTACGCCCTGCTGGCAAGGACGAAAGCCGCCGCAAGGAACTCCGGATCTTCTTACGTGAAACTGCCTCTCCATAAACGATGAATACCTCGGACAAATCGCATCCTTTTCCGTCACGCTCTTTCCTACCCCGTAAAATCTACTCTAGTTTATATTACAACAATCCAACAACAAATGAAATATATATCGAACAAATGTCTCTCACTAAAATCCTTTGAATAAATATATTTAAAACATATAAAGCACTTCTAAATACTTGGAAGTTCCTTGAGACATACAAGTTGACAAAGCTGAGTTAAATATTCTTTACCAAATTTGAAATATATTTCAAATAAAAGGCTTTTATTAAAATTCTCAAAGTATTTAAAACATATAAGTAAATTTTCAGAACTTCTAGGTTCCTTAAAATTCCCAAAGGACAACAGGACCAAAAATCAAAGATACAGGTCGGCGCGCGCGCGCGCGCGCGCGACTGAGGTTCACCAAGGCAGTTTCCTGAAAAGCTCGGAAGGGCGACAGACAGATGCACTTCACACGCGATCGGGCGAAGGGCCGGCGAGTTAAATATTCGTTAGGAAGGTTGGAAGGTAGAGAAGAGCGTTATTCATGGAGGAGGGCCACTCGCTGTGGGGCAAGCGGAGGCATCGTTGCTTCCTACTGTGCGAAGGGACTGGGAAAAGGGAAGAGGGAGGAAGAGGAAGTGAGAGGAAGCGTGGTCGTTTCGCGCGGCTCGCTCCGCCACAATGCTGCCCAGGAGGCGACTGATTATCTGGCCAAAATGGACACGGTAAATGTCCGGAATCCTCGTGCCAGGAGCGCGTGTCCTCTCAAGGAGCTCCTGACGTCTCTCTCAGCGTGGTGCCATCCTGGACATCTTCTTCACTCACTCCTCTATCTTCCCCCCCCACCCCTCCTCTAACCTCTGATTCTTCGCATCCCATTTTTTAACTACACTTCCAATCGAGTCCACTTTATTTATTGTATGTTCATGGAATATCTTCTTCATTGACTGATATATTTTTCTTTGGACCACATTTCTTCATTTCACGTCCAATTAAGTCGATTTTATATTGAAAACGAAATTATTTATTGTGAGTTAATGAGACATCTTCACTGACCTATAATTCTTCAAACCCCAATTTTTAATTTCACTTCTAATCAAGTCGATTTAATATTTAACACGGAATTAATTATTGTAAGTTGATAGGAAACCTGGATTTTGAACACTAACACAAAGTTTGTTTCTTTGAAGTCGGAACGAATGCTGTCGGCTTCAAAGAAAATTCTAATTCTCAGGGCTGCCGGTTCTATTAGTATAATTTCGTGCAGATTGCGCTTTCTGGGAGGAAGACTGGACGGTCGGTGTTCGTTGTTAGTCTGGCGTTGCGCCTACTGGAATTAATCAAGCCGCGGGCATCAAAGACACCCGAAAGCTGGCGGGCAAAGTGGTTTGTTTATCAGCGGCGGCGTGGCGGTCTGTGTTTCAATCTTTTTCTTCCTCGAGCGTGGAGGCGAATGCCGCTATTGGCGGGCACTCCTTCTTGGAAAGTGCTCTCTCCTCTCCAATCAGTCTACCAACTGACAGCCACCAGCCCTCCGACTGCCCCGCCGATCATCCATAGCCGCTCCTGTCATTTGTTTTTTCATCCCCGCTCAAATATACTTCGCACTCTCTGTGTTTCCGTTTTCTCTTAATCGTGCTTGCCAACGGCTTCGACGCTACCGCGGATCCCATCGAACTTTGCCAACAGGCGATCAAAGAATATTCAAGCACTAATTTATCAAAGATAAGTTCCTACAATTCTATGATATATTTTTCTATATTTCTATTACAATAACTATTGAAAATTCGAAATATATAATGCTAGATTCAATTATTCTTTAATTCTATTGTAATAATTACTGCAAAATTCGAAAGTATAATTATGATACGAATAGAAATGAAATATCCTATCTTGTTTCGGCGAGCTTTATGAAAAACTGGCAGACATTTGACGAGTGAGGATGATCGGGCGATTGGAAGCAGACACCGAGAGTGGGAATTGGGGGCGCGGGTGCTGGCAGCCGATAAAAAGATGGATGAATGTTATTAGACGGCTGGAAAAGAGGAGCTCGAAGTGAGAAGAAGACACACTAGTCCCTCCCGCGGCGGATCCTCAGCGCTGAGTAAACACCGACGTGGACGTCTAGTTAGTTTACACTTTGTTTTCGGAGATGTTAGCCAAACACGCGCCTCGCTTTGAGGAACCGCCACCACCGAACACACAGCCAAATGTAAACCGCGCCGAGAGAGAGAGAGAGAGAGAGAGAGAGAGAGCAGTTTTTTCCGCCGGATTCCCCTAAGAATCCGATCTGAGTTCCTCTCGGAAACAGAAGAAATCCTCTCTTTTACGTCCTCCAAATATTAAGTCTACTCTTTCGCTTTAATTACTAAATTAGGGACAACGTTGGTTTTTGATTTATTAAAAGTATTGTAAAAGGATTCGATAGTTTGATTAAATTAGTAACAGAAATATTAGTGAATTTGTTATTAATATATTGTGAAGAGAATAACAGGAATTTATAAAGAAAATCGTTTCTTTTATATATTTCGAATATTAAGTCTGTTCTTTCGTTTTAAGAATTTAAGGACCAACTATTGCGAAATAGCTTTACCAAATTAATAACAGAAATATTACTGGATTTATTATTAATATATTATGACAGGGATAAACTTAATTTACAAGATCGCATGATTTGATTAGTGGAAAGATTGCGTGGCACTTGAGGAGGACTCTCAGGGCGAAGGCAGATCCTCCAATAAACCAGTGTCTGCCGTTTATTTACACGTCTTGGCTCTAAGTTACGCCGAGCAGAAAACGCTCGTCGCCGAGCAGCACTCGAACCGGCGGCGCTCGCGGAACAACATCGAGTCTTCACTCTCCGGCGACGTAAATCTTATTTAACGAGATTAGGAGCGCAGTTATGAGCGTCAGTCAGCAATGTGTTCACCGTGGCCGATTAGTTGATTCAGCCATTCATTATTCCATTAACCGGGAGCATTTACAAACAAAGAGAGCGACGCGGTCACGTCGCTCCACCGTAACAGCCCCTTGACGGATTAATACCCGCTTCGATATAAGTCTTGGCGATTTAACTGATTCACCTGCATCCTTCAATCCTCCCTCAATTCTTACCCTGACAGATTTCGACAGCAGTCACTTCGTAAGAGGAATTATGGGAGTTTGATTGTGAATTTGATTAATTTTAATTTTATGTAATATAAACATGCTTCCTCAATTCTTACCCTGACAGATTTAGACAGCAGTCATTTCGTAAGAGGAATTATGGGAGTTTGATTGTGAATTTGATTAATTTTAATTTTATATAATATAAATATGTAGGGATAAGGAAATTTTCAAGTGAAACGATAGAACGAATAAAAGAATTCCACCAATTTCCGATTCATAAACGATATTAAATTAATTATGAACCCGATTGATTCCAATCGTCCATAATATAAAAATAAGGAAATATTCAAGTAAAGCGATACTAACGCAAATAAAAGAATGACTTCCGATTGCCGCAAGTCACGCGACCAAATCACAAAGGAACGATGTTAGCGACGAAAGGAAAAAGGGATTTCGAGGATAGAGAAGAGGATTGAAAGAGGACTTCCTGCTAGATGGTTGAATGGTCCAGCGGGTGACTTGTATGCTCGCTCGGTAGTTTAACGAAGATTGGGTGTCTGGGATGAGGTGGTGGCCGCTCATTCCTTTCCCATTGAGAGAGAACTGGGGCCTCTCTTCCCTTTTCACGGAGGAAGTCACGATAGAGGCACACGTTCCTCGAGAGATTCGCATAGCGGTCATTGTGGCGGCTGGTTTGGCGAGTTCTGCCTCAGGGAAATCCGACAAAACTACGCTGGAGGCCACCGTCGCCGTCGCCGTCGCCGCCGTCGCTCTTTATCCAATCATGCTGGTATTCACGCCTCCGGTAGGAGAGTCGCGCGCGTCCTTTCCTCTCGGTTGCTCGCTCCTTCACACCTCCTCGAATCCATCACCAACGAGTAATGGATACTCTTCCTTCCCTCCGACCACTCTCCTCAACACTCTCCTCTTCTTTCTCCGCCTCTAATTTCCAGGTGCTCCAGCTGCTCGCGTTATGGATGCTGCCGCAACAATTCCGACAGACTAACAATTACCCGCCGGTTTGTGCGCAAGCACCATACGAATTTTAGACCTTCCATTCTATTCTTTGGACACTTTTGTCCTACGAGTTTTGCAAGTAGGAATTCTTGCTGTGTTTATGAAATATAATTAAATGTACAATGTATATTTGCTAAATAAGAAATATACAATGGAATAAATGTGTATTTAGGATAATTGTATAAAATGATATTTAGTATAAATATACTATAATATTTATAAGTATTACTATAAGTTTTATATTATATTATATTACATACCTTCAGTTTACATTTTCATATTGTGTATTTGATAATACTAAATGTATACTTAAACTTATAAATTAAACATATTTATAAATACACACTCAGTATAGTTAAATCCACAATACAAGAATACAAACTAAAAGTATTACAAATGAAGATCCCATTGGAATGGAATGATTTAATGTCTGACTTACGAAAACAAGTGCTTTCTTTGTGAGGAGGCTCTCGAAAGTGTGGCGTGTTCGATTTCGTGGGTAAAGCGAGTCTTCGTAGAAAGAAAACAGAGCGGGCAACACTGCTCCGTTTAGTCGGATGCATCGCGCTTGCTGTGGGAGAATTCGTGTATAAGGAAATGATGAGTGCGCTGCAGTACACAGTGATCTATTGTGCCAGCCGGATGAAGAAAAGCAGAAGCGCATCTCGCTTGATATCGTTCGCACCGTTTATGTCTGTGTGCGTGTGTGTGTGTGTGCGTAGATCGAATTACAAGGCTGTCTGAGAAGCATAAAAAGCCACTCTGCCATTTACTTTCGCGATGCTTACACTGCTCGTTGCAGTTGTGTGCGCTTCATTGTGCAATTGTGGATAAACAAAGCAGAAATAAATAGGCGTGTTTGCATGTAAACAGTGGCTGTTCTCGTTTTTGTTTGTTCAAGCTACTGATTCAATGGGAGTTCAATGACTTAGTGTAAAAAGCTATTCTGGTATTTGCTTTCGCGATGTTTGCATTGTTCGTTGCACTCGTGTGTGCTTTATTGTGCTGTTGTAAAGAGAGACAATATAAATACACGTGTTTGTATGTGAACGGTGTTTATTAATTCGGATTCAATGAGAGTTAATTGGTCTTAGTAGAAAAAGAGTCGTATAAAATTTTGTAACTAGATTTGATAGAGTTATTAAAATGAAAATTGTATTAAAGTTATATTACAGCTAAATATTTCGAATTTCCTTAAATCATTTTGAATGGAGGAAGGGAATGTTTACAAATTAGTATTCTCAAACTCGTCAGCTTGGAATTCGAGGGGATTTTGAGGTGACAGGTCCAGGAAATCCGCGACATTAATCCGTTAATCCCCTTAATCAGATTTGGCCGGATTAAGACGGCGTTTGACCTCGGTGACTAGTGAAACACAGGTAAACCAGTGGAAGACGCGCGTTCGGAATAATCCCCGGAGCAAATGCACTTACTCCGGCTATGAATACTTCTTGGAAAGTGGATCGAATTAAAGTGGACCTCGGCTTTGCCGACCACGTAGCTGTCCTTCCTTCCAACATACAGAGTGCAACACTTCTCTTTTAACATTAACTACTTTTACACGTACAATAATTTATTATTTCCATTACAAATCTAAAAGATAAAAGTTCAAGAAAATTTTGTATATAAAAATTGCCATATTATTTATAATTATCCTTTGGAAAAGTGGAGGATATTTGATTCCAGTGATTCAAAAATAAACGACTCAGCCAGTGCGCGCATATTTATTTCGAGAAAGTCTCGGATGTCGTCTGAGCTTGGAGAATTAATGGTCCGCTATAAATATTGATACCAGCCGATATTCTCAGTCGTGAAGGAGGGAAAAAAGCCTGTCAGAGTATCCTTTTATCGGCGCAACCGAATGCCAATTATCGATGGGATTGCGAAATCGGAGACAGGGCTGTCCAGCTGCCGATTGATCACCGCCACCAACTCGAGAACAGTTTCTAAGGTCAATATTTTTATGCTTCCCTCGGCTTACTTGCCAATTCGAGTGTGCTGCGAGCCCTAATTAAATTGTAAGAGGGTCCTAATAAACCGAGATGGTGTTCAACATCTGATACCACCGATGTAACAGGGGTTCCTCGTCTCTCGGAGGGTTCTCGTGTTGGGGATGAAAGTCTCTCACAATGAAGATGTTACATGATTTACACCTGGACACGCTGTCATTCAATAGAGACTTATTAGGAAGGATAGAAAATCCCTGTCGAATTGTACACCTGTGTACAACTTTATTTGTAATCTTACAAGTACTTTAACACTTTGTATTTCAGCTTAGTGAACCATACAAGAATTTAAGCTTTGTATATAATAAAGAAAATACGTTGTTGCAATAAAATAAAATATTGCTTTGCTATATTATTTAGAACAATTAGACGGTCAATGCAATCTTAAATCCTTTTGTAAATAATTCAAATTCGACTTTGTACAAACGATATATATTTTTTCCTGTCCTGGGGGAAAAAAGGATTAAGTCGAAACTGGAGGGAAACATTTGAGTGTCTGTTTTGAGTGGGCAAAGTCAAGGGCTCGTAAAGCGAGGAATTTTTCCAAGGTAGGATCGCGTTCGGCTGTGATTTTCTATTGCGTGGATATTTTATGTGGCGAAGGTTTACAGCTTTCACAGGTAGCTTCGTAAAATGGCGAGCTTCTATTGCGGTCTGCCAATGGGCCATATATTCGTAGCGCGCGGGGCCCTCTCTTCTGTGGTTTTCGGTGCGGCTGGCCCAGGAAAATGTGCAATATCCGCGCAAGATCGCAGCAGCAGCAGCAACAGCCAAGAAAAGCCGGAAGAGAGAATTTTATGGCTCCGGTCCTGCTCGGTTTATGAGTGGGAAAAAATTTATAAGCCAGGCCCAATCAGGCCCCGAGCACCCTCCCATGACTCGCTTTACCCTCAACCAGAGAGGGGAAAAAAAGCAAGCAGCACACAACAATCTAGCCTTTTCGTGTAATAGCTGTGGCCGCAAAGATTCTCAAGGTTCCCTGTCTCCTTAATGCCCGAAATACTAAGGTCGACAGGGGCGAGAAAAAAATATTCACCTCGACCTCTCTTTTACGAGACAAGCAACTAGAAAAATGTGACGCCGTTATAAAAGTTTTCGCAACTTCCCTGCGACTCGATACACTAAAACACGTATTTATTACGTCCTTAATAAGAAGGTAATTGAAAGACAGCCATGGTGAATTGCAGTGATTATGCTAATCTCTAACGAGTGCTATTTCGAAGGGAAATTTTACGATTGCCAGCAATTAGGCGGAAAGATAATAATGAGCGAGAGACTTTTGTGAGGCTTTGGAGAGTGTCGAATTGACAGGTGAGAGTGTCGAGAGAGAGAGAGAGAGTTTTATTGTTGGGTGCGTCGCATTTCTCGTGAAGCGTTTTGGCCCCGTTGAGATTATTATTACTAAAAGCAAGAGCGTGAGGTTCGGCGGAGCGGAGGCCGATTCTGTGGGCCACACTAGACGCTTAGCCTTGATCGAGTCCATTGGCAGACAAAGCACTGAAAAGAAGAGGCTCGTTGAGGCCAACTAAGGCCGCCTGATTCTAATGCAGCCAACCCGCCACCGCGACAGAAAGCCAATATTTGCACGCACAAAGGATGTATCATAGAATGTCGTCCGACTAAATGATTCAATTCGCTCAACGTCCGGCAACTTCTTCGCATTGGCGAGAGCATCCGCTTGCTTGGCTGCCCTCTTCTTTCTCCAAACTATCTTTCCTCCTTTGACCATTGCCATCTCTCTCAATTCAGAGCAACTCGTTGCAAACTCACTTTCAGCTCCTTTAATCAGCGTCTGTTATAATAATCACATTCGTGGAATTATTAAAGTATCTATTTCATAATTTATTCGTTGAATTAAATATTCTTCAAAGATTCCATGTCAATCATTTGGATTTTGTATTCTCAAATTTTTCCTACAATATTTAATAATTTATTCGTTGGGTTAAACTGATTTTGCACTACATTCTTCAAAGTTTCCATGTCAATCATTTGTATTTTGAATTCCCAGAGCTTTTCCCTGAAAGTGGTGACTCGGAGGCGCCGTAACCCGATTAGCGGGCAGCCGAAAGGGTTAAAGATTTTCCTAGGAAATCGTAAGGGATCTCGTTCGCGAGGACGAGAGAGAGAGAGAGGGGAGGACGAATAAAAGTTGTCTAATTCCTACAAAAGTCGACGCCGCCCCGTGTTTGCGAGGCTACCCGGACTAACTGGACAACAGACCACCCCCGTCGCATTCAGCATCCCCTTGGCAGGAGCCCTCAGGGACAGCTATTATTTTTATAAACCACTTGCCACCACTACCACCACCACACCGAGGACAAAGTAATCCCGATTAGGAGGACGCTTAGAACCGAGTGGCCTTAATCCGGCAATTCAAGAATTTGTATTGTGGAAATGTCTTTGAAAAATATCGAACTCGCCCTGACAATAATATTTCGATATTCCTTATTTATTATTTGCACTTATTTATTAAACTATTCAGACCCTGTTTATTTTGATTTAGAAAGACAGTATTATAAAATTTAAGGGTCTAATTTTTTGCTCAAGAAATTGAGTGATTTCGATGATAATTATTGTATGAGAACTAGGATATTTTTTTCTTAGTTGATATTGTAAATTGTGAAGTATTTGTATTGGGGATGCAAGTGACAATTTTTGGGGAAACGAAGGAAAGTCTGTTGAAGGGAAAGCTGTCGGATTCGGACAGCTTATTCGGCCGACTGGGAGAGGTCAGCGCCGCTTAACTTTTTAAGTTGGCCAAATCGCATTAAGCTCACCCAGAGCGATCGAACACTACGTTTGACTTTCCATCTCTGGCAAATCTCCGTGTAAAATCGAAAGAGCCCGTCTAAGATTAACTGGTTGATCTCGCAGCGGACTCTTTTTCTCCGGGTGGCATAGAGCGCGCGCGACAGGGAAAAAGGGTTAATCTCGAAAGAAGCACGGATTTCCGCCGGACTTTTTGACGCGTCCGTTCGACCGGGATCATCCGACTGACTCTGACTCGAAGCTGGCGAAGCTCCCTGTAAAAACTGTAAAAACAGTTGGCGCGCCTCCGTCGGAGAAACTCGAGACGATAAGCCCGAGCAGATCAGAGCCAGCTTTAACCAGTGACTTTCACCCAGCATCCCTTGGAAATTCGACTTTTCCGAGATGATCCGTTTGACTCGATCACTGCCAGCCATTGAGAAACTGGAGAAATACTGGCACCAGTAAACCAAGAAGTCGCCCCTGTCGTTTCAACTTCTTGACTCGAGGATTTGGAAGGAATCCTGGATCAACAACTCTTATTTCTATCCTGTTTATGTGACACAACCCTTCCGTTTTGTATTTGACATTGAAATAACACGAAAATATCACTATAAATCATCGATATTTTAAAGGTCAGTGCTTTTTATACTTGGGGACTTTTATTTCCACCCTGTTTATGTGATAGAACCCTTTGGTTTTACATTCAAAGTACATTAATATTAAAAACCAATTATAAATCACTAATATTTAAAAGATTAGCGATTTTCCTTTTGCATTCGAAATTCAAATAATAGAAAAATCGAAGTATAAATGATAAATACTTCGAAAATCAGTGCTTTTATATTGGTGGACTTGTGATTCACCAGTTGGATGGTGAGAATTGGAGTGAGATCTGTTTGAAAGGAGTGCGAGGGTCTGGATGGACCCTTGACGATCATTGAATCGGGAGCACGGATGCAGGGCAGCTTTGTTGAGCAAATAGGCTCGTTTGTTGGTCGACTGGCGATACCTGGCGAGTGCCGCCCCCGTCGCGGCGGCGGAGGAAGCGCTGCCGACTAGGAAAAGGGGAGAATATAATGGCGGAGGAAGCGTGAATCGTCCTGCGGCCCCGGAAAACCGATTTCCTACGCGAGAGCTTGAAGAAACGGCTCTGTTGGAAGTCTGGCATCCCGTTGCTCCGCCGACCAATCCTCGAATCTTCTCCTCACTGCCATGATAATGACGTAATGAGTGCTCGGCCTTTCCGCCATTCGACACGCACGCTTTAACGCGACCTCTCACTGATGGACCAACAAAAAATCCCAACCTCCCGAAGACTCGATTGTTGAAAGGAGCGCATTGATTCGCTGAATTAACTGGTACAAAGTCCTTTGAATTAGCGATTCAAATTTCAAATTTAAATAATGCGAAATATTTCTCGTTGACAATTTATTCTTGCTATTTCAACCCTTAACTCTTTGAAGAAATAGAAGATCCTTTAAGTTAACTAATACAAAGTCTTGTTGAATTCTCAAATCTAAATCTAAAATATGCAAAATATTTGTCGCTTCTTTTTTGCAATTTCAACCCTCAACTCTTTGAAAAAGTAGGAAATTATTACTGGATTATTAAATTAGATAGTTTTTCAGTGGGTGCAAGAATGGTTTGCGAGGAGACGGTGGAATTTTCTAGGCTCTCGCAGCCATGAGGAGAGAATGATGGCGCGGACAGGAGGGCCGCAAAGGCAGGGATGCAAGTAAATCTAGGAGTCGCCACGGGGTGACGACGTTTTCGCAATGGGGGGCCAAGGAACCCGTATAAAGATGTCACGCTGGCGCAGCCTCCCAGCGGCCTTCTTTGCCTTTTCCGATGTCTTTCTCAAAAATCGACGCCAGCATCCCTCCACTCTCGAACCCTCCCTTTTCTTACGTTTGTCACGTGCCTTTGCCCTTTTTCCGCATCTACACGCGCCTCGGTCAACCTGACCATTAGTGCGCTGTCCTCCAATCAAATCTTCTTCTTCTTCAGTCAAATCGAACACCAAATGTCGAAATATTCATATTGCAAATATTGAAAAATATATGTGTGAATTGAGAAATTCTCCCTTTTCAATGTTGACTTATAATTCATTGAAGAGATTTCCATAGAAATCTTAATTCAGTTTCACTGTTTGGCAGTTCGGAACGAAGAGCGAAATTCGGGGAAAACTTTGAGATCAAACGCGATCTATTATTTCGAACTCTTGTATGTTAGTCTTCGTGAAACATACATCTCGACATGAGAATTCAAAGAGATTTAAAACAATTACAAGGGCGAGCGCATGCGATGAATGATTCTCAGGTGGAAAGAGAAGCTGCTTTCCTGAAAAATGGTCCAACTAATCTCCGTCGGCGGAAGAGAGGAGTGAAAAATTCGATGAGGCTGTGATCTCAGCCGCTCGGAGGACTCCCTTGTGTGTTTCAGTGACGAATGCCGAGGAGTTTGTGTGGGTGTGCGGTCGCAGCAAATGTCAGGATGAAGAATGCGCGGTGTTGGTAGCTCTTTTGTCGCGACCACCTTCGAGATCGGCTGGAAAGATGGAATCGTCCTGCGGGAAAGATCGCTGCATCTACCAAGATTTATGAAGAGCTCCTCCCAGCATCCTCTCTTCCTCTCTGTTCGTCGTTAAGAGGCGCTGTTACGCCCGCAAAATGGCACCAATCGCGCAAACACAGATCAAACGAAGCCGACCGACTCAACATTGGCTGAGACAGGTGAACTGATGTGTCAATTGGTTCGATTCGATTGGTCCAAGGTTTTCGTGGATGTTGATTCAAGGTAGAATGGGGAACGCAATGGCTAAGCGAGGCTCCGCTCCGCTCCGCCATTCACTCGCTGCCTCCGCCCATTGTCCGACTAATCGACTAATCGGGGCGCTAATTCAATTAGATTGAGCCATAAAGAGGTGAAAGCATCCGCGGGAGAGGTAAACATTGTCTGCTCCGGACGCTGCCCTAATGAAGAGCCCTTCCCTCATCCTTTCTCGCAACTCTCACTAAATAAGATCACAAACATACAGAATACAATTATCATCCTACAATTTGTAAATACAATCACAACAACGTCACTTGAAAAAATCCTCTCTTAAAGACGAATAATCTATGACGAAACGTCGAACTAACATCGAAGTGGGAAATGTATCGAGTGAAATGTGAAAAGGGTGTTAGCGTGCAGCCGTCCTTGCAGGTGGAACGGTGGCACGTCGCCGTTTCGTCGGAGGAGCGTCCGTCACTCAGCACTGTCATCGAGTTAATCCTGTTAGATGACAATGGGCCGGAAACAATGGCCGTGGGCCCATCCGATTTCAGGCGGCGACACCCCCGCGCCTTCCCCACCGCCAAGGTCGAACCCTTAACGACAATTCCTTCGATTCCAAGGAAGCGATCGGAAAGTGATTAGCTCTACTTGGAAGCGAACTCGTCCGCGCGATCTTCAGGTCCAAATAAGTCCCCATGGAAACTCCCGGATTCCCCAATCAGCTTTGGCAAAGCCACGGATTATCGAGTGGCAGTTTGCGTAAAAATGAAAACGGACCAATCCGGTCCCCCGATTGCCTCTCTTTCCTGGAGAAGAGCCGAGTAAATGGGAGCAGGCATGCTCTCCTTCCCCATTGTACCTGCTAATTGGATCTACATTGTCGCCGCGCGCACTCATTGTCCGGGAATAATGCTCGCCCAGGTACCGTCATGCCTCGATGACTCTTCACTCCGCCATACCTACAGTTACTCGAGATTTTTTATTCTTACTATACCGTTCACAGGCTTATTATTAAACCAGTGAATATTATAATAGCTCAATTACCAATACAAATGTTTATTAGTATTATTTCGATTCTAATTCAACGCAAGCCTATCGCGATTCTTTAATATTACATTTATATCACGCGTTTACTAAAACCAGTGATTATTTAATAGTTCAATTATCACTATAAATATTTATTAGCATTATTTTAAACAATATCGTCCGAATACCATCATAAAATGACAGTAAACTATTCTAAAAATCGTACTCGTCGATCAACAATTTCACGGACAATTAAACTCGAGATATGATTGATGGGAGATGTCAAGGATGCGATGATTATTAGTGGTTCGGCCATCATCTCGCGATTCCACCCACGAAATTCTATAATCTCTTAGCCGGCGGCCGGCGGCGGCGGCGGCGTCGTCGTCGGCGTCGGTGGCGACGGCAGCGGGCAGGTAGATGCGTGCCGGTATAAATTCTCTGTCGGCATAGTTCAATGAAACGGAGCGGGAAAACTGTCAGGCAGCCAGAGAGAGAGAGAGTGAGAGAGGGAGAGAGGGGGCACGGAATGATTTTCGATGGTGGTTTGCCTTGGCCGGTGACAAGTTTAAGTGGATCGTGGAAGACGCGCTAGCGCGAAGGGACGGATAATGATTGGCCGTATAGCTGCATCAAACTAAAGAGATTAGGAGCGTTTATTTGGAAGGGAGGCCCAGAGGAAGATTCGACTAATCGCGGAAAATCCTGATGCTCCTTCAGGTTTGAGGGAGTAAGCCTTTAACCCACCCAGCCAAGCTTAACGCGCTCTAACGGTGCCCGTCCAAATATCGCAAGGATCATCCAATTCCTTTGCTAATTCCCGTGGGCACCGAAATTAACATCAGCCACCGCTAAACATAATCCCGAAAACATACAAATATTTATCAAGCAATGTAAAGCAATCATTATTACCATCAACAATGATCTATTATCGAAAAGGAAGTCAGTAAAAAGGGGGTTGACATAGAAGAAATCAGTGGAAAAACTAGCGAGGAAGATCTATCAGTCAACTGGTTGAGGATTGGAGTGGCGGCGGCGGCGAGGGGTGCATTCACCCCCTTTCGGGATGGATCGAGGGAGCGAGGGTCCGCGGGGTGTGTTCAATTGGAGGGCAGCAGGGGGCGTACTGGGGATGGCGAGGTGGGGTGGCGAGCGGCGAGCGGGTGGGGGGTTGGAAGCTGCGGCTGGATGTATCGGCTTTGGATTTGTTTGTATACGGTGAGCGGGCGCGTTTAGTTGCGGCTGCGCTCCCCACCAAGTGGCGCGGCTGTCGCGCATACGTCTTTGTCTCTGTGTGTGCGTGTGTATGTGTGCGAGGTCGAGGGAGATGCGCTACACGGCCGCACGTTCGCCTTCTTCCCGAAAATCCCTGCCCCCGGCGGCTGGCTGGCGCGCGCGCTGCCCTCTCCAAGGCGCGAGCGCGCGCGCGCTCTGTTTGCATTGTTTGCTGTCAAACATTCGGCCAGAAAACACGGCCGGGGTGGGGGGTGCGAGTGCAGCGCCCCGCGGAAAGTGCACTGGAGAGAGGACGGGATTGGCCGGCGGGCGCCCCACCAGGCGGCCACAGCTGCTCGGTGGGCGGAGCCTCGGGCATGCTATAAATAGGGCGCGTGGCGGGGATGCATCCAAATACGCGCTACTGCTCCGTCGGGGCACATCGACTCTTAGACACGATCCTGCTAGCGAGCTAGCAAGCAAGCACTCTCTTCTTTGCCCAGCGCCCAGTTTTACCGTGTGTGCCCACTTGTTTTCCTCTTGTCTTTCTAATACAGAGACGACCAAGAGACGAAAATCCAAGAGCAAGGACATTTTTGTTTCGTGGTTCGCCCAAGTGCCGGTGGTGTACAGAGACTCAGTGAGATATTATATTCCTTTGTGAGAGATCTTCACTGTGACGACGAGACGAGTTCTTCTTTGCCACCCTTGCGAGAAGGGGTTGTGCAGAAGATTGGAGAGAGAAAGTGTATCGGAAGGGAGAGGAGAGTTACACCCTTAAAGAAGAATGGTGAACATGGAGGGCTCCAGCGAGCAGCATACGGTGACGGCTTCGCCACCGCCGCGAGCTGCCCTCAAGAGCAGCTTCAGCATCCGCAGCATCCTTCCGGAAGCTTGCGCCGGCACCCCCGCACCCTCCGTTAGCCAATCACTCTCGCCAGACGTAAGTCACGTCGACGACAGCGACGAGTCGAGCGACCTCGACGTGACCGGCGACGGCGCCGAAACTCCACCCTTGGATTGCTCGACCAATGCAACATCCACCAGTCCGAACAGCCAAAAGGACAACAAGGAGCAACAGAGCGAGGACAAGAAGAAGTCCGAGAAACCACCGTACAGTTACAACGCGCTAATTATGATGGCCATTCGTCAGAGCCCTGAGAAACGTCTCACTCTCAACGGCATCTACGAATACATCATGCGCCACTTTCCTTACTACGAGAACAACAAACAAGGATGGCAGAATTCCATCAGACATAATCTGTCGTTGAACAAGTGCTTTGTGAAAGTACCGCGACACTACGACGACCCCGGCAAGGGTAACTACTGGATGTTGGACCCGAGTTCCGAGGATGTCTTTATCGGAGGAACCACTGGGAAGTTGAGGAGAAGGACAACCGCCGCTTCGAGATCTCGCCTGGCAGCTTTCAAGCGCAGCGTCGTCCTCGGCGGACTTTATCCCACGCCCTATCCTCCCCCAGGATGGCCAGCATCCCTTTACACTTTGCCGTATCTGCATCGTGCCGCTGCTTATCCACCAGCAACCGGAGCGTACACAACTCCAGCTGGTTATCCAGCGAGTCTTCTGCCCGGTGCGGCGACCACCTCCGCCACCAGCTTACCCTGCAAGCCTCAACCCTTGCCTGCCAGCGCTGCTCCACCAGCTCACGGCGCCTTCTCCATGGAAAGGCTTCTTCAAGCACCGACCGGCTATCCCAGCGGAATCGCTGCCCCAGGAATTCCGACCCCAGGCAACCCTTACGACTTTTATAGTACTCTAAGATCACTCGCTGCCCACCAACAACACCAAGCGGCAGTGTTCAGCCAGCAACCGAGGTACCACATGAGTCAGGCGCCGATTTTAAGTCAGCCAACATCGACCACCGCGTCTCCAGGAAGCAGTCCTGAGCCGATGTCGCCGCATTCTCCGCCAGTTACGATTTGCAGTTCCGTGCAACAACCGAGACCGATGCCGCACCACAGTCCGCCGCAACTTCTTCTTAAACCGATCACTGTCCTCACTGGAAGGCAGAGTTGAATCTCGTTGCTCGATCGATTCTCTCCTGGTTGATGCGAATTTTCTCATTGGAATTCCTATCGAGCAGCGACGGGAATTAGTTTTCGGAGACTTGGGATTTGAGCGACGCTGGCGCCGCTGATCGGTTCTCTCCCGGGCGTCGGCCCGACGTCAGCCACCGGCGTAGATGTACCATCGCGGAATTATCACACGAATTTATTCGCAGCACCCAGTTCTTGTAGCGTCGCCATACACACACGCTTCCTTGTAAATATTAGAGCAGCAGCGCCTCTTGGACGTTGAGAACGTCGGGAAATGGGCTGTTTACCAAAAGGGAGAAGGAAAGGATTTTCTCGATGAAAGATCGACGCCCTGGCGACGTCGTCTTTGAGATTCAGTAGGACAGGAATTCGTTTGAGTCAGTGTGTAAATAGTTGTAATTATCGTAGCGCTAGTTAGAATAAGCGATCTTTCCCGATCTCTTCTCGATTTGTCGAGTTGGACGAATGCGAGAGCTTTACGAGAACCAAGTGGATGCCCCGACGAGAGGAGGAGCTTCTCCTCGGCCGGCGGCCGCGCCACCATCCAACCGTGTTATAAATATTGTGTACAGAAGACAGAGATTATTGTTATTGATCCAGATATATTATCGATATTATTGTATATGTGTATAGCGAGCAGCGATACTGCGAGTACGCGTCGGATGAGAAAGGACACCATGTGTATGATCGTCGAAATAAATGTTCGAATCATTTTCTAGAAAACATCTGTCTACAAACGATTTTACCCAACCAACCCTTTATCCCAATTAAACCTTAATTAATCCAACATTTCTTCATTCAACCATAATATTATAAATTCAACAACTAAATTTATAACAGGAGCTTTTGATTTATAAAATAATTCTTGCACTCCTTTCGAGTTTAACACCGCCAGGATGAAGGTTCGGCTTGAGCAGGCATATAAATATAAATTGCAAGATGTTGAGGGGGTGGAAGGTTGGTCGGAATGGTGGATCGTAAAATATCGTAAAAGTAACAGGCAGAACCCGCCGACTGTCAAAACACGAGGCGGAAGAAACAGTTTGGTAGGGCAAAGTCAACGGATAATGGTCGAAGGTGTCCTGGGAGGGCAGGATAAGAAGGACGAGAAAGAGGGAGAGCGATGTGCGAGGTCGAGGAAAATGGGCAATTGCTTTACTGCTTCAATATAACCATAAACCATATTGCCGAGTCCTTCGGGAGACGCTCGGCCTTCGGTTTCACTGCATCCACCGGCCAGAAACACAACCAACCCTAAATGAAACCGACCGATTGCTTCTTCCCTTCGCTTTCCTATCTTCTCTTTAGAAACAACGATTTTTTTGCCATCCACTTTCTTGAGAAATATTTACTTATAAATTATTTCACAAGCTGCTCAAATTAAAGGGAAGTGATGTGATATAATAGAAGTGAAATACTTTCGTTGAAAAGAAGAAGAGATGATAGAAAAAGGGTCACAGAAGTAACGCTCATCAATGAATAATAATACGTTTATATTTTGATTTTAGTAATCAATTCATGTGACAGAAAATGACTACAAACTCAAACCCTTTCTTCAAATTCCAAAACAACTACTATTTCAAATCGTTTCATACTATTAAACTAAATTCTGCTCACACATTACTCTCTCAAAAATCGCAAAACACCCACGAAAAACAATTCCCATCAACGATCATGAAATAACACTTTGACGATTGAATGAAACTGCAGGGTCGCTTCTAAATCCAAAGGTTCTGGCAGCTAGGTTGTCTGAGCGGAGAAGGAGAGAAGGGTTGAGAGGCGCACGATTCACGTGTTAGGCTGTCGAAGGAGCGTGTTGCGGCTCTCTCGCCGATGCGGAGAGCGGTCCGCGATATTGGTATGATACATTGAGACAATGAGGCGTAAATAAGATAATGGCGCGCGCTCGCTCGCTCGGGAGAGCTTGCGAGATAGAAGCGAGCTTGCGAGAGAAGAGCGTTTGAAGGGTTCCGAGCGAGCGACGAAGAGAAAGAGAGAGAGAGAAAGAGAGAGAGAGAAGAAGGGGGCAGCAAGCCAACCGATTAGGATCGGCAGATGGGATTGTGAGCCGCGCCGCATACTCACTGACAGACGTGCCCTGCATTCTTATGTAGCCGAACGCCCGCTTAATCTAGCAACGACAATCTCATTAGAACACCTTTCGCAAAAACCACCCCGAATTTCTCGCCCTTCGAGAAGCCTTCCTCCCCGATCGGCCTTATTACGCTCTTGCATTCCGCTTGATAATGCCTGTTGTGCGGTTTAACTGCGTTGCTAGACGCTCTAATTGCACCGATGTTACTCTCCTCGCAGACCACGCGTAAGTAGCCCGCAATACTGTTGCTGCCTTTGTCACTCTGATAGCTGTGTGGACGTTGAATGTATTTATTAGTTGTTTTGTGGTGTTGTGGATTTATGGATGATTGTGTTTGTGGGATTAACTGTTTGGGATGTTCATTAATATTGGATTATATTTAATATATTAAAGATAGGAGAAATCCATCGGATAAGAATGGCAAAAATAAGTTAAAGTAATTCGTAATACTTTTGTTGGGTTTGTACTTTTTAAATATTCAAACTAGTATTATTAATTCTCTGGAATATTTCTTGATACTCGCCACAATTAAAAGTAGGAGAAATCCATGGAATGGGAGTGGCGGACAGAAGCGAATGAGAGTGCGGATTCGATGGTAACATAAAATCGAAGTGGAACTTCGCAACTGGAACTTGGCAGGCGGCGTATTCGAGAGTAATGACATAATTAGATGAAGTAGAGCATCGGTCTATAGCGGGCAAGAAGTGCGCCAGTAAGAAATGTCTTGCCGAACGGTGATTCGGTGAGCGGTCGGTTGCTCGGTGCGATCGATCTCTCTCGTCCGCACAGCAATTCCATCGACCCGCAACTCTTAAGGATAATGAGGGCTCGCGCGGAGTACGCGAATAGCAAATACGAGGATTAAATAATGAGCCGACCGCCCATTGCTCTACGGACACGGTGCATAATGAAACGTGAAACGAGATTACAGTGGAATTCAGTGCTCGAGCGACTCCGCCGCGCTAGCACAACTCCGCGCACTTGTCTTTCTAGCATAACTTGATCTCAATAATTTTCGAGGATACAACTACAAAAATTAAGATCGAACTCTAATACATATTTCCACAATTAAATACAATTTTATTACGATAATAAGCCCTGAGAGGAAAAAGCAAATATTTATTTTGATTCTACAATTAAAAATCGATAGGGTTTAAATCTTTATTGTCATAAAGTTTCAACCGACGAGATTTTAACTGTGATAAATGCAATCTTAATGTATTTTTAGAGCGTTTAAATTCGCCAATAGTAGTGAAATATATTTATTCCTGATAAAATCTTATTAAAGAAAATCTATCACAGATAAGATTGGTGCGGCTCGCAGGTGAAAAGGGAATAAGCAGCATTAAAGGCTAGTAATTGAGAAGGCTAGTAATTGATAACGGTGCGAGAGCGGTAAAGCGAAAGAGGAGTAAGGCGAGTGAATGTTGCATAGCGTCACGTAGCACGAAGGGGACATGGTAAACACTTGCTCGGCCAATTGCTCGAAGTGCCGAGAGTGCCGTCTACGCGCGCGTACGTATGCTCCCGGTTCTTCTGCGCGCCGCCGAGGTACTCCATTCGATGACACACTTCTTTCCACTACTATTTCCACATTAATTGCAATTCATTATACACTCCATCTTTATACAAGATTGCATTCCTAATCATTCATCGCTCCTGTTTACACAAGCCCGTCTAATATTATGATTCAAATACTTTAACATCGCTCTTAATACACCAATAAAAGATTTCTAATTAATGTGATAATCTTGTAATAATAAACGTTACGACGATAGCTGTAACCCCGAAATTATAAACTAATTAGTACGAAGGAGTTATCGCAAAGATCAGTGTGAATTAATCAGATTAAACCGACTGTGGTTTTAATATGAGTTTAACTAGCATGATAAATAAATTCTCGCTAATTGCATTATGAGGGAAGGAAGGATAAATTTCGCGGAATAAGTTCACGATTCAGGAAGGCAATAGCGAGCGGAAGAGGCAGAGAAGTCAGTGATTTTGTGATAGGGGAGGGCGGCGGCGGCGGCAGCGGCGGCGCGATTGGCAGTTGCGACGGCTGACCGCGATACCGAGAAGCGATTGCACGTGTGCAAAAGCGCGCAAAGATCGTAAGTGTTCCTGGCATTTTAGTAAGTAGCCGGTAACTCGCTGAATTACTTTGCGCTATTACATTATTGTCGATGTCGTCAGCGTTATTCGCAGAGAGAGCGAGCGAGCGAGCAAGCGAGTCTGGTCTCCGAGGCGAGGAGGGTTGCCCCGGCGCGGCACGGCGAGCCCCCGGTTCGAGAATCCAACTCCGGCAAGCACAAGCGCGCACACACCGGCCACCAACCACTCCCAACTACAACTGAATTGTCTTCTAACAAGAACGCGCATTCATTCCCTAAGAAATCAGTCAATTGAAAATTTCTAGTCTTTCTATTTTGTAATATGTTGGAGAATGATTGTAAATGATTCGTGAAGGTTGAATGGCAACCTTTGCTAGTTAAAATAGAAATATTAACGATTTTTAATTCGATGTGATTTGTTAAATAATTGAAATATATATTCGTTGTTTGAAGGCACATTATTTCCTTTCAAAATTTCTATCACTTATTTCTGTGCTATATTTAAAAATCGAAATATTACCGATTCTTAATCGCTGTGATTTATTAAACAATTAAAATATATATTCTCGTCGAAGCACCCTCGAAAACTGGTCGCGTCGTTTAAACACCTACCGTTATGTTGACACCACCATCTTGCAGATCCATTCGCCGGGAGAGAATGGTTCGCCCAGCGGCACCCATTGCACACGACGCCCCGCGCGCCCGCTCTCTCTCTCTCTCTCTCTCACACACACGCGTACTCCTCAATCATCCTGTGAAACCGGCTGGCGAAGTAGTCGTAGCGTGTGTGTGTGTGTGTGTGCGAATCGTTTAGGGTGGCGTGTCAATAGAATTCACTGTGTTGTATTATTTTCATCGGTACATATGTATTCTCTCTCTTTCTCTCCCTTGCTTGCTTGCTCTGGTTTCGAAAGCGAGGGTCGTTGGGTCCAGTTTTGGATGCTGCGATAGAGAAGAGTGCAGAAGGTTTGCAGGGAGGAGGAGAGGGGGAGAGAGTGCGGGACTGGTTTCACCCCGAAGCCATGGGGTTTTCCCTGGGTCTCGCGGGGTGAATGTCAGGGGGCTGAAGCCCGATTCCTAGCCTATGGGGATGCGCAGCCGGCACAATGGTGGTCGATCTGCGGTTTCTTCCTACTTCCACGCTCCATCGCTCACGCTCCACCTAGTCGCAACGTGCCCGATCGCCAAGATAGTTCTCTCTTAACTCTCTACTTTCGAAAATCTATTCTCAAAATCAATCCAGTGATTTTTAAATGCCAGAGATATTAACGAATATTATTTAAACACAGTCAATCATGAAAATGTATCCTCAAAATTAATTCAGTGTCTTTTAAATACCAGAAATATTAATAAATACTATTTAAACACAGTCAATCATGAAAATATACTTTCAAAATCGGTCCAGTGACTTTTAAATACCAGAAACATTAACAAATATTATTTAATCACAGTCAATCATGAAAATATATCCTCAAAATCAAACCAGAGTCTTTTAAATACCAGAAATATTAACAGAACTATTTAAACACAGTCGATCATCAATCACCGTCGTTTCTATTTAAACAAATCGAGTGATCCAAAAGTGGGTGACGTGTCGCTGGACGATCTTAAACGAGATGAGCCACCAGGGAGGATCGGCGGGAGCGCGCGTGTCCGCACCGGAAGTGTCATCAATTTCCGCGACGCCGGCAACGGTCGCGTGGGCTCATTTTCGAGAAGCGAACCGGCGGGGGACAAGAACTACTAAAAGACAAAGAGAGAGAGAAAGAGAGAGACACAGAAAAAGAGTGAGAGGGGGCAGATGTTGACGTGGCACTTTGATTGCGGTCAATTTCGAGCAAGATTCAAGGATAGAATCAAGTACCCTCTTGGCCAGCCACGCGCATGACGTAAGGCAGAGCGAGCGCGCGCGCGCGCGCGCTACCTATGTGCATGTAAGTCATTGGTAAGCAGCGGTGTGCTACGTAGTCCTCGCGATAGCCAACTTCATTTATTTAACCAATCGCGTGCTCGAGATCCACCTCTCCGATATAATGCAAGTATGTATACACACTTTTACCAAAAGGTTTCGCCGGGCTGACCATGACGCGCTTGTTCTACTTGGACTGACGCAGCACCTTGCGCGAGAAAGTCATTCCTTTCTAAGTGCTTTCAGAAATGATTTGATTGTTTAGTATAGGGTGGATTTATTTTAGATGGTGAATAATGAATAATGATTCATTGGTCGATTGTATAATACGAAATTTGTCTCTCTGTTGTAAATAACAAGTGTTACAATTTTATATTCCTTTGTAAATCAATTCATAAATGTAAATGAATTCTAAACGCTGAATAATGAAATGTTAAATCAATGAATGATTTATTCATCGACTAAATAATACTAGGTTCATTTTAACATAAAAGAAATCCGTTTCTTTGTAACAAACAACAAGTGCACCAATTTGAAATTTCACAATAAACTGTAGCAACGTTAAAAGTAACTCTCGCGGAATGTCTCGTGTCTCGTCGGAGGAACGTGAACCAGTTTGCGGGGCTTTGGAGCAAGAGCCGCTGCGGCGCCCACGCGTCGCGATGCCACCGCCGCCGCCGCCGCACTTGTTTCGTTGCGCGGAAACTATATGATATCGGCAGAAGAAAGGAAAAAAGGAGGGTTGTTAAAAAGAGTGATTGTAGGTTGCAAAGGGAGAGGCAGGGATTCCCATGGGCTGAAGAGGGCGCGCTCATTGATAAATCTCGATTAAGAGGAAGTCGTCCGGTGGGGCACATGATCGCTCGACGCGACCCGTACGAGCCGCGCGATCGAGCTAATCACGTTATACAAAACAGTTAAGAGGTTCCCAGGCGCGGTGGTTGCTGGTTGGTTGGTTGGTGTGTGCGCGCCTCCGACAACACAGAAGGCCCCTATCTCCGTCTGGCACAAAAGTGTTAAACGAATGAATGAATGAATGCCACCGAATGAATGGGCGGCTGCTCTGCTACTCTCTGAGTCTGGTGCGCGCATCCTCGGAAAAGCACCGACAGTTACCGCACTCACCAGCCTCGTAAAAGTCAAACCCACCAATGGATTCATCCATTCTGCCTCGCGCAATCTTTCACTACCAATTTCCTTACCTCAAACAGACATAATAATATAATCCCTAATAAAATTCCTAATAAATCTGTCTCTCTCTATTAATTTATAATACTTCAAAGATGTATGTATATTTATATAAATTTCAAATATTTCTAAATCGTAATAAATGTAGACAGAAATATTTCGTAAAATGTTAATAATAAAGATAAATTCTTGCGGCGATGAAAATGGTAACTGAAAAGAATCCAAGAGGGGGTGGCAGGGAGCGTGCGCTGCCCGACCGGAAATGTATCGTGTCGCAAAGAGCGAGGAAGGAGTGGCGCGTATGAGAAAGACGTATGCGCTTCATTCAGCTTGATTAGAGTAGGAGCGAGTCGCGCTGGAGCGACACGCTCCGACCAAGAGCAAGGAGGAGGAGGAGGAGGCGGCGAGCAGTCGCTCGTTTACACCGAGTAAACTCGGTGAAACGCACTTTACGCTCGCTCTCCGCTCTTCTGATACGTTGCTCTCGCCATGATCTTGAATGGCTTCAATTAGCTTCGTTTAGCCGGGTAATTGTTTCTTGAGAATTCCCGCAGAAAACTCCTGCTCGCCGACCCCACTCGAAATTGCGAGCCGACAGAGGCCAACAGAAAATCGTACGCTCGACCCAACCCACTCAAAGAACCATTAATACTTCCAAGATATATTTCGATATTTATTTTGAAATTTAAATAAAATTTCGAGACATCAATCGATTTAATTCCATTCGTTTCGACTTAACTAAAATAATTTCTGTCTATTTAAATTATAGTTAAATCGATTTAACTTTCAGGTGCAATTCATTAAGAGTTCGAATTAGTTGAGTGTATAAATCCACGGGAAGTCGAGATTGTTTGTCCTAGGATTCGCTTTCGGAAGCCATAAAAGACAAGTTTAATTACTAGACGCGATGGGTTTGGAACTGTTTGCCCAACGAAGGGCTTCTTTCCATCTCACTTCGAAGTGTCGCAATTCTAACATCCTCCTGTCATCTTTACAAAGCCAACTATTATTATTACTGTCTAATAAAAACATCGTAAGCATCGCAAGTATTTCCCATAAGGGTTTGCCGCCGCTTTGATTGGTTGATTAGGAAGGAGAAGTTCTCCGCGGGGGGTTGGGAGCCGCTCGGAATTCGGGAGTGCGCCAATTTAAATAGCTTTTATTTAGATTTAAATAGCTGCTGGTTAACGCGAAGGGTTGCGAGGGACAACAAAGAAAGGAAGAGACGAGCGTTGATAGCACTTTAATTCGGCGACGCTTTTTCTCTCGTCCAGCATTCGTTCCAGATCAAACCATCCACGAAAGGAATGATTCGTGTTTAAACAGGAAGTGCAACGGCAGCTTCTCCCGAGGGAAGAAAGGCAGTTCTCGTCTTTCATTGGCGAGAAAATTCTTGATCGAGCCGTTGGCTACATTTAAATGTTCCACTACGAATTGGCCCTCGTTAAAGGGCGCACACTAACCGCGAGGCTGCGTGTGGCCTCGCATTAATCCCATCAGGCGCTGTTCACTTCTGCCTCCGGGACAATCTCACTCTGACAAATCGTCCTGATATATCCAAATCATCGTTCAACCACTATCTTTCGAATCTTCTTCACACGAACGTTAAAAAAAATATATCAAATCTGATTCATAGTTAAAAATTGTAACAGTTGAAAATAAAGTATGGGAGAGTGGAATAAATCTGTATAAAAGAGGGTGTGTTGACACAGGAATAAAACATTTTAAATTAATATAATAAGTTTGCAATAATAAAAGCAACAATGATAGCTCTATTCTGCCAAAAATTAAATCATAATCAGTCTCTTGAATACACACCATTAAAATTAATAATTAATCCCACTCCGACAATATAACATTTCCAACAAGAACATTAAAAAAGAGATCTCGAATCCAATTCACAGTTAAGACTGCCAAAAGTTGAGGGCAGAGTATGCAAAGGCACGTAGAGTAAAAGAAATCTGTAGGCAATAGGGTCTTGGAGGGGTGAAGTGTGTGGAAGGGATTGGAAGAATGAGGGTGAATTAACGGGTAGATAAGATTCCCCTCGGCTGTTATCGTGCTCGACACATCCCTCGACATGGGAGAGGATCGTGCGTGCGTGCGGTTCACTCTCGCACGAGCACTTATCAAGAGAGAAAGAAAAGGGGTGCGGGGAGAGAGGGGAGAGGGGGAGTGCTAAGAGAGAAAGGGATCGGAAGGGGGCGAAGGAGAGGCGAGAGGAGAACAAGCGCGGAACGAGTGGAGCTGACTGAATGACTGAGTGACACTCGGCTGACGTCCCTTCCGGTGTGTCTCGTGTTACAGCGAGCCTGTTAAGCGTTTATATTAAAGTTACGGCATCGGGCGCGTGCCACCCACCGCACTCTACCGACTGCCAGCAATTTTTCCCCCGACCCTCTCCCTCACACCTTCTCCTTCGCCGCCCCCCATTTACCCCCCCACTGGAGAACCGTCATTCCAATTTTTTCCGCCCCTCGTTATATACTTTTGCTGCTCCAATTAGCAGAATTATCGCAATCTTTTTCGACAGCGTTCTTTAATTACTGCATCATATCAAAATTATTTATTAGCGCTATTTTTATGTAAAGTAAATGTCTGTGAAAATTATTGCAATTCAAACTGCGATTATAGTGGAATTACAATTAATTATATAGGATAAAGATTAAAGATTATGTTAGGAAAAGGGTGTTGTAATTTATTAGTAATTCTATTGAGAGGAATTTGGATTGGCTCGCGAATAATTATGTGACAAGTGTGGAGGAATGCGTGACAAAGGGGAAGGAAGAGCGCGAGGTATTCCTTGGAGGACACCTGGCAAAAATAGATCCTTGCCACGTTGAATGGCGTGGCTGGGGCCATTAAGCAAATTCGTCTCGCAGGCGCACTGTAAACTCAGTTTCCAAGGTGAAAAGGGGAGACGGAGCAAGTAACATTAAGCCCACGCGACTATTAGTAATCCTCGGCAGTCTGCTCGATGAGTCTGAGAGACGCGCGAAATTTCTGTAATCCGAATAAAAGCTGCGGCTTCGAGCAGCCAGGCTCAACTGGAGCATGCGAAGAAAAATACAACGGCCAACTTAAACGAGTGATTGACTTGCGATGGATCATAGCTCCACTCTATTTAACCCGGCACGTTTCTCCTTGCTCGAGCCCGATTGATGATTAACATGAATTCCTGCTCGTTAATCGATTCCAGTCATTAATCAGTCGAGGCAATGATCGACTGACGACTCGTTGGGGGTGTCAGCTTGTTGTGCGCAAAGCTGTTGGCTGGTAGATCAAGCAATGATGTCATTGAAAATAATACTGTCACTCAAAATGAGGTAAAAAATATTTTTCTGGATCGTACGATAATAATTATTTAATATTGATGAAGTACTTTTGAAATTTCTTTGATATTTGATGCTCTTAAGATTGTTTCAAGAGTACTTCTTCTTTCATCTAAATTATAATGACGGAGTAACGGAATAGGAACCCTCGGCCACTCCGAATTAATCGCGGCCGGTGTATTTATATATCTCGAGCGGCGCATGTATCGAGGGATAATTGTCGGGCGACAATGGCGGCGAGCGCGAGAGTTTCGCGATGAAAATCACGGTGGCTAACAATCGTCGATCGTGCAATAATGCCGGGCGATGCCTTTTGTTCGGCAGCTGCGCCACTTACGGTGTGCGGTGCTTGCTTGCTGCCACTTGGCGGAGATGGTGGATTTTTCATGGGGGTTGGAGTTTGGCCCCGATAAATCGGCCTCTCCTCTCTCTTTCTCTCTCTTTCTTCCCACTTCATTCTCAATTCGCTCGGCCATTCCGTGCTCTCTTTCAAACGGTGAAAGATCGCGTTTTGAGCGTGTTCGGTTTGCGTTGCCGCTGTTCCGAGTCATTGTTCGCCTGTTTGTTTTAAGGGGAGTTCTCGCCGAGTGCTGCTGAAATGGGCAGCGGGTGTCGCAAGCACGCGCGCGGCCACCGCCGCCGAAGAACTCGTTGCCCCCCTTTTTTTTTGCGGGGCCCTTCTGCCCTTCATTGCGCACTGGCATCGATTTTATTTGTCGTTACTACTGAAATCGTCGCTCTCAGTCTTTTCTTTCTTTTTTCTATGGTGAATCAAGAAGAGTTTGCTTTTGCTTTGAAGGTGGATTAAGGAGGGATGAGCTGTCGGCCGCCGAATGATTCAGGAAAGTTTAAAGAGACCACTGGAGAAGAGGGCAATCGCAGCCTTGGCACGCTTAAGTAATAACTTGCATCAGTCCTTCTTTCTCTTTCTCGCGCTCGCCGCTTATGAATGAGCCGCGCCAAGTAGAATGAGCATCTTCGTGTGTACGACAAATGTCGACGTGAATACATATATCCACTGATTGGATCGTAGCAACGAGCGCGCGAGGGTGTGGGTGAATCATGCTTGCAATTAATTGGGCTAGTAGTGTCTCTATCGAGACAATAATATCTCTACTAATTCACCATCCTATACAGTCGACGTCTAAATAATATTTCTTGGATTAATCTTTACGATTTATGTGTATGGCATTCACAGGAGATGGTATACTGTTGTTTGAGGACTTCTCTATGGTAATTTTAGTTTGTAATATTTGTGAATATTCGCCAAAGTCCGAAGAACGACGAAAAATTGAAAAAATCTGAAGGGGTATGCCTTAAAAAATTTGCGAAAAAATGAATTTTGGGCTAGGGCTCTGGAATTTTTACTACTTCTTCCTCGATGCAAAAAAACATTCCCCACCAATTTTCAGCCCCGGAAAATGTCGGGAAGTACCAAAAACATGGGGAAAACCACAAAAATGAAATCTTCAAGATCGGTTTTCCACCTGTTTTCGGTCGAATTCCGACATTTCCCCCACAACATTTATGTTTTTTATCCGTTTTGAGACACGAGCAATCGAAAAATCACGCGTTCGTCCCGGTCCCAGAACCTTCGAAAAATCGAAAATTTTTGAAGGGGTATGCCTTAAAAAATTTGCGAAAAAATGAATTTTGAGCTAGGGCTCTGGAATTTTTTCTACTTCTTCCTCGATGTAAAAAAACACTTTCTACCAAATTTCAGCCCCGGGAAAGGCCGGGAAGATAAAAAAACATGGGGAAAACCATCGAAATCAAATATTCCAGATCGGTTTTCCATGTGTTTTCGGTCGAATTCCGGCATTTCCCCCACAACATTTATGTTTTTTTTCCGTTTTGAGGCACGAGGAATCGAAAGATCAAGCGTTCGTCCAAGTCCCAGAACTTTCGAAAAATCGAAATTTTTTAACCCCCCAAAATAGTGAGTAAAACTGGAATACAACCCCCAACTAATTAATCACAAAGACAACTTACTAGCGCGTTGAATCACAAAGAGGATTGTTCATTAGCGTGCTTGGGATTGTTGGGAGAATTGTAGCAGGCGGTTCATTGAGTCATTGAGGGAGCTCTTCATCATGAAGCGGAGATGACGGGCGGTCGTTAATTTCGCGGAATCCTAGAACTTTGTGAATGAAAGGCAAGTTGCGAGGAGGAGGAGGAAGAGGTGGAAGATGAACGGAGTAATTGGGATCTGTTGTCTAGGGGGCAGATGGCCAGTCAAGGAGTTTGACCCGCGGTCGTAGCCGCCAATGAGGCAAGGGTCCAACCAAGACCCAGGATACGAGGTCACCTACTTGACCTCGGTACGCGCGCACGCCGGATGCCACCGTTTTTCTCTCCAGAAGTTCACCGATCCAATTGCGGGACCTCGCCACCTTCTTGACTCGCGAAAATTCCTTTACCGGAAGCATCATCGAATCTCTTCGATCCTCCCTGGCCTTAAAACCATTAAGAATCATTGCAGAATCATGCAGCATCCCCAAATAATTTTAATTCGAATAAAAAATCGTCCCACCAATACTTAAATTTTTAAAAATTCAGTTGGTAATTTAAAGAATCATTTTACAAAAATTTAAAACTGATTTCGCTCTAATAGTCATGTTTGAATTCAAGTAGGGTAATATTCAAAAGGACAGCAGGCTGATTATAATAAACAATTGTACCGCAATAGTTGGGGAGTGTTTACGGGTGAGTTGTTATGCGAATGCGTGTACACGCATCGTGGATTGAGGGGTAAATGAAGAGAGGAGTTGAGAGGAGAGAGCGAGAGAAAGAATAGATTGAAGGGTAGCGAAGCAGAAGGGCTTAGGGGTTTCCCATGACGACTTTAATTTTATCCATTGTCCCCCACCCTCTCTCGCCAATGACGTTGACCATTTGTTACCCGGCATTATCTGCCGCCAATGACTCGTGCTTGCGGATAGTACCGCGTCTGCATCTCCATTGACTCCGCCTTTCATTCCTATCATCTGATTTCAACTCCGATTACAAATCTACTTTTATTTCTATTTCGAAATCAAAGCTTCTACATACAATTCTTTATCAAATTTAGATTCGTATAAATCAATTGTTAATTTTACTTACAGTATTATTAATCTAATTTCAACCCCACTTTCAAACCGACTTTTGTTTATAATTCGAAATCCAAGCTTTAACATAAAATTCGTTGTTGAATTTAGATTCGTATAAATCAATTATTAATTTTGCTTGCAGTATTATTCATTTTTATATGAGTTGTATTAAGTGGGAATGGAATGTTTAATTAATATGGAAGAATAGGCATTGAATGAGTAGAGCGAGGCGAGTGGTCTAATTGGGGAAGGAAGAAGTGCTCGAGTGCTCATAGGAGGATATACAATATATTCGGGCGGCGAAGTGGTCGGGAAACAAAACACATTAGGCCTCGAGAGTTCACCCCGAGTCTTTGAGATGACGTGTATATGTGCGACACAATGTCGACTCCACTTGGACGACGTGTCACAAAGGGTTAGCCTCTACGTTTAAGCGTGCATTTCGAGCACGAATTCGATTCGAGACCGGCTGCGTACTCATCGATTAGTCACGGTACCCGCGTCCCACAAGGGTGACTTTCCGTGCTCTCGCCATGCATTAGTTTCTCCGCTCGAACATAACCCCTCTTAAGGAATCGCTTCAAACTCCCATCACATATACAAAAGATCGTTATCTATCATTTAAATAATTTTGATGTTGATCAATTGTCTATAAAATATATAACTCCAATTAAAAATTGCAAGTGCAAATGATACACGTTTTTTCTCATTAAAGTGGGTTTTAGAATTCGAATTAAACATAATCCTTGTTAAGGAATCGCTTGAAACTCCCATCACATATACAAAACATCGTTATCTATCATTTAAATAATTTTGAAGTCAATTAATCACCCACATAAATATATAACTCCAATTAAAAGTGACGAGTGCAAACGATACACTTTTTTCTCATTAACGTGGCTTTTCGAATTCGGATAAACTGACCCCGCATTCGGATCATCGTGGATAATCGGCGGGAATTACTCGCGTAACGAGGAGATTGGTCACGCGACTTTTTCGAGTCATCCAGCGGGCGCGGGTAGATCGAACGAGATGAAAGTTTGGCTGGGATTGGTCACGGGGGTGGAAAGCTCTTGATTTTAACGAAGCGTATCCAACTGTGCACGCGTGCATGGTAACTCACGCATCACTCGCTCAAATACTTTATTAACATTACAACAAACAAAAATATCCAACAAACGATTAATGAAAGCTTGAGAAAATAAGAGGTAATAATTGGCAGGAATTCGTGGTTTGCGTGGACGCGTTAATATGCAAATTCAATCGGTTGCTTGGCAGTTCGGGCGCATTAAACGAGGCACTTGGCGGGCGCGCGCACGTGCACGGTAGAAGAGTTGTTCGGCGGGGTTATGCGTGTGCGTGCACGCCATTCGTGAGCGTCTGGCATCGCTACCAGTGACGTCGCGTGCTCTCTTCTCTCATCGTCCTCTCTCTCCTTGTAGCGCGCCGCGCCGCGCCGCGCCGCTTCCTGCGTCTTGCGAGTGGGTGACCCTCCTCCACTTTCTGCGTACACACAAATAATGCCCACTCGAGCAGTGCAAAATGCGTGCCCGCCTTGTCCGCTCGAATCCTCGACTTCCGAGCCCGGGAAAAACTCTTGATTGACTTTGATCGCCCTCGAGCAACGCACCTTCGCCTCGCGTTGTCTTCATTTCATGCCTGACTGCCTTCAATTTATGCTGTGTTTTCTTTATAATTCGTTTTATAACCGATGGAAAGTCTATTTAAAGTAAATATTCTTATTTGTGGATAATTTCCAGTAGAAATTTCAATGATAATAATTTAATAAAGGTGCAATTTCATCTTTAACAGATTCCTCAATTAATTTATGCAGTGTTCTATTAATAATTGGTTGTATAACCGAAGGAAAATGATTTTAAAATAAATATTCTAATTCATAAAGAATTTCCATTAGAAATATCGATGATAATATTTAATAAATCTATAAATTCGATCATTAACTAATTCTTCATTGAATTTACACAGTATTTTGTTAATAATTGTTGTTATAATCAAAGGAAAGTCTTTCCAAAACAAATATTCTTCTTCATAGACAATTCCCACTGGAAATTTCGAGGAGAATAATTGAATAAGGGTATAATTTGACCGACTGATTAATTCTCTTCCATCAGGATTACTTAGGGAGTGTTCGCCGAGTGGAGAAAGATGTCGCGTATTCACGAACTGGAGGATCTCTGTAGAAATTGGCGTGGCTCTGCCATTGGGAGAGAGAGAGAAAAGGAGAGAGAGAGAGTGTTAGGACGGTGAAGTCGTAGGGGCCGGAGCATTCACCGGAGGAATTAGTTAGCGGTTGCTTTGGAAGCGCGGACACCCCGTCGCGCCAACAAAAGAGTTACAGGCCTTTCGCACCTCGACACGGGGGATTACACGCCATAAAATAAATCCCCCCGTGGCCCCGCGCACGGGACACCTCGCTGCTCTTATGACCTTAGATTATAATGTTTTGCCTGCGCGTGCTTCGACGTCCGCGCTGGATATCTCTGCTTCTCCTTCTTCCTCCTCTCCTTCCTCCTCTTCTTCCAAGAGCCTTCATAATTCCTCGTGAAATGCGATTCTATACTTCTACAGTCGATTCTCTGCCGTTAGACAACTCTCCTGTACCAAGGGAACTTTGTGTTTTATAATTTGTTGGGGATTCTTCTCAATAAGACATGAAAGGTACTATTTATAATAATTATTTATAAGAAAAGGGTGGATTTGACAAATTTGATATTCTTGAATATGTAAAAGTGTGACTTATATTTAAAAATTAATGGAGGGAATTTTTTTCAGTAAGATACAAATAAAAGGCCTTAATTATAATAATTACCTGCTATAAAAATAAATATATTCATCCAAAAAGGGGTGGTTTTGTCAATTTTACTATTTCCGAATAGATAACAGTGTAAATAAGAGTATTTAAAGATGGCGTACTGAAGGAAGTCCGAATAAAGGATTGACGAATGGAAATGTTGGCTGGAAACGAGTAATTGTCCGAGTTTGTCTCGTGACGGAGGCAGAAACAGGGCGAAGAGACACACTCGTTCATACGCGCGCGCGACAATGACTGGATTCAATTAATTTAACGAGGTTTCCGTTGGGCCTGTGGTTTGGTGTCGGCGAGGAATCTCATTCCCGCTGCGGCAATTTCTCCCCAAGGACGGAACGGTAATACTTGGCCGGGCACAGGATGATGATGCTCTTAGCTTAGGAGACAAGATTCGAGAGTGTGGCGAATCGCGAGCTCGCTGGAATCAGTGAGCGGTCCGGCACCCAAAATTCCCCGCTCATTTCTCACTCCTGCGCATCCGCAGAACCCATTCATTTGAATGCCCCCCGACAATAAAAAGCACTCGGATGTCGGGGAATTAGAATTTTCTAGAAATCCTACGCGAGCAAAGACAATTAAAGGACTCCAATTAAATCCTGAGTTAGTTTAAAAAGAGCGAAAATCAGAGAGTGGAAAATTTGGAGAAGTGGAAAGCCTGTCGCGAAGAGAAGACGATTAACAGTCTCGAATGTTGAGGAGTACGCGCTCGAAACTCGAGAGGGGTCGCGGCTTTCGTCGTTTCTAATTGATTAATCGCTCGCGTTATTACGTGATTATCGTTCCTCCTCGAGGAGCCGGCCAAGAGGCCGAGGGTCTCCTACTCTCTCCCTCCCTCTCTCTTTCTTTCTTCCTCTCTTTCTCTCTCTTTCCCGCCGAGGGAATTTTTCGGTGCCCCAGAAGACCGTCGTCTTCCTGTCGCGTGGCCCCCACGTTATCTCGTTTTCTCGTCTCCCTTCGCTGGAATTAACCTTCTACATTGGGATTAAAAAGCGGATATATTAATTTAACCCGCACACTCCCATTTCTCTCCCTCTCTCTTTCTCTTTCTTACGTAGATGAATGAGGAATCCACGCAAAAAGCGAACTCCCCGACTCAATGACACGTGTCCCCCCAATCATTGAGACCCCCCACATTCAAGAAACTAACTTAAAGTCGAAAGGAAATATCTTATAATAAATATCAAAAGGAAATAATAGTGGAATTTTAATAGGAAATAATTCAAATCCTTCTTAAATAGTAATAATAAAGTGGGACTTGGAAGTGTTGGATGTTTTCTGTGCGCGGGAAGTAGTGACGAAGTATCGGAGCGAAATTTCAGCTGGCAGAGAAGGATGTCGCGGTAGAAGGCGATGTGTATTCGTGTCAAATCTCTAACAGGCGAGCGGAGGCTGGAAATGTTTTCTGGGGAGCGCGACGTCCAGCATCACAACAGACACGCTCCGGCCGAGGAAACACGAGTCCGCCGAAATTAATCACGAGCGAGAGAGAGAGAGAGAGAGCCATTCACTCATGGACGTTTTCTCGGCCAGGTCGGCGCTGCTGTCGAGGATTATTTGCATACGAATATGTGCGCGGCGCGCCGGCCAAAAGACAGGAAAGTCGAACGTCGCGTGTAACTAATCGCTCGAGGCTTTCTCGGCCTCTTTTCTTCGACGCCAGTCCGCTCGAACCCTTCCGCTCGCCGCGCCGCCGAGCCCACGCTCGCTCTTCCACCTCCTTTGTCGCCGCTGATTTTGGAGCCCTCGACTTTTGCTCCGCCGAGTTCACTTCACTCTACTTTCAAGCATTGTTCCTTTACACGCGTCTTCTCTTCAATTCCACCCCTGTCAATCTTGCTTTATAAGTTTGTCGTATAAATTGAACGAATATCTTGGTAAGTAAAAGATCATTATTACTTTTATTATAGTCATTATTATTGGCGTGGTTTTTTTAAACATCACTGTAGAAATCAATGAGGCATTTGGCTTTCATAAAATTCCACCCCTTTCAATCTTGCTTTATAAGTTTGTCGTATAAATTGAACGAATATCTTGATAAATGAAAGATCATTATTATTCTTATTATAGTCATTATTATTGACGTGGTTTTTTTTAAACATCACTGTAGAAATCAATGAGGCATTTGGCTTTCATAAAATTCCACCCCTTTCAATTTTCCTTTATAAATTTGTCGTGCAAATTGGATGCTCATTATTTACTACGATTGCTAATAATTTTTCTAGAACAACGTAGAAATTTATTCATGTGTTTTTGTTTAAATATCACTGTGAAAATGTTAATACAATTTCAGGGAGAGAGGAAGAACGATTCCTTCATCTTGCCGGGGGAAGAATTAATGGAGACAAAGCGAGGGTTGCTTTCTCAGTGTGAGGCGAGTTTGAGAAGCATGAATGAAGCTTGGTTCCCATTATGTGAATGAAGGGAGAAGAAGGTCAGGCCTCGTGGAGGTTGACTTTCCGTGAGGAAGATCGCGGGGTCGAGGCTTCGGGGCCAAGAAAGTCATTTCTTCTGTCATTAATCGCCCTTCCCCGAGGATCGTCTTCTCAATTGATCCAACCAGCGGGCCACGAGACTCTCTGCCCTTCCACTATTACATTACAATTTGTCACTGATTCTCATCGATCATATTTCACAGCGGCAGCGATCTAATCTGGTTAACACCCAGGTTAATACAGCAATTACAATCTAAATTAATGTGCCAGCGAGTGGTCCAATCTCTCCGAGATCGTCCCACGAAATCTTTTTCATTCCAAATAGCCATCGACAAGACAATCATTGAATTACAATACAAATTATTAAAGTACAATAACTGAACTTGAATTATTAAAATAGTACAATTATCTCAATTATGTTTAGAAGCAGTAACATTGAAAAATTTGTAATTTGACGATCATTAAATTCCACTACAAAGAACAAACTTGAATTATTAAAATACTGCAGATATCTTTATTAATTTCCAGAAGGAATTACATTGAAAAATTTGTAATTATAATTATTTAATATAAGGAAAGTGAAGATTGTAGATGATGAGAGGGGTAAGTGGAAGAAATGAGGGAGGAGGAATGTGGATCGGCGCGGGGGGACGAGGACTTACGAAAAGCTTTAAATGTCCACGGTAGCGGCGTGGCGCGGTGGCGAGGGAAGCAATCTTTCCCTTCGGGGAACTGAAGGAGGAGCGATTTGCTGGGAGTGAAAGGAGCTCTGTCGGCCTCGGGGGCCACTTGTTGCACGGACTTGGAGTCCTGCTGGCAGAAGCACCACGGGACACAACTTTGCACCAACGATTCCGAATGCCCCGGCAAAAGCCGACTCCTTCAGTCCTTCGGACCTAATCGTCCCTTTATTCACCGGCTCTTTATTCCTCACCTAATCGATTCCAGGATCGCTCTCGATTCGACTCTGCGACTTCCGTCCACAAGGATTCCTGCGCCAGCCACCCCCTGTCGATCAACATGTGAACGGTTCCGCTTACTTTTGCCCAGCTAGTTTTTTTTCTCCCCACCTTCCCTTCCCTCGCAAACGTGGTCAATGATCTCGAAGGAAATTGGGCTGTTTGTGACCGATCGACTGGTAAGAGGGTTGATTTGCTTTTTGGAAGGAAATGGGGCTGAGTTTGCATGGGAGGATTTCAGACAGAGTGAAATCGATGGGAATGATAAGGAACGGTGGAGAATGAGAGTGGAATTCGATAGAAAAAGGAGTAAGAGGGCTCGGTAAATTGGCGTGAGGAAAAGCAACGTGCCACCATCAAAGGCAGCCTGTCCGCTCTCATTTATTAGCTTGATTTAATTCAATTTAGCTTCCAATAATGATCCGAGCCGGGCTAATTGGCTCGGTGAAGATGTCACACGCTAGTTTTCTCGATGAGTCTCCTGCGAGCGGCTGGCGCGGCGCGCGATCTCTCTTTCATCCCTTCTCCCGGCGCGCCGTGCGACGACGACACATCTCTTTTAACGCGATACTTCTCTTCGCGGCGGGCAAAGCTCCAACTAAACTCGAGCAACTATTTCAACCGCTTTGTCATTTCGATTGCTCGGCCTCATGAAAGATTCATGACACGCTGTCATTAAATGATCGCGGTCCAACGGCTTTTCGAGATTACGGTAACGGCTGTGAGAAAATGGTCGCCGAGTGTTTTCCGACAATGAGCCGATCCTGAACGGATGATTGGGTATCAATGACCCCGCAGAATCGATCGGGCCCCCAACGTATCGATATCGGCGCACTCGAAATGCGAGCGAGCCCACTCGCCCCATGCGATTTCAAGCACACCCTCGATCACCAATCGCACCGAATAATATTCCCCATTTCACACTTCTGATTTCTACCGCTCGATGATTTTAATGCTCGTGGGACAAATATTTCCTTGCCAACAATTCGAATTCTACCTCTAATTACGTGTATAATTATTTCTAGAATATTCCCGAACATTTAATTTGAATTGATATTTTAAATAATTTCTACGAGAGTACAAAAACGTGAGGTTGTAATTTAAAAGGGGGGAAAGAACGAGCACGCGCTTGCTATTTGCATATCAGAGCAGCGAGGCTCAATTAAAGCAATCAGGGAGCATTACGAGGCGAGAACAGATGACGATCTAATTCAGGAGGCGACAGGGGTGAGACTCGGTCATGAACTGTGTTAGATAGAAGGCTAACATCCAATCGGATCGGAGCTCTAATACGTAGGAACACGCGATCAGTAGCGTTGACACCGAGAGGCAGATCGAGCCAGTGGATAAAGCGAAGCGGGTGTGAAGCGCTCATTATATCAATTACTATTAAACCAGCGGCCAGCTCGATCGGCAGTTACCCTCTGTCGCCGGAATTCCATCCCTCCGTTCTCCACTGGCCACCACCCCTAATTTCCCTCGCAGCCCTCGCGCGCTACCCTAATTGCCGCGACAGACGGTGATTAATGACCCGCTCAACTTCACCTCTGATAGTCCATCCCTATTAGTTCAATTATTCAACTATTGTTCAACTTCGTGAATGGTAAATTTCAAATCCTATAAATGAAAAATATTTCATTTTAATTGTTGATGCATTAAAATTGAAATAATAATTCTACAGGTAATTATTCGATATTAACAGATTACAAAATGTAATTGTCAACTTTATTCTGCAGCTATCGCAATGCTATAAATATAGAAATAGTTATAATAAAAAGAAGAGAATTAATCGAACGTTTGGAAGTGGCGGGAATGAAATGAAGTGATGTTCGTCGGTTGAATAAAATCACAACAGCGAATAGAAACGAGGAGTTTCAAAGTAGAGAGAAGATTCAGTGGTTGCGGCGCGCTGCCGCCGCTTTGACGACACGACGGCGAGCCGCACAGTGATCGATCTTAGCCTGCCAACCCTTTTGCCTCGTGGAGAGAGGAACGTGGGATTGCCAAGCCGATGACTGCGATGCCACCGTCCGTTAGGAGCTGTCCTCCTCGATCATCCTTCGATCACGAGGATTTCGCATCGGCCTCCGAACTCTCTCCTTCTCTTTCTCTCTTTAGCCTTCTCTTTCTCTCTCAGCCCTTGCCAACCGCGCGCCATTTCCACACCAAGCTTTCGATCGCAACTCCCTCTTATCATCCCGATGATCCATCAATTGATATAAACTTCGATTGCCAGCGTCGAGATTAGCATTTCCGGGAATTCCGTTGATTGTAATGCTGTCCGATGAGAAGAAAGCCTCGGCGGCAGGTGTGCCGCGCCAATTGTTGCCGATTGGCTGATCCTCCGCGATCATTTGACAGACATATGTCTTCCACCCTGCGAACGTGCCGTATCCAGATGCTGCGTTCTGGTAATTGCGAGTCCCACGTGCGTTTAAACATGCTTCGCCGAAAACTATGCGATCGAATGATATCCTCGCATTCTGGTGAAAGGCCAGTTGCTTTTATTTCCAACGACTAATTGAAAATGTTGGTTATTTGATGAGTAGATTGAATATTAATGTGTAATTGTAAAACAAGAATATTTGATTTAATTTATTTCTTGAAGTTTTATAATATTTGAAAATTGTTGGCAACGTGAAATGTATATTTTTCTAACAGAAAATATTCTCGAATATACCAGGAAATAAATAATGAATAATTTCTTTATTTGATTCTTCTTCCTTTCCCTTAAAATTCGTTCTTGTTAAACAAGAGGAGGTGTCTGGACGTTCCAGGGGACATTGAAAACTAGCTCGATGCGAGGGAGCAAAAAGGGGCGAAGGGTTGCCGAAATCTACACATAACCTTATTATTCCAAGTGGCCGAGTGCAGAAGCTCGCATCGGAAAAGCTTGGAATAGAGGAAAAGGTGCTTCCGGTCGGTCGGGAAGAAGAAGTGGAGGAAATAAAAGGACGGGGAGTTGGTTGAAAGAGGGAAAATCGGCTTGTCCGCGTATTGGGATGCGCTCATTCGAGCCCGACCGCCAGTCCGCCCGCCCCCCCATAGAAAAACCCCTTTTGCCGCCGGGGTAATTACGACAAATATTTGGCCAGCCGTCCAACAACCCTTCTTCCAGCGGCAGCCACGCGCGCTAAGAGGCTAAGCAGCAGTAACAGCAGTGGCCGTAACAGCCAGTGCAACACAGAGATTCAGAATGAAGAGGTAGAAAGCTGTCCGTGGAAATCGGATAATGCAAAATGGATCGACGGAACAATATCTCTGTGGCGGTCTAATCGCTCCTAATGATCTCATTGAGTCTCATTGTGCCACTCAAATCCCATAAATATTTTTCCCCATATTTTCGAAAACAGTACTGCCATCATGAAAGACTTCCTCTTATATTTCTTCCCTCTCTTTACTCTAAAGAAGAGAAGCGAGTAGTGAAAGAGAGCGCGTTCTCGTCGGCGAGCCTTTGTGCTTGGCGGTATTTAGGGCTCAAAAACGAGCCAGGATTTCTTTAAGCAGCCGCACGATCTGCTTGTTGGGTAGCGGGTTAACGGGGTTATGTTGCTGGTGGCTTAACCGCTTAGCCTACAACTAAACCTGCTTTACCCCAGCATCCATCCTATTTCCTTCGGATGAAATATAATCATTTACGCGCCAATTTCTAAAAGTAATAAAATCCTGACGTAGAAAATAGTAATGAATGGTTGAATATTTCTGCGAGGTTATAGGAAAGAAGATGGAATAGGTTTTTTGGGATGATCTGTGGGAATGATCTGTGAGAGATGAAGCAACGGAGATAGGTTAGGTGGGGCGATGTCGACTGCTAAAAAGTCCTAATGGACGACAAGGTAAGCAGATAAGGGGCGCGGGACTGTAATGGATATCCTCACCGAGCTTTCGGGTAAACAGTTCATTTGTCATTTTGGGCGATCGGGCCATCTTCCTTCTGGAAGGATGTCCCGCGGGAGTCTCTGACGGGAGGAGAAGGTTCGTGGCGGTCTCGGAGCCGCGCGATGATCCTAAGAGGAAAGACCTGTCAAAACGATAGTTTCCGCTCACGGACTTCTCGACACGTGTGTCCACTAGTTTTTGCCATCGATACGCTCGATCCTTGATGGATCTTTCGGGCACCTGTCTTAGTTACGCAGATCGGGGAGAGATAGGCGCCGAGAAAAGTGGATGGACCAGTATCTCCCGGCGATACCGATGCGCCAGGACCCACGGAATTTCGATGCCTTTGGAATAACCTTCCAGCAGGGATTCCACTTCTCAAGCAAGAGCTTCTGTCGCTCTACTTCCCAACACAACTTTAACCCACGTATCAATCAAACCAACAACAATACAAAAACAATTTTAGCCCCCAAAGGAATATCATTTAGAATACTAAAATAATAAATATGCGAGGAATGCGATTGAGTGAATTGGTAAATACAGCGTTAAGAAATGGCGGATAGGAGGGTTTGTTGTTGGAAGTTTTTAAGCCGATAATACGGAATATTTGTAGGCTGTCACGGCTGGTCTTAGCGAGGCGCTCGAGGGCGCATTATCCCAGTGGGCCTCGATGAATTATACATATTGGAGCGATGGTGTAAGTAATAAGTCGCCGAGATCTTAGGTGTATCTGTCGCAATGCCGGCTGCTTTCGGCCCTGTGAAGCGAGCCTCGGAAGGGATCGGGCCCCTCAAAGGAGCCGCCCGGAGGATCGGCTCGTATCATCGGAGTCCCATGGAGTCACTGGACATCTTCACTTGTCCATCGCCTATTAGTAAGTCTCGTCACGAGCGGCTAATGATCGCGCCTCGCTCTCACCCTCGCCGGAATCCCTTCCGTCCGCCCGATTAGTCTTATTTCGAGGTTAGAGCACCGCCTTTCTTGGAAAGATGGAGGCCCAAAACAGAAACGCCAACTTCTCTCCGAATGGACATTGACGAGGCCAGTTGGACTCTCATAGGAATTAATGACCTTTTTATAAGCAACATATTGTGACAGCTGACACCGATTTGTATCATAATCCCAGCGAGTAATTACCGACAGAAGAGATTTCGTCGAATTATTTTCCCGCGCGTTTTAGCTTCATTTGTGGGTTAAAGATTCTTGGCGAATTAAGAGACGGAGAAGAAGATGCTGGATGCGATGAGAGATGGTGTGGGAGAGGAGAGGAGGAGAACCCCCCGCAGCTGGTAAAGGGTTTACGGTCCGTCAGGCTCGCACACGGCCCGCTCGTCTTTCCTTCCACGTGAGCGTTTCAGGTGGTATCGGGCATGCAATCACACGGAGGATTAAGAGCGAGGAGGCCCTCGCAGCCCTCGCAGCCCTCGCGCAAAAGGACGCGCACCGGGAAAAGAAAGCCGCTGCTGACGGATTATCCTTCCACTCTCTCGCCGCGCTCGCATTCTTCCTGCGCGCCCGCCACACTTTCCTCCCCGAACCACTCACTTAGTCCTTCGATGCGACGCCTCGATAAAATCGTATGTCAGAAGGAATCCCCGCCGAATTTTCATCACCCATAACTCCTTTGTTATGAAAATATACATTCCTCTTGAACTTCATTACTTAACAATGTAGAATTAATAAAAAAGATTCTTTGGAACAAACTTTAACTATTATATATTAAACTTTATGTTTCTATTCGAAATTATTATTAAAACAATTTTATTTTTAATTCAAGAATTCTGTGTCTTTTGCACTGAAATAAATGATAATCCAATTGACTAAGAATACGATAAAGGCTCCAGTCTGAGTTTGGACTGGATTCATAGTGGTTGACCAACAGATATATAAGTGGGAAAGGTTCACGGTCCCGATATCGTCGATCGGATAGAATCGATCTGCTCGAGGAACGTCAGCGGCATCGGACTAATGGAATTATCAGGCGGGAATGACACCCGCATCATCCTTTGTCGCTGCTGGCACGTGGAAGCTTGGCGAGCGAGCGAGAGTGAAGATCGGAGTGAAAACCAGTCGAATCTAACCAAACGAAACGAGACGAAATCGTGAAAGGGCAGCGAGCTCCTCCTTGCGTCACGTGGATTTCGTGGAGCATTATTATTCGTTCACTGGCCGCTACAATGCCTCCATTACACGCGTGACACTCGGCCTCACGCTCCAATAAAACTCGGCCCCGAAACCTGTTCGAGCCTCGGGCACAATGCCTGCGCGACTCTTAATGCATCCACCGCGCCGACCTCTTAGCATGCACCACATACTTTCTTATTCCTTGCACTCCGAGTCATCCCTGCCGCGTGGGAAAAGACACCGTTGACCGCTCGGACTCATTTTCCACCCCAACTTCAACCCTTTATCTTCGAGATTACACTACATAAATAATTCGATTTTTAAGGACGCGTGAAAAATATATTATTGGCTAAATAAAGAAAAACTTTGACTATTGGATTCTCTAATTTTTTGCAACTTTTCCACCCCAATTTCAATCCTTTACTTTCAAGATTTCATAATTTAAACTTTAAAGCATCGAAAATATGAATTATTGAGAGTAATAAAGGGGAACTTGGACTATTTTTATTGACAATCAATTGGAAGTTCTGCGGCTTTTCATACGAAAGATATAACACGTGTAGAATGTCGGCTAACTGGTCGAGCGGCGAAAGCAGCGGAAAGTCGAGTGGTAGGAGAAGACGAATGCGATCGGACATGTACTCGAATTGACACGCGGCCAGTCGGCAGTAGGCAGTGGATGCCTGACAAGTAAGTACAGTTATGGCAAGTCATTGGGACTATTGTGAAGCCGCAGCCCCTGTCTCTCGGGCGTTCATTGTGCTTGGGACGTCGATGTCGGCCGTAGTGGGCTCGGTGTTGATAAAACAGATAAACGCCTCGGCGTATCTAAGCCTACTTGAATTAAAGCCGCGCCGAACCACCTTGGACCATCGCGCGCCCGAGGGAGAGAAAGAGAGAGAGAATCGGCTATATACACCTCTGCTCGTTCTCGATCGAAAGACTTTGACGTGCGCGCCGGTAATCCCGCACTGAGAGATCGATGCGCGATCCGGTTAAGCGACATCGATATAAAAATAGTTGGGACTTCGATCAAATTGATTCCATCGGCCGCCACCATCTCAATTCTTGATCAGTTCCCTTCATTATTATCCGATTAACTGACTAATCTTTCTCTTTTTCTCTCTCTCAAGTGTCCATTTTTAAAGGAGAAATGATCGCGGAAATTGGATTATTTACTGGGCATCCGTTTGCAGGATTTTTACGCTGACAAAAAGCTACTTTGCGTAACTCGGAAGGATATTCTCCTGGAAGGATAACTTGACAGTTTGAGAAGAGATCGGGGAAAGTAAATAGGAGCAGCTATTGAACTGTCCAAGGGTAGATTCACCCCGTAGCGGAAACACACTGGGAACCGGAAGAATATGTGAATGAAGGATGTTTATCCTGCGCGATTTTGAATCGCGGTCCTGCGATTCTTTGGTTAGGAAAATATTGGAAACGGTGGACTTGAATGAGTAAACCACTTTGCTTGAAATGTCACTGGGAAATCAGTGATTCGTGAAGATCTCGTACCTGTTGTGCATCGTGGGAAGCAAAGGAGAATTCTTTCCTCTCTGTTCAACGATTTCTACTTTTTCAAAAAGCCATATTTTAGCTTCCTACGTCCAACATGACAAATATCCAACGATATCATTACAGATAATAACAATTAGCTGGTGAGGTTGAAAGATATTTCATTCGACGTTTCAACGATATAATAAATTAGTGAGATTTGTTGGGGCGAAGAAATGAGGGTGGGGATTATTAGGCCGAGGTTGGAATAGGTCAGTGAAGTGAGAGGAAGTTGGATGGATCGCCGGCAAATGAAGTCACAACTTGGGCAGCGGGTGGCCGACGGTTTCCGGCGACTTCGTCAGATCCAAGATCAGAGGGAAGCATTGTATAGGTCCGAGGGAAAGAAGAGCTGCCGTGGGATCTCACTGTCGGCTCCCTTTCATCTTTGACAACCCCCTTCCGACCCCTTCCGACCCCTTCCGAGCATTATGTCAGCCGACACCCCCGACTCGCAACACGATCATCGTCTCCTTCATGGTGTTAATGAAAAAAATGGGATCTTTTTTCATGAGAAAATCCACCAAGAAATTTGCTATATCTCACTTGAACTTTACTTACAAAATTCATTATATTTTCTGTTCATTAATCTTGAATTGTGAAAGTCTAATTTTTGTCTAAAATGTTTATGGTGTCAATGAAAAAAGTGAGATCTTTTTTAATGAGAGAATCGACCAGTAAGTTTACTATAACTTACTTGAAGTTTTTGACAAAATTCATTTTATTTTCTATTCGATAATCCTGAATCTTGAAAGTCTGAGTAAACTGGGTTGAAAATAAAGGCAAAGGGTGGGAATTTTGGGAGGCAAGGCAAAGAAGAAAAGTAGTGGGAAAGCCGAGGCGAGGAGCAAGTGATCGCCCGAGCGCACCTTAATAGAGCAAGGTGTCAAAAGTGCCGACCGATCATTCACCGCTCGCTTTTCTTACGTGAGATTGGTGCGTCGCGTCAGCTTTGAAAGCAACCTTTCCACGATCCTCGCAGCTTTCACAAGCAAAGTCCTCGTGAAAAATGCCCGTTTCCAACGCGAACGAACCGCCGCGCCGCCGGCGTTTCACGAATGAAGACGTTCAAATGGACGCTTCGAGTTCTTTTTCCACGAGCGAGGAGAAGCTTTCTTCTGCTTCCTCTCGCGGAAAGTCGACGTGAAAAAACGGTGGAGGCGCTTCTAATTCGAGAATCAGCCGGTTGAGATCTCGATCGTGTTCGTAGATCATAGACAGCGGGTGGCGTCGTGTCGACGTGCACCGGCCACGAACTTTATCGGTAGCGAGATCGCCCTCTCCAGTGACTGATGATTCTCTACTCGTGGAACCGTTTTGTCCTACTCCCTGAAGAAGCTCCTGTCTTTCTCAACATTTATTCCTCCTCGTTCTTAGATCCTATCGTTAAACTATCAATGGAATTAGATATATGACATTATTAACTCTATCTTCATTTAAAATAAATGTAGAATAATTAAATTACATATAAATATCCGAAATATATAAATCTGTGGTTCTCTAAAGTTTCAAAAAGGAAGATAGACATTTTAAATCTCGAATAATAACACGATCGATGATGTGCCAATTAAATCTAGGACATTATTAACTCTACCTTCATTTAAAATAAATATAGCATAATTAAGTTGCATATAAACATTCAAAATATATAAATCCACGGATCTACAAAATTGTTAATTTTGGTATAATAACACAATCAATGATGTGCCAATTGAAATAGACAGATCATCAGAGCATTCCGCCATATCTACGAATTGTTGGAGCCGAAATGATTTATGGTAATCGACGTGGAGCTAGTTGAATACCAGCGACTCCATAGATCTCAGCGGAGTATTCTCCATGGCGACTAAACGCACACCCAGCAAGAGCGAACCAGTCGAATTACCGGCGGCCGTACAATTCTACGGGCACGTGACAAATTGTACTGGCAGAATTGCATAACGTTCGCCGACGCCGACGCCGTCGACGCTGGTGCCGCCGGCAGCGTAGCCCGTGCGCAAGAAATTGTATGAGGTTGCGCAATCGAGCAATGCGTTACTTGGGGCGAATTCATTCTGAAAAGAAGCTTACACCACGCGCGCAAAAGGAACCGGCGGAATTTATTTCGTTCGCTGGTATTATCGGTGCGGAACAACTCGAAAAAAGGTGGCGAGCGTCGCTGCCATTAATCTCGCTGGTACGCCGCGGTAGTCAATAATCCTTTTCAGCTTTTCGTCGCCGGCGCGGCTCAATAAAAAATAAAGCGCATGCCGAAGTAATTCATGCGGCGAATAATCAGGGTTGGTGGGTTTGAAATCGTCCTCGTCGAAAGAGAAAGATTTACAAAAATCGTAATCAATAATTGTCAGGTTTAGAAAGATTGTTGTTATTTGGAATATTATTCATTATAAGTTCGTGAGAGGGAATATTAAAATTGTATTATGGATCTGGGGAATTTGTGGAGTCTCCAAGGAGAATTTCAGGAGCGAATCGAGCGTAAAAAATATTTACTCGCTCGAATCTCGGCGCTAAAGGCGCCGCTAATAGAGACTCTCCGGATTTCTGAATAGAACGCTCCTCGTAAGAGCGCGACGCCTCTTTTCAGAGAGGCGAGCGTTCCGACTGGCTTCCTGTTTGCGCCTATTTACGTGCGCGCCTTCAAAGGATGTCCAGTAACACGTGTACAGCTGGGAATAAAGCGCGCTCGACTTCTTCTTCCAGGATCGCTTCCTAATTCACGCGGCAGGAATTCTTCTCATTTGCAAAAAGCCGATGGGACAAGTGAATGCAGAAAGGCGAGGCATTGCCTCGCAACAAGCCTGAAAAATGATCGTCCAATGATTGCCCGAGGACAGTTCCTTTCATAATAATCCTTTAAGGATCCGCGGCGAGCCTTTTGGGCGTCGCGCGCGCTCGCGCGCGCGCCAGCTTGCGTCATCGGCGCGTGTTTCGTAAGCGGGGCCGACTGCCAAAACATTGATCCTGCCCAATTAATTTCGGCAACGGACAGTGATTAATGGGAGCGCGGAAGGATCCGTCGCTTGATCCTCGCAAGGATAACTTTACTACCTGGCGAAACAATGGCTCGCCGCTACAGGTGGCTATCTCTGACTCTTCGATAATTATCCAACTCAACGACAAAGTCGAATCCTCTCGAATTTCTACCCGTTTTTCTCCACAAATATCACAGTTAATTCTTTGGCTACTAAAAATGCATTAAGATTGCATTTATCACAGTTACAACCTCGGCGACTAAAATTAGCGTTTTCCCTTAAAGTTCGCCATAATAAAAGGATTTAATTGACTTGTCACGTGAAATAATTAAATATAACGATGGATTATTTGGAGCGCGATCGAAAGAACTAAGAAGGACATCTGTAAAGAGGGCGAGGACATTCCGAAATGTCGCATTCTTGCCGATCAGATTAGAGTGGGAGTTAGAAATGTGTCCAACTATGTGTGCCTGTGTCGGTGTGTACGGTTCGCCGTGACGCTGGTGCGACAGGGCATCCATCATTTCAGGAAAACATCCTTCATTTCGCGTACACACACTCTGCTGCCGTTCCCGTTCCGTTAGGATCAACCGGGCTACTTCGCATACCAAGCATATCTTCCAGCGAGGTTAGAAGCCGAGTCCTGCGACACGAGGACTTCACAACTATCTCATTCTACGAAAAACAATAGGATGTAAAAAGAAGTACGCAAGATTCCCCAACAGCGGCTTCTTCATTTCACTTTCCTTTAACAAATGCCTGAAATTAATTAAAAGTCCTAAAAGTATATCACAAAAAGGATATAAATATCCTACAAAGATACGTCGATCCAAATCACATTAAAAATGAATTAGGAATTAATAATAAAGACAGACTTTACTACAATTGAATGTGTTTAAAAATGTAAAAGGCAAAGTCCTGCGATTCCAGATGTATGAAACACTTGTTGGAACATCGTGTGATATAATAAATGAAGTTCCGATCGATCGCGTCCATCTGGCGCGGCGCGGCGAGGCGAGGCTCGCAAGGAGAAAAGTGCCACAACAGTATGCGGGGATCGTTTACAATCGAGCCAGTAGGAAGGAAGGTGAGTGGTTGGTTTCGGGCACCTTGCGCGTAGATGAGCCGAGTAGATAAGATACTTCTACAACTCCACATATATATGCATGATAATGCTTCGAGACACGCTTGCCTGGCTGAGGCCATTATACAATTCAATTTGTTAATAGCAGTATCGATTTATCAGCAGATCGACAGATATCCTTCGCCCGCCAGAAACAATGGACTCCGCTCGCTTCGAGCTGCGATCCTTTTAACGGATCCGACACCGCGCCTTTCATCATTCTTTCTTTCTCTCGCCAACACCGCCCACTTCTACCAACGCTTTCTATTTGTGCTTGTCTTTAACACTATGTTTACCAACACTTATTTACACTAAAAATTTAAAAATAATTGTAATCTTAACAGACATAATAGAAGTTGATTAAATCTGTCAGGATTGCATAAATAAATGTCAGGATAAATTGGGATATAATAATTAATAATTGTCTTTGTAATTTTGGCTGGTGAAGTCGAAGTCCTTCAAACCTAGTGTTTAAAATATCGAAAGTGGCGATTTGTTCGCAAAGATTTCCATCCAGTGGAACTAGGATGGAATGGATGGTTCGGTTGGAAGTGCAGGGTGACTCGCGAGCGACTTTGTAATCCAGCCAGAGGGAAAGCAAGTGGAGCGAGGCAAATGAAGTTTGATGCCAGTGAAGGAAGATAGCCTCCCATCGAGTTCCCTTGTTGCTCGACGAATGCTTGGACCGCGGGCGAAAGGAAGACGGAACGCGCTAAAGGATTCATCCTCGAAGGATCCAAGGATCTCGACGGGGGAATTAAGAGATGTCTAGTAAGAAAGAAAGAGAGCAGAAGAAGAAGAGAAGAAGGAGGAGAGAAGGAGGAGGAGAGAAGGAGGCATCCGGCCTCCTCTCGAGTACACACGTCGTGTCCTCCGGCTTATTGTCCTGGTGCCCGAAGGAGGCGAGCGAGGGAACATTGTGCGCGTCAGAAAGGACGTTCGCACGGCGGTAACCTGATCGACTTATCAATAACCGCGTAATTATAGTACCAAAGAGTTGGTAGGGCTCAAAACAAGCCATAATAAGACGTAGGCGTCTTTCCCACAAGTAACCTTATATCCCTGTCGAAGGAGAGCCGTGCCGCGTCCGACGTCTTTTCAGCTTTCAGCCTTCAAGCCGAGCTCCTCCAACAGCAGGTCCAAGCTTCGAGGACCTTCTCTCTCTCCCTCTCACCCTCCCACCTCGCCTACACGCTTCCTACATCTTTCTCTTCTCCATTGTCGATATCCCACCTCCCTTCTCCCTCTCTCTCTCTGTCTCGCTTGCGAACGTTTGATCCTGTCGCTCTCGTCATCCTTGTTTGCAGAGATCGAGAGCGTGTCGCCTTGCTCTCTTGGTAGTTCTCTGCCCGCCGGACGTAGATTCTCCATTGAAAGTTTCCGCGCGCCTCACTCTTATTCCGTTTATATCGCTCTCCTTCCTTCTCTCCCGTCGGTCTGTTTTGGCCTGGCGCGCTTTGTGGGCGAATTAATTTATTACGGCCCAATTATCAGCGCGTTACCTGGTGCGCGTATTCTAGAGGTCCTGCGAGCGTCGACCCAACTCCTCCTCCACGGGGCACCAACCAACAAGCCCCGCCACCACTCCTTTTTTAGGCCTCCGCTCGCTCTCGCTTTATACGGCTTAGAATTCGCACTGCCGGGGGAAAGCTCCGCTGAATCGCGCTCTCGTGTCTCGTCGATCCTGATACTCGATATCGCCATCCGAAGGACTAGGACTATTCTATTGACGATTCTCAAAGGACACTTGCAATTATTAAATGTCGATTTAATTTACAATAGTAAAATATGATTTGAAATGTCAGAATTTGATTTAGTAATGTGTGATAATTATTATATTTGGGATTCAAAGGACTATGACAATTTCATTAACAATTCCCAGTTGTATTAATTCAATATTAATTTAATTTATATGAGGAAACCACGATTTAAAATAATAAAACTTGATTTATAGACTGTTCTCTTGGATAAATGAGTGGTGTTCTCCTAAATCTGGCAGAGATCACGCGTTAAGAAAATAGATGAGAGCTCGAGGGTGGTGAGGGGCACGCGGTGTCTTAGCACCGAGAAATAAAAGCGGCGGTGGCGGCGGCGGCTGCGACGTCGGCGTCGATCGAGCGGTAAAAAAGTCTGGATGGGGGCCGAGGAGAGGCGCACAGTTCGATGGCTCGTCCATACGTAGCCTGAGTGACAAGCCATGAGCCTTCGGAGCATGAGAAGGCCCATCCTGAACCTCCGTGCGCGGCACCATCAAAGAACCTAATGCTCTCCTCCTCCTCTTTCAACCTGACCCTCTTCCTCTCTCACTCCAACTCTCCCTCGCTATCTTTCTCTCGCGAGATCATCCTCTTTGCCTCGCGACATCCTCCGCTCGAGCTCGCAGCTTGGCATTCGCGCTCCACGATGCTGATCGACAGCGAACTGTTTGGAACATGATTGCCCGCGCCGATACTTATTTCTCCTCCAGTCGTTCTAGTACTGTTTCCGATAACCTTGGAAATTATAGGTTTATTTAGCTTTGAGATATTTTTATTATCGGTGATTGTATTCGTTTGGCAGTTTAAAATAAAATAAAGGATATTTGAAGACTGCTTTATTATTGCCTATTAAAGGGAAATTAAATAAGCTCGTCTTCGAGAGCGAATTAAATAAATTTAGAAATTATACTTGAAGGTTTTACATTTATTTCTTTTCGTAATATATTTTTTATTAATGTTGCTGCTTTTTATGCGTCTAAATGATCTTCCAGCCTGTTTTATATTTGCGACGCGTGCGCCTCCCTTTGGTCTTCTGCGTGTCAAGAGTATTTAAAGGTCCAGGAGGAGGAAGAGCGAGCGAGCGAGCGAGCGAGCGGCGATGTGCCCGCATACAGATCTGATTACGATGTAGGCAGACCGTGTAAACTCGATACCAGGCGCAATAAGAGCGATGCGTGTCATCGATTCCATTGCTCCGGCCAGCATAGTCACCTCGAATGTTCGTTCATCCAGGCTCCCTTTCCAATTGTTTCCTCGCGGCATCGTCAGCCCCACTCTACCACCGATTGGTCACCCATATCGGCGCGAACCAATGATACCTGCATGAGAGCGCGCATAGGGGTGCCGTGTTTCCACACAGGAAAGCTTCCTGTCACTCATCATTTATTACTCACAATAATCCTAAATCCTATTCTCTCAATATCTTTCACTCAATCACTGTTTATTTATCATATCCTCCAAATTAAATAGTCAGTTAGAATTAACCCTTTTAGTATCAACCGAAAATATAGCAACTATGCGAAGATAAAAATTAATTTCTCCTTTACAAGGAATATTTAAATCCACAAACAATTTTTTTCAATTGCATTGCAATGAAATTAAACCATTTATACATTTATTTTGAGATAGAGAATACTTTTCGCGAGTATTATTATTATTATTATATCAATCAGTTAAATACTATATGTAATATAATTTCTCAGAAACGATCAGCCAAATAAAAAGCGAAAGCGAGACAGAACTCAGAATTCTCCGTTCCAGGAAAGTAAGGCTTTGCGTCATTTTCGGGTTGCGAGGGGGTTGAAGATTGATACTGCTCGGCCGAGAGAAAGAGAGAGAGTAACTCGTTGAAAGGGTGGGCAGGGCATTAAATTCCGAGAGAATGCCTGGTCCGATAAATCTCTTTGCAATTAGCCTGGCCGTACACGCGAACCACTAGCGAGCGAGAGAGCGAGTGAGCGAACGCAAGAGAGGGAGAAAGGGCTTCGAGAATAAATGACGTCATAAGAAACGAGGTCCTGATGACCACCCGTCGCGAGCAGCGAGAAGGAAGAAGAGATACAAGCATCGCCGAGTGAACTTCGTGCTTCGCTTCTATCTGCGAGAGGTGAACGGCGGCGACGGCGGCGGCGACGGCGGCGGCGGCGGCTCCTTCGGGAAGAAGAAAGGACCAAGCTTCCAAGCGAACACGTCGGAATTCCATCGCTCGAATGGAAGTGCGTGTCAATTAATCGATTGGACGCGGCCACTGATAACGCGCCCTTGTGTGCCTGCCCTCTGACCAGACATTTCTCAGATCTCCCAGAAACAACCCTTGCTTCGTCGCACCCACAGAAATCATTCACCTTGACAGCAGATGTGTAAGACCCTCTGGTAATTAACTGATCGAAAAAAGGTGATAGTTAGCTGGAAAACTAGTTTCGATTATTCTCGACTGGGTTGCATTGGAGATTGTTATTGTAATAAATTTGTACGTTCTGTAAACTATTATTTTCTTGGAATATTATTATAAAAAGAAACTAACTCATTTCAGAAAATAACTCATCAAAAAAGATTGATAATAATTTAAAAAACTAGTTTATATAATTGTCTATTGAATTGAATTAAAGATTACTATTATTTTTATTCATAAAAAGTGCTAAAATATATTTGAGTTTAAAGTAGCGATTCCTATAAAAGAATACGAATAATACGAACTGGTCTATCGTTGGTTCCTCCTCTACATTTTGGGACGACGGGGTCCAATAAATATCCGGTGGGTCGAAAAGCCGAACGGTCTCTGATCTACGAGGATTCCGGCGAGCAGAAGGAGGCGGCAAAGGAGGAGGAGGAAGAGGAGTTCGCCAGGATAAAAAGGACGAACTCGATCGCACGCGTGTAATGGAGATATCACACACTCTCTCTTTCTCTTTCTCTCTCTCTGGCGGCGGTGGCGACGCGTTATGCAAATAGGATTGCCCTTTACACGCCAAGTGCGATCGTAATTGGCTCATGCTGAAATGGCCTTCTCGTATTTCCCACATCCCATACTTCGTCCCCGCCGCGCCGTGCCGCGCCGCGCCGCGCCGCCGATAAACCGACTCCACAATTTCCCACCAAGAGTGCCCAATGCAATTTCACGCCAATAATCAGCGGGGATGTTAAGATTAATCAGGTCTCGAGTCTAATTAAAATTCTGACAGACCTCGCCTCGCAAACCAGCCCTGCTAAACGACTGGGAAACTAGTCCGGCAAAAATAAACTTAGTTCCGTTTTAAATTATTACTAATCCGATCAAACATTATTCACCGTAAGAATAATTCCTTTAAAGGGACTTATTACTTGGGACGCACAATAAATTCGTCTTATAGTCGAGAGTGCGTGCTAGAACAGCTAGAATCCTTGTTAAAGGATCGTTTGGAGCATAGTTATAAATATTGCCAGGACTGGAAAGTGCAGAGAGAGAGAAAGAGAGAAAGAGAGAGCGGTTCTGGCTAAGTCTCGTCGCGGATAACGAGTGTGCTATGGGAAAATTATTAGCGCGTACGGCCGGTGTATCGTATAGCACGGCTCGATCTCGATCGCGTGTGTCTGATCCCCAAGATCTTAATTAGAACGCATGACTAGCCGATCCCGATCCTCCCAGTGGCTCCTGCCACTACTATTTCTCTCTCCCTTTCTCTCTTTCTTTCTCTCGTTCTCGCACAGCCACCCGTAGGACGCATTTTTCTCTCAACGAGACCAGCACCGTCCACCAGGACGCCCTCTCTCAATTAAAAGGGATTCCGTCGAGAATGCAATTATGCCTCCTAGTAAATGCACCCACCAGGATTAATGACCCAGTGAATTATCAGGAGTATGTGACCAGAGACTCTATAAATACATTGTATACTGCTCCAGATACATTCGAATTGGTTCCACATTGAAAAAGTATTTGTGATTCAACCCTTAAGTTAAGAAATTCGTAATAAAGTTCTAAAGTGTCCTTGATTATTGACGAAGGAATTAGTTGTACATTGAAAAGGTATTTTGAATTCAATCCTTAACTTAATAAATTTGTAATAAAGTTGTAGAGTGTCTCTGATTCTGAGATTACCAAGAGAAGAAGAGGATCCCTATTTGTCAGGATGAATAATTGCAAGGTGGAGGAGCTGGAATCGGATGCGAGGGAACAGATCGTAGATCAGAGTCGCATCCCTCATTACAACATCCGGCATCGGTGCAAAGACACCCGGTGCGCCTGGGCGTCGGCGTCGTGCGCCAGTTAATTGCTGCCGATGAACGGTTTAATCGCTCGGCTAATTCCGTTGGGGCGTCGTCGTCGCGCGCGCGCGCGCGCGAGTGAGAGAAGATATCCTTGGGAGTGGACGAGGTGCTCGAAGGAGGTGCCTCGCCTCATTACCGGAGGATCCAGCATCCGGCGGGCGCGCGCGCGCGCGTCCCGTGGCGTCTCGTGTGCGTTCACCGCTCTCGGAGCTTCCAGGTGTCGGTTCCCGCGCTACGGGGGCTCCCTGTTAACCACCTTCCAGCCCATTACGATCCGTGGAAACACCAGCGGCCATTTCGCCCCGGGAAACACTCTCCTACACTTCCTTTTTCATCCATAACCCCACCTTTTTTATCGCGCGCGCGCGCGCCAACGCGCATGCACTGATTCGTCTTCTCTCGAGAAGAAGAAGAACGCGAAATATGATTGTAAATGTATCGGGTTTCGGTAGAATACGAAATTATTCTTCTATTTTACGTTGTTAATTGAAAATAGTTCAAATCGGGGCCCAGTTTTAAATAGAATTCTCTCGATCGAGAGAACGTTTTCACATGGTCCAGCACCACGTGACACAGTTTCCCCAAAAGAAGCGGAGCGTCGGCGGTACTTGGACTAGGATGAAAACAAGCTAGGACAACACGTGAAACGTGCTCACGGAGCACGTTTCTTCCTCGAGTATTTTGATAAGGCCGCCGACCAGCGGGACTTGTGAGTGTCGCTGCGCTCCCACGACAAGCCAGGATTTACATAATTAGAGAGCTATTATTTTTTCAGGTAGCACTGCGATTTCTGCGACACGTGCGCTACCAAAACAATGTTTTCCTCTCGGAGCGCGTGTCACTCCGAGAGTCTGGACTCTTCCACCATCTGTGTACCGTCATTAAAACAAGCTCGAATTAACTAGAGTGTAAACCTTCGAATTATACAAATCACAAACAAATATAACAATTAATTAACACATTCTATATTCATTCTAAAATAAAGAATATTTAAAACAATGTTAATCTTTGTTAAATTATGGAATTCTCTTAAGATCCGAAGATTAACACAATAATTAATTATGACTTCTTATATTTTATTATAAAATGAAAACGATTTCAAGACAGCATTATTATTAGCTGTATTATTCTCTATTAAAAACGAACTTGAGGGTGTTCGTCCTTAAGAAGAGAGGAAGTTGAGGACCGGCGGATCCTCTGGAAAAATAGATCCCTGATGAAGCGGGTCCAGAAGTACGAGAGGAGTAACAGATCCTCCGGTGTGCTTCTCGGGATGTACCACGTGCCCAAGTGGTAGCGCGACAACGTATACCCTCTTCAAGGTCTCGAGTCTCGAGGCTGCTCACGCGCCAACGCGGAAGCGGAAGCTGACCCTCCTGCTCTCTCTCTCTCTCCGCCACTGGAACCCCAGCTAAGGCACTTAACCCTTCGAGATTGACAATGAGTAAGTGCAAGGGAGCCCGATTCGAACTGGGTGGCTCGAAATTTGACCGCCGACCGAATTACCCTCCTCGACCACCAACTCCACGATCGATCTCGCCCGATGCATCCTCGTGAAACATCATCCGAGCTTTTTTCTGGTACTTAGTGTCGCGGAAACTTGTGTAATAAAGTGTTTGGGAGAAGATGAGTCACATTAGAATGCTTAAATTCTGATGGTCCCGTCAGGATTTTATTGTGAGAAATATATTCATAATATTTAGTTGAAAATATGGCACTAAGTGAAGTTAAAGTAACTAAAAAAAATACTACAGGATTCTTAGAAGGAATATAATAATAATATTCAGTTACTGATTTAATATTAAATGGATTTACAGTAAGTAAAAAAAAGACCCTTCCAAATTTCGTAATTGGGTTGACTAATAATATTTAATAGTTCGACTATTTCTTTTTAAAAATGCCTATTATTATTGTTGCTGCACGTAATATTTATCTCGGAGTGAAATCTGAGCTACACCTTTCACAATTGTGCCTGACAGATCGACGATCCGGTAAACATGAGCGGCTGGAGCAGCGGAGAATTTTTTCACCCACTTGGACATGCAACGCTTAGGGTGCACCTAGACCGCAATCATTAATACGGCTTACCGGCGGTGTTGCGTTTCCCCGGGATCTATTTTCGTGTAATCCCCGTCGCAAAGCAACAAACAGTGACAGCTGTTAGCGTGGCGCGCTCCAAGCGATTGCGTGAACGCCGCGCCGCGCCGCGCCGATCCATATCCGCTTTCCTTTCGACGCGGCGCGCCGCGCCGGCCGGTGGATCCAGCAGCGGAGGAATGATCCGCTCACGGTCAAGCGACGCCCAATGCGAGCGGACACTCGAAACGGGACAATCGTCCTTAGCTTCCTTCCAATGTAATACGATTAAGTTTGCTCGCGGTTCGTTTAATCCTCGCCGAGAATACATCAGGACTTCAGGAAAGAAGAAATGACAACTGCGACGCAGGATGCGCAAACTGTTTTTATCCGATGAAAATAAGGATAATTATAGTGAAGTTGAGATATGGAAAAATGTTGGTTCGCCATTGGAGGATGTCAAAGATTGAGAGGATGTGAGAGAAGCTCGCCATGTTGACAGAATTATCTGAGGGAATCTCGGCGGCGCGGCGAGGAGAAAAGAGAGCTTTTGGAAGGATTCGCGTGGCTGGCCAGCAATCCTTTTCATCCGCCGGCTTGGCAAGGATATGCTCGGAGAGAGCAGTGGAAAGAGTGAAAGAGAGATGAGTGGGTTTCACGCGCTTTTGACTCGAGCGCGCTCCTCCTCTCGCGCAAATCGTTTTAGCCGCTGATCGGCCAGGATCAAGCGAGGATCCTGGCCACAGGATCCCCTCATTCATGCTACACAGTCGAGAGAGAGAGAGAGAGAGAGAGAGAGAGAGAGAGAGAGAGAGACTGCCACCTGGCCGCTGCTCCGCTCCGCTCGGCTTTGACATGCAATGAGATCGAGCCGCCGGATAAACGCTCCTATTATCCACCTAATCGGGAAAGAGTTCCACTCCTGAAAAAGGACTCTTGCTTCCACCGTTTTCTGACAACTCTTTCCCAGAAATATAAAATTCCAATTATCCTTCCTCAGATTTTAATTATTGTGGAATTATTTTAATGTTAAATATAAATTGTAGTTGTAATAATAAACTTTCAAAATATTCTTATTTACTTCTGCAATTTTCTGGCAATTCTTAAGCAGGAAAATAAAATTTCATTTATCCCCTCAGAAGTCCTTTAATTATTCCCCAGTTATTTCAACCTTTAGCCTGAATTCTCCACGATTTGTATTATTTCTAACACAATCCAACTATTTCTAGGAGTGTGCCGGTGTATATTTCGAAAGGATTGAGACCGGTCGAAAATAAAGGAGGCTGTTGGCGTCCACCGGCAGATGTAGAATCAGTCTGGACTGGTGTTGGCAGAGAGAGAGAGCAAAAAAAGGAAATAGTAGGACAGGAAGGAGGCTGGGAGGGTGGCTAATCTTACCAGCAAATATTTGGATTGTCGCATCGGCGTGCATTGATACATCGAGTGGCACGTTCACGTTTTTGCCAAGCCTCGGCAGAAGGAAAGGTAAAAGGGCGAAGGGCTGAACGAATGGCTTGGCCTGTTTACATTGCGCGGGCCATTCAGCAAGCCCGGCACTCTTCAATTCCGGTATTAAGATGTCCAGATAGGCTTCTGCCAATCTCCTGGATAAGCTCCTTTCGAGTCCTCCTTGTTGGATTGATCCGTCTAATATGGGAGAATCCGGCAGATGTAATTGCCAACAGTCGAGAACTAGTATGTGTCCTTCCTCCAACTATCATTCCCCAGCCGTCGGACACCACTGCTTCGTTAATCTCGCTTGATCTTGTAATGCGACGCCAATCCTTCCTCTCCACGAGCAACAGCATAACTGAATTTACCCTCTCCAAAGAGAATCCTTACTGTTCTTCGCCCAATTATTCTATTTATTGTAATCCTGACTTCTTGTTTACTTGATAATTTATTTAGGCTCGTTTGGGAGAAGTTTGTTATTATTGTAAATCTGTGTCTTAATTGCACTCTAATCCTGAATCTTGTTTTATTGGTAATTCATTTAGGCTTATTTAGGTGAAGTTTGTTATTACTGTTAATAAGATGATCCAATTGGGAATGCAATTTATTTCCTACGCAGAAGAAATCCGGTCCTGGCGAGTCTCGCGTGAGAAATCTGTGTCTCGCTGGTTCCGCAGGACGAATCCTGCGCGAAGGAGGCATTCCTGCGTGGAAGAGAGAAAGAGAGAGGGAAGGAGAGAAAGAGAAGCGGTGAGATTAGCCTCTTAACCAAATAGATCTCGGCTTAGCATCCCTCTTCTGCTGGACCAACTCCTTCGTCCATCTTCTCCTCTTCGAGTCTCCTTCTTCTTCCCTTCTCTCTTGGCCGGCGAGAATATCCGCCTTGTCGTCGTTGATTTTCGGTTGCGCAGCCGGCGCGGCGGCAGGCACCGCTCGCTCGCTCGCTCTCTCGCCGATATACCGAAAGGCTAATCTGTTTAGTTTCAGGCTCGTCGATCACAGGACACGCCAGATCGCAGCCCGTGCGCTGGATTCCGGGCGACCCGTGGATTCCACCGACTGATTCACTCGGTATTCGATCGAGCGCCGACGCACATACTCTGCCTCTTATCGAATCTAATGCTTTCCTAGTACAAGTCCGGCATTTACAACACTGATTCTTTCTTTCCTGTTCGTTTCAATGTTCAAACTAGAGATTTATGAAGCATTCCACCAAGTTTGGATACCTTCAGAAATGGTGAAAAAATAAATTTTGAGCTGGGGCTCTGGAATTTTTATCACTTCTTCCTCGATGCAAAAAAACATTCCCTGCCAACTTTCAGCCCCGGAAAATGTCGGGAAGTCATGAAAACATGAGAAAAACCGTTGAAATGAAATATTCAAGATCGGTTTTCCATGTGTTTTCGATAGAATTCCGGCATTTCCCCCACAAGTATCATGTTTTTTTTCCGTTTTGAGACACGAGCAATTGAAAAATCAAGCGTTCGTCCCGGTCCCAGAACCTTCGAAAAATCGAAAATTTTTGAAGGGGTATGCCTTAAAAAATTTGCGAAAAAATGAATTTTGAGCTAGGGCTCTGGAATTTTTACTGCTTCTTCCTCGATGCAAAAAAACATTCCCTGCCAAGTTTCAGCCCCGGAAAAGGTCGGGAAGATAAAAAAACACGGCATAAACCGTTGAAATGAAATATTCAAGATCGGTTTTCCATGTGTTTTTGGTCGAATTCCGGCATTTCCCCTACAACATTTATGTTTTTTATCCGTTTTGAGACACGAGCAATCGAAAAATCAAGCGTTCGTCCCGGTCCCAGAACCTTCGAAAAATCGAAAATTTTTGAAGGGGTATGCCTTAAAAAATTTGCGAAAAAATGAATTTTAAGCTAGGGCTCTGGAATTTTTACTGCTTCTTCCTCGATGCAAAAAAACATTCCCTGCCAAGTTTCAGCCCCGGAAAAGGTCGGGAAGATAAAAAAACACGGCATAAACCGTTGAAATGAAATATTCAAGATCGGTTTTCCATGTGTTTTCGGTCGAATTCCGGCATTTCCCCCACAACATTTATGTTTTTTATCCGTTTTGAGACACGAGCAATCGAAAAATCAAGCGTTCGTCCCGATCCGAGAACCTTCGAAAAATCGAAATTTTTTGAAGGGGTTTAGGTCACTTTTAACATGAAATAATACTCTCCAAATATCACCTTATCATTACAAGCATGAATGGACATCCACCAGGGAAAGATAATATGTGCCAAGTAACTGACACTGTTTTAGCCAACTCTCTCAAAGTATTAATGCAGAGACAACGAAGCCTGGTAAACATATATTCTTTATCAGTACGAACTGGAGACTCGTCAATCATAAACAGCGTGTCAGCATAACAGGCAATGCCGGCACTCTGGAAATGGTCTGACAGTCGTCTAACATAAGATAATGAGCGGTCACGAACTCCGCGATACATTCTCGCCGCGAGGAAAAACTTCGCCACAGAAAAAGACGGGGGAAAAAAAAGGGAGAGCTTTTTTCGAGAGGAGAAAAACTGTCAACCCTGAAACTGTCGGAAGCCGAGCTTTCGTGACAAGTGCCGCCGGCGAGAGTGTACAGTTGGAGGTGGAAATAATTGATGAATTGCCGATAGGTTCGTGGGAGAGAAGACACCTGGGAAATCGTAGAAACACCACACACGCTCCTTAAACAGAGCGTCGTCGCTCGAGAACCCACACACACACACAGACACAGACAGAGACCAGGCGAAAAACTAGCTGGATCAATTGCTACTGCTAGTTCGATACGTCGTGTTTACACGATGCATATTCGAAGGGACGCCGCTTAATCCTCGGCGTTCTCGGAAGCGAAACACGCACGCCACCGCAAATAAGGGAGCACGATCAAAGTCGTGAAGTACGTCCGGGCATGTTTTACAGGGCGCTGCTGCCTTCCTCGCCCAGAGGAAGAAAGCTCCGGCTTGGAAAGCGCCTCTACTTTACGATATAACCACTGCCATAAATACCGCGAGCAACCTCACTGTATTTATGCCCACTCGCCGCATAAATACACCGCGATCTTCCACGATTAATTAATCGCTCGAACTGGTTCGTATTAATCAAAACGATCGAAGCACTCGGTTATCTTATAGAAAAGAATATTAACACTAGCTTTACTAAAACCACGTATTTTAAAAAAACGGCAGTGGAGAAAATAAATTTGGGTTCACCAATGATTGCCGGCATAAATTGCATACAAAATTCAGAGTAACTGTCTTTGTAATTTTATATAATATTTAAAATAATTGAATTTGTAGGAGTTTAACTTTGTATTGTATAATAAATCTTCGTTTTAAAGCTGGATTTATGAAAATGATGATTTATTAGGTATAAGTAATATTTTTCGGGAGTTGTAAGTTTGAGGGAGGACTTTCTGGAGTGTCGGGCGGGTAAGGATCGGCAAGTAGAAAGCAGGGCAAGTAAAAGGGGAAAGCGGGAGTGCGCAGGATGACACAACCGATGAACCATTCGAGCGGGTTGATTCAATAAATCCGTGCTGCGGAGCAAGCGCGCAGGGTTGCGCCCGCCGAGAGAGCGAGCGTACGCTGACGATTAATTCGACTGAATTAATGTGAACCGCTGACACTGCGCCGCGCGAGGTTAAATCGTCCGGTTAAAGCCTCGACCGACGCTCCGAGTAAACGGATTTGCCTTCGGCATTCCCTTCTTCCTTTTCCTCCTTCCAACTTCAACTTCAACGCGAATTTCGAAAGGACAACTTTGCCATTTTAGGAAATGATCGATTTTTCTTTTCTCCGTCGAATGTTGCGTACTTCGAAAGCAATGTGAAACTTGGAGAGGATTGGAGCGTGGGCCGCGAGGCCACTTGATCGCTTATTGACCACTGTTGACTCGTGTTGACACCGCAGACCTTCGTTAGGTGGATAAATATACCGTCGAGGCGCGGGTCAAGTGGAGATCCGCGGACCTCGCCCACGTCCACCGCTACCGATTCACCCGTTGCCCTGCCGTTTCGTGAACCCAGTCATTCAGTCATCGAGCTACTCCCAACACCACCTTTCACCCATCAGCCATTGGCACACTCCACCCTTTCTACGTCTCGCAAAGTTTTATGCAAGTTCAGGATGAAGGAAAAGTACTAATTTGTCTTGTAATAATTTAATAGATTTACAAATCCTGTACTGATTATTAAATTATATATGAGCTAAAAGCAAGTTAAAGTACTTAATCTGTTAGATTTCAAAGAATTAATTTGGAAGATTTTTTTCTGAGAATGCAAAATATACTTGTTTACTATGTTATGGCTATCATCGAATCATTTATCTGTGCCACAAATAAAAATAATAAATTCTGGTACTAATTAAATGGACTTTAAGTCTTTACAGAATAGAATTGAGAGAACTGACTTGAAAGGAAGTTAGAATACCTTGAGATTTCGAGGAATCAATCTATAAGAATTCTTTCCGAGAGAGAATCTGCTCTCTTACCAGGTTATGGGTGTCCGAGAGGCCCCCACGCCAATAACACAAGCGGGAATAATCGGTAGGAGCTGAGCGAGCGAGCGAGCGAGCGCGCGCGAGCGTGGAGGATCGGCGGCGAGAGGGAGGGAGAAGTCGTCGAGCGAGGAAGAGAGCAGCAGTCTATTTGGATGCTTAGCGAAGAAGAAGCAGCAATTATGATATTTGTCCCCATTAGGCGAATTGGGGTGGCGACTTGCGTGACCCCAACTGATCGCGGCGGGTCCGCTAACTCGCGCAATGGGCCTGGGGTCAAATAAGAGCGTCTCTCTCTCTCTCTCGCATTCGATACCCCTTCCCTTCTCCCACCAACCACCACCCGACACCATTCCTCATCTCGATTTTGAGCCACAAGATGCACTTGGTCCAACCCACCTCTCAACACAGATTCACACTCCCAATGAGTCTCTCAAACCCCTCGGATTTACGCCCAGTTTCTCAATCTCACTCCTTAATTATCCATTTCAATGCCTGCTTCAAGATTTCTTCATTAAACCTCGCAATTTTAAATCCTCCGTTTTGGCTACATTTATTTTGATATAATCTCTCAATTTAGTATTGGAGAATTATTAGAATAAATTTGGATGTTTTGTAATGGATTATTTTCTTGGAGTGTAATTGCGAGTGCGAGTGGAAGAAGGTCAGAAATTATTGTTCCAATGCCGATGCAGATTTAAAGCTGGCATAAGATGATACAGAAACGGGCTCGAGTTTCATGATCGCGTGACACGAATCACAATGCTTGGTCACACGTCAGCATGACGGCGGGCATCAAGAGAAACGCAATAGTCCCGAGTGCTACACTGCTCTACAAGAGAAGAGAGGCGCAGAGAGAGAGAAGGAGAGAGAGAGAGAAGGAGAGGACGCGTGTGTGTTGGAGGTGAGAGCACGCGTGAATGTGGCTCATAAGAGAGCATTGTCGAGCAAGCGGTGACCTGTCAAGTCCGTTGAAACGCGGTCAAATTTTATTCAAAACCTACCAATGTCGTCCTACAACAATGACAATGTCAGCAGTTAATGTGCCGACACGCGTTTACTTCGAGTTCCTTCTTTCTGCGACTAGAAAACTCGACAATAAGATTTAATTTTATCGCTAATACTTCGAGGTTATTGTTTTTAATGGCTTTAATTTGTTGATAAATCTCTGGTGAACGAAAGAAGGAGGGAAATGCGATCGCGAAGATCGCCTATGACATGAGAAGTTGCAAGTCGCGAGCCACTTCCGTGGTCTTTCGTGAACACGAAGCTTCATTGCGGTTTCTAACATTGTGCAGTCTAGTGAACACTGACGTGGCTTGCTCTGCCAACTTCCTTGTGCGGTACTTCAAAGAAGAACATCTTGAATCCCCAAGGGAATCGGAGTTTGCGGTTGGCATGTTGAAATTCTGCCGGAATTGAAGTACGCCTTGGAAATTGTCGCACTGATATTATCAACACAAACTTATCTTCGCTTAACAAAATTCCCTTCGTAAATAATCAATGTATTCGATTAAATAAAATAATTCTTTAAATAGAAACATTGCCTTACAAATAATTGCAATACTGCAAGTTGTCCTAATTATACTAATACTGCAATAAAAATTAGAGAACGCTTTGAAAATGATTGTTCTAATAAAATTCCCTCAGCAAATAATCAACACACCAAACAGAAACAAAATTCCCCAAGAAGAGCCAACGTTTAAAGAACGAAGTTCATATGAATTGAACATTGTATCAACCCTTGCGAGTAATTGGAGTAGATCGAGAGGGATCAGCGGAATGGAGTCTGGGCTGGAAGGAAAATGGAGCAACGGGATCGAGCGGTTCTCTCGTTAATAAACAGTTCGACAGCTGGGTGGAGCGACTCGGTTGACCATGATCGGTCGACGGGTATACTCGCGGCGTCGATCGAAGCGAGAGCGCGACTTGCTCGCTCTCGTTCTCCGGAGAAAACCAGTCTCTCACCTGATGAGACGCGCACACATACACACGCGGGCGCGAGCGTGTGGTTGTGAGTGAGAGACGGTAGAGGGGAAACCGGATATACCAGGTGGAAGAGGGAGAAAATGAGAGAGAAATGAGGAGAGAGTCCCGCCCGATTCGTGGAGGTCGGTAAGGGAATGTGCGCCTGATTCGTCGGCCTCGATTGGCGGAGGCGGCGCAGACAGGTATCCATATCCGGTATGGGTTGGGCTCGAAAACCCTCACCCTCATCCTCCGCTTCCTGACACGGATACGGAACACAGAGACGCCTCGCTCTCGCGATCTACCCGCTGAGGGATGCTGCGCGCACCCTCTACCATTCCCTTGCGCCGCGCCGCACCGCACCCTCGCTACACTACTTCTTATTGGTTCCCCGGCCTTTCCCTTAATAGTCGCGAAATATCCCTTCTACATTTATATCATACAATAAACTGTATCAATAACACACAAATCTTGTAGAATATGAACTAAGAATTGTTTATTTCAAATTTAAATAGATCTTAATTGAAATATGACATTTTTGTATTCTTATTGGATAGAATTAATTATGAAAACCTCGAAACTGTTTTGATGATACATAAATCTCGTAGAATATAAATTAAAAGTTCCCTATTTCAAATTGAAATAGATTCTAACTGAATTATCAAATGTTTATATTGTTATGGGACGCAATTAATTACGAGGACCTCCAAGAGAAGTTCCGAGAGGATCCTTTTCAGTATCTATCAGAGTGCGACGGATTAAACGAGAGGTGTGTTGGTCGGTCAGAAGGGAGCGAGAAAGAGACTGCGAGTTCCTCGTCGGATTGGAGAGTCGTTCTGTCAAAGCCTTCCGAGTAACAGTCCGCCTTGATTTACGGTGTTTACATCGGTAATCCTCTTAATGAGGAATCATCCAAGGACTGGGACGACCGCGCGCCGAGGTCGCCGATGCGAGAATAGGCAGCGAGAGTGACAAGAAGGGCGGAGCAGCGTTGTGGTTGCATAGATTAGCGCTTGCGCGCACAACACTCATTAGCGGATTTATTGCCCGTCTTCCGGTTAAAGCCCCGTCGAGCACACCGGATATATCCCTGCCACGCCCTCTCCCATAGCCACCCTCCTCGACTCGCCGCCGCCGCGCCGCCGCCGCGCCGCCAGCACTCCTTTCGCACGGACTGACAACGACGCCTCCGCCTCTTGCGGTTTCTTCTTCATTATCCGCCTCTCGATAAACAGAATCCTTTCTTATACTCGTCCTAGCACCGAACAACCAGCCCGCCTACTACATAGTCTCTTTCTCTCCCGCTTGCTGGTATTGTTTAACTAAGTCTGAATGCACCGATCATGAAATTTCAATGGTTCCTCGATTCAACTATCACCTGTTGCGATTTGATAGATTTCAGGCAGGATAAATAAGAATACGTTCAAAATGAATTATCTATTGTAATAATAAAATTATAATCGTAAATATCTTAGAATTATTTAAGGATCTTTATTCATATAAGAATACTTTCAATAAATGTTCTATTTAAAAAATATTTACTCAAAGGAATTATTGAAGAGAGCGTTTATTATTTACCCTGGCGAGTGTTAACGACAACAGTTGGCAAATTGGTAAGAATTGAGTGTAAGAGGAAGAAGAAGAGAGGAGTGCCGAGGGAAGACCGTTAGCGAGCGACGCGCGATCGACAGGGGCAGTAAATCTCTCTGCGGTTAGGCACGTCACACTTGTTTGCAGGAACGATGAAAAGTTTGTGTGGAGCTCGCGCTGGGTGGCAAACTCTTCCTCGTAATCCGTCTAATTGACAGAAGAAGACGAACTGAGGAAGTATCCCTTTTGGCGCTGGTACGCCGTTGGGCCAACGTTTCTGCTTGTAAATTACGAGGTTTGCCGTTCTCTCGAAAAGGGCAATATCGTCGGACCTTTTCAATCCAATGCCAATGCTATCCGTGCTAATCGTAATCGTAAGCTAGCGTGCCGCCACTCCCGGCCCTCCCACATTCACGGATCAACCACTATTATCTCCCGGCAGATCCTTAATCCCCTTCGCTCTGCTCCCCCGTAATCCTTCACTTCTCAATCGAGTACGTTCCTAACAAATTTGTAGGAAGAAGAACCAAATGTCACAAAAGTTTCTACAAATCTCTTATGATTGTATAAAACAACTATCACAAATTTTATAATTGTACAAAGTGATTTGGCAAAACTATAAATCATTCAAATGAATTTGGAACAGTCAAGAAATGGATTCGAAACAATTACATTTCTAGCAAATTTGTAGGAAAGTGAAACAAATGTAACAAGGGTGGTTTTTAGATGGTATAAAGTGATTTGACAAAGTAGAAATCCTTCGAATTAACGTTCAACATTCAAGAGACGTTTAAAACGATTTCGATGTCTGCGAGCCTCATTTAAAGAGAGCTCCAATAAAAATCCCGACATCTGCGGCGTGCCGACGGTCTCATCCGACAAAGGGGTGGATATTCCTGATCCGCTCACGAGAGGAAGACACGTACGGCAAGAATCCGACGTTGAACAGCAACTATATGCCGGTTGTGTGAAGGCAGGCGAGGCTCGATGCCATTAAAGTTCGGCTGGTTGGAAATGGAGCTACCCCTGCGTTCGAGCGTGCTAGAGGAGATGTCATATTCATGATTGTTAAGACGTCATCCACGAAGAACGCCTGTGACACGTCGCTTGTTCGATGGGGTGAGAGTCCTCTGCAGCCAGTCTCCATCGGCCGACTGACTGACATACTCTTAAATCGTCTTTTCACCCCTCAGCCCTCTCTCCTTCCCTCCTTCTATCATTTCCAACTCGATTCTTATTATTGACGAATTATACCAAGCTATTTCCCAATTCAATAACCATTCATCTATTTCTTTGATCGTTCAATATGACATGAATTTTTTTAATGTGTAAAACAAGAATTGTTCGAAGGAGTTTGAAATAAATATTGAATAAATTAACAAAGGGATTGTTGTATTAACGAAAGCAGAATGGAAAATATATTATAAATTTCTTTAATCTATAAAAGACGAATTATTCGAAGGAGTTGTAAATAAATATTGAATAAGTCAACAAAAGAACATTGTTGGATCGATGAATATGGGGTATGAAAAAGCTGGTAATTGGTAATTGGGAGGAATCGCGGCGAGTAATCCTGTTATGCTGGAGTGTTGAGCAGGCAAGAGGGCGTGCGTGACCGGGTGCGAGAGGAGATTGAAGGACTCGAAATAAACGCATCGGGGTCCCACGATCCCGATCTACTCGAGGATCCAACATCCGTGAAGAATCGCATCCAGGTAAGTAACTGGTAGTTCAACCGGCGAGCAATAACTGGAGCAAGCACCAAGCGAACCGTAAGGCGCTAACGCGAGAGTAATTGATCAAGTGCGCGTCCTGAATTCCATGCCATTTTACTTGGCGCGGCGCGGCGACCGACCGAAATCGCATTAGGCCACTTCAACTCGCCACCAAAGACGTTCCAATTCTCAGCTGGAATTAAGAGTACACTTCGCGCCCATTCGAGTTAGAAACTGGTGGGAATTTCGACGTCCCATCCTTGGGAACTGAAAGTGTACGCGAGCTTCGAATTCTCGAAGGTTCTTCCCAACGAATTTTGAAAGTCTATCACTTCGAATTATCAGTTCTGAATTCGTTCGGAAGAAGTATAAAGCATTACGATTTTTATTTTAGGATATTTCAAGCTTGAAGTAATAATAATTAATGAAAGGAATCTGTCGAGCAATGGGAAGTTGAATTTATTGAATTTGTTGAATGGCAAATGAAAGTTATCAAGCAGCAGGGGGTTGAAGAAGCCCTCTCGATCGAATGATTGCAGTCTGTGCACCTCGGGAAGCCCTTCCCACACGAGTGGACGTATTGTGGGCCCGACGATCGCAAATATTTTCTCTCGCTCGCGGCCCACAATCCATGTCGATTCTCGAGGGCGACAAAGGATCGACAGCAGGGAATCCTCTCGATGCCACAGTATGACCTACCTTCCTCGCACCACCAACACCCAACCGCCCATTCATCTTACACATTTTATTAACGCAAAACCAAAAGAATAAGGCTATTTAAAAAAATTATTTTAATTTACTAATACTAAAATATAATGAAAATAAAACGAAATCATCTTACAGATTTAATTAACGCAGAACTAAAAGATTAAGAAAGGTTCAAAAAATTACTTTAATTTAGTAATAGTAAGATCTAAATAATCATATATGGTTTTCAATGAAAAGAAGTCTGCGCGAAGACTTTCACCAGCAAGTAATTGACTTGTTTATTCGGTGGCATTGTGGCGATCGCTGACCGTGTTACCGCAAATGTTCCGTTCGAGAGAAGGGTGCGAAGGGAGGGGTGAACGAGGGTGAGCGAGTGAGCGAGCGAGAGAAGTAGCACCGGGTGGAAGGGAAAGAGCGGACGACAGCTGGTCTCTTTCGCTAAGGTCCTACAGGATTGCGAGCGTAGTCCTGCGATATCATAACACCGAACGCCTATTTGTTACGCGATAAATATGTAACTGGAACACAATGCGAGCCGGCGCGGCGTGTCCCCGCGTCAGAGGGGCGCGCCTTCAGACATTAAATCACACGTACACACACATACACACTCTTGTATGCGTGGAGTTTCGAGTGACGATAGGACGAGCACTCCCAGGACACGTAAACCAGGACAGATGGCACTCGCGAAGTCAAAAGTTCTCCTACGTGCTTCCGCTAACATTGCGCCTCGTTCACGAAAATCAGATAAATATGGGAATTTCGAATTCACAGGAAATGCCAACTTTCGCCCGGCAAAAACTAGCTCGGACTTTGCACAATTTCCCCCGCTAAATCCACTGACTTTTTGAAGTACTTTGGTTGGCAAACAGAGAGTGCTAAACAATGGCGCTAAGCAACTGCTTAAAGCGTAGGTCGGCGGGAATTTTTCCGAGCGTCAACAACACGCTCGTTCTCGAAGGCGTAGAAAACAGGGCTGCTGCTATACGTTCATACATCGCCGGAACAAGTTATGAAAAGCCGATTGCGGCTGCCTTTAACTTTTCATAGGTGCGCGAGTGGAGCGCAGGTCGTAGCTCTTGCGGTCGATATCTCCCAGCATATTTCCATTCGCATAACTTGCCTTGTGTTGCGACAAGAGTTTATGCTGTTTAGAAGCCTGCTAGGCTTGTTTATTCTGACAATATACTAACTCATTCTCTAATATATCAATTCTATTTATAATCGCTCGTCGAACTCTTTGGCGAGGTTAATTACACATTCAAACATTCCATGTTTCCCTAAACAATTTAGTGATAATAGTAGAATTTCATATAATCATTTCTATTTATAACCAATCATGTAAATCTTTGATAAGTTTAATTATACATTCAAGAATTCCATGTTCTCTAAAAAAAAATGGGAGAACAGGATTATTTGTTAACAACTATCAGTTAGGAGGCTATAAACGTCCCAACTGGTGAGACTTTTCTAGTGCAAGTGTCAGTTAACACGAGGCGGCCGCACACAGAAAACTTATAATCGTAAAGTTTCGTGCGAGCTATCATTTATTCAAAGGCTTACGCTAGCGAGCACCACGAAAAAAAAAGCGAAGAAGAGGAGGAACTCTGCTCTGTTTCCGCACGTGTAGATTCGCTCGGTGACTCGCACGGCACTTATAATGAATTCGAAGCAATTTGTGTACGTTCTCACATACGCTTTAGAGAAAGTTTCCCTGCCAACTGGCAAAGCTGCGGTCTAACTAAAAGCTTTATGAGATTGTAAGCACAGAAGGGACTATGTGTTTCGCTTCGAGTAATTCTGCTCGCAGTCCTCCCCTCTTTATTCGCGTCGTCGCCGCCGCCGCCGCCGTCGCTTGCATCGATTGCCAATGGAAAAATGTGTCAGACTTCTTATTCCGCCCGGCAAACTATACACTCCGACTACTTCGCAATGTCAACTTCGCCAATATGCGAGCCAAGTGCTGAGAAGTCACTGGAAATGTCAACTTCCCGATGACATTTCCGATGAGTGACTAAGTTTGCTGGATCAATCTTTGGTAAATATATGTAAGTGCTATTTATGGAACCATGAAGGAAATTTAATTTTTATGGAATTGTATTAATTGACACTAAAGAAGAATATTAAAAATGGGGTAGCACTATAAAATTCTATGTCAACACCACAAAATTTGTTTATCTAGTCTAGATGGACCAATAAAATCATGGATAAGTTAATTGCAGTTGGTGTTTTAATTTATTTCAGTTAAAAAGAATAGCACTTAAATATATTTAGTCTTTAATATCTCAACGTAAATATAAATGAACTTAGCTGGCATTAAAAATAAACAACCCAATATTAATTCGAAGCAGTCGAAGTCTAATACAAAAATTATAATGAAGAAAAACTTGCGGCAGTTTCGGAGTGAATAATTCTTCGAAGGAATCATGAAAGCGTATAAATTGATGACAAGTTGTGTGTTGGTGGTCGTGGATGATCCAGGATGGCCTGGCTGTGGGAGAGCGATCACCTGTTCAAGCTGTCGGCTGTTCTGTAATGACGGCTGATCGTTGTCCGCGAGGCGATGACCTACCTTGACGCTGCCACTCACGCGGAACAATGAATCTTTAATCCCTTAATGACACAACTCTGTCTCTCGTTACGCCTCAACCCCAGCCGGGCACGCAGAACACGCACGGTTCAATATTTACGAGTCGCGCTAACTTAGTCTTGCGTTTAAAACTCCTCCGGGACAACTATCGAATTACCATCGATTGGGGGGGGAAAGTCTGTCACATCGAACGCCTTTAATAAACAGTGCCTTCGAACTTCAGTTTCATGAGAATCGAGAGGAACAGGTCAATTAGAAGTTGCTCGAAAAAATTCTAAACGATATCCAAGTCGATTGTCAGTGGTTTAGGAGTGTGAAAGGGTGGGCTCTCGGATGAAGACATCAATTATAAATTAAGGGCAGGCCGCGCGTCTTTTTCCCCCGTTCACCATAAATCCAAGCGGGAGATTGGCCACGCTGCGGCACACCGCTATTATCCAACTAATAACATCTCGATTCTCCGATGCACTGGATGCAGCTGGAGCTGCGGCAAACTCCTCCTCTCCTTCTTCTCTTCTACGTGTATAAAAAGGCGAGAGGGTGATAATCGAAGGAGGGAAAGAGTGGGTGAGAAAGAAAGAAAGGAAGGATGCTGCTGCTGCATCGAGGAGAAGCTTTGGGATTCGGGATGCTGGGACGCGCGGCATCCTTTGTATCATTTAATATTTAAAAACAAGCCATAAATATGTCGCCTCCGCTTAAAACGCCACCGCCGGATTATGGGGCAGCGTCGTGCGCGCCACTCGTCGCCACCACAAACATACCCCCCCACACTCCTCCACATCGAAAGCAAGACTAATGCTATGTTGAAACCTCCGAGCTGTTAATGATATTGCCCTGTCGCTGAGAATAAGTCGAGCGATCCCCCCGTGGCGCCCAGCTGAGAATACTTCCTCATTTACATATATTCGCGATTCGCGAAAATCCACATTCCCTACACAAAGACAGTTCATTAATAATCAATGGAAATCGAAGAAAGACATTGTCACTATCACGATTCAACTATTATTTATTATATTTTCGAATAGAATCCTCTGTGAAGCTCGAAATTCGTTATACAAAGACGGTCAATTAACAGTTTAAAATAGTTATTATAATACATTCTATTAATTGTAATGTTAGAAAATAAAACAGTAAATAATAAAATCGTATTCATATGAATTCATACAAAACTCGAATCTGGTTTGGCGATGCGATACCGTTAGCCCGTAAATTCGACCTATTGTCAGAAGGGATAGATGGGCGTCCGCGGTGTTAATGTATCACTGGCGAAGAAGGTTAGGGGGGCAGAGCAGGGCAGAGGAGAGGAGAGCTCTAAAATAGAGACATCAATTTGTTGCTTTGCATAGGCGCGCTGCCAGCCGCCAGCAGCCGCCAACAGCCGCCGCCAGCAGCAAAAGCCCCATTGCAAATGGTGGAATTATTTAGTGGAGGAAAAGCCATGCATGGACTGTACCCACCGTGAAACCGCCCCGCCTAAACACTGCGTTAACCGATGATTTACGAGCCGCTCCCGTTTCCTTCGCGGCATCCAACCCTCCAACCCCCTTCGTGTCGCATCGCCCAGCAACCCTTTCGCGTTGCTCCAGATCTAGTTATGCGGCCATTGTCGCCCTCGGGGCACATGTGTCGACACACAGAAACACACAGACACATGGATGGATGTGCCTGAACGCTTATTAAAAAGCGACCTCTACTCGAGTGCTCGCCCCAACATCGCAACACCTATCCATGTACTATCCAAGTATCTACCAGTCTCTCTTCACTGTCCTTGTTACACGCTCTCCTTTCGCCCTTCCCTCGCGCGCCCGACCCTCCGCACCTTAAGTGTTAATAACCAGAGGTCAAAGTGACGCATGCTACGGATTACAATGAGTGTCTCCTTATTGTTAGGACAGCTACAATGGAACTCGAAACCGGTATTGGTTTGTCAGAAAATATTACACTTTGAGTGGATCCATTTCTAGATATATATAAATTATTGTAAGTATAATTTTAGTAATTCTAGTTTTAGTAATTAACGATTTTATACTGTGACAGAATACTTTTCTATTATTAATAATATCTTATTTTTAACATCAGTGTTTCCCTCCTATTTCATCATTACATCTTATAAATTTCTCATAAATAATTCTCAACTGTACACAGGAATTATATTTGTAATCTCAACTGGGATTCTTCTTTGAAATAAGCGAACTTGTTATCAGTGCTCGAAGGGAATCTAGTAATGATTGTCAAGGTTGTGGAAGGGTCAACGGGAAATTCACAGGTGTGACTGGAGGAGGAAGGGAGGGATGTTGGAGCGAGGCCATAAACGATCCTTATAGTTGCACGCGAACGAGTATAGATCATAATGAATTATGGCTGGCATTACCGTCGGCGAGAGGAAGAGCCGGCTCGACTCTCTCGCATCGTCGCCGAAGCAACCTTCCTCGCGTCCGATGCATTCGTGCACTTTCTCTCTCTCTCTCTCCCTCTCACTCTAACGCGCGGCCCGCCAAAATATATTGCGCACCATGTCGGCATGAAGACGTTACCCAATGACAATATATTATTACCGAGCCCTTCCTTTTGGTAGCCGACACTACTCTCGCCGAGTTCTCTCGGGCGCATTAACACACACTCACGAATTTCGCACACCTCGTAGATTTCTTTAACCGCTTACTTAGTTCCCTGCTGGTCTAACAGTACTTTGGAATCGTCGGATATCTAACAATATATTCTTTTCAAAGGCACATAACTAAATTTAATTCGACATTTTTCAAATGATTGAATTTTAATAATTTGTAGTGCGTCCTATTAATTATTGCTACATTTCATACTATGTTCAATGCGTGAACGGACACAAAAAATTCAGCACCGGTTCATTACCGCCGGTTCTTCGAAATAAGAGAGCGGCCGGCCCATATTTCAGGCGATCTATATTTAATCTGGACTTCTTCACACGCAGGGAGGAATGTTTCACGTTTTGCAAAAGGGCAGCGCGAGCCAGTATGCAAAGGAGAAAAGTGGAGAGGACGAGAGCAGTTGCAGGGTGGAAGAAGCGTATGCGGTAATGGCAACGGAGATAGGAATCTCGGAGTGGCGCGTAAGAAGGGCAAAGAAGGAGAGAAGAATAAGAGAGCGGGACTTGAAAGGAGCAGCATTGAATCGAAGAAAAGCAGGGCCCTACAGAACGCGCGGCTAGTGTTACCATTATGTTACTATTATGTTATGGGCCGCATTATACCTGCAATTTTCAACCCTTATCGGAATATCCGATCGTGCCAACGCGCCCGGATGCGCCCTTGACCGACGCCAACGGCACCACCACCACCATCACCATCACCAACGTGTCCGCTCCAAATAAGTTGGCTTCGCGTTCGCACATTTCTATTCAAGAGTATCGGGTTTACTGCTCTTCAATTCTATCATTGATATATTTGTATACTGCGTGTATAAAAGAGAATGTTTCTCCGCGTACTTTCTATACAAATCTGCAACCCTTCTATTGGAAAATATTTTTTTTATGCACAGCAATGTGTTAGGATTGAAATAAAAATGGGTTGTTTATATTGAAAGCGGTGTAAATCCATTTTTTGTTTAGAGAAAGTTAAATGTTAGTAGTTTCTACTGATTTATTAATATGTAATTTTATTATATAAATTTGTTTTAAACGAATTTAACTTACACCACGTGAAAAATAAACGCTCCAAATATTTTTGTGTTGTGTTATAAGAAATAGATGTAAAAGTAACATTCTGGGAGTTCTGTTTGTATGTTATTGTTTGGTTATCAAGATCAAGGAGGATTCTCCAGTTTCCGTTGGGCCGATCTCGAGGCATTGAACTTTAGTTGTACTTGCGTAATTCCAGTGTTCTCGCGTCATTGTTCGCCAACTAGAGGTGAATGGTTGGCTAACAATGGAATGCGCCACTCTGACAGAATTCGTGAGGCTATTGAATGCGAGCCGGCTCACCGTCCACTCTCTCGAATCACGAAGAAATGAGCAATCTCGAGGTAGGATCGACGCGATCGAGGACTCGATAGAGGGAAAAGCACGGTTGTGTCAAGCGCGTCCACTTTGCCAGATAAGGCGACTAGCTAAAAGGGAGCACCTGAAACACTTGTGTTATTAAAACTGCTCGATCTTTACGCTCCTCTGGATAATACGACTTAGATATCCACTTTGGCAAAGCTTTCTAATGCGACAAACAGCTCTGCGATTATTATCGATGGAATAGAAAATCCTCGGCTTACGCGGAAACCAATAACAAGAGTGCTAAGCAAGTCCAAAGAGCTTAAAACTCATGTTGAGACTATTAATAGCGAAATTTAATGAAATTATTATAAATATATAACCTGTTATAATTTTATAAAACCTCTACTTCTTGTGAATTTAAAATACAATGCATAAAATTCACACACTTTTGAAAGAAAATAAATATAGTATTTAACTATTCATAAAAATACCAAGGCACACAAGAATTAATAGAGTTAACAGTTTGAAAGGGGTAGTTTGGCACGAGTTAACGCGTGACGAGAGACAGCTTGTGGAAAGCTCGACTTTCAGCGGATATTTCAGGGGGGTGGTCGATCATCAATGGAACTACGAAGGAGACTCGCATCCCTCGAGTGCCTAATCTCCTCGTTGCCCTTTCGAAGCATTATGCATCTCCGGCGACGGGTAGATGACGAGACGATAAGGCACACACGTCGTTTTCGGTTTCAGCGGGGCACGCACGTGCGAGAGCACATCCTAAAATCGAGTGGCCGCACTGTACGAGGCACATATGCCTTCTCCAGCTTCAGTTCTTACCCCTATCTTTCACCAGCGGCTGCGATCTCCCGCGAAAAAACACGTCGCTTCCTTCCGAGCGCAACAAAATGACAACAGACACGATTTCAAAAGCGACAAGTAATTATTATTCCCAGAAAATTCGATCTGAAAATCAGACATTTATCGGACGAAAATTCTATGATAAAGAGGAGTTATTAAAATAAAAATCACGTCGAATGTCGATTGGAAAAATGTCCAACAAATAATTGCGTCGGTGAGAAATTCATTTGACGTTCTATTGTAATAGATTGGTGGAGGAATGTGGTGGTGGGGGTCGATTAAAAATTTCTCTGCACCAGAAGTTGGTTCGTTCGACGAGGGAAATCGAGTGGTTGGTTGGTTCGCCGGGTGGCGAAGCAGCGACGCGACGGCGGCGAGAGGGAAGGAAAGCCAGTCGTCGGAGTTCGGAAACAAACGTCAAATGCAAGCAGGCGAGCGGAAGTAATTCGAGCGCTATGCACGGCCCCAGAGAACTGTCTCGTAAAGCATGGCCACGACAATGCGAGCAACGTCCTGGATAATGCGACGACGACGACGACGACGTTCCAACTCGCTCGTAAACTCTCCGCTCGGCCCAGAAATTCTTACTTACTCTTTTGGGAACGAGTAACCCGAACACCACCATGCCATTCAATTTGGAATATGCTTTACGAGTCGAGCGGACGTTTATACACGCTTTGTTTTCAATGGCGAGGATCTTTGCGAGCGAAGGGGCTGCCGACTACACTGTGTGAAAATAGTAGGTTTGTTGACGATCTCTGCCACTTGGCAAGCGAGTTATGACTTGTTGCCATGCTAGGGAGATGTTTCTTCCCAACTGAGATACTCGACGAGGGTTTGGCAATGCCGAGCAATCCATAAACTAACGTAAACATATCAATCCATCAATAAGTAAACACTTAAGAATCGTAATAGTACATAATAAAATGTTTTACGATAGATAATCATAAAAAACATCAAATATGGATGTTCACACCCAATCAAGGACATGAACCCAGAAATATTATTATATATACGAAATTTTATCATTGCTAGTCCTCCAAACATTCAATTTGAATCAACAAGCACCTACCTTTCGCTGTCTTCTACAAATGTCTATTCAAGATCCAAAGTATTCAGGGAATCCTTGAATATCCATCTCAATATCGCCGCAGGACATTTACTGTGGCGAGTGGAAGAAGTTGATCTTTCTGGTTGGCGGAGGAACTCATCGCGCCGGTTGGCCGCAAGAGCAACCTGAAATATGATCGCCTTTAGTGGCGAGCAGCTAATAGGTGTCCAGGACAAATAGGCTCGCGCGCGCACAGCAGTTCAAGAGAGAGAAAGAGAGGAAGAGCGTGGAGAATAAAAGGAAGAAAGGTGGCGGAGAGCGGTATACGCGATAATCGATCGTCATTAGCACCCCGTGGACACGTTCGCCGCATATGAAGACGCAGAGCAGCGCAGCGCATGTTCTGTTCCTCGGCGGCGACTCGGCTTTCCCGTGTCAAGGAAACATTAATATCGGACGGGCCGCTGACAAAACCGACGGGTTTCGCCTCGGCCACCTTGGCGAGCGTGGCGAACCAACGGATTAATGACCACGATGACACCTCACACCCATTTCGGCACCGAACCCGCCGCGCCGACCCCACACACCACCATTTTCTTAGTAACACTCCCATGCAATCTCTACGAATTCCAGAGCACTAACGTCCTATTAAACGGATATTTGTCTCTTGGCATTCTTCGGCAGACACAATGAAAAGCAAATAGAGACGAACATTTTTCGTGGGACATTCAATTCTTCACATGAAATAAATGTAAAAGTATTATGTCTGAGTAAAAGTAATAAATTGTACATTTATTTATGAAATTAAATTTTCTACTGATTATTTAAATTGCTGTGCTTTACGCAGATTCATCCTCTGCAATACCCAATAAATGAACATTTCTTTAGTGTTAAAATATAATCGTAATTTAAGTAGAGCTAGTGGTTAAATATAATTGTGATTCTAGTGGTCGGTTAGCGTGAACATATGCCCGGCAGGAAAGCAATGGGATCGAGCCTGAAATGAGATGGAGAGCGGATACTCCCGTCAGGATAATGACACGGAAGTTTCTCGACTTTGCCGACAGGAGTGTAAGTATAGTCGAGTGGGAGAATGACTAATATGGCTTCCTGATCGAGCGGCAGTCGTACTTTTGTAAATGCGAAATGGTCTCCGCCGTAATTAGGAAGGGCGGGGCGGTGAAGAAAGTTAATTGTCGGTTGTCTCGCTGTCCGTCATGAAACCAGAAGGAGATTGCCGCGGGGTTATTGAAACAAACAGAGGAAACCAACACTTCTCCACGCTTCCGTTCACCAAAATGGCTGATACTATTTTTTTAAGAGCGGAGGAGGAGTTTTCCTTCCACTCGAATCGACCAACTGACATCCCCACACATTGACGCGGCAAGGTTTCATAGCACTCTTGCCTTTCAAATTGAATTGTCTCTCGGTCTCACCTGCCCTATGTCGACGCTCTAATCACGACTTAATCACCGGCCTTCTCACTCCCTATGTAATAACAGCGATCATTTTTATAACTCCCAGCGTGGATAAGAAGTGCCCTGACCCTAATCCTCTTTCACGCTCGCTGCGAAACAGAACTCAATCGAGAGCCTATCAAAGAACGCCATTTATTACAATCACCAATCACCCACTCTCTAATAATCCCCCTAAAGTTCCCTCTCATTAATCCCCACTACGAATTCCATCGAAATACGAGTGGAATATTATTGAAATAATCGCCGTAGAAAATTCCCATGAAAAGCGGAAGTTCGGTCTTCCGTTGGAATTCTGAAAACGTAGAAGTACTTGCAAGTACCGGCTTTCTGATACCTGACATCTCTAAGAGGATTACTGATTACCCCGTAGATTCGTGGGAGAGAGAGAACGAGAGAGCAAGAGAGTTGAGAAAATACTTGAGGGCTAAAACTTAAGGAGATTAAAAGTTAACCCTGTCCGGGGCGAGTCTTCTCCGGCCGTGGCCGCTCGCTCGACTCAAAGTAGATTAGCGGTAAGTTCGGTATAACATTACCCCGGCCCTCCCCTTGATCCTGTTACATCCTGCCTGGAATTAAAAATATTGTCATCCCGTGGGATTATAGCGGCGGATAATATGCCGGGCCTTGTCAAACATAAATGAAAGTTTTCGTCGAATCTTCGTAACGGTAGTCGTGTGTCACCTGGTGATCGCTAAAATTCTCTCCGCCACTCTTTTTTTTCTTCCTCCTCCTCTCCTCCTTCGTCTTCGATGTCTAATTCTATCTTGATATCCATCTCGTAACACCGCAGCCACCATGGCTCGGTGACACCGTTCCAATTCACGCGTCACGGAGGTCCGACGGCTTATGCCTCTTTAAATGTTCTCGGATTAGCGGATTAAGGGCGCGCGCCACCATCCACGATGAGCCTCGACCAATCTCTAGTTCGACGCTGAACCACTTAGAACGATCGCTGTGCACTTGCCGAGTCTCAACTCTGTTTTAAACTTTCTTCATTCTGATTTATTACTATAATTATTACTGTGTCGTGTAATATTATATTTTAATATTTTTAAGAGTATTTGTAATGGAAATCTGTTTTGTTAATTTTGTAGAAAACAGTGTTGGACTTGTGCTATTTTAATTTGCTGACAACGCAATATTACTGCTGGTGAAAGCTTTCTTCGTTTCTCAATTACAGTTCTGCTCCCAAGTGTGCGTAACCCGCAGACTGAAAAGAATCGGTCGGTCCCGTCGATGGATAATTAATAGGTGGTCGATGAGGGATAATGACGAGTTGAACGGCTCGTTCATTACTACCGAGAATGGTGTCTGTTTTGATACCCGAAAGCGCTGAGATCATTCTCGCTTCCACTATAGCTTAATTATAGTCTCGAAATGCGATTTATTTTCTCCCCCTTTCTGTTTCGTCTTTCATATTTCATCTCCTCTTAAACTCTGCCCATCAATTCTCGAACGAAATATTTACACAGTGAGGACTGTCTATCATTTATAAGTATATTTTATCTGAACTTCCAAAGTGAAACCTAGCGAAGTTTCATGATTTATATTTCATCTTCTCTTAAATATTCCAACGAAATATTTGCACAATAAAAAATATTGTGTATAATTTTTATTACAGATATATTATATTTTCAATCGAATTTATTTGTGGTTCGAAAGTATTAATACACCTGGCTAAACTCTATCTAGCGAGAGTTTAATAAGGATGAATCATACCTTGGACGTATCACTATCTGGTGAACTATTCTCAGAGTGCCACAAAGGTTCGGTACAATAAATAGGGAGAGGATTGGATTGAAATGGAAGGAGAGAAAGAGGGAAAGAGAGAGGGAGAGTGATGGGAGTTGTAGAGAACAGGTTCGCCGGCTTAAGGGGTTGAAGGAAAGGACAGTCTATCTTGAGATCTAGGATATCCCTCGGGCATATTTCGACGTGGATCAGCCACGTCGACGTCCAACACGAAGAGAGATCGAGATCGCTGATCCATCAAGCGTTACCATCTCTCCGAAGCACATTCTCATCCTCCTCGCTCTTCTTCCCTCTTCTCGAATGGTGGCTCGGCTTCCTCGGAGTGGCAGATGCCAGGGGAAAAGCGGGGCGGTGCGAGCGAGCGAGTCTCCTTCCCAACTAAGAATCCATCCCTTGAATCCTGTGGGAAGTGCGACGCGAGACACTGGAACGGTTACACCTCCGATTCGCGGCTCTCCATTCACTTCCGGACACCCGCCTACGGCGACCATGCCAAAACAAGCCTCACACTCCTGTCAACCTGATGATAGATGAAGGAAGGAAGAGCCAGGAGTTGGAAAACGTTCGAGAAAATCAGGATGAAAACCCTTTGATAAAGCTCGAGAGAAAAGGAAAGGGAGCTAACTCGCTCCCGAAGGACACGAGCCACCGATTCTCAACTTCTTCTTCTTCTTCTTCTTTCAATCTTCCCTTCCCTTCGATCTTGTACACGCCTATCTCGTGTACCAGCTAACTTCTTCCCCGAAAATCCCTGACCTCCTCTTAGTAGGGAAATAAGTTGGCAGACTAATTTTGGAATTTGCCCGGCGACAGCAGCCTCGCTCAATGGAGAGAGGAGCGAGGAGATTTGTAGAGTTTGTACGATTGACACGATTTCCCTTGTACGAGGGAATGTCCGCCTTTTCAAGGGTGGGGTTAGTGGAACGGGTGCAAGCACCAATTGGGATTAAGTCTCGTGGAACTTTTGTCCCGGGACAATTGAGGTCGTTTGGAGGTGACCTGTTATAAGACCTACTTCAAACTGGACTGACAATACTCCTGTCAAAAGATAGCGACAAATATGATCCCTTTTCTTCTAGATTGTAATGCCAGCCCCTTCAACTCCACTGGATCTCCGAATCATTCGAGAGAAAATACGAGCTTGGAAAATTCAAGTATGTCCAAAATTGGATGATAGTTCATTGCAGACGTTTAATTTGGATCTGCGATTGGTCGGATTTGTGGAGGGAAAACGGTTGAATGGGATCTCCAGAGGATTTCCGTGACATCTCATCGAGGAGGAGAGACTTCCCTCGGGATGGGCGTTCGCTCCCGAAGGAGAGCGAAGACGCCACAGCGAGGATATGTCCAGCCTCCGAAGCAGTGTTGTTCACAGTTGGCCTTTGTAAGAGAATCGAGCCGTGAAAACGATGTTCAAAGGAAGTTCGTCTCTTGGCAGCGATCGCCAATGATGAATCGATCCTGCGCGCTGCCACGCGCTTCGCCACCTTGATCATCGCTTCTTCCCACTTTTCGAGGAGCCGACGCCACCGCCGCCGACGCCGTCGCCGTCGCCGTTTCTCCACCTACCAAACCGAAAGCCTCTGCGCCGATATTTTCAATCGATAATCCGATCTACTACCGCCATCCCACGGGACAGATCGATCCCTCCTTTCACTTGATTCTTCGATCCCCTTTTCTTACCAACCCCAACCCTTCCCGATCGCGCCGCACATTTTATTCTGGTCACGAATGCCAACTTATTCTTATCCAACAGATCTCCATGGAGGAATTCCATTTTATGATGTTATCATTCGCACACATCCCAACAGACAATTCAAAGTATTGAATAATTTAATATTTAAATTCAATACTTTGCTAAACCTTGAATATTTTTATAATCGACTAAAAAAATTGTTGGTCATAATAAATTTCGATATTAGGCTTAATTGAAATAATTGGATAAGTTTGATGGAGATGGAACAAAATTATTGGGTACTAAATTTTAATTATGTATATTAGAGACTTAATTTAAATAACGGTATAAATTTGTAATGTAGTAATAGAAGATTTGATGTTTTAATATGTCACACCACGTCTCTATTTAGGATCGTAGAAATCAGGGGGCTGGTTAGTCCTGGCAGGATCACCCCAACCAGGAGGATCACTAAAATGTGACGTGCCCCTCCCCTAGAGAAATTTATTACTAGGAAAATATCGACTTTACCGCTCGGTTAACGGCTGCTTCCTCCGATCTATCCGTGCGAACTTTGCGAACTCGATGCATCGACAGGGTCCTCGTCGATTATTGAAGCTGGCACACCTACGAGAACCCGTAAATCGAAGCCAATTCGACTCAATAAACTGCCGGTTCACGGCAAACGCAATTTATTGGCTGCGGTTTCGGAAGGGTCGCGGCAGGTAAGTTTGTCCGCAGCCATTTTTCAAGCCTTTCCACCAAAATCCGATGAAATATGTTCGCTCGATATTAAATGAATGATTGAAGTGCGTTAGAAAGTTATTATAAGATCGTAAGACGCTTGTTAACAAGTCTGAAGGATTTCCGCCTGTCATCCGTTGGAATAATTCCGCTCCTATAATTGGACAGAGCAGTGATTGTCGAGCGGGGAAATTCGATCGTCCAGAAAGGAGAGAAATTAGAAAAGGCTTTTTTTCCTAACGGTTGGCGAGGAGCAGCGCTTTTTTATGGGAAGTGTAGTTTCACGGGTCAGGTAGTCGGAAGCGACGGGGAGTCCCGCGGCAAGTTATTACCGGAAAATGGTCCGATCGAAGGGTTCAATGGGTTAGGAGAGCAGGGTTAAACGTGACCCTGGATTTTAATGGAAAAAACGTCTGATTCGTGAGGAAAGGATGCTCGGATGCCAGCCAGCTGCATCGAGGGAGGTCCAATTGTTCGCCAAGCAGAATTGGCCGTACGAAGGTTCGAAATAGGTAAGTTTTCCCCCCGCAGAAAAAAAAACTGTTCCTCCAATCCGGTCAGCCTCTTGATTAAGCGTAATGATCGACATTTGATTCCCGCGCAACCGTAGATCGTATTACGTGTACCTGATGTTCAAAGGCTCGCCGATTTTCAACAGGTCCGCCTTCCATCGAGCCACCGATTTATAGAGACTTCCTGTCGGAATAACCCTGATCGAGGATCGAGGACCTCTTTTCCACGGGTAATTCTACGAGCGACTGCCAACTGGCAGGAAGCGACGGTTGAAATGACAACTAATCAACTCGACGTAACCTCGAGAAACCCTGTAATATTCGATCCTCCCCAATTTCGATCATTAACTATTTTCACTGGCTGTGAAATATCATATTTTGAATATTGAATATTCGACAAAGGGAGTGAATTCTGTACTGGCTACTTGGATCATTGGATTCTTCTTTTAGTAAGAGATTTTGTAAGGTCGTGGCGACGTCAGAAAGCGTCAGCGAGTCCAGTTGATTATTCAAAATCAGGCAAGCATGATGGAAGAAGGAAGACTGGCTGGCTGGCTGACTGGCGGGCTTTGGGTTGCGATGAGAAAGGAGTTGTCCGAGGTTTTTTCGAGATCGGGAACGGTAGCACCCTCGGAGGCATCGGGGAACAATGCTTCCGCTGATGATGACAAACGTCTGGTAACACGATACGCCGCCATATGCCGAGGAAAAAGCTACCCCAGCAAGGCCGATCCGCTTCTCTCTAGGAGAACGCCAGAGCATGTACAACCTTGCGACCAATAACCCAGCGAAACAACATCATCCAACAACAAAGCGACCTATCACCCGGAACCCCGCACTCTGATACAAGCGGTCTACATCGATGCAACTATTCCCCTATCACTCAATTAGAATCGCTTCTCCCTCCCCACTCCCATTGTTTACCCACGCTCCCCACAAAAATCCCTCCAACATCAACCAATCTTAACCACCATTTACTTATACAAAATATTTCATTACACATCCATATATTTAAAAATCCCTCTAAAAACAATCTTATACTTATATAAAATATTTTATACATCCACGTATTTGAAGTGATATAAAAACTGTGTTGGTGTACATTGAATTGTTTGGGATGGAGGATTCGATTTGTACTTAAATAAAGAAGTGATAAACTGTTGAATGAAGAACAGGTGTCGAAGAATGGATAATCCGATTAATAAAGAGGCGGTTGACTGGCTGACACGTAATAAGACACTCTCGAACAATAATGAAGTATCGACGCAGCTGAATGTTGAGCGGTCAATTATAAAAGGGCAGGCGGGCAAGGGCGAGGTGGATATAACGGTGGTCCGAGGAAGGAAGCCGCGGCTGTCGGTCGGAGGCTTTTTAAAAACGAGACTTGACAGCCAGAGCGAGCAGCAGCTGTGGCCCAATCGCGTTAAATGTGTAATTATCGAATCGTTATGGAGCCGCGGCTGACAGCCGACGAGTAGAGCCGCTAATTGATAAATTACTTCGTGCTTCGCACGCCTGTCGAACAGCGCGCGGCCCACAAAAAAGCATCCCACTTTCACGAATCGCGCTCTCCCCACCAACCCGATAACTACTACAACTCGCTCCTGCGAATTCATCTTCGTTATTCATATCGATATTAACCCTCTGCGCGCGCCTAATGAGTCCTCGTAATAAGCTACCGCAATTGCAACAAATTAATTATCAGTGCCTGCCGGAAAGAAATTCCTTCGGCGATCATTTCGACGTAGTCTCCTTTATGTAGAGGGTGATACAAGTGTGGATTGGAGTGTTCGATGTCTGAGTTATTGAAGTTATAGCTGTGCTTGATATATAGAAATTGTAAACATGAGATATGAATGCTGAATAATTGGCAGTTTATGGGAATAATAAAGGAAATAATTGACAGTGATGAATGTGATGTTTTGTGAAATTGACTGTTGAAGATGTTTGATATTTCAATGGCAAAGGAATCACCCTGTAGATATACGTGCCACGAGTGATCCCGATAGCAAGATAATTCACAGCTTGTATTTATGAGGGAGCACGCTCAACTAATTAACTGCAACCATGCGCCGATCGTTATCTCGCGCAAACTACATTGCAGGCTATGTAAAACAGGACAGAGTCCACTTGTCAAATGCGAGGAGGAGAATTTTAACTTTGAGCAATTACCGGAGCTGGCTGCAGTGAAAGTTCCAGGAGAAGGAGAAGCGTGCTTCTATGGAAAGTGTGAGAGATAATGCGAGAAACGTGGCCGCCGACTCGAGGAGAAGGTCAGCCTTCCCTGGAAGCAGAATCCTCAGGCTTTAGCCGGAAAGCCAGTTTCGTGCCACGTGGATATTAATCTGGTTTCAAGGGCCCGCGGAAGGGTTTCTCTGGCGCAGATGCTCGACATTCCTCCTCAGGAACACGTGAACAAATGAAAAGGGCTTCCCGTCTCGAAATGCTCGCTTTTACACCACTGATTCTTTACTTCCTACTCGTTTTAATCCTCAAACAATCGATTTATCAAGCGTTCGGCAAACTCTGAGAACCGTCGAAAAATGAATTTTGAGCTAGGGCTCTGGAATTTTTATCACTTCTTCCTTGACGCAAAAAAATGTTCCCTACCAAGTTTCAGCCCCGGAAAATATCGGGAAGTATGAAAAACATACGAAAAACGGTCAAAATTAGATGAATTTCATTATTCAGGAGACGTTCTTCTCATGTTTTTGGTCGAATTCCGGCATTTCCCCCACAACATTTATGTTTTTTATCCGTTTTGAGACACGAGCAATCGAAAAATCAAGCGTTCGTCCCGGTCCCAGAACCTTCGAAAAATCGAAAATTTTTGAAGGGGTATGCCTTAAAAAATTTGCGAAAAAATGAATTTTGAGCTAGGGCTCTGGAATTTTTACCACTTCTTCCTTGATGTAAAAAAACACTTTCTACAAAATGTCAGCCCCGGGAAAGGTCGGGAAGTCATGAAAACATGAGGAAAACCGTTGAAATTAAATATTCAAGATCGGTTTTCCACTAGTTTTCGGTCGAATTCCGGCATTTCCCCCACAAGTGTCATGTTTTTTTTCCGTTTGGAGACACAAGCAATCGAAAAATCAAGCGTTCGTCCCGGTCCCAGAACCTTCGAAAAATCGAAAATTTTTGAAGGGGTATGCCTTAAAAAATTTGCGAAAAAATGAATTTTGAGCTAGGGCTCTGGAATTTTTACTGCTTCTTCCTCGATGCAAAGAAACATTCGCTGCCAAGTTTCAGCCCCGGAAAAGGTCGGGAAGATAAAAAAACATAGGAAAAACCATCGAAACTAAATATTCCAGATCGGTTTTCTGCGTGTTTTAGGTCGAATTCCGGCATTTCCCCCACAACATTTATATTTTTTATCCGTTTTGAGACACGAGCAATCGAAAAATCAAGCGTTCGTCCCGGTCCCAGAACCTTCGAAAAATCGAAAATTTTTGAAGGGGTATGCCTTAAAAAATGTGCGAAAAAATGAATTTTGGGCTATGACTATGGTTTGTGCAACATTGATTCCTTAAGAAACGTTCGTTTTAATTGCACGAATGCTATCAGGCAACGAAGCACGTCTTATTTTCGCGGCGCAGATCGTCCGAGCGAGCTAGCGGATGAAGAAAGGTATGCTGGAGTGTACTTGGAGGCGCTTCTCCAGTCTGGAGATGAAGACGCTCTGGCAAGAGGCTCTCGAAGGTCCTCTGGACCCTTGAAGAGAGTCAGGCGCGGCTGCATTTGTCATGATTAGCCCTTTTAGTCACGGTGACCCGCCATTATGCGCGTCTGAGCTCGATGCGCTTGCCTGGGGAACATGCCGCTCTGATCACAGCTATTAGCAGTCGTCGACTGAGATTTCTCAAGCACTGCCATTGCAATTCTTGGTCCAAATCATCCATTTCAAGAAAATCATCTAAATTTACCACCACTTAAGAACAATCTCCTCAAAACCAAATCCGTCAACAACAAAACTAACAAATACTTTCACTACTTCCTATAAAAAAAAAACTACACGTGCATTTATTCCATAGAAATAATAAACTAGAAGAATAGGAAGGAACAGTTGGAAGAAAGGAAGTAGCACGTGGAGGAGCGGAATCAAGAGTCCGAGGAGTTGAAGCAACGAGTCCGAACTACCGTTCTCTGCTATTAAAATAAACAGGCCATTATCCTCGAGGTAGGAGCTAATGTGTTGTGTGGTGGCGCGTCCTATAAAGCCCTTCTGCAGGATAATCCAAAAGGACAACAGAGAGAGAAGGAGAGCGAGCGAGCGAACGATGCAGCACCAGGTTCATTGTGATAGGCGATGCGCCTCGGGCTGCCAACCAACTATGCAAACAAGCCGGTGTGCGCGCGAGCGCGCGCTTCTGCGCTTGTGTGTGCCGCGGTGACGTTCGCCGGCATTTGCATAAATTAAGGAGGGCTTCTTCGTTGGCGGCGGCGGCGGCGGCGGCAACGGCGGCGAACTGTTTCTATGGTTGAGAGCGCGACTCTAGTGACGCAGGAGCAGAGCACCGCCGCGCTACACGCTCCAGAATTTAAGAGGCCACTTAACGCCAGTGCCGCCAATTTCTCCCGATTAATTTCAATTGAGCCGTGGCGCGCACGAAAAATACCAAATTACCTGCACGCCCCCAGAAAAACTCGTTGTTAGCCATAAACATTCTTCTAAGGAATTGTTCTCGTTTAAGTATGCTATTTTGCAAATGCACACCTGGTTGCCTCGCGATTGGAGTGTGCTATGGCTCGAGAAATTCAAGCTCCATTCTTTAAACACACATGTATAGACGGCGAGTCGACAGGCTGTAGGTGTTGTTTTAGGCTCGAGTACAAAGGATTGCGGCTAAGTGGACCGAACTCGTTTTCGGATCGGAGAGCGTGAGGGCTCGGTCACCGATACAAAACAAACGCCTATTTTCTCTCCCTGCCATCGCATCATTGATACTCCTCGCTACCTTTCCTCAGTTCTTGTCTTACAGCCACAGAATTCGGCTCTTTTACAAGCTTAGAGTTTCAATCCTCGAGACTGGAAAGTGAGAATTCGCGAGAAGGATTAACTAACCCTGTATTTTCCAATCACATCTGACAGAATAGGCGTGGAAACGTATCTGTTTTCTCGTCTGAAAACACGAGTCATCCCATTTGCTGCGATCATTATGGAATGACAAGGAAATTCAAAAGGGGAAAATCCTTATAATTCCACCAGTTGGTGATCAACGCATCCTAGTAAACTGTTCTCTTATAAACCTGTCGTTATTTACCGCGCGAGGATTCAATTGGATCTCCGAGCGAGTCAGAATGTTCTCCCAAGTAAAGCTTTAGAAAGCTGGCATCGAAGCACAATGCGTTCACGGGCGAGTTTTGTGTTTCTTGTTTATAGAAACAACTGGGAGGAAGAGGAGCGAGCTGCAGCACCCTAGTTCTGCTCTTTTGTGACGGTTTGTTCGCTCGCGAAATCCCAGAAGGCGGTCGGAGCGAGTGAGAGGGAAGAAGAAGAGCAGCACTCTATTGTTGGGAGACACAGAGGCTGTAACATTTTCCGAGGAGAAAAGAATCGATCGGCGGAGAGAAAAAAAAGGCAGGCTAGAAAGAGAGAAAGAGAGAGAGTAGGAAAGTTCGGTCCTTCATTATGGAATTACGTAACTGTAAATTGAGCAAATACAACGGTCCGCGCGCCCCTCGGCTCAGGTTTGCATTTCTTTCTCCTCCTGCCCCTCTTCCCTACCCAACCCCCCCTCCCAGATGAGATATACTATGTATCGTGTTACGCTAGCCAAAGTAACTCATATCTCGCCAGACATCTAGCAGGATATCTCGATGCCCCACAGAAGAATGAGAACATCGTTACAGTTTTTAATGCTCCGCATAATCATTTAATACCAAAGAAATTTCCCTATATCATTTCAAGGGGGCCTGATTATCATGAATGAAACTTTCACCCTTGCGACACTTATAAAATGAATCACTTTCGAATGAATTGAATGAATTGAAAGGGATATTTAAATCAGGAAGTGATCGTGATTGAATATATAAATGTTAGAAAACGATTTTAAAATTAATTGTATTCTTCTGTTGGAATCACACAGAGGATACTTTCTTGTATTAATTTCTCACCGTGCTATCTTTGAAGCTATGAATATTAGAATATTACTATAAAATATAAGTGTAAATTAGTATAAATTATTTGTGATTGGATGAAAATATTAATAGGAAATATTAATAATAGAATTGCTGTGTGTTGGGCGAGCAGATGGTTCTTTTGTGGAAGGAGCATTAGCAGTATCTGAGCGATCGACTCTCGGCACGCCTAATTGGGCACAAAAGGAGCAATGCCGAGTGTAAAAGAGGGCCAGGCCGGGCCAGGGAATAAGACGCAACAGAAAGAGGCCCACGGTAACTGGAGGAGGCGACGACGGACATGCACGCAAATCCGTCTCGAACTGCGTGGAGCAATTTTGCGCCTAATTTGAGAGGCTTTCAACGTGAAAGACTGCGCGCGCGAGGTCAAAAACTGCGATCTTCACCTCTAAGTGGTGCATTTACACTTGAAATTCGCACCGCGCCGCCACCCCATTCACCTCGGATTAGCCTCAGCCAGGATTACGTAGGTACCATCCCCGAGAAGCCGCGTTATACACCCAGTATATTCAACGTAATTCCCTTGCCACTCGAACAGTGACACGCAATCAATGCGAGAATTCCATCTTTTGTGAGGAGGTCAGCCTCTTAGGCCAGTGACAGTTGGTCTGACAGCTTTAATCACACCTGTCATCCAATATAACAATTAATATAGTAATAATACTAATATTGTAATATTTTTATCAACCCTTAATAAAATAAATGATACAAAATTCTGTGATAAACTGTATTTTCTATTTAAAGAAGGTATTTTGTGAGAAGGTCAGCTTTTTAAAATAATGACAGTTGATGTAACAGTTTTAATCACACCTGTCATCCAATATAAAAATTAATATAGCAATAATAAAGTCTAACATAAAAACTGTAATATTTCAACCCCCAATAAAAAAAATAGTACAAAATTCTGGGATTTTCTGTATTTCCCATTTGAAGATCATGAAAAACTGATAAAAGGAGCACGCATGGAAAAGCGATGGCAATGAAAGTCTCAGTGGCAGGGATCGCGCGGCGCAGAAAACTTGGGAAGGTTTCGCGTGACAGTTCGGATGGCATTGTGCGCGTAACTAGGAGTGACATGCGAGAGCGAGCGTCCCACAGGATGCGTCAGGGGATCCTGCAGGACTAATTTACAGGGCGGTGGTGTAGGATAGCATCATTGATGGATACAATTGTTACCCGTATTGTGCCGGGCACTGTGTTGTCGCGCGACAATCGAGACGCGTCTCTTTGTTTGCTTGTTTGCGGCGGGAATCTCCAGCGATTCTAACATCTGTGCCGGACACCGAGTCCTCGGGGACTTCTCCTTGATATCCCTTATCATTCACCGACCCTACTTTTACTTTTCAATCATAAAAATACACTCCTATAAAAAATATTGCGTCAAAAAAATATTCAATCGTGTAACACGATGTTAAAGATATTTGTAAAGACTTTAAAGAAAATCTTTATTATTTCATTAGTGAAAATATCACAATTCTACTATATTTCTATTATATTTCTTATTATATTATATTTCTCCTAAAATATACCAACAATAAAATTTTTAAAAAATCGCTTTATTGATAAATCTTTTCCCAAGTGAAAATTATTCGATTTCAACTGCAAAAGCAAGTGCAGGCTGACTCTCGGCCGAGCGAGTTTCTATTAGATGATGAGGACGAGTGCAATCTGGACTGGTAGGTGAGAGACTAGCGGGACAAAAAGGATCGTGTACGGGGGGAGTTGCTCGCCGCAGGAGGAAGCCGCACAACCACCAGGCAGCCAGCACAACCCTGTCTATGTTGTGTGGACGCATGTATGCGCCGAGAGAAGGAAGCAGCCGAGGCCAACAATGGAATCGCATAAACTGCACGTCAGCCTGTTGTGTGTAAACTCGTGGGGCGCTGCGCGCGACAATTGGTGACAACACGTCGACAAAGCCACCAGGAACCCGCCGAAACCAGTGGAAAGAGCCGAAAAGGACAAGCTACCAATCGAACAAGTCAATTGGACGAGATTCACCGCGCTTTCATCGGCCAACAACACCTTCGACTTTTACTAGAAATCTGGACAAGTTACGCCCAACAAATCCTCAACATCTGATAATATATTTGTCGATCAAATATATCAACTATATAATTTTATCTATAAATTATTGAAATATAAGATTTATTAGGATTTTATATTGTAGCAAAGTCAATGTTGGATTTAAATTAATTTGTTACTGTCTTCGATTACCACATATACTGATTGAATACATTTCTAACTTGCAATAAATTGATACAGAACCTTTTATATTTCAAAAATCATTATTCAATATTAAACATTTATCGATTATTTATCAGATCATAGAGAAAAATCCCTGAGAATCCGTGTTGCTGTGGAAGGAAAGATCGGTCAATCTGCATGAGATTTTTCGAGGTTGAATCGGCCACGCTCCCGCAGTCCAGGGTGCAGTCATTAATCACGAGGAGCGGGTCCCGGATTCTCGGTCACGTCGTGGTGCAAGAGAAGGGAGAGGGGAGTCAGAGAGTTAGGTTAGGTGTGCGAGCGGGAAAAGGACAAAAGTAACGTAGCACGCTCGGGGCGAAGAGATGATGCCGCTGGTTCCATGGGCAGGCAATAATAGAGCCGTAACCGTAAGCGGGCGCAGCTAATAGTAATAATGTCGGAGGCCCTGTTGTAAGTTGTAAGGGCAGGGCGACACGTTGTGGGGGCAGCAGAGCGGCCGTGTGTACAAACGCGCCGCAAAAGAGAGCGCGCGCGCGCGCGCGCACGTTGCCAGCTTGGAAACACGGCGAAGATCACAGACCCATACACACACTTTTGGAGAAAAGCGGACTTCCACTGTGCTCTTTTCTATCCTCGCGCCGACCGACACGGCTTCCACGCATTTGTCACATTCTCCCCGAACACGCCGATCTCTTTTTCCTCCGGTCCATCCTACTTGGAAGTATTGTCCGTTAGTCAGAACACCGATGCTTCCAACTACAACTGCGGTTGCTTTCTATCATCTCGAGAACTTTAAAGATTCTTCCAAAATAATCGTTTTATTTCAATTATTTATCGTTAAATGTACATGGAAGAGAGTTGATTGAAAGATGAGGGGTGTGAAAGTTGGTGTGCGCGAGGGTTGAAGAATGAGTGGCGGTCGGTTTCGATTAGCATGGAAGAGCAAACAGGAAGCGTCGAATGATTTCTGGCCAGCAGCGGCGACGGCGGCTTCAGGAGAGGGTGACAATGCGGGCGATCGAGCGTAAGGGATGAGAGGTGGATCAGTGTCTCCCCTTCAGGGTGGTTTCACCAGCGAGCGATTCTCGTCGATCCTCGGTTTCTGTGTGGTAAACAGCGCTGTGTGTCGGCGCCGAAGTAATGATGGCCCATCGTCCCATTGATTTGTGGCTCCATTAGTTCGGGCCTTCGAAACCTTCACACCTGGTAAGCAAAATCCCCCCCACCCCTTCTCTCTCTCTCTCTCCACGAAACCACCGCCAAACCACCCCTGGCTTTTCTATCTTTCGATAAATCCAAATTACTTCTCCTCCAGGAATCCGCACGCACGCACACACACTCTCGCTTTCGCCACGCATTTTTCACGCGCGAACAATTAATCTCGGACCACGTGCTCTTCTCGACAGTGGAAAAGTCTATGTAGACATAGCACTGACAGATCAAACGCGTCCGATGGGAATATCCTGGTTGCTTTGTGTTGATCTTCACACTGATTTCTCACTTGGACTAACGTCGCATTATATTTATGGTCAATATCGAGCGTAAGAATATTTTTTCTGTCGTAGTAATTATTATTGTAATAATGATAATTTGGTTTATTGATGTTGGGAGGAGGATCTTGAAGAGAATGTTAAAAACAGTTGACAAACTTGTGTCAACTGATTTGTTGACAAACTCATTGAATGTAAACATAATCCTACCTTCGATATAATCAACATTCTCAAAGCGTCAAATATCAAAATATATAAATACATTAACGTCTTCCTACGAACCCATAACTTACGTTCGTAAACAATAAGTAAATATTATAATTCTTCTAAAATTTTCTATGTATAACGAATTTTATAATAATTATTACTCCAGACTTATTTATTCCCGTTATAATTGAAGTTTTAAAAAAAAGGACCAGTCGAATAAAGTCATCAGGAGGAAGAAAGGGATGCTTGGGTGGCGCGGTGGAACAAGGGATGAAAAATTACCAACGAGAGAGAATGTGGAAAGGACTAAATACGTAGATGAGAGTGGTAGTAAAAGATGCGGAGGAAGATGAAAAGTGCCGCCGCGTGGGCCACCCTCGGTGAACTCTGGCAGACGATTGGTGGAAGAGAGAACTTGCCTAGGAAATGTGCCGGCGGGATAAACAAGGCTCGATAACTTTCGGACTAACAAGTTGATAATGAGAGCTCCTGTCCTGTCGAGCAGGAAGCGGCGAGCCACCGTGCTTGCTTCCTCAAGTGGTGCTTCACTGGAAGCAGGGTGGTCGTGAGAAACTGATAGCGACAGCCTAAAGTGGCAACCTCGTTTGTACATCTTCCACCACTTTCTACCACTGTTAATTAATGCCTCTCGCAGTCCAAGACTTCATTTACCTACAAAGTCGTCATTTCAGTCTTTTGGACCACCCTCGCAGAATCCCATTCAAATTAAAATACCGATATTTGTAAAAATATTGCAGAAATAAAGAAAACATAGCGAAATTTAAATATCGCACTAGAAAATATAAATATATGACGAACGAAAAATCAAACCGTATTTTTCGGTTCTATCAAACATTGCAGTTGAAATTCTATAAATATAAAACACACATTTCACCAAATAAATTGCAAGTTGCATTTTTAAAGGATAGTGAGAATGAGTAGCAACAGAGAACTGGGAAGGAAGAATGGCAGTGAAAGGGAGAGCGGTGGAAAAAAAGGGAAGCCGGTCTGTGGCGAAGGGCTGGTCGGTGCCCTGTGTAGTCGGATCGTGGGCGGGGCGTCGCGGTGCGCGGCGTCGTGTGTGAACGAGAGATTGTCAATGGACGGTATTGTCGGCGCGGTGGAATAATAAATGGCCGGCGAACTCTGCCATGTTCGCCGCGGCAGCGGCAGCGGAGACGCACGTACCACCGAATCACCGACACCTCCTTTTAAATGGGAGCCATTCACCAGATTAGACGAATCATCAAACGCGCGCCAGGATAAAAAGAGGAAAGAGAGGCGGAAGAGATGCTGCGACACTTCCGGCTGTTTCATGGAGGTGCGACGCACCTACACCCTTTTTTCCCTTTCGGCCTTCTTTGATCCTCGCCGGAATAATCGACTGGCGAGAGAATTCCAGATACGGGCGATGTGGGCAAGTAGCGTCGTCAGGAGCGACGCAATGAAACAGCCGGCTGCTCCCGCAGGATACCAGTCGCCGCTCCCTTTGTCCATCGCAGTATTGTCGGCAGGCGTTCGATTGCACTCGATATCGACACACATCGAGAGAACTCCCTTTCACGCGATTGGTACGGCTACTTTTCTCTATGCTCCTTTTCTCAGGATATGCTCGAGCTAATCGAGAAATTCATAATGTAATAACCTGATTAACCGGCCACGCCGTCCACTCGCTCATGCTTCTCATCCGGTACGTGTATCGAGAGTAACACATCCTTCCTAAGACAGAATTCCTCTCCAGCCTGTAACAAACATCCAAATACATTGAATTCAATGAAGAATTAATAATACAAGAATTCCATCGATGAGTAAATAATTCTACAATAAATCACAGTATTAATATTTTATAATAATAATATTAAAGACATATAATATTGATGAAGTGCAATATCAATGCTTGCTACAAGAGATTAATTCTTCAACCAGCAACAAACATCCAAATATATTAATTTAAATCAAAAATTCAACAATAAATCACTGTATTAATATTGTGTGATAACAATGTTAAAAGTGCATAAATAATTTGAGGAAACAGAACGAACTGGAATGTAAATGGAGTCATCGACGGACAAAACGATTGTAAGAAGCATCGTGGAGGTTGAAAATCGAGCGAGCGGTCGAATTGGACACGGAGCGAAAGATGGTACAATGGTGTTCTGTGAGGGCTGGTTGGCGGAGACGCGAGCCTACGCCGAGAAGGTTTTCTCCTCATGATCGGGCATTAGTGTTTTACGACTTGGGATTATCGTCGCCGTCACGCGCGTCACTCAGAGATCGTTTCTGAATCGACGCCGCTGCTGGGAGTCGGCGGAAAAATGCGAGTGCGTCCTGCCGTGCAGGAGGACGTCCCATTGTTGAGTTCTCCCACGTCCGGCTGAGAGAGATCGGCAGGAAGCTGTGCTTGCTTTCCTCCGGCCGACACACGCAAGAGAGTGCTGCTTCGCCCCGTTGGCCAATGGCAAGCAGAAGCTTCCAAACGACGGAGGACCTCGTCTAAGCGTGACGCAATGAAGATCACTAATTTACAACCCCCAAGGAGGACGACCACCCGCTACGCTGGTCCTTCGTACTACCTTCCCTATTCTCGCACTGCGAATCCTTCCTTATCCCGTGGGACTTCGGTCCTCACTCCCTCGACTCGCCTTCCACTCGCCGGCAAAAAAAAGCTCCTTCCACTTGGAAAACCTCACTGATCCCTTTTTTCCCTTGGCTCGCTTCGCATCTTCACTCGATGCATACATATATATTTCTTCTCTGTACTATTTTCAATGATTTCATATTTTTCAATAGTTATCCTTTGAATTTATAATGAATAAAATTTGCTATAGTAAAAATACTACTTTAGCAATCATAGTTGGATGAATAATATCCTTTGGCAATAGTAGAAAGGGGCATTCTTTATAATTGTTATCGATAATCCGAAGCGATCGGATCACGGGCGCGATAATCTGTTGGTCGGAGAGAAACAAACGGTAAAGGGGCTATTTTTCATCGCGTTCTCCACGGAGTGCGGGGCTTTGGTACCTGGCGGGGTCCGAAATCCAAGCGAAAAGCCAACAGCAGCAGCAGCAGCATCTGGATCCGGCATAAAGATATATCCGGCAAGACAAACAAAAGCTCTCACAAATCGGCGGCCCCGCCTCCAGGCTCGTTCTTGGCCGGAGCCCCGAGCCGACAATGGCCTGGCATGTTTTTCAATATTTAGCCATCATGACTTTTCGTCGAGGCTTTCGCCCCGAAATCTCCGCGTCGAATGGGAAACTAGATAATTCAATTAGAGGACAGCTGCCGACGCAGCCTTGGCAGGTAGATATTTCTACCCGCCAACGGGATTACCGATCCTTCCCCGCAGGACGAGCCTTCCTCACTCGATCCAAGAAAAAAGGACATTGCGCACCCTCCACCCTCCTCTCACCCACTCCTCATTCTCGATATATCTTTATTTCTAACCTTCCACAAACTCCTGCCTGTCTTTTTCTATTCCCACTTAATATATTATCGATCGCCAATGAGTCAAATATTCATTATTAATTTAGTTAGGGAAGAATTCGTAAATGATGGTAAAATATTAACACATCGTGTATTCAGAGATAATTAAATATTGAATTCTTTGGAGAAGAGTGCTTAAAATAATTCTAGGTAAATATATGTTAGTGCTAGTCACGTCAAAATAAACATAATATCACATTTTTGTATGGGATTGCTTTAATTGATAGTAAAGAACACCACACAAACAATTTACTTTTGCGTAAGTACCACTTATATATATTTACCACATTCGAAGCACCAAAACAAGAAGGAAAACATTCGTTCACACACTGCAACGTGGTAAATAAACAGAGTGAAGTGTGTTGTTGACATTAGATTCGAGTGGTAAACATTTATCCAATTAACGCGGGATAGGTGAGCAAGCAACAACGTCAACAAATAATTCTTCGAGGACAGACGAAGTGCTTTGTCATTACAGATTGATTCTTCAAGTAAAGAAATAGTCAGCAAGTCTTTTCATAGGACAAGCGAGGCATCATTAGCATGCTACGACAAAAGCACAAACCGTCCACGGTTCCTCCAAGATAGAAGTCATTCGCAAATGACGAATTTCTATTGGTCCCTTGGGAATTCCCCCTTTGCATATATTTTTCTCTATTTAAATATTCCATATTTTCAAAGTACAATTTTATATTGTAAATTAGTATGAAACTTGCAAAAAGCAAGTAGAAACTAATGATCAAAATAATTAATTTGTGTTGATTCTTTGAGAATTTTCCCTTCACATATATTTTTCCCTATTTAAATATTGCATATTTTCAAAGTAGAATCTTATATTGCAAATTAGCGAGGAGCTTGCAATAAACAAGTAGAAACTAATGATGAACTGCGACAAGTGTGGAGAGTGTCATTAATCACGAAAGGAAGAGAATAGGTTGGAGGACCAGTTGTCGGCTGCGACAGCCGACAAGATCATTAGCATCGGACGACAATGGCTGGTGCCGCCCCGATGCATCGAAGCAGTCGGCGAAATTGTCGGTGAGCTCGAACCACTGTGCTTTCTATTGGACTCATGGGAAAAGAGTGCTGCTCGGCTAGCACTCGACGCTTTGCATCGCTGCCTACATTGTTTCCCGCGGGCTTTAAGAGCGCATTAATCTCGATTGGTCCGGTGCACCGCTCGAACAATCGCCAGCCCAGCACGCCCATTCCTTAGCCACCAAACGCCAACGATTCCCCATTGCCAATCTCTCCAAGTCGCTGGACATTCGAATGACTCTCAGAAAAATTGCCTCGCTTTATTAATATTTCGAAAATTCTCTTCTCATTCCACTCTTTTCTTAATAGTACGATTTTAAATTAGAATAAATAGTATTCGGTGTTAATAATTTTGGAGTTTCTATTCGTTTATTTAAATAAGGGAAACTTCGGTTGTAGCTTTTCCTGGATCTTGCGGATCTTTTTACCTTTCGCAGAGGGATTCCCTCAGCAATGTCTGACAAAGGGCGCTCGTCAGGAGCGAGACGAATGCGCGCGTTCGCTAGGGAACTTTGAGTGTCTGGGCTGGGTGTCCGGCTGGGATTATGTGGATCGACGTGTCGGAAGGAAGACATCGTCGCGGAAGAATGGCAGCAACTTGCCGATTATCCACGCAATAAATAGATTATCGGCGAGGGCCACCCCCGCGGCGGGTGACGAATTCGAGTGAATGCAAGCCCGAGGATTCGGCAGAGACGCGGCGACGGTGGCTGCTTGTGTTGGTGTGTGCGTGAGTGCCGCCGCTCTTGCAAAAGAGGAGGAAAAGCTGCCTTCTTCCCTTCCACGGCCGTCACGGAAAATCGTCCAAATTAGTGGCATCTGGTGCGCCCTTTCTTCCTTCATCCCCTAACTTCAACGTCTTGCCCTTCCCGTGACTGCTACTTCTCTCCCTTTCTACTCTTCGTACTCTCAGCGAGTCCTCTTTGCACGCGTTCGCTCGATTTTCAAAGAAAATTCTCCCAGCCACCGGAAAGAAGTGGGCGGAGTAGCAACGAATATGTGGCAGCAGCTTCTTCTTCAGTTTACAAATACGTCCGTTTGAATTATGCAAACACCTTGCACGGAATACACAGTTATACCAGTGGATTTAAGAGTTTTCTCGAGTTTAAGATAACCAGTAATCATGATTCCTGTCCTAGAATTTCCAGTATCATCGCATTTCTCATGGCTGGCGCGACGGAAAAAGCGGAGCTAACTGAGAGGCTCGTGCTAGCACGGCAGACTAGTAAATCAACTATTGGGAAAAAGGAAATGTAGCGCTGTAATTGGTTTACGACCGCCATAAACCAGCCTTGGCGTACTAGGAAGAAACTAAGAAGACATCTAGTTCCAAGAGGAAGCAGACTATAAGCCCTGTGAACTCTCCTCGAAGAATTCCTCAACTAGTCCTGATCTGACTTCCTGATCATTCTAACGCCTCTTTCCAGCATCATAAAATAATGCTGCATGCCCTAATGGATTCTACATGAAACATTAGAAGCGAATAGTCGCCTAACGAATCGGCCAAGATTCCCTGGAAAGGTAGAACCAATCGTATAAGGGCGGTTGGAGCGAGAAAAAAAAAAGAAAGATCCGAAGACCCAAGAGTGCTCCCATCGGCGCGGCGGAAAGATGCGATGCTTCTCGACGGGGGTTTCTCGAAAACGCGTAACATTGCCACTTAGTAGTTCCAGGGCTCGGCTTTGTTTGGCAAATAGTGTCAGGTTGTCAGAGGGGGTAAAACTCGGAGGACCAACGGCTCCATTTTTCTTCCCGCCGCGCCGCGCCGGGGCCGGCGGGAACTTTCCGTGGAAGGGAGAGAAGGAAAAACTGAAAGACGAGAATCTCCTTCTTCCTGGGCACATGACGCGAATGGATTTCGCAACTTCCCTAACCTAAAAGCTTCCCTTTCCCTTGGCGCGCTTTTCATGCGAGTGCTCGTCGAATTACAAGGCCGGCAGAGTTCAGGCGGGAAAGAAGTGCACGCGGTGAGAGGTTATGGAGGCATATGGTAGTACCTAACGCTAGGTGACACGCAGAGCTCTCGTATATCAAAGGAGGAAGAAGCTGTGACAGTTGGAGTCGGGGAAACACTGGCCCCAAGAACTAGCAAGTAATGCCCGATTACTCACTTTATTGACTGAGTGAATGTCCAACTCGTTGCTTGATATACAACACCAGTAAAGTCTGGCAGAATCAGACGTAGGAGGGAGAGTGAGAGAAAGGACTGTTTTCGAGGGAAGAGGGAGGGAGATAAAGGAGGATTGGGAAGCACGAGGACAGTGCCACGTTCCTGGCAAGGTGAGAGGAGTGCTTCTCGCTCCCATAATATTTGGAGGAGCGTGTCCTCGCGTGCCAGCGTGTCGCTGTAACCTCGCTCCTTATAATTACTCGAGTCCTGCCAGTCCTTCCTCCTCAGGAAGGACTAAGAAGCGAGGATCGCGCGCATTGAGCGCAAGCTAGAATCGCGCCGTAAATCGCTCGCCGTAAATCAAAGTATAAAACGGCATTCTCTTATGTCGGAGGAGTCGCCTTCGCGCTTTGTGATAGGTTATGACTTGTTGACGGTGGAGGCATTGTCGAGCCTAGTTAATGCGTTTATTAGTTTACGAGCGGGGCCGGTCCTTGGAGGGAAACGTGCCTCCTCGCATGGACGCAATAAAGCACCACGCGACGATCTCCTTTCACGAAACATTGCCCGACTCGAGGCTCCGTGTCAATGGCGCGGCTATTGGACACCTTGGACACTCGCCCCGAGGCTACTCGGGGGTCGTAAACCTCGAGGTCGCACTGCCTCATGCCACGGGCCCCCATTAATGACTGTCACTCGCCTTCAATCATTTCAATCTTCTCTACATTAACACTATCACGAGCAAAATTGCACTAATAATTATTAGTAATTTTTTTTACAATTTATACTGACAATTATTGGTGTAATCAGACGAATGTTTTCAAATGTGTCGGTAAACGTAATGTTAACAACGAATAAATATTTTCTATAGAATGTAAAAATTTTTAAAGCACTTTTCACTCTTCAAAGAAATCCACCCCCAAATTATACTAAAAGTTACATATTAGAACGATGGGAATTTTCAATGTAGTTCAACTTAAAATTGGCAAACTTTCCTTGTATTGTCAAGTCTGGCTGAGGAGGCGTTCTTTCTGGGGAAGAAGAGGGAATGGGGAGGAGGGCGTCCGAGGATTCCTGGAGCACGTGAAGAACACTCGCACCTCGCTCGTGCCAGGGACAATGGCGGCATATTGTGAAAATATTGATTGCGATTCGCCAACAATGGAGACAATGCCGTCGACTTCGCTGCCGTGGCGACTCTCGAGGGAAAAAAGAGCTCCTCGAGAGTGTGTCTTGCATGTTCCCGCGCACAGTGACGCCCGGCGTCGCCTCCGCCCTCGACGCCCTCCAAACTCTCCACCACGCGCGACACTAGTTTCTATATCACGCGACACACAAGGCTACGCCCTCTTGAAACAATGCCACCTGCCTATAGGTTGGTCACCTCTTTTCCCCCGAGCCTTAAATAATCTCGAGTTACACTCGAGCTCTCCGCCGGGGAGCAACATTATTGCTGCGTCCTCGAAAATATTGTATCGGCCCCTCCGCCAATAGTGCAACTTCCCTCTTCAACTTGAGATTTCCAGCCCCTTTCCCAATAGCTATCCTTACTTAGTACTTCATTCTTTTATTTATACGTTCTCAATCTGTCTCAATTAATCACTGAACCTAGCTACAATTTTTTTATACCTGCAATTGGTACGTTTAATATTACATAATTTAATATTATATTAATAACTCGTTTCTTGATTTCCAAATTGTTCTTCTACCCTTTCAAATAATCCCCAATAACAATTAAACTCCTTTTCACTATTTCTCCCCGATGGAGGGAAAAAGTTTCGTCACTGAATAATGTATCTCTCTGGATCTGGAACGCAGAGGCACAGAGTGAAAAGAAGTTTTTTTCCGAGCGCCAGAGGGTAGAGTGCGAGAGGTTAAATGCGCCGATGCGTACCTGGTCTGCGAAAGCAGCGAACGGCAGCATTTAAATATTTTTCACTCTCGAGAGATCGGCCTGATAAGCGGGCGCCTCGCTTCGTGCCCGGCAATAAGCCCTGAACAACGAACACACAGCAGGAACAATTGGTGCGCGCGTGCTTTTCTCTATACGTGTGTAAGTTGAATCTGCTGACGGCACCGCGGGGCATCCTCTGGAGGTGCCTGCCAGGAGGTGCCGCCGTCGCCGCCGTCGCCGCCACCGCCGCGGAGGGTGAAGAGGGCCGCAGGGAGAACGGGAAACTCGGCAAGAGGGAGGCCGATGCGCCATTCCGATGCCAAGCACCGAAAGAAAAAAGAAAGCTGAAGGGTGGAGACGCGCATGCAAAAATAGATCGTATTAACACATTGTTCCCTGGTCACGAATCCACTCTCATTTACACATCCATCGAGTCAGGCGAATTTAAAATTCCGTAAGTGATTGTTATATCAAACTGTAATTTTAATTTCATTCGCATCATAAGGAAGTACGAAAAAAAGGACCTTATTACCGAATCCTTTTTGTGTTATATTTAATTAGCAGCAAAATTGAAAAAAGTATTGAATGATACTTCAAAAATATGTATTACTTTTGTATTATAGTTAATTATTTAAATACAGAATACTCGAAAATATTTAATGATACGCGTGACTGTTTGCGTGAAATGTTAGAGTGTTGCTAAAGAACAGGAAGTTGGCCGGTCGATCTGCGATCGCAACACGCCGCGCCGAGAGGTGGTGAAAAAACTAGGGATACCTTTCACGGCGAGGTGAACAAGCTAATTTCCAGGTTCGAAGCGTGTAACGACAGAAGCGCGCAAGCCGGCAGATGCATTGGTCGTTAGCCGGTTCGGAGAGAGAATGCGTTCGAGCTGGCATGCACTTTTTTCGGAGCCCCGGGGGATAAGCGGGAGGGAGTGGGACGATTACGTAAAGTGTGGCGGCATTTAGTCCGGCTAATTGCACGGCGCGGGAGGGTAGCGCATGTGACGACCCTCTGACACGCGACACCGACTTATTAGTAACGCACGCGGCCGACATATGTCATCGTTCGTTCTTTGCCGCCTGTCTATCTACACGGAACTATCATGTTTTCCCAATAGCTATGACAAAACTGTTTCATCTACGAGTTTCTATCGAGTTTTATGTAGAACTGTCTATGTGTCACATTCATAGTTGGTTGTCAAGACAGTGCTTAAAATTGACTTTTCCCACGTTTTGCGGACTTTGGCGAACGCTTGATAAATCGATTGTCAGAGTATCAAAATGGATAGAAAACATGAAACAAGTGACAGAAATGCCGGAATTGTATCGAAAACAGGCGGAAAGGACCTCCTGAATAATTAATTTCGTCTAATTCTGATGGTTTTTCCCATGTTTTTTTATCTTCCCGGCCTTTTCCGGGGCTGAAATTTGGCGGGCAATGTTTTTTTACATCGAGGATGAAGTGGTAAAAATTCCAGAGCCCTAGCTCAAAATTCATTTTTTCGCAAATTTTTTAAGGCATACCCCTTCAAAAATTTTCGATTTTTCGAAGGTTCTGGGACCGGGACGAACGCTTGATTTTTCGATTGCTCGTGTCTCAAAACGGAAAAAAAACATAAATGTTGTGGGGGAAATGCCGGAATTCTACCAAAAACACGTGGAAAACCGATCTGGAATATTTGATTTCGATGGTTTTCCCCATGTTTTTTTATCTTCTCGACCTTTCCCGGGGCTGAAACTTGGTAGAAAGTGTTTTTTTGCATCGAGGAAGAAGTGGTAAAAATTCCAGAGCCCTAGCTCAAAATTCATTTTTTCGCAAATTTTTTAAGGCATACCCCTTCAAAAATTTTCGATTTTTCGAAGGTTCTGGGACCGGGACGAACGCTTGATTTTTCGATTGCTCGTGTCTCAAAACGGAAAAAAAACATAAATGTTGTGGGGGAAATGCCGGAATTCTACCTAAAACACGTGGAAAACCGATCTTGAATATTTCATTTCAACGGTTTTCCTCATGTTTTTCATACTTCCCGACCTTTTCCGGGGCTAAAATTTGGTGGGGAATGTTTTTTTGCATCGAGGAAGAAGTAGAAAAAATTCCAGAGCCCTTGCTCAAAATTCATTTTTTCGCAAATTTTTTAAGGCATACCCCTTCAAAAATTTTCGATTTTTCGAAGGTTCTGGGACCGGGACGAACGCTTGATTTTTCGATTGCTCGTGTCTCAAAACGGAAAAAAAACATAAATGTTGTGGGAGAAATGCCGGAATTCTACCTAAAACACGCAGAAAACCGCTCTGGAATATTTAGTTTCGATGGTTTTTCCTATGTTTTTTTATCTTCCCGACCTTTTCCGGGGCTAAAACTTGGCAGGGAATGTTTTTTTGCATCGAGGAACAAGTGGTAAAAATTCCAGAGCCCTAGCTCAAAATTCATTTTTTCGTCATAAATACAACTATGCTTAAAATTGATTCAAGTCATACAGAAATTCTTATTTGAACAAAATCATAATTCTAACTCAAGTCAGAGGTAGGAATCGAGTTGGAAAGTGCGGCGGAGTGTCTGGAATGAAAAAATAAGTGATTAGTGAAGGGAGAAAGGGCACGAATAGTGGCACGAAGTCTGAGCCAAATGTCAAGCAGTGCTTTCACTAGGACAGGGAGAGGTTGGGGTTGGCGCAGCAACGGGTGGTTGGTCGGATCAGCGGATATATATTTCCAGGGTGATTCTCTCGAGTCAGCGAGCTATCGCGAAAACGACCGGCCTCCTCTCCGCCCCGATGCCGAAAACAAAACGCCTCTCGAGCGATTGCCAAATGCGCCTGAGTGAATCGGGTGGCCGCGCGCGCATTAGCCGCTTGCGTGTGAGAGATGAGAGAACGCGATGAGGAGGAGAAGGAAGAAGCGGATTCGGCGGCGAAAGCAGAGGGAGAGCAGAGGGAGCAAGCACACACCAGCAGCTAAATTGAGCGCTCCCGTTTTGTTTGTGGTCACTCTTGAACTTCCAGCGACAAAGGCGGCCCCCTCGCAGCTCGTTCACCCCGGTTAGCTGCAAACCACCCTTTGTGTTAACTCTCTTTTTCCCTCCTTTCGATATACATGTAAGAGCCAGCATTGCAGAAATCATACTTCTCTCTCCCTCTCCTTCTCTTCCCTTTCTTTCCAACTTACCTTCTTTATGGATCACTTGTCACTGCCTTCTCCTTCTCACCGACCCTTATCCTCCTCGTTCACCTATGTCCACTGACTTTCTCTCTTTCCGCAACGTAAGGCCGGCCAGTTATTTGCGCTCGCCTTTCAAGTCCCCTTGCCCTTTTCGTACCGATTTTCGCGCCACTTCACTACATAATCGCCTCTGCAAGCAACTTTCCCCACCTTTCCTCCCTACTCGTTTATTGTAACGATATACTCTTTGATATCAAAAGAATGAAATATCTAGTTGAAAAGTTGGGTGAATATTTCTTATTCTCCTGGAGATAAGAAAAGAATAAGTCGAAGTTTCAGGGACTACAAGTACAATCACGTGTGTCCAGAAAACATAATGGTAATAGAAGTTATCTTATCGGGGCTGATTGGATAACGGTATAAATACCAGGCGCATTCTTGTAAGCATTCGCGCAACGCATATATAGTTGAAGTTTTTCGAAACTTTGCATGAGCAAAGTCCGTGTCAAAGTGGCAGGATTCTTGTCAGCGACGAGCTGACGTTATTAGTTGTGCAGTGCTTGCTCGAAATGGGTCAGATCGACGTATTCGTGCGCGACATGATGACTACTTACGGAATACTCTTTTTCGTTGTCACTTTTCTCATAGTGCTGGTCACACGAAAATGGTCGAGCATTCGAAGAAAAGTTTATCATTCCTACCTGACTGGATTCGAAGTGGAATGCGGTGTACTTGCATTGCCGTATAAAATGCATTTACTTAATCCGTTGTATCATATTGTATCGAGCGACCAAGTGCTGCGAGCGAAGGGTGCCATCCGCATCCTCGAGATTGGTGTTAAGACCGGTGTGCATCCGATCTCCGATCTAGTTCTCTTGTCTCAAATTGCTAGTTGATGTACGTCATATCATTGAAATGTCTCCGTCTCATTAACACTTAACGAACGGCTCACGTAAATTTGACAAATCATCGAAAAACGTAAACTTGCATGACTCGTCCGTTAAGTATTAAAAAAGCAACTTGAACAGTTTTCTGGATGTAACTTTAATTCTCTTTTAAAATCAGCATTGCATTTGTACATTGTTCCCTAATCGGCGAGGGTTGCGTTACACGTTCTTATTGGTGTTTGCAGGGGAAAATATTCTCTTTTATCCGAAGGGCACTCATTTAATTGCTGTCGATTGGAATATTAAACTAGGCGAATACCTCGCAAAGGGCAATCGTTCGGAGGATTTCTCGCACGTTTTTGTGGAACGTATAATAATCGGTGACGGGGATTCTATGCCGGAAGTAGCCACCGGAAGCGTGGATGCTGTGGTTTCTACAAGAGCTTTGTGCTCGGTTGCTTCCGTAAGAGCAACCCTTCGAGAAATACAGCGGGTGTTAGCGCCGGTAAGTAAAACATTTCACTTAAATAGTATCGTAAAATGGAAATAATGTAAAATTGTTCATATTACAAATTCTAATCTCTAATAAATAAATGCTGGTATTTTTAGGGCGGCAAGTTCTTTTTCATGGAGCATATACCGAGCCCCGAATGCAGCTTTACTCGATGTTGTCAAAAGGTGCTTGCTCGCACAAGAATCTGGAGCGCACTCTTTGGTAATTGTCGGCTAGACTTCGATCCGATCCCGGAGATCCGAAACACTGGTTTCGAGCGAGTTCTTTGTACTTCCGTAACCCTCGATGGTTACACCGCGCATCCTATACACTTAGCACTCTCCAGGGAACACGTATTCGGCGCGGCAACGCGCTGAACATCCATCAAAGACAAATCTTGCCAATTCTGATAAAAATATTACATTTAATCTTGAATCAGGCACAACTGAGTCAATTCGCGTACAGATATATGTAAAACTGACGCTTAGATCGCTTTACGAGAATTCTCTGAAAGTCCTAGCAAAAATACTGTACATCTGATCGATATCTTAGCTAAAGAGCAGAAATGAACAAAAGCCACAGTACTAACAACAACTAATCCTTAAGTTTCTTAGATCTTCTCTAATCTTTACTTACCCTACCAATGCCATTGCATTTAGTGAACTAATATTACGCAATTGTAATTTACTGGATAACAGATCATACACTAGTAACACAAATGTGGAACACGACATCCAGTGCGTTACTATGGAAAGCGATAATACTGTATTTTACAAAAAAAAAGAAAAGAAAACAAATCGTTAACAATTTATGTCTAAAATAAAAATATGTGGCATGTGTTGCCCGTCGACTTGTCACGAAAGTCCGTGTCATATGTATTTTATATGCCCGGCCAATCACTTATATCATAGTAGATCTAGCTTAAAATAGCTATGGGCAGCTATATTTATTCCATGGGATTCACTTAAACACTGATATGGTAATGTTGAATGTTAAAAGAATGATAATCTGGAAAGATATTGCCAGCAATCCCGATTTGGATGACTGGCACATTAATATAAAGCGTAAATTAGTTTTAAAAGACAGACATTGCTTCGACCAATTCGATCTTTGTACGTCTGATATATCTAAATGTGTCCTCTTTAAATTTATCTTATTTAGTACGTAATTATATGGTCCACCGACACATATACTTTATTACAGTTCGCCTTATATTTATCACGCAGCGCTAAGTGGATAAGACGATGACGAGAGACACTCGGAGTCCGAATCCTCGAACAATCGAGTCTGAAATCGAAGGCAATGTGCCTTCGTCTGCTTGCACTGAACATTCACACTGTATTTGTTTATGTTGTTAGGCGTGGCCGCCTTCGAAATGTCACTTGTTTGTGCTTTCCTACTCACCACAACTTCACGAGCCCGATCACCTGTTCTTCCGAGTAACCGGCTTTCAGATTCCGTACTTGAAACTCTTTCTTCGTTGCATGTGGATGTAACATGATTCACATCCGGTTCAGTACAAATAAATCCATCGCTTCTCTTAACACTATCTTCTTCCTGATGTATTAGCGTGTCGTGGGTTTCAAGGCGTTTTGATCTTCTAATTCCACTCTTAACATTCCGATGCTCCGTTTTCTTTACACGTTTGCTCCTGCGCGCCATTTTTCCATCCTCCTCTTGCGTCGTACTATCGGCAATACGCACTACACTTCTTTGGGCAATGCTAGGTCTTGGTTGCAGTGTTTTCCTCTTGCTCTTTTTTATAGTGTCGATGTCGTCCGTGGTATCCGATAGAATTACCATGGTGTGCGCCAGTTTTGTTGCAGTATCGTTTAGGTTATTATCTTGTTCCTTCTCGCGTCCTGATCGGGACTTTGCTCTTTTACGCGGCAAAAGCTGTATGAGACTTTCCAGATCATCCTCTTCGTCGGAAGTAATCGTTAACAGGGGTGCTCTATTTCTCTTGCTGCTGATGAGACTAGTGTTGTTCTTCAATGTGCGTGACCTGTTCGATGTGGTGCTAAGTTCAGAATGGTCCGAATAATCGCTCCAATTCTCGTGTCCAAGGGTTGTTGTGAAAACAAGTCGATCTGTTGGCTTCTTCTTTGTTGACTTGTTCGGTGACTGTGACCGCAGATTATGATGCTCTTTCTCAACACTGACGTCCAATTCAGGCAAAATTGACTTGCCAATTTTCTTCGGTGTTTCTTGCGACACACAACTTTCTTCTAACCTTTCACCACGAATACGTAGAACTTCCTTCGGTAATCTTTCTAGTACAACTACAGGGCTTTGGATTTCTTGGCGTCTTATTATTTCAAACTTGCCAGATCTAGTCAGTCTTTTAGCTTTTCGTAGAGAACTAATCCTCCTATTACTCAGTTTACTTTCCTGTCTCAACCGTTCGAAGCTGTTATTATTTTTATTCGGTGTTGAGCAGTTTTCGTCGACTTGTTTCAAGCTTTTTGTAATTGGAATGGGATTGGCCGGTTTACATAGTAAATCTTGAGAGCTGTTATCCATAAGAGAAGATGTATCATCACTCGTAGCAGATTCTTTGATGTTTTCATTATCCAAACATTTGAAAAATATAATGCTGTGACTGCTACCAGTTTCGTCTGAGTCAATATATTGCGTGTCAGGAGGTAACATGGATTTTGCTGATTTCTTCTTAATTCCTTTCTTCTTTCTTCTTTTCTGACTTTCAACAGATGCTTGTGATTTCTTAGAATTCGCCAGATTCGCCTGTTCAGGTTCAATCTTCTTGTGTGAAGTGTACTTTTGAATGTAGCTATCAGATAGCCTCGTCAAATTAACTACTGGATTCGTCTGTGGACTTAATAACGTCTTAAACGAATTGTAATTCTGTACAATTGTCTTGGGCAATCGTTCCAAATGAACGGCAGACTCCTGCAAGGCAGAAGCAGGCACTTTTCGTCGAAAAGGAGCCCGCTTCGGTGTGAATTTTCTAATTTTTCGTGCAATCACTTTTCTTGAGGGACGCATTTTTGTTTGCGTAGTATCTTTCACTGTCGTATTATGCGGTTCTTCGGATGTTTCGCTGATAGGGCCATTATCTTCCAATCCATCTACTTGGCTACCCGTATTCATTGAAGTCTTCGCAAAGAGAGAAGTCCACTTCTGTCTTCGTTTGGTGGCTTGAAGTTTGCGCTTTTTTAAGTAGGATATTTTCACTGCCGATGTAATTGGATCTAATGCAGGATGCAGTGCTTCTTTCGCCTGAGTTAATCTATTCCCTATGGAACTTCGTATATTTATAAGGTCGACTGGTGAATCTCTGCCACTGTATAATTTCTTCCGATGTATCTTCGACGTTTCAGTCGCACCCGATAAAATTTGGCTTTCCGTTACGGAGGCCTCTTCTTCATGTGATGACGATGATTCGATTGAACCACGATCACTGTGGGATGGAGTCATCACACTGTTACTGGTCAAGCACATAAGTGCCTTCTCTATCGATTCCATTAGGGTTATATTTTGATTGGGAAACTGCACATTATTATTCTCAGGGCCAATACTGTCAGGTGTCAGAATAGTATTATGCAACATATTCGTTTCAGCGAGATTTCCTATCGTCTGACGATTTTTTAATAGCGTATCCGAAGCAGCATTTTCAGCCTGCGGTTGTGAAAGGGTTCTAACAGGATTGTCCTGCGAAATTCCATTCGAAATATGCTCACTACCCCCATCTGACCCAACAGGAGGGCAGATGGCATTGGGTTTTGTCTGTTGGGCTCCCATGTCCTTCTCAAGTTTGGAACCTTCTACTATAGCAGTTGCATCTGCTTTCGTAGTTTTGTTGGCATTCGATAATATGTACGCCGCTGTGTCGACCGAACTAGACGATGAACTTCCAGAGTTCACTTTCCAGTTACGTCTGTTCGAGCGCTGTACTTTCTTAGCACTGACTGATTGTTTCAACAAGTCCTGCTTGTTTACAAATGGCCGAGTGACAGGACTTTTATAATTACCCAGCAGATCCTTATGCAGTAGATTCCCAGTATCCACCCAGTGCTGTACTAAACTTAGAGGCTTTCGCATAGGTATACGTAGCGGCGAATACTCTTCTGCTTCTTCCTCCACACAAGGTTCGGGTGCCGGTTCTGGTAATGGTTGTAGTGTATCTACATCCAATTCAATGTCATCGGATATCTACAACAAAACATACCTCCCAATGATATCCAAGCTCTAGAATCTTACTCAGTATCCATAAATAATGTACATACCTCTTCGGAATATTTTTCAAAAAAACTATTCCAGTACTTTTTCCTATCCTCTATTATATTAGAAGGTACTTGAAAATTGAACACTGAATTAACTGTGGTTCCAACAACCCTGTAACATGTTTTAGTATAATTTTTCGGAGTACTGAGAAATGTATGAATCAGATTACTGAGGTAACCTTATCACGAAGGGAACTTACCGTTCAATTCCCTCGCAATAGGATTGCGAAAGCGTGTCATTTTTCGGCGGGCTTCGTGTCTCATTTTCCATAACTACCGCGGAGACGCAAAAAATCCCTCTGGTTGGCTCAAGCACGGCCGTGAGAGGAATAAATACGACATCGTACTATCATAAGAAACCGAAATCGAAACAATCTCGTATTCCTCCTGTTTTTCCTCGGATTATATCACACGAATCATGAAATCCATCACCTGTGACAAAAGTTTCATTGACTCATCGTCAGTCCCTATGCTAAAATTCATTAATTCAAACTGTTATCGTCAACTGTAATGTTTGTACACAACTTACGTGCAAGGAGTTCTTGCAGAGACGGCAATCGCGTACGTAAAAACTTCAGCACCGCGTATCATATTATTCACAGATTCAACTTGGAAAGGCACTGCACGAGGAAATGTAGCACGACAGGAATTGATGAAAATTCAAATAATGTTTATCAAAACACCCCGTTGAAAGTACCATTCACATTAATACGCACTGATAGCCACCAAACAAGATAGAGGGGGACGCCAAGCTCAACTTAAGTTGCCGCGACAGCAATGCCACCAACTGCAACTTTGTAGTGCGCAAAAAGATGACCGCGACATGGCGCTCGAATTCTTAGCATCCTAAGCGAAGTTTGCTACGATTCATGATAATTCTCTAAGTTCAGAGCGTCCGGCACGTGTGCAAGTGCCAAATTCAGGTTGTATACGTTTTTGTGCAGTCTCCAGCACATGGGTTCTGTGTACCAATTTCTGGAGTAGTGTTTCTAGAACCATCTGACATCGGAGAAATGTCTGTGCCCGATAAAGTTTTGATGCGTAAGATTAGAAAGAGGGAGAAGAACAAATTGAAGATACTGAAGGAACGGGAAGCCCAGAAACAAAATGGTAAATAAGATCACAGTGGTTAAGTGTGTTGCCAGTGTTTGATGTAAATAAAATTATTACACATAAAATGTTCTGTTACTGGTTATCGCGATTTAAATTCTGAAAGATCGTTTATCATTGTTTTCTTGGTATAGATGAGCTTGAAAACAAAAGGTCTGAAGCTGCTCCAGTCCCTGAACCAGTAGTGAATGGTTTGAAAAGGCACAACTCGGAAGATGGACCAGTTAAAAGTACATACACTACAAATCCACTATTTTATATATATATTTGTATGTAATATACACAATTTTGTACTTTAGAAAAGAAGAAGACACTCAAACCCAAGGATCCTGAACCAGAATTGGAACCAGAATCTGAATCTGAGCCGGAAGCTGAAGCAGAGCAACAATCTGAAGAATCAGATGTAGATGATGAAGAACAAGAATCTAATGAAGAAGAAAATGAGACTCTTGAAGCAGATAATAATATAAATAATCCACACACTGAAAGTTGTAAGTAAAAATTAAATATTTGATTTTTTATGGCAATGTAAAATATTACACGGATGACTCGTTGCTTTCAGTACCTGGGTCTGCGGTAGGCTTTGAAATAACAAGCGATACAAGATTCGCGGTATTAGAAAAAACAGTTTGTGAAAATACATTGAAGGCAATAGAAGATATGGGTTTTACGAACATGACTGAAATTCAAGCAAAGGCCATTCCACCGTTATTGGAAGGTAGAGATTTGGTTGGTGCTGCTCAGACTGGCTCAGGAAAAACATTAGCATTTTTAATACCAGCAGTAGAGCTGATCTACAAACTTAAATTTATGCCACGAAATGGTAAATATTTCAAACATGCACATTCATTATTATTTACTATATAGAAAATAATATGATTTTAATTTGTACTTACAGGGACTGGATGCATTATAATTTCACCAACAAGGGAATTGTCAATGCAAACATTTGGTGTTTTAAAGGAATTAATGAAGTATCACTATCACACATATGGATTGTTAATGGGAGGTGCCAACAGGCAGACAGAAGCACAAAAATTAGCAAAAGGAATTAATATTGTTGTTGCCACTCCTGGTAGATTATTAGATCACTTACAAAATACACCAGACTTCTTATACAAGAATCTGCAGTGTCTTGTTATTGACGAGGCCGATCGTATATTAGACATTGGTTTTGAGGAAGAAATGAAGCAAATCATCAACATTCTGCCAAGTAAATATTCTCAACCACAATAAACAGAGTAAGCTCGAGGAAAATCACTGTCACGGAACTACGAATCTTTACAGAAAGGCGGCAGACCATGTTGTTCAGTGCGACACAGACGAAGAAGACTGAATTGCTGATGACTTTAGCCTTAAAGAAAGAACCAGTGTACGTTGGCGTCGACGATCACAAAGAAAAGGCGACGGTAGAAGGGTTGGAGCAGGGTTACGTTGTGTGTCCTAGTGAAAAAAGATTCTTGATGCTGTTTACATTCCTAAAGAAGAATCGAAAGAAAAAGGTCATGGTGTTCTTCAGCTCTTGTATGTCTGTCAAGTTCCATCACGAATTGTTGAATTACATCGACCTACCAGTTTTAAGTATACACGTAAGTTCTTCTATCCCACAATTATTAAACCTTTTAACCGAACCACTAGACATTTCTTTTATTTTATCATTTTCAGGGTAAACAAAAGCAAACAAAGAGAACAACGACATTCTTCCAATTCTGCAATGCAACCTCTGGCATATTACTCTGCACAGACGTGGCTGCAAGAGGTCTAGATATACCTGATGTTGACTGGATTGTACAATACGATCCTCCAGACGATCCAAAGGTGAGACAATTCTCTTCTCACAAAGTTTATTGTTATTTTTCCTATTTATCTGAATTAATCACGAACATCTGATTCATTACAGGAATATATCCATCGGGTTGGTAGAACAGCACGTGGTGAGGGTAGTAGTGGTCACGCCTTATTAATATTGCGACCGGAAGAACTTGGTTTTCTGCGATATCTAAAGCAAGCAAAAGTACCAGTAAACGAGTTTGAGTTTTCGTGGAACAAAATCGCCGACATTCAGCTACAGGTAAGTCTCTTATATTCACAGCATTATTTATGATTCATACTGCTGCGTTATAATTAACGCCTTACGTCGTTAACGCGATGTAACATGAAGAATAAAACGTTAGGAATATAATCATGATCCAGGGCGTAGTTATTCCGGTATATTCTCTAATGGACCATCGAAGGTAGGCGACAAGAACGGGTTTTATATTGCCAATATTACCTGTTTACTGCGCGTGCAATTTACATGAAATAATAGTACCACTGGTGTTATTCTGCCTGCATTTATAATTTTGAAACGTAGCCAATCGTTTGGCACTGGCGCAGATTTGACAAACAGATGATGCTATTTATCTCTAATTAAATTAAATTATATTCAGGATGCGATCCGTTTGCAATTAGTACCTTCTTTTTACGAGGTACTTGATTCTATGTGTAGGAGTATTATTTATCGAAAGACACCAACATATAAGAGTAGAGTAGAAATTCTCAGGTGGTGTAGGAATTCTCCATTAATGAAGCCCACACATATGGTAGAGAGTGGGCACTCATTGTGATTTATAAAGATTGAAGGGGAAATTTCGTATTCGAACGATCTCGACGCACAATGCTCTTCACGATTCTTTCTCCAAATGCTGTCTCCTGTTTCACAACGCGTGAAAGTGTGAGCGGATCGCCTCAACCTGTGGAATCGCAAAGCGATGCTCCCTGCCGAGTGGAGAAAGCTTTAATAATAACCAGATGTGTGATTCCGCGATGTTTTCTCGAGGGCTCCTCGTTATTTGAGTGCATACACACGCAATTGCATATATTCGCAATGATTCACAGGTGCCAAGTAAACTCGAGTCTCAAGATGTTCCATTAAGTTCTAATTATAGTAATTTCACTGCACGTCAATAATTTCATCGTATCGGGAAGCATTTATAAGTAATTCGTTTCATTAAAATAAAAGAATGGGCCATCCGAGGGGGTTAGGAATTTTCAGCTGGGGCTTTATATATCATATCTTTGACAGCACGTGAAAGTGCGTGTGGCGCAGTATCAGCATACCGGTCTTGTTTACGAGAGGGTTACAAGCTGCAGCTACATTATTTCCCGACGCGCAGTTTCTCCTTCCTCTATCATGCTTGTCGCGCGGTATCCTAACATAAGAACTGCGCTCATAACGAACTTGTGATGAGGAAAGTCGAGGAGGGGAAGATCGTCTGAGATGTGGAACGGTTGCCAAGGGGGTAAAGGGGCACGCGCGAAAGAGCGAGAAGGACGTCATGCTAAGAGTGACGAAATAACACCGGGGTGGCGCCCACACGCGTGATTCACGTACCACTCCCTTGGGAACGCTTATTCGAGTCAATCATCGGGGAAGAGAACCATTCTTTTAAAACATCAACTAGACTGAGTTGGATAGCACTCGTTAAAAAGTACAACGATTCTACCACTGCTCAGAATAGAGCTCGAAAGTTTGCTGCTTAGTCGCTCAGCTGCACGCTGCCTAGCAGCGGTGCGATAACTGTTTCGCGTTAATTTGTATTTCAGATGCGTCCTCGCGTTTCGTTGCTTGACAGCTCCGAGGCCCCGCGGAACCTGACGAGCTCGGACTCCGAGATTTATTTTCTGTCCGCGAGCGTGTAGAATTTCATCAGCCTCCTTCCTGAAAGGAGGCACGCATTCCCGCCAATTTCGTCCTTGGAACGAAGCTTGAAAAAGCAGCAGCGAGCTAGAAAATTTCTCTGCTCTCTTTCTGCCGCTCGTTAAAAATGTATCGATGACTAAGTCGTCCTAAAGAAATTCGCTCATTAAGAAGCAGCGAGCGCAAGTGGAGCTATTTAGAGCCAAGGCTTGCGAGTGTTTAGTTAAGAGGAATGCTTATTTTTCGCGCCCCTTCCCACTCTAACCTGTTAGACTGAAGATCCGGAGAGAGGAGGAACACGAGTACCAACTTTCTATCTCACGGAGTCCCATAAGACCTATTCGCAAATGCGTGCAAAATTGCCTGTTTCAGTTGGAAAAGTTGATAGCGAAGAATTACTTCCTGAACATGTCAGCGAAGGAAGCGTTCAAAGCGTACGTTCGAGCGTATGACTCCCATCACCTCAAGCAGATCTTCGACATCGAGACATTGGACTTGGCGAAAGTGGCAAAGTCCTTCGGTTTCTTAGTGCCACCGGCCGTCGACCTCAGTATCCTTTTACAAGCTAGATGAAAGCATTGAGTGCGCCTTTAGAATATCTAGATTTCTTGAAATTGCAATGTGTTCGCATTGAGAACTAATGGGACGTTCAATTGCATGAGGTTTGTGAACACAAGAGACACAGGAGAGCGATGTAGGCCGGGCAAAAAGAGACGATGGTTACGTGCACCCGTACCTAGTCTACGCCCATTCCTATACTTGGCTCTGATGCCGCCACACACACACACACACACACAGACACACACAGTTTGCCGTGGGCACTTACTGGTTGAGTGGTTTTTTTCTTCTGTCGCAACTACCTTAACTCAATTGCACTGTAGAGGTGGGAATCAGCAAGAATTCACGGCCGAGAAAGAGACTCGGCGGGGGCGGTTACGGCTACTTCAAGACCATGAACAATCCGGGCACGACGAAGCAGTTACAACGCAGCAAGACCTTCCGACAGGTGGGCAAGCAGGCAAAGGACGCTCGCCAATTCAGCAGATAACTGTGAATGCATTTCTTAGGTGGAACTGCTTGTTTATACTGTACAATACGATCGTGCCGGCACTTGGCACGAAAAAAAACCTCTCTCGCATTTTATCTCACCACCCTTTTGTATAATTATACATGAAGCCGCGATTGTTTCGCTCTCCCGCTCCTTTCACTTCCGTGCGATCATCCATCGAAAAGACACGTTCCTTCTATTGTCTGCCTCTGTATATTGCACAACGCTCTTAAAGATCTTCAATTAAGCTAAACAGGCGGATCTCAAGGGAGACAAACGATGGGAGGATAAGAAATGCTAGGTTTCACAATTCGTTGACACGCCTGCCGAAAATAGAACATTACCTAGACAGTGATTATTCGAAACGGCAAATCGCGGAGATATAGGTTGTATGGAGGACGGGTAAAGCTCGCCATAGATCAGATGGCAAAAGAGTAGCGTGGGTTGGAAGTGGCCACCAATTTTGGTAGGGCTCTGCCAGAGAACGGAACCACGCTCTTACCAGCGAAAGTCAAAGTTGTCTAGAGGCCTGCGGCCTCCCATTAACGCGATGCGAATGAAGATATCCGCGCGGCGCAATTCCCTTTTTAAGGAAAGATCGTAGAACGACGTCGCTTAGCAAAACCCACGGAAAGGACGCTCGAGCTCCCTGAAAGCGACTTGTGCCATTAACATAGCCAACCGCAACCCACACTCGCCATCATTTTTATCAGTTTATGTTTCTAGAACCCTTATTCCTCATAGGCACAATCTCGAGACAGGTAAATAAATAATGCAAGTTGACTTGGAAAGAATCGTATAGGAAAATACAAAACAAACACGTTTACTGTTTGTTTATATTTGGAGACAGAATATTTTGCATTGGTAGAGTCGTGTTCAGTGGCCGGCAATACCGGCGCACAGTCAGAGTGGTGTTCACTTTCGAGCTCGCGCGAGCAGAACGAAGAGGTCGTGCGCCCGCACGAAAACGTTTCCTTCGGCGAGAGTGGCGTTTAATCGAGGGCGTAAAAATCAGCGTCTCTCTGTCATGGTTTCTCTGCGCGGTGATCGCGAGACGGACGGACGGACTGGCACACACTTGCATATATTATACATAGAGACAGAAAGAGAGAGAGGCACGTGGTGCGCGATCGAGAGCGGAATCGGAAGGCCTCGGCGCTATGATAAAATAGAATGTCGCCACGGCGACGACGTGTCCGGGCGGCGGCGGCGGCGGCGGGGAAAAAAGGCCGGAGAAATAATTTATAACGAGTGCGCGACACCCACGTGGGCTCCGCGGTGGGGCCATGTATGGAAGCGTGACGTCAGCGTTACTTTACATTAACCAATATACGTGTGTAGGCGCGCTGCTGGATACGGCATGGAAGGTAACGCCCGTGGGAGATCGCTAAGGCGGCTGCCGCCAGATATCACTCCAGTATCCTTCGCTAACTCTTTCCCCAATTCGCACTCGCCAATGATGCCTCCGGCAAAAGCACGCACCGACTCTCTGCCCTTTCCCGAAACACCATTTTCTCCCGTGGGATCGAGAACACTTGTTTCTTGTTCTGCGTGTTACAGCGCTGTGAGAAAACACTTGCTGCTACAAGTGTCCTGCAGCTTTTTCTCTAAACTCCTTAGCCACTCGTGTCTACTCGTAACCACTTGATTGACTTATCTAACTTATGCTCGATACAAAACAGACCAGTCGTTAATGGCAGGCTGTGTTAAATCGAACATGAATCCGCTTCGAGTATAAGCAGCAACTAATTCCTATCTGTAATCGTTTCCTCTTACATCACTAACTGTCAACTTAAGAAAATTGTACGCTCTCGGTGTAAGTAGTAGCCCCTGGTGTAAGTGATCTAGCATACTAGAGACGATTACTGAAAAGTGAAACTGGAGCATCGTGCGATGGTGATTAATACGTGGGAATCCGGCGCTATTAGAACGATCAAGCGACTTAAATTAATCCCGGCTGAAGCGCGTTCACCCAATTCTGTCGCAAGCCGGAACATATGTTCCTCCACTGTTAGACACGATGTGTTACAGTTCTCGGAATCAGTGGAACTCGCACCTTCGTCCGATTAAATTCCACCTCGTGGATGTTCCTACGTGCCCGAGTTAAAAAGCAATAATTCATGAAGCCCGCAACTCAATGGCAAACGTGTCGCCTGGCTTGCCTGCACAGCTGACGTAAGGTTCTCATAAGCGAATACCATCGACATCATTAGGGACACCATAAGGTTACCGAACGATAGTATGCCGAAGGTTATGAGCGATCATCGATTAGAACGGAGATTCTCGCACGACCTGCCGTGAACACGATGATTTACTGGTGCGTCTGATGATATCAGCGACTATTCTTCTCTCTCGGCCAGCTAAACCGAGCCTCATCGAATCACACTTTCTTCGCCGCACCATAATAACGATTGCCGCAATTTTCTACCATCTTCCATTTCTGCTACAATAAATACAACACTCATCCTGCGAGAGTCACGAGAGATATTGCGCCATTCGGATTAGAGATATCTTGAGATAATATTTAAATATCAACCAAGTACACAGGACATTTCAACTGTCGGTTTCTGGGGAATGAGTAATAAGTATTTCGCATGAAATGAAGCGTCACATCCGATCTAGAGAGTGGGTCGATTGTAGGATGTCATCATAAGGAAGAAGTAAAGGTTATTGTCACGCTTGGAGCGTTTCCATTGGATCGACGATACGTTTAATGTCTCCATCCCGTTAAGGTATAGAACGACGTGTAATGAAAGGGAAGATCGAGTTAATAGGACCGGTTGATTCGCTCGATCCAATGAGAGTAAATCCGTGGTGGCGCAGTGCGCGGTCGCGTCGAGGGAGCGCGCTTACGCTGCCAGGTGCATAAATTTCCCGCTTGCGTTCGTAGCTGTTCACCTCGCCTCGGCGAGGAGAGTCTCCCAACAGTGGAATGAAAGTCTCTTGGCTGCCCCCGCATTCCTCATAATGTGTGCAGCGGCGGCGTGTCTTCTTCGCCGGTAAAGAAAACACAGCAGACGGGAGAAGAGAGCTGCTGGCCAACTCAGCCACCTACGCGCATTTTCGAAGCTTGTCAGCCGGTCTCTCCCGGCATAACCTTTTAAAGGCAAAATCTCGGGCCCCGATTCACCGACAAATGAGCATCGAAGAATCTCCCAAGATATCCTCTTCCTGCCTCTTTCTTTCCCTGAGGAGGGCCGGGGGGGAGAGAACACGACGCTCGTTAAATAGGAACTCGGTAACATCCGCTTTACCGTAATGCAAGGTATTACTTTCTCATGGGCTCATCGATCAAAGTAATACATAGGCGGCCCACGGTCTGGCATTGATGAATTCTGATGAGTAAAACAGTCGCTTTCAGGGCGAGATGAACTGATTGGAAAGACGAATGCCCCGACTAATAGGACCGGCAAAGATCTGACGCAATTGGAGATCGATACTGGATAAAATGGTAAGGTATACTGTTCACCGAGGAAGAAATTTAGGCTAGGATATGTCTGACCAAGAGTGGAGTGCAGAGAATTGATAGAGTGGTGCAGAGAGTCGTAGGCCGAGATAGCATGCGTAGCTGCCGATTGAAAGCAAGCAAGTAGGCAGAGATATTAATTATGCATTCTAAAGCATTCCGCCTCGAGATTGTAACTAGCATTCAGCACGTTGATGCAATGCATCGACTACACTGGCCAAGAGTTGGGAGGGGCCAGCTTAGTGCTCCAGGGAAATACCTAGCATAGATCACCACCTTTTTTTCTCCCCTCAGACACCAATAACACCCTTTGTTCCTTTACCGGTATTACGTTCTGCGGAGAACCTGTTCGAATTCCACGCACCATGAATTTCTCGGCGCGTACAATGCATCGACATTGCATTCTTCCTCGCATGGGGCTCTTCTTGCCGGCATATCGAGCGGCATTAACTAATTACGGTGTTGTCACGGCCGTCTTGCATACTGCATGAAAGAATTTAACGCGACAATGGGCGTCGCCTTGTCTCACTGAGTTACATAAAATTGGATTGGTAATTTCAATCGCCGCCGAGTGATTTACGCCGATGGGACTCTTTACGCAAGTGGCGAGGCACTCCAGGTGGTAAGAGGGCAATTAAAGAGAATCGTTTCGCGGAGGAAAGTGAATGGTAGGATGCTGTAGATAGGGAGATTCGCAATACAGGAAGTGTACCGAGCAATATCTCCATTTCCCAATATCCCCTTCACGAGAGACTTCTTCTGAGTGGCAAGATCCATTCAAAGACAAAGCTTCTCTATTCTCTCCGGGCGAACATAATGCCCGGCAGTTCGGCTCTACTCCTCTTGTTGCAAAATCCTTGGTAGGAAAGTGAAGTTTCTCGCGAGTGGTCCATCGTTGCTGAGGTGTTGAGAAAATAAATGTTATTTCGCAGTAGGATGATTATCGGCCGTATATCAGCAGCGGTAGCTGGCATTCGGATTCAATTTAATAGCAAAACTGTTGGAGCGGCTTGGTGCATACACATTAACGAGATAGGCGATCTCTTTATCGGCAGGGAGGCAGGCAGGCACGCACGCACGTACACACGACCCACTTATCCCGGCGATCTTAAGCGTGGCGATATGTCACGGACCATAAAGCGAGGCCCGCGCTAGTGAGAGGATGCATCGGGTTTCGAGCCGTGTTCTCGCAATTATTTGTTTGACTCGCAATTATCGAACTAACACCGCCCATCGATGTAACAGACGCACGCAACGATTTCCCGATAATGGCAGAATTAACGGGATAACTCGATTTAGCAGCACCTCAGACGTATCAGTCGTATTAATACCATCTATCCTCTCGGCCGAGGGGACGTTGTCCCCGTTTCATCCAGTTATAGCGAGGGAGCATAAAAGAAATTTCATCCGGCTCCGAAATATCGCTTCTCTCCTCGCCGGAAAACTTATTTAAAGCGCGCATCGCATCGCATCGCATCGTATCGCACCACACCTTCGCCTTTCATTAAATCCTGGTGGGATAAGCACGACTAAAATCACGGCCGTGCCCGATTGAAATGCGCACACGTGTGCGCGAGCGTTCAGCCGCTCGGAAGCACCGTCGAATAATTAATAAGTTGGACGGTGAGAGTCTTCGCGGCGGCGTAGCGAGTCACTGTCACATTATCTGCCAGTACTATAACGCTATACTCAATGATTTTGACTTTGTAATAACATTGGCGATCCTCGCAACATCTATGCTAATTCCGTTTATGGCCACGGGACACTCCGTCATTAATGCGAATCTGCCCGCAGGCGAATCGCTTCTCTCGTATACTTATGAATGAATAACACTCCCTGCTAAAACGACGCCGGTAGAATTCCACATTTCTACCTGCCAATCAGTGGAATAAACCTACGAAAAATCGCATTCCAACCTAGACAACTAACTCCCACTAGTCCAAAAAATTCATCTGAAATCAATCGAGCTATTACAAAGTAGAGGAGGATCACATAATCGACCTTGAAAATTGCATTGCGTCTCAAGAGTGCGTCCCAGGTAACCGCATTGGCGGTGTCCCGTTAACGAGTACTGGCTAGGAAGCGTGTCGAGAAGGCTGCTGCCGGGCGCACCGGCTGATAAATGCGTCCCTGAATTATCCAACGCAACGTGTGCTTCTGTGAGAAGGAGTGCGTGTGTGTGTGTGTGTGTAGAGGCAGGGATTGAGCATGGCAGGCAGCAGGGCGGGCGGCACAGCATGGCGTGCATGTGTCTTCTGAGCGTATGCAGAGAGAGAGGCCGTATATGGTAGTGGGCGGCAAGCAAGGCAGGCAGCGCGCGGCAACGTAGACGCGCACACTCTTCCCGGCGAGTGCGCATGCGCCGGCGTGCCTGCCGTTGCCTGTACTGCGCCTGCGCTCGCCGATAGAGCGGGTGGCCCGCCGGGGCAGATCGCGGGCGGTGCAGTAGAGCCGAGAGACCCGTAGCGCGCGTACTTACTTTCCGAATCCCGCGTTCCGCAGGCCGATTTTTACCCTTAAACGCGAGTCGAGCGCGCGAGAGAGACTCTGCTCTCTCACACTCTGTCTCTCTTTTACTGTCAGTCAAAGTTGTTCTCCAATTCTCTCCGACACTGTCTGTCTGTCCGTCCACCACCACCACATACTCCGTCTCTCTCCCATACTCTCTCTCTCTGTATCAACCACGTATCTATCAGCGAAGAACGGTGTCTCCTCGACACACAGTGTCTCCCAGCTAGCCGAGAGCAACAGACACACCGGCAACGACACAACACCCACTCTGTGCTATACACGCATGCTGACTCCGCTCTTTCCGAAAACGTAAGCCAATCGTGGAGAAGGAAGAAGAGCGAGCGCACTGTGCGGGAGATAGAGAGCAGTGTACGGCAAGCAGCGCGTCCTAAAGGAGCAGCAGCAGCAGCAGAGCGGGGCATCGCTTGATCGCTTGAGCGCGAGTGAGAAGAAGAGAGTAGTTGCAGAAGACGAAGAGCGTGGAAGAAAGATCAGGCGACGTGAGAGAGAGAAGAAGAAGTTGTACGAGAGGAGAACGATCTCTGCAGTAGGAGAAGCGGCTCGAAGGAGAGAGAAGAGCAGATATACGGCAGCGGGTGACGCGGCAGTGACGGACAGAGACGGGAATACATCCACGGCCACGTCGTGCAAGAAACGTGGAAAAGGGAACTTGCTCTTTCCTTGGCACTCGGTCGCGCGCGCCGTCTTTCTCTTGCCTTCCTCTGTCTTACGCTCCCACCACACCTCCTCCTCTCCCCCCCTCCACCCCTCGCCTTCACTTTGCTCGACGAGCCGAGCCGAGCCGAGCCTACCTCCCTCTCGCTCACACGCCCGCAGCTCCACTAGTCTATCCTCCTTTTCCCGCATTCTTCTCTCCTAGATCGAGCGCACACCAGCCAACCACCCTCTCCGCAATATAAACTCTCTCACACACACACGATTCTATTCTACCTCTCCCGCGCAACGCGTGTCCTCCCTAGTGCTCTCTTTCTCTCTATTTCTTTCACTCACTCACTCTCTCTCTTTATATATATATATATATATATATATATATATATATATATATATATATATACTTCTTTCTCTCTTATTCCTTCCTCGTAATCCTACTCTCCCTCTCTCTCGCGCGTCCGCCATTGGAGTAATCAAGTAATTGCGATGTGTGATAATACTAACACGACGACGCAGAGTATAGCGGACTACCTGTCACAGTTACTAAAAGACCGAAAGCAGCTCGCTGCTTTCCCTAATGTCTTCATACATGTAGAGCGCCTACTAGACGAAGGTAAGCATAACCATTAATCCACTAATAGTCTCTCTCTTGATCCTCGATATTTCGACTCTTAATCAATGCCTGTCTCTTACTCTACTCTCTCTCACTCTCTCTCTCTCTCTTTGCCGGCGAGATCCATTTGCGCGTGTCTCGCGCGACTCTCCTGCTGCAAGCTGGATAATATCTCCGGCGGGAATATCATCGTACTTGCCCTCTAATCGGCACACACACACTCTCCCCCTCTCTCTCTTTCTCTATCTCTCTCTCTCTTTGGTGATTCTGTGTGTGTTTCTCTCTCGGCCGGACGAGAGAAGTAGAGCCGGGAGAGTCGTGTCACGTGCCCCGCGATCATCTATCTTTCTATCTTGTGACACACGGCCAATGTATACCTGCGACGCCCACCGAGTATACGGAATATATAGAGGCGCGCCGTGCGTCGCGCCGCCGCCGCCGCCGTGTCAGTGTGAGTTGTGTGGCAAAGTGTGGCAAATATGTATTACGGGGCAGAAAGAAGTGAAGAAACACGCGCGCTCCTCCTCCTCGCGGGGGAAAAGATGTTGGGTTTTAAGGGAGGCGCAATGAGGAGAAGTAAACGGCGGGGCCGTCGCCGTCGCCGCCGCCGTTTGTGAAATGCAATGCAGTGGAGTAGTGCACTTTGGGAGACACGACGGATATACATACACGCGTGTGCGCGGCGCGCATGCATACCTCTGTGAAAAGTGGCTCGCACCGCCGCCTCCCGGTAGGTCCATTCCGGAGCCTCCGTGCTCCTTAGGCCTCCTCTCGCCCCGTATTTAGACCTCTCTCTCTTAATCTCACTCTCTTACTCTCTCTCTCGTGGATATTATTGCTATAATACTGTTACCGGCCTCCCCAAACTGCTTCCGAGGCTGGAATTTCCTTAACTTTTGACGATCCTTCCATTGGGAAACGAAGATTCCCAATGAAACGATGGCCGCACCAGACATTCCTCCTCGGACAGCCGCACTACGTCACACAAACACCACCAGCAGCACCCGATCCGCCTCGCTCGATATTTGTATACACCGGCATCGCTGGCGGAACGCCGCGCCGCGCCGCGCGCCCGCTTGTTTACGCTTCGCGCTCCCAAACACGCGTGTCCCCGCCGATACTCGAAAGAAATACTTAATGGCGCCGATATTTTCTCCCTGAATCTTGTGCATCTTTCGCGCAGTCTTGCAGGCTTCGCTGGAGGGTTTGACGAGTCCCCTGGGGATGTCGATAGGCGGACGGATTTTTCTTGTAGCTCGACTAAGGAAAGCTTTTAAAGTCGCATTATCGAAGGGACGCTCTGTCCATTCTGTGTGCTTAGTCGACTGCTAACCATTACTCGCCAGGTAGTTTGCATACGTAATGACACGCTGCTCGAGGACGTCGTAGTCAGGTAAATGGATCGCGAGACCAATCGCTTTTAGTAATTCACTGTATCGTGATTTAACATTAGCTGCGCGCTTGTTGAATCAAACGATGCTCGCGTGCTAAAGCTTTAAAGTATAATTGTTTAGAACCTTGTAAACGCGGTGGATAATTTGGGGGGATTTTAGAATTTTATTTTATAGATTCTCATTTGCTCGACAAATCTTAAGGAGATAAATGGACGTAGTGGTTGATTCGCATGGCTACTACCGTAATAGGTTCTCTCTGGCGCGTTTACCATCGTTGGCGATTATGTCATTGGTCGAAAATGGCAGTTACTTTTACGGAATCCTGACCGCTCTAATGGCCATAATGCGAGCCGCGCGAAGGAAAGAGAAGAGAGATGAACTGCAAAGTGTTGTGCGCGCGTTGTACATGGCAGGCCGATCGAACGCAGAAGTTTGCCATTCGTTAACTCGAGGATCGCGTCGCGTGTGTGGTCTCACTTTCTCCCTCTCTGCTTCTGCCTCCAATAGCACCACTCGTGCTTTCTACGAGCATAGTCACGCCGCTCTCGGACCATTTGTAATTCTAGATTCCATGTACCCCGGCAATTCTAATGCAATTCTCCGCAGAGAAAATCACTCCCATAGCAACGCGATTACTTCCTATTTCTTAGCCAAGAAAAGCTCTTTTTCTTCGCCCTTTTTCTATCCACGGCAATATCGAATTTCCGCCATCGCAGAATACGTTCTTTACCAAATTCAGAAAGAAACACAGCGATGTTTCATCCTTCTTATAAATTCCAAGGAGAATAAGACTTCGTAGTAGAACTACTGGCAGTTATTCGCCGACCGAAAACAGGAGTCGGGCTTTGGAAAGTCGAGGTGAAAGCTCGCTCGACGTTTTATTCGTGGCGAGTGGAGAGGCTCGCATATGTCGCGCGCGCTCGCGCACGCCCGAGACATTTGCGCGAGCGAGCGAGCGCGCGCGCTCGCTCGCTCCCAGGAAATATGTTAAATGACATTTATGACAAGGAGAACCGGTTTCACGAAAGCTCGCGAGCTCCCTCGCATTCCTGCCGATGTATGCAGTCCTATTGACACGCAACATTCGGAACACCGGCGCACCTAGCCGACTCGTGTTTGCCACTCTATTAGACTCCCATCTTTCCCCTTGCTAGACAATCCACAGAAAATCCACCATCTTCAAAAACAATCCTTTAAAAACTCTACTACAATCGAGCATCGACAAACGCCCTTGATTCTCGACTCTCCATTCACAAAGCCAACGATAAAGTTACTCGGTTTCTGTCGCTTTATCGTTCGATCTTTGATCCCAATACAGAATAAATTCCCTCGGTGAATTATTCCCACGTAACTGGAGGTCGCGTTCACTTTGACTCCGGTGGATTTAGTGTCGACAGAGATTGTGCAGATGGTGAGAGCATTCTACGATTAGTGACGTTGGGAGTACGCCCGTTGCCAATTGACTCGATTCGCAGCAGGTAGTGTCAGAAGGAGCGGTTAGCATTTCATTCACGGAAGCTTATCGCGGCGCGATCGGGTGTCGGTTGGCCTAGCGGCGAAATTATGTCTAAGAAGCAAGTGGACCGCGATCGGTCGCCGCCGCGGCGACGGCGACGGCGGCGATGGCGGTGTTAGTTGGGGTAGAGTCGTCCGAAAATCGAGTTGAGAGGCACTGACACCGGGAGTCTGGAATCCGTAACTTTTTACGCGTGCGAGCAGCCAGCAAGCAAGCAAGCAAGCAAGCAGCGCCGTGTGTGCGCGGAGAGAAGGACACAGGCACTTGTGGCATAGCAGCGCCTTCTCCTGCTTGCTTGCTTGCTTGCCTGGCTCTGCTCTGCTCTGCTCTGCTCGCACGATGGCTCGAAGCGTGTTGCGATCACGTCCAAGCGGTCTATTTCGAACGCGGCGTAGCAAGTTTTCTCGGTGACCTAGTGGCGCGAATAGAACTGGTCGTCAAGCGTCCTTTCGAAACTGTCTAGCGCAAAACTTGGACGGCTGAAGCTGGGGTCGGTCCAGTTGAGAGGCGAAGGGAAAGAGCGAGCGAGCGAGCCGGTGGCTGCGGCGACTTCGCGTTCTCCACTCTGCCAGTGGGTCGTCCGTCCCACCGTCCTCTTATTCATTTCGGCACACATCCACACATCCACGCATCCCATATGGATGACGCATCTCCCGCAAAATGTGTTATGCGACGGCAAGCCACTTGCACAGCCAGGCCTCCTCTCTCTCTCTCTCGCTCTCTCTCTCTCTGTCGTCACGTGGACCTCGCGTTACCCTCCTCTCTTCCCCCTATGCCACGTTGCTACACACTCCCAAGCCTCCTTATGGGAGAATCATTCCTTCCCCTTATTAGCATCGCTCGCAAAAGTTCATCGCTTCTCCGTGCATGGAATTTTAATTTTAAACCTAGCAACAGTTTTTAGACTTGTATTTCTTCATTTAAAACGATTATTTGAACGGTAATGATTTAGTGTTAATGTTTAAATGTCAATGTTGTTTTGTTCGTAGAGTTTTGAAGGCACTTGTAGAGAATTAGAGAGTGAATCTCGAGATTTTGCCTGTCATTGCATTTGATGGTTGTGGTAGGCACGTCGGCGGCAGCATTTCATGATCTATAACACGCTGTCGTCTGCGTTGTTATCGCACGCTGAAAGAAAGCTGTTGTCATAACACGTGGCACTCGTATTGGCAGTATGTTCTTCATACTATAAGCGACTAATCGATTGCCAATAGTTGTTATCATAAATCTCTACACAAGAAATACACATCCATCAAGTGGGAATACGTTGGAATAATCATATTCTCAACCAAGTTGCTCAATTCTTGATTGAATAATATCTTTAAAGAAAGATTAGATAATTCGCACTCTTCGTTACAACATTCACCCGCGTCAATATTTTATTATCTAATTCCGCGAGCGTGAAAATTGCATTGGAAGGCGAAACTAACTATAAATAATCGCGACTCGTTTATTCTCACCTTTCCAGCTTGATTTGCCGCGAGTTGTTAAAGCGATTGCGATTAATCGACTGGCTTGGATGATCGCGTCGAAAAGTCGCCTGAAATGTTGCCGAGAAAAAGAGTGTCGCGTGACTAGCAGCATTCGTCGAAAGACTCGGCAGGCTTCTCTCGAATTGACACTATTAACTCGGATAGAGTTTAATGAGCAGTGCGCGCTACGTATGAACCGGGCTTACTTGGCGCGGAGTGCGCGCTCGCGCAACGACGCACGTACTCCCATTACGAATAAACATCCGACTAGAGTGCAGCCATTATTCCCTCTTCTCCCGAGCGATAGCTCTTCGTGACGATCGCCGCCACGCATTCCTTCAGGTATTCACCGCTCTTTTCCAATTAGTAATCCATTTAATATTCTCTCAATAATACAATTATCAACCTACAAAATTACCCAATTCTATAACAATAATATTTATCATATTTCTTTCGAATTACATAGAAACAAATACAGCAAAGTTTACTTTGCTGGGTATTTTGTTAGCTCGCGCATGAAGTGGGCAGCGAAGGTTGCATTAGTATTCGAGCGAGTGTTTTCGTCTTTTTATATAGTAGCTTGGCCATTTAAAAGGTCAGAACGGTTCAGGAGGGTCAGGGACCCGGTTCGCTGTGACGCTTCGATGGGAACTCACATGCTGATTCGTCTCGGCTATTGTTTTGCTCGCTCTTGGACCGCGTTCGTAGCCATCGCTAGTTAAGCTTCGGTCTTCGACCCCCGCTCGCCCTTTTCCTCCTCTCGTCCTTATATTCTCTCTTTCTCTTCCAGGCCCCTCTTGGGTCCTCGGGCCCTCTCTCTTTCTCTCTCTGTTGTCCCAGTATTTCAAGCGTGCTTCACACTGCAACGACTACTGTTGTTTTTCCACGTGTGTCCCCGACAACCTCCTAGTCTGCGTGCGGTAGGTCTTCTCTCCAAACCCTCGAAAAGGATACCTGCTCCCCTTCGGACCTCTCCCACAGCTATGGAGATATATTGCTCTTGGCATGTGGACTTCCTTTAAACTAGCATGTGTATTTTGGGGGAATTTGACACGGGGAATTGAAAGAAATAATTTGGGGACTGACGATATTTTTGGTGTAGTCAAATGTTAAGTTCTCTGAGTAATTTTATTGAATTAAATAAGCTGTGAAGATATATGTGTATTTTAAGAGGAAATTGAAAGAAATAATTCGGTGATTGGAAATATTTTAAATACAGTCGAATTTTAAGAAATCCTTGGGTAATTTGAATAAGTTCTTTGATTGGGTGGTTGATAATGTTTTGATTATTGAGGTATGTTTACTCGGTGTGAAGGAAGCCTGAGCAAGTCCCTCCTCGCGGCCCAACCCCGCGCTCGGACTCTCCTCTCTACGTAGTAAGGCGGCCGCATTCCTTCTCTCGAATGGTGAAGCCTGCCTGCTCGATTCTCGCGCGCGCGCGCGCGCGCCCGCCTCTGATCACGTTTAACCCTTTAACTGGCTCTGTATTTTCGATGAAAATCACCGAGCACCTTGCTCCGCTCGCCGTTTACGGCTGAGCGTCTCTCTTCGTCACGCTCTTGCGAAGTACGAGAGTCAGTGGAATGACCAATCGATTTGCCGTAGCGTGTTAAAAGGTCAACTTGCAACTGGCTTGGTCAAATTGGCGAATTTAACACTTCGTAAACTTGCCCTCTTCCCCAGTGAAAGTCAATCCTCGATAATCTGCCTTGTAATGACAGTCAGCTGTGTGTGCGCCGAGTACACTCGAGCGTCTTTCGAGAGCACGCAATTGAACGATAACGAAGCCCCGCTTCTGTTGGAATTACGATAAGAATCTGACGGTAGTCTCCGGCCACTCGACCAAACTTATCGGAATCTAAATATACGCCCTCTGTTGTGTTACCACGGATTCCTGTAATTGGATTAGGCATTATCGAGCATCGAAATGGAGTAGGTGGACAAGCAGACTTATCGTAATCGCTCTTTAGCCCTCGCGGCACGAGTGCCTCGCGTCCACCACTTGACACAACTTTTTTCTATGATCGATCGTACTTTCGATGAATTCCAATTGCATCCTAAAGACGCTTTTTTCTTAGGCAAAAGAATTTCTTTTTTCCGAGTCCTCATTTCCTTCGTCCTTGATCCTATCTGGAGAGGACGATTCCTTAAGAGTTTCCTTGGGACATTGTCGAGGATTCTGCGGACCCGTCCATTCGCTTCACGCCGACATTCCTCGGGGAATGTTGCCTCCGGGAACGCATGCTTCGATAATCGGCTCCCACTTGGCGTTCAACGTCGTTTTAATTTATTTCGCCCCTCGGCGGAGGAAGCCCCGACAATTATGGTGGGAGGAAGTGCCGGGGAATTCGGGGAATTCATAAGTCCAATATAACGTTCGTAAAAATCGACGCAAATCATATTTAAAATTACAGTTTGAAACATTTAATCTTAGAGAATTCTTAGATAATTTCCTTTTGAAGGAAATCAGTTGAAAGTAGTTTATAAAGCAATTGACTTTTGGAGTTGGCTCGGACCGCGCTCTCCACGGGAGGTTTCCTTCAGGATAGTAAACACCGGGGCGGCGTGAATGGGCCACGAAAGCCAATGCGCCTTGTGTTCACAATACATGTGCCTCCTCTTTACATCGCCTTTTTTTCCGCCCCGGCCAAGTGCACAGCTCCGCTTCCTTCCCTCTTCTTTGACCGAGCTCGAAGCCCAAAGGACTTCCGCTCACGGCACCCACTTCCCTTTAACTTCTCTTCATTCTCTTCCTGCACCGACCAGCCCACTACGTGTCTTAACGTTTTAAAGACCTACCAGTTGGCGCGATAACTAATCGAATACTGTGGTTTCAACAGTCGTGTACAAAGAATCACGGAAACGCACTTGCTTTCTATTTTTCTTTATTATTATACTATTCCTGGTCAAAATTAAGCTTTAAAAAAAATTCCAGATGTTATATATTAGTACTTTTTTAAATTATTTTATTTTAGGTCGAATTGCAATGATTTTTTTTATCGGTTATTATAAGAAATATATTATATTTCTTCCCACAATTAAATATCCCTGTAATTTTAGAAACTTTATGATAAACTTACAATTTTTAATATTGTTGAATTGGGAATTAATGGTATATTAGTATTATTATTGACAAACTCCTGCGATTTTCTCGCAAAACGTTTCAATTCATCAAGTCTTTAAAGAGTGAGTGTTACGACATGAAAAAATAGGGTGGTTCGAATTGAGGAAATCTAGTAAACGGTTACTAATGGCCGCCGGTGGAGCCAAGTCTCGCGAGGTTGATTAATAGAACTAGGCAAAGTTTCGAGAGCTGAGTCAGCGCGTAGCCTGATTCACCGGGGTGGGTTTTTGCCAGTGGCCAGTTATTTACATTTTTTCGGCCTCGCCGCGCCGCGGAAGGTCGCGCGGCGCGCAGTTTCGGATTCCTCTCGCGCGCCAAATTGCACTTCAGCCTTCGGCCGAGCTCCTCCTTCGCAAGAATAGGTTGCGGCTATTTTGTTTTACGTAAGATTTTGGCAACATCCAACGTCAGAGTTGTGTGTTTGCGAGAGAGCTAGGCGAGAGCGTTCGCCCTTTGAGCGGCAACGCCAGCAGCGTTTACATAGCGGTAACGAGGTGAAAGGTCCCCCCTTGCGCCAACAGAAAACCCTCTTCCACCACCTCCTTCTTCCCTCTGCAATCTGATCGCAGCCAGTTCTCCGCTTGCCTTTCCCCACTCATTAAGTAATACAAAGAACCCCTTTATTTATTTATTTACGCTGCAAGTCAGTTTTTGAGAAAATTATTATTATACAATTCTATAATATGAGTTCCTGGCAGTTGTTAGTGTATATTTATTAGATATTCATTGGACTTCCATGTTGGCGATAATGATTATTCATTTATTTACGCCGTATAAATGAATAATCGTATATAATATGTTTTGGAAGACAGTGTTTAAACATTGTAGAATATCCTGTAATTCTTCGCGGAATTCCTGGCAATTGTTGTTGCATAGAGATTTAAATAGAGCGCGGCTTTTATTAGACATTTATTGGACTTCCATGCTGGCCACGATAGTGAGTGACCACGAAAATCAAGAATATCGCGTGACTAATGTGAAAATGGCGCTGCCAAATTCCACTTATTGTTAGAGAGAAGAGGCCTCGCGAATACCGTCACGGCAGCAGGAGCGTTCCGTCATCGATGACAGTGTAGCTCTCTCGGATTCGCCGCTTATTCCCGTCACGTTCCGCTCGCTGGCTCTCTTTGTGCGCCGGATAACCAAGCGGAGTCAAGCGCGGAGGACGCGCCGAGTTTCTGCCGAGCGTGTGTACATCCAGCGCGACTCTTTATCTTGGCCCGGCGACACCTTGCGTCACCCACCACCTTCGGAAACCGTTGCTCGTTCCGCGAGCAGCTTCCGTGCCAATTCTCGCAAATGGCTTTCCCGGCTGTTCAGGAAATGTTGCATTCCGCACCAGCGAGCCAACAACAAACACTTTGGAGAGGTGGGCGCGACCGCCGCCGCTCCGTTAGAGCATCGCCCATACCAACACACTTTGCTTTCAATCCCTACTCGCCTCATTATAGTTTTAGTAAACACTTACGAATACTAGTTTATGTCCCCAGTGCTAATTCAAATTTTAAGAATTTTTATTTACACGATAATTGGTTTTTTAAATATTTCTCGTGGGATAAAAATACACAAGAAAGTGTATAATACGATGTTTAATAGTTAATATATAGAAAACAGCTGGGAATAATTGATAAATGATTGAAATGATTCGAATCATTATTACAAGCAGTTTCCATCAAAGGATAGTGATTCAGAAGGAAGTGAGTCACCTTGCGACGATTTTATGCTCGAGCCAATGATCTTCCTGCAGTTAGAGCGGCGATAATTTCTAACAAATGTCGATGCTTTAAACACCTCTTTCGAGCCGAAGGAATTGCTGCTTCTGCAGTGATTCCTATCTATTCTCGCGGCGAGCTAAACTCGTAGAACAGTTAGAGGCGAATTGTCACCGTTAGAGGATACCGGTTAGTCGATTCCGACGATTAGTCTCCGATGCTCTTCTCTCTTGAAGCGTCGCGTTGAGCTTCTCTTCGGATCCTATCGGAACCGAGCGAGTATTTCACTCGAGATAGTTATTCACGATCCACTTAATATCGCCGCGCCGGCTTTGAATTCTAGTACGTCTTCGTGGACCAACCAGTTTCTCTCTGGCGGAACGTTCAACTATCGCATCCTTCTAGCGGACCTCCGCCAACCTCTCTCTGCTTCTTTGGTTATCAATGCTACATGCTGTACTGTTAGATGACCAGAACTATTTATAGAATTCCCGGAGTCATTCGGAGATGGATACTCAAAGATAATCATAGAAAGTCGAAATAATTTAATTTATAAATTCTGCTATTGTCATATTATTTATTTATTAAAAGCATTTTTATTTCACTCGCAAAAAATTACAATATATAAATATAATTCAACAAGATGCAATTATTATATTTGTTATATTAAAATATCTTCTTTCAATTTACGAAACTTCTTCAGTAAATTCTCTTATTATTTTTGTTACTAAATCTGTTTGACTGGGAAAATAGAATCGTCATTGACACGTGCGATACCGTTGGAATATTGGTCGGCTTTTCTGGATACACGTAGAGTGGTTGCGGGATGTTTGATGCATGAACCGATTGAAATGTGGAGTCGAGGAATCGAGTGTGCTCTTTTGTTTGATGAAAGCTCCTGTCGGCCCTTTGGCACACCGCTCACGCCTCGTCCCACTCAAGAGTACACTCTGAGAAAGGCGGCGGCCGTCTGCACGCACGTGCGTATGCAGAATGCAGCGGCAGTTAAGCGCGATTCATATTACAAGTGCACTCATTCATCGCTTAAAATCAATTTCCACACTTTTATTCCCTCTTTCAAACATCGCCAATTTTTTAAAATGATCCTAAATTATTTTCTGCCATTTTACAAAAGTTATACAAATTATATCAATTTATTTCTGATTCTATCTAAATTATTTTCGATGTTTTATTAAATATAAATTGATTAGTGACGTAGTTTGGGAATATTTTTTGTATTTCTTGTATTGCGATTGGTGTTTAATGGATGATGATTAGTTATTGCGAGGGTGCTTGTAATGTGAACGTAGCTTTACGGGCGGGAGCGATCGCCGGCCCGGAAGAATTGCGGTCGGCAAACCCAGTGCGCGCCTCCTCTTATGTCCCGTCCTCTCTCGGACTCGGCGGCCACCGTCGTCGCCGCCGCCGTTTGCATTTAGCGGTCGTCTTGTCGGTCAGCGTGTCCGGAGAAACCGAGGCCTGCGTCTCCATTTCCGAGGAATATCTCAATCGCTTATAAAAAGAGAGACGCCACGCTCGCCTTCTTCACTCTCGCTTTGCCTCCCATTGAACTCTCATCTCCTTTATTCGCCCACACTCGTATCTTCCCTCCTCGTTAATTATTCGCGACGATCCCCTAATTAAAACGCAGTTTATGCGAATTTAAAAATTAGTTTGACATTTATATTTAATTCTTTATCCATGAATTTTAATTTAGAATTAATTCAAATTATATAGACAAATTATAATTGAGATTGAAGCGGAGAAGTCGTGTTTCTTAACCTCTTAACTTAAAAGCCTGGGAATACTTTTGCAAACTAATTGCTAGGTTGAGAGGTTAATGAATGTTTGAATCGAGAGAGGTCAGAGGAGTCGACGATTGCTCTTGGATGGACAATAATCGACTTATTGCCGATCGGATTGTCAATGATCGCGGAGCTCTCATCTCACATTTCGCGTGTTGGGCGCGCGCGGGGTGCTCGATGGCGCCGGTGAGGAGGTTGCTTGCTTGCTCCTCTCTCGCTTTGTTCCTCCAAGAGAGCCAGACTGTGTAATAGTAGGGTTACGTCAGAGTGCGAGGATAGAAAAGTACGCGCAATCGGCGCGTCGACCTATCGCTGCCATCGTTACGGCTCCGAACGCGGTCACCGCCAGGTTCTCCTCTTCCTACCAACACTCTTCTACCAACTACGCACACTGCCGACCTCTTTTCTTTTTCTCCCGCTCGACCAACAATCGTTCTCTTCCCTGAAAACAATTTGACTGTGCGAAAACATCCGCAATTTGTACTTGAAAGTTCGTAAATAGAAAGTCGAATTATTAGTACGAAAAATTGAATGGACCAATTATTAAATTGTAGTAATTATTCGACTTTCTATTGGCGACATTAAAGTGGAAATTGCGAATGTTATTTTCTTTCCTCTTCCTCGGAAACTTAATGGAAAGTCGAATAATTATTGCGATTTCATAATTGGACCATTTTATCTTTCACACACACGAGAGATTAACCCAGAAAGATTGCGAATGGAAGTTTCTTCGCCGAGTTTTCTAGTTTAGTCACTCGACTAGTTGTGAGTACCTTACGCGTCGAGTATTGCGACACGAGCGAGCGCCAAATAGGGCCGAGAGAAATTAGCCGGCCACGATTTGTGTGTATTACGCAGAAGCGAGTGCGCAGTCATTAAACCGCAGCCGGCGCGGCGCGATCATCGCCCAATTGGCAATAATAATTCTTGCGTGGAAAATCATCCGCGCGCACAAGTTTCTCACAGCATTCAGCATTTATACTTTACGAGAGAGACAGAGGGAGAGAAAGAGAGAGACGAACGCGCGTTCCACCGCAGAATACATTAACAGAATACTGCCGAGTGACAGCGGCAGTCATTTGCAAATGCAACGAGACATTGCATAGTTTAGCAGCAATTTCTCGGACTCGGCAAACTGTCATGAGAGACACACTGTCTCTGTCAGTTGGTGTGTCACGTTTAAATCTGAGAAACTAGTCAACCACTCTTCTCGTATTTACTATTGCGAATATTAACATTTAAACATCAGGAAAAATTCTGATGGGTTAATATAATTAATACAATTTAATTGGATGCGAATGAATTGTATATTTTTTTAGTGGGTTCGTGGATTATTTTAGAATGAGTAGTTAGAATAGGCGGCGCAGCATCCCACGTGACAAATGTCAGTCAAGCTAGAGAGGAGGCAAAGATGGTGGTGTTGCGGGGTTACCCGACTCTCTCCCGATGTCCTCGACATCCCATACTTGTCTTTCTCTCTCTCTCGTTCTCTTTCTCTCCTTCGTCGGAGGAGAAACCCTCGAGAGAGAGCAGAGGCCAGGCAGGCACTCGTGTTCGCAGCAGCAGCAGCAGCAGCAGCAGCCCGCTGCACCGCCGCCAAAGACGTTTCTCTGCTTCTAAATAAGGAAATGCCTACGCGCCCCCCCCCCCCCCCACACTTCGCCGCTCCTCGCGCACACGCACACGTATTCACTTGAGAGTCCCTCTCGAGTCGGCAGTGCGTGAGCCGCGACTTGACGCTGCACTGGAAAATTGCACTTTAAACTTTACCAATCTCGCTCCCTCCAATCTCAATCTCGTGGACTTCATTCTTGAACGATTGCGATGCGAGTCACAGAAATGTGGAAATTACTGTTTTTGTAATAATATAATTATGTACTTGTTGAGCCGTGGAATTTTTGTCTTGAGGAAATTTCCAGGCATGTTCCATTTTCAATGTGTTTGGATGTGCGTGTATTGTTTGAAAGTTTAACAATGCTATTTTTTGGCGCGTGTAGAACAAGGTTTGAGTATCGGAGCGATCGTGTTGATAGAACTAGTACCTGTTCGCCTTTTGAAAACATGTTTGCGTGGCTGGAAAATCGGGCGATAATATCATCACCGTGACGATAAGGCGTCCACCGGCGCGGAGACGCGCGCGTCCTTTGTGCGCATAGCTATGCAAACGAATCACCTAAGTACACATGTTTAGGTAATCACTCGCCTAACAAGCTGCGTGTTTTCGAGTACGAAAGTATGCCAGGGAAACAGGTGATTCTCTGAAGGAGGCTCGCAATTTTTCTTACTTTATTGACAAACTTACAGTAAATAATAATAATAATTTACTTATGAGTGTAAGGGAATTAAAGATTGCAATAGTATTGTTGGTTACTACGTGATTACTGGAACATTTTGTAAGTAAAGCTTGGTAAAGATAGAGTGGGGAAAGAACGGGCTCGACTTCGGGGAATTTAGCTGGCAAAAGAGGCGCGCCGCCGCCGCCGCGCAACAGGTTAGCAGAAGCGAAGATAAGGGGCGAAGGTTCGCACCTATGGGGACCATTCGAGAGTCCTTCATTCCCCAACGCATTCTCCGCCAATGAATTATCTTGCGCCCAGCAAGCAAAGTTCTTCAAATGAAATAATTATTCCAATACAGATTCTTTATTTGCTGCCTGTTTGGATAATTAAACGGTCGATTCATAAAGAGTTCGAGAAAGCTGGGGAAACTGCGAAAAATCGAAAAAATCTGAAGGGGTATGCCTTAAAAAATTTGCGAAAAAATGAATTTTGAGCTAGGGCTCTGGAATTTTTTCTACTTCTTCCTCGATGCAAAAAAACATTCCCCGCCAAATTTCAGCCCCGGGAAAGGTCGGGAACAATGAAAAACATGGCATAAACCGTTAAAACGAAATATTCAAGATCGGTTTTCCATGTGTTTTAGGTCGAAATCCGGCATTTCCCCCACAACATTTATGTTTTTTATTCGTTTTGAGACACGAGCAATCGAAAAATCAAGCGTTCGTCCCGGTCCCAGAACCTTCAAAAAATCGAAAATTTTTGAAGGGGTATGCCTTAAAAAATTTGCGAAAAAATGAATTTTGGACTAGGGCTCTGGAATTTTTACTACTTCTTCCTCGATATAAAAAAACACTTTCTACCAAGTTTCAGCCCCGGGAAAGGTCGGGAAGATAAAAAAACATGGGGAAAACCATCGAAATCAAATATTCCAGATCGGTTTTCCACGTGTTTTAGGTAGAATTCCGGCATTTCCCCCACAACATTTATGTTTTTTATCCGTTTTGAGACACGAGCAATCGAAAAATCAAGCGTTCGTCCCGGTCCCAGAACCTTCGAAAAATCGAAAATTTTTGAAGGGGTATGCCTTAAAAAATTTGCGAAAAAATGAATTTTGAGCCAGGGCTCTGGAATTTTTACTACTTCTTCCTCGATATAAAAAAACACTTTCTACCAAGTTTCAGCCCCGGGAAAGGTCGGGAAGATAAAAAAACATGGGGAAAACCATCGAAATCAAATATTCCAGATCGGTTTTCCACGTGTTTTAGGTAGAATTCCGGCATTTCCCCCACAACATTTATGTTTTTTATCCGTTTTGAGACACGAGCAATCGAAAAATCAAGCGTTCGTCCCGGTCCCAGAACCTTCGAAAAATCGAAAATTTTTGAAGGGGTATGCCTTAAAAAATTTGCGAAAAAATGAATTTTGAGCTAGGGCTCTGGAATTTTTATCACTTCTTCCTCGATGCAAAAAAACATTCCCCGCCAAATTTCAGCCCCGGAAAAAGTCGGGAAGTATGAAAAACATGGGAAAAACCATCAAAATTAGACGAAATTATTTATTCAGGAGGGACTTTCCGGACGTTTTCGGTAAAATTCCGGCACTTTTGCCACTAATTCTTTATTTTCTAGCCCTTTTGATACTCAAACAATCAATTTATGAACAATCCAGGAAAGTTGAAAAAACTTGAAAAAACAGGCCGATCAAAAACCTGATTTTTTCCAAATATCCTTTTATACGAGACTAGTTGTCGTGAGGCTTGCTGCGCATAGCGAGGATAGTGGGGATGCTGGTAGGAGGGAAAGGGTTAACGGTGGCCCTTAAGGGCTCATGGGGGCCGATGACCGGCTTGACCCGCGGAGCAGCGTTCGCTTCTCGTAGCGGCGCGCGGCCTCCACGAACGGAGCTCGTGCCACTTCGGCTTCGTTCCAACCGCGCCGACATTATACACACACACACATACACTCTCTTATTTCCTCTCGTCCACGTGCCCGTGTTCTCTCTCTCTCTCTGTCTCTCTGCTCCCTTCTGCTTATTCTCTGCCCTCTGCCCGCCCATCCCGCCTCCCTACTTGTTAGTTCCCTTTGCCTTCCACCGACCGAAGAATCTCCCCCCGCTGTGATTCCTCTCTCGAGAGCACGCCCTTCCCGAATTCGTCAGACTATATCAATTTCAATAATTACCCATACAATTATATCTTCGCTAATTATTCTATATCAATAGAATAATTAAAGATCGTTGAAAAGTTCAGGCTTTCTACAGGATTGTTAATTTCGATGAAAGGAATTTTCTGATTGTGTCTTATTGTACGGGAGAGAGGCTGGCGGGATGAGAGGAGTGCTCGATCGAGTATGCTCCGTATTTCGAAGTCAGTGTACCCATTGGCCGCCGATATAATCGAGCCCGCTGGATCTTCGGGCTCACTCTCGGATCGCTCCCTCGGGCGGCCACTTTTCTCGCTCTTTAATCCTCTGTCCTCCTCTCGAGCGGCTAGCTCGCTTGCTGACTTGCTTGCTGGCTGGCTGGCTGGCTGACTGGTCCTTCCCTCCTCTCCAAGAGCTAGCCAGTACGACCCTCGTCGTCCTTGTCTCTCCGCTCGCCTTCCCGTCACACAGATCTTTCCTCTCCTCTCTTGCCTTCTTCTTCTGCTCGAGACTGTCCGCGCGCGCTCTCTTCGCTTCTCTTCTCTTCTCTCCCACCTCCTCCGGTGGGCCTCTCAAGTCTCGTTTCACTCGGCGTGGAGGAGCATGGGAAGGGCGGGCGAGAGGAATTCTTCTCCAAGTCTCTCCCGGCGGCGCTTTCTCGCTCTCCCCTCGCACCAAGATGTTTATCTCGCACCCGAAGATGCAAGCTCTCGCACTTGTCTCTTCGACCGCCCGATGTAATACTTGACTCGCCTTCTTCCAGCAGGTTACGCATTTCTAGACGGAATTCTTCTCCCCATAGAATACTTGTCTCGAAGATCGTTCACAGAGCCCTGATTTCTACTTGACTTTCCAGCGACCCTTTCTTCGCCTAATGAACCGGACACTCGTTTATGTACACGTGTACGAATGTATGTTGATTCTCGTGCGTGTATTAGACTGGCGTCTGCATTGTAAGACTCGTAGGTATACCGGAACGGTTTCGGTTACTCTTTCTACGCGCTGGATTCGATACTTCCTTTAAGCAAGGCTCTCTCGAGGAAGTCGACGGAGTTCGCTCGCTCGCTCCGGCTCGTGCGCACTCTTTCTCCGTCTCTCGCGGAGCGCTCCCGTTCGAGCGTCTCCGTCTCGCTCGCTAGATAACGATTTGGAGTAACTCGATACGGCGGCGAGCTCGAATAAAATTAGACCGGGGAATGCGAGAAGGGAGAGAGAGGATCGGATTAAGGATTTATTGGACGATAGCTGTTATGATTATCCAAGCCTTTCCCTTCAGAGGTCTTCTCTTCCTACTGAGCGCCAATCCCTCCCCCCCACTCCGAATTCCTCGGCTTATTGCATTGCCATGAGATTGCCGATTACACTTCACGCCGATTAAGGAACACTCGCGCCAATGCCTCATTGTCTCCATTCTTCGATCGTAATGAAGCGGATCGAAGTATCGCTTAAAGCGAACGGTCATTGCCGATCTCTAATGAATAGCTTCCTTTCAAACGACCGTCCTTTGCCGAGAAAAATTTCTATACTCCAAATAGACGACGTGGATTCCTCTTTATTTTTATTTCATTCTTAATAGGAATTAGCTTTTTCCTTTCTCATTTTTAATAGCACCGCTGGCGAACATTTCGTGCTAGATTTACAGTGCAGCAGAACGCCATAAAATTCCCCTGGCGAACTTGGCGCGGCGGAGGTTCGTGTCGGGCAGATTAAATATTGTTACGTGTTCGCTTATCGGTTATCAGCTACGATGCGCCGCTCGCTCTTCAGAGATGAGGGATGTTGAACTGAAAGTGTGTCTTATCGGCGTACATTTACATTGAGCGCGGCGATAAACGGGCCAGGAAAGGTTTTCGCCAGTCTGGTTGCCCGGTTGCTTGGGCGTTCGGCATTCCCAATACGTTCCACTTTCACGCGCCAACCCTTTTCAAGCCTCTTTGAAAGGAGAATGTTATCTGCACAGTTTTAACACACTGTCGAGCGACTTTATGCTAAAATTAATGTCTCGATAAATGAATGGCAGGGAATTCCTTTATTTGTACACGTGCGATATTGGAATTATATTAAACGGAAACTAAGAGGGGGAATTCGATATTTTCGCGGCTGTGTGTGTGTGTATGGTTGGGAGTGAGCCGGTTAAAAGGCGCATCCGTGGCTTCTGGTACGATAAACTTCAGTGAACCTTTCCGATTTCATCGCCGGCTCACATGGCCCACTGCATTTTCAAGCGCATCCCTCCTGCGGCTTAGGACACGCCCTAAAATACTATCTTGAGTGCCGATCCTACGAGGATCTCTCTCCCTGCTTGCTTGCCCGCTTGCCTGCAGGCTCAACAGCCTCCACGTGTTGCCCTCGTGCGTCCAGATGTCTCCAACGTCCAACACGTTTTCGACATCCGTGGAATTGGACAGAGAACCACAGATTACTCCTCTCGTACCATCCCAGACATATCCGTTTACTGTACACTCTTAGTCATTGTCATTTTAAAGATTGCCCAAGTATTTTTTCATTTATTTTTATTTCGTATTATGATTTGCAGACATTTTTTTATCTGTGTAAAGGAAACCACGTATTTTCTTTAAAAGACCGGTTAATTTAATTTGAAATAATTAGAATTTTAACGGGGGAGAATAAATCTGTCAGGAGAGATTGGAAAAAAATTAATAGAAATTGTTTTTGTAATTTTGCTGATGAAATCTGAAATTTGCCTGTTTGTAAAAGTAGTATTTTCGCCCCACCGAGCGAATGAAAATAGTCCAACGCTCGTATTTCAGGGGAAAAGCTTTTTTCAGTGGTAATTTCTTGAGGGTTCCACACACACATTCGTCATAAATTACGGTGGCAGTGCGTGCTGTTGCCGTGTTCACGGAAGCTTTCGCCGTTAGCAGGAGTTCTCTCTCTCTCTTTCTCTCTCGCCCTGTAATCCTACACTTCCCAGTGAGAATCGAGGATTTAAAACGGAGCGTTTCTATTTTCGGGATTTCTTCGTGCGCCTCCGGCGATCCAGCGGATTCCCGGGCAGAGCGGACACCGGCAGCGACGCACGCCTCGCGCGGATTCCCAAAGTCACTCGCACCTTAGAATCATATTCCAACGCGCGTCTCATTTCGCCCAACAAATTTCCAAGAATTTATTAAGAAAGCCACCGGGCGAGCGAACAGCCTTTGTTTTTCGTAAGTCGTATGAAATTTATCGTCTCTTTCTCTCACCCGAACGTCTCGTTCGTCCGGCGATTTTATATCGACGCGTCTTCGTAAATAAGTCCCTGTGAAATTTCGATCCTCCGACATAACAGGATCCGACTTGTTAGCGCGCGCTGTGCTTTCTCTCCCCGAACACATTTTACTGCCGACGATAAATTTCGTCACCGACAACAATAACTCTGCGCCATCCTTGGCTCCTGGAGTGAGTACCAAACTCTACAAAGAGTTTCTTGTACGGAGACTAAATTTAAAATGTAGAATACATCGCAAAAATATTTCATTCCTTTTCGTAGTTGATTAAAAATCGAAAGCTACGCCCAATTTTTGTTATTTCCATTTATTTATTACAATCGCGAATGTCCTTCATAAATTTTATTAGGTTTACAGTCGAATTAAAGTTCTCATTTATCACAGATTTCAAGTTGAACTTGCTTCTCAACCGAAATTTATTGAACCACTATTTTACAAAATTTACAATATTCAAAGAAGAAATAATAATAAATAAACTCCATTAAAATACGAGAAAAATACCTTTATAAATTGGGATTGGAATTACACGAGGACCGAAGAATCAGGTTTATTTACTTGGGAAGATGCTGGGATCGCCGGGTTTCTCGGTAGAAGGGAAAGAGACTCGGGGTGGGAGAAGAAGAAGGATCTTCTCGAAATGGATAGCTGTGGAGCCGCCGCGCTGCCGCGCCGCCGGTACACATACCTGGGCCGAGTAATTTCGAGGGGAAGAAATACTGTCGGGCAGACTTTGAGCCAGCCAGTCGAACTCTCTCAATGGGCGGCCGCGCCGCGACGGCCCCCTCCGATATTCTCCCTCCGTCCGTCCGTCCGTCCGTCTCTCCACGGCTAACGGTATTATATCCTTTCCGTGAAAGGACACCAAGTGCAACCAAGCCGAGCTCTTTCTCTTTCTCGATCCCCGCCGCCGCGCCGCCACCACCTCGTTAACGCCGCCGCCACTCTGATTAACCGGCTAATCAGATTTTTACGCGTTGCAAAAACACCATCGACCACTTTTAATTATCGAACTACAAACTTAATCGACTTTCTATTGTCTGAATAATATAAGGATCGCTGAAATTTAATGAAATATTGCAGGATTCTTTTTTGGTGGAATTATAAAATTAGATCGATGGGAATTTCTGCTTGAAGATTGTGTATGGGTGGGTTCAATGCACTCTGTTACCACGAGAGCGCTCTCTCACGCCGATGGATTTTACGAGCGACAGCTCGAATATAGGTTCGCCAGGGAGTTTCTCCTAATTGTTGCTGCCCTTTCACCGGCTCCTTACAATATTTCACGAAATCATCTCGGCTTTTACGAGCTTTTACCGTTAACTGCCGCTTCGCAAGAATCCCTCGAGACGAACGACTAATGAGTGGAATAATGGTGAAGGCGAGGCGGCTACGTAGTTGTTGGATGGTGTGTTGGGCTTTCCTTGGCCGCCACCCATAATTAATCCTGGGAGCGTGAATATTCATTTGGCGAGGAGGAGGAACTCCTCCTCGCAGAAGAGACCGCTAGTTCTTCGCAGAGAATCTTGCTTGGCCTGAGTGCTCTTCTCCGCGCAATCATACTACGCCATACACGACGCACTCACGCGCGCGTCTTCTTCCCACAGCAGTCGGCTTCGAGGTCGTAAAAACCTCGTGAATATTCAATCAGCTGAAATCGATCGTAACCTCGATCTTTAGGCGTGCACATCGCGCGCGCGCGCGCGCCACATACTCTGCAATTGTAGTGTTCCGTGCGTGATCGCCGCGCAATTGCTCCGACCGCCCTACGGTTCAACTGCCAATGGACCGTCTTGAAGAATCATTCCTTGCCGGGCAAATATTGTATTCTTCTTTTGAATCTTCTTTCTGTAGACCGCAGACTTCGAAATTGGGAATATAAAATAATGACAAAGTTGATGTAAAAGAACTGGCAGAGTTATTATAAGTTTTTTTTTAAAATATCTCTGACATTTTTATGATCTTCTTATCGTCGACCATAAAACCTCCAACTTGGGAATATAAAATAATAACAAACTTGATATAAAAGAAGTGGCAGAGTTATTACACAATTTCTTAAAATGCGCGTTTCGAAGATCAGGGATTTTCTTAGGTAAACCAAAAACCTTAAGGACGAACATTGTTATTTTATATTATTTTATAATCACAAACTTGATACAAAAGAAATGGCAGTTATTACACGATTTCTTAAAATATCTTCGAAATTTCTATGGCACAAATAAAATGCGCGTTTGGAAGGTCAGGGATTTTCTTAGGTAAGCCGAAAACTCGAAGGGGGCGAAACGTTCTTAGGTACCTGAAGCGGAGTTCGCCGTGGGAAACTCTGCTCAGCAGGTGCCTGAAACAGTGATTTTTTTTCCTCGGGGGAATCGGCATCGACTTGGTAATGCCAGTCAGCCACTGACCCACGTTTCTGGATGAGGAATTCTTGTGTGAACCCTCGCGCGCGGGGGAGAGAGCAAGAGAAAGAGAGCGTGCGTGCGTGCATGCGTGCGTGTTCGAGGGGAAGAATGAATGGAACCTGTTTACCTGTGTAATGGCACCTGAGCCCCTCGGCAGAATCTAGTCTCGCTTTTTGTTGGACGAGTCACCCCTCGAACGCACCCCTCTCAGCGCCGCCGCCGCCGCCGCCGCCCTTCCACCTCAGCAACAAGTGGCACCTGACTTAAAATCTCCTTTTCATTGTCCGGCTCACCCAATCCGTGAAAATGCATTTTCCATATCCGTTCTTTTCGAATACTATTTCCAACTATTATTAGAATATTTTGTATAGCAATTGTATTTTTATTCTGACGCTAAATATTTATTGAATTAACTGAAAACTTCTTGACATTGATAATTTGTAGTATTATACATTTTTATTCATTGAAATATTTTGAAGGAAAATAATTCTATTTTTCTACTACACAAAATATTTACTGAATTAATTAGGGAGTTTGTCCGGCGATGTAAAATGTTTATTATCTCCCGAAACTCGATATTTACGGTATTATAAATTTTTATTGCGAGGTGCTTCGAGAGCAACGTTTCTCCGATAATGCGAGGATGCTGCGTACCAGCGTCAGCGTCGCTCGGCCGAGAGAATCAGGCGCGGTTATCTTGTTTTTAACGCGTGTCACCGCGATAAAACGAGAGACGGCTTTCGCCGTGAACTACACCGTTGGTTGGTTGCCTCATTCACGCATCTCAAAATAAGCACTCAGTTAAACGCTAGAGTTGATCGACCATAATTAGAGAGATTCAGCGGCGAAGATAATGATTTCGCGGCGAGACTTTTCCCGGACACTGTCAGGATTATCTGGCTCGAATTGCACGCGCCACTTGAAGTGCGTCGATATTAATCCGCTGTACACGACGAGAGAGAGAGAGAGAAAGAGAGAAGTGAATAGTAAGAGAGAGAGAGAAGGAAGGAGACTTTCACGATACCGGAATTGCACGCGTGAATGCCTGATTAAGGAATATCTCTGCCGGCGTCGAGGAAATCTTTCGCTCCATACTGTAACGGTATGCGGCGGCGGCGACGGCGGCGGCGGCGCTATAAAACCCCATGAGAACTTCTTAATAAGAGGAACGAGTCGTTCCAGTACAGTTAGTAACCATTCTAATAGCATTGGCCTTTACTCGCGCACTTTGTTCTCTCGTTTTTCACCCATTTCCACGCCTCACTGCCACATCAAATCCACCGTAAACCGATGCACTTCTTCGCCAGCTCTCAGTGCGTAATTAATGCACTCGCATAAAGAATACGAAGCATTTATTCGATATAATTACTGGTGATTCATTAACTTTTTGTACACTTGAGAAGTTCATTCATGTACACGATTTAAAAAGTAGTTGAAAACAATAGAAATGTGGGTGTGATTTGTATTTAAATTTATTATAAAATAGTGCACTGGCAGAAAGAGTAGTAAGGATTTATTGGATATAATTACTGTAATTGAATTAAACAGAAGATCATGGCGATTCATTAACTTTTTGTAGATCTGAAACGTTCATTCACACACGCGATTTAAAAACTAGTTGAAAACAATAGAAATATGTATGAGATTTATATCTAAATTTATTTCTTCTCATTCTTCTTCTAATTTAATATCTTCATAGCTCGTGATTACTTTTTATGAGTATTCTAACATTCGATGAATCAAGTTTAAAGTAGAAACAATCTCTCCCACGCGAAACTGCAATGTCCCCCACTGAAAATAGTTCGGATCACCTTCAATTGTTGTGCCACCGCGTGGTTAAAGCAACTCTGCTCGGTTTATTATTATCCCCCTTGGAAATCTTGGGGGGTGGGAGATCGGTGTGGTGTAAGAGCAATTATGAAAACGCGCGAATGACGACGCGTATCTGGCCGCAACGAATTTCGCACGCCTCGCCAGCAGCGGACCACTCGGATTTTCGCACACTCTCACAATATTCCCTGAGAAATTCACATAATAAACGAGAAACATATATTTATGTTTGTAGGATTTCGTTAAAAGTTACTGAAATTATCTTGGGAAAAGAGAAACATTTTGTAGGTTTCATATAAAAATATTATTATAATTAGCGATTTGAAGAACGTTTGACATTTTCCAATAATTAAAACAGAACATAATACAATTGGTCAAAGAAATTGTATTTATTTTATCTTCGTATAATTTAATTATAAAAGTTACTCAAATTATCTTGGAAAACATGAAACATTTCTTACCGTTAACAGAAAGTTATTACAATAATCAGCAATTTAAAAATATACTTGTAGAACGTTCGACAATTGCCAATAATGAATTCATCAGGATTGATCTTTTATTGAAAACAAAACGTAATACAATTGAGCGAAGGAATGCGCGTAATTATGTATCGGGGAGGAAATATCGACGTAACTGAGTGGCATGTATCCGCGTCGGGTAGGTATTGTGAGCGGCGCAGGTTGTGTATCGTGTGTTGCTTCGCCAAGCGACAATTTACAGTTAGTGTCTCTCGCCGTTTCTGGCACGCGTGTCGCATACCGAGCGTGCTTACCGCATTTTTACCAGGCTCGCCTCTCAAAATTTCGTCTTTCTTCTTCACCAACCAGCCGTCTGTCCTCATTTATCTACTCGCCACCCAGTTAGAGTTATCGCCTCCAATTTCCCTGTCTCTTTAACTCATTAACACTTTCGTCCCCATTTCTTTTGTCGAGTTCTCAATATTGCTATTTTAAATATCATACACATTGAATTACTATAAATTTGAATTAATATATATTTGTATTTTAAATATACGCGTTAAATATTTCTCAATATCGAATTATTATAAATAGCACAAGCACATAAATACATCTGGCATTTGGAAATAGGACAGTTCCACTTTCCATCATAGAATTGTTATCTCAATTACAAGTGTGACCCGAAGTTATTAGACAGCCAGTTAAGTAATCCTGTCCTTACGTACATTTTTGCACTAATTGGACTCAAGGTTGCTGGGAGAATGAGCGCTCCCAATTTAAATCTACACCAACAGCAGCAGCAGCAGCAGCGGCTCGCTCGTTCTTAACTGTGGCTCATTATAGGTGCTAGATATTCTCTCTTCCCAATAAATCTCTCGACAAATGCTTTCGTCGCACTGACGATTTCCTTGGTGTGGTTGGTTGGTGCGTCGTGCGTGTATCGCGCGCTGCGGACTTTCGCATTAGTCGCAAATTTCTCGGGCACCGATTTATAAATACTTGGAGTGCGACACGCTGACTCAGCGCTTGGAAATAAAGTTCGCCGAGTACATTGCTCAAGCGGCACCGGCGACGCCGACGCCGACGCCGTTCTTCTCTCCTGCGAATAAGACTTTTGGCGTGTCTCTTGCTTTTGCCACTCCTCGCAGCATTGAACCTGTCACTCGCCGATCGTCAACCCGGAAAAACACTTGTCTCGATCCTCAAGCATTCATTCAGTGATCGTATTCTTTCATTTAGTTATTTATAAGTCGGTAAATAATTGATGACGCGTCCGACGGAAATCTTTTGCGGTTTCTCTCGCGATTGAAGATTGCGCTTAATTGTGTCATTATTTCGATGGCTCTAATGTTTTCAATTAGAAAGGATTTTTATTAGTACTGTTTATATTTCATCAAACGAATTTTTAGTTATATTAAAGTATAAAAAATGGAGTTTTATTTAGTGTCCTTGCTGGTCAAGGAAATGTTTAAGTAGGTCCGGTATTATGTTTGTGACACAGTGAATCTTTCCTGCGACGTTCACATTGGTAATGAAAGCGAGGCATTGTCGAAGCGACCTTCCAAAGTGCTGAATAATACAGCACCGATCGCTTTAAGCAGCTTCGCGATCTTTGAATCGAGCTTCATTCACACTTCTTACCTCGAGAAAGTCAGTAACCTTCTCGGCTCGTCTCCGGAAAATTACACAGCGAAATTCAAAACTCCGGCGGAAATTAGCCAACTTAGTACAATTCAATATCGCAATAAAACTTCGAAAGTGTCGAAAGGACAAGTTTGCAATGTTTCAAGCTTGGCGAACGATGTGTGATCCATTTACTTTCCTAGAAATCGGCGGCGATCGATCGTTTTTGCACTCCTCTCGAGCGTAGGCAGAGCGCAAAAAGTTTATCCGCTTAATCTGAATAATAGTTCGACTGGAGAAAAAGTGGAAGCACCGAGCAACAAGTTTAAACGGATCACTTGGCCAATTAGCGACGATGTAAACAGTTTGTAGGAATTAATTCGCGCAAGATTGATCGCCGCCGATCGATTCAAAGTTTCAGTATGATTCCAACGAAAACAGGATGATAGAATTTAAATTACTAGATTTATATTTAATAAATTTCTATAATATAATAGAGTTTTTTCATCACTTATTTATTTGAGTGTGCAACAAACTGTACACGATTTTATTTACCATTTACATCTTTCGTATATTCTATGTTCGTGGAAGTAAGTGAAAGATGATGTACGAGCGGTTAGTTTATCGATGACTCTTTTCTCACCGGAGAAGCTGAGCTGGCTTGCTCATTAAAGAGGACATGGTGGATCTTCTCTCTTCGGTAGATGATCGCGTTTCCTTCGGGCACTCGATCTGTGTCACGGATCCCGCGCTCTCGCTCTCTCTCTCTCCCTCTTTCTCGATGATTACGACACCGATGATCTCATTGATGCCTCTCCTTGCTCCTCCTTCTTCTCCTTCTTCTACGAGTTCTTCTCCCTCGAGACTACACCCACACGCCCTCCTCGCCGCCACTTGAGAGTAGTGCTGCTGCTGCTGCGCACATGTGCCACTCGGGAAATCTTGAAATCAGTGCGCTCTGACGCAATTTCCACCGAGTCTACTAAATAGTAGCACGACGAGCTCGCAATCTCCTCATCGCGGATAGAATTATACTCGGCTTTGTCACTTCGCTCGAGCTTTCTTAATCACTGGAAAGTTACTGGTGTTTCTTTTGTCATGAAAGAATTGTACTTGGGATAATTAATTTTAGTTTTTCTCGCAAGAAAAATATTTTATTCTTCTTTTGAATCTTCTGTTTTTGGATCACAGACTTCTAAATTTAGAATATAAAATAATAACAAACCTAATATAAAAGAAATGGCAGTTATTATAAAATTTCGTAAAATAGTTTTATGGCAGAAATAGAAAACAATTATTTGCACTTTGCAATACTTTTTCAATTATTGGGAATTCCAATTGTAATACTTTAATTTTATTTATAAATGTAATGTATATTTGGATTGTTTGGTTTTATTGTGGAATATTAACGTCATTCTCATTGAAATGACGCGGTTCCTTCGTCGCATTATCAGTATTGCGTTTTGAATAATTGGAGCGAAAATATTTTCTGTTGCTATTGGATTATTGTCGATTATTCGCTCACTGATTACCGTGTTTTGGAACGTGCGAGTGTCGCGAGAGAAAGCCTTACCAACAAGTTTATTGTTCTTGCCGGTGCGAAAGACAGACGGAAGTTTTTCTGGGCACACTTTGTTTGGCAGGAGCGTATTTAATTTTTCATTACACAAATGTGGAATATTTATTGATTTAATTGAGCGGTGTAATAAGAAAACAAACAAAAATTTCAATTTCTCAATGAGTGAGATTTAAAAAACTTTATCTTGACATTTAATATATCTTAAAAAAGAAAACGATGATGTTGATTGAGAACGCAGAGTTAAAAGCGCAGCGTTAGTGGATGCGAAGGGCAGATTTGATTAAGGCGAGCCATAAACTTCCATAATAACGCGCTCATTAATCTAATGGCGTCGGTAGTGGAGTAGCGATTAAAGAGCCCGCTAAGTTCACCGTTCCCAGCCTATCATCAGCCATCACCGAGAGTCCACTGTTGCTCTTCGATGATCTAATAACTTGCAATTACGCCGGCGATGGTGCCGCGGCTCGCGTGGAAAGTGGGGATTTCAGAGAAGCCGGGAAAAAACCGGCGGAAAGCGTTCGTCTATAATCAATCTCGTGGGAGGTCGAGTTTTCCTTGCACAATCTAATCGATGCACAACATTTTCCTTGTAACATCGTTTAACAAAGTAGTAGTCAACGTTTATTTCGAATTTAACACTATCAATGATTTTCAGGAATTAATTATTGAATAAAAATGGTACAAGTTGTCGAGTTTCAATAAAATATTCAATATTTATTTCGTATTTAATATTGTCAGTGATTTTCATAAATCAATTATCAAAATAGAAGGTTCAACAAATATAAAAATGGTACAAATTGTCGAATTTGAGTAAAATATCATTAAATATTTATTTCGAATTAAATACTGTCAATGATTTTCACGAATTAATCATTGAAATAGAATGCTCAACAAGTACAAGAATGGTAGAAGCGGTGGAGTGATTTGGAATGACGAGTGGCCTCTTCGAAATCCCGAAATACCCTCGAAGAGACGCAGTCACGCGAGCCGTGTTATTTCGAGAATGCGAAATTGGCCGGTTAGTTTTTCGGGCTGGCTTTATTGAAGGAGAAAACAGTGGCGCGCGTGTCTCTCCGCCTCGCGGCTGGTACACATGCATACATCCTCTCTCGCACAAGCCGAGCAAATATTTTTCTACCCTCCTCGACACTCTCTTTCGCCGACGCGCCGAAATAACTTCGACACTCACCTCTCGATTTCCCTTTCGATCGCGTATTACTTCGCAGGACGAATGTTAATGCCAGAGACAGGAATATTAAACATCCAACACATTAAAATGTAAAATGCAATAAGATATAATGAACGGGAGAAAATATGAAAATATAGTAAAATGGCTGAAAGACTTAGAAGAAACGAGAGGAATAATATAATGTTTGAGGATCGAATATTATGAAAAATTAAGTTTATTACATAGTTGCATAATTGTTATTCATAAAGATACATATATTAAAATGTAAAATATACAAAAATACTTAAAAGAATTTCTTTATTTAAAATTGATCAAAAATAGAGAAGGAAAATGAAAGCCATCTGATGATTCATACATAATTAACATACAATAATATCAAATATTTGATGATCCTATTTAGACTACTGAAACTTAAGCCTTAGAACATCAGGGCTTCTCATACTCGGCAAATATTGACTCTTCTGGTACTAATTCAGAACGTCGAGCCAAGGCAGCGTTCGACCTTCAATGACTGGTTCCCTTGTCGATGACCTTTGGCAAAAAAAAGACGTCAGAAAAAGAGCAATGTGTATATCGATAAATAAATGTCGAAGATTTCCATTTATGAAGACGAACAGCTTGAAATCCGGTTTGCCTGGAGAATTCGTGTTAAAGCAGTGCTATTTGCATAAGCGATAGGATTGTAGTTTGCACTTAAGTTGGAGTGCGATTGGTTGGTTCCCTTGGACGAATTTCTTCTGGGTTAATGGCGGAAATGGCACGCGACTCAGAAATAAATGGAGTTCCTTCAGTTGGAGGAGAACTCTTGCGTGAATTCAATGATTCAATTCTGAGTTTCGTACTTATTAACCTTGAGCCCTTTCCTTGATGAGTAGGCTCGCGGTTGATTAATTGATGGGAGCGTGGCAGGCATGAGTGCTCTCTTTATTCCCCCTTTCATAATTTCACCGCTGGTCGAGGTTCAGCGGGAAAGGCGACGCGTGAAGGAAAGAGTCGCGGCGGAGTCTCTCAGAGATACTTACATACTTACTCTCTCGCCAAGGCCTCGAGGAGAGGAGAGAGCTGAGAGTCGAGAGTCGAGAGTCGAGTCAGTCAGTGCTCGAGCAAGTGGCCGAGGCGTGGGTGGACTCGTAAACGAGAAGGAACGACCAGCCATCACTAAAAACGCGCTCGCACAGAACAAGCACTCCGTAATTCCCTCTAACTTCGCTCTCCCTCTCTCTTTCTCTCTCTGTCTCTCTTCACAAAGAACTCGTTGCCATCCTCGCTTCTGGAATTTTCCAGTCGCCAGAAACCCTGTGAAAAATCCAAGCCAAGTCCAAAACAGATATTTCTCTTATAAATGAATCTGAAGAAATTTATATAAATGGAATAGAAATATTTAAAGTGTTTAAGGTTAATTTAGAGTGGAATTTGTATTTTATTACTGAGTGAGATTAAATTCGGCGGAAATTTTGTTGAGTAAAATTAACTTACAAATAACTTCGAAGATGGAACATAAAAAACATTCCCCGCCAAATTTCAGCCCCGGGAAAGGTCGGGGAGCACCAAAAACATAGGGAAAACCGTGAAAATGAAATATTCCAGATCGGTTTTCCATGTGTTTTCGGTCGAATTCCGGCATTTCCCCCACAAGTATCATGTTTTTTTTTCGTTTTGAGGCACGAGGAATCGAAAAATCAAGCGTTCGTCCCGGTCCCAGAACCTTCGAAAAATCGAAAATTTTTGAAGGGGTATGCCTTAAAAAATTTGCGAAAAAATGAATTTTGAGCTAGGGCCCTGGAATTTTTATCACTTCTTCCTCGATGCAAAAAAACATTCCCCGCCAAATTTCAGCCCCGGAAAAAGTCGGGAAGTATGAAAAACATGGGAAAAACCATTGAAATGAAATATTCAAGATCGGTTTTCCATGTGTTTTCGGTCGAATTCCGGCATTTCCCCCACAACATTTATGTTTTTTATCCGTTTTGAGACACGAGGAATCGAAAAATCAAGCGTTCGTCCCGGTCCCAGAACCTTCGAAAAATCGAAAATTTTTGAAGGGGTATGCCTTAAAAAATTTGCGAAAAAATGAATTTTGAGCTAGGGCTCTGGAATTTTTTCTACTTCTTCCTCGATATAAAAAAACACTTTCTACCAAGTTTCAGCCCCGGGAAAGGTCGGGAAGATAAAAAAACACGGCATAAACTGTTGAAATGAAATATTCAAGATCGGTTTTCCATGTGTTTTAGGTCGAATTCCGGCATTTCCCCCACAACATTTATGTTTTTTATCCGTTTTGAGACACGACCAATCGAAAAATCAAGCGTTCGTCCCGGTCCAAGAACCTTCGAAAAATCGAAAATTTTTGAAGGGGTATGCCTTAAAAAATTTGCGAAAAAATGAATTTTGAGATAGGGCTCTGGAATTTTTACTACTTCTTCCTCGATGCAAAAAAACATTCCCCGCCAAATTTCAGCCCCGGGAAAGGTCGGGAAGTATGAAAAACATGGGAAAAACCATTGAAATGAAATATTCAAGATCGGTTTTCCATGTGTTTTCGGTCGAATTCCGGCATTTCCCCCACAACATTTATGTTTTTTATCCGTTTTGAGACACGAGGAATCGAAAAATCAAGCGTTCGTCCCGGTCCCAGAACCTTCGAAAAATCGAAAATTTTTGAAGGGGTATGCCTTAAAAAATTTGCGAAAAAATGAATTTTGAGCTAGGGCTCTGGAATTTTTTCTACTTCTTCCTCGATATAAAAAAACACTTTCTACCAAGTTTCAGCCCCGGGAAAGGTCGGGAAGATAAAAAAACACGGCATAAACTGTTGAAATGAAATATTCAAGATCGGTTTTCCATGTGTTTTAGGTCGAATTCCGGCATTTCCCCCACAACATTTATGTTTTTTATCCGTTTTGAGACACGACCAATCGAAAAATCAAGCGTTCGTCCCGGTCCAAGAACCTTCGAAAAATCGAAAATTTTTGAAGGGGTATGCCTTAAAAAATTTGCGAAAAAATGAATTTTGAGATAGGGCTCTGGAATTTTTACTACTTCTTCCTCGATGCAAAAAAACATTCCCCGCCAAATTTCAGCCCCGGGAAAGGTCGGGAAGAATGAAAAACATGGCATAAACCGTTAAAATGAAATATTCAAGATCGGTTTTCCATGTGTTTTTGGTCGAATTCCGGCATTTCCCCCACAACATTTATGTTTTTTATCCGTTTTGAGACACGAGCAATCGAAAAATCAAGCGTTCGTCCCGGTCCGAGAACCTTCGAAAAATCGAAAATTTTTGAAGGGGTATGCCTTAAAAAATTTGCGAAAAAATGAATTTTGAGCTAGGGCTCTGGAATTTTTTTTACTTTCTCCTCGATGCAAAAAAACACTTTCTACAAAGTTTCAGCCCCGGGAAAGGTCGGGAAGTCCACCAAAAAAAATAAAAACCGTCAAAAATGAGCAAAAATGGACTTTTCTGGACGGTTTTTCGACCCGTTCTCGTTGCAAATCCGGACTTTTTTCACGGATTCTTTGTTCTCTATCCACCCTGATATGAAAACAATCAAAACATCCCGGGTTTGGCCGATTTTGAGAAACTTGAAAAAATTGACCATTTTCGAGGGTCGAAAATACGTGAAAACCTAAACTTTTAGCTAGGGCTCTGAAATTTACGACAACTGTAACAAACTCTGAAATTTACGACAACAGATTCCGACAAATGTAAATAGCGATAGATGGCGGTAATGGAGGAGGAAGGCTAATCGAATGGAAAGGGAGGAGGAAAGGAGCCAAGTAGCGTCAGTCAGCTGATGTCATGCAGACGACGTGCTGGCGAGCAGTGTTGCTAAAACTGGACATGATCGTCTCTCCTTTCCCCCGTCTTCTTCCTCTCCTCCCTTCTCTTTCTCTCTCTTTCTCTCTCGCATCTCTCGCATCTCTCCGCTCGCGTTTCTCTAGTTTCACTCGCTCTCTTTTTCTTGCACGCGCGCTCGCCTCGCACTCCCTTCGTTTCTTCATCTGGCGCGAGCGCGTCTGACGTCGTCCGACTCGAACTCCTTCTCAGACGGCGTCGCTTCCTCCGCTCGCAATTTAGAGCGAGAGTTCTGCCTCGCCGATCCCTAATTGACCAGCCAGTATCCCCATCGATGCTGAATCCAATCTCGTTAGACGTTATTGCACAATGGGAAAAGCCTGATTTCCATTGGGAAATTCCATATTTTCCACAGACTTTATTTATACTGGCATCAATTTATTGATGAATGAATTCATTGATTGAAGAAAAAATACAATCCCATTCAAAATAATTAGAAATTATTAAAAATAGAAGTGGATATTATTGAAACGCGAAAGACAAGTTATGATTCAAACATAATTTTTATTCGATGTTACTTAAATTTAACTTGCAGTTCTATAATTAAACAAAAATTGCATTAAGAAGTACAATACAAATTTTATTAAATTATTAGTTGGTGCTAGAATTTATTTTGACATAAAATAAAAGTGCAATTCTTGTTGTAAGATGGAATATTATATTTTTTCGTGTTAATTGTGTTGTCAAGTGGTCACTGGTAAACTAGATTCCGTGAATCCCCCGCAGGAAGATCGACCATTTGGCCGATCTCCGGGCAAAAGCGATCCTTACGCGATACTTATTCCCGGCAGGAGCGTGGTGATTAATAGCGGCGAGCCGTTTCGCACTTTTTGCACTTCCGGTGCCCGGCACCTTCATTACCGAGGCCAGTGTCTGTGTAATACCTATGAAGTCACAGGCGGAAGTTTGGAAACGCTTATTAGCGGGAAGCCGTGGAGAATCAGGGCGAAGTTTCCCGTGAAAGACGGCAACCGGCAATTTCGTAAATGATAAACGCTCGCAAGCGATTTCAATTCTCGATTTTAATGAATCGCGCGCGTCTGTGCGCGCGTTCAGTTGGAATTAGAAGCGAATAGTTGTTCAATTGGTTGCTTGGAAATATTTATGAGGCGCTCGACTTGACGCGACGAGATTCTGTCACGCGCACCAATGCGGCCTTGTCCCTTTTTTTCCCCTTTTCTTTTTGTGAAATTATCGAGCACTATCGATACCGATTAAGATTTTATTAACGGACCAGTGAGCTGCGCCCGAGACCGCAGGCTCGATTTGCTCCAATAAGATCGCGTTTGCCACTGCAGCCTCTTGTTCCACTGGCAATTCCCCCCGGCAATCCTACCATGAAATACGGATGATTGCCTGCCGATCATTACCGCCTAATAGCTCTCGCCAATTACTCTCCTCGTACCATTTAACGTCATCCAAGAATCATTACTGAATTACTCTAATGAAAAAGCGTACGCGAAAGGTTAACGCGTTGCATGTTTCTTAAGATTTCTGCGTGAACTTCGTCATGACATTTTGTAGTTAGTAGTTTTTAGTGATAAATAATTGTGATTCTAGTAATTTTGATGATTGGCAAATATAATCCCGAAAATAACTGAATAAGTAAGCGCGCCGGATCCGATTGGTATCCGTAATTCGAGCCTCCGCCACTCTCGGCATTCCTCTCGCGGAGTTTCATGATCTCATGATTTCCCAACTGAGTTTTATGACCCGCAAACCGCGCTCGCTCCTCGTAAATACTTCTAATGACATTACAGCGAATCGGTGAACGGGATCGAATTACTCGGCCTGTTTCCTCAATTGATTCGCGCGATCTCGCGAGAAATATTTCTCTCGGGCCGAATAAAATTAGAGAGAAACTGGAGCAAGATTCTCAGATGAATTGGATGACTGACGGCAACTCGGAGTTATTGTTCAGCGAGCCTCTCCGCTGAAAAAGATTGCGGCCTGCGCGAAGAAACGCCGCTCCCGAACTAGGTCGTGTCTAGGATAGCTGGGATAGAATTTCTTCGATGAATAATGGCAGCGTTCGCCTACCTACCCTCAAGTAAACCGACACCGGCAGCGATTCAATCGTGCACCCGAAAAATAACCCTTTGCCCAATCCGATATAAGCACTTGAAGGGTTCGATCTTGCAATCGTAATAAATTGTAGTTGTCGGTATGATTGACTAACATATCACGAACTTGCTATAATTTATCGTTGACTATTTACAAAAATATCACTTTCCAATGCAATATCTTTGTATTATAAATGTCAGATATTTCAATCATTATTTTCGATCTTATATTAATTTTTCCATTTAAAAAATACACTGGAAAATTAATATATTTTCCAGTACAATATTTTTTACTATAAATGCCTGATATTTTAATTATTTTTATATTAACAGTATTCTTCTTATTTTTGTATTTTTCTATCGTTAAAAATATTGTTTAGTTACGGTTGGAAGTGGAATATGTGGGCCACGCGTGCCATAGGTGTCAGTTCCGAGACCCAATTGTTTTTTGCGCCAAGATTGAGTAAGGTTCGACTTCGCGGTACTGGAAAACGAGTTACAGCCAGTGCTATTCGGAGCACTCGGCACGAAGCGAGTCCGGCGAAGAGAACTTCTTCCATATTCGGCGCGAAGTAAGATCGCAGGCTACTTTCGGATACTGTGCTACTCCTTTCAAAGTAAACACATCTGAGCCAATCAAGTTCTGCCTTAATAAAATCGTAAAGAATTCATTTTAAAATTGGAAATTAATTTATACATAAAAAGGACTTTATTATTATACGTAAGAAGAATTTCGCGTGTTGAAGTATCATCGAAGAGGTGAGGCATGCGAGAAAGTGGGCCGAACACGGCACGTTGACCTTTGCCAGAAGAGGAATACACGCGCTCGTAGCAATATCGCGCTACACAATCGTATTTCCATTCACGCATTCCTCGGATGCAAGGAATTCTCCAAGATACAACCGCACATCTCCTTAATGCCAAACATATTATAACCTCTTTCGGACAAATTGATCAATTGAATTACAGCCAATGAACAATCGACTTCTTTAATGATCAATTAGTTGTATAAATTGTAAATTCTACAGATTTATCGCGATGAGAAAGCTCTCGTATTTGGCTGATTTTACGAGATGCGAAGTTAGCGCGCAATTCACGCGATCTCTCGTTCGTCATCTTTCGGATGACAGGAATCTTGGCAGGGCGAATCTAGGTGTCGACATATGTCGCAGCTCGTCGCCGATTAAAGATTCTTGGATCCCTCGCGCGACATCCACACACAAATCTCCCGCGAATTCGTCCATCTTAACTGTTCTCGGCCAATTTCACAGCGCGTTTATTCCAGAACGTGCTAATGGGAGGATAAATCAAGGTTCGTAAAGATGCGTCGCAGCATCCTCTTTCGAAAGCGCGACGCACAAGTTTAACTTTCGTTAGAATCACTGAAACTAGATAAAATTTTCTAACAGTCGCTTCATTATTGTTAATTCAAATATTGACGAAGTTAGAATACAATTCTATTCTCAACAGTAAATTAAAAAATATGACGAATAGAATTTTCGTAACATAATCGTTTCCAACCTTGGTAATTGCATTTTCGTTGTTGTTAACTAAGAAATCAAAGAAGTTAAAAGACGATTTTCTTTCTACCCCAAAAAGTAGGACAAACACAATTTCCCAAAACAATCTCTGAAGCAACCAAGAGTTATTAATGCCGGGCAGCTCGAACCTTGGCAATTGTCTGTTGGTTGTTAATTAAGACGTCGAAGAAGTTAAAGGACAAGTATTAGAGCGTCGTGTCAGCTCGAAAGGAGTGGGTGGGTGGGGCGTCGGTGGTGGTGGTGGTGGTGGTGGTGTTGGCAGCGGGACAGGGATGTCGACACGGATTGCGACAAATGTTGCGGATAACCGTGTTTCCACCCCCGCTTTGTTTAGCCAAGCCGATCTGGGTTAAGCTCGACTCGCTAGCCCAGATCTCTAATGATCCGCAGACTCTCACAAGATTCCCGCACCAAACTACCACCGCCATCGCTCCTCCCTCTTTCCACACCAACCATCTTCCTCTCCGACGACCACCTTTCGAAATATTCGACTCGAATCATTTCATTCCACTTCGTAATACTTGTCAAATCAAGCCTGGCATTATCAAGATTAATTTTCTACTACAAAGTTCCTTGAGAGATCTTTTTATTTTTACCAGTAAAACTTTGAAAAATATCTGTTATTTTTAATAGTAGGTTTGAAAATTGAGAAAATAATTATTATTGGCTTTTGTCCAATTTATACTGACAATTATTGTTGCAACAAATACGTGGTTTCCTTTACAAAAATAATCATAAAGCTGATAAAAATAAATAAAAAATACATGGGCAACCAATCTTTAAAATGATTACAACTGTCGAACATCTTTGCAAAGACTTCAACCAATCGCAACTTGGAAGGTCGCGAAACTCGCTCTTCGCAACACTGATTTCTGCACTTTAATATTCCGAGATTTGTGTTGGGAATAGTGTCGTGTGGCCGCTCGAATAAATGGCGAGCTAGTTTAAAAAGCGAGCGGTTCTTGCTTTCCCAGCTAGCTGTGCACAGAGGCACGCATACATTCTAAGCAGCGAATGTGGAGCAACGAAGGAAAGAGTCTTTCTCTGAGAGTACTATCACGACCCACCATCCATAACTTTATTCCAATTCCCAATATCAATGATTTTTATATCAGAATATACATTGGAAGAATGATATTGCTAATTATAGACTTAGCAATGACTGTAAAGAGTTGTTTGGTGACAGGTCAGCTTGCGTAAGTAGATGCATACTCGCACTAGTAAGGCATCGACCACGCCCAGTCATTAGATTTGCAGTAAGGTTTGCATCTAGGCGCGCACAATGCCTAAGAGGGAACTGCTTAACTGCTTCCAGGTGTGTTGATACACTCGGTGCAGAAAGTATCAACACACCCAGTTGCCTTGATTCTGTTTTCTCTTCAATAAGTCGTCCACTTTAAAATTAGCCCATTTGTATCATTTGGAAAAGTGGGAAATTGGCACTTATCAACATTTTTTCTTCAATTATATTAATTTTTTTATTATTGTCTTGAATTTGTGTTCTTCTCAACGAGTATTCTACTTTAAACATTAATTCTTTTGCATCGTTCGGACAAGTTATTAATTTTTATTACTGTCTTTACTCGAAAAGATATTTTAATCCTTCTGCAGAATATACAAAAAGTGCGCAATGTGTTAATTAATATAGAAAGCGAGAGAGAATAGTTGTGAGGGTATAATTGAGATGAGAGAATGATATTGGCGTTGACAGTTGGCTAGATTTGTAATTACGGGACACTTAAAATTAGCCTGGCGGTGAGAGAGATCGGCGCTCCTCGGTTTAATGGTGTCTCCGAGCGTTGTTCGTTCATGTGGGTCGGCCGAAGTATGCACTTCGTTGCGAGCCGCTGAGCACATCGTCGTTATTCGAACGGCAACGAGCGGAACTTCCTCGACACTCTTGGCGAACGATAGGAACAGCCTTGATCCACTCCCAAAACTCTATAGGAGCGTGCAAAAAAATTGCTTGCGCGCTAAATCGATCGATAATTTATTGATTTCCTAAACGACAATTAAATTATATTGCAAAATTTAAATATTATCCGTCACAAATTGGGGTTGATCATCTTGTATTATCACAAAAATACAGAATAATATTTTAATATTATTTAGAAACACAGCATTTCTGTTTCGTATTTAAATAATCTTGATTGAATCCTGAAATGGCACAAGATCGTAACAGAATCATTTACCAATCGGATCAAACGATAATTTATTAATTTCTTAAAAGGCGATTCACTCGTATTGCGATATTAAAATATTATTACAACTTATATTTGATCATCTTTTCCTATTTCAAAAATCCCCAATAATATTTTAACATTTTTTACAACCACAATATTTCTGTTTTCGTATTTACAACCTTGATTGAATGCTGAAATGGGAGAGGAGGATAAAATGATTTAGGAATGGTCGCGATCGATCTTATATCGGCTTCTTGAGAAGCGAGTCGGCCCACGCGAGATCACGGAGAACTCGCACGGGCGTATAAAGCGCAAGTATTCTCGTAGGCGCGGCTTCAATCATACCGGAAGTGGCACCGTTCCCCGCCAAAGCACAACCTCCTCGACATTCCCACGCAATGTGGCGCAAGTCCCGTAGGATTCCTTGCCTGCGCGCGCGCGCGCGCGCGGCACACATCGCTAAACGCAAGAATTGATTGGAGATAAACAAGAAAGCGCTGCTGGCGGCACTCATTATAATCGCGGTGAGCGTTTAGCTCCCAGGAAAGAGTAATAAAAAGGTATTCGCATACTGCGAGAAGCAATTTGCAGTGATTCATAGATTCCTGGCAGCGGCGGCAGCTCTCTCTTTCTCTCTCGCAAAGGATTAAAAGCCGTAATAATACGGTGATGAGAGTAAACGCATTGAACTCCTTTCAACTCTTTCCCTCTTCTATTATCAACAGAAATAACGATAAATCGTCTGAAACATTAATTCAAAATTAATTTTGTATATAATTCCGTCTTTTGCAATCATTATTAATTATATAAAAAGTAATTATCAAGTGTACTTATAACTAAATATGCGAGCCGTTTATTTTGAAAGTGTTCTAAATGCATTTATATTTAAATCGCGATATTAAAGAATTTGCATTTTAATAAAATAACAAAAATACGTAGAAGATATCAATTGACAAATGAATTTAAACCACTTTCAAAATAATCATTTACGATCTTTCTCTCCCTTTTCGTTCTTCGTCACTCTGAACAAAGTCAGCGTTACGTAGCGCGCGTTAACCGGCTCGGTTGTCGATTTCCATTGATACGTGGTTAATGTTGGTACAAGCGTCGGATGGCGAAGATAATGGAATTAGCTGATAGAACGATAGGACAGTTGCGTCAGTGAGTTTGCGAGTAGCGCGACGCGACGCCGCCGGCTACTCGCACGTATTTTAATTGGCTTTACGCTTCGCCGATATCCTATGAACGCAGCTCAGGGTCCCCATGCGGTTCGCACTCGGCTTCCTGCCCTGAAAAATCATTGTTAACCTAATGATACACCGTGAAAGTCGACCAGTCAACTCGTCCTTGCACGCACGCAACACACACCGATCATTTCTCCTTTGTCATTGTGATGTTTTGTCCTCTGACACGATCAATCTGATGAATTAATTAAGGATCGTGTTTAAATGTTCACCAAAGTACAACAAAAATAATCAAAGAAGATCGCAGTTTTGGGAAACAAAAGTATTTTTCTGGGTTGCAATATTTCATTTGGTAAACATTTAAATTAGTCCCATCAATTAAATAATTCTCATTTGGAATGTTTGATTAAATATATCACGAAAATTATAACATTAGAATTTTGTACACCAAAAATTCTTATATATTTTTAATATTTGTCAATTGTAGACTAATTTTACAATGCCAAATGACACAATTGCTCCCAAAGTTAATTGGACGTCAACAAATAGTTTTTGGGATCGCCTCATTAACGTCAGCGAACGATATCACTCGGCGATCTGGCATTAGCGCATTCACAGGTACAGAAAGACACACAGAGAGAGATAGAAAGAGAGAGGGAGAGAGAGACAGAGAGAGAGAGGCAAGTGGACACTGGTAGCATAATTGCATCACTGTGTCAAGGACAGATGGTAACGGGTAGACAAGTGCGGCGAAAAGCGATCCGTCGCCAGTGCATCCTCCGTTCAGTGATTCGCGTGCCAGTGATTGGCCGGGTTCCTTCACTCTCTCGTCGTCATCAACTACCACACTCCGAGAGAGAGAGAGAGAGAGAGAGAGAGAGAGAGAGAGAGAGAGCGAGAGAACACTGCTCCCCAAACTCGAATCATCGAGTTAACTTTGATGAATGAATCCCTCTCGCAGCAAATAGTCCGACGAGCGTTTGCGAAATTGTTAGTTGCGATAAGACGCTAATCGTGAAGGTGATTGATCTCAGCATCGATCCAGTGTGGAATGTTCGAACTCTTCGACTGATCTTGGAACGCGCTCGACGTCATTAATGATTCCGTCACCGTTTCTTTAACGCGCCAGCATTCGTGAGAGAATTCCACCGCGAGGCCTCTTGGAAATCTCTCATCTGAGAATTCCTTCTTCTCAATGATCGAGGATTTAAAGAGAGAGAGAGAGAGAAAGAGAGAAAGAGAGTGTGTGTAATGATTGTAATGACAGTGGTGTAACGTAATCGATGGCTTTTTGTTGCAGAGATCGCAAAGGTGCGGGCGAGCCTTTTCCAAATCAGTGGCGCCAAAAAGGAGCCGCTGGTGCTTCCGGAACCGGAAGGTGACATCACCATCCTCACGGAGAAGGTCTATGTGCCCGTCAAAGAGCACCCAGATGTAAGTCCCATTTATTTTAACAACGATTTTAAATATCCACCAAATTAAACTTTGCATTCCAAAAAAATACTTTCGTTCACCTGGCAAATAATATAATTCATAAACATTTTAATAAAATTAAATCTAGCATTTGCTGGATATTTTTGCATGACTCATTTATCTTATAATTCGTATTGTCACCGTTGGAAATACTTTTGAAAAATGATTAACTGTGTTGAAAGACCGATGACGAGTATCAGAAAAAAAATAATGTGAGTCAGTTCAGCCTTGAAACGTCCAATCGATTTTGGGGGAATTGAAGTTGTTAATAGTTACTAGCAACGCTTCATCAAAAAACTGCTTTCTCAGGGTTCCTAACAATAGGGGCATCTATTAAGAACCTTCTGCCCAGTAGAACTAGTCCTTGCTACCCCCATGAACAAGTTTATGGTGGTAATTAAGAGTTGGCGCCGCTCTTTCGCTCTCGTATCCCTTCGAACACACTCCCAGCCGATCGGTTTTCACAAGCACGAGCACCCCGAAAACCCTCTGCCAATTAATTGGCCCAATTTCGACCCCTCTTTCAATGAGAGAACGCCCAGTTGCACAATGCTTCTGACGTATGGCCCACCAACATTTTTTTATAGCTCGATTCGGATATATTTAAATGAACTGTGTCAAAATAAAATAATTCAGTCGCAAATTGAAGAAGTCAAAAAATACTTGGTCGAAAATTGTAATTTTCTAGACGCCACACGAAAATTTTGTACAGGCAAATTCAGATATATTTAAATGAACTATATCAAAATAAAATATTTCAGTTGCAAATTAAAGAAGTTAAAAAATACTTGGTCCAAGATAGTAATTTTCTAGAATTGAGTTCGGTAGTTGGTTGGACGCTTCCGCTGGAAATCTTGGACGCCAGTAAGCGGAAGGATTTTCGTGCTGGTGGGGTGAGAGAGGGTAAGAGAGGGAGGGAGGGAGAGAGTGGTGTGTGCCGGCGAATGTGTACAGTCGGAGTTTATTTCTGTCCTCTCCCGGAATAGAATCGCTGCCAAGGAACAGATTTCTCTCGGCCCTATTGCCCCGGCTTATGCCTCATCGGAATGTAATAATCGGAGCGGACGTACGAAATCCACCAAAATCACTTCTCCCCCTCAACGAACTTCTACTTCGTCCTTGAAAAATTTATCTCACCTCCCTTTTTTTATACCAGTTTACTGTTCCCCTTTTTTGCCACTCATTGACGTTAATCCAGAAGACTAGGAAATAATATTACAATGCTCGTCGACTTGTTGACTGGTTCGGCCGGATTTCGTTGGAGCGCGCAAAAAGAAACTCGTCCAATTTTTTCCTGCCCCCTCGTCGCACGCAAATTCCTCGCTTGAAAATACGACGTCGCTTTTTAGCAGTCGAGTAGAACTTTGCTGCTGCGTAATTCCCGTAGATTGTTGACTGTGAGCCGACTGCTCGAAAGGGAAATGGCGAGCTAATCTTCTCGGAAGCGTTAAACTCGAAAGGAGAACAAGCAGAGCCGGAGAGTCAGCCAGCAGCAGCAGCAGGAAATTCGTGGTACAGCAAGATGGGTTTCGTTTGGCTCCTCTATCGCTTTCGGCTCGCCGCCACCCTTTCCAGTCTTCAAGTGCGGATGTAGACGTTCGTTAAAACAATTACCAGCCTGCGAGATCAGTGATTCGAGCATTTCGTCTCCGCGCAGGACATTCTCCTGAATCTCCAATCAAATTCACCACTTGCAACCATTTGCAATTTTTCCCACAAACGAATTTACATGAAATAATTTCTTCCTATTAATAATTTGATTAAATTTTAAATAATGTCTACTTATTAATATTCCAAAATGGAACTGTATTCGTACGTCTCTGTAAATTGGTGGGGATTAAATTGATTCGCCAAGTGGCACTTCAAATTATTATCGATATCTTCGCAAACGATTGTAAGTGGTTATCGATGACCGTTTTATCCGAGGCTGTGCAGGAATTGGTCTACCTTTCGACCAACTATCACGCCCACCGTTCTGATAAGCAGTTCATTATCATCGACTGCCTCGCTATGATTCACTGCCAGTCGATCGGGAACACTCGGAACGAGCATATGCGAGTGAAACACTCGACAATTGGACGAGACGCGAATTTGCTAATCTCATAAATCAATTAACAATGGGAGGTTCGGTGGGGTAAAAGGGCTGGAGTTTTTTTTGCCTCGCGTGCCACACTCTTCGCTCTCCGAATATAGCTTAAGCCGCTTTGTCCGAGAAATGCTTTTGTGTCCCGAGAGGACAGAGGAGGACAGAGGAGGACAGAGGAGGACGGTGTGTCGGCCGTCTCGAAAGTACGGCTATTTTTGGAGCCCTTCTGCACAGCCTCCTCGAGAGAACAACCTCGCCGAGACAAGAAAGACGAAAGTGATCGGGGAAATTAAACGTCCGGCCACGAAAGACCCACTAAAAATAACTGAACAATCGATGATTAATACATTCATTATTAAATTCGTTATATAACATTTTCCAATCCGTTTCTTTTAATTCTGGTAATTATTACTGGTTGGACAAAAATAATACAAAGATAAATGTTGTTCCCATTTGATGAATTGAATGAATTTTATTTTATCATACAATTGTTCGACAAAGACAAGAAAGGCGAAAGTGATTGGGGAAATTAAATATCGGACGTGGAAAAACCCAGTAAAAATAACTGAACAATTAACGATTAATAAATTCATTATTAAATTCGTTACATAACATTTTCCATTCCGTTTCTTTGAATTCTGTTAATAATTACTGGTTGGACAAAAATAATCCGAAGATAAGCGTTGTTCCCATTCGGCGAGTTGGACGAACTTCTTTTTATCAGTAATTGTTGAACAAAGTGGAGTGAAAGGGAAGATCGGGGACGAGTGCGTTGAGTCAAGTGCATAAATGCACATACGTATATCTCTCTCGAGTGTTCTACTCACGCGAATAATACCAGGCACAGATAAGCCAACTCCGTCTGGCCACAATTAAACAACACAATTATACCAGCAATTATTTTATTATACCAAATAGACTTATAAATAATAAATAATTCAAGACTGATTGATCCTTCAGTGAATTAAATCATTTTATATTTTATATATATATATTTGTTATATTTAGAAATTAAATAATTTTCTCGACATCAATGAAATCATTTGCTCTCCTTCTCTGTTGCAGTTCAACTTCGTCGGAAGGATTCTGGGCCCGCGGGGCATGACGGCCAAGCAATTGGAGCAAGAGACAGGATGCAAAATTATGGTCCGAGGAAAAGGCTCGATGAGGGATAAGAAAAAGGTGAGTGCCAACGACTTTTTCAGCCCTGTCGCCTTTTTTCTTACTAACTATGACATCAGAATCGAGGTAAACGGCGAGTGCGTCTTAAAAGAAGGGTCGAGCGTTGTAAAAGTGGTTAGTAAAACATCACCGGGCACAGGTGTGACGAGAATTCTCTGTCTATCTGCTCTCGCGAGGAGAAAGGAATCGGCGAGGCGCATTCTTCTCGTAGGTGACCAGTCATATTTCATTCTCGCATCGTAGAAGCACGTCCGATTAAATTCTTCCCCTCCGCGCCGCGGCGCCGCACCGGCAATCGACTCTCGCAATCTATGCTAATCCCTGTCAAAGCGAGCTTCAAAGTAGCCGGCAGAAAAAACGAGTCAACTGGAAGAAATCCATTGGGAGTGACGATTTTAATAATCGTTCGAAAATATTTATCCTGCGGAAAGAAATATTATATGAGGAAGTCAAAGTTTAGTCAATTATACTTCGATTTAATTTGCAGATCTCACAGCAATGAATTTCCAAGTTGTTTTATTAAATTCAAAGAAGCTTCCTATTAGTTTTTTTACCTCGCTATGAAGCACCTACATAAAGTGTTTTTTTATTATTAAATCTGCAAGTTAAATGAAAGTATCATTGAATTAAAAAAATACTTGTTTCTGAGATTTAAATATTTTATGAAAAAAAAACTTGGCGATTTTTTACAACAATTTTATATCTTTGAGGGAGGTTTTAATAATCACTGATTAAATAGTCGATCGACTGTGGCGGCAGGTGTGCAATTTAATTTGATTCGCCGGGAAGGTAACAATCAAGTATGTAGTTGCAATTCTATCGAGGCTTGGCTTTTCACAGTCGATTAGGATTCTTGAAGTATTGCCAAGTGTAGCTGGTTTGCACAAGGGCGGCATTCGAGTCGGTAAGCAGACTGTGACAAAGATTTTTTCCTCCGCGAAAGCCTAGCGATACTAGTTTCGCGCTCGCTCGCTTTTAATTGAACCGCGTATTTTCTGCCCACATTCTTGCCTGCCGCATACCAATTTAGACGCTCGAATCCCCGACGCCTTCCTTCCCAGTCCAATCGAATCCCATGAATAAGTCAAGCCAGTTGAAATGGATTTCTGATCAATTCTCGTACTAACTCGCCTGCCAACCGTTCGATAGATCGGTCTGGCGCACGCTGGATTATTCCCCTGCGAGCTCCTTCCCATTTATTATCTCGCCGATGCTAATTTCAGTCGGTGTTACTCGTTAAAAATAGTCAGTGAAAAATCAAAGAAGAAATATTAGACTTTCGGTTATTTTAATTAACTGAATTGGGAATAAATTTCAATGTTCACTAAATTCAATTTTGCTGAATCAGAGAAATGCTTTCTTTCACCAAATTTGTAATTTCTTAGTTTGATGAAACGTAATCTTAAATTTGGCGTACATTTACAATTTTTTATGAAGAAAAATATTTTTAAGCACCATTTTTTATTTAGTACAAATTTAAATCCAGGTCAATTGAAATTTACTGCGACAAAATTGAATCCAGATGAATTACGTTTCACTGATCCTCGAATTCTACAATTGGCAAGTCGATTCTGTGACGACCCAATAACATCTCTCAAGGGATTTCCGCTTCTCCTTTTCTACTGGCAGTTTGGAATCAGCAAATCGGCTCACTGCCGTCGTCCAAGCTGCAATCAGGAATTACTCATCGATCGTTCATCATCCTGACATTGAGAATCGCGTTCGGTGGCATTCGGTTGCGCGATTAAACGCATTGTCCGATGCGTCTTCGTTGCGCGCGCTGTCTCTTGCGAGATGCGTGATCGAGATCCTTCAGCTCGAATCCACTCGATCCTTGACAGTCCGAGAAAAAGCGAGACCGTAATTGGATGAGCGATCCACTCGCACAGAACCTCACTGTTTATTCTCGGTGTAATGAAAACGCTTCGAGGAATCAATGATTTTTAAAATGATATAGAAAGATTACAGTTATTAATAGTATAGAAAACGTATTAATTTATCTATTATTTTTATTTTTTGATTGTAATAATCATTCTTGAAACTTTTACAAGAATTGCACCAAATTTTAATGTAATCGGATTATTGCATCTACAAAAATAGAGACAATTAGAAACGTTGAAAACATAATTTATGTTTTATATCATTTTAGTAACAAGAAACACTGTTATTTTTCATTCTAATAATTCTTTCTTGAACATTTACACTAATTGCGCGAAACTTTACCTTAATCGGATTATTCAATTGCCAATTATTGCTATTACAAAAATAGGGACAATTATAAAGGTTGGGGAAAAAAGAGAGAGGGCTGAAGAAGGCGATCTCCGACTTGATGATTATTGGGTCTGAATGACGAGCGCCATAAACGGAGCAGGCACTCGCTCGAGCAAGCTCCACTTATTCGCACAGGCAATCGTTTATGCCGAGCTAAAAATAAAGCGCCTCTTATATTTTTACGCCGTTCTATCTTCGGACCAAAGTAAATCATTAACTGGTTGACACATTTGCGAAGAGTGACGCCCTCCCAACCGATAACAACAGCGAACAAATAGCAATGTGGCAAAAATCCATTCTAAATTCAACAGCGGAAGTAGACTGACTGGCAATTTTCTTAGCCGAGGCTTTGACAGTCAGCGTGAAACGATGCTGCCTTGTTAATTGGAAATGGGAGGATGTCTTCGTGAGTCATTGCAGCGTCATTTGATATCTCGTGACATTGTTACTGGAAGATTAGTCTTACTAATTAGCATTCTCGATTATCTCTTCCGCGAGCAGCCTTTGTCTCGGATGCATCATTTAACTATTTCGTACTAAGTGCGCGTTCCAGGTAGATCCAATTCGTTAATCCTTTTAGTGGCGAGCGAAGAATACCGGAACAATTTGTGAAAAAGAAATAAAATAAGAATGATATTTACAAAATTCGACAAGTAGCATATTACGAAATAAAAGGAGAATAAATTAATGCCAATTATATTGCAATATTTGGGCAAAATTATAGGAATAAAATATTATGAAGAACAGAAATTATTTTCTCTTCTATTACAATATTTTAAATCCATAAAGGATTTTTTCAATTTATTCCCAATAAAATGAAACGATTTATAATATTTTATATCTTCGTTCGGCACTAAAAGGATTAAGATCGCCTTTATCCCCCCAGACATTTACATACTAAAAAAAGCAATGTTTTTACAAGCTGCACACAAGCGAGACAAGTGATATTCGTAAGTATACACGCACACAGAGAACAGTGTGTGGTTATTCTACGCACAGTAATTGCCGTAGAAGTCTTTTAGTTCGCCTGGATGTTCCAGCAGACATGATAATAGCTGTCGCGGCTGGGAATGGCAAACCGGTGTATTATCTTGTTGGCCGAAGTCAAATATTGCGCAATAGTCAATAGATACGCACCGACACCCACTCGACTGCCACGAGTTCGCGTCCAACTCATTTTCAAAAGAATTACTTCCACGCTTTTTCGAAAGTGTCGCGCACCCTCGCATACAATTATTTCTCTTTCATTCTTCTTGAAATATTTCTAGTATCAAATAAAGTTTAACTATCGAAGAACTCTCCGTTCGAACTCATATTTTATACATGTCTGTTTATGTTGGATATTTATGAGATTCAAATAGAAGAGTAAAAGATAGACGTTCTCTTGGATATTCACAGAGAGTGACACTGCGAAAAATGGTGGTTTTCGGTGTAATTTTTTGTATAAATTTTATTTTAGGTCGCTGTGTATTATTATTACACTTTTGTGTTACATTAAGTTACATGTTAGTAGATTTGAAAAATTGTATTGCTGCTTTACGATTTTCTTTTAAATTTCGTATATTCGTTGTTCGTTGAATCTTTGACATTTTATTAGTACGTTAAATAATTGTTTGGTATTAAAATGACGTTTGTTTTGATGATTTCTTTGTAGGAAGAGCTGAATCGAGGCAAGCCGAATTGGGAACATCTGACAGATGAACTTCACGTTCTACTGACAGTGGAGGACACCGAGAACCGTGCCACCCTGAAGCTCGCTCGAGCCGTCGAGGAAGTGAAGAAGCTTCTCGTTCCCGTGGTGAGAGAGTTCCATCTATTGTCCTTCCCATTGTCTCCCGTTGATCGGCAACTCCCGTGGCATCGCATCCGTCCTCAAAACTCTTCTCACGTAGCGCAGCGCTGCGCCTCTTTAACGTGATCAAACTTCATCGCACAATGTTCCTCGCACTCAAGAAAAAATCTTGTTCTCTCTCGAAATTGATGCAATGCCACGGAGAAGTTACGACGGTGGAATTGGCCCTCTCGCGGAAAAACTGGCGGGATTTTGTTGCAAAAATACAGCAGTGCTAAAAAAGAACGCGTTAAACTCTCTCTCTCTCTGTCTCGCGGCCGATTAGATAGCGGCCGGCGCAGTAAATCCGCGAGTTTATCTTGTACAATTAGTTTGATAATTGGAATATTCCCACCGCACTTCGTGCAATCTTGTAAAGAGAGTGTTGATGGGGCAAATTTAATATGTTCATTTCTTTTCTGATTTTAATATGTAATTTACTATTATTATGAAGAATATATTACTTACGCGGTTGTACTGTGAGAGGATAATTGTTAGAGTCGAGGAAACCGTGCTGGCATTTGTTGAGCGAGGGTTAAAGATAAAGAGAAAGGTAGTAAAGGCCCAAGGCAATAAGGCAGGGGTCGATTGGCCAGGTCCAATGTCTCACCTGACGATAGCATCGCTTGTTAGCAGGCTGATGGCGAGGACGAGCTTAAGAAGAGGCAGCTAATGGAGCTGGCCATCATAAACGGCACCTACCGGGATTCCAACACAAAGGTCGCAGCCGCTGCAGGTAACTTTTTGAAAACGGACGAGCAATCTGCATTTGAATGGGATTACGCGGCGAACCGAGTGCCAACTCTTTGTTGAGCATTCACCATGTTTCTCTCAGCTGCACGCTTTCCATTGTCGAGTGAAATAGATCAACTCAAACGCTTCCTAACGCGTCCCTTTTCGCAGCACAGCAGAGAATGCACTTGTCTTTGAACTGGCGTATAAAATGAATCAGCCAGTAGTTTGAAATTGGCAGAATCGGGGGAACGTAAATCTTAGAGTTGTCTGGCACAGGGAGTTTAGTGGGTTTCGGTAGAATCATTCATCACTACGTTCGGTTAGGAGTGTTCGTTTCCGCGGTATAATAAAGTTCCATTTACATGGCAGTGATTTATTGGGGGAGAGTGAGAGGAGAATCAAGGAGATTTAGTGGGGAAATGCGAGGCGTCAGGTTGTAGTGAGCGCAGCGTTTAATGTTTCAGCCTGTGACGAGGAATGGAGGCGCGTTGCCGCCGCTGCTGCGGAAACGCAACGACTTCTGCCAGGCTTGGCAACTCCGATGAGGACACCGAGCGCACCATTGGGCGCCCCATTGATCCTGTCGCCAAGGATATCAGTGCCCACGACCGCAGCCTCCCTCTTGAATGGCTCTGGACCACCGGGCTCCCTTCTTTCGGCTGGCGACCCCCACGGCTTGATCTACACACCCTATGCCGACTATGCCAACTACGCCGCCCTGGCCGCGTCGCCGCTCCTCACCGAGTACGCCACTGCTGACCATTCTGGTGGGTTGTTTGCTCGCTGACCTTAGCAGAGGCCCTCCTCTCAAACGTGTTCGCTTACGGTTATCAGTAAGAGTTGTGGCCTAAGAATTTCATATCCCCCGGTGAACGAATCTGAGAGACGAGTGCATGAGGACAGAGAGCGTGTGCGTGTGCGCGCGCGTCTCTCTCTTACGGGACGGTGAGAATGTGTCGCGCGAAAAGTTGTAGGTTGTAGACGTAGCTAGATCATTGTTGGGTAAGGTGCACCAGAGATTCATCAGATCAGAGACCGCTGCCCGCACCGAGGGCATCGAGAGAGAGTGCGCGTTGAGAAGTCCGTCGCACGTGGAGAACGATACTCTCGTCGAAGCTGCCGCTTCTGGCTGCTCTAGCGCTCGTTCTTTCCGAAGGATCGTTCATCTCGCACAGCACTATTTGTCTCCACCACGTCACGGTAAAAGAGGCCAGTCTAATATTTTTTGAAATTCCTTGCAGATCAAAGGCGGCTTTGTTTCAAGAGAGACATTTTGCGTGAGCACATACCTCTCGTTTATATAACTCAAATATTCGGAGAGCAGACGTATTGTCCGGAATGAGGAATGAACGGGGAGCACGGTGTCCATGACCGAAAGCTAGGCCGAGGAGTTAATTGCCGATTGAAATTCACTCGTCGGCCGCGACAAACCTACGAGTAGCATTCCAGCGGCAGTGGGTCATCGGTAACGAGAGAACCGTTAATCCCGAGGATCGGTTCGTCGCCGGAAAAGCCTGAGTGCGAGTGGCCGCCGGCGCAGCTCGACGCAGAACGTTCTCCACGCTAGATATTATACATTAGGATACTTTCTCTATTTATATACACAGTAGGCGGATAAGGGATTCTATCGAAATCGAGTACTCTCTTAGATCGTAGCCAATATGATGATGAAGTGCTAAGGGGTCACAGGCCGTCGGCGCATTAAGCGCGGTTACATTTTGAACCTTTTACCCGAGGCGTTTAGGTCTAACAGAGCCGAATCAGTCATTTACTAGTCGCGTCAGTTCTGATGTTTACGTAGATCCTTAGACGTTTAATCGTGTATGTCGCCGCGAAGTATATAAAGGAGAGCGCCCTGCGACAGAGGCAGAAACAATATGGGAATTCAGGTACAACGCGCAACCTAGCAATCAGCGGCGTCAAGAAAGCCCGAGCTCCTCGAGATACCTAGATATTATAGCTTCATGACAACGGGATAGCGCAAAAACCTCTTAGCTAGTTAGGAGCGCGCAGAGAGACAAGTCGCGTGCCGTATTGCTTGGACGTAGCCATACTAGTCGAAAAATTCGTTCGCTAAGGGGGAACTGTCACTTCGTCGTTACTCTCGGGACGAGACCATTTGCCATTTTAGATTCGCCGCGCGCTAGTATTGCCGAGCACATCCGTGGAAAAGTTTCTCTCTCTCATGGGCAGCGCCTTCTACAGTATCGTCGATGGCCAGTCTCGAAAACCTTGCAGCGCCGCGTTATCCAGCAGCCGCAAGTCGCACTCGCGTCGACAAGCGAGCATTTAGATTTCTTAGAAACCAGTCACTGCTGCGCGAAAGTCTATTAGAGTCGATGCAGTCTAGAACGAGTACTTAATGAAACTTTAATCCACCACGAATGTAGATCCGTCGATGCGTTCGCTAGTTTTTAATTCTCACTCGAGAGTATCGGCGAACTTAGTAATAAAACGTTTTAGTAAATTGTACAGGAAGCAATAAGCCTGGTTCATTCGACGATGCTTCGACGGTTGCAGCGCTGGGAAACGTATTAAACTCAGATTTAGGAATCAACTATTATCTTTGAATAGTTGGACGGCTTTTCCACGTTTGTTTCGTGCAAAACTTGCGGTATCGCCGTAGAGACCGTTAGGTGGGAGGGAGTCCTTCGCGATTTTTATCGTCCGAGACGACGTAACGCGAAAGAATCGGAGCAAGGATGATAGCGTTCGGTTGTAGCAACTTGGCGCGTTATCCTCGATGTATCCCAGCATCCCGTCCGATCAAGTCCAGTATCACTAGCTTAAGATTCCCACGGAAATGTCCGCAACTTACTTCCACACGGGCAGACACGCACATACACATATATACAGTCGTATACAACCGCAGTATTGAACTGAGAAAGCTGGTCAGCAGCTACTTAAAAAGGACGACGAAGGACCAGCGCTCCTTATTCTCCTTTCTCGCCGTAGATTTCTCCCTCTTTGGTATTCGCGTTCGGTCTATCTTCGCGAAGGCATTCAGTTACCCGACGGTAAATCTTTCTACGCGTGCATAGAAACATTTTTGTTACGATTAACCTCTATTATTCTTGGAGTAATTGTCATTATTATTGCATATTCTCGCATTATTTAATGAAGACGACGAAAAAGCAGTGGATATGTAGGTATACACAATATACTCGCGTATTTTAAAGTACTCTCTAATGGATACTCGTTCGGGAGATCCGTGTCGCGTGGCACATTGTCATGCTCTACTCAATGCAATAATCAAAGGCCATTCATTGTTGTAGTTATTTTATGATTCTATTATATATGAAGAGGATTTATATATTATATTAATTTTATTATATTACTATACGTATATATATATATATTATATATATATATATATTTATTGAGTTAGTGTGCTAGGAAGTATTAGCTAGTATACATAGCTTTTTCATTCGTCTACGCTCTCTCGTTTTGATTCGCCGAGCACGTAGCTTTTTATTATGAGAGAGGCGTCGTCGCCGCAGATATTTTAACCAGTATCGTCGTTTTATACTCGTAACACTTCGAAGGAAATATTTATCCGTACTAAAGCGCCCTAACGAATTAACGGGTCGTCCTTTATAATAATTAAGGGTGGTGATGGTGGTTCGTAAATCGAACTTTGATACTTCTATTTTTTTTTCGTTGGTTTTTCTCGCCCCTTTTTTGCATTTTTACGCCTCCGCTGAAGAACGCGGCGCGACGCGCGCGCGCGCGTGTCTCTGATGTTCTTTTATTCTTGTTTTTTTTGTTCTTTAATTATTTCTCTCCACGCTTTAGATTCTCGTGCGAAAAACACGACGGCGTTAACACTACGAAGTACCACTAGAATCTCGAGTGAATATCCCTAGGGTTGACCTAACACGCGACTAAACAACTAACTCGATCAGTCCACCTCCTCCTGCGAGATCACCACCTTCCTCTCATGTTTTCACTCACACTTTCCTGGTAACCCAACACCTGCGAGCGAGGGATGCTGCATTTGGATTTAATGGGATCTGAAGTTTTACGTGAGAAGAATTCATAAATGTATTTCGACATAGAGATTCGCCTGTGCAAAGAACGATGCTTCCATAACTGCGGTTTGGATCCACGCGTGATTCGCCTGGCGAAAAATCGGAGAAGTGAAAGTAGTCTGGCAGAATCGTGTCTGCCGTGTTCTGCCGCGATGGCGAATGCCCTCTCGAACACGATTTTCACTTCATATAAGAGACGACGAAGTTTCGATTATAATAGAAACCACACAATCAAATCTTACTTTGAAACGATAGAACCTTCGGATTGGTTAGCAGCCCATATAGAATACAAAAGAGATCCCATTAAGCCCGAAGATCATCCTCCATTCGCCGACGTACCTATTACGTATCCTCCAAAACATCCTCTCGACAAGTCAAGGACACGTTTCGATTTCGTGTTCGAGCGTAGAGCAATCGGAATGATAGGGAAATAGGCGCGGTTCAATAGGGAAATCGTTTTTACCACGTGAAAGAAAAAGAAAACAGCAGAGTGTCTCGCGCAGACTGTACTTCTTCTAACGAATCGGATGTATTTACAGAGTACTAACAAGAGCCTGGTGATAGGTAAGCCATTCGCGTAGGGCTTTTAGGCAGGCAGAGTAGTAGGTGTAGGGAGAAAGGGAGAATATGTAGAGAGTACCCAGGGACCAAAACGAGCAAACAGAACAAAAAGCAATTGTTTTCGAGGACTGATGGTTCTAGCGTATATTTGTAGCTGTTCGAGAACCGGTTAAAGACTACGCGCTAGAAATTATCACTCGCGCTCCACTTTCGAGAGCGAGCGAGCCGCACGTGTGCGATCGCTGCACAGGGAAATCGGGAGAATTCGAGATGCTGCTTTTAGAAGACTCCGAAAGGAGCGCGTGGTCTTTACAGTGACAGAGAATAATACGCAGTAACGAGAATCGTGTACATTATTTTATATTATTTTATATGATTATTTAATTTTATTTTTATAAAGATTTAGCCTGTACGGAATTGCACGATTTTGCAAGCGGTAGTGATTGAGAGAGAGCGAGAGTGAGAGAGTAAGAGAGAGAGAGAGCAAAAGATTAAAGGGCGATGGAATGGGCGTTATTTACACGCATCGAATACTCATCGATTTGTTTCGTGGCCACGAGAGTAAGATCGCCGGTTTTGCGCACTTCGGTCTCGTTGAAAGGGAAAAGACTTTTTACCTGATTTCTCGACAAAATCAAAAACGAAATCGTAGCCATACGTAGTATACATTTAATATACAATGCATATACAGATATACGTATTAGTGAGATAGATAGAGAAAGGGAGGGAGAGAGAGAGAGAGAGGCGAGAACCAGTGGTAGAAATTTTTATCCGAGTGCTACTGAGGTGAATTCTATGTGTTGTATGTAAATTTGTCTATAGATGTTAATGGTAAAAGATTATTTTTATATTTGGGGCTTGCTCGGTGGAGGCAGCGACCTACCAGTTGCGCCAATGCTTCTTCCACAAACAAAATCAATCCAATGCATATTACAATTCTGTAATAGTTCATTAAAAATCGATATAAATCTTCGAGCAGCAAAATCGACTGTCTCCACGAAAGCAAGCCTGAAAAACAGCACGATCGAGTGTCGAGCTGGAAAGACCAATCAATGAACAACTGTTATTAGAAATGATGCTCGCAGAAGTGTGAGAAAGTATCGGAGAGTGGTCGAAGGGGTTTTTCCGAGCTCGACGCTCGATGGTGCCAACCTGTGGAGTTTTAATCTGGTTGATCACTGTTGATAGCGGCCGAATCTGGTCGGTCGGTCGACGACCGTGGCACATAACCGATTCGTAGAAAGGGCAGCAGGTCGATTACTCACGTTTGTATGTTGGGGACAGGTGCAGCAGCCGCTGCGAAACAGCGCAGGCACCTGGGTCAGATTCGCGAGCACCCTTATCAAAGGGCCGGCGCTCTCTCGTGAATGCTGAGAGCGCGAATCACAGTACTGTACGCGCCTCCGCGGAAAGGTTAGTCTTGCACAGACAGTTTCATTTAAGTTTCTTTCTTTCTTTCTTCTTCTCTTATGATTGTTTTGTACTCTTGTTTTCGTCGCCTCTTTTTTTCGTAGCGCAGCCGCGTTCCCAAGCGTATATGCATATATATAGAAATATATGTATATGTGTGCACTTGTATCATTGCTTTTGAATCTCTCCTGCGTCGTGTAGTCAGTTTATATATATCATTTACTCAATTTTGTACCCATTGTACGACTGCGGGAGCTCGCACACGACACTGCCAAGAACAGCTTTTTCTCATGGGGAATCATCCACTTTCAGTCAACACCTTCTATCACATTGTTGACAGTATACTATAAAATCAATCTTTCTCCAATTCTGATACAATTTTCCAAATTAAGAGTAGCTTTCAGAATTATTTTTTCATTCAGTAAAGTTAAAGCAATATTGCAAGCTACCCTTATGACAGAAGGTGAAGGCAAGGGTTGATGTTTCCTCCCTTGAAAAAGTTCTCCTCGTCAGTTGGATTTTGACGCCAGCAGCAGTGGATGTGTGCGCGCTCGTCCTGTGTACCTGATGCCGCACCGCTCGTTTCGGTTGTCTGGTCGATCAAACGACGCGTGTCCCTTTTTGCTTATGTTACGCGGCGCAGAGAGAATGCGGCGCAGAGTGCGAATCGCCGCGATAAATAGCCGAGCTATCGAACTTCATTCGAGGAGATTGGAGCGCGCGTCCTCGAGAAAGTGTGTTCGGATCGAAGCGTCAATTTGATATCTATTTATTATAGAGACAAAGAGAAAGGGAAGGAGCGATAGAGACCGGAATCAAAAATCTCTAGAATTACAAACATTGTGCCATACTTGTTGTTATATCTGCGTTCGATCCACACTTTCGCGAGGCAATCTCCCGCTAATCTCCTCTTACGAATTTCTGCCCCAGCAACAATGGCATTTGTCGGTGGTGCGCGTTCTGTGTCGGCGTGTCGCGCGAACGAATCGAAAAGAAGAAGGCGAACGTCACAATTGCCCCTACCTCGAAAGAGAAGCACACACACACCTACATACGTACATGCAGACACACGCAAAATACGCACACGGTAGCTTCCTCAGACTTGTCCGGTAGCTGAGACACTTGGCTGGCGGCGGCGGCGCGCGCGCGCGCCCGAACCTTTTCTACTTTTTTATACGCACAGCAGCAACTCCATGTCAGAACCGCGCGCGCGAGATATCCATCCATACATACATATATACATATATATATATATATATTCCCCACGTGTAGAACAGAGAATGTGCATAATAGACCGCCGTCTAGATGGAAGGCCGGACGAAGCAGTGTCTGAGGAAGTGAGGGAAGGTACAACGTGTTAAGTAGAATGATGCGTCTCTCCGCAAGACAGAAAGGGAGAAAGAGAGAGAGATTGAGTGAGAGTGAGAGAATGAGAGAGAGTTTTGCAGGCACCCTTTCGTGTAACTCCCCCGCTCTTAGGTGTCGATGAAAAGCGACGGGCCCTTTTTCTTCCACACGGCGAAGGAGCCTCTTTACGTTAATACTTGTTTCCATCACTCCTTCGCCGTGCGAGTGAGTTCATCTAGTTGCTGAAAAGAAAAGAAAAAAAAAAGCAGAGAGATAGAAAGTTGAGAGCAGAAGACGTGTAAAACGTGGGTGCGCACCTACCCGCCGTATGCATATATATATATACATATGTAAAAGTGTCGATAAAGTCTCCGATATCCTGAGATCGCAAGCACTGCCCGAGTCCAGTTTCTCTCGCGCGCAGCTTTTTCTTTGGCATGCGCGGCGGCGCGACGAGGCAGAGGAGAGGCGTGTCTCCTCTCTTTCCCTTCTTTCGCCAGGACTCGCCCGCTCGAGGGTGGGTGGCGGAGGCAGGGAAAATGGAGCCGTGAATAGTCGTACTCGATCTCGAGCCGACGAGATGGGGAAAAATGATGGGGGCCGATAATGAGGGGGATGTTCATTGGAAGGGGCAGGATGATAGGGCAAGTGTGCTGCTGGTTCTGTAGAAGGGTTTGCAGAAAGCCATCCCTTGAGTACGAATTCGATGCCCGCCGCACGCATCACACGATTTTCTCCTGCCCGTCATTTATTAATTGTTGCTAGGACGACGACGATTTTACACGAGTCTCGGTCGCAGTCTTTTTTACGCAAAAAGAGAGAGAGAGAGAGAAACCCTCACAGGGACAAAAGGAAAGAGCAGAAATCACACACGAAAGAATTATATGTTTTGCATTTTTGTTGACGATTCTCTTGGCAACTTGTGCCTGTGGAACACTTATTTGACCTTCCATTCGATATCTGTATATAGAATGATATATATTTACAACTATACATAGAAACATAGATCTATATATATATATATATATATATAAATAAATAAATATATGATTATATTATACGACTTAAATAAATATTTATATGAAAGAAAAGGAAGAAATGGGAAGTTCTCTTTGTTCTGAATGATAGTAGCAGGGATGGTAACGCGGTTGCGAGGATGCGAAGGTCTAAAACTCCTCATCAGTTGGACGCGACGCGGATAGAAAAGATGCGCGCGTGACTCTTTCGATCTCGAATCCGTAATCGTGCGTGAGAAACGATCGGCCTTCATTCAATTTCATCATCGGTCATTCTTTTTTTCTTGCTCTAAACGATGCAGCGCGCGTTCGGGGGCGCGTTCGGGGGCGCGTCCTACCGTGAACAAAGAGCGACGACGACGACGACGACGACGACGATGCGAACGTAGTAGACATGCTGCCGGAGACGACATCCTACCCTTTTTTTTACGTATTACCACTAACAATTATTTTACATAATTTATATATATATTGACACCCTTATATCATAGATGCTATTTCATCCATTACATAGACTGCACAACTTTTGCACCATCTTTTTTATGAGACTAACCACAAAATGCTCCACATGGCCAAGTTGACACTAACTTTTATATATTTGTACTTATTTGCCGATTATCTTCTCATGGATATATATATGGACACGTGTATATCTTTCGCATACTGCAAAAAGAGCTCGGATGAGTATATATAGTATAGAAATAACGGTAGAGAGAGATATAATAATATATCAGGAGGGAGTTACGAGGAAAAGGGGGTGGGAGACAGAGAGAAAAGCATTACTTCACGTCTCTGGACGAACTATATGCAAACTATATATATATATATATATATTGATATATATATATACTCTTTAATACTGTAAAAAAATAATATGCTTTTGTTGAGATGCCTGGAATTTTGTACTATAGAACTGTCCTACATGGCACGTGCGTAACTCATTGGCCTCTGACACCTGCTTGCTGAGAACGGGACATTAATCACTACAAATTAATAATGATCCACAATAATAATGTTGCAATAACTATGCATTGTCTAGTATCTCATTTTATGATAATATGTTCACTTACTTGTACTGTACTCTGGTGCTATGTGGTGGCAGGTGCACACCCAAAGCTGCCTCGAAAGAAAGCCGAGCGACGACACGGTTGTTGCGATCGTAGCCGGGAGAGCGACAAGAGCGACAAAAGCAAAGCCTTCACCAATTCCACACTCTCGCATTACTCGGCCGAGTAAACTAAAACGAATATCTCTTTCTCGTCGCCAGCGCTCCAGCATCCTCTGTGGAGTCTTTTTGTCCGTTCGATTCTCCTTTTTGGCGCTCACACTGCTCTCGGAGCGAGGCGATCCGCAGCCACCGCCGGCGCCGCGGCCGAGAACAATAATTCGCCTCACCGATGGCTGCGCATCAAACCTCAACTCCTCCACTCTTAACGTACATACATACTTCTCGGATGAGTTGTGATTCTCGGGCGGTCCTAGGCGCGGGGAAGATACACGAGTAGCTTCGAGATAACTTGGAGTGCGCTCGAGTGCGAGCGCTGCGCAACGAGCAGCCTAGAGTTGAGATCATTCTCCTGCGGCTCCTCGCTTCGCAGCATCTCGCCACTCTAAATCGACGACCGTTAGCACCGGGATTACATGAAAAGACACAAGGATTCCGTTTGGTATCCTCGCGCGAGACCCCGCGTTACACCATTTATATTGACACACATATGGAAATTTGTACGAGGACGAGAACGCTTCTACACTAATATAACACATTTCGATCATACCGAGAGTGCGGAGCGATGCTGTTCGCCCTCTCGCAAGCTCGATCAGCTTTCTCTCGTCCACCCTTCGTCCGTGCCCTGAGACACTCCTCTTCATTGTCCGATCAAATCATACGTTCATCATTAATGAACACTTCTCTCGATCAATGCATTAATGTCATCGAGAGACTGGGGACTAACCGATTGGCTGAACTTTCACGTTACCTCGAAAGAGCATGTTCATGTATGTGACGGGGGGTGGGTCGGGAAAGAGAATGGGTGGGTTCGAGGAGTATGAGGGATCACGGACGAGGGGCTACGATCACTTGTTCATGTTGGCAAAAGGTGATCGTGAGACTCGAGAGCGAGAGAGCATCGCTTTTCACTAACCATGTTTCTCTCAGCTGGCGAAGCTACCTAGTGTCTTTTAATTGTTAACGTCAGTCGGAATCATAATCAGAGTACTAACAAAACTGTTTTTCTTTTCTTTCTTGTTAACCCTGGTTGCCCATGGCCTGTAGGCTTGGAGTGCTAACAATGGAATCCACTCGCCCCGTGCTAACACCTGGACTCTGGAACAGCATCCGCGTTTGATCGGTTCACCAACCAGCCGACCACCTTCGCCGTCCGCGTCACCAGCCCTGTTCGTCAAGCTTATCCATCCTGTGTCCTATCAATGTTTCGAGAACTCTTTACAATTATCTCGCGCAACGCGCCAGTCAGCTGCGAATCCACGCAACGATAGCTCAGCCGAAATCCGTAGAGAACAGAGACAGCCGGTAGTTTTTTGCCTGGAGCACAGGATCCTCGATCGCACGATCGATTCGCAGCAAGATTCTTTGTCTCGAAACCGGCCTGCCTTTTCGCCCTCTGGTAAGACGTATTCTTAAGATTTCACTTATTCAAAGGGCAGGCTCAATATATTGTAGTCAGTGTCGCGCGAGGACGCTGCACAATTTTTATAATTCATCGATGAATTTATTGTTTGATTGGCTGCCGATCGGCCATTCGATTTCGCTAACAAATGGCTGGTCTATCGTCACTTCGGTTGTTTTTTTTTTGTTGTTGCCTTTCTTTCGCCAGTGCCAATTGTTTTTGGCAGAAGCCGGCGCCAAGAATGGCCTTACTCGAGCTATTTCTAGGACTCGCAAGGTGCATCCACGAAGAGAAAAACTGCCTCAACAGAGCATCGGGACCCTGCAATTTAGTATCCTAGTTGGTAATCGCAAATGTGCCTTACAGCACGGCAGATGCCCGTGCAAGAATTCGATAGCGATACATGAGATTGATTATTTTTGTAGCTATAGACAATTGAAAGCTAGCGGCAAGAGTCGCGAGCGCTATGTTCTCACTTTTAATAGTTCATTGAACTAAATTGGTAATGTAAATTTGAAACAATTGTATCATATCAATGAGATCCTAAGTAATAACCATTGTGCCTTCAAGATGCATGTACGTGCGATACATGTGTACGATAGAGGGAATTTTAGGACGATGAACAATAATACGCTCTGTCAGTGAGTATGCACTGTCGCGCGAAAGGTACGCGGAGTAAGTCTAGCTCCGTACCAACACACAGACACACATCCAATTTGTTCCAAACGCAATAATAGGAGATCCAATCCAATGTTCCATGTAGGTGCGACGAGGGTAGAATCGTAGTGGTACCGCGCGTTACCACTGTTATTAGTAAGCAGTTATTACTGCAAAGAGCATAGATCTGTTGTTATCACTTTTCGCCAGGACGATCTTTATCTACCTAAGTTATCTAATATAAATGAATCAATGTATGTAATTTTTTGTCCATACACGTTACGGGAGCGACTGCGTGAGAGATTGACTTACTTAACCGTCATCACATACACAGATAGACCTATGGACAAGGCGACACACGGTCACACACGCATATATATATATTATATACACGGACACCCACACTAAGAGAGAGAGAGAGAGAAAGAGAGCGAGCGAGCGAGCGAGAGAGAGAGAGAGAAAGCAGTAGCAGCGCTATATATTATGTAATTGCACCCTGTTGACTCCTTTAGGCCTGCCATATGTATATGTAACGCGTAAGGATTTTTAGTCGTACATTCTCGTTTCTCTGTATAGTTAGTTGCGTGTCATGAGAGAAATGCGAACGTCGCGAGGCGTGTCGCATATTCTATCCTCCCTAGGGCTGCGCGCGATGCCGCGAGGCTCGATGCAGCGGCCTCCGGGAAGCAGGTAGCTTGTGTTTCTTGTACATAGATGCTAACGATCATGGCATAGCTACGCTAAGAGTGATCAGAAATCTACTTAAGTTCACTGCGTGAAGTAATATCCGACGTGTCTGAATAGATTATGCGAAAATTCATGCGGAGCCGCAAGCATGCAGGAACGTGTTGAAGTCTGTGTTAATATTGCGCGAGAGAATACCCCCCCGCTTCCGGAACTAGTGCAATAATAATAGAAAATCCAAATAAAATACTACTTCAATCCGTGATGAACATAGTCGGTGGAGGATGAGCCGAGATGCAAGTATCAGTAAGGACGCCGAACTTTGAGCTATAGCAATTGTGAACAAGTAGATTTAATTGGAGCCATTTGGTGGCCAGTTCTTTGTCGTCCTTTTTTTTCACGGTTCGCGATAGGTTTCGCTCGAGCGTCTTCCTGTAATTGTCGAGTATGCGAGAACTGTCCTTCGTTGCCAACAGCAATACATAGACCTAGGCACGTTGGGCTAAAAATATGCCGTCTCATGCTTGCGGATATGGAGAGGGAAATGCACTAATTCAAAGCGATAATCAAATGATAGCAGAGGAGGTAGTAAAGAGTACGAAAAATCATGGTAAGCACAATCATAGATATTAGGATCTCGAAAAATTCACTTTATCATTAATTAATTGGATTAGTGCATTTCACGTAGTAATACGTTCTATTTGTGCGCGCTGACACAGTTGAAGATCTAAAGTAGTATACATAAATAACGCCACGGTTTACTTTTACCGTAACTTTTTTGGATACACATACATTTTGCATTCATCGCTGCATACCGGAGAAATGTCGATCATATTTTGTCCGATTTTTAGCTTCATTTTTCATTATACTGGTAATCAGTTTAATTCACCATTATAGCTGATATTTATTCGGAATGAAATCCGCGACTCGATTGATCATGTAGTAAAGTAAACACGGGCAAAGTTTATTTATACGCTACCAATATATTTATATATACATATAGACAGATAGTTATATATAGAAAGAGACCATTTTCTCGAGAAATTATATATGGGCAATCAATCTTGTTAGAAATTATATTATTTGAGTTTACGGTTATTGTAATTAGTTGCATAGTTTTTGTCAAAATTTATTATAATTATTTTTAGTTGCATATTTTATTTTACTGTTGGCGCGTGTTCGTCAGCACTGTGCAGGATATGTGGCAATATTAATGTATAAGCAACAATGCAACGTAATTCTGTTTTACGACATCTCCACAAGATCTGATTACAGAGCATAGTACTTTATAATACTTACGAGAATTTATAGTTTGCAATGAAACTGCAAATAAAATAGTTGTCTACATATATACTATATGTACAAGCGTTATGGTACACCAGTAATTATAATATCTCTTTTCATTACTTGATTCTTTATGACGTCGAAGAGTACAAAGGAGCGAAATTGCGGAGACACAAACGATCCACTCCACTTGTCGAAGTGTCAAATGAAGCTTTACGTTTGCCAAAAACACCAGCAGAATATTAAGTTAAGAAGACTCAGCTTAAATGCCGATAACAACGCAACGTAAAGGGAATCCAATGAAATTAAGCCATGGAAATTATTCGAACGTATTGCCCGTAAAAGAAGAGTGCGTTATGTGAAAGAAGCAGGATTTTTCAGACCACTTCTGGTTTTATGATGCTCACAATGAAGGAAGTATTATTTTAAGCACATGTCACCTCATCAGACTCCGAGACACGCACGCCGGACATACACACGTGAATGGTGCAGCATGAGTACTATAGTTAACGTTTAGTACACTCAACCAAACTAGCTGTAAACTTACTAACACACACTTCTGTTCATAAGTACACCAGAGAAATATTTTTATTACAACTGTTATAATTACTATCATTCGACTAACCGCAAATAAATAAAGATGAAAAGGAATTCTGCGTTCTTGAATAACACTACTCAGGATTCCCCGGAGAAGGTAAGAATTTATTACCATAATAGTATTGATATAAAAATTATATATTTGATCGGTATTCAATATACACGATATACAAAATCTTAGTTTATACTACGTCTTTGGTAAACGATAAAGACCTCCTGAAAACAATAACTGGTGTTCTTTAACTTTTCGATCAAGAAATTGCCTTAATTCTGATAAACCGCACTCCACCGCACCAGGACCTTGCGATGCAAACATTTTCAGCATTTGATGAATCCGTTCAAGTGGCATAGAGTCCAGATTTGTTAACATTCCAACAATATAAGACCAAAACACTTGCAACTCCTCCTCTCTTTGATCACTCGCTGATGCCATCACACTTTCCACCTCTTCCTCTTCAACTATATCTGTTATAGAACGATTTTTCGATGAACTTTCTTCTTGTAATACGAATACATCATTCGACACTTCTTTCAAGAGACCCTGTGATACCCAAAAGGTAATTTTTCGTCGGAGCACAGTTGCTGGTGCGTGCATTACTTCAGCTAAGTCTTCCAATGCCCATTCAGCTAAAAATGTTTGAATAAAAATTTATATAACATTGTTAAGTAAATATATAAATATTTTGGACATTCTATTGTGTTCAAGAATCTTACTTTTTTCTTGAAAGTGTAATATAATTGTTGCATGAATGGGTGTTACATTGATATCAAGTTTTCTGTCTTTCAATTCAATTTCTAAGTGGACATTCCCAAGATGAGGTTTCCAGCACAGAGTTCTATTGCCTTTTAGAGCCTCGAATGCCTTAACATATTTATTCAATTGCTCCTGCACAACTTTCGGCAATTCGAGTTTCCAATCTTCTTTAAACGGAGGCCAAAATTGTGCTGACAATATAAGGGCAGATGTAGGGAAGTTTTCCTTCTCCATACGATAACTTGCATCAGACTGAATATTGCCATCAATTCTTTTCGAATCGTACACGTCTTTCAACATTACTTCGCAGTAGTGAAGCTGATTCTCTCCAAAGCGTCTCTTCAGCAATTCTAAATGCCGAATTTCCTTTTCGGTGTGATAATTCAATTGCGACAACAAACGGTCAGCTAATAAAGTTCGATATTCATTTACAAACAGATCTTGACTTCCATATACATTCACCAACATTGAAATAATATCTGACATTCGACGTTGTGTTGATTTTGCTGGAAGTAAACAGAATAATAGAACAATAATATGATAGTGATAGAGTAATACTGTATGGTAAGTAGTATTTTCATACCAGGATCAGCATCCACAGGATCTGGCATCCATTTCTCCCAATCTTCAGTTTCTTCATCAGCTGATCCATCATCTAATTGCAAAGACTCGCCTTTTACTAATTCATCAGCTAAATCACTGGGTGAATCATCAAGTAAACCACTCACAACACAACGTACAGTATCTTCCCGACTCCTCAAATAAACCCTATGTAATACAAAATAAACTATAACTGTATTGAAAAAAATTGATTGTCCTGTATAATAAAATAAGAAGACAGTACTTTATTGGTTCTGTCACAGTCTCAAGAAGAACTCCAGTGGGATCCAGTTGTCTCAATGCTTTAATTGCAGCAATATAAGCTGTTAAAATATCAGGTGTATTCACACCGGCATGTAACAATCTTGTCTTCAAAGCTTCCTGCAAGCTTTCTACTAATACTTTTCTTAAATCAGTCCTGCCTAAGCAAATTCTGAGGTCATCTATTGCTGGTTGGGAATCTGGATATTCTGTGATAAAAGATTGATTATAGAATTGAAGAATAATTCTACATCTACTTCATTTAATACACTCCATACCTATTATAATATTAAAGAGTTGATCAATTCTAATTCTGGTATATGTTTCGTACAAATAATGAGACAGTTTCTGCTTGAATTTGTTAATAGCATTACGCACTTGCTCATTTAACGACACAGTCTTTGAGAAACCACCGGAATATATTCTTATCAACCAATTCATTACCACTGTCTCAAGCCACTAAAAATAATAAATCATCTTCCTTGACTTAATCACTACATAATGTACAAAGAATTTGTTTTGTTCATTCTTACATTCTCTAACGAAGACAGCTGAGATACATCAAATATTCTTTCACAAGACTGGCTCACATGAGTCTTAATCCTGATATGAATCAAGGATGTTAGAACATTGCCTACTAGTCTTTCTAATAGCTCCAATTCAATTAGTTTCCTATTAGTTTCATGGAACATATACACTATCATCTGGCACTGGCATTTGTCAATCTCCTGATTACATCCTGTACATTGTAGATTATCACTACTGGAGGTATCTAAAAAGTCGTAAAGGATTCCTTGCTTTATTTCTAATTCATTCCCTCATTTAATCTTTTAGCTTGGAGTAAAATACTCACTGTGCGAGGAACTATCCGTACTACAAAATACATTGAATGCTATCTTGTAGAACTGTTCTATTATGTGTTGATGGTACAAAGGCAATTGGCTCAACAAAGTAGATCTAACAATGAGTTTAAACCACGCCAACACATTGTCAACATTCGGCTTGTTGTGTTCAGGATGTTTTTGTTGTTCGAGGTATTCGAGTTTCTTGAGAAGTGGCAAAAATTCAGTCAAACTGGCATGTAATCCATCCACGGCACTCTTGAAACGCTCGAAACCTTGCTGTTCATCAGCTGTGGGATTGAATTGCTTCCAAAATGCTGGCGAGACATTTTGTCGAATATATTGCTCGACATGATGAATGACAACATCCTCGACAAATCGTGTCAAACCGAAACTTTTCAGATCCTCGATTATCTTCGTGAATTCTTCGTCCGTACACTCATTTTGAATCTACGATACAACAAATGTCCTACTTTTTATATTACATGTTTGTTATATTAAGTATAATTGTGTCAGGGATTAAAGTTGTCAACTACTTGTTACTATTGCTACGATCTTTCAATTGAGATTAATAAAGAAAAGAGCGATGTTTTATTGCCAACTTTATGTGATTAGCATTGCTCGAACCTTGTTCCCAAGAATGGGAAACGCATATTGTATTCGCGCAAAAATATCCGCTTCCCCGGTGTCCGGTGCAGCCATACTGCAGCTGCTACAACAATTCAGAGTGTTGCGAGTGTTCGCAAAACTACAATAACACAGCAGATGCAATTCAGATGCAATTGCTACAATTTTCGTGGTTCGGCATATCGTTTGTTGAGAACTTGCATCGACTCACGATCTAGAGTCTAGATCATTGTGAGTCAGAGAATAAAAGTAAAAAGTCGGAGGAGAAGGTGCGGTGTGCTCTTCGATTTTTCGCAGACAGATCGCATACCTTCGAATAAGTAGGTCTGTGAAACTTTGTGCGTCACAGAGTGGCTAGGTGAACTCATCAACAGAGACGTGTACCAATCGGTAAGTTTCTCGTGTTCATATGTTAAGACTTTTTGATATGTACTTTTGCTGAAAGTGCCGGCGATGACGTCACTGGATGAGACTTATATTTATACAGCAGGGAGCAACGTTGCGCGCATTTTAAGCGCACTTTGAACCTTAGGCCGTTACCTGGCCCTGCTACTCTAGGCCGAGTGTTCCCCAGCTATCGGGACCCGGTACATATCTGATATTAATTTATTTTTAAATTCAACGAAACGCTACTCTTCCGCGCCGGCGAAAACGAGAATCAGAAAACTCGTGAAAAGTGATACGGTACCGGCCGCTTACCAAAGAGTTCGTCCTCTCGTCTTCTTACTGCTCCGATTGACGCAAAAAGTTCTCTGGTAAAGTTGACACCTTACATTTTCTCGATATTTCCTTGATCGTACAATCGTCAATCACGCGTATAAAGATTCCTAATTTCCTCCCGTTTCATAACCCTTCCCACGTATTCTTATTTGACAACTATTGCAATTTGAACCGCTAATTTCTCGTAAGCCAATCTGGAAATTCAAGGTGCGTTATTATATTCCGAGCATGCCGCGAATCCATCAAGGTGTAGCGTATTTCATGCGTGAGACCATCTTTCAAGGAGCGCAGCGCAAAAAAGTTAGGAAGATGCTTATTAATGATTTTATGCCTGTCACTGTGCGCTTTCACATGAAACATATTATTAAATCGGCTTGTACGACAAGCAACATATTGCATTGTACAAGCTCTTATCGTACTTCTTCCGATAATCAATCGGCATCGATTACGAGTAACGTTAATGTCACGATTTTCTCTCTCGATATTTTAAGATAGTACGAAAAGGCATTTGCCGTGGCAAAGTTCGCGTCGCACACGGTCCCCGTAAATTTCAATAAGGAGAGGAGATTTAGCTTCTATAAATACACTGTTGTCGAATACCTCCTTGTATGTAACTTTAGATAAACCGGGAGAATAGTGCGTTTTATTGTGATCTCGAAATATCGCTTGGAACAATGCAATTTCCAACTGGAATTCTTGTGTTTCAGGGAAAAGTTGCAAAAGAAGATATCTAAGATTTCATCATGGGTCTCCAGTGGACATTAATTGCAGGCTTCCTTTACACCGAAATCGGTGTTGTATTGTTATTAGTTTTGCCAATTATCTCTCCCAGCACATGGCAAAAATTCTTCAGATCCAGATTCCTGCAAAGCTTAAGCAATCAAGCGTCCATATACTTTTTTATGCTCTTGGCTGTCTTGACACTGTTTTTGTTAGATGCCATTAGAGAAATGAGAAAGTATTCTTCATTTTTGGAACAGCCTGGTGAACATGCACATTTGAATGTTGAAATGCAAGGTAATTCTATTTCTATTATTCTGTGACATTAATGTTTACAGTTACATTAGTATTATTGTTATGATTGATGTTTCAGGCAATATGAGGTTGTTCAGAGCCCAGAGAAACTTCTACATCTGTGGTTTCGCATTGTTTTTGAGTCTAGTCATACGCCGTCTTGTAATCCTAATTTCCACACAAGCGACCTTGTTAGCACAAAGCGAAGCAGCAATGAGACAAGCTCAATCTGCCACGACAACAGCTAGAACTCTTTTGTCCCAGCAACCTACAGACAATGCACAATCTGATGAAGACCATGAGAAGCATCTCTCGGAATTGAAAAGTCAACTCAAGGAGTTGGAGGCGAAGACTTCTGATTTGGAAAGTCAGTTAACTAAAGAAAAGAAGGACAAAGAAGCAATCAAATCGCAAGCTGAATCCCTCGCGGCCGAATACGACCGGTTGACCGACGAGCACGCAAAACTTCTCCAAGCTGGTGGAGATAAGAAGAGTGATTAAATTCTCTAACATGCTTCCAACTTCCCCTGATATTTTTTGTCTGTTTTCTATTTCGCTTACTAAGTTTCCTCCGACTTTTTGTTATGTTTTATAATATTTCATACTTAGAATGTTATTGAAACACATCCTTGAAATCACTTACTATTTCATACCTGCATGCTTTAATATACACGATACATTTACAATAGCATAGTATTATATAAAACATAGTATCCTTTCAGAATGTTATAGATTCTGTTATATTGTTAAGGTTTCTTGGAAAAATGTATATAGGGTTCGCAAGTGTTATAATAATGGAAATGTATTATACGAACAATATCAGGAAATAATCATTCGCTGTTTTTATTGTGATACAAACGTTTCGAAGTACTTGGCTAAGTGGCATTCTTACAACTTTCCAGTCTTTTTTTTGTTGTTGTTATTTTATAACTATGCAGTATTTAGGACTACAACTAAAAAGTTTCTCTAAAAATATACATTTTGCTGATGCTATATTAAATAGGATACACGAAATTAGAACTGGCAAAGGGCTGACTAGTTATTGCGATTCTTTCCAAGCTTAAGTCATATACAGAAACACCTATTCGTTCCCCAGGCTTCATAGGATTTTGCGTGTTAAGCAGCAGGACCACTTTGACTGGGAGCTGTTTTCATTGTGGTATGACATATCATTTCCACTTCTCTGTTAATTCTCAACCGATGCTTCGATAGTAAAATAAACATTAAAAATCATATAACATACTTTACAATTTATTACCAGTAGCTAAATAACTTCTCATGGAGAGGAACAATAAGTTATTATACTGCTAATGACAGTGTTTATTATACTAACAACGTGTCGCTATAACATTTGTACGGCACTGATCAACACATCTGGAAAACTCATCTACAACACCAGAGCACTTTAGGATTTCATTCGGATGTTCCTGATAGCATTTCAGCACTTTTGCACTCTTATCCTGACAAGGTGGTTGTACTTGTCCCGAATTTATAATCTCTTTACCTGTAAAAATCATGATAAACTTATGTATTATATTCTAATGAGTAACAAGATATAATAAGAACAGTTACACATCTTATATTATATAGGATTACAATAAACCTTCTTAGAATTAAGTGCCTTACCGCTTTGGTATTCTTTTAAGGCTTTTTGATATTCCTCATCCATGATAACTCTGACGTTGGCGTAGTTCTCTTCGAGTTCCTCCAATTTCTTCTGCCAATGCTCGTTGAGCTCCTGCAGCTGGCGTTCCTTCTGTTGCTGCGTTTGGAGAGCACTCACAGTTAGATCAGTGCAATAATATATCTCTCGTCCAGATCCATCCGGTGGTAGTTGGACAAGAGGGGCTTGCGTGGGAGCAGGCTTCGGCTGAAGCGGAGGGCTGACTTCCTTTATCCTCTCAGGAGTTGCATCCTTGCTAGCAGTTGCCAATCTCTGGATCAGTGCATTGGACACTTTGATGACACCAGCCTCCTCCTCGTTCGAGATGGTCAATCTCCGAGTACTCTGCGAAGAGCCCATCCTCTGGAATCCACTGTCACTCGAGCTGAACACTCGAATTTTTATCTCCTTCAAGTCGTAATACTAGTTTCGCCAGTCGAAATTAACTGAGGAACTCGTGAGCCGAACTACTCGCTGACATTGCTTACCTACGCGACTAGTAAAAAACACACTGCGCTCACTTCATTAGTCTGAAGTTACATAAATATTGAGGTCCACGTTCTCCTCTGCGTGACGTTGAACCTATGCATTCCCTACTGATCACAAATAATAAGCTGAAAAATTGGCTACCCTCTGCTCCGCTGCTCTCCCTTCGCTCCGATCCTTCTGACCTCCTATCGCGCTGATCCGATAGGTGGTGTTGTCCAGATTTCAGTCCAACCGGCGTCTCCTTTTGACTTTAACAATATTTCACCCGCGTTACATAAGACGCATCACGATTATGTAATACTTTCCCCATTTTCAATAAACCATTCAGTCGACTCGCTTTGGATATTAAATATTGACTTTCTCGCAGGGCGGAAAAAAACATTTCTAGATAAGTGCGGGTAGGCGAGAAAAAATTATCTACAATTGTAGATTAGATATTGGGAGAATAGACTCACTGGTAATATATTTCATTCTAAATTAATCGGTTTCGATCAGTTCGGCTAGAGAATTAAAAAGGTGTATTCAATCAGCATGCGGAAATAAATAGACAAAATTAACCTGTGCACGAGCTATAAGCGATTCATGACAAACTTCATGCGAATATATACATATATATATCTGTTTCATACACACGAAACTTTAAAAGAGCGCGAAATCGAGCTGCAACTGTCGAGCGAGGCTGTCGAGTAACGACAGAATTCCCCGTGGATCGTTGTAACATTTTCTTCCCATTCTCTTGAATCGGCGGAAGTACGGCATGTTTTCGAAATTATTCTCGAAGCTTTTTTAAAGTTGGCTGGCAAGGGAAATAAGTTTGATTCTGCACGATTGATCCTGTCAGGGCAAACCTTTTGCACGAAGTAGAGATTGCGATTACTTTTTCTCCAGGTTAGTGTATTTGTCCGCCTGTTTGATTAATCTGGTCTAATGTCTATTTGCCGACTTGATTCCGATATCTCTGGTAACGTACGCGCTTCATAGTTGGAGAAGTTTTGCTTGGCGTTCCCAACCGATTCACGATGTCGGTGGAGAGCGTTCAGAGGGAATCGCTTTGTACTCCAATGAGAGCGCAAAGATGTTTATTCGGGTCAGGCAAAAGTTCAAGTAAAAAGAGTGTGCACAGCAGTGGTAAGAAAAGGAGGAAGGTCGATGATTCGGAAGATTCGGACATAGGGCCGATGTCACCGCTTACGTTCAGCGACCAAAGTCCTAGCAGTTGCAATAGTTCTCCAAGATACTGCTATTCTCCTCTTAACAAATCCGACACATTATCTTCACCATTGACTACACACGTCCACTGGGACAGACTTACATCAAGAAGCATTAAGCAAGGTGTACAGGATTCCCCGTTAAGTACATTTAGAAAATTGACCATGCCTGCCAAACAATCACCACGTAGAAAATTGGTGTTGAACTCTCCAAGGGCGACTGAAGAGAATACAAGAAGTCCACGCTCACCAGATCAGTCAGAGATGACTATTATCACTGATGAGATTATTCCGGAGACTCCCCCAAGGAATTTTGGGAGAGAAATTCAGAATGGCATTATCGAGACTCCATCTAAATATAATAGTCCTGAATACAGGCTCATAACACCAATGAGTACTGAGAGTAAAGTAATGTCAATGCCAAAGTTGCATAAGAGAAAGTCCATTGTTTTGGATGCAACAGAGAATTCTTCTCCTGATCGGAGTAAAAGTGTTTTAAAACGACACGCGCATGAACCATTGAGTCACCATGGCTCCAAACTGCTTAGAACCGATGAAAATATGTCAATACCCAAAGCAAGAGCAGCATTGTTTCAAGAGAAAACAAGCGAGAAAAAGTTGAAAGAGTTCACACTGAGTACAAAATCATTTTATAGTAGTAGTTCTGAAAAGAAAGAGAATGTTGCGAAGTTCGATGTCAGGCGAGACCTTGAAGAAAAGAGGCAGCGGCGAAGTTTGCCTTCGCTCGGCATGCATTCAAAGAAAACTGTCCGAAGACACACTATCTTTGGAAAAATCAATGCCGGAGTATCTCATGGAATTAAGCGGCGAAAACCAAAAGCGACACCCGAGTCGACACATAAAACCTCGCCCAATGGGACTAAGAGTTCAGGAAATAAAAAGCAGGTGTCTAATGACAATGAAACAAATTCGCCTGTTATTCCTATGAAACGGCCGCCCTCGCCTGAAATCGATCCAAATAAACGCTTCTTTAAATCCAAGCCATCGATGCTCTATAATGCCACTGTTACTGTCAATCATAAGATCAAATTAACAGTTACAGACGGCAAGATCGCGCTGAACGAAAAAAATGATAAACCTCTAAGACAAGCGAACAAACGGCAGAAGCTTGTTGATATTTCATTCGATACTACTGACTTAACGGTCGACGAACCAGAGATGGAAGCTTCGGTACAAGAATGTAAATTAGACAACATTTTGAAAGTGTTGGAGGATGACTGGGCAGATGATGATTATGATAATTTGGAGACTCTAACTAATCAGATAATTGTCCCAGCGTCACCCATAAGAAGTATCGCTTCGTCGAGTGATGTTATTATGTCTCCAAGTAGCGAACTTAGTAATTTAACATCAACAATGAATATCGACGATGTTACTAGTTCGATCTCCGATGAAAGTAGCACCAATCATTCTACTAGCGATGATGCAGCAACCACACAAAAATATTATCCATTATTCGCAAAGGGATTTGGAGTGAAAGCTCAAAAGTAAGATCAATCATTTTATATTACATACACATTACAGAAATATAAATTAATGTTTTCATGGTAAATTAATTTGGTTACAGCGAAAACAAATCAACAAAGTTAGCAAACAATGGGCGAAAGGGCTTGAATTGGCAACTATCTACAAAAGAATCTGATGGAGGGAAGCAGAGTCAGCTGGATGTAGGTCAGAAACGGTTTGGAGCAACTCAGTGTCCAGAGTGTGGAATAGTATATCAAATAGGCGAACCCGAAGATGAAACAGCGCATTTAAACTACCACAATAGTAGAATAACTTTAAAGTTTCCAGTAAGATATCAGCTATTTAAGCTTTGGGAGACTTTCAACAGTTCCAACTTATTTGTTCTTACTTTTTTCTTTATAGGGATGGAAAACGGAACGAGTAATCTTTAGCGATCCAATTACCCAAAGTCGTATAATCTTAATAGAACCAAATGACTCTAAACAATGCTGGAATAAAGTTACAAGTATCTTAACAGTCGTAGATAGAGATCTTGGTTTAGTAGATGCAAAGTTATCGGAATATCAAAATAAGAAAGTAAATATCAATTTACTTCAAGTTATAATCATTGTATAATGAAATGTTATGTGATCTCTCTATTGCTTCTAGGTGTATTTATACATTCGTGACAAGACAGTATTAGGAGTTTTAGTTGCCGAGCCCATAAAAACTGCCCACCGCATGATACCTGAATTGCTTGAATTGGACTGTTGTACGGCTGAAAGCACTCCAGCTAAATGTGGCATAAATGTTATTTGGACAGTAATGAGTCATCGTAAACAAGGCATAGCAACGAAGCTTGTTGACACACTTAGGTGAGATTCGCTACATATTTTAATTGACATACTAGATTTTGAATTTTACATCTTTGCACTATGCTTAATATTTCAGGGCACAATTTTATTACGGGTATATAATGGCGACGGATGACATCGCATTCTCTATTCCAACACCAAGTGGCAAGAAGTTTGCTGAAAAGTATACCAAAACTCGAAATTTTAAAGTCTATAGTTAACGACAATTCTTAGGAATAATTCTTGTTTGCTATGTCTTTGAAGCAGTTTAACTTAATTTCTATTCTAATACCGTTATCTTCATCGAGATACGAGTAAAATTGTTTTAAATATTTTTGCCTTGTTAGGTTTTACTTGCCTGAAGAAATATTTATTTCCCACGTGCGCTTTTTCTAAGGTATTTTTATATTTTTTTTATAAGATATACATTCGATATTGACAATTTTAACGCGACCTAATCAAATTTAAACTCTCTTAAGTTAGTACAAATTGATCGTCTCTATATATATATATATATCTTAGTGACTAATGCATAAATAATTAAACACTTATTTCTTGTTCAGCGCAAAATGGCTATTTTATATTTTTGCTACTATATGTACTTTGTTCTACGAATGTTTTTTTTTCACCATTGTTATTCAATATTGCAATGCGTTTCGAAGTATATTTTCATACTTCATATTGCTATAGGAAGAAAATAGCGATTGCAAATACGTTATCAAAATATAAGATATCTGCTACTTAGTCGTTTGTGCTAAGTAACTAAATAATAAAGATTCAACAGAGACTTCCCTATTGAAAATAATAACGGATATCATAAGCTTAACTTTGTTGATGGAATTGTAAAAAAAAAAACTATTACTATAATAATTGCATTTTATTTTCTTAACTTGGAAAATAAAAGTTTCATACATTACAAAAAAATAAGTTTCATTCTGTTTTTGTACCTGTCCTGTAATGCATATACCCGTGCGAACAAAGGAACATATACTGTGACTAAAATAAAAATAATCGGTATTCTTCAACAACTATATAAAACGAGCGTACTACACAATATTGAAGGAACTGTTTATATTATTTTGGGCATAATCTTGTACTCTGTAAAAAGGCCTTCTCAAAACTGTAATAGTATACGAAACGTCGAAGACTTGTTGTTAATGCTAATAATCTTCTGTAAGTATCCTATAAAATAAATATTTTATTGTGTAGGAGATCTTTATAATACTGAATCAATCAGTAGAACGTATTTGGAACAGAATTACACTAATAGGTATCTCTATAACGACTCCTCCCGGAACGGCCTCCGCCGCCTCCCCTTCCGCCGCCGCCGGAATATCCTCTCGCATCTGACCTTTCCAGTTCTCTCTCACGTGCTCGCTTCTCTTTCCATGCTTCGTGCCTCTCAGCCATTTTGTACACTTCCTCAGGAACTTCCTAAGAGACGGTAATAAAGAATTTTCATGTGGAACGGTCTAACAATGACCTTAATTAAATTATACGTACTTGACTAGCTTCCTCTAAAATTTTAATAAGGTCCTTCGCGTGGGACCAGTCTGAGCGTGTCATGAGTGTTATGCTCTCGCCAGTTTTTCCCGCACGTCCAGTACGTCCAACACGATGGACATATTCTTCAATATCCCTCGGGAAGTCATAATTAAAAACGTGCCTGCAATAATAAATATTACCAGAAAAGTTACAAAAATTACATCTATAATTTTAACGATTTTACGTACGAGATATCTTCAATATCCAGGCCACGACTAGCGACATCAGTCGCTAGAAGTATTCTTACATGGCCCGATTTTAGATCAACCAATGCTTGTTCTCTATCACTTTGTTCACGACCACCGTGAATACTTTGGCAGTCGATTCGTTGCAGAGCCAGTTCACTTGCAATGTGATCGACACGCGTTTTCTTACCAATGAATACTATTACTTTATCATCGGGAATCATCTCACGGAAGAATTCGTATAACTGAAGAAAACATTAGCTTGTACAATACATGGAAATCAAAGTGCCAACAAAGTTGCGATCATTTTCAATAAATCTTACGACGTCAAGTTTCTCCTCTTCATCAACAATATAAATTTTTTGGGTGACAGTGTGCACTGCGGCTAAGTCCAACGATCCAATACATACGTGCACTGGATTCTGCATGTAAGATCGTGCTAAACGCCTAACTCCTTGAGGCCAAGTAGCGCTATAAATAATGTGAATATAAAGATTTCAAAATATCTAGAATTCTTTTCAATTATTATAAAATATATTGGCTGCACCTTGTCATAACAGTTTGCCTGTCAGGCCTTATATCCATTAGTGTATTTTTAATTTGAGGCTCGAAGCCCATATCAAGCATACGATCAGCCTCATCTAATACAAGATAGCTAACAGATGATACATCGAGAGCTCTTATTTGGATAAGGTCGTTCAATCGGCCAGGAGTTGCTATTACGATTTCTATCCCTTTCTTCACAACATTAATCTGTTCCTTTCGATTTCCACCACCATACAGACACACCCTTAAATATTATCGTTGATGAAAATTATAATTTTTAAGATACCATTGCTGGAAAAATATCGTTAGTGACCTTATTCAGTTTATAAGACTGCCAAGATCGTAGATGTAAAATTGGAACTTACGCTTTAATTCCATGATACGAATACTTGCAAACCTCTTTTTCGATCTGTAAAGCCAATTCCCGCGTCGGCGCTAAAATCAGAGCAGTCGGACCGGTCCGTTGATCCCTCGGTGTTTCTTGGCCATCGATGTGAATTAAAGCAGGCAATAGAAAAGCCAGTGTTTTTCCTATGATTATTCAATTAAATTTAATTTCGTGATTCCCTGCAAATACAAAATACCAAATATATAAACATTTAAATATTATTACCTGTTCCTGTTTGCGCGATTCCAATGAGATCTTTCCCACTTAAAAGAACAGGCCAGGCTTGGCACTGTATTGGGCTTGGCTTCTCAAAGCCCTGCTTCCTTATTTCCTCCAGTATGTCTGGGTAGGGCTAGAATACAAATCTATGACAATCACAGTCATACAATAAATAACTTTTGTAATATATCTTACTCTGAAGGCCTGTTGAAAAGTTTCCACTGGATTTGGCACAACTAAATTTTCTGGTTTATCCTCTCCTTCTTCAAACATATATTTCGCTTCTGTATTGTTGTTCGATAGTCTTAATTGCGCAACATACTCTTTGGTCATATTAGCCACTTCAGGATCTTCCTCGTAAAAGTTCTTGATTACTGGAGGGAATTTTGCCCACTTGGCTTGTTGTCTCTTTTCCTATAAATTAAAGTAGCAATGCATCTACTATGTTTATTTATCAAATATTCTGAATACTTACACAATCAGTTATAGCTTGAGTCCAATCGAAATTATCAAAATCAATCTCTTTTTTTTGTTCCGGCTCTTGTGATTGTTCTTCCGGGTTCCAACCTTGATTGTAATTATCTGATGGAGGAGGTCCATCGTTTAATAACTCCAATATTAATTGTTTAGCTTTTTCTTGTGCCTCTGGCGAGCCTATGATATCCACAGGTATAGTAGTTGTGCCAGTTTTATTTACCTATGAGATAATTATATTTTACTAAATATTCTACAAAGATTACGAATCCTGTGCAAAGATTCCTTACACTAATCTTTGCATTGCTACTTTCTTGGAGCTCCCTAATCTTTGATCCACCTCTACCAATCAGTTTTCCCACTTTATTGCCATCAATATACATTGTGATTTTCTGTGAGTTCTGGTCATTGTATCTGTTGCCAGAATTCTGAAAGGTTCTTCTACCCCTTGAACCGTATCCCTGTGACCTTCTGTCGTTTTGATAATTACTTTGATCTCCATTTTGTGTCTGTCCTTCATCCGCGTATGGATCATAATCAGCAAACATATTTGATGAATTTCTGTTATCACGCCAGTTGTTACTCATGTCGATACTGGAAATAACAATACGAATTATTATGAAATAAATATTTGAGGGTACCTAGAAGCTAAATACATCAGGACAGAATAGAAAGATTAATCATCAAATTTTTATAATTATCCTGTTGTATATTGTCGAACTAACTTTCAACTAATCCGCAGGACACACGTGTCCTTTGTTTAATGCGACAAAGTGCGTATCATTTAGAGTGTGCGAAACTATTTATTTCCATCGTTTACCTTGTTCATTAAATATTTTAGGTTCGTATATTTTTACAAGGAATATAATCTCTTTCATTGTTCTTTCGTCTTAAGAATACTTACCTTTTGCTCTAGGCCGTTTATACGCCGTGTAAACAGAAATAAAAGGCGTGTTGGGGTTCTGTTTATATGTATGTATGGATTATGTGTTTACAGAAGTTCGGTTCATTATTTTTTAGTGACTGTGCGTTGAGGATAAACGTCCTCTTTGTGAATTATTCTTATGAGAATAAATACTATGGAATCGTGTAGAAATGAGCACTTGGCAAGCAACTTACGTGTTCAAATACTTCTTAGAGGGAAATAGGATACAGACAGATAGATATTACACCAGGTACTACAGGTAGATACAATTTCAGAAAGTATGCACATTTGCACTGCATTGCACATCAAATCCTGTCGGCCGATCCTGTCCAATCCTGTCGTAGATGATCGGAGGATGCGCAATACATCTTTCCGGTGTTCGAAAAACGTTACTTTCTACACTCCTATCTTTTACCGCCACCAATCTGGGACGTGACATTATTTAAAATTAGTTCTCCCGGCATGCTCTTTGTGCACGTGCATAAGTACTGACTTCTGCGAAGTCCACTTGTAACGATTCTCAGTTCGCGCCAAATTCCTCAGTATTCCTACACAAGAATTGCACTCACGATTGGAGCGCATTTGTGACGCGAGTCAGCGACGTATCTTTATCTATAAAGACGATTAAATAACTGCAAGAAAAATGACACTTAAGTAGATAATATTTATCGGAAATACCCTCGTATTTATAGGTCTATACTTTCCAAATTTCGATTGATCGCCGTTTCAAAAAGTATCGTGTTTAATTGATAGAATAGAAAAGGGACTGAATTTTATTATGAGCACTAAAATAGCAAGCGTTCAATTGTCCAGTGGTTACTCTATGCCACTGATTGGAGGTAGATATCAACAGATTTAATTTTTAAGACTCCAAAGATGTTAAGAGTGTTGTATCAATTTTAGCTGGAACTTTCAGAATTAAGGGTAAAGACCTTACAAACAAAGTAATCGATGAATGTTTGAAAGTTGGTTTCAGATCTATTGGTAAGTATAAACATTACAATAACTTGTTGCAAATCCTAGGAGTATAATTTTTAATATTATCTTTCTTGTGAAGATACTGCAGCTATATATGGAAATGAGAAGAATATTGGCTCTGCTTTGAAAACACTTTTACCCAAATATGGTCTTCAACGCAGTGATATATTTATAACAACAAAACTTTGTGAGTGAATTCAAGGTTTAAGCTTTATTGACATTAAAGTTCCTTTAATAATGGAAGACAATTTTATTATAGCTCGAATTAACAATGGTCAACCAGAAAAGATAGAACAAGCAGTAAAGAAATCTTTGATGGCATTAAGGACAACCTACATTGACTTATATTTAATCCATTGGCCAGGTGCAAGGGGTATTCCTCAAGCTTCTCCAGAAAATCCAGGTTTACGTGCAAAAACTTGGTACAAACTCATAGAATTAAAGGAGAAAGGTCTTATTAGATCCATTGGTGTTTCTAATTATACTATAAGTCATCTGAAAGAATTATTGGCTGACTGTAAAGGTGTTCCTCCAGCTGTTATTCAGGCAAGCTTTTATCATAGAGTTGTTTTCTAGATATTTGTAAATATATAATGTTAATTGTTTTTAATTTTCCAGATTGAGTGCCATCCACATTACCGCCAGGAGGAATTAAGGAAGTTTTGTAATGATAAAGACATTCATGTTCAAGCTTATTCATCTTTAGGAACTAGCAGCAAGACATCTCTTTTAAGTGATCCAACAGTATCAAAGATAGCTTCGAAACTTAAAGTTTCTCCTGCTAGAGTATTGTTGAAATGGGGGTTGCAACAAGGGATGAGTAAGTGTGGAAATACTAGGAATGAAAAAGATTTGATTATTCTAATGAAATTATTATTGCAGGTGTTATTCCTAAAGCTGCAAAGTCACAGCACATAAAAGAGAACATAAAATTGAATTTTAATATTGATAAACAAAGCATGGAAGCATTGTCTCGCTTGCCTCAGCAAAAGTATGCTTGGGATCCTTCCCGTGTTTCTTAAATATTTCACATATTATTGAGCACCCTTTTTTTTTATTAAAATTACTGCTTAATGTGTAAGTTTACATATAAGAAAAAATGCAGAAGATTGCCAATGAAATAGCCAAACTTTGCTTGAATAAATATAAGTCACTGAATAAAACTGGAAAACCAGCTTCGAACGAATGGACGATATTGTCTGGCATTGCACTACAACAGAGCAATGGAAAGTTGCATTTAGTTTCATTGGCTACTGGTACCAAGTGCCTCGGAGGATCGGAATTATCAAAGCTGAAATCGAATGAAATCGGCACTAAATTGGGTGACTCACATGCCGAGGTTTTAGCTAGACGTGCCTTTCTACGATATTTATATGAACAGCTTAATTTATTAATTGATAATTGTCAAAGTGAAATTTTCTGTATGGATGACAACAAAGCAGTCGAGCTACGTGATGGAATTTCATTTCATTTCTTCACTAGCCAAACACCTTGCGGTGATTGTTCAATATTTCCGAAAAAGGACACAGCTGAAGATTGTGAGCCTTCTGTTAAGATAAGAAAGATGAATAGCAATAATAAAACAATCGCAGAGAATAGTGATGTATTTGGTGAAAAGGAGAAAGTATTCAAAGACATTTATAGAACAGGAGCAAAATGTCTTGTGACTGAAAAGAGTCAGGATCCTCATTTACCTGGCACAGAATATCACACAGTCGGGCCTTTGCGAACGAAACCCGGCCGCGGAGATCCTACTCTTAGCTTATCTTGCTCCGATAAAATGGCAAAGTAGGTGTACATAAATAGAAAATACATGAAATATTAATTTACAAGGCTTCCAATATGAATTTCAGATGGATTGTTCTTGGACTTCAAGGTGCACTTTTATCGATATTAATACCAAATATAAAAATAGCAACAGTTACTGTCGGTGGCGGTTGCCCATTTTCATTAGAGGCAATGGAACGAGGTTTATACAAACGATTCAATCTTAATTCCTCTGAATTAACAATTATGCAGGCTGATCTCAGTTTTGAACACAAGAAGGGAAATGAACGATCGCATCCGTGTCCATCCAGTATTATATGGAGCAATGTTAAAAAAGGGTATAATTTAATGATTTCTGATGTGCATGCTTTTTTAAATTATTGTTTACATGATAGGCATTTTTTCAGAAATCCAGAAATAGCGGTAGAAGGTAGAAAGCAAGGTGCAACAAAAAAGAAAGGTGGTAGATACTTACTTGTAACTAAACGCAATCTATTTGAGACATTCTTAAAAGTTTGCGACAAGTATGGGAAGTCAGAATTCCATATCAGACATCCGAAAAAATTATTTTACACAGATTGCAAGTTGTGGGCGAAAAATTACCAAGAAACTTGGACCAGGATGAAATTAGAAGCATTCAGTGCATGGCCGAATAAGCCGCCAGACTTACAAAAATTTGTATTATGAACTCCTTTAGATTTATTGTTGTATTGTGAGGATGAAATGAACATGTTTCAAATGTATATTACAAATATATTTATATATAAATTGTTTAAAAGTTATTTTGTAATATGTATTGTACAAAATTCGAAATACTAAAGAAGTATTTTGTAAATTTACAACATCCGCCGACTGATATTTGTGTATCCTATACCTAGACAAGTTAAGTTTACTTGATCCAGAACTTCGTCTTCATCTTTCACTGATTCGATCTTAAAAACTATTCCGAAGAAGTCCCGCATATCGCGTAGAAATTGTATCCTAGATAGAAAGAAATACTTAGAAACTGATACTTCTGATTAGACTCTAATGAATTACTTACATAGCCGGTGTCAGAGGTCCTATTGTAACTTTGGAAACATCCTTCTTCCCTAACGCCATAAACATCGCCGTCATACTTTGGAAAGCGGAATCAACACAGCCGTTTCTACATAATAATACAGTTCAAATTTATATCTTTCATATTTGTCTAGTGTTTTTAACTACATATTAATCCACTCTACCTGTAAATTTCATCTATTAATTTTAATGCTGCTTCTTTGCCCAAATCTTCTGGTACACAGGGCAGAGAACCAGTGGTCATTAATGGTGAGAAAGCTTCCCCAACAAACACAACTTCTGTTGTTGTTTCTGCTGATAAACTAACACCAAATCCTAGTAAAAGTATAAGAAACAAGGTATTGTATGAAGATGATACAAATGATTACAATGCCCATTGAAATAGAAATGTTTACCAGGTGATTTTCCACTTGCTGCACCTTTACAGTGATCTGTATGAATATAAACATCTGGTAAGAACTTTAATAGAACACCTTTTGCAGATTCTACAATACGATTAGCAATAGCAGGTGAGACACGTATACTGCAAGATGTACCCCTGATACGCTTCACCATTCCACTATTCTGAAACTATAAACACAATTCTTTATCAATAACATCCTCAGTATAACTTAATGAATTACTCTCTAAAAATGTTAGTGGACTTACTTGAATAGTTTTGAGATTTCTGCTTACAGGACATTTAAAAATGATTTCTCCACCTCCTTGTGGTGCTGCTCCCCTTTTCTTAATTGTTAATTGTACATCATTATCACCTGCCAGGAACCTCTTCAGGATTGGGACACCAGCAGTCTTTATGCGATCCACGGATGGATCTTTTTATAATTGTTATATTAGATAAACACAGGTCATAGTACAATAACATAGATGACTTTATAGTGATTTACCTGTTGTGTTATTTGTGATTCCCCTAAGTCTTATTTCAGTTGCTTTTTTGCAAAAGGGAGCCAAAATCATTACACCTTCTAAATAATAACCGATTCCGCGTTGTAAACTGCAGTCATGTTCTAATTCTCCACCGGTTAATAAGCCAGGGCAATAGAATAAATTGGTGCCAGTTTCGTTGAGTTCTATTCTGGAGCCGTTTGTAAATTTATCCAACAATCTAACGAAACTGATTTCATATTCTGAAAGTGGATAAGCTGTGTTAACTAAAAGTGACGTTTTCTAAATGTCAATTAACTTGTGTTGATTGTAACCTCTGAGACCAGGATCGTCGTCCTTAATTCGGATATCCGTAATTCGTACAGGTTTTCCTGACAGCGTTGATAAAAGCAAACGATATCTCAGATAATTGCATCCCTCGTAGGTGAGAATTTTATTCTTCACTTTGCCCGGCATTATTCTATCTTGGAAAACAGTGAGGAAGATAAATTGGAGCAAGCATGGAGCACACGCACGAAACACATGGGTTGTGTTGATCGATATCAGGCAGCTGGAGAATCTAAAGATGTCGTGGTGCAAATGAAAGTGTAACAAGTGTGTGATAAGTAAGTGGTGTTTGTTATGACCAAGTGATTCTTTCTTGTTATAAAATAAATCCTTTCGGAATTGATTGTTGATCGATGAATATTGTTGCTGTATAATAATCGTTCGAGAGGTACTGTGTTTATAAAATTCAACAACACCTACCTGTTAATTGTTTGGTATATCCTTCTTTTTATTGTAATCGAAAGTTTATCGCAGAAAAATGTTAAACAAGAAAGTGTTCGTCACCGTTGGCACAACTGCATTCGATAAATTGGTCCTGACAATTTTAAGCAAAGAAGTTTTAGAGGTAAAATGATTTTACATTCATTTTCCACTCTCCTTTTTCACACTTTTTCAACATGACAATTACAGGCATTGTCTTCAAGAGGATACAATGATCTTACTTTGCAAATTGGGAAAACCTTCTTGGTCCCTGATTGTACACCCAGACATGGATTTGTTAACATAAGTTACTTTAATCTGGATGCAGCAATTGCCAAGTTTGTGCATTCTGCTGACCTTATTATTAGCCATGCTGGTGCAGGCAGTATTCTAGATGCTTTGGAAGCACGCAAGCATTTAATTGTTGTTACCAATGACAAATTAATGCATAATCATCAACTGGAACTTGCGGAACAACTGTACGAAGATCAACATTTATATCATTGTAATTGCGATACTTTATTGAACCTTATTGATACTATGGATTTAACAAAGTTGAAACCTTTTGTTAATGACAAGAGTAAGAAAATTGCGAATTACATCGACGAGATTATGGGGTTTAGTTGAAAGCTGAGAAGATCTTACAAGTAGACGGAGATAAATTATTCACAATTGTTACATATATTCTGTATAATTTTAACGTTTCTTATATTAGGAGTATACATATACAACATTTGCATTAGTTATATATAATTGATATATCCTTGATATAATTTACAATAAAAGTACGTCGTGTACTTAAATAACAGTATCTTAAAATAATTATGTAACTTGTATAGAAAAACTTGTAATTTCAAGTTAGGAAAACTGTTCTGGATCAGTGGCAGTTAACATTTTATTAAACATCTCGCAAATGACATTCGAGCATTACTGCCAGTGACAACATAAACGCTAGAGTAGTTCGAAGTGTCATACAAGCACTGTACAATGGTAAAATAAATTTAGTTCTTTAAAAAATATTCATGGTTCTTCTTATAGCGAATTCGTTCTTCCTCAGCAGCGAAATGGACATGCACAGTTGCGTGATGTTAAATAGACATTGCGTACTATATCGGTAAATCATGTTTCTATACTCTTTCCCCATAGTACATACTGTTTCGTTTTGGCCAGTTACTTTAGCAGCACTTATACTTTCAATTTATTGTATGAAGATACATGGACATGAAGGGAACTACAGAAGTTTATAGCAGCATTGCTTAATTACACACCAAACCAAGCCGTGTCATTTCTTTTAACAATTCGTTCCCCATTTGTGCAGGACTCCTTGATACGATTACGCCAGCCTGGTGGAAGAACAATTGGGTCATAGAAAAGTTAATTTCAAAAATTCATTCACGACACGAACGGTCGTCCCAACTGCCTACCTTTTCGAGTGCATTGATTTTGTCTTGTGCTCCGCCTTTTCCTCCTGAAATGATCGCGCCAGCATGACCCATTCTTCGGCCAGGAGGGGCTGTAACTCCAGCAATGAATGCTACAACAGGCTTAGCCTTGCCTCCCTAAAACATTTTATATAAAGTCAAATATTCTGCCTGGTACATTGATTACTTAATCTCACGGACAATGGAAACTCTTTGAACAGTTGGATAGAAGGATATCTGGAAAGGTAAATTAAGGAATGGGATCAGGAGCACTAGGTACCAAAAGTTTGGAACAGCAACCAACAGTATTATGTTCGATGAGAAATTCTGCTGCCATTTCTTCCGCGCTTCCACCAATCTCTCCAATCATGATGATGCCATCACAGTCTGGGTCGCAAAGGAACACTTCCAAACAGTCAATAAAATCTGTGCCATTGAATGGATCACCACCAATACCAACACAAAGAGTCTGACCAAGCCCAGTCTGGAAGTATTGTGAAGTCGAGTGAAATTCAATTTTTATTTATATTTAGATTATCATCTTTATATATAAGACAACTCCACTCACAATAGTAGTTTGGTTCACAGCCTCATAAGTCAGTGTTCCTGACCTTGACACAATGCCAATCTTTCCCTTTTGATGTATATGTCCTGGCATGATACCTATTTTACACTGTAAAAATACACAATTTGATAATTACAACGAATTCAAATAATACTAATTAAAAACTGAATTCCCCTTTCAAGTAAAATAGAATTATGATTATTTATATTAATTATTATTGTAATATGATATTAATATTTCATCATAATAGATTCTGTGCTACAGATAAGAGTATTTTAAAAGTACACCGGTCTCATTCAGAATTCTTGTAGAGTGGAGGAGAAAGCTTGTGGAAAAAATAGTCTCAAGGCCACTGTCAGAGATACTCTCAATAGCCAATCTTATTCTAACAGTGCTCTTGGATGCCTTCCATTTTCCTTGTCCAATAATTTGAGCCTTGCTTCTTACTAGTTATAAACTAACTATAGGTGCATTTAACATATATGACAACATATAAATACCTGTTCAGGTGCTATGATACCAGGACAGTTAGGCCCAATAAGACGAGATTTATTCTGCTCGAGTAATCTCCTCTTTACTTTAACCATGTCGTGTTGTGGGATACCTTCTGTTATACAAACGATTAATGGCATTTCAGCATCCATGGCCTCCATAATTGCCGCCGCAGCTGCTGGTGGAGGCACATAGATAACACTGGCTGTAGCACCAGTTGCTTCTTTTGCCTACAATGATTTCTAGCTTTATAATATGAAACTATTCAAAGAAGCTTTGCAATGAAGAAATTTTGTTCCCTGAAAAAATGCCCGATGCTTGAAAGCTCACCTCTTTTACAGTTTTAAAAACCGGTCTTCCCAGATGTTCGGTGCCTGCCTTTTTGGGACTGACACCTCCAACAATTTTAGTGCCATAATCGATAGCCTGCTGACAATGGAACGTTCCCTGCTTTCCAGTGAAGCCCTGGCATATTACTTTGGTATTCGAGTCGATTTTAAGATTTTTCCTCGTTTCGGTATAATTGAATCTGACTTGCGAACGTAGCAGATTTCCACAATTCCTAACTGCAATGTAAGTCAACTCTCAAAGTATGTGTGTTGCATTTAAACGAAGTGTACGGATGAGTGCTCGTCAAGCGGGCACTTGTGTCAAGTTCATTGATTAACAAGATCAATAAAGACTAAGCGGATAAACATCAATCAGTTTGGAAATTAAGACAATGGAAATGAACTTAAAATACATGAGCATGAACGCAACAGATAGAGAAACGCTATTTTTATCGTCAATATCGAATTTCAAGATTTCTAGGTCAAGGTTCAGTGGCTAGTATGATCCAATGAGTTCGATCATTGGTGTGACACTTGCTGTCACAATACAGAGCGCGGTTGCGAAGTAAAGCGGGTTATCGGACCGAATCGAGACTTAGGACCAGCCGAGACACCGATAATCGCTCGATTTCGCAAATCAATGCGTAGAATCGCCGAGGCGGATAAAATGCTCGGGTGCAAAGGACGTAAACAGAATTGGTAGAAAAAAAGCTGTTCGATAAGGTTTTGCATGGAGTTGCAAAGATGTATTAGAAAAATTGGACATCGGAGGCATTCGCTGTATGCGTGGCGGAGCCTCGAGGACGGCCTTCTATCAAGAAGCTTAATTAATTAAAAGCACATTTCCCTATAAAGAGGCGGCCGACTGAGTGGTTATATGCTTCCTTATATAATGGAACATTAACGCAAACCGCGGGATGTCACGAGTAGTATTTTTAGTAGTCGAGACAAAGCACGATTTCGCTACGAGAAATCATTGCGATTTGCCAATGACAATTTCGAAGATAGCTGGGATATCGAGTGGGAGATTGGCGAGATCGCAGGAAGGCTACTTTGATAATGAAGGAACTGGGCGATGGGTTGTGCCTCACCTGTGAATTTTGAAAATGCCCTGGCAGCCACAGCCATCTTTAGACTTTCACCTTCTGACAGAAAAGATTAGCGATGGAAGCTGAGTAATTGGGAGATCACCATTAAAGGGACTAACTACAGCGGGCTGGCAAGAAGTCCCAGTCCAGAAGGAAATACGGCCAGGCCACAGTTATCGCACGAAGCTGATGTCCGGCGATTCGTCATGAACTTGTCAAGTGACAGGAACGACCAGCGGCGCCGTATCTACTCCCTCGTTCCTCGCTTTCAAGGCAGCGCTACCATCGCCGTTTCTATATATAGAAGAAACTTAAAAACAATATAAACGAGAACTGGTTGCCTGCTCTTGGATTTGCATATTCATTCTTGCCCTTTAAACTCTTGCATCTAATAAAACTGCTTCTCGACAAAACTTCCAATTGCATACGCGCCAATTCCAAATTGCGTCCTACATCGAAAAGGCGCGCGACGACAAACATTCTCCACGCGCTCTTTCTTTCCTCCGTATTGATCCCGGCTATCGGACAAACTATGGAAATGAAAAAAACAACTAGATTAGATATTCAACTCTCTAATAGAATTATGAATGATGTTTTTCTCATTCTGGCGGAATGCCTCATCGCGTAATTGCACGATCGAGTTCTCGCCTGGATATTATTGCAGTGCGAATGCAGCCTTACGTTCAGGCAATAAAGGTTCGCACGTTACCCACGGAGGGCTGCCAAAAAATGCGAGTATAGTTAATGGAAGTTACGATTGATGGTATCATAGTTGCCAAATGTAGATTACCGAAGAGACGGTCTACATAAATTCCTTTTGATTTTATTGTTATTACTGACATAAGAATTCAATTGTACCTGGGGGAAAAAAACACAGAGACGCAGCTTTTTTCTCCTCTCTCTCTCTCTTCATGTGCCTGGCACAGCGGAAATTCCCAGTGATCCTCTCGCGGATCTAATACAGCTATCGCATTCGAGCGGAGCGATCAGAATGAAAGTGACGTACGGAAAATAAATATCCGAGGAAAAATGACGTGGTGAGGAGAGCGTTATCGTTTTAGAAAATCGTCGGACGGAGGTGCAAGGTACATGCATTCTCGTATACAGAGTGTGTATTGCACGTATCGCTAATTGCTTCCGCAGTGAACCTAACACACTCGAAATCGCCGTGGGCTTTGCCATCTTCTCGGGTAGTTCTATTTTACCGAAAAGCCAAGAGTAGAGATTGGAATAGGCCTCGGGAGAAAGGATGCATTGTAGAAAGGGTAGAAACGTATGGGAGAATTGATGAATTTTCGCCTGACTCTCCGAGCACACCGATTACTCATGCGTTAAATCGATTGCTGATGTCCTTCGCATTCCCCGGATAAATTTCTACGTGACAGTGAAATATGCGCCGATTTTTCTTTCACGCGAGAATCGGAGCATTTGACTCGCAATGCACGTACCGTAGTTCCTCATACTTTTTCCCTTGGAGTCGCGTTCTCCGATGGAGAACGGTGGCCACTTGTCAAGAGCAGTTGTACCCTTGATTTTTTTCCTTTAATATAATCAATATGTCAATTCACGCCTTTTATCTCTAGAGGCTTTTATATGTTGTAGTATTGTATTATATATGGCTGGGAAGAATGTTGAAGACTCTCTTTTTCTTAAGGAATATTTGTCCTCCAAAGCGGAGATGGAGAGTCTATGGCAGCTAGTTTCAGTATGCTTTCTTCTTCAGTAGAATGGAAGAGAGTACAAGTGCTGAAAATGTGTGCTGCAAAAATAAGGCGGAACCACAGACATCCCTCTATCCAGGGGAAACAACAGAATCCTCAGAGTCCGAATCAACTATCGAATCTTCTGAAGCCAACTCCACTTCTCTAGCAGAGATCTTTGATACAGCATTTACATCTACCGTCGATCCTCCACCGCAGTCGAGATATCCCTCAGGTATAAACAAGCAGGGAAGTATGAGGAATTCAAATCTATAAGATTGGAAATAAAAACTATAACTTCATCATTTTTATATTCCAGGGAATGACATGGAGTACGACCATTTATTTGCCGAGAGCGACATTGAATTTTCTGATTTTAATCCCATTGGTCCTTTTGGAAATCATCAGCCTCATCATTCAACGACACAGAATAACTTTGTTTTCGGAAGTTATCTGAGTGCACCGGAAAATTCGGGCGACGCTCATGAATACTGGCAGCCGGACTGCTTGAATTGTAACATGTGCCAAAATAGACACCATGGGAACATGAAGAAGGAGACTCACTGTAGGCAGCACAACAATGCTTGTGAAGAAAGACCTTGCGAAGAGAAAAGACTGGTACACGAGCGAGATTTATCAGTCAAGCATAAGCTAAAGAAGAGCGAGGAACAAAAGCTAATGAGTGGACAGCAGCCGGATAGTCTAAGCATAGCTGGTCCATCAAGATTGTCAGAATATACTTTGGAAAGGTAAAACCTTATTGGAATAATTGAATTTCTATTCAATTATTTATATTTCCTATTTTTTATAATTGTTCTAATATTTTAGTAACATACAGTAATACCATTTTATCTTTTATTCCAATGCGTCTCTCACTTCAATACGAATTTTCAGCATTAGTCAGGTCTGTTGAAAGAAGGTAGATTTTAATGCTAACAACATATATATTGAATCTTCATAGTGTAAACCGACCAACGGCAAATGGAAGCGTTGCTCAAAGAAGTGTGCAGAAAAGTGGAAATTATAGTGCCAATGAATCTAATGATTCATGCAGTTCGACTGTTCCAGCTGCAAATAGTTCCCAACAAATTCAATCATCACACGCCACAAGTATACAACCATATATTTAATGATACATTTGTCAAGTATAACTTCAATTCCCAAATAATATTGACATTTTTAATGAAGGGGACGATGACACACCATCAGCACCTGACTTACAATTAGATTGGTCATCGAGTAGTGATAGTGATGATGAAGATGGATCAGTGGAAGTTTTGGGAACAGTAAACCACAATAATAAAGTAAGCCTTTCTTACAAAATCAATTGTACTTATTACATCATTCTGCCCTGGCTTTTCATAATTGAAGCCCTCTCTGTTTATAGACTTCTGTACAGAATACTAATGAGAATAATCGCGCTGTGCCTGTGGTTGACTTAACTGTAGAATCAGATGAGGAACATACCCCGTCCGCCCCAGTTGACTCTACAGCAAATCATTGGGATACGCCGTATGTACATAAGTATGCTTTCAGAATCCTTTTCATATACATATCCATTCTCTTAGTGTTTAATCTTAACCATTGTTTCAAAATTCTTTTGCAGTAGGGACAACTTTGACTACATATATGGTCCGCCGGATTATAGATGGTACAATCAATACATGCTCTATCATCACAGATATCCTCCATTCGAACAAGTGCCAGGTATCGTTCAACATAAGACACAGACACGATTCGTTAAGTGCGCGATATTTTATTCATACTTTTGCAGAAGGTGGTAGTGGAATGTCAAGAGCTCGTATGCATCCAGTTCAAGTGAGATTGTGGAGAATGCAACAGCGTGCTCAAGAAATACAGCGAAGGCGATTGTACACGAGGTGTCTTCGCCGTTATACGTAAGAATCTTTTTAATCATTCTTGTTATAAACTATTCCCTTGCGTAGTGATATTAATTAAAATTTATTCCTGCTACAATTACTATATACAGATTACAAAGATATCAGCAAAATACAGCGAATAACGCAAATACCACAACTTCGAATACTCGGTGCAATGGGACGGAAAATCCACCGTACAATGAAAATTATACCTCACCGCTTGTATTACCACCACCACAACAGCCGACAGTTTACAGTCATCCAGAAGCTAGAGGACCACCGAGTTTTGCTCCACCATGTCCTGTTCAGCCAGTGATGGTACTTTCTAACGCCTCAGTTTTAATGAATTAATATTACCATCTACATAATCATTTACAATTTGTAGGTAAATTCAATGAATACCGTACCAGAAGTGGTACCAAGTCCACCTGTAATGTTGCCTTCAATGCCAGTGCATCAACATGTACATTATCATATGTATCATTATCCGCATCAGCGACCACCATTGCCGCAACGAATGCATCACGTTGAAATTAGTTTCCACCCAGCAATTGTGAGTATATAGAAGAATGAAAATATTACTATTTCATGGAACACTGTTTTCTTTATCTACAAGATGAAAATGTTCTTTATAACAGCAGCCATCTGGTTCCCATGAAATGATGCCACCTTCGCCTTTGGATATGTCGGCTCTTGTCTTGGATCAAGTACGTTACTTTGAGAACTACGTACGCGCCGCTACTTTCCGGCGCACGGCACACATCAATCGCGGTGCAACACAAGAGTCAATCGAAAATCATACATTCCCACACAAGTACAAACGGGTATGTTTACCTTGCTATAATTATTACGTTGTCGTTTGGACGAATTTAATTATGCATTAAATTAACATGTATGAGTTTAATCAATGTTTCAGGTGAAGAAGGTTGAGAACGGTGAAGACGCGATTGAAAAGTGTACCATATGCTTGTCAGAGTTTGAAGACTGCGAGAGTGTGAGGTAAGCTTTTACTTTTTTACAGTGATACCATAGTCGAATATAATGTGTATTAAATTTCGGCTTTTTTACTTCTTGCAGGAGGCTTCCATGTATGCATTTATTTCACATTGACTGTGTGGATCAATGGTTGTGCACCAACAAACGTTGTCCCATATGTCGAGTAGATATTGAAACATTTTTACATAAGGAGCTTGCCACTACTGCATAGTTTAAGGTTTACGTTACTTGCCTGTTTTCCCTTTCGAACAAGATCGAAGTAAAATCGACGTGCTATAAAGATATTTTCCAATATTCACCTGCGAGAGAGAGAGAGCGAGAGAGAGCGAGAGAGAGAGCATATTCTACCGATGCCACCATGAATGTTAATGTAAAAATTTTGCTATCAACAACGCTACCAATAATCAAAATGTCAATAAGAAAGGAGATACCAAGTTCCTGAAGTCAAGGGGAAACGGTTCGTATTATTTGGATTTAATCGTTGTTGTATTTGTCCTGCGTTTTTTTTTAATACGGCTGTAAATAATGGTGACAATGTTTCGTTTAACATGCGTGCGCCGTGTAGAGGCATTTTATACAGTGGCATTAAGTATTGACAGAAATACTGAAAAATCAGGGGCCGGACTATTATTTGAATAGACAAGATGGCAAGTATTCTTTTTTTTTTATAGTTTTCTTTCTATTGTCTTGTTTTTATATCTCGGTAAATACAAAGTCGTGACAAAGATCTTAGAGCATTTCATTGTGCCGCTGGTTCCTTGACTTCGATTTTAAGAAAACTGGATTAGCTTACAAAGTATAGGTATTATTGCTGATCGCAATAACCGCAACTAGGGTGCTACATCGACATAAAATTTATGTATTAAATGTATTTTAATAATTTGTAAAAAGATTAAAATATTGCGTGATTTATGTATGATAAAGGTTTTTAGAGGCTATGTAAATCATGAAGTTTTATATTAAATTTGTGGACTCATCGAGAATACGCTGGTATCATATACCACATGTACAAAATGTTTTATCATAACATTGAATGTAGGATGATTGTCCGATTGAACTGTAACTTCAACATCACCTGTATTTCACTTCGTGCGTGGTACTGGAAATTTCAAGTATCGGATGAATCAACAATGCGATATACTGGCATGGGATTTGTATAATGGAAACATTTTCAAGACTACCAGAAATGTTGTTTTTGAGAATGAGGGATCATAAAGGAATGTGGTGGTTTATGTCAGTGCTGTACAGATACTTCGATAGTAAAGTATAATATTATAAAACGCTCAGACTCAGAAGAGAGATACCCGAACACCGATTACTCAGTAAAACACTAAATACTTTTCTTTCGCTGATTTCGTTTTGGCAAACCAAAAAAAAACAACAAACAAATCACGAGTATTATAGGGAAACACCATTCTTCAATTAGTTTGTATTGCACTTACGCGAGCCTTATATAGGAATAGTTTTGTAAATAAGTGCAACAAGGAAACGGAATCAAAAGAATATTATTCTAGACTATGCGATCTTAGTCTATGCGTGACAAACCACACCAAGAAGGCCAAGGCGTCGATATTCTCATGTAACGTTAACTAGAGGGAGTTTGCATCCCCTTACCATATATGTAACTTATTATAATCAAGTTTTCGCAAGGCATAACACGAAGGGAAAATTCGTGGTCCCGCCAAGAGGATTACTGGGAAGAGAAGATTAATATAAAAAATTGTAAAAGCGTAGACCATTAAACTAAATCGAATCTATAACAATCAGTACTAAAGTTGACTTAGTGCCAGTTTCGAAGGTTCCCGCGAAAGTGCGCAAGTTAGCGCGCAACATACAACTCGTGTTAATGGTGAGATCGAATTTATACAAATCTCACAGCGCTTTTGCCTTCTACATCCTTTGACAGAGACGACTTACAAGAGATCGAAGACTACTTTTGCGGATGTAATACAGTGCGGGCAATATTATTATTCCCCGCATGAATCTACTGGGTTCATGCTCGCAATTTGTGAACGAATATATAATTGTCTCTCGTTGACAGAAAGCTGTACATTAGGAAAACAATAATTTTGTATACTTTCGTAAAAGCGACATGACTTCACATTGTAAATATTATACATACACACACCCACTGCCCGTGAGTTAGATATATCGTATAACATAACTAAAAAAAAAACACGTGTATTGATGTACTGTTAAAATACCAGAGTAAGGATTTATTCAGAAAACGCACTCGTGTCCGTGAACGTGAACTCCGCCGCCGCCGCGCTTTTTGCTGCGCATACATATTAATGTTAATATGTATAACTTTAGACCACACAGACGCTACGCGAAATTGTCGACCATTGCCGGCCTCCCTGCGAAGTTCACTTGGCGTCTACGCTCTATATCCTGACCTTCTGGATTCTCGAAAATCTCGGATTGCATATTGTTAGGGCTATTGTATGTTCCTACTACTGTTATTAGAATAATAAAGTCGATAAATTATCTAATAAATGTCTTCACGCGGACATTTCTTCACCCAGAATCAAATTTCATTATTGTACATCCATATATACGCGTGCGATGATTTCCTTTGAAAGGATTACTCAAGTTACTCTTACTCACTCGTTAGGGGGGCAAGGAGAATGACACGTTTGAAATGCTTTGAACATTTTCGCTGGCGCATAAATGAAAGAATTACCATCTCGTTGAAAAGGGGACGTACGGTGACTGATGAAGTGATTAGCAACTTTTCCCGGAACTGGTGCGTTCCCACGAATTTCTCGAGCGTAAGAAATAATTAGTATTAGAAGATAACATGTACCGAATATTCAAAACTTGGTTTACACTCTCGATTCCAAGATTTCCATCAAAATCATTCTAAAGTAGACCACCAAAAGATTTGAACAATAAATATCTCGCGCAATTCGAGCACTCGATCATTCTCTTATCTCGATGAGCGTGATCCTTTAAGAAAAGAGGGGAGGAATGCGATTTCAAAAGAAATATTTTAAATACATCTCTAATTGAGAAGTTCCTCCTGTGTCGAGCTCGACTGAAAAAGGGTCTCGTGCGTCAAAGCTAGAGCGGCTCGCGGTGAATTATTGCCTCTTTGTCACGCTTAGACATACTCCAGACGTGTCATTATTACGTGACATCTGTGTGTCTCCGGAATTGTGGACAAGTGTCATTGTCAATTTGAAAGGAGGCACGATGATCGCTCGGATAACAGCTCCAATTACTAGAATATTAGCGCGAGTGGGGAGGTTCGAAGGGCTGTTGCCTGCTCCCAAGGAGAACCGCTATTGATAATCGCTTGATTTCCCCTGGATGACTCACTATGGGAAATTACAGTCCTGCGACGAAAGTAATTAATGGTAGCACCAACTTTCAGCGAAGCCGCCTTTCTTTCGCAATCTTAAAATATAATTTTACGCGTGTAAGAATACAAATTCCTATTACTATTAACTATTATTATCTTATTGGAATCACTCAATATTACAATAATTAAATAACTATTTCCAAGAACGATTACAAATTTAAATTCTGTTGAATAAAAATAAGAGGGGACGCGTTAATTGACTTGGGAAGCGACGGGTCAACAAGGTGTTAATGTTCCTGATTGGTTGCTAGACTAAAAGATTCCTGTTCTGGCCTAGGAAAGGAATGACCGTGCGAGGATTCGAATTAATTAGGGGGCCATCCACCTCGTATATGTCAAAGACGTATGAGCGACGAGGAGCGCTCGCGCTCAGCCGATGTTGCGGTCCAGCTGTATCGTCGGCTCCGCAGCCGATGTTTGCCCGATGTATAAAGAGAATGGTCTGCGAGAAATCGTGCAGTTCTCAAAGAGCTCTCATCACCGCGCACTTCTCACCAAGCTGTGTGATCGCTCGCCACTTGTTATTCTCAACTACCATTCCAGAAGAAGAAGAAGAACTGCCAGTGTATCGTTCCTCATTTTGCACAAAGTGATCTTTGGACTTGCTCGAAGAATATCTGCCAAAGAAAGCCACGATTTCAAGGTAGGCACATAGTCTTACTCTCCGTTTCGTCGACTTCCGAGTGACCGGTTTTTTGTCCGCCTTTGTATAATTATGTAAGATTCGAAGTATTATTCTGCTGATATTTGTTCGGTAATACTCGTCGAGTTTACGTTGCCAGAAATCGCTTTTGTAAAAGATCGTCTACGATTGCATTCAGCAAATACAATTCTTCAGGTGGGAGAATTATTAACATTATAAACCACTGTTGATTCTTTGAAACGCACTTAATGTTGAATTGTTTTTAAACACTCATCATTCCTTCGTCGATAATTATCAAGATACAAGGAACTCGTAGGGAATATGTTAAGATTCGAAGTTTCTTGAATTCGACGTCATTCTAAAATCAATCATTGATTGCTAACATCCCACATTATTTTCAAGTCTTCGCTTTACAATCGGTAGAAGAGAATGATTTAGAAACAAAAGCTCTCATTACGATCGGTGGCTATGAAAGGGTTAATCAAGTGGGATCGCGTGTACGCTCCGAGTTGCTCATTAACCGGGAGAGTCTATAGCTCATTAGGGATTTTCATTCTCAAGCATTGAAATCACCGGCGAAGCGGAGCACGCGATTGGAAAATTCGTCTCTAATTCCATACGATATCGTCACGCTTGTTCGAAATCATGAAGGCATCAACGAAGGCCACACACGCCCGCGATAATACAATGGAGAATGATTGTAACTATAATTTACAAGTGGTATTGTTATCGTCCGAGGACATTTAGCCAGCCGTGTCATCTGTTTGTCAGGTTCTCTCTGTGCTTCTGGCGAGCCAATTTACAGATTTCTTAAAGGCAACACACAATAAATATAAATAAACTCGAAGGAAGTAAATAATGCTTGAGAAACAAACAGCTTAGTCCGAGCAGGATCCTTCTCTTTCTTATTCTCAGATGCTGGGAATTATTATCGAATTAAGATCGAGCCGAAGCAATGACGCATTAATGATCGATCCTCCGGAATTCCGGGATTGCGTTGCACGCGTGTTGATGCAAGGCTGCGAACAGATTGAAAACTAATAAATAGCCACGCGAGCCGCTGCCGCCGCCTTCCTATTCGATGCTCCAATAAACAAAATATTTATTCACGCACCCCCTCACCAATTGCATAAACATTTTATTTGTTGACTAATTCCAAGCCGTGTCGAATTTTCTCACCGCCGAAAACAGATTACATCTCGAGAAATACCAACTGTAATATCTTAGATGTAAATATGTCAATCAAATCTTTAACAGATTTGGAATAAAAAAGAAAGGAATTTAGCAGGTTAATCGAGTATCTCCTTTTAAGGCCAGCAAAAAATACGATACATTCCTGTAATGTTTTCATATCGCTTCGACGTAATAGTCGATGAGAATTATTGGAAGGCAAACTCCTCATTTACTGGAAGCGCGCATTAATAACCGTCGTCCATGACCATGAATCAAATTAATCGAATGTTGTAAAGGGGGAAAAAAAAGGCGCCGCGACGAGACTAAATTATAGCCGAATGCATAATAGCATAAATATAGCAATGGCTTTTATTTGCATCGAACGGATATACTGCGTTCATCCGAGTAGAACTGGTCTTCGCATCCGTCATTAACAGTACTAATAGCAGAGCCAATGTCAGCCCAGATTATTCGAGCTTTCCGTATTCCATTGTATCGCGGTGTGATTGATGCGATTCTACCGAGTGATATTCGTCAAATAGACATGGTGTCTCTGTGTTCTATCTGGTGTTACATTGTGCTCCTGATGGCTGGGACAAAATTACGATTTGCCAATCAGTTCATCAGCAATTTATCCCTCCGACACAATGTCGTTGTTGTTATCGTTTATTATTACTTTCATACACTTCCCTCCAATTTTCGAGAGCCTTTCATTTTCTTGTGTCATTTATTTCTATTTGATTTATATTTCTGGTTCAATTTGCATTTGATCATTACGCCGCTCGCTCGCTCGCTCGCTCGCCGATAACGATGACGTATGACGAGAATTACGAAGTCGGGAAATGTCGAGCTAATGTGTGTCCTCTCGCAGGAACGTATCAATCTTTAGCGGGATTCGCCGTCGATTGCACCGACGTATGCTAATCAGCTCGTTCGAGCTGTCGGAATTTTTGACGATCCTAGCGGGCTCACCAGCCCGAAACCTATCAGTCGAACGGTGAACGTGTTGGCAATCGCATCTCCATCAACAACCGGTCAACTTTCAGGATCGAAGCTTTATTACTTTCAAGGAATTTAGACAAATCTGGCTGTTCTAGTCTTAATTTAAAAAAGTAACAGAATCTTGTATTGTTTTTGAGTAGTTGTGACGAAATATTTATGTTTTCATTATTTATGAAATCTTTGGTTGTTGCAGGATGGGATTCTCCACAAAAACGTCGCTCGCTATTTTAGCGTTGGTGAATCTGCTGCATCTTCAAGTGGCAAAGGTCGCCGCTCAAGGTTTGTATTTTTCATTAACATTTCGCGCACTTGCTCTATGAATTCCATCGCGATCTCGTCACGCAACCTTCCCGCGTTCGTTTCTCGCCAAACTCGGAAGAATTCCTGTTTCCTTCGTGCAGCGACGAGCGCCGATTAGAAGATACACGCGAAGGAACCTTCGCGTTATATCAAACACAGCTTTCCAAGTGGGAATTAAAAGTTTTTCACTCGTCAAGGGCGTTGGATTTACTCCAGTTCTTAATGGAGGATTGAAAGATGAAAAGGACGGCGACTTGAATTGGGAGCGACTGGTTTCTGACGGCGGGGAAATTTGAGCAACCTCTGACGCAGCGGCGTCCGAACACGGTCAAGGTTTGGACCTTCGATTACGGTCTTCCAGTCGAAGGAAGGAACGTGAATCGCTTAGAGTGACCGGCGATGGAGGTCGTTTCGAGACTCAATAGCAAATCCCAATAGAAAGATAACTGTCGGGAATTCAAGGGAATTCACTAGAAGTTCTCCATTCAGAGAATTCGATCTTAGCGTCTTCCGTTTTCGATCTCTCTTTCGCATCGACTGATTCCGAGGAATCCTTAAAGGTCGATTAAAATGACCATCGTCACACATGACATTTACCAAAGATTGTGTTCTAAAAATTGTCACTTGAGTTTAGCACGCCACCACTGCCAATTACGTCTTTAAGAAAGGACGACCTGCAGTTGGAAGGTTGCACGGTCTACTATTATTTCAGTACACTTCAATTGCATAAGAATCATCCAATTCATTCATGACGTTCGCATTACTTAATGTCATACTGTTTTCCACGAAGATGATACCGTCTTTCCAATGATGAATCAATTAGCAGTCGCATCAGCTTTCCACCTGTCAGTAACAATTTTACTACACTATTACCGAATGATTCGATTATCAACTCGATCTGCGTGGAAGATATGTTAATCGCGTACTCATTTGTCATTTTAAAATGCAGGCGACAATAAAACCACTCACTCTTCAGACAGTAAATACACGTCACTGATCCCTCCTCTTACGATTCATTGAAAAATCATTGTTCGGTCACTAACGTCACTGATGCACCGCAGTTTATCTCCGACGTAAAAGAATCGACCGGTGGTTGGTCACTAACGTCATAGATGCACCGCAGTTTATCTCCGACGTAAAAGGATCAACCGATGGTTGGTCACTAATTAGTATTTCAAACGTCAATAACCAGCTGCTAATGGCCGAGAGGTTTGCTCGTACAACAAATGGCGCAATGCAGAATTATGCAATTGGTCATCGTCGAAAAGAGTTCGATACAAGGAAGTCTACCTTCAACGACAATTATCACTATAAATATTATTACTCATGATGGAACGTGCTTTGCACCTGCTGATATGTTGACTAATCAATGGCGTGTGATAAATTATATTGACGTTTTGATTATTCCTTCATCAGTGACATAATTATCAACATATAGAGAAAGGTTGATTGTTGCCTAATTGCAGATAGCGGCTGCTTTACACCGGAGAACGAGAATGGCGTGTGCATTAGCATTTACGATTGCCAGCCACTGCTGCAGATGTTGCAGACGCAGCGGGAAGGTGCAGCGAGTTACTTGAGAAACTCCCAATGCGGTTACATAGATGCTATACCGAAGGTTTGCTGCCCTTCCCAGAATCCCAACCAACCTACCATAAATCCGAACAACAACAACAACAATAACAACAACAGACCGCAAGGCGTGCGTTATGAACCTTTGCTGCCACCGGATTGCGGTTTCAGTAATGCTTCGCATACCAGAGTCGTCGGTGGAATACCAGCCAAACTTGGTACGTACAGAGATATCCTGTATAAGATCGTCTTAAATTAGAATCATATTCATTAAAGGCTGCCAGCACTCCGCTGGTAAATACAGCGAAACATGCTCCTGAAGATGATCGCCTGATGCAATCTCTGACTGGCGGCAATTATTTTGTAACGTTAATAATGTGCTATTTGCGATTCGCACGTAGCCAGGCAAACAGGGGACTAGTCACGCTTGCCTAAGTCGAATCCATTGCCGGGATACACGCGATATGAGTCAGAGGATGAGAGGGAATTCTTACTTTCCCATTGTAATTTTCGGCAATTGTCTTTTATACGCGGAACAATCCTCTTTCAGGTGCGTGGCCGTGGATCGCTGCTCTTGGTTACAGGAGCATGAAGAATCCCTCGCAAACGAGATGGTTGTGCGGTGGTACTTTGGTATCTCGCAGGCATGTTATAACCGCTGGACACTGCGTCTTCGGCAGGGATGACTTGTTCAAGGTTCGATTGGGTGATTTGGATCTCAACAGTGATTTCGATGGAGCCGATCCGATCGAGGTGATCATCACAAAGAAAACCATTCATCCTAAATACAGTTCCGTCAACTACGTTAATGACATTGCTATTTTAACGCTGGAATACGACGTGTCTTTCACAGGTGAGATAACTTTGTATCCTTCAACTTTAAAAAATGAGAATTTTGTAATCGAAATTCATAAAAAAAATCTTTTTGTTCTAGATCTGATCAGACCCATTTGTCTGCCGGTGGAAGAACCTTTGAAAAGCAAGAATTTAGATCGCACATTCCCCTTCATTGCTGGTTGGGGTTCCGTTCAATACAGTAAGTAATAATTATTCAAAATACTCAACTATTTGTAGTCGAAAATATACTGAAAGTTCGTTTGAGCATTGTCTACACCGCGCAATATGATAATGAACTTGTTACAGAGGGACCAAGTAGCAGTCTGCTCATGGAACTTCAAGTTCCTGTTGTCCAGACATCCACTTGCCAAAATGCTTTCGCTAGATTCACCAATGCGATCATTGATGATCGAATAATCTGCGCTGGTTACGCGAAGGGTGGGAAAGATGCTTGCCAGGTAAGATTTCTTAATTCTAATTTCTTCTTTTAAGGTTATTATCATTTCTCTAATTGTCGCTGTATTTGTTTTAGGGTGACAGTGGCGGTCCACTAATGATGCCGCAGAGAAAGACCTATTATCTCGTAGGTGTAGTGTCTTATGGGTATTTGTGTGCCGAACCAGGTTATCCTGGTATCTACACAAGGGTTACCGCCTTCCTCGACTTCATTCTAAACAACATGGTCGCATAGTGAAGTGCGACGATGGAAAGAACGATCTTTACCTCGAGTGAGAAACAATGTGTCTGGATCACTTAAGTCTGTCAACTTCATCGCCAGCGTAAATCATTATCGAGCTTGTTCAACTCAATGACCGCATCGTAACGGCGACGATAAAGTTGGTGCGCAGTTCGTAACCAATTCAGGAAATCCAAGAATATAATTTAAGCCGATCGACTTAATGTGATTCATAGCTTAAGTTTGCCTTGCGTACAAGAAAATACACGACGAAAGAGAAATCTCTTGTTCTTTCATTCATACAAATTAAATTATCCTTTGTCTTATTATTTAGTGCTCGCAAGGTGATCGATTGTTGCCGATCGCCTTTGTTATGCACTCGCATTTCTTTAGGTGCTAATAGAATCGTTGGAATGGGGCATTGTGTGAAAACAGTTGAGCACATCTATTTTCGCTCGCAACTTGTGCAAATATTGTTCGAGCTCTAAGAGCTTCGAAGAGAAAAGAATAATGTTTCAAGGCACTTACCTTGTAGAAGAAACTGGTACAATCGGCGTCCTCCCAGCATCCCTCCAGGAACTATGGCTTCCTCCATCCGTACCGATCGAGTGGCACTCACAGACTGAGTGTAGAGGCGCTCGCTGCCACTTCTTATACTGTCGCCCCACCCCGGCTAAGCCAATCGGGTAAGGTCGCAGCAGCCGCTGGTACCGCTGCTATCAACATCCAACACTCGGTCACTCGTCCCTGGTGTTTCGTGCCAATGAACCTAAACAATAATATCGTTCGGAGGCTACACAAACATATCTACCTTTACTACTTCGTTCCTAATTTCGCTCTCTGTTCCTGATCAGGTACGAATTGATTGTATTATAAGTCATTGTTTTTTTGTACTGCTAATTCAAGGCCGGTGTTTTTCGCAGTGTGTAATCTGGGAACTTGATGGCTGGGAGCAAAACATCGGGGTTATTTCTGTTATCGTGATTATTCGCTATCGGTGCTGTACGCGCGGCAGAGAATCACGGCGAGCAAGGTTCATTCGGTGGCCGTCAGATGCCAGAATGTCTCTGATAGCGCAGCACGTGTTACGTTGCCACGGTTTGAACAAGTTTGCGAATCCGCTTAGACTAGCAGTGACCAGCAGCCTGGTTGGATCGTGGCAGAGTAGACCGGTGTCAGAGAGATTCCTTCGAAAAATGTCGTACACGGCGATTGAGCGCGGTGCGGCCAACAGCACGGATTTCCGGATATACTTCAGTGAGTACTCGTTCCAATAACCTTTCTTTCTGCGCATTGCTCTCCTTTCCTCTCCTCTCCACGGCAGAGCCGAGATATTTCCCCTCGACTTCCAAAGGTCGCCGAACACGGCGGTGCCGCATGTCCGCCGCAATTTTGCATTTCTGCATAATATTCTGACGCGGCGATTATTTTCCTACAAAGCGAGCGATTAGGTTTCCAGCGAACAGAAGGCGCATACCACGCCGCATTCCTTCGATACGCCGGTCGCAAAAAGTCCATTGGAATCGTCGTGTTTCTTTTGCACATTGTTCGTGTGCCGCTTTCTAAGCGCGCACATGTCTTCTTATTGCTATCGACGTGATCGATCGCTCTTCTTTCGGCCTTTGTTACTCCCTGCTCTGCATTCGCTGTTATTTTCTAGTTTGCATTTGCCCACCGAGAAATATGTAATGTCACCGGGTGACATTTGATTTCAGTGAAAGTACACGGCTGCTCTCCTGCTGCCCCGGCATACTGAGAAACCGGGCTCTCGCGCGAACACCAGCACATATGTTTCTGCATATCTTTCACTTTCTTCGCCGACCTTTTTCTAGCCGAACGCTCACGCACGAATTTCTCCTCGCGCACTTTTGTAATCCCATGAGATCGATATCAATTATTCGCCTGTTAATAATGCCGGTGTTAGGAAACATGATTCTTTAAATAAACTTTCATATAATTGTACATTTCGATGTATTTATTCACTTTTGCATGTTTTAAGTCTTGAAATTCAAATACACGTTTAACATATGTTATGATACTGTTTCTATAGCAATGAAATCCTTATGCAAACTTTCTGATAAAATACAACCCTCGAACACTGTATTTTATATTCACTTTTGTATAAAATCTTGCAAGATTGTTAATCTTTTTTTTAATAGGAAATGAAAGTGGCCCAGTTTCACCTATGCATGACATTCCCCTTTTTGCTGATGAAGCAAATAAGACCTTGAATATGATTGTTGAAATTCCGAGATGGACCAACGCCAAAATGGAGATTAATCTTAAGGAGACTCTCAATCCAATTAAACAAGATGTGAAGAAGGGCAAGCTAAGATTCGTAGCTAATTGTTTCCCTCATCATGGCTACATATGGAATTATGGTGCTTTGCCACAGGTATAAGTCTATGTCACAGTATTAATCGGCGTCAGTAGAGTTGTATGTTTAAGACAAACAGTGTGAATTGGCCTTAAGCTTTTATGAATTACTGTGCGAATGACGTCATCAATTTTATTATTGAGTAATCTATGGTGAGAGGGAAATTAGATATCCGGAATACGTAGTACAATGGGTTGTATGTGTGCTCCTCTTATCTTATGTACATATGCGTTCGTAGTTCAAGGATCATATCTATCATAGACTGTCATACAAGTTATCATTTATCTTTCGTCTTCATTCAATTGACCTCTAGAAGTATGAAAAACTTCTATTCTCTGTCTTATTACTTCCAAGTATCTATTAGATATTGAACGTAGGAATTCTATTGTTCCCCTCAACAGGTAATTCCCAGGGAGATAAGTTGTCATTTTTAATACTATAATTCTTTAAACAGACCTGGGAGAATCCGGAAGTTTTGGATGAGGCAACTGGCTGCAAAGGAGACAATGATCCCATTGATGTTCTTGAAATTGGATACAGGGTATGTTCTCCTTTTTATAAAGTACTTAAAATATTTTTTCCGGACAGTTATTTATTTTATCATTCCTTTTTCAAGGTAGCAAAACGTGGAGAAGTACTGAAGGTCAAGGTTCTAGGTGCAGTTGCACTTCTTGATGAAGGTGTGTGCATTAAATTGAACTTGTTTTCACAATTAGCTTTACTCGGGACAAGGATTTTTTCTATAGACATTATTCTCTGATTTTAGGTGAAACTGATTGGAAGATCATTGCCATTGATGTGAATGACCCACTGGCAGAACAGATGAATGGTTAGTATTGGCATATTTGTAGACTGAGTTCTTGCACAGTGATTCTATGTACTCTATCTATCATGCAAATTGCTCTTACGTAATACGTTATATAAAGCAATGGCTGAAACTACGATTTTATTAAGCACGCAATTGGAATAGGCAAACATCCTATTTAATTTCGAGCGTGTACACGACAATTATATAACAGAGTTCTATCTTTCTGTATAATGTAGATGTAAATGACATCGAAAAGCATTTCCCTGGTCTGATGAAGGCAACTATCGAATGGTTCAAAATTTACAAAATTCCCGATGGTAAGCCGGAGAATCAATTCGCTTTTAACGGAGAGGCGAAGACAAAGGACTTTGCTCTGCATGTGGTTGATGAAGTACATCAACATTGGCAGAATCTGATTAAACGTGAGGCGCCGGCGGGAGGTATTGCATGGTTCGTATATCTTTTCTAATCTATGCTGACTAGACTAGTGGCGACACTATCACAGAATGGCTCTTTTTACAGCACTAACGTGAGTGTGGCGGGTAGTCCGTTCAAGATTACCGCGGAAGCGGCTCAAGAAATCGTAGACAATGCGCCAGAACCAGCAGAACCACTCCCAGTAGAACCAATTGGTAAGTTATTTGTATTAAAAGCTATTTCTTAAATTATGATTGTCCTATTTCTTGCAGAACCTTTTCTTTAGATTTATATTATTATATTCACCTTTGATTCTATCGCTTAATTTCAGTTAATAAAGTTTCGTACATTCCTCGTAGCAGATTGAAACAGAAATTATAATTTATCGTGAGAGTTTCCCTACGAATTTATCTAATTTATTTCTATCAACGTTGTCGTTAAATCTTGTTAATCGTTATATATTTTATGAAATTAAGCGATATAAATATAATTTATGATTGCAGTCGATAAATGGCATTACCTTCATCTTAAGTGAGAGTAAAGGAATGACGACATATCTACGACAGTTACTGCGGGCTCGTAGATGCCCGCTTCTTTCGCTGGCACCCCCATGATGCTCTTTCTCCATGTACCAGTTTCGCACGTTGCTTCTTCATATGTATTACCGCATTCGGATATTTGTAGATAGTATTTAATGATCTTCACACGATCCTCACAAGAGAAGAGATATATGCTCGTTACACGGCAATATCTTCGGTTGGGTGTATTCCTTATTATTTATTACCATTACCGTGACCTTTTTGGAGAGGATACTGCGTGAAATATACATGCAATGCATCCGAGAGTCATTTCTCGTTGCGCTGTATCTACATGCCAACTGCTGTTACTATGAAAGTATGATATTAAAGGTTGTGATACAGCATTTATGAGATAAATAAAGAGTTTCTTTAGCCTAACGCAATGATCTTGGTTTCCTCTCCGGAATTTGTTACACTTCAAAGAGATTCTTGTAATAAATAAATCAATTCTTGAAATACTGTTTACACTATCCACCTTCGCCCTTTCCCCCCCTGAGACATCAAATCGTTCGAGCTATAAATTCTTGCACTATCTAGACAATCCTTTATCGAGAAGACTAAGCATCAGAGGAATCTTGATTAAACAAGTGTTAAGTAGATTGTAGCCTAACTCTTGGCTCGCAACTGATTCCTAACAGTGACATTACCCGTTGGGATCATAAATCGAGCGGAGAAAAGGATCGAGCACGGTTACGAGCGATCTCGTGGATACCGCTCGGAGATGTCCTCCGGCGGCGCATTCCGTGAGAAGTACTCTCCGAGGAGACATTCGCGACTGCCTTCTAACATGCTTAAGCATAGGATCCAGACAGTACATACATCGTACTACAGGACACGTGCACACGTATTTAAGAGGACGGTTCCCCAGTGCAATAAATCTTGGCGATCCGACAGACAGACCCCGCAATGAATTTCCCGCTGTGCTTAAAGAAGGCGTAAAGTTTTATCGCCTTCGGTAAGAACCGTGCAACTTTGGGAACTGGTCTTTTAAATATAATAATGTGATATTCTTCTAAATAAATGATTCAATTGATGGAAGTGGATGCGTTTACTTTTCTCGCACGTATCCTTTTGCTCTGGGTCCTGGGTGCCTCAATGAAAACATCAATTGGAAATAAGGGCCATCACTGGCTCGTTTATGTGACGCTGCAATCAGGCTCCCGTTTCACCGGGAGGAAATTCTATAGGGGCGTCTCGTAACGTTATTACCCGTGGACGGTTTGAACTAATTAGCGAGACTTCACTCCAGCTGGAGGGTGCATAAAGGCAGCAAAAGCTGAGATCACGAGAGTGCCTGCACATGCCTCTATCTTAACGACCTACTTTATTAGTTCGTGGTTAACCGATAATGTGCGAGGGTTGGTCGCGGACAAAGCGGCACCAGCAATATTTAACAAATACGACGAGCAGCTAGCGCGTCGGGTCGGGTCGCGTCGCTGCCGTTCGCCCGAGTAACTGCTCCCCTTTGTCTTGCCTGTGACGCGATCTATTTTGCAGGAGAAATGTATGCTTACCCCTCGCTTTCCTGGCTCGCGCTTCCTCTCTCCCACGGGAGGAACTCTCTCCGTAGCGAGTACTCCCGAGGAAAATATGTATCTGCAGGGTAGGATAGGACGCTCGAGCCTCGCAAGAAAGCACCAAAGACGAATAGGGAAGGCGATGCAGAAATATGGAGTAATCATACCATCGCGGGGCCTTGTCGAACAAATTGCCGTACGGCAAAATGTCAACGGTAGCGGCGAAAGAGAGAGAGAGAGGGAGAGGAGTTCTTGCTGGCTGGCTCGGAATGAAATGTACCGTTACAACGGGCGCAGTATTCCTATAAGAAAATTGTGCTGCGAAGTAGCGATAGAAACGTCCACATCCGACAACCCCTACCAATTTAATTCCTACTTGTATAACAGAATATACACATCCATATATATTTCACGGTAAGTTTGAAAGAAACATCGCAATGAACACTCTAATTCGTTGTTAATAAGATATTCCAGGAAGATCCTTAAGTTACCGCAGAGAAAACGTGATGGCATTAAAGCTCCAAGAAATGAAAGAGCTTCGTGACTTCCACTCCCGCGGGAAGTATCCGTGTCGAGCTCTCTCTCTCTCTCTCTCTCTGTCCTTCTATTCCCCTCCGCCCACACTCTCTTCTTCCCTTTCCCGTAGAAAATACCTCCCGACGGAGATGCGACATAGTCGCGTAGCAAGAAAATAGTAAGACAAATTACCACGGCAACTTTCCACTCGAAATACAAGGGAGCGTCTTTATGTCCCTAAGTACCGTCAAAAGAACGGGCGAAACTTGGAATGGTATAAAGCACGACAATAGTCTCCCCTCCTTCTCCCGAGGCCGCCACAGTCCCATCCGCCCCTGTGCACGACTGTTTACGAAGAAATCCGGCGCACTCCTTTTGCCAGCCCCTAATGCAATGTATACAACAGTCCCGGATTCTTTGACAACTTCCTCGAGAGCCGGTCATATCCTCCTCATTGTGTCGGGAAATAACAGGATCGTACCTCGTTATTGTACCTTCGTAATTAAGCCTTTGAATTCGAGCCTACCTACACTTGGGTGGAGGGACGTGGCTGATTAAGTCCACCTCTTATTCCATCGCAAATAACAGATGATTTCTTGGGCTGACCCTCTTTCCCGAGGCTTTCCCTACTCCGTCGACCAGTCGGCTTTGTGAAACACGCTCTAATTCTGATCCTTTTAAATGGCCCATTGTCTCCGCTATTGTTTGCTCCGTCGCGCTCCCTGGAATACCAGCGATCTCGATTTGACTTCGCCCCGTGGTCCACTTTCTATTTGAATAGTGATTAATATTTCAATCCATTCCCGAATGACATGCTTCTCCTATCGCCACTCCATTTCCGCTCTACATATTTAGTGTTGAGAAGAGGTTGGTCATAACGTCTGGGAATTAGTGGATCAGTCGGATATCTTGAAACACATGTCGATTTGAAGAAAAAGGAGCGCGAGAAAAAGCTGAGTGATTTCTCGCTCTCGGCTTGGACTGGTGCTTTTAAATAATTTCCAATATAAAAGGTAGGATGAATAGAGTGGAGTATTTAGTTCACGCGGGAAACTCGGTCACGCGAAGGCAGCAGCAGCAGTAGCAGTAGCAGCCAGCGAGCCAGCCAATTTGGTAATTAGTCGTTCGTGCAGGTAGAGTGGAAGCCTGTGATTCCATTCCATACGGGTAAGTACCCGGCAAAGTGACATGTCAGGAAGAGATTTATAAATAGCCCGGCGACGTTTGTCAAAGGGCGCCTGTAATCTGAAAGTGAATGCGAAAAGAGAAGAAAAGAACTCTGCCATGCCGCCGCTATCCCGCTATATAGCCTTCCTTCCATCGCCACTTTTCAAGAGTATCACCCGCTCAGAGTAGACCTTTCCCTTCTTTCATACCCCTCTTTCTACCTCTCTATGCGCTTTTAAAAGCTCCGCAAGAGCTCCCACTGACATCCTACTATTCTCCATCGTGATAACAGAATCATTCCCAATCCCCTCGGCGAAGACTATTGTCAGGCCAAAAAGCAGATCAGTTGTAAGTCAACGCTTCAAGAAATACTGTAAACATACCCGACATACTAGTTCTACGATTTATTACTTTCCAATCGAAGATTCCTAGATTTCGTACAAGAATTCATCCTTGATCTGAAAACTAGGTTATACGAACTTAGGTTTTAGTCACATATCGCTGGTACGCGATAGCTATTCCCGGATGAACTGGAGCTTGATATTTCAGGCGCTAATCAGGAAGTTCTCCAGTAGTTTGTGTTACACGGGAACTGCAGTGGTACCAGACTCGGGCGATAATTCGTCGCTCGGATTCGCAAATGGCAGACTATCGTTTGTCAAAGTGTTGGGACGTGACTAGCGGCGAAAGTAAAAATGCCGATATTACAAGATAAGGAAATGCCAGCCGTGGGGGAGAAACTAGTTTCATCGATATACATACATATTCGATGGAGTTCCTTCCCCGTTGCTTATGTCTAATGTATTCAATACCGTAGACCATTTAACCGAGTTAACGTGATTCCAAGTTAACAGTCGATTTCACCCTCGCTTCATTCTCCTACCTTGCTCTGCCCGATCCCATACTGTTACTACGTGCGCCGCAGGAATTCACCAGTCGAAAGATCCACATCCAACCAATTTCCACATCGCACAATTTTCACGAGCACCTCCACCTTCTCCACCATTTAAATAGAACGCGCGGTCCGTTAGTTGTATTATAAAGTTACAGCGATTCGTACCAATGTATCGTATTATTTACGTTGCAATTAATCGCGCCCGATCTCAACGAGCGTGGAGGTTATGCCGCGGATTATCCGATATGTTCCATTATTCCGCCTAATGATCTACGCTCCTGATCCCGACGAATCAGGTGGAAGCCAACAGACAGCGGAATAAGCGGAAAATTTCGTTAGCTCCACCAATCACTTTCCAATGGAGAATTTAGCAAGTTCATTAATTAAGGATCATTTCCTCGCTCCTGCTAGGATCGTTTCACATTAAATAATCGCGTTGGCCAGAGCAAAGTGTTCATTGGATACTCTTAGCGAATTTCTATGAAATGTTCGATATCGGAGACGAAACGTTTCGGGCAGAAGAAAAGGAGACGAGAAGGAAGGAAGGATGTTGGCGACACCGCGAACATTTTCAATAGGAGAATCCTAAATCTCGCGTAGGAATGCTCCTCGACCCCAACGAGCACTTGTAAACTGCAGTAATGCATCTTAGAGCTGCTTAGATGGAATGCTGAATAATCAGAAAGCCCGCACTCGAAATCGGTATCCAGGTCAATCCCGAATTCAGCCGTTAAGCCACTCAACTTCGAGTGGAAAACGAGATTTCGTGGAAAATTGATATGAGATGAGGGTTAGCGGGGAGAGTAGGCGCTCCTAGGGAAGAAAAAGAAACGCAATCTTGCTCGAAGACTAGTTTCAGCTAGATTTTTGGCTCGAGATTAAATTTCCCCTTTTCGGCAATCTCTCAGTACATGTGATCTTAACCGTACGAAACGACGATCTTCACAGTAACGTTCTATCTCGCTCCGATTAAATCTGGCGAAAGCGAGTTCTTCCAGCATTTCTATATAACGCGAAATCAATCTAAATTCTAGCAAGCTACCAAAAATTCGCAGACCTCTCACGAGTGATTCAGAATGATTCAGAGCAAAGTAATGCGAGAGAGGGTTGTGAGGAAGGTCGGGCAGTTGTGGAAAGGGCGATTAGGAGAGCAGAGCGAAGCGAAGCATATAGAAGAGAAGAGAAGAAGACAGTTAGGAGAGACTGGGGGAGACAAGCAAGGCAAGCAGGCAGGCGGAGGCAGTGGCCTGGACCACTTTCAAGACGAGTCTCGGTGTGAGACTGGATTCCTGGCGGCTGGCTGGCTGGCTGGCTGGCTGCCCTGCCGAATTCCCCGCGCCCTTTTTGTTCCGGCGTCAACTCGCTGGCAACACTGGCTAGGTGAGCCAAAGCAGGCAAAGCAGGCAGGCAAGGCAGGCAGGCAGGCAAGCAAGCAGGTGGAGGTATTGACTGGCGCAGTGTAGCAGGCGCTCGCGCGAATCTCTGGCTGCCGGCACAGGACGCAGAGAGAGGTGAGCTGCTCGCCCTCTCTGCAGAGCTCTGACAACTAAACCGGCAGTGGGAGGAAGAGAAGGACAGAGGCAGCAGCAGACTCCTCTGGTGGGAGAGGGAGGGAGAGTGGCGCTAGTTGGAAGCGAGAGGAAATCACAGTGGAAGGAAGGTGAGGCCAGTGCGAGCGAGGAAGACAACAGGTGCGCTGTACCTGTGCACCCCCCGGCATCCCGCCGGCCGGATTCGCCGGAATCCGACCAATGGGCGGGCGCGCGCCTGTGGTAGTGCAGCGTCGTCTCGCCGCGCCTCGAGCACTCACTACCCGTTCGACCGGCGAGCCGAGTGCTTCCGCTCATTCTCCGCTTGCTCCGTGCGCCGCGCTCTTGGCACCCTTTCCCTTGTGCAGACAACACTGCCGAGCCTAGTGCACCGGCCGCTATTTTACCCATCGTGCGTCGCGCTCTCTCTCTTTCTCTCGCTTCCGTTTACGATCAAGCGCTCGCTAGCTCGCTTTCGGCCAAGGATCGGCTGGCTGGTGCACGTGCCGGCGGCACGCGTACGCGCGCACTTCCCTGTCAATACAGAGGTGATCAGTGACATCGTCGTTCCAGCGACAGAGTAGCTACGCCGTGCAAGGGCCATGCGAGTCTCGTGGGTGTTCGCCGTGACGGTGCTCCTCTTCCTGGCGACCGGGGCGAGGTGCAAGAGGAAGTTCGACGGGGACTTTGAGTTCGCCGAGGAGGTGAGTAAAACCACCCGGCATATCTCCATGAGTTGTTGCACTGCCCGACAGGTGTACTCCCTTTAAATGTCAGCCGTGTATGTGCATCCAGAGTTAACTGCTGCCACCGCCGCCGTCGCCGTCTCTTTCTGAGTGGATGGTGCGCAGCACTCTCAGTTACTCTGCTCGATGTCGCTCGCATTAATCCCTCGATTGAAAAGCGCTCTCTTGTCTCCGGCTAATGATGTGGAAAGCGGGACGATACGTGCTCGCCGAGCCTTTTTCTCCAACGGTACTCTATCGCTGAGAGTATTCGTGCGCTGACGTTCGACCCTGCCACTGCGGCTCCTCGACCAACTATAGGACGTAACCCGTACACACTCCTCTCTCTCTCTCTCTCTCGCTCTCTCCTGGTCCAATACGATTTCGCTCCGTGCACACGTAGAATAGCCACTTGCATCCTTCTGCTCTCTACGTAATCGACGGATTAAGGTGGGATTCAGTGAGCGAATGCGCCCACCCAACTCTCCTCCAATCGAACCCAATGTCTCTGCGAGAATACTGGCTTCCAACACGTTCAACTAAATTGCTTTCTCGAAGGTTGAATATCTCTTAAAGTGTGACCATCGAGTAATTGGTTTTTTCTTTCTCGAGTCGTTGTCTGTCGAAATCATGCGATCTTAGTGTCTGGTTGTCCTTAAGACGTCGGTTTTGAGGACTACGAGACCTTTGAGTTTCGTCCTCGATGACGAGGCGATCGCTGGAAGGTCGTGGGAGGACAGCAGCTTGTGTACTCCGCCCGTTCGCTGAAAGCTCCCTGTGAAATGCGCGCGTGTTTACGTTGCCGCTGGGATCGAGCGGCGGGCGAGCGCTGCTGCTGCTGCAACTCGAGCACTCTTACTTTCACGTAGCCGGACTGTGGACCGTGCTGCGCTAACCTCCTCTCTTTCTATCTTCGTCATTATTTATTCTCTCGATGCCCACTTTCTACGCCGACTCTAACTTCCTAGTCAGTTCTTATGCACTCTTCAATTCCTCATGACAACTTTTAGACATTAGAAGTTTGCTGACGTTTCTAAGAAACGACAGAAGAATGATAACCGTTAGTGAAAGTAATATGTAAAAGGTAGTCTCGCATTGGCAGCGAGCGAGGGTTAAAGCCTCTGGGAAAGTAGACTGCGATAGAAGGCTACCGTAAACGATAGGATTAATTCAGCACGAAGTTTCGAGGGGGAAGACAACCCAATGACATTTGAAGCCGAGTATTTTCCCGGGGACAGTCTATGCGTACATGGACAGAGTTGCTACACGCCTGTAAGCTTGGAGTTGCGAGTAGAATGCGGCGTTTTTATTGATTCCGAGAGAGTGTAAGCGTAGCCGGGGCAGTCAGAGTCAGTCAGATGACAAGCAGTGCATTAATGAAAGGGGCAGGCGCATTAGCGAAATAGATATCCGTGCGTTCATCTCGCAACGATGAATTATAACCTTACCCGGCGTGTTGTTGGTTAAGTGTACCAGCACGAGATAAAACTAGATAATATCTCTTATTAATGCGATCCGTGGATGGAAGAGGGTGTGTTCATACCAGCAGTAATTTCGCATTGACGGTTACGAGATTGATAAATAGTTTGGAAACTTCCTTCCCCCCCTCCGGAAGCCTCGGCGCGCTCGCTCGAGCTTACGAACTTTCGGGAAGGAGTGCGCTCTTACATAAACTCCCTTAATCTACTGGGACATTCACCAGCTGGAAGTTGAAGTTGCGGCTGTGCGGATACACTCGGAAGCGGACTCAAGTCCAATTCCACCAAGAGATTTTTAGATTCAACGATAGTCCGAAGAAGCAACACTTACTACAGAATTAATACAAGCATAAATTAATGCATATCAAAAGTTTTTCGCTGGATTTATGGAATCTTTCTGTGAAGTAGGTGGAGTCGAGTTGAGGATCGGTTTTTCCGAGAGCGAGCTCGGCGCATCTTCTTGGTTTTTAATGGTTAAAAGCGCTACTCGAGCTTCATGAAGAGAGGGAAGACTTTTTCAGCGGGTGGTCGAGCTCTGCCCCAATTCTCAGGTCGTCGCAACGTCGTAACGCATACATGTGAACCACCGCCACCGAGCACACACACACACACACATAGTTCGTACTTATGTAGGAGGCACTTGACCCTCTTCAACTCTTGCCTCAAAATTCGCATCCCTCTTCTCTCAGTCGAAGGTAAAATGTGTGCTGGTGGTGGTGGGTTTGTCGGGCGGAGAAATCCAGCCGGTGCAGGAATCGGTGACGCTTCATCTGCTTTTACGGTAATTGCGTTTTTCCCCATTACGGCTCATTAGTCAGCGAACCCCACGGCTAATCCTATAATCTTCGCTGCGTGACGTATCGCATGGGAGAGTGCGTCTTGATAGAAATTCGCCATGCTCCAAGGTGGCAGTGCGATCGCCCGCCGTCCCCCTTTCTTAACTCCTCGATCCTTCATGCCTCTCTTCTATACGATTCCAGTAGTACCTTTCTACAGTGATCTAGTTTTGTGGCGGCCGAGTTCTCCCGCGCTAAATTACCTATCGATCGACACTTCGACACTGTTGACAAAATACTGGTCGAACTTAAACGAAGACCAATAGCTCGGTTTGCACAGTAGTATTTATTCGCGCCACTCATTTACAGCGTGTAGTGATATCGACAGGTTGGAACGAACTAATTGCGAATACCTTTCCTCCCCGGTAAGTTAACCTCCAAGTTTTATTAATACATTCTGGCCGCGCGATCAGCCGGGGATTCCTGCGATAATCTCGACGCCTTTCCATTAGAGCGGGCAACAATCTGAAAATATTGAAGCGCTCGCTCTCCGCCCATCCGCAGCAAGTATAAAGAAGGGCGGTTTAATAAGGAAGTTTCGCTCCGCTCGTAAAGTACAATCGGAATTCGACGTGGTGCGTTGTAGAACGGCGAGAGGCTTCGCCCGGTAAATCCTACGTGCAAGTGGGTTTTAGAGGCGCGCGATATAGAAATGCCGTTTATGGCAGTTGAAGTTCAAGTACAGGTGTATGGATGGCGGACGCGCAATCTGTTGTTCGATTTAATTGAGGGGATTCAGTTGGCTCGCGTGCGTTTCTAGCGTCGACGGGATCGTAAAATATTATTGCCTCGCGTTCATAAAGTATTCGCCGTGGATCGAAATTAATTCGTAGCTGGTTAGAGCGTGTAAGAGTGAGAAGGGGAGAGAAAAAGAGTGAAAGAACAGATGGGTTGCATTCCAAATGAAAAGTAAAATCTGTCCCCGGCTAACAGAGGGAAGCATCGGCCTCTCTTCCGTCTCCGACGGCACGCTCGAATGCGCCAGTCGAGTTTAAGAGACCTCCTGAAATTAACTGCGTCCCATTCTTTTAAAGTGGCTGGTTTACCTTTGAAATTAAAAGTAAAGAGTGCCGATCGAGAACTCGCCAAACGAGAGTACCCTTCTTTTCTCTCCCTCCCTCCTTCTCTTGAATCCTGAGGGATTCAAGCCTGGGAAAATAGTGTTGCCCGCTTCCTATTATGCCGATGCGATGATGATGCACTTCGGCTTCTCTGTCGAGATTCTAACGATTCCTTCACTCTCGCTATTTCTATAAATTGCCCAAAATTATCTGTGTTTTCTTTCTTATCTTTATAACACAAATCACAAAGTAAACCGACTTCTTCCAAGTTATTAAACTGTCAACTCTTTCATTAGACCTTGTTAACAATATTTATTAGATCAAAGATGACTATGAAATATTTTCTAATATAATGATTAATAGATAAATAACATTTCTTTCAATTGTCTTCTTCTTTCCTCAACAGTACTTCAAAGTCGTTGAGGTTTGAACGTGTTCCCAGAAGCAGAAAGGTTACGCGCAGCAGTACTTTCGGATTTCAGTCTAAATGAGCTTCCAGCAGGAGTTCGAGTTACCGTTGGCCCTTTTTTCCCTCTCATTCCTCGCGGCACATACACTCTTAACAATGGCGATTATCGCACGCTGCGCCTCCTAATGAAAAAGGCACTCTTTTCGGCACTCACCTTTTCTCTCTTTCCCTCGACGCACACACTCACAAATCTCACTGAGACACAAACATTGCCGAGGATTTATTAAACGCGACCTTATTGTTCCGGGTGTGGCGTTGAACAGCAGCAACGTGCGCCAGCATTCCGTTTAACAAGCATGAATACAGCCATGAATAATCCACCTAACACGAAACACTCTTACAAGCTTACAACAATACAGGCGCGAGTGTCTTTGTGTGTGTACGTGGGTATATTTTCCATCGGCGTCAAATCGATTATTCTTGTGTAATGGACAAAAAAATCCGGCATCGATCGCCGCGCACACCCGCTGACCTACTGTGCTTCCAAGGTAAATCCATGAACTCCCTTTCTCTCTCTCATACATCCAACATTCTTCAACCCTGTATATATGTATATGTGAGAGGCCGGCGGGTTCTCGCGTGCTGGTATTGTTCGCAAATCTACGCTGGGCATTGTTCTTTCTGGATTTGTTCATTGGCGGCTGCGGCGGCGAGGTCACCGGTAACCAGTGTTAAAGTTTTTGTCTGCGCCCGTCAGCGTTGCCTGCTCTCCTTTCTTTCACTCTCTTTCGCCCTCTCTCTCTCCGCTCCTCTAACACGCTCTCTTTCTGGCCTCCTCGTTATTGGTGATTAGTGATCGAAGTAGATTAGTGGAGCTGGAGCGCCTCCGTCTATTGACTTTGCGCAGTCGACCTCCTGAATTACGGAACCTGTTCTCATGTTCCAGTTTCGCCTGCTGCTGCTGCGCTCGCTAAAGTCGCGTCGTCGCCCGCTCTCTCGCCAGGAGAGAGATATTCCACGGGAATATCGAGAACTTTTCCATTTAGTCGCCGAGCAGCAACGACCGTAGAATTATTGGCACACGTTTTGTGCCCCTCCCCCCTCTTGTTTAATGACTTGCTGCGCTTGGAAAGCCCTGTAACTAGGCTAATGAGAATTACTGTATTAATATTACTATGATCCAGTTTTATGTGTAATTGTTGGCCCGCCCTCGCCTCTCTGATGGAAAATATTTTCATAATTATGAAACGCGGGCCAAGTTGAAATTGCTTGGATAATTAACACTACAGTTTTTATTATATTGCTGATTCTTTAATGGAAGCTATAATTTTATGTTAAACAGATGATCGAATTTTATGTGTAATTGTTAGGAAAATATTTTCATAATTATGAAATGTGCGATGCTGAAATTTATTCGATAATTAACACTGCGTTTTTTATGACTCCGTTGATTTTTTTAACGAATTAGCTGGAACGTTATGTAAACCAGGATGAGTGGATGCTAATGGCGAAGTGTTATCGCGTAATCCAAGCAGATTCCAATCTAATTCCCCGTTCGGGGAGTCATTCATTTCAACATCGTCCTGATAGTTACGTCAAATGCTCGCGCCGAGGCGTCCGCGTTCGGTTAAATTCGCTTTCGAATCTTTGTTCTGTTACAGGACTTTTCTAGGATGCATTCACTTTGTGTTAGAGGCGTAGATGTGTGCGTTGAACTTGGATATATAATGGTGACGCGCGATGGCACAACAGTCGCAAATGCCCGGCTTGATGATTCTTTACTGCTGACGACACAGTCGGTTTTATCCGTGATTCGTTGGACGAGCGAGCGTACAATCGTCGCGGCGCTCTCTCTCTCCGCCGATTCTTGCCAGTTTTATTGTTATTTTCACGTGAAAGTCGAGCGTTCTTTTAACACTCGGCAAATGTTCTTCCATTTCCACTATTTGGGAAAGTATTGCTGAGACAGGATAAAAATGAGAAGGGTGAATGAACTTCCATCGAATATATTAAAGCTAGTTACAAGATCAACCATCTTCAATTTCTCGGGAATTTGCGTGTTGTTAATTATTCTATTACATAAAAACAAGGCGGTAAAAAATTCCGCAAAAATTCGTACGCACTCGTGGAATATCGATGAAACACAGCTAACTTTTTACAGGATTCTATGAAAAAAATTACGCTGTTAAAATGGGGTTTTCTTTATGGAACACATATTAAAATTTAGTCAGTAATTAAGGATCACGTAAAGATATTTAAGAATTGAAAGAAGATCAATAGAAAGCGACTTTTCCTTGCAACACTGCCTCAACGAAGAGGAAGTAGAAAGGATTATGATAGAAGACGAGAAATCAGAAGTGATCCTTTACTCATCCGAGCGAATCGCTCCTCCCCAATCACTTACACCAGGCCGACAGGGTAAACACATTTCTTCTGCTCTGGGCATGGATGCCAGGCTTTATTGAGATCAAAGAGATAATCCCGCGAGTGGCCCTCCTCCGCAATTTGCATAATTACGATTTATACTTTCAACCAGCAGCGACTGACTGCTGCTGCCGCTGCCGCTGGTAGTACTGCCGCTGCTTGGTTAGCGGTGGTAGAATTGGCTCTCGGCGAACCTTGAACTTTCAGCGGGCAAATAAAAACGAGAGCGGAGAGATTGAAACGTTCCTCGGGGCTTGGCCGCGGTTATTTCTACCCTTATTCGCCCGCCGCCCAACCCCCCTCCTCCTCCTCCTCCTTCTTCTTTCTCCCCATTTTTCCACCGCCGCGCCGCTCACCCCTTTCACCTGTGCTTTGCGTTTGCTTGCCTTCTCTCTTTCCAACCCGCTCGACTTCGACTTTGTCACGCGAACTCTCCTTTCTCCCATTACAGTTCTTTCTCTCTCTCTCTCCCTCGCGGAGCGCACCCTCAACCCCCGCTTTTTCTTTCGATTGTATCCGCTGATTCATGCGAGAGATATCGGCCCGATTATCCCCGATCCGTTCGAACGCCCGAGGAATATCTTAACCGGAACGAATCCATGTGAAATCCATCGGTGCACTTCGCATGCAAGAGATCTCTCTCGCTGATATTCCTCTTAAGTGGAAAGAGAGAGAGAGAAAGAGAGGAAGAGAGAGTGAAATATGTATTGGTTTTTCTTGCCGGAGAGTTGGTCGATGGGATGATTGTCGACTGGTAATCGACAATCCGCTCGCTCAGTAATAGCTCGGATGATTGCCGATTGTTAATTCACAAGTATCGCTTGCTGCTTTCCAAGTTTAACGCCTTGTTATTCGATAACGAGCCCCTCACTTCGTTGGAAGGATTGTGATTTAGAGATGAGAGAGAAGAGTGCTTGTGACTTTTTATTATTTCAACTGACATTCCTCTCTGCTTTCTCTTTACGTATTATTTATTGGATATTTGAACGATTCGATAGTGAACATTATTATTGAAAAAGAGAATTTTTTATTATTTCCACTGACATTTCTCCATGTTTTGTGTTTGTATTATTTATGGGATATTTAAATGATTGAATGGTGAATATTATTATTGGAAAAGTGATGGGAACTATAAAAGAAACCACGGCGATCGGCCGATCTCGTGGAACGCAGGCAAATAGAGTTGTTAGAGCATCGACAACGATTCTTCCAATTCGTTGGAAGTGGATCGTTGCTCAATAGAGAAGAGAGCGGAGCAGAAAGGTGATTTTCCAGTAATTTGATTTGGGTTGCGGTGGTCTCACTGGCCGATATAATTTTCTTGGAGGGTGTCTCGTGTCGCTCATTAGATAACGACACTCTAAACCACCAGCAGCAGCAGCAGCAGCCGCTCTCTTTTTTCCCTTTGTGTCTGGCGACGTAACAGTGCGCGGACAAGCAGCGGCGAGCCACCCCTTTCTTTCCACACGACTGACACCTTCCGAGAAACAAACTCCTCGCCGCTAATGAATGGAATCCGCCGCACGTGGACTGCTAAATGAGTGAAACGCCCGAGTGGATTCGAGCCCGAAGACTCGTAATGATCCAGTCGAGTCGTAGAACACTTTGGCATTAGCCAGTTGGCTGTTCTTGGGCTTCGAACGCCAAGCTATTATCGAACGGCTTTAGAACAGACTTGGAATAATAGCTTGTTTTAATAATAAAGCAATGCTCGCCGTTCAATGGCCCTATAATTATTTTAATCGGAAGCTTTAACTTCCGTCAGCTGGAAGATAAATTGGAGGAAAGGGGGGGTGGGCATTAGGGAGCGCGCGCGCGCGGCCGGCCATATCCCAATTGAAACGTAATATTCCAGTAATCGATAAGACCTTTCTAAGTCAGTGGGCATAAAAATGGGTTAACTGGAAGCACTAGACCGACACACACCGGCTCTATCTACATTCTTTCATCGTTCTTCCCTCCCGCCGCTATACCAGCTAGCTACATAGCAGTTTTTATTACTGCCCGCGTCCGGCATGTCTGCCATTATTGACATTTCAGCTCATCGTATTTAGAAGACTAGCACACCCATTATATCCGAGAATTCCAGTCACATCTTTGTCAATCTTTTATTTTTATCCCTTTTTCGTCAATGATTCATCTAGTTTCCAATTTTGTTCCGCTCTATTTACGAATTCCTTATTTGGGGAGAAAGACTTCTAATTCGATTCTAAATGCGATCACGCTAAATTCTTTTTATTATTAATTCCTTTACATTTTAATATTTTTCAAGTTACATCTTTTCAGTTTACTATTTATATCTTTATTTCATTACTGACTTATTTTATTCCGTTCTAATTTCGAATGGATTATTTCTTGGGCAAAAGAGTTCTAATACGATTCTAATCAAGCAGGATTCGACAAGGGGGGCAGACACATTGCCGATTGTTAGGTTACTGATTAGTGTCTGGGCGATGAAGCATTTCGCCGTGTGTTGCAATACAAAGGTTGATTAGCCCGCGACAATAGGAACAAGCAGCGACTGTACAATGGTACTCGATTAGATAGATTAGATAGAACAGTGCACAGCGCCCTGCTAGATCTTGACGGGTGATTTCGATTGGCCTACGCCCACTCTCACCCTCTCCCTGTCTGTCTGTGTGTGTGTGTGTGTGTTTGTGCATATGTGAGCCTATATGTACGCCTGTTACTCGATACAGTTCCACGCGAATGCAGATATCCGCTCTGCGTTGCTCACCGGAGATATTTGCCTCGGCCGCAATTGACATTGATACTGCTCGAAACGTTTAAACGTTACCGGCGTACCATCCACCAATCGCGCACTCTGATTCGTCCCTCCCCATCGATCTCCCTGCTCGCACATCACTCTTTTTTAATCCTGAATAATTAATTCATCTTGAGTGATTAATTTTCCTTTTATGTTATTTTATCTCAGAATTATACTTACGTCAATTTATATGCAAGAAGGAAATCGTGTTTAAATTTATTTACAAGAATCTCATTTAAATCATCTCGTTATTTCAACTTATCTACATTTCCCCCTTTTTTAATCCTGAATAATTCAATTAATTAGCAGCAGTTCTTTTTATAAGTCTATCTCTATCTTTGTATTATTTTATCTCGACTCTTATCTCATTAAGAGTGCGTCGAAATGATATTAACATAAATCTGTATTAACTAGAAAATCCTCTATAAACTCATGCACGAGAATCTCATTTAGATTGAAGTATGTATTAGTTAAACGTAGGAGAACAGAGAGATGGGCGCATTAGTCTGTGCAGAAGAGAGAGGGAGGAGGCTGTCAACAATGTGCTTAAGTTGAGATCAGTAAATCGAGAGCAGGGAGATCTCGTCTGCGAAGTGGCTATGAATATGATCTCTGCTCGGAGATAGAGAGACTACTGCTTTACTGCATTCCGGGAGATCAGCCGCTCGCATTTCGTTCCTCCGACGATATATCCGGCGGCGAAGGGCTTCTCTTTCCCACCCTGAACTTTGCACGAGGCTGATTCACTCGCCTTTGAATTCATTATTTTATAATAAAATTGCTAATATAATACAAGAATTGCAAAATATTGAAATTTATATTGATATCGTTGAATGAAAAGTCAAGTTTTCGGTGAAAAATATAGATTTGTTGTTTTATATATAATATTGTATTTAACAGTTTACAGAAAATAATTAGATAACACTCAGGAATCATTAGAGTTGTTAGTTAATTAAAAAATATTTAAAAGCAGCACTTGAAAATATGAACAGGTCTGAATTATGATGTATTACATAGATTTTTATTAAGGGAGACTGTTTTATTGGATGAGATTGGCTGCGGGGATGAAAAGAGTTGGTATTTCGAAGGCGAGTGCATGAGAGCGGGTAGGTGGGGGGTGCTGAGGAGCCCGGCTGATTGTGGAATAGGATCGTTGCAGTGTCTCTGGTGCAATGCAGCAAAAGACAGGTGGAGCAAATCGGCTGTGACGCGCCGCCAGGTGGTAGGAACGCGAGGAATGCCGACTGACACCTCGCGTAACATTTGCACACCTCACTTTCTCACTCACTCACTCTCTCATTCGCGCACCCTGAATGTCACATTCGCCGTAACTCGTCTACCTTTCGCGCCCTCTAAAGACTTCGAAAATAGAAAGAGCAGTAACGCGCATCCTTTCTTTTTACTTCGTTCTTCAAAGTCGATCAACTTTCTTTTGTATTATATTAAGTTTGCGAGCAGTGAAGCGAGTGTTACAAACAATTATAAAACCTTCAGAACAACTAGAACAACTTCGAACAGAAGTTGAATTTTTAAAAATGGAGAGCCAGCAAAAAGAATTGTTTTGTAATTTTCCCGACATATTTCTGTGTGTCTTTTTTGCACTCGTTACTTTGGAATAATTTAGAACAAACATAGAAGAAGCCGGAACAGGAAAAATTGCATGCCAGCGAAGGAATTATATTTTGTTCACCCACACATTTCTGCTTTTTCTCGACTCGTCGCTTTGGAATAATTTAGAAGAGACCTAGGCGAGCCTGGAGAGAAAGATAAAAAGTGGAGGCGCGGGTGGTTAATTTTCTAGGGGCATAGGAATGGGTGGGTGATGGAAGGCAGATGCCTTGAATCCTTCCTTCTTGGTCCCATGACGTTACCAGCACGTAATTATTGATCCCCCGCCTACCCCCGTGATCGATGCTTCATTTATCTTTCATAGGAGCGCGCGCCATAGCCTTCCTGGCGCGGCGGCGGCGGCGGCGGCGGCCTCTCTGCCCACGCCCTCCTGCTTCACCTGCATTGCGAAATTACACTAGCTCTCCGCCTCTATTATTGGACTACCTAGCGCGCCGCAAAAAAGGAAGCACCCTTTCGCCGATAGATCCACTCAGCAAATCAAGATTCCACCAAAGAACGCTGCATTAATGCTTCCCTTTGGTAAAAGTTCATTTATTATCGCCGAAGAAATTACTGGCACTTTTTAGGGAACATTAATAAATGTATTCTTTGGTTGTTTAATGAGAAATAGAATCGCAAAGCGATTGATAAATATACAAACATCGTAAATTGAATTTATCAGGTGTAAATAATAATGTATGTAATCTTGTGTGAATGCTGGAAATTAATTTACCACTTTTAACTCTTTGATTATGTCGAAATTTATTGGGGAACGCTAATTTCAACTGATAAGATAAATGTTAGCTAATGATATTTAATTAATAGCGGTGGTAGATGTAATCTTACTGGATTTTTGATGGATTTTTCTAAAGGCACCGACGAGTCTGCACTCGGCGAAATTTCAAAGCGGCTAAAAGCACCAATAGTTAACCGAAGGGTTAATAAAAAAGAAAGTTGAAGGTTCGAGGATTAAGGGCTTCGGTAAACAGAGCACTCTCCTTCGCTCCCGGAGATGCTTAGATATCGCTGGCTATTAAAACTTGGAGGAAATATCGCGTGTTTTTCCCGTAAGTTTGTCGAAGCACGCTCTCGGCATAGTTGGATCGGATAGCGCTGTAAAAGATTCTTGGACGATCCATTTTTAAAGGGCAGACATAAAGGTATCGTCTTTCTTTCTTATCGAAGCAAGTAATAATAAATGTCTTTCGAGGAATCTTTATTTGTTCGATCGTACAGTGTTTCGCTTTACATTTTATTCTCGTTTTCAAAAGAAAGCAGCCGAATATTACTGTCACAATTTCGTACACAAAAAATAATTGTGACAATCTATAAAAGAGTCGGAGAAAAAAAGAAATTTTCTAGCACGTACATTCTGTGTGCATAATTTTTAAAAAGGGACATTTTAGAAAAGGGTGGACTCCTCAAAAAAATTTTACATACCGGACATGTTACCAAATGTCAGGATTTGTTCAGTGGCTGTTTTCCAGACTGTGACAACTATTGTGTCGAATATTTGACTCTGACGACAGTCTCGAAGAACAATAAAAGAAAGTGAACACTTTCGGGAGCGCGCAGAGACACCGGAGAAGGGATTTCCACGGTGTATTAACTCTCGTTGGAATCAGGATCTATAATTAAAGTACACCGCTTGCCGCGACCCTGACATTTCGTGTCCTGGAGAATAAGAGACCTGGTGCGCGCCTCTGTGTGTGTCTCTGTTTTACATTATCCCTCGAATGTAACCGCGCGGCGCTCTCGCATATTTATCAGGCGGGAAGCAGTGCGAGGACGCCTCGCTAAATCGGATTTATTAAAACAGACGGAACAAACGAGGAGGAATAACGTGCTTCCTCATAAAAGAGAAAGAGAAAGAGAAAGAGAAGGTAGCGGCGGCGGCGGCGGAAGGATATTCGAAGCGGAGTTAATTTCCATTGTACGCGCGCGGACCCTCGCGCGAGCCTTTGCCGAGCTGCAACTTGAAACAATTGGCGGAGCCCATTTTTTCTCCACCTGCTACTTCTTTGCTTCTGCTGCCAGGGAAAGATAGCTAGTACCGAATGGAGGATTAAAGAGAAAAGAGAAAAGGGAAAAGGGAAAGAGGGTGGTCGGCAAGAGGATTAGTCGCAGAGAGTTCTTTTATCCGGAGGCATCCTAAGGGCCAGGTATAATCCAGCGAGCGTGTAACAATAAGCCCTTGGCAATTATTTCGACTGCTTCGAGAACATTGGCGCCCACCCGCGGACAATTCCCCTACTAGTATATTGCTTTTGCACCAGCAACCACCACCACCCCGAAGAACCCTGCTGCACTTGCTCGTCCTCCTAGAAATGGCAGTAAATCTGCCGGAACAAACAACCCTCGGCAAAGTCAAGGCCCCAACCACTCGAATTGAATGGGACGCTCGCGTCATATTTCACATTCCGCCAAAACTAATCCCAGTAAATAATCCATCGAAGAAGGCAATGCTGCCAATAAATCAAGCAATCCACCCGAAATGGATTTATCATCTTTTCTATGACAACCTCTCGAAAATCATTCATTCGCTTTCCGGACGATCATCGAACCCACTGCGACGTGTTACGGATCAATAAAAATACCAGATTTCCGGGATAATTTAGCAGGCAGGTCATTTGACCCGCGCGAAATGCCAACTAGCATTCATCTATAAATATCCCTGTAAATATTTGTCGATTTCTGCCGCGAGAAGTGTTTTCCATGGGAGAAAAACCCGGTCAAAATTATTTCTGCTACCACTCATAAATTCAAACTACTATTATTATTAGAATTATAAAAAGTGCAAGTATATTTGAACGAGCAATGAATAATAAGAAGATCTTATTAATTAGAGGAAGTATAAATAACGCGAAATCAACATACAATATTGCGTTTGTCAATACTTGACGCGAATGTATTATTAACAGTAAAATCTTATTAATTACAGGCAGTATAAATAACGCGAAGCAAACACATAACATTGCAATCTTCAATATTCGATTGTTTATTCACGCGAATATATTACAAAGTACAATTAATATTTGCTCGAGTATGCAATCGCTTTTCTTGACAACATTATTTATTTTTCCATAGTATTTATCCAAATAACAATGTATAACAAATTATCTTATTAAAACCGACACTCGACATTCATCCTCCACAAATTCTTCAAGTAGCCCAAGTCGAGAAAACTAATTTCATCCGGATTTTTCTGCATTGAGGCGAGTGTGGCGACGAAGCAGAGCGGATGTAAGGCGGCGGCGTCGGCGGGGGTGGTTGTCAGGTGCGTCATGGTTGGGAGTTTTCAATGCGCGTTGCAGGGAGCATAAATATTTGAGGTAGTTGGACGTCGAAATTGAATGGTTCACCGGAGATCCGCAGGCAGAGAGCTTCTCTCTCTCTCTCTCTCTCGTGGAGAAAAGAAGAAGGGAGGTTGGCCCCGCGCGATTGGCCTCACCAAAGTCGTCTCTACATCTTTTATGTTCCCCAAGCTTCCTCTCTCGCTCTCCTTTTTTTCTCCACCAAGAAGCGTATGTACCTAACGTGCGCCTCCTCCGCGTCCTGCAGCGCCTCATTCTTCGCCGCCGCCGCCGCCGCCTTTTTCCGGCGATCCCTCCAAAGCACGTATAACTCCGATTGGGCCCTCTTGGCACGCCGCTGCTCACTCTAATTTGAAGGAGTACAGGCACACACACATACATACGTGTACATTTACAGAGAGACAGGCTTAGATTGTACTCGAGTAGAATGGCATATCGATGGGTCGGAGTGCAATGCACCACGTCCTTGCACTCTAAATTCTTTATGCCAGTGAACCTTGTCTCCTCTTCCTACTATCATCCCTTTAACCCCTTAACCTACGATTTAGGTCCCGTAAGCGGGCATTTCGTACGGGCTATGCCCGTAGTTGTAGGTTAAGGGGTTAACAATGCTGCTTCCCTTCTCTCTCTCGCAAAGGCCCAGGGACTTCCCCTCTCTTTCTTCGGCAACGCTCTCTTTTCCCCGATAGAACGAATCCTGCTTCTCTTCTTCTTCTGCTTTTGCTTCCTCTTTCTTCTGATAGAATTCCCTCGGTTCTATACTTGATGGCGCCCACTTATTCACGCTTCGCTCGCCGCTTTATTCGGCATCGTTATTCATAGCTCTTAAATTTGGACGCCTTTAAAGAGCCCTGCAAATGTAACATAAGTTTCGCTGGTAACCGTTCTCGATGGGGATGAGAGAGAGAGAGTTGCGCGCGGCTTCCTCCTCTTCCTCGTCCGCCTTTCCTACTTAAAATGCAAAGCATTTCGTTTGGCTACTGGAATTTCAAGCATTCCGTTTGTTGCATTTAAATGGTAATCGCTCGATTATTGAATTCCTGCCAGAAGCACTGGATTCCCATTGGTCGCGAGGCGCTTTCTCGCCATTGATTAGATTGGATTATAAATGCGCCGCCGGTTTTCTCAGCGGTTTCTCGCGCTTTTGTTACGATTCGCTGTGTTTCGGAGTTTCGCCGAGTGTGATTTTCTAATCAGCGGCTGGTTTATAATGAACTTGGGAATGTCGGATTTCCATAGCGATTGCGTGTGCCTGTTTGCGAGCGCACCTGCGAACAACACTGCTGACACCCACCTTCGTAGAACTTTCCTCGCGGCGGCGGCGGCGGCGGCGGCGACGGCCTTCGTTCTGCGAGTGGAGAGCGAACGTTGCTATTTCTAGCGATCGTTTAAGAATTACGAAAGCCGCCTGTCATTACGAAAATGAGTCGGCGATGCAACTCGCTCTATGATGACTCATTCCTTCTTCATCTTTCACGAAGGGTAGCCTTTACACGCATAATTCAACACTCCTTCCAATCTAACTCAATCAAATCCTATTAAATCCTATCAAATCCAATTCAATTATAACACTGAAAAAACATCTGTCTGACCAATCGAAGGTTAGAAAGAAGTTCTCTTAAAAGTATATCAAACATCCGATATAATTCTAAGTCGAATTTGCCAAGTTTTCCGCGGGCTTTGCTCGTGGAGAGGATCGATCTCTCGGCGAACTCGTGGAAAACAGACGCGTGGCTAAATAAAAGGGTGCTCGCTTTCTCTCTCCTTGAACAGACACGCACACAGATCCCTCGCGCAGCATCCTTCATTGGCGCTCTTCTTTACACGGAAGCTCCGGTGCTTCCCGGGGATGATGTCGCCTCTTCTCTCCCGGTCGTCGCGACGCCGCCGCCGAGGGAAAAAGAGGGAGAGACGAGGGGAGGCGAGAGCGTGCTCTCGTCGGATAATGTTGGCGCGGCGGCGGCGACGCCGGGCGTCCCTCTCCGCCGGCCTCGTGTTGGATAGTAAAATATTGGCCAGACCGGCGGGCGCCCTGAACGACTTTTTCATCGACGAGTAGCCTGATACTACTACTACTAGTACCGATAGTCGACGAGAGAAAGAGAGAAAGAGAGACGCATTCGTCGCAAGTAGAAAGGCTTGGTACGTGTCAGACAGAGAAGAGACATGAAACTCCAGCATCGACGATGCAGTAGAGGATATTCGTATACCACAGCCACTCGCTCTTTCCCTCCTTCTCACTCTCACTTATTCAGCTTTACTTGTGTCTGTGTGTATTCTCTCTCTCTCTCTCGTCGACTACCTCCTGTTGGTTTTCCCTTACCAGTCTCAACCCTGGCTGCATCCGCTTCCTGTCTCTCCGTGCTTCCCCAGCACTACGACGACGCCACCCGGTCGAGAAACTTTGCCTCTTTTTTGAGATTGGTCAATGGGCGCATACGTATGTGCTCCTCGTACTCCGAGTTGTTCCAGAAGAAAGTTTATATAATTTCAGGATATATTTGTGATTTCTGAAGGGGTCAATTGTTGGTTTTTTTCAAGGTTCTGGGATTTTGCGGAATGCTTGATAAAATGATTGTTTGAGTATCAGAATGGATGGAAAATGGGAAACTAGTAGCCAAAGTGCCGGAATTGTATCGAAAACAGTTGGAAATAGCCTCCTGAATAATTAAATTCTCTTAATTTTGGCGGTATTTTCTATGTTCTCATGACTTCCCGACCTTTCCCGGGGCTGAAATTTGGTGGGGAATGTTTTTTTGCATCGAGGAAGAAGTAGTAAAAATTCCAGAACCCTAGCTCAAAATTCATTTTTTCGCAAATTTTTTAAGGCATACCCCTTCAAAAATTTTCGATTTTTCGAAGGTTCTCGGACCGGGACGAACGCTTGATTTTTCGATTGCTCGTGTCTCAAAACGGATAAAAAACATAAATGTTGTGGGGGAAATGCCGGAATTCTACCTAAAACACATGGAAAACCGATCTTGAATATTTAGTTTCAACGGTTTTTGCCATGTTTTTCATACTTCCCGACCTTTCCCGGGGCTGAAATTTGGCGGGGAATGTTTTTTTGCATCGAGGAAGAAGTAGTAAAAATTCTAGAACCCTAGCTCAAAATGCATTTTTTCGCAAATTTTTTAAGACACCCCTTCAAAAATTTTCGATTTTTCGAAGGTTCTGGGACTGCAACGAACGCTTGATTTTTCGATTGCCCGTGTCTCAAAACGAATAAAAAACATAAATGTTGTGGGGGAAATGCCGGAATTGTACCTAAAACACGTGGAAAACCGATCTTGAATATTTCATTTCGACGGTTTTTCATATGTTTTCATGACTTCCCAACCTTTCCCGGGGCTGAAACTTGGTGGGGAATGTTTTTTCGCATCGAGGAAGAAGTGATAAAAATTCCAGGCCCCTAGCTCAAAATTCATTTTTTCGCAAATTTTTTAAGGCATACCCCTTCAAAAATTTTCGATTTTTCGAAGGTTCTCGGACCGCAACGAACGCTTGATATTTCGATTGTTTATATCTGAAAACGGATAAAAAACATAAAACCTGTAGCCAAAGTGCCGGAATTGTATAAAAAACAGAAGGAGAAGCCCTCTTGAATAATGAATTTCGTGCAATTCCGAGGGTTTCTTCCACATTTTCGAACTGGGCGTATCAAGCACGAACGAATTTCCGAGTCACAGTGTATGTAGCAAGTATGTAGGAACTTTCGACAGAGAGAATTCAGCCAGTCGCCGCCGGAAGCCTCTCTTTTCCCCGGCGCGATTTTCCAGCCAGAAAAGTGTGGCCGCTGCCGGCGGCGGCGGTCGTGGCGGCCGAATGCTCGGATGAATTGGACGACGATGACGCCGAACTTTTTTATTCGAAGGCACGCCGACGTCCGGGAAGCGAGAATATCCAGGGAAGTTATTCAATTAAGAGCCCTCATGAACCGACGGATAGAAAACTCCGCCCTTAATTGTATGTTTCCCTCCACCCTCTACTTTCACCGCTGCTACCAAACGCTCTACTTTTCCACTCTAATCATCCTCACTCGCGTTGTGATTCTTCCAGCAAACCACATTAACAATGAGAATTGTTTTCGACGCCTGTGTTTATTCCTCCAAATCTTTCACAAACTTACAAATAGAAACCATCGCAAAATTGTATTATTCTTTCTTAATACAACATTTTTTATTCAGAGCTTATCATTTAATTAAAATTCAGACTTTAAATGAGAAAAAAGCGAACTACGACTTTTCGCGCGAATGCAATAATAATTTCGACTTGTTCTCCAGTGGAGAAAACGATCTTCCTTAATTCGTACAAGTATCCGGCACTCGTACGCAGTTGTTGGCAGTCTTTGCGATCCTCCGGCGGAAGATTGGCGGTCCATAGGAGCCTCTTAGCGTTCCCGCGAGTGGTGTGCACAGTGTACACCATGAAACTTGCCGAGCACTTTTCGCGCGCTTGCTTTCTTTTTCATCGCTTTCCCCACGGCATTATGGCTTTTTCTCGCTGCGAGCGAGTGAAAAAGAGATCGAGATGGCTAGCGAGCGAACGAGAAAGAGAGAAAGAAGAGAGGATGGTTCGCCGACGGCGCAAAAGGGCGCCGATGCAATGCGGAGAATTGCGCTCGGCCAGCACAAAGAGGCACTGCCGCTTCATTATTCCGCAATTTCATGGAAAGGACTTTCCTTCGATCTCGTTTTTCCATCCAAACCATTCTCTCTCTCTCTCTTTCTCTCTCTTTCCCTTCCTTTTTTCAGCAGGGTGGCCGTTGACGAAGATGAAACAATTGCCGGGCCCTTTGTGAAAGGCAAGCGGCCGCTCCAGACACAGTCTAGGCATTCAGAAACAGAAAGCGAGAGAGAGAGAAAGAGAGGGAAAGCCGAGGGTTGGAATAAGTTTGACACAAAAATTTCCACCCTTCTCTTCCCCTTCCACCACACCGATTTCATTAATTACTTACACATCCTGTAACTTTATATCGATTTCAAAGAGAAAGCCGGTCGAAACTGTATCAGACAGAGAGAGAAAGAGAGAGAGAGAGTACGCGCAACTGCGTCAATTAATGGAATCGGCTCATTTAAATTATCCGGCGAGGCAAGAGGCCAGTCAATACGCTCTCCCCCTTCTCTCTCTCTCTCTTGAATCCTCCTCGGGGCAGAGAAGCAAGCGCGCGCGCTCCCTCAATTACCGCTGAATTAACTCTTTCTTAAGTGGAGAGAGAAACAGTTGCGCATTGTTAATGATGCGCCTCGACCGTCACCCTGCAATTTGACCTGTGTATTATTATAATTGCACGCGCGCTAGCAATTCTACTTCTCTTTCTCTTTTCCTTATCGCACTGCCACAAGCTTGTAATGTATTCAGCGGAGGAATTCATAAGTTCCGACGGGCTTGGTAAACTTGGCGCCGCGCGCGCGCGCGCGCCTCTTCTCCATCGTCTCGAGTACATGGATTCTTAGCGAGAAGCTGATATTTTACACCAATGTTCCGGAGATAATTAATGCGAGAAGCGAGAGCTTCTCCTCGCTTCGGGTGGATTGTGTTTCCGGCGCTTTCAGGGTTTCGGGTTCGGTCATCGAGTTGTTGGAATTGGTGACATTTGAGTAATTGTAAGTTTATCTGATTGGGCTCGGTGCAGTTTAAGTGTTTTGGATGTTAATAATAATTCGATTTGGGCAATGATTTCGTTTAATTGGAAGAATTGTGTTGGTTCATTTTCGAATGAATATTTAGTGTGGGAGATTTTAGGTAATTGTAATTTTATCTGATTCGGTTTGGTTTAGTTGAAATATTTCGTGCGAATATTAACAATGATTCGATTTGAGAAATATTACTAAATTAAGAAGAATTTCAGTTATTAATTTTTTATGGACGTTCTAAGTGCGTCGTTGGCTGTCGGTTAGTGCGTCGAAAGGAAGCGTCAATGAGTCACCCTCGGTGCGATTAAGTTACCAATGTCCTTGGCGAAGATTGCCTCGGTCCGAGGCTACTGCGTTTCCAAACACACAATATTCCAATGCGCGCGGCAAAGCTCGTTCATTGGGTTTCGCGTTGGGACAAAGCGGGGCCGGGAAATATGTATAATTCAGTGGGCGTTCTTTGTGGAGAGTTGGCATTCCGCGAGGAAGGAGGAAAAATGGGGGGAAAATCGGCAAACGACAAGATTCTCCTTTGGCCAGCGCTCGCTCGCGCGCGCGCTATTCAAAGTTTCGCATTGCGAATAAGCTCGATCCACTAAATTCCTCTGATCTCGCTGGAAGATTGCGGCGGACTGCGCGCGTTCCCCTGGAGCCGCTCCAGAAACAAGCTTGATAAGAAGCCGTCAGGAGAACGAAATGGGAGGAATAAACATCGGCCAACGAGAACTCTTCGAACAGTTATTCTCCCTCTTCCTCTTCCTCTTCCTCTCTCTTTTGCGCACACACACACACTTTCTGTCTTTCCTCTTCCCTTTAGTTCCCTGATAAAGGAAAATATTTCGATTCCAATGCCTTTGCGATTCCGCCAACATATTTTTACCGCCCCTAAATCATTCGAGAGGATAAATAAATCGACAGAAATATTTAACTCCTCCGCTACACCGGAATTAACCGCTCGCCTGAATTTTCCAGTTGATTTAATTTAATTGAACTGCAAACAAAAGCACGGCACAATCATTTAAATTTAAATCAGCTTTCGTTAACGGAACTGCCAAACTTTAACGCAGAGTTCTTTCACCAATCAGAGGCAGTTGGAAAACATGTGCGGATAGAAAGAGTGTCTATGTTGGTGTCTTCGTAGCGAAAGGGTTGAAACGATGTTCCTCTAACATTGATTTGGAAGTTGATCGAACGAAAAGGGATTCAATGGGATGGCGGAGCTCGGTTGGACCAACAACTTTTTAGCATTAGTCGCGTTCGCCTCCGGTGAGAACTCCATGAACTTTTGGGACAATGATACTCTAGTATTTCCGGTGTTGCTACTTTGCGTCGACATCCCTTTTTGCCTTTTTGTTGTCACTCTAGTTTTCCACTCTAATCATTTCAACTCACAATATGATTCTTTTAATGAAAGACATTAACAATAAAAATTGTTTTCGATGCCTAAAAGTGTTTCACAGTTATAAATAGAAAATATAACAAAGTTTTCACTGTAAGTTTGTTAAAAATATTTATTACAGTTATTTTCGTGGGAAATAAATCAAAATTCGGGTGACATGGCATTCAGTGTTAAATAAATACACCAAATTTGTTAATATAGTAATATATTTTATTCAGAACTGGGGTTAAAATGACGTATTTTAATATTGATTTAAAAGTTGATCGAACGAAAAGAGATTAAGTGGAACGGCTAGGAACTTTTCAGGATTAGTCTCGTTTTCCTCGAGCGGGAACTCGATGAACTTTGGGGGGCAAGGATAGTGTAGTATTTCCGTATCCGGCGGTGGTGGGTGCTTTGCGTCGATATGCCTCTTTTTTTCCCTGGCTTCGACGTCGTCCTCGCCGTTGAGAGGAGCGACCAGCTGGAGAAGTTCGCGGACATTCTCCAAGTTCCGCTCTCCGCTTGAGTGGTTCTTTCTGTTCGGCTTGGCTGAGTTTCGCCCGCTGCTCGAGAGAAGCGGAGAAAGAGCGAAGAAGATCTTACTGGGACGAGGGGTTTGTTTTTCGCAGGATGTCGCACGTGCGCGTCATCCTTTCCCCATGAAATGTCGTCGCGCCGTAAGTCTCTCCCGGCTTCCCTTTTACTATCTCGTCCTCTCCTCTCCGCTCTCCAAACCCTAGTCTCTCTTTTTCACCCGAGAGGAACTTGTCAATCTCCAAGTTCCCCTTGAATATTCAGAGTACCCGCGCCTCCTCTTCCTGATCATTCAATCAGATTTACTTGGAATTCCCTCTGAGAATCTTTCTTCTTCCTCGAAAAAGTATTCTTATTGATTATAACTTTTTCTGCATCGAAATTGATTCGAATTTCCTCTTAGAATCTTTGTCGTCCCTCAAAAAATATTTGTACTAATTATAACTTTTTCTTCTTGCAATGAATTTTCTTTAATCATTAAAATGCACTTTGAATTTTTCCTTAGGATCTTCGTTCTTCCTCAAAAACAATTCTTCCTCATTATAACTTCTCCCGCTCCCAATTGATTCGACATAATTATTGCGATGCACTTCGAATTTTGAACTTTCTCTCTGCTCGCGGGAGAATTCCGAGGGAACTCTCATCACTGGCTGGTTAATTAGTGCCATTACAGGGAGAACTCGGGAGGAGGGAGTTTTGCCTGAATGTCAAACGTCGGGCCGTATAAATGATCAAATAGGCACATTCATCGTTTACCCTGGCAAAACGCACCCTCTCTTTCCCTCTCGCACGCTCGCTCGCAACCTCTTTCTCTTTCGAAGCCGCCTAATACACTTATACGTTCGGCCAGGGATTTCGCAAGCACGCCTGCAAATTGCTCGTTAGTGCATAGGCACGTATGACGTTTGTGCTTCTATGCTTTCGAGCATACGCGCGCGCGCGCTGGCAGCGCCGAAGCATCGCAATTTCCAGAAGTATTGCAATCAGCGAGCGAGCGAGCGAGCATATTTCGCGCGAGATTAAACTGCCTCGGCGGCCTCCCCAGTTTCCCGAGGCTTTTCCTTACACCCGGGAAATCAGCATTTGTGTTAATTAAATATTTTTTCAATTAACTCGCCTTCTCATTAGTCATCGCGCCAAATGATTTCCACCAGCGGAGCGGCCACTCTCTCCCATTCAATTGGGAAAGAGAGAGAGAGAGAGAGAGAGAGCCTGGTTTAATAACTTCTCGATCAATTGTGGAAACTCAATCCGATTGCCAACTAATTATCTAGTATCTCATCATCCTGCCACTGTCATGCGTCAAAGTAGAATCATCAATCAGAGAGTGAATATCGAAATTAAGATGGATCGTCCCTGTGTAATGTAGAAATAAATTCCTCTGAGAGTTTAATATAAATATTACAATATTCTATGTGGTAATAATAATTGCATTAATAATCATCTGTATTCCTGAATGTATCATCGATTTTATAAATATCCTAATACAAATATTAGTATTTTTCCAAAAGCGGTCGCGCTAAAAAAATAGAGAAATCCGATGCGTTTGTGAATAAATATCAAAATTAAGGTAATCGTCGTGTAATGTAGAAATAAATTCGCATGAGAATTTAATATAAAAGCACAGTACTTTTCAAGCATTCTAAGCCTTATTAATAATTTTCTGCATTGGTGAATCATCATTGATTTTATAAATATGCTAGCAATAATATTAGTAATGTCGATGATGATGGTAAAAAGGTGGAATTCAGTGACGCGAGGAAAAGCCATGCTAAAAGCGGCGTTGCTGGAAAAGTGTAAAGGTCCGATGCGTTTGCGAAGGTGCATTTGCAAGCGGGGGATCAATATCGGCAGGTATGCAGGAGAACCGGCCACGAATAAATCTTGCAGCGCGCTGGAAAAACGGCGCGGCGCGGCTGAAAAAGGCGGCGGCCGTCCGCTCGAAATTGAAATGAACCATGACAGCTGGCGGCCGCTCCGTCGAAAATTCCGTGGCGCGCAATGATTTCAAAACAGGCGGAGGCACGCGAACGCGCCTCACGCTTTTCCACTGTAATCGAGTTAGCCGCGTGAATGTAATCAAGCGACTTCTGCTTTAATCAAGCATTGAAAAGCGTCGGCGTTAAGTCGCCGGATTCTACCGCCGCGCGATTGCTCGCCATTCTTCGAAATAACATTTTATACGTCGCTCCGCTTTCATACCAACGATTTTCCCCGCGCGAAAGCCACCGTGAGAGTCGCGTTTAACTTAAGTGGAGATGCGACTCTTGAAAGCTTAAAACAACTTTGCAGTTTTATGCCTCGTATAACGCATTAACTTGTTATAAATAAGTCGTAGGGTTTTAGAATATTTCATAAGTGCGAGGTAGTTATAAATACTATTACTAGTTTAAAAGTACCCAACCTGAGGTGGAATACAAATCTTTTCACAAAAAGTAGAAAGTAAAACATACTCCAATAATTCTCCACTTTTAATTGATTCGTAAGGAAAAGTCCAAGTGATATTTTCAAGGGGGAGTAATATTGCTGAAAATAGCATTAGAAAATTGTGACTTTTTGTATTATCAATCGCTAATTTATATTTAATTACTAATGCGAGATAAATTGAGGTATCTTTGACTGAAAACATGATTTTCTTACATGATATTTATATCTGTTTTTATTATATTTCAATTTCGCCGGGAAATCAAAGTACTTCCCGCGGTTTGTTTACGTTTCACTGTTTTCGGAGTACATCAATAGAAACGACGCGTACGTCATGACAATGCCCGAGTGGACTACATCGACGGGAAGGCGAGGTTGGGTTATGTCAGAGGAGAAAGTTGATGGTTTCGGGCAGAAGGATTGGAAGTAGGCTTCCCATAAACTATAAACAGAGAGAGAGGACGAGAATCGCAGAGGCAACGTGTGCGTCCTCATCGCCGACGTCGACGTCGACGACGTCGCCGCCGCCGCCAGAAATTCCGTCTCTGTTATTTTGCGAGGGAGTGGCATGAGCGTATCGATTTTCCGCGCGCACCTCCGCCACTCCTCGCTTCTACCTACGTACAAACGCACCCACACACACACACACACACACACACAACTCACACAGAGCAGCAGCATACATTGAAACATCCGGGCAAAAGTGCGTCCGTCGCGCAAACCGGCGGAATACAAGCTGGTATTACTGTCGAGAAATTAAAGCGAGCGCGTGCGAGAAAAGCCCAGGGAAAATGTGAGAAGAGAACTGAATTGGCAGAATTTTTCGCTGAAGGGATGAGAAATGATAGACTGACTGCAATGATTTCAAATTGCTAGTAAGTTATTCTTTATTAGAAGCAGTAATAATCGGACGTGTTCAGGATCCCGAAGATTTTAATATGAACAGGTTTTAAACTATGCAATATGCTATTATTCTGATTGCAATCATTTCAAATAAGCAAGTATATCAGTTAGTGTGAAATTATTAATTATCACAGGTATTAATAATTAGATGTGGATGGAATTGTGAGAATTCTCGTGTGAAGAGATGAAGATTTAAGATATGCGATATATTATTATCTTGATAAATTGATAGACTCATTGCAATGACTTGAAAATAGCTAATATACAAAATTGTCGCGAATAATAGAAAATGTTTATAACGTAAAACATAGAAAAACGTTCATAAATCTAGCATTAAAGACACACGTTCGATGACGTACGTTCCTGTCCCATTAAAAACTATTAGACGACTAGCTGACTGGAAAAACAGGTTTCCTAAGTGGATCCTTTATTCCCAGGGCTTTCCCTTTCCCCCGAGTCATTAGTCGATGTAATGATCGGTGATGAAAAAGTTGGACGAAGGTTCTCGTGAAAGTAGAGAATGATCGGGGCGTGTTTGGTGACGGGTTCGTATTCATCCGTCATCCGGTTAAATCAAGTGACGGGGGGCGGCTGTAATTTTGCTGGGAAACCGAGTTTTCCATGACAGTTTCATTTCGGGCATTTTCAAAGCTCCAATGATATTTCCGAAACAGAACTGAATGCGCGCGCGCGCGCGACGCCTCATCGAAATTGTAGATCGAGATGATACAGTTTGAACGTTTGTACTCAATCGTTTTATCCTCCGGGCTTTTTGCATATTTTTTCCCCCACTCCACTCTTCTTTTTTTCACCACTGTTGTCGTTGTTGTTTCCAATATGTCTGGCGCAAGTGCGCGCTGAATCGCAGCACCCCGCACATCTACTAATAGAATTTTCGATTGCAGCCTCGTTCGAAACCCAACCGGCGCGGCGTCGCGCAATTCCAATGCCACTGTTTTAGTGGGTCGCGCGCGTGTTGCTTACAGAAAATAGATCAGAATTCAATGGCAAAAGTCACTCTATTGATTGCATCAATTATGCAAACCGAATTCAATCCAATTGTTCCTTCACTGAATTACTTAATAACGAAGAGAACAAATATAATATATATTTCAAGAATTCAGTGATAAAAATGATAATAAATTTCGTAACGCAATTCCAATACTATTATTTATTACGTCACACGCGTTCATTACAAAAAATAGTTCAGAATCGAATATCAACAATTATTCTATCAATCATACAAATACAATTCAACGAAATATTCCCTCTCAAGCAACTCAATAAAACCACCAAAGCAAACATAAAACTAATCATTTCACGACTCCACTAATGAACTTAATAACAAAGTCAACTAAAAAAGCTCGGTCTGAAATTCTCGGTGGCGCGGCTAACAATACAGATCGCGGGGATCGCGTAATATGCAAATCCGGCTCACACACACAGACACAGACATACAAAGAAGAGACAGACACCAAGAGACACATGGGAATCTAGGACGCGGCTGTCTGAGCTTTTTCCTCGGCTTTCTCTCTTTCTCTCTCTCTCTCTTTTTCTCTGGCGGCCTTTCCGGCCGGCTGAAATGCACTGGATATCTGGCGGAGAGCCGTGAAGCTTCTTTCCCGAGCCAGCGAGAGGGAGAGGAGAGGCAGCGGCGCCGCGACAATGGAATTGTGCAAGCCCGCAAAAGTGCATCAGATCTCCTGGTATCATGGGGGTGGTTCACCCCACCCAACCCCCCAACTCGCTCGCTCGCTCTTTTAACGCCCACCGCGAACGAAGAAGAAGAAGGGGTGGTTAGCAGCTCACTTGAAAGTGGAGGAAGAATATGAGGTCAAAGGATGAAGAGGCCACCAACCCATGTACTACAACTTTTGTAACTTTGAAAAACTGTTTGCCCTACCACATACACCTACACATGTCCATCCACCAGTCCTCTCTAATTTAACATGCTCGCCGGCCGAGCGCATAGTCGGATGAAAGTATCTCTCTTGGAGAGAGCGCTTCTAGTTTTGACCGCACGAAATATTATTTCAACCCTCTCCACGAGATTACGACCTCTTTGTTGTTGTCTTGTTGCACTGGGAAAAGTGTTTTGTAAGGTTTTGTGGAAGCTGTTGGATTTGTTTGGGGTTGTGTGGTTTTATTATGGATTGCTGGATCATATAAAATAGTTTATTTTAGAGATTGTTGGTGAGGTCAGCTTTTTTGGAATTGGCAAACTTTCTATTATTGTCTTATTGCTCTTTAAAAAACGTTCTCTAATCTTTTATACAATCAATTAGCTTTGTTAGTGGTACAATAATTTTATCATGAATCCTTTGATGATACAAAATCATTTAAATTAAAGATTGTCGATGAGTGAAACTTTTAACGAGGTCACCCTCTTTCGGGATTGGCAGATTTTCCTTTGCTACGTAGAAAGCATTATCGTTGAGTAGATGGCGTGAGGGGGGATTGGGAATGCGGTGATACACAGTTCGTATTTCAATGCCGGGCGGGTGCTAACTCGTCCTCGAGGCCGAGGTCAGTGCGCGTACTACACTAAAAGAGAAACAGAGAGAGACACAGAAATCTCCAAGGGAAAGAAGAAGCGAGCTGCTCGACGCGAGTGTGCACGCGCGAGCAACTTTCCGACCGAAATTTAATTCTCCAAGAGGAACAAGCTGCAATTTTCCAGGCCTGGAAAATTCTCATCCTCGCCTTTCGACATGCAACGCGCATGCATATGCGGCAATATTAGAACTTAGAAGCATCCACCTTGCGAAACTTCCACATATATATTCTCCAATAATCTCTCTCCGTGTCTGTGTATGTATGCCTCTGTGTCTGCGTCTGTGTGCGTACAACCTGGGAGAACAAGTCACAGGCGAACCGTGAACCGAACACGCACACGCGCCGCAACGAAGATTCTCACGGGAAATTGAACTCGTGATTAGAATGTCGGAGTTCGGGATGACAACGTACCAGTACGCTGCTTCCAAGCCAGCTATTGGTTATTGTAGCTTTGGCAGATCACGTATGAGGAGTAATTGGATGTCGTCCGCAAGAATCCTGAAGCCGAATGGAGAATTAAGACGGTTACTAATCACTTTGATTGTGATTTATAAAATTCCCTACTGAGCTTTTTATTTTTTAGTAGTCTTCGAGGACTAAACACTAAGTTTTATATTTTTAAAAATATTTGTTGAGGCCTGAGCGCTGAGCTTTTTATTTTCTGATTTTTTTAGGGGGTTGCAACCCTTAAAAGGGGACTTTTAAAAATTAAAAAGTCATTTTCCACTCGAGGACCCTTTTGCAGATTGCGACAATTATTTTCTCGGAAGCTGAAGTAGGAAATTGTGTTTAGTTAAATAATCGATGATAGTTTGGATAAGCAAAGTGATGTTAGTCGTGAAATTGGAGAAGGAAGAGTAGTGCGTGGGGGTGAATAGGAGATGCGAGGGAGGGAGCGAGCAATTATTAGGGGATCCCGCACAAGTGGCCGGCGAGACGACGCTCGACGTCGAGCGTCGACGTCGAGCTGTTCTGTTCTCGTCAGGAACGCGCTGTTATTTCACCGATGGTAGTTCTCGACGCGCCCCTCCCTCTCCCTGCTGCCCGCCAATTGGAAAGAGAGTTCGATGAATTTGCGCCGGGGACGCGGGAATTAACGAGGCGCGGCTAATGAAGGAGAACTTAACGAGGCTAGTGGATGCGCGCTTCGGATTAACGAGCCGACTCCCTCACGATTATGCCCTGCTTTTCTCGATCAATGCAAAAATTCGGACGAATCTGAAAACAGTTGGACGACCAACTTCCTGCGTTTGGGGGGAATGAAGCTGATTTATGAAAGCAATTATGCTGGTGGAGATACTCGGAAGTTTGTTGAGGCTGAGATATTTAATGAAATTATTTGTTTTTCATTGGAATGGGGTTCTAGTGAAGAATCAATGACGGAAATGCCGGAATTGTATGGAAAACAGGTGAAAAGGCTCTCCTGAATAAGTTGACCCACCTGATTTTCATGGTTTTTCCCATGTTTTTCATACTTCCCGACCTTTTCCGGGGCTGAAATTTGGCAGGGAATGTTTTTTTGCATCGAGGAAGAAGTGGTAAAAATTCCAGAGCCCTAGCTGAAAATTCATTTTTTCGCAAATTTTTTAAGGCATACCCCTTCAAAAATTTTCGATTTTTCGAAGGTTCTGGGACCGGGACGAACGCTTGATTTTTCGATTGCTCGTGTCTCAAAACGGAAAAAAAACATAAATGTTGTGGGGGAATTGCCGGAATTCGGCCTAAAACACATGGAAAACCGATCTTGAATATTTCATTTCAATGGTTTTTGCCATGTTTTTTATACTTCCTGACCTTTCCCGGGGCTGAAATTTTGTAGAAAGTGTTTTTTTGCATCGAGGAAAAAGTAGAAAAAATACCAGGACCCTAGCTCAAAATTCATTTTTTCGCAAATTTTTTAAGGCATACCCCTTCAAAAATTTTCGATTTTTCGAAGGTTCTGGGACCGGGACGAACGCTTGATTTTTCGATTGCTCGTGTCTCAAAACGGAAAAAAAACATAAATGTTGTGGGGGAATTGCCGGAATTCGGCCTAAAACACATGGAAAATCAATCTTGAATATTTCATTTTAACGGTTTATGCCATGTTTTTCATACTTCCCGACCTTTCCCGGGGCTGAAATTTGGTGGGGAATGTTTTTTTGCATCGAGGAAGAAGTAGTAAAAATTCCAGAGCCCTAGCTGAAAATTCATTTTTTCGCAAATTTTTTAAGGCATACCCCTTCAAAAATTTTCGATTTTTCGAAGGTTCTGGGACCGGGACGAACGCTTGATTTTTCGATTGCTCGTGTCTCAAAACGGATAAAAAACATAAATGTTGTGGGGGAAATGCCGGAATTCTACCTAAAACACGTGGAAAACAGATCTGAAATATTTCATTTCGATGGTTTTCCCTATGTTTTTCATACTTCCCGACCTTTTCCGGGGCTGAAACTTTGTAGAAAGTGTTTTTTTGCATCGAGGAAGAAGTAGTAAAAATTCCAGAGCCCTAGCCCAAAGTTCATTTTTTCGTGATTTTCTGAAGTCGCCTCCTTCACATTTCATTTATGAAAAACGTATTCAAAACAAAAGAATACGATAACCTTAACATTCTATCGGCAAAAACTACTGGAGAGCACGTTCCTTGTTCGATTACAGGCGCCCCATACTTTCCAAACCGAATTTTCTCCGGCAATACAACTTTCGTTAAAGCGATTAGAACGTCTGCGAATGCTATTACATACCCATCAGTCCTGATTCCAGCGCTCCCCCATCTTTCCGCACACACTCTTCCACATACAAACCATCGTAGAGACACACATACACACACTCACACGCAGAGGATTGGTGAGCCTGTAATCTATTTAGCCGTGAAACGCGTGTACTCTGCGAGCCAGCAAAAATGATGTTACAGCAAATTAGTTTGCTGTCCCAGCAGCAGCATCGCCGAGCCACGCCGAGGAAACTCACGTCGACGCTATGCAAATTCTCGTGAAAACATCGGCGCGACACTCGTCGAACTTGCGCGACGCGCCACGTAATTGGTGCAAAAACAATTTCGCGCCGCCGGCCGCGCCGCCCGTAAAGGGACTGCTCCGCCAGTAGTATATTTGAAGGACTCCGGGGGGCCAATTCGTCCTGATGATTGGCAGGAGAATTCAATCCTTCAAATACATCTAATTACAATATTGATATATTTATACATTTCACCGTGGATGTTCCACTGCCATTTAAAAGCAACAGGTGAAGATTTAATATTATACGATATGTTATTATATCTCGATAAATTGATAAATTGCAATGATTCCCAATGAATTGCAATATGTTATTATCCCCGTAAAATGAAGACTGATTGCAACGACTTTGAATCAGCGAGTAGTGCGAAATAATTCATTATCACTAGCATTAATAATTTAATGAGTTCAGAATTGCAAGAATTCTTGAACAGATAAAGATTTAAGATATGGTATTATCTTGATAAACTGACAAATTAATTCCAACGGTTTGAAATAAGCAAATGTATGAGTTACCAGTATAAAATGATTAATTATCACTGGTATAATAATTGGATGAGTTCAGGATTGCTAGAAATCTAACGCGAATACATGAAACTTTAAAATATCACACGATATATTATTATCGTGATAAATTGCTAAATTAATTACAACAATTTCTACTAAGCGAGGACACTAATTAATAGTACGCAATTATTCGTCAGAGGTATTAATAATCGGATGTGTCGAGGATCGCGAGAATGCTGGCGTTTGAATGTTGGAAACTCGTTGGCGAGTGAGAGTCTATGTTGGAGGAAGTCCTCTCTCGTCGTTACCGGGCGGCGCGGGTACTTGAACAAGACGAAGTTTCAATTTCAGACTCGAATCCGACACTCTCCGGAGGCGCTCGTCGCCGCGCCGTTGCCTCGTTATGAAGACTCAGTTTCCAAGTAGCGAGACGCACTGTGTGTCACTCTATCGAATCACCAGTGAGTCGCGCCGAGATGAAAGCATCATCTGCGCGGACAGTTCGCGAAGGTCCTACTAAATTTCGCTCATGATTACTTCTATTCTTCGTGCTATATTCATACACTTGATCTGGAATAATCTTACTAAAAATCATTCGAAATTTAAATGAATTACGATATTTACTTTTATTAGTACGATATTTTTCCGATTACGATTACGATTACGATTTTTTTTACTAACTTTTATTATTACGATATGTTTTTAATGTGGAGATTTTATTATATTTTAAATTAAACATTGAAAATGATTAGTGTTCTACATATTATTATTATATTTTTCAACTGGAATAGTTTTACTAACATAATTTGAAATTTAAATGAACGTTTTATTATTATGATATTTTTTTAATGTAGAGATTCTCATATATTTCAAATTAAAAATTGGCAAAGATTCCTGCCATTTACAAAATGTATTATAAATCGTAATAGACGAGTGAATTATTTAAGTTGACAATTAGAAAATGACTGGTATTCTTTTGCCGTCACACTCCCGTCAACACAACACTGTCTACGCTAACGAGTTTAAACGATGAGATTTTATCGACGGTATTAATTAACTGGCGGTGGAAGGCTCGAGGCGGCGGCGGCGGGAATCTTAGGGGATCCGCCAAGCTGGGAGGCGTTCCAGGCCTGTAACGCACGCGATACTTTCAGCGTGTGCTCTCCTTCTCTCTCCGTTGCTACTTCGCCGCCCTCTCGATTACCTGCAAAACGCGTCTGAGCGTATATTAGATTTAATTAATCGCGCTAGTTCGTTAACTTACGTGCTAAACGAGATTTACGATCGGCCTGCTTCGCTGCCGATGAGACGCAAGCCGCCGTCGTCCGAGAAAATCCCTTGGGAGTATAATCTTCTGATTAGATTTAATTAGACGTGCCTCCTACCTTCGCTACCCTCCTCGAACGCTTTCTTTTTTCTTCTTCCTTGTACACCTTAATTCCTGCCTTAGTCTATTATCGTCTCGGATTAAATATCAATCCAATAGACTGCAGGTAAATATTTCAAAGAGCCTTTATTGGAAGCTTTAGAAAAAACTGGAAATAATCTCTCTCGTTTGGTAAAACTAGAATCGTTAAAAAAATCCTGGGAATTCGTTTGTTAATTTATTCAGTTTTATTTTCCCTTTCAAAGAGATTTGTAATTATCGTGCAAACAACAGTTTATTTATTCGAGCCAGAGGAGATCATCAATCCAATATACTGCAAACAAATATTACAAAGAGCTTTTATTGGAAGCTGTACAAGAATTAAAAATATTCTTTCTGCTTCCATAAAACTAGGATCATTAAAAAAATCGTCGGAATTCGTTTGTTAATTTATTCAGTTTTATTTTCTCTTTCAAAGAGATATGTAATTATCGTGCAAACAACAGTTTATTTATTCGAGAAGACGATGAATCCAATATAATGCAGACAAATATTGGAAAGATCCTTTATTGGAAGCTGTACTAAAATTAAAAATAATGCCAGGGATTGAATAACATTACAACGATAAAAAAATCATCAAAATTAATTTATATTTACATTATATTTTCAAGAGACACGTAATTATCGTGCAAACAACAGTTTATTTATACGAGTGGGAGAAGACGCGCGTTAATTGGCAGGATTTTGCCGTGTAACGAGAGTAGCAGCGGAAGAGTAGAAGTGGGGATTGGCATTGTAGGTGAAGTGCGGTCTCCCAGGGAATTGGCGTAGCTACCTGTAAACACATTAGTCTCGGGGCGGCTCGCTCGATATTTACAACTACAACCTACTTAAACTGAAGGAACGCGGCGGCGTTGCAACGAAATTCCAGCCGTTTGTTCTCATTGGCAGGGCGCGCGCGGTGGTGGTGCAGCAAGCAAGCAAGCAAGCCGAGAGAGGAAGCTGAATATATCCTCGGCAGGGATTCGTGGCACGTTCCTCACGAAAGACGCGTGCATTCGCCTTGCCAATTATCGCTGGTTCTACACGTTGCTGGTTCGATACGTGGCGCGCGCGCGCGCGCGCGACTCGAACCGATCGCTTAAAGCACCGTTCGAAGAAAATTCCTCTCTCTATGCCCTGCATTCGAAATGCTGCTACTTCCTTTCCTCCCCCCGAAAAAGAGAGCTTTCCTTCCACTCAACTTTTCTAAGCCCTGCATTAGCATGCACGCTCTAATGAATGGCCCCAGTTAATGCTCTCCTCTTGGCTCCTAATAGCTCAGAGAGTTACTCGGATAGAGCTGGTGAGAAGTGGAAGAAAGTCCAGTGATAAGCGAGCCCTCCGAGTCCAATTAGTTTTGACCGAGTGTCATTAGGCGGTCTTGTAATTAACCGGGGAACGCCTTTGGGATTTTTCGAGTTAATCAAAGCCTTCCTCGTGTTAAGTTCCGCTGATAATTTAACGAAATTGCCTGAGTTCCCCTTGGACTTTTTCAGTAATCGTTTGCTAATTTTCTGTTCCAGGTGAGTGTCCTGTGGATCCTTTTTTATCGTCATTTAGGATGAGAAGAAGATCGCATATATTAGGGTTGGACATTGTCGACGGTCCATGGGAAGATCGTCCTACTGTGAGTTAATCTTGCAATATTATTGGCAACTTTCTGTCTGATATTGCTTCTTCCTTTCAAGGAAGCTCTCTTATTATTCACCCTCGCAAACATGCTCCAATTGTTTCCCTTTCGGCTCCCATTTTATATTTCATTGCCGACCATAATTTAAACCAGGTTTTAAAAAACGCTTTTCTTCTCGAGGATTTATTAAAAATCCTCTCTTTATTAAGAAGTACGAGCAGCTAAAATTGACAGTTTCCCTGTGCTCGCATTCATATTAAACTTTGCCGATGGTTCACTTTTTGATTTGTGCTGCCACTTTAATTGGAAAGCTCGATTTGCCGGGGAACAAATTCGCTCGATCTTATCAATAAAGGATGGAAGCGTCGAGTCGATATTTCCAGGGGAAATTTTGCCTCTTGCATCGTTTTATCCGGCGTATTCTGGACAACCTTTCCTGGGCGGAGGTTACCACTTGCGAGGGAAAGCGGCGCCCCTTTCCCCCGTCGTGGAAAAGCACTTTTCCTATTTGCATAGTGATGCCCGGCCACGAGAGTGAGAGAGAAAGAGAGGGAGAGCGGGGACTGTTTGTATGCAGGCAGAGGGATAATGTTTGATGGAGAAACGATTTTTGAGAGTGTCGAGTCTATTCCTGCCTTTTCTCCGGGAAATTCGTGCGTGGCTATGGAAATCTCTCTCGCTCTCTCAGGCTTTTAGTGTTCCCGCCGAAAGGTGCCAACGCTTTGTCGACCTCTCATAAATTCCATCTCCCCACCCTACTCTACTTTCCCCGGACTTATTCAATTATTGAGGCATCAAAATTCTATGACTTATTTTAAAAGGAATCTCGTGTTCCTTTATAATAATCTTCCGTTAGAATATACAATAGAAATTTTAGTTAGTATTAATCAAATATATTCGTTTCTTTTTGATATTTTTTATCATTTCTAATACTTTAAATGAAATTTCGATAAATATAGATTCACAGTTCTTTCTGCCATATAATAAATTTATATTTTATTCGTTGTCTGACACTCAAAGAATAAAGTTTCGCACTAGTTCTACTATATTTTAAATAATAAAGTTGAACAGTTTTTTAATAAACACAGCACTTCTAAATTTGATCCATCAAATATTATTCAATTTGTGTGCACAAGAAAATCTTTCAAAGCTGCCGTTGCCGAGTTTTTCCTTTCATCTCGATATTTGATGGATGATTGTTTCGCGAGGGGATAAACAGAGGGGGTGCGGAAAGCCGGCCAAGAATTAACTGGCGTAAATAGGCTGGCGTTCGATTACACGAGTGCTTGGATACATCGATAATGGATAATGGCGCGAGTGCCGCCCCTTTCGCGAGTCCCGATAGGAGTGTCAGAGCCGTGCAGATCGGCCCAATTAATTATGTCCGTCGATGCGATATTCCAATGGGAAAGCGTTCGCCAAATTGTTACATCCACTTGGCGGATTCCGGTGAAACTGGATTAAGAGGGAGCGAGAGAGGATGCGTATATGCGGAAAGGAGCGCCGGCCGCAGGCTTTATAAGCGGAATCCTCAAAAACCATCGCGCAAATCCTCTCGTATCCTCCGCCAGGATGGAGCAGGAGCGGCGCCCTCTAGAAAATTCTACTTTAAAACAGCGCCGTTGGCCGACTTGGTTTAACGGCTCCGCGGGAAATGGAGTCGGCTGGACCGAGGCTACTTTATGTTTTCCAAGTCCACCGTAATCCAGAGCCTCCCCCGGCAAACCCCGGCTAACTTCCCTTCCTACTTTATCAATTTCCACCCTTGCTTTTTTCACGCCTTACCGCTCCTTCCCTTCCCGCCTTCAAGAACCACCCTCTTCTACCCCAATCTTTCTTCGCGGCTCCTTTTTTTCGCCGCACCCTCGACTAAATCTAGCCTTTCCCTTCGTCTTCCAGTGTATAACCACCCGGATATGTAAGGGCTGGGATATACTAGTTGTTAGAAAAACACCTACTTTGATTTCCTCATAAAAATCACTAAAGAAAAATAATTATGAGACTTATGATTCTTTATATAGAAATAAAAATATAGAAATTAATTGGTCGTGGAAGGAAATTAGTAAGAGGGAAATATTGACATAAAAATCGTAGTTCTTGATACAGAAATAAAAATATATTAAATCGATTGACCGTGGAAATAAATTATCAAGAGTGAAATATCGACAGGGTTGATTCATATATATTCGCGTTTCTTGGTATTTATTAATTCAGAATGAAACTATTATGAGAAATAATGATAAAAATCGTAGTTCTTAACAGAGAAATAAAAATATATAAAATCAATTGATCGTGGAAGGAAATGATAAAGGAAATTATTAAGAGTGAAATATCGACAGGGTTGATTCACACATATTTGAGTTCCTTGGTGTTTGTCAATTGAGAGAGAAACGTGATCGAACGACGTGCGCTGGCAACCCGCTTAAAGACACAAAGCGGATTCCTTTTTCCCTGTCGGGGTGTTTCGTTGGTGGAAGTAGGCCGGCTGCGTTAACATCGGCCGGGTTTCGGCGACGTTAACATCCCTCGTTAGCGGCCATTGTTTCCGTGTCTGCTTATCCCTGGCGCGATTCCACATCCTCTTTCCTTCTCTCGCTCTCTCACTCTCTGCCGTTTAAACTGGCCGCATTTTTCTCGGAATTACCGTCGCCGCCTTTCCCCGTAATTTGTCAAAAGGCTGAATTATCCGAGGTTCGCCACACCAGCCAGCCAGCCAACGGCGCGGCGCGCAATCACTCCAATCGAGAATTGCTTCGGCAGAGTAATTAATGGCCGCGTTTTTGGAGAAGGAGCGAGAAGTAGTCGTGGCTCGATCGATCACGGAAGCAGAAAGGCACGATCTTCCACGAGTTGCCTGGTAATTCGGGTCAATTCCTCCGCCACGACTAATCCCACCATTTCAATCCCTGAGACATTCAAAGACTTTTCCAACAATCTTTCTCGCCGATTCAACTTTTACATATATTTCCGTTTATTCAAATCAGTTTCTTAAAGAAATATTTCTTTGTCATGTTATAAAAATTATGTTGTGGAATTTTTTATTATTAAGAGATGTCAAGGTTGATGTAATTACGGAACACGTTATTTTAATTTGTCTGGAGAAATTTATTTTATAAATGTAGCATTCATAGCTGAAGTTCACGAGTTGTGAAAATATCCGCCCTTTTTAAATATCCTTAAAACATTACACGCAATACACAAAGCCTGATGGATGTACAATTGAAACAAACAATTCTACCATCTACAATAACCCACCGCGAGAGATCATCCATCAAGCTTTATTCCACCAGAGACTTGCAACGATCCAGTTAACAATTCCCATTTATTAGCGCATTAAAACCACCACCAACAAAACATGTCAAGTATAACCGCGATTCTAATTCCCCGAAAAGGCCACTTAAACGCTCGGCAAACATTTCCAACACAAGCAACAAACATCCAAAAAGGGAACATCTAAAATTAGAACAGAAAACCTCGTATTTTTTCCTCTCTCGAAAGTCAAACACTTGCGACGCTAAGGTCGAACGGAAAGCGGATGTTGTGTTTGCAGGATGCTCGCATGTAAGATTGCGAGTGGGCGTTGCAGGTGTGTGGGTGTTGCCGGGAGAGAAGCAGGGAAGATCGTTGCGGGATGTTGCAAGCTATGCGATCGCAGATGCAGTGCTCGGAGTATATGCATCAGAATATTGTCGAAGCACTAATGAGCGGCGTTGGGAACTCGCGCGCGCGCGCGAGGTCGACGCGACGACACACGTTCAGGGCAGAATATACACGCACTAGAGAGAAAGAGAGAGGGAGAGGGAGTTCCGTGTTTAGTTTCTGGTGCCGAGTGGCTGGTTGTCAGTGCCTCCTGAGGATTATACACTTTAATGAGGGTACTGCTTACTGTATGTATAGCCTGGAGAGAAATCGCGCGCGCGAGAGAGAGAGCGGAACAATGTACGCGCGACGAAGAAAGAGGGCTGGCGCGTGCACAAATATAGCAAGAGCGAGCGAGAGAGAGAGACGGTGTACTCGACATTGTTTCTCTCCCTGGGGGATAATCACTTTCGTGAACTTCCGCGGGCCAACTGGAGCACCTGCGCCGTGTATATTGTGCCTTAAGTCGAGATTAGAATCTCCAGGATCAGCCTACCTCACATAACCTCACTCTACTCCCGCCAAAACTCCCGCAACCCTCCTCCATTATATTAGCTTCGAGAAATCTCTATAAACGTCTGACACGAATTTCGTTTTAATTAAAGCACCGTTAACATTTCAATCGTCGCCCGTGTTATATTCACCGATATTTTCCGCTGGATTATGGAATATTTGGCCAAGTGGCAATTGATGAGGAGCATGTTCGATTTTAATTACAACGATCAGTAAAACGTTATTGAAACGAGGCTTGTACCGGCTCGCGGCTATCTATTAATTTCGTTGGGACAGTTTCTATCGTGTGTTCTTAATTAAACTGGAGTAATTTCGTTGGGTGGATTCGATTTGTTAAGATCGATCGGTCCTAGCGAATAATCCTGTATTCTTAATTGGTGAGTCAAGCTGATTGGACGCTATTCAATCGTACTGCAAAATTCACAAAGTTCCAATTATAATCGCCTGAATAAAAAAATCGATTCCCATTATACGGTAATTAAATATCAAATTATTACATAAATTACATTCACATATTTCTTTTCATATTCTACAAAAAATATATCAACAACTTTCAAATCAATAAATAATTTACAATCGTATTCCTGAGGTGATGTGAACGACGCTTAAATGTTGGTGGGTTTCGAAGCGTGTCCAGTTTTAATGAGCGTGATATCGACGCTCGATCCCACCTGGGATTGGCTGATTCGGCATGAGCTCCGGGGTGAGAGAACGACCTTCCAGATCGCGTCACTCGGCAATGGGGGAAACTCGATACAGTCGGTGAAAGTGCGTGGAACGAAGCCGCACGCACTCTCACTCACTCACTCTTGACTGTTTGAGTGTGTGGTTGCTGTTGGTGGAAGCAACCTGCTTGATATGGGGTTGGTCAGTTCGCGCAGAGGGAAACTCGATCCAGCTGCGACGTGTTTGACACGGAACGCCTTCTATTCCTGCTCGATTAGAGTTGCTACCGTCAGTTTTATGGTAAATAACGTAGAATGTTTGTTCATTAGGTAATTTTCGTTTAAAGTATACGAACTTACGATTTTTCTTAGTAATTATTGATCGATTTTCATTATGATAAATGCTATTTTAACTAAAAAAGTAACCAAAGAGTTGATAGGTTTAATATACACGAATTTTTTCAAATATGTGCTCGAATCTAAAAAATTATCTGTCTGATTGAGAGTTAATGTAATGAATTTTATTAGAGTTGGAGTTGGAAGAATGTAATTTCGATTTTCGTATATCGTTTTATTACGAAGTAATTGTTTTAACATTGAAATTAATCGAGAATAACGGATGGAATAATGATGGGAGGAGGGAGTACAAAGCGTGGGAGGGAAAAGCGTGGCAGGAGCTTTGAGAATTCGATTACAGGTGGGAATAATGGCAGCCATATGTGATCTCATATCCCTGCGAGGGTAATCCTTGGCAGTGGAGCAAGGCGAAGCCCCGACAGTGCTGCCACGCTGGTATTTACTTACCTCGCGCGATGTAACACCGATAAGGTTGACTCTACGGATTCGCCAGTACAGCAACCCTCTGCGAGTGGCTCTTTAATTCAGTTTAATTCGATTATCTGTCAGGGCCAGCCCGCTCTTAACCCGTTCGCAAGGCAGTCAGCAATTTTTCGTCTTAAAGAAGCGGCAATGTGCGAGGCTCGCGCCAAGAGGTTAAGCGGATATATTCTAAAGAAGCCTTCTGCTAATTCAGAGATCCACTTGCCTTTTAACACCTTTCTTATTATCTTTTTAATATCCTCGCCTTTCCTAACCGCAGTTTCCATTCAAATCTTAAGTAATTAGCAGGAATTTCAAGCTTTCGATGCTAAAATCGAATTCCAGGTGGCGCTTCCCGTTGTTCGGCCATATTGGCGCGAACTAGGTTAGGAATGGCGGGTGACAAAAGAATAAAGGAGAAAGCATTCCTTTGGCGAGGATGTTGAACTAATAGTTGGAAGCTTCTTAGAGAAGCGTGGAGTATCGACTGCGTTACGCTCGCTTGAATTCCCGAGGAGGAGCTCGAAGCTGCCGCGAGTATTTGCGCGAGCGGGGAGGGCGCCACCAGCCTCGCAACGGCCCACTGTAATTAAATCAAACTTTCGAATAAGTTTGAACCCTCGCTGCTGGGCCGCTTTCGCTAATTGGCCGCATTGCCGAAGGCTTCTGGCCAGCCCTCGAAACTTGGCCCTTGAATTTGCCAAGTGCCCTGTCGCCTTTGACAGAACGCTTACTTTAATCCTGCCAGGAATTATGCGTAATGGCGCCGATGATTCCTATTGGCTAATAACGCAGCTTTTAATATTTCCTTCCTTTGAATCGACTTGATTATTTACTTTCATTATTTGCGTGGACTTCCTTTGATTCAAGTCGCAAACACGTGAACTGTTTATTAGTTTGCTAACTCAAAATTTACTTGAAGATCTAACCTCGAAATATAAGAGCCTCTGGTTTCGAGTGAGCAAATATTCCCTTTGCAAAACATGTGCAAATCTTTGTTGCTATTTTTTATGTTTACAACTTGAAATGCACAACGAAGACGACAGACAACTATGTTTTTCTGTTTTGGTAGCGAAAGGCTGAAAGAGAAAGAAAGAGAGTGCGTGAGACCAGATTGCATGGCAGTTGAAGGTGGCATTTGTATTTTTCCGGGGCGCGCGCGTGTGCTTGCATTTCGAATTTCTCGGGGCACTGCCGCTTAAAGCGATTACACGCTTTCCTTGCCGCGAGAATGCGTGTCCGCGTTAACTTTGCATGTGAATTCAGCCTCATTTCCCTCGCCACATTTTTTCTCGCCCCCCTCCACATCCACCTCCTCTTCTTTCCAGCCTGGCTTGTAAATTGTAAAGAGCTCGACAAGTTTCTCGTTTCCCTGGCGCTCGCCTTTTTTACGATTTCGTCTTTGTAACGCGGAAACTAGCGTTTAAAAATTCGTTGTTATGCTTGTTGTAACACGAGTGACTTTTTCGAGATTTTGTTTTTCTTTCTCGTGGATTTGTATATGTTTTTCTGAAGTTTCCTTGGATCTTCCCGACGAGTTTTCAAGTTGCTCGTTATTGATTCGTGGAAAAAGCGTCACCTTCGTTCTTTTCCGGTGGTTCAAAGTCTGGGGAGTCTGTCTGGCATGCCGGAGAGACTCCGCCAGACGTCGCACTCTAATGGGGTTCCGCACATTCCTACGGTAAACCGCTCTTGAAGCGAAGACAGAGAGAGAGAGAGAGAGGGAGAGAGAGAGCGTCTCTTTCGTAAGGTGAACTGTGAGTAATCGTGAAAGAAGCAGAGTCAACCCTTATTCACCAAAGTCTTGCCAACCACCATAGACAGGAATAAATCACCCGAAGCATTTCGAGAGCCAATTCGCGTCCAGGTATAAATTATTAGCGCTGACAGTTCATACGTTCATGGGATGTTTAATCAATTATGAACGAGGCGAAGTCAACTCTTATTGACCAACGTGTTTAAACAACCATAGACAGGAACAAATCACCCGAAGGATTTCGAAAGCCAATTTGCCAGCTATAATTTATTAGCACTGACAGTTCATACGCTCATGGGATATCTGATCAATTATAAAAGAAGCAGAGTCAACTATTATTGACCAATGTGTTTCAACAACCATAGACAGAAATAAATGAGCGGCGAAGCATTTCGAGAGCCAATTTGCTAGCTATAATTCATTAGCAGTGACAGTTCATACGTTCATGGGATATTGTGAGAATGGTGGCAATTAATCGCCGGGAGTAACGCTAATTGCGCGAGTGGCTTTTCCATGGGACAGGCGGAAAGATCCGTCACCGAATAGCATGGCGATAGACGCGATAGACGCCACCATTGGTGGCGTCCAGGCTTCCAAATCATTTAGCCGCAAACGCCACAGGGTGCTCCATTCTCATGATTCCCAACATAGCCGGTGATTCCGGACTCATTGATCTCGAGTCTAGCTTTCTATGGTGGGTTCCATGGCGCGCCAGGTTGCCTGCTCGATGTAAGTAATGACTGGTAGAAAGGCAGCGGACGTGCACTGCTTCCAACCAGCCAAGAAACGAAAATTCATTTCACCAAGCTTTTCCCATCCTTCTCTTGGATATTATCTTGTAGCCGTCTTCCTGATTGCGTTTCACTGCGCAATCTATATTGCACGCACACTACTCTCAAAGTTACTAGACGTGGGATCCATTAATGTAATGCGCTTCGTCGCAAGGCCTGGGAAAAATAATCGCAAGCTGACTTTTTATGGGGTTTGGTGGAAAATATGTTGGTGGAAATCCGCTTTTGATTCGTTTTCGCTTCATAAATGTATTGCTGAAGTATGAGAGTGGATAGAAAAGCAAGATTCAATAGTTTAAACGTCGGAATTTTACCGAAAACACTTGGAAAGGTCACCTTGAGTGATTAATTTCGTTTAATTTCGATGGTTTTTCCTATGTTTTCATCACTTCCTGACCTTTTCCGGGGCTGAAATTTGGTAGAAAGTGTTTTTTTATGTCGAGGAAGAAGTAGAAAAAATTCCAGGCCCCTAGCTCAAAATTCATTTTTTCGCAAATTTTTTAAGGTATACCCCTTCAAAAATTTTCGATTTTTCGAAGGTTCTGGGACCGGGACGAACGCTTGATTTTTCGATTGCCCGTGTCTCAAAACGGATAAAAAACATAAATGTTGTGGGGGAAATGCCGGAATTCTACCTAAAACACATGGAAAACCGATGTGGAATATTTCATTTCAATGGTTTTCCTCATGTTTTTTTATCTTCCCGGCCTTTTCCGGGGCTGAAATTTTGTAGAAAGTGTTTTTTTGCATCGAGGAAAAAGTAGAAAAAATTCCAGAGCCCTAGCTGAAAATTCATTTTTTCGCAAATTTTTTAAGGCATACCCCTTCAAAAATTTTCGATTTTTCGAAGGTTCTGGGACCGGGACGAACGCTTGATTTTTCGATTGCTTATGTCTCAAAACGGATAAAAAACATAAATGTTGTGGGGGAAATGCCGGATTTCGACATAAAACACATGGAAAACCGATCTGGAATATTTCGTTTTCACAGTTTTCCTCATGTTTTTTATCTTCCCGACCTTTCCCGGGGCTGAAATTTTGTAGAAAGTGTTTTTTTGCATCGAGGAAGAAGTGGTAAAAATTCCAGAGCCCTAGCTCAAAATTCATTTTTTCGCAAATTTTTTAAGGCATACCCCTTCAAAAATTTTCGATTTTTCGAAGGTTCTGGGACCGGAACGAACGCTTGATTTTTCGATTGCCCGTGTCTCAAAACGGATAAAAAACAGAAATGTTGTGGGGGAAATGCCGGAATTCGACCGAAAACACATGGAAAACCGATCCTGAATAATTCATTTTCGTGGTTTTTCCCATGTTTTTCATACTTCCCGACATTTTCCGGGGCTGAAATTGGGTGGGGAATGTTTTCTTGCATGGAGAAAGAAGTGATAAAAATTTCAGAGCCCTAGCTCAACTTTTATTTTTTTGTGGTTGCAAGTTTCTCGATCAACTAAAAAGAAATATAATTACAGAAGTATCGGGAAAGCAGTGCATCGGATAGTCTGTGTTCTGTGTTGGCAAAGTGTTGTTATTCGAAGGGAAGACGAAAATGTGCCGAAAACGGAGAAAGTTGCCTTTCGTCACATGCTTTTGAAGGGGTCTTCGTTTGAAAGTCCGCCTCTTTTTGTCGAAGCTTCCGCTTTTTATCCTTGGCTCGGTTGGCCAGACGATCAAGCCCTTAACTAAAAGCTTTGTTCCATCGTGGAAAGACCTCGCTCTCAGCCTCTCTGAAAGAATCAATCTCGGTGGCTCTTCTTTCATTCGGATCTTTACCGGCTAATGAAAAACCCTCGGTGGGTTTCCTCCTCGGAGAAAGAACAAGAAACCGAGAAGAAGAAGAAGAAGAAGCTTACATCTTTTTCATCTGAAAAATATTTCCTACCAACAATCCTTTATTTCTCCTCTTCCTCCTGAAAACTATCAATTTCTCTCGCCTTTACTCTCACAATTTCGAGTTCACAGTTCCGCATTCATTTCCGAAAAATCCTCGTCCTTCCCGTTACTCCATTGACAAAGGTCCCATCTATTTCGCGAGCGGGCGGCCATGCAAATATCCGGCCGTCAAATATTCCTGTTTGCCAAAGGTGACCACTGCCGGCCGGCCGGCCGGCCGGCTAATGTTTTTCCAATTACCGGGAGAACGAACGGGAAAATGTGGCCGCTTTTAAATACTTCATTTCGTCCAACAAATTTGCTCCTGCCTTCGACCGACGCACGTGCCTCCACACACACACATACACACACACATACGCGTATATTCATAATACATAGGTGAAACGTGTGGCAGGAGCTGATATTTCAGTGGGATTTCGGGCAACGTTTCACCGCTTTAATCCTCCGGCAGCGAGGGAAATTCTCTCGAAATTTAATTCCCCGCCGAATGATCGAAAATTCGTCCAGCAAACATAATTTTGACGGGATTCGCGTGAAGGGTGTGAGAGAGAGAGAGAGAGGGGGATAAAAAGAGGGCATGATTGGTGAAAGCGAGCGAGGATCGCTGGAAGTCAGAGAAAGCGGATTTTTCATAATGCAACTTTATTGCTCGGGGCGAAAAAGCAACGAAAGAATCACACGCGCGCGAGCGCGAGCGCCCTCTCTCGCTCGCTCGCTCCCCACATCCGTGATACACGTATTCCCACTGCCATAATTTCCACCCGGAATTAATTACAGCCGAGCGAGCAAAAACAGCGGGTTCGAAGGGGGGAAAAAGCGGCGTAAGCTGTTTTGTGCAATGAATTCATTACGCGATCGGCGGCGAATGCGATGCGCTGATATGTAAAAAACGTTTCGTGATGCAAATACGAGAGAAAGAGGGAAAGAGAGAGTGCGAGCACCGCAGTTGGATGTATGCGGTAATGGATGGAGAGAAAAATTCTCGAGAGAACATTCTCTGCCCTTCAGAGAAGTTCCATGAATTCCGCGGCAATCCGAAAGCGTAGGTGTTCGCTCGCTCGAGGGAATTCGGATAAAACGAGTGGAGATCGCTCGTCCAGTTTGCCTCACGTGCACGCGCGATATTCTTTCAAGTGATAATTCCTATTCTTTTTATCATAGACGAATGTACCAGGAATATTTAGCATTCTCTCTTTCTTTCTCTCTCTCGCGCGCGTTGCACGCGTTTGCCGAAATTAATGAAAGCGCGCCACCGCACTGCTAAGCGAAAGAACTCAAAAGGAAAGAATTCCTCGCGAAATAACAGGCGAATACAACCGGTGAAACGGGAGCACAAACACCCGCTGAAATAAACAATCGTTTATTTAAGAGGGGGGAACTCAGGCGAATACTGAAGTTCATCTGCACACGCGGGGTCAAAGACCCTGGGAAATAATAAAAATTATTAAATAATGCCGTGGAGAATTCTAGAAAATTAGGTGGAAATTCCTGCCTTAATAATTCGAAACTAGTAAAAGGCACACAAAAATTTATTTGTCCTCTAAAAAAGATTATAATTATCCTTTCAAAAAAGATTAAAATATAAAAAATGTACCAAGTTTGATTCTCCAAAAATTGGGGCATAAAAAAAGATGTCCCCTAAAAAAAGACTATAATTAGACTTTGGGGGAATTTGATCAAAGTTTACAGAATCGATCCGCTGCTTTGATGGAACAAGCCCTTTCTTTCCACGCTATTTACATACAGGTTTCGAGCGGAATCGAAGCGTTCCGAACAAAGGGAAGTTGGGGTTGCCGCGGCGCGGGATAAATTTGCGCTTAACCACATTGCAAAATGCAAGGATCCCCGCGGAAAATTCTTTACACACCGTTTGCCAAGCTCGCTTTTCCTTTCGCGCGACCCCGTTTCTACCGGGGGAGGAGGAGGGCGAATCTACGCGCGAGGAGGAGGAGGAGGAAGGAGGAGGAGGACATAAACTCCTGAGAAAAAGTCCGCGGCACTCCTATAAATTCCCTTTTCCAGGACGTCGCCCTTTATGAAAACAGAGTGGGCGGATTCATTGAAAATTCTTTACACCTGTCATCCGCACACACTACAACCTACTCCACTCTGTTTGTCCTGCTGTTTATACGCTTTATACGCTGCTACGTTCCAGCGATCTCTCTCTCTTTTCTCTCTCACATACACATACACTCAGTCACGTTGTAGCTAGTCCTCGATAAAATTGCAAATTGTTTCGCCCTCGCTTCGGACACCAAACACACCCGCTGTGAAACAGCCGAGCGATTTGCTAGCAGGGCTGACACACACACACACACGCGCGCGCGCAAGGGGGGAAAAAACTGTACCACTCTTGCCGGTGTACTTTGTCATTCGATGCCTGGGAGATAGTTGAATTATTCGATGGTAGCTGTTTCCTTTTTTCGAGTGCCATTATTATCTACTTGCTCGAGTTCGATTCAACGGATAGCGTTGAAATGGCAGACGACGAGCAGGCTCGAATTACTTTTATGGATAGAGAATGAACGAAGATCGATTCGAATCGGTTGCGATCCTGTTAATGACCATTTGCCATTCAAAGGATCTGAAACGCGTGCCGGCGCAGGACGAATTATTACATAATTTAATAAGTCCTCATTAATTCGCGGAAGACTCGCCCGCGCAAACGCGCGCGCCGCAATTACGGCATTATGGAAATTGCACGGTGGCCCTCCAAGTAACGCGTGATTACGTGACATCATCGACGTGTACGTTCCATTCCGCCGTCCATTTACCAGCGGCCTCTACACGGTGGCGCCTTTCAATCTACTTTCTTGAATCACAGTTTTTATCTTGTATACAATATTTAAAATATCCCACAATTTATGCTTGTAATATAATATTATTTATAATATTTAAGACACAGAAATCTGTCAGAAATAAATTCGTCAATGATTTTCAATGGCAAATGAACCACCCTGAATTTAAATTTGCATTATTGAATCCCATTTTTCATTTTACAAACATATTTAATACATTCCTCAATTTCCACTCGTAAAACAACATTATAAAAAATATTTAAAACAGAGGAAAGTGTCAGAAGCATATCCGACGATGATTTTCACCGGCGACTGAATCACACCACCCTGTACATACGTGAGCTACACCTGCCAGTTCAGTGCGTTTCAGCGTGATTAAAACGGGCCGAAATGGACGGGACGCGTCGGGACGGCGCGGCGTCGGTGGCGGCGGCGGCGCGAGGACGTAGAAAAAAGGAAGAGGAGTAATACGGCGTGAAAAGCGTTGCAAAGTGTATTAAACATTTCATTATAATAATAGCCGGCCACGTAGAATCCTACGAATGGTTAGCGGCGGTGCACGCGTGTTACGCTGATTATTTTTAATTACTTGGGAAGCGAGCGGGCGTCGGCGTCGGCGCCGCCTATTATCACAGCGGAGAAGAGGGCTCGTTTTACAGGCTCATTTTAATTCGGCAGATGCCGGAGCTCCTCTTTCCAACCTATCCTTTTTCGAGATATACGCGCGCGCGGGCGCGCGGGCGCGGAAAGCCGACGTTGCTAGACACGCGCCGGATTCATAAGAACTCTCCCAGCAGCGTCCGACCAAGCGTGCATGCATCGTCGATGTATACGCGCGCCGACTCGCCTGGCCAGAGTCCATCAGAGATTACACTTCTCTCTCTCTCTCTCGTTTTTTGCCCTTTTCCACCTCTCTCCTCACCTCCGCGTGCGAGCGACCTGCTTTTAATCTAGCTCCATAAATATTTGTAATTCTGATAAGCTTATTTCTCGGCTCTCCAATCGGAAATTATATCAGCCCGCTGATATAAACATGTTTGTCAGCCTAGGAATTACTCGGATTAAGATATTATTTAAATGAAAGTACCACGAGGAACTGGGTCGTCGCGTAATAAAATCGATCTCAGAGGAGTCTGTCTTTTAATTCGATCGGCCAGTTATTAGCGTGCTAATTAATTGACCGGTGGTTGTTCGACGGGGGGTTTCAACGGGCTCCCGTAAGGATTAGCCAACTATCGCTATCAGGATTCGGCGGAGGAATGGCGAGCGATATTTCTCCGAGCATTCAATAACCCTGTTAATTAGCCCATTAACGCCAGAAGATTATCACCGCGATTTGTCGTGGACTCGACAGCTTTTGTTGTCGTTCCATTGACGCAGCCAATCTACGAGCAGCAGCAGCAGCAGCAGCAGCAGCAGCAGCAGCAGCATCGAGTGAGAGAGTGAGAGAGTGTGGCTTCGCGTTCTGTGCAAATTGCGCTTGGCCAACACACGTTGATAGAGGTTCGCCCGGCCCGTTAACGTTGATACATATGTCCTCGGGAGCACATATTTCGAGAGACTGCTCTGCTCCGCTCCGCTCTGCTCCGCGCCCACCCTCCGATCTACCATTTCGAAGCGTGCCGCGCGATATATCGATGCTGTATCGTTGAAAATTGGGCCACGAAATCGTTCCAGGCGTTCCAATACCTATTTTATGACACACGCACGCACACACACAGCTTTATCGAGAGTTTCCCCAGCCGTCATACAGTTTTCCATGCACTCGTAAATTTGCATATTTTTATTATTCAATTTGCCGATCGCACACCCCCTCAGAAATATTATTCGATCGCGAAGAAATTGAGATTGCCAGTGGTGGATTAGAGGGAAGATTAAATTAGAGCAATTTTCACTGCGCAATGTTAAATGTTGGAAATTTTGGAGTTAAGTCGCGTGGAATACTTGATACATTAATTTTGGATTCGATGATATCACTTTTTACTTCAGCAGAGAGTTCCACGTTTGACAGAATATTTTTTATTTCACTTGCACTGATCATTCCAGTCTTAAAACAACATAATAATTTTTTTTTTAAATCTAAACTCGTATAAATTACAGGAAAAGGAAAAACTTCTACGATTACAATTTTATAATCCTTAATAATTCATAGTTAAAAAAAAGAACTTCTATGATTATAACTTTATATAGTGAGTAATAATTCGTAGTTACATATGAATTCCACTTCATCCAATTAATTATCTCGAGTGAAAGGGTTAAAGGGTGAGGAGTGGGTGTGGTGTAAGGCCCGTAAAAGGGTTGCGAGTCGAGTGTACGGATCGGCATTTCCAGACAACGAGAGGAGAGCAGCACGTGTGTACGAAGGCAGAGTTCGTATGTACATTGGCCTCGCTATTTGCCGATCTGCTCAGCCGTCCCTCTAATCCCGCAGGGATGCTTTCGCAAAATCGCTCTCGGCAGATCGCCTGAAAGGCCCTGCAAATAATTCCCAGTCGTCTCTCTCACTCACTCTCTCACTCTCTGTGTATCTGTGACTACCAAACGCCCACTTTCCCAACTACCATTGTTACACTCGGCTTTTTGCATTTTGTTGCGGCGCACTGCAACGTTCCGTTCGCGTGTCAATAACTTTTGCCAAGTCCTTCACACGTGCTTTGCCGATAATCGGGAATTCCCCGTTTTGCATGAGGTGTCGCGTGTCAAAATGAAGTTTAGTTCTTCGGGCTATTAAGAATGGAGTAATAAATCTTTGTGAGGGAAAAGTAACGTTGTGGTTGGCGCTTGAATGGTACTTTCGCTAGGTCGAAGAGGTAATAAAGAAAAGATTCTTATCGCAATCTTGGAAATTCTCTTAAGCTATCAATCATTTTTATGAATTCTTAAAAGTTATCTTGATTTTAGACCCTGAACAGGTTAAATAGAGATTTAAACTTTTTTCTATTTACCAAGTCCGTTATTTTCTTTGGTACTCAACGCAATTATTATTATTTGAACAAGTCGCAGGTTGGTTTCTTCAATCATTTTTATGCAATCTTGATTTTAAATCCTGAACAGGTCAAATAGCCATTTAAAATCTTTTCTATTTATGAAATCTGTTATTTTCACCATTACTCGAAGTTTAACTATTATTATTCGGACGACAAGTTAACAGTTGGTTTCTTAGAGGATTCTTTGTGCGCGAGAGTGAGCGAAAGATATCCAAGGTGGACAGCTCGGTCGTTTATTAGCGGTGGAGTGGGCAATACAAATTAAATTTTAATCGCAGGTGCGAAGCGCGATATTGCGTCTCCGGTGTCCGAGGTTTTATGGCGGTGCTATAAAATTGCTTCCTTCTCGGGCGTCCTCTTTTTCCCGCAGCGACGTTCTGTAACATTGCCATTTTGCGAGGGCGGGAAAAAGAGGGAGCGCGCTCGATTCAGCGCGCTTTTTCTTCTCGTTCGTTATTAGACGTGTCGTGGCCGCTTTTCGCTGGACAATCGGCCACCTTTTCGTTGCCCCGCTCGCCGCTCGCTCCTACAGAATTCATAGCCCGCCGAATAAAAGCTCTTCTCGCTTGACTAACCGAGTTAAACCGGTCCGCTCCGCCCACTAAATTTGACCTAATTTCCACCGCCCCGCCGTTTATGGAACAAGCTCAGGAACGTGTAATACTTCCATGCGATTCCAGACACCTGTTTCGCTTGTGTATATTCGCGCTTAAGTGACAGCCGAACTTGTAACACACAGTTAAGTGCTCTACAAAAATCCCTGACTGAGAATTACTGTTTCTAACAACCTGAATTATCAATATTGACACTCGCACGTAATTAATTTGAATTCTATCTTTTTCGAACGCTCGATTCTTCCGAAAATCGTTGATGAAATAATCAGTAAATATGCAATGCCAGAAAAACTCCCTCGAATTAACTAATTCGAATGCCGTATTTGTTGAACGCTCAATTTTCTCAAAAATGGCCGATCAAACAATCAGTAAATACACGAGCGACACGTGTCCGTTCCATAACGAAAGTTCGCGCGACAATATTGTTTTTATAATCAGGGAAATTCGTGCTTTTTTCGCGGGGGCCCCGACAAAAAAAAGCCGGCAGCTTTCATCAGCCGCGGGCTGATTTACGTGGCACGGGCGCGCATTAATTGTGAGGCGGGCTTTGCGCTCGTGCTAAAAGTCCATCGCACACGCGCACACACGTACACACGTACACATTTCCACGGCAAGTGGCGGCGATTAATTGCAAATCGCTGCGGGATATGTCGGCGGCAATGAGCGCGCTCTTCCATCTGTAATAAACGTCGGAGATTGGCCGGGGCGTGCGCGAGCGAGACACCAAACCAACCAACCAACCCACACACACACACATCGAAGAGAGAGAGAAAACGCTTTTTGCCGCGTTGTATATTTCACCGCTGTCTATTCAGCCGGACAAAATTATTACTCGAAATAAATGCTAATCGTAATATCCGTGGCTGCGCTCTTTCCAGCTGTGTGTGTGTGTGTGGCGAGGCACATATGTACGCTTGGCCCGATGAATGCCGAGATATGATTGGCTGGCAGGATTGAATGGAATGTAGGTTTGCAATTCATCGGGGCGGCTTGTACAGGAAGTGCGCAGCGCCACTGGGAAAGGGAAAGGGGATGCTTTTGCCGCACACACACGGCTACTACATTTAAGAAAATCCAGGTCGTCTGTACTCGTCGCGGCGTGCATCGAATCTGCTGAAGACCCTGGATTCGAGAGGATGAAACTGTATGTCTCTCTGTCTGTCTCTGTGTCTGTGTCTGTGTGTGTGCTCGCACCCTTCTTTCCTCGACACTTCTTCCCTCTTCTCTCCCTTTTATCCTGCCAGGCATAACAGGGTCAGTTCGCGCGACGTGAGGAGACAGCTAACTCGTCGGAGTGCAATCCATCAGGATATCTCGATTTCCCTGCTATTGGCACGATCCACTTCGATCCCGCCCGCCACTCCTCTTACTCGGATTCTTCTCTACTACCATCTCCACAGACTTTTTTTTAGCCCTCTCGTTTTCTTCCAATCCCCGCCTTTGCCCGCCTGCCTGCTAGATGTCTTCCTTCGAGTGGCACGCAGCATCCCTCAGCTCTTCCATCGTGAGTGACGCGTTCGATTATGATTCATCTCAGTTTTATTACGTTATATTTCAGAATCGTATTGAGGCAGTTTTTATTTACAGTTTTAGATAGTTTATATTGCAGAGTTTGTATTTATGTTATATTAATATCGTTCGTATATAAATTAAATATTGTGGGTTTTAGGAAATTGATTATTTATCATTTATGAAGAGAAGATAACTGTAAAGAAAAAATTGGGACGATAAAAATTCGACTTCTATACAATTTAATACATACTGAACAATAAAATCATTCCATTTCATTTCCACTTATTTCTCGTAGAAGACAGAAATAAAGAAAAAATGAGGGTCGATAAAAATTCAACTTCTATATTCCGATCGGAGGATATTTTGGGTGTTCATTGGGTGTTCGTATTGGATGTGACATTGCTAGCTTTAAAATGATGTTGAGCAGAGGCGAAAGAGAGAGAGAGAGCTCTATAAATCGTAGCTCTGGTGTTCTCTCCGCGGGTGGCGAGTACTAGAGTCGATAATCGATGAAAATGAATTCGGCCACTTTTTTGCCGGGCTGTGCTTGCAAATGACCGGTTCGCAGCGGCTGCAAATAGGGAAAAGAGAGGAGAAGAGAGAAAGAAGGGGGTGAGAAATGTGGGAAGTGGGAGTTACGTTTGGACGAGGATGGGATCAGCGCATATGTCGGCCGGTATAGATCACACCGCTCAGCCGTTTAACAATATCGGAAAACCGTTTGTATAGAAAAGGCTTCTCGGCGTCTCGTCGTTGCTCTGCGCCGCGGCGCCTACCACCCGACGCCGAGAGCGAGCGAGAGCGAGAGAGAGAAGAGTGCTTTGCCGCTGTGGCGAGAACGGCAATCGGGCGGAAATTGCTGAAAGAATATCAGGCCGATTAGCGATTTATTGCTGGCCGTGCAACTACTTTTCAAAGCCGTCCGCGAAACCGTAAGAAATATTATTAGCCGTTATGTCTGCGGTCGACCATATATTCTCACGAATACTTCCTCTCTCTTCCTCTCTTGGTTCTCTTCCTCTTCCGCCCGCTCACCAACCGGCTGTTGCGGGTCGACAGGAAAAATTCGAATTAGCGGCCATAAAGCCGATTTACGATCTCGATTAGAACGCCGCCTCGGACCGATTCTCTTTTTGCAATACTACTCGCCAATCTCTCTCTCTCTCTCTCTCCCCCCACTCTCCATCCCTCAACTTCCTGACGCAATATCGAAGAATGCTGCTCCTTCCTATCTTTAACCATACTTTCTAAGATCGCTACTTCACTTCTCCAATAAATGTCACTCGAAGAATGTTAACGTCTTGCGGGAACGCCAACCGACTTTTTACGAGTGATTGACTAATATTTCGAGCCACTGGTGAACTAGTTTTATATTGATTAACTTGATCTTGTGTCGATCGTAAATGGATCTAGTTGTATTTCAGTTTTAGTAGTACAGAAATTATTAACGATCAATGTGATTAAATGTATCGATGATTATTTATTTCTTAAGAGAAGTTTATAAACTAGTAATATTTAATTTTCAGTAGCACAGCAATTTTTAGCAGTCTTTACGAAATATATCGATGATTATTTCTTTCTTTATTATTATATATTTATAAATTATTAACGGAATCCAATGGAATTGAAGAGGGGTACGAAAGGTAATGGAGTTTCGAGGTCGGCGGAGGAAGTATTTGTGGGAGAGGAGAACTTATTTCCGGTTGTAGAGTCGGGAGAGAGAGAATCGTGAGGAAGGGCGGCGGTGCGGAGGCCGCGGGAAGACGTAATCGTGCCGGTTGTTCGGTAGCAGGTTTCCTCAGGTGGAAAGTTACAGTGACCGATACTCGCTTTCTGCCATTAAGGGAATCGCTTCGAAGCGAGAACCAAGCGGAGAAAGAGTGGCGGAGAGAAAAGCAGCGTATCTCCGATCAATTATCGCAGTATCGAATGTTCCCTGCGAGAATCCTCTGTTCTCGCAGACATACACAGAGAGAGATACACGGAGAGGGAAAAGTCGTAGGCAGCTGGGCGCGTTCTCGATTCTTCCAGGGAATTCCCTGCAGAAATAACTTCTTTGAGAGATTTATAACGTCGATATCAACCAACCAACCCCCGACGCGCTTACAGTACAATTCCGCCCTGTGTAATTGAATTCACCGCCGCCAATCGCTTCCCCGCGAAATTGATCTCGAACGAGATCCATCCCCCCCTCCCCTCCCCTCTTGAAATCGATAGTTTACTCTTTCACTTGGTACCTGCGAGATTTTCCAACCCCTTCCGCCTCTTTTTTCACCCCTCCTATTTCTTTCTTTCTTTCTTTCTTTATCAGTGCTATGACAATGCGGCGTCAACATTGCTCGAATATCTCGTTGATACATCCGTTAAAATAAATGTTAACATTTCACAGCGAAACTCACCCACAAAAGGGAGTTTAACCGTTGAAAAACTTTATTTGAACGCACCATACACTATTTGTGTTTGCGCCGGGCATATTCGCCAGGTTCAAATAGAACGCGAGGAGAAATTTTTCGGAATTTCAAAGAATGCCCGAGTGAAAAGGTTAAAAATATACAGCAGGTTTACAGTTTCAGCTGGCGAGCTGGCTGTTTTTTTTTTTTTTCAGGGGTGAATGCGAGAAGGAAGTTTTGTTACCGGAGAAGTGCGTTTCTACCAATTAGCGTTGTCGATTTAGATTTCACTGGATGTGAACAATGTTCTCTCGCGTTTGCCTTGGATGATTTTACACAGCCGGTAATGATATACGTCTCGAGAGCCATTTGACGCGAGACTTAGAAAAAGCGACGCTGCCGACGAGCGAGAAAGGGCGAGAGAAAGGGGTTGAAGAGGGTGGGAAAGTTAGAGGGTGTAAGAAGGGAAGCGATTTTTGCCAAGTAACAGCAGTACTCGGCGAAAAGCGTCGTCGTCCCTCCTATGCGAACGCCTCCCAAAGCGTCCTCCTCTCTCGCGTAGAATGCAGCAGCTTCCCTTCCACCTGTAACCCAGCTCATTATTTTCGCCAGCTCGTTGTTTCTGCTGCCTGCGCTGCCATCTCAGCCACGAATGAGCGCGCGTCCTTTTGCGTCTCTCTATTATCTTCTAGATTTAACGTCGACTCCCACTTTAGTCCCTTAAAGCATTCTATTAAAATTCGAAACAATTAAATTTAGATGATTTACTAAATTATGAATAAGATAGTTTTATAATTCATTTATATTGTCTAGTTTAGTTTCTTAACGCGTTTTATTAAAATTTGAATAATTTACGGTGGTAAATTATAAACGAGATAGTTTTATTTTGCAGTTATATTAAGGCGAGCTTTTTGAGAATAAAACTAAGCTTTAAGGTTATGCTGGGACAGTGTCACTTTGGAAGAAAATGTATTTGTTTGCGGTTTGCAGTCTTGTTTAGCGGGATGGCTGAAAGGAGGGCGCTCGCGGGCCATTTGGCGTGTTTGGTCGTTGGTGTTGGCGTTGCCGGAACTTTGTTGAGGTTTACCAGAGAGCAATCCGAGGGTGAGGGAGCTTTTCGAGAAATTCGGCAGCATTTACAAAAGCAGCTTCTCTCCGCCTTGCCCGTTAATGCTAGATCCGAGCCTGGGCCATTTTCGTCCGGGAATTTCTCCTGTTTATGCATTCCGGCGGAGGGAAATTTTCAGTTGGCAGTTCCTCCTCGCAGATACATACGCTACTTACGAATTTAATCTGGTTAATGCAAGCCTCCGCAACCCTCTCATTTCTGCCTACCTTCCCGCTAATCCATACTGATTCTCGCCGCGGCCATTAAATAGCGCTCTCGAGCATGCCTGCCGAAAACATTTATTTCCCCGGTAATGCACTCCATTTAAATCTGTTAGAAATTCCCTGCCACCGCCGCCGCCGCAGCCGTTGGGAAATCCGCTTGGACTCGACATTATATAAGTAGCCAGCATCCTTTTCCCCAAGCTTTTTCCACCTACGAGGGAATATTGCCGGTTGTGTGTACTTCCTTCGGGAGGCTTTCAATCATCAACCACTTCTCTCGAGACTGTCGTTTTCTATTGGCGCTTTAATTGAATTTTCAATCGTCCCGTTAATTCTTGTTTCAGCGGGATTCCCCCCTTTTTTTCTGCTACCCATGCCGTTTATTCATTCGATATCGTTAATTCGAGAGTAGATTCTCTAGTTCTATGCGTTCTATTCGCGGGAGAACGAGGAATTCCCGGGGAAATGTTCGCTCTAACATTCCTCTCCCCAAAATCAATATTCCCCTTTCGCCGGATTCGTTCATCTCCATTACGGATATTATTTGTTCACCGCCACCTAGGTGGATTATTATCACCGCGAGCCACCTTCATCAAGCTTCCCTGGTATTTCTTTAGCGAGGTGTGTGTCTGTGTGTGCGAGGTGAAAATATAAAACGAATACTGGAAGGATGGGTGGGTGGTGGATCGGCTCTTTGGTTTTGTGTTCGAAAAATGTCAGCCGGCCACTCTCATCAGCTTTTGATATTGCGATGTTTCCCCGTTCATGATTTTTCCTCCTGGCAAGCCTTTCTTCCTGAGCGCAGCTGTCCACAAGTGATTTATCCGGAGAGTGCGGCGAACCACCAGCAGCGCCACCGCCAGCAACCCCAACCACCTCCTTGTTAACCTACATATCATTCTCTCGTTTTGTGAAGAGCGAGCAGAGGGATCTTCTTTCCAAGTACTGACACACTTTCCCACGCTCCTCTCCTCTCCTCTCCGCCACCCACTCACCCCCCCATTTTTTTTTCACCCCCACCCACTCCGAAGAATCGTCAGGATTGACGCGCACCGAGACCAATGCTAAATCAAGATCTATCTCTTTTCTCTCCTCTTGATTATAATAGTCTGCCTTTACTAGGGCGTGAGAATCTCCAGCGATTTTCTCCGCTCGAGATCACTGATTCCTCTGATCTCCATTCGCAAACGAATACCTCCGCCGAAAAGCTCGGTTAAGTTTCGAACGGGAAAGCTGTGGAATCTTGGACCTTTTATATGTGGTTTTGTTAATATTGGATATTTTTTAATAGTATTATTATTACGATTAATAGAAATATCAAAATTATCTAAGGATGGAAGAATATTTAATTTTTCCAATATTATTATTTTTTAACAATATTACAATCGAATTGCAACAGACTCTCAATACAAAACAACAACTAAACCTCCCAAACTTATTCCTTCGATATAACTTTCTTTGAAAAAGTCTAAAAATAAATTCTTGAATCGAGCCACGACGAGCTTTATTCCCTCGGCATTCGAAATCCCCATATTTTTTCCTCCCGTTACATTTTAAGTGATCTCGTCAATTCTAAAGCCGACCAGGGCTTTTCACTCGACGGCTGGCGGTGTTCTCTGTGTGTGTGTGTTGGCGCGGCCGAGGGAAATTCCGCATGCAAGTCTCTCGGCAGGCCTAACGAAAGGTGCTTTTCACGAGAACGGGCTGACTGCTCGAGGGTGCTTTAGCCGTATTAGGGAACCTCCGGATGAATATCTTCTCCCGTTGGCTACTCACTTATGTGCCCGGCGAACCAGCTGCCCGGACATTGGCTGATAGGCTGCGCTGGTGAATTCGAAAGGAAGGGTGGCTGGCTGCTGGTTGCATGAATTCGAGCAAAGAATACGGATCATCTCATCTCAGTAAGAGAGTGTTGGTGGTAGGCGCGCGCATCGAGCCGAGAAACGGTCAGGTAAGAAAGGTTGAGTGGTCCAAGCAAGCACTCTCGATTATTTCCCTCCTCCGCCCCATCGAATTCGGCGGCTTTCTATGCTTGGCTTCCCTCAGGATGTCTATATCACTCACTCCCGGACCTCCTTTATAATTGACTGGCTTTCCTCCCTGCGATCCTTCCTTCCATCGCTTTGTCTCCTACATTCGTAACGTGAACCCTCCTCTCTCTTCTCTTCTCTCTCTTGGAGATTCTAGCAGGTATATATTACGCCAGCCATGAGACGCTCGTCTGCTGCCCTCCGAAAGAGCCCGATCGATTTTCCTCTCGCGTGTTACTACACATTCATCTCCTCTTGCTCGCGCTCGCTCGCGCTATGTTTATGTACGCGTTGGCCTATGTTGGCAGGGTGTACATTCGTATTAGATTTGCCGGGGTGGCACTGGCAGCAGCAGCAAGCGCGCGCGAGGGAAATTTATTTTCAGCGATGAGCACAATTTGCTCAGGACTCGACGGCACTCTTGTCAAAGGTTATTGCGCTCTTGTTCCATTTGCTGAACATTGCCCATCCCTCCTCTCTTCAATCCACGCGCCCTTCACCCCTTCTTCGCACTAGTTCACTGCCATTTCCATGCGGCTCTTTTTTATCTGTACACCGGCACAGCCGACAAAGTTATTTGATGTCGTTTGTTGTCGGAATTGAACTCTCGTTCGATATACTCCTCGATCCTTTCTCCCTCTGTACCGCCTGTCCCCCCATACTTCTACCTGTGTTTTATGGGCCGTGCCATGTATTTGACGTTTGGTATTATTCTCGTCTCTCGCGCGGTTTGTATGTCTCTCGTGTGTTGGCCCACGATTTTTGTATGCTTCCTTATTGTATGCCAGCTGAAAATGGCAGGATTTATTTGATTAATTTGCTTCGTGTGCTTCTCTGTTGTATGACAAATCAAAGCATTCTAATTTATTTGTTTAATTTAGTTTGAAGAATTTTTTATGCTTCTTTATTGTATGACAGATAAAAACGTAATGATTTATTTATATAATTTGAAGAATTATTTATTTGTATATTAATTGGTATTGTTGAGTAGAAGGAAAGAGTAGAATGTGTTTTGGGAAATCCTGACAGATTCCCTTGTCTTGCCGGATATCCTTGTTGCTTGCTAGTGCTTCGCGTCGTCCGATGGAATCGGATTCCTTCGTTTGCTCGGCTAATGGCATGCCCTATATCTTGAATCCCGTCAATCTCCTCGGCTGAGAGGTGAAAAATGACACCCACTGCTCTATCCTCACTTCCCTCTCATTCCTGCTAGGAAATCAGTTGCTCCAACAATGCTGTGTCCATTAACTCATTTATTAGATCTATTTTCCTATCACCTTTCACTTAACCATCGTAAAAAGTACATCTTAAATCATTCGATTTATCGAATTAAGATATTTTGTAAGAATTTTTATTATTGTATCAACAGACTAATTAAAATCTACGGAAATCGAATATTAATATGTGAAAAATTGAGAGGGAAGACTGAGAAATGATGATTGAAGTTAACAAAGAAGTAAATGGAAGTTGGAATCCTTAAAAAATAGTTGTTTCGAGTGATTGAATTAATGATAGAATATTTCACAACAGTTCTTACCACTCTACCAACAAATTAATTCAAAAAATCTACGGCAATCTTGTGGAATCGACTATTATTAGGGGAAAAATTGGGAGGGAAGACCAAGGAATGATGATTGAAGTTAGGGAGGGAAGTCGATGGAAGTTGGAATCGTTGAGAAATGGGAGTTTCGAGTGATTGGATTAATGGGGTGGTGGATTCGCGAGCAGTTAGCGAAGGTAGGGAAAGGAGGGTGGTTGGGGGTGGGGGTTGTCCTTGGGGAAGAAAGAGAGGGCGCTTGAAACTCGTTATCATTGGCGTGCTCGACGTCCTAGTCATCGGACGCTTCTTATCTCCCAGTGGAAGCTGCTCCTCCTATCGTTTTGTTCAGGTAATAGGTAGTCTGACCTGCCACGCTCGAATACTACTTGCCTGGCCTACTTGCAAGGCTACTCTTACACGCGCTCCCTTACTTCCACCCCTCTGTTTTTTCCTTTCTCCCTCGTTTCTTCTTCTTCCCTTCCCTTCTCTTTCCGGGCATTTCTCTTCGGGTCACATGGCAAGTAACTCCACTGACTTCTTACCGCGAACCAACTAGTTATTGCCCACTTGAGGAGCACACATCCCCCCCTATTCGGTAACTACCCCATAAACACTCGCACATTTTTCCCTTTCGCATCCAATAAACCAACCCCCCACTTCCCAACAACTATAAACCAACACAAAATCGAAGAATGCAATTATAATGAACTATTACATAAATAATAGTCTTTGTTTGTTGGTACATGAAATATCGGTTTATAGTTAAACGTTAATTCCAAATTCTCGGGATAGTAGTGGTTGTTTTATTTGTATGGCGAGGGAGCCTCGATAATTCCATAACGCGTCCGGCGCAAAGTCGATTAATAAAGGTATTGTTGGGACGAGAAGGGTGGTTCGCCCTGTTTTGGATACGTTTAATTTGCCGTGGGTGCATCGCTTCGGTAATTCCGGCCAAAATGAGGTAACGCTGGCGGTGAGTGGCCGAAAAATAGGAAGAGTGCGTTAATAGTGTGTGAGTGAGTGAGAGGGCGCGCGAATCGCATGTCCGAAATGGTGTTGGCCAGCCCACCGAGAGCGGAATTTAGCGGTGTATTGAATTACGTGAGAACCGGCCGGATGTGGTCTTCGCCCGGCTTCTGATTGCTCACCAGCTCGGTGGCGCCCGCTTTCCCAGGATAATCGCCCAAACAATTTACTCGATCAAGTACGACAAGTTCCTGCAGCATTGTTTACATGGCCTTTCGACGTCTTGTACTAATGAACAATCGTTATTCGTTACTCCTTCCCGCGTATTTCAATCAGTAATAATTTTATCTCGTGTTTATCTACATTTTCCTTCGATCAAATTAGCCAATCAAGCAGGACAAGTTTTTGTATTATTATTTCTATGGCTCTTCGATGTTTTGTGTCAATAAACAATACTTTTTTCCTCGTATTTCAATCAGCAATAAATTCCTCTTATTTTTATTCACATTTCTTTCATATTACATTCATAAATTCTTACTTATAAATCATTATTAGATCTCGCGAAAGGGTTTCCACATTGTTAAGTGTAAATGGCTCTTCCTGAAGGAGTCTCGCGGATAAAGAGGTTCGCGGTGACCGTCGGACATGCTTTCAGTCTGGCAGTAATAATACACGGCAGGTTGGATGTCCGAGCAAATTGTGCCGGGCAATTTATACGGAATGGCGGAGCAATGATTTTTTGCGTGTCGGAGAGATAGATCAGCTGCGGAGGTTAGAGAAGGAGCGGCGCACTCTGCTAGGATGATGTATCATCGAAGGAGCGTTCATCAAAGTCGACGGAGACTGGACCGGCCGTCCAGTTGGACGCAGCTGGAAAAAGCGGGAGCCTGCTAACTTTACGATTGACTCTCCGAGGAGAAGTTCTTGTCTGCTCTCTTAACGAGGATGTACGTCGCCGGTGTTTCATGTTTCTTCCGGGCCGCACTCGACAGAACCTTCTCCTCCCGCCTGTCTCCCTTTTTTTCTTCTTCTCCTTCTGCCTCTTCTTTTTCTTTCTTTGCCCCGTCGACCGTTTGATTCTCAATGAGAGAAAGAGAGCCGAGTTTGTGGCCAGCGAGTCTTTTCAAATCATTTAAAAGCAAGCTTCGAAAGCATATCCGGCAGCTCCTTCTCGCAGACCAGTCGCCGAGTTCGCTCTTGGTTACCAGCCACTGGCAACCAGTCTTAATGAGACGACAGCTCTACCATCGTACGCGACTCTCCTCCACTCTATTGCTTGCCTGCCTGCCTGCCTGTCCCTTCTAATGAGCCACCTTAAAACGCCCAGCCTCACTTCTACCCTTCTACTAGCCTCACATATTCCGGCAACATGATATTCTTGTCGTTCAAGAATATTTATAAGTCGTGTCTGACCACGTCCAGTTTTGTCTCTCGCATTATATTACCTGTCGGTTTCTTTATTATTAAATTGACTATTTGTGTTCGAATACATTTCTAATAACTTTCACATATTTTGTTTGAATTATATTGTAATTAAAGAAATGTATCTTGGTTCCTTTCATAGAAAACAATATTAACAATCTCGTATAATTAAATAAAGAACTATTTATATTTCAATACATTTCTATAGCTTCAACACATTTTCCTCAAATCAGATAGTAATTTAAAGAAATGTATCTTAGTTCGTGTTATAGAGAACATTATTAATATTTTCGTATAACTAAATGAAGAACTATTTACATTTCAATAGACTTCTGTAACTTTAACACATTTTGCACAAATCACAAATTAATTACAACAAATTTCGTCGGTCGTTTTACAGAAAAAAATATCACTAAAACAAGTTGTAATACTAGCACTCGAGCGTAACTGTATCTGAAATGTTTCGATTAGCTGTAAGAGAAAGACTATGTGGCAGGACAGATCGGCGCGGTATTATTTTCCTTTTTACTGCTTGTCCCGCTACTTATCCGAGCACACGGCTCGACGTGACTGGCCGGCGAGAGTCGATTCCTCTCGCGCACAGCCGCAATCTGTGAGGGAGCTTTAAATTCGAGCGTTTCAATTTCACTCACGTCCGCGCCCGCCCCATCCACGAGACGCGATCCAGTCCTTCTGATTACTTCCATCGATGCACATCTTCCTCTCTCTTTCTCTCTCGACGCGGCCCCCCCTTTTTCCCCTTGTTTTTAATTTGTTGCATCGGCAACGACACCTTGCAGGAATCCGGAAGAGAGGATGTCAGAAATTCCTGTCACGTGTGGGAGGTTAATTATTGTGTAATAATAATAGAAGATGGGAGTTGAATATTTGTTTGTCCATAAAATTTAATGTTCTATTAACTTCGATATATTTCTGGGTCTGTCGATTATTATTATGATGTTTTTGACTTGAAATTAATTCAATTACAAGGCGTTGATCTACTTAGACAATATTTACGTATTAATAACAGTGTCGAGTATATAAAAATAATATTAGATAAACTTTAAACAATTCTTTACCCATACAATATATTCTATTAATTTCTCTCAATTATTATCACAATATTTTTTATTTAAAACCAACTAGAATGAAAGTCTGTTGATCAATCGAGACAATAAATAACAGTGGGGAGTATTATAAAACTGGATGGAGAAAACATAGGAGATCTCTCTCGAGGGAAGAAGAAGAGGAGGAGGCGGCGAGTGTCAAAGACAGGGCAATGTTACTGGCGGGAACATCGGTTCCAGTGGACTTAGGCGACAACGGGACTCGATGGGAGCGGCAAACAATCCCCAATATCGGCTGAAACAGCCATCTCTCGAACGAGAGAGGAACACGTACAAGACAGTCAAGAGAGAGAGAGAGAGCGGGAAAATCGAGTGCGAAGTAGGTGGAAGTGCGAGCGGGAACTAGCGGGGATCCCGCGAAATTGCAATCGGACCGCAAACGAACATGGAGAAGATGAAATTGGAGGTGGGTTTCACGGGGGCGGCTTGCGTGTGCTTTAGGAAGTTTGCCATGGAACATTCGGGCTTTATTGCTGGATGATTTCGTTGGATGAATATGATCCTCCTCTGGTGAAAGGGAGAACGATGACCTTGCCTTTCGAGGCCCCCTTTCCTCATCAATCCCATCAAAGCACCGATGAAGTTCCTCTCCTCGAATGGAACTCTCCGATTGCCAGTGTGTGTGTTCCAATCGGTTAAGATCGAATGTCCAAAGTGGAAGCTTTGATTCTTGTTCTGATTACTATTGCTCCACAGATTCACAACCACCCTTAAATTTCGTCCCCTTACGCTTTACTATTCAGGGGTTAATATCTTCAAAGTGATCTCTTCAAATCGAAATTATTTAATGAATATCTTTGTCTTATTTATATTATTAGACGATTCTAACTATAATTTGAAATTCACACGATAATAATTTATAGAATAAAACAGGGAACTGTATTTATTGTATATTAATAGTAAAATAGTGGAATAGTTTGAATTCGATATTATACAGTATTGATAACGAAATGAAATTGTCTGAGTTGTCGAACTTCCGGCAAAATAGGGATTCGCCGGCTTGCATTGCTATCGTTCTCCAATTTATATTATAATCTCGGCTTCGATAAATCAGTGGATTGGTCCCAGAGGGTCGAGCAGCAGCCGGCGACGCTCCCACGCTAGTCCAGTTTCAGAATGGCAAGTTTACCATAATGATAATTAGCCTGGCATAATGAGCCCCTCGCAATTGCAACGGAGGCCTCTGATAGGCTCATTTTCGAAGAGCTCCTTTCACCGGTACTTAACAATCTAATGCAATTAATCCATTGTTACGCGGATCGCCGATGAGCCGATTAACTTGGCCAATCCTGAAATTGCCATTTATTCCTTAATACTGCTTTTTTTATGCCTGAGAATCCCAGAAAAAATTGTACTTTAATTACATTGACGATTTCATTACAATGATATTTTCCCACAGCCTTCTTTGAATCCTGAAATTCCTATTTATTCCTTAATACTAGTTTTTTATACTTGAGAATCCCAGAAAAAAGTTGTACATTAATTATATTTACGATCTATTTAGAATAGTATTTATTCAGAACACATTAACTGTTTGTACATTCTGATTGCATCTTGTTTTTCCCGACGAGCCAGTTTATTTGAATTATCGGAATTACCGGGATCGATCCTTGAATTGGAGGAGGGTTTCTGGAGCGCGCGATGGAAAATACAGGACGAATTTCGTGAGATGCATTTGTTGGTGTGTCCTGCTCGTCGATTGGACACGAGTCCTCTTTCGCCTTGGTGGGAATTGGCTGGGATCCTCGAATTCCGAGCAATTGTCAGCAGCGTGCCGTTATAATCCCCGGCGCGAGATTTCGCCTCTTTCCTCGTGGAATGCATCCATGTGCCACTGGCACGCTCTCATCCCCGTGATACATCGAGCTTTTTTGTCCTCGGGATCGCTGCCCTTTACACCCTTGACTGGCAGTTCAGCTGTGATCGATGACGAGGTGCCACTGAATCCCTAAAAAGCGATTAACGCCCGACGCCTTTATCCCACGAACTGCTGACACACCCTCTGATTAAACCTTTCGACGTATACGCCCACAAACCACCACATCACCATTCACGATTTTTCTCCCGTTGCGCAATTCATATTGGAAATAGTGTCTGTATTATAAGCACCGTTTGATAGGTTCTCGATATTTACTAATTTGTAGATTGATAGATTTCTTTGCTAAATTATTCTCACAAAAATATCCTATTGAAATTTTCATGCAGACTATTTTCAATAATTTGTTTACTAGGGATTATGATTTATTCTTGAAAAGTAAAGCTGATTCTAAAAATATCCTGTTAAAATTTTCATGGAAATTTTGTTTAGTATTAAAGATATTTCGAGGATGTACTGGAGATTAGTTTGTTTATAAAGAATCATGATTTATTTGAGTAAAAATATCGTTAATAGAGGAAACAAGGAATCGTTGAAGAGTAGAACTGATTCACGGAGGTTTTATGGGAGAATTCCAAGGATTAGAGTGGGATGGGATGGTTTGGAGAAGCGAGTGTCGTGTCGGTGCCTTCTCACTCGAAGGAGTAGGATGATCTCGAGATCCAATAAACCGTATATCCCCCCTTTGTGTCCCCCAATGGAAATTGCCTACTACCTTTGAGATTCCCGCCATTCCAACCCACTCTGACTTTGCCCTCTTCTTTTCTTCCTCACCGCATGCTTTATTGCGTTTATTAATCTTCCCAGGATTTTTCATATCCGATTTCTCCTGACCTCGGCGACCTTTCATCAATGCATCGCTTAGGAATATCACAAATCTGTCCAATTAAATTAAACCCTAGCGTTTTTAGACGCTCTAAATTTTGTCCAGATTGTATTAATCACAGCTAAAATTTTGTTGATTGAACTTAGCGTTCTTCATCAGATTTCTTTAGTCAAAGGTTAAATAGAACTTTAAACACTCATCTTTAAATGAGATAAATCTCACTAAATTCTCGAATTTAGAGATTTCTTTTACGATAATGTGTGTCTTTCGATCTGCTTTCCTCGATTGGCAGTTTGCGGACGAATCAGCGGCGAGGAATCGTTGACCGGGCGGGAATGCATGAATGCGCGAGCACAGTTCTGATTCAATGTTCGGCATCGGCGGATTCGGCTCGCGGTCCATTGGGAGGCGAAAGGCAATTTCGCGCTCGATGCCGCGCCGATCTGTGCTCACACCGAACACACACACACACACGCACACGCACACCCTTCGGTGGAAGATTTCGATTTTCCGATTTTCCCTGGCCCGTAATTGTTACGTTAATAATTTCACGCCAGCATCCGCTGGACCAGACGCATCATCTCGAAACGTGGCCGCTGCCGCCGTTGGGACCTCTTTTTATGGGACGGCAATCCACTGGCGGCGCTGCTTGAAAAGTTAATTCAGAGAGGCGCAGTCGAAATAGGCCTCGCCGGGTTACAAATTTCAATTACAGTCATTACAGAATCATAAATCAACGCGCGAGCGCGCGCGCTTTCTCGCCGGTTTGTTTTATTGTGGGTGCGCGCACACCCGATGCAATTAGGGTAATGAAAAATTATTCGGAAGCCTGTGCCTATTAATTTCGATCGGCCTCCGAGGACCAGGCAAAAAAAGGGGAGGGGGGAGTGATTAATATCGCTCCTCCGAATTCATTTCTTGAGTTACCTGCCGCTTCAATTAGCTTAATCAGTAGCCGCTCCCTCCTGTCAACTTAATCTCCCGCTCCCTCCCTCACAATTAAATCCTAATCAGAGATTTCTCCCGTTTAAGAAACGCGATTCTTTTTCACCAAATACTAAACATTCTTTTCTAAATATTTCTAATAGAAAAATATTATTTCTCAACCATTTACATATTATTACATAAATCTTTGACTTGCTTTATACAGATTTTATTGAATAATCTTCAGAAAAAAATCGCAAAAGAACGTGCAAATGAAAGCATCTCCAATAAGAGTGTTCCATCGCGGTGGACAGGGGTGGATTTTTCGAAAAAGGCCGGCAATTCGAAAGTTAAACATTCCTTATCGGGGATTTGGAGCGGGCATCGGATTCCACCTTGGCAGGGCGATGTATAACGAGTAATCCGATTCTTTTCACTTCGTTTTTTGCGGTCTACATGTGAGAGCGCGCGCGTGCACGCGAGAGAGAGAGAGGAAAGGACGAGTCTGATGTTTCAGGATCGGGAGAATGGAAACGTCCTGGCGTCTGGCGTTTCTAGGGAGAATATAGGAGGCTGTGCGAGGCAAGGGTTGGGTTGGTCTGTCGGTTGGTCCAGCGGATGAGAGAGAGAAAAAGAGAGAGAGAGAGTTTCGTCGTCGGCTGGCTGGACACAGAGGGCGGAAATAAATCGATCGCTCGACGATGCCAAGCACAGTTTTGCGGTTTCGTGTCGCTGACCCAGACGAGTGAATTCGCCGGAACGAGAAGGGACAGCCGGAGGAAGAAGAGGAAGAGGAAGAGAGGAGGTGGAGGACGAAGAGGAACGCCAGAGACGATTTCCATTTGCCGGAGTGCAATCGACACGGAAAAGCGACACGCCGAACCTCCCCCACCCACCCACCCACCCACCCTTTCCGGCCACCCTCGCATCGCCTATCGAGAATTGATTCGTCCTACGCCCGCGAAAATACACAGATTTCAACTCGCGCCCGTCTGCTTCTCCTCTCCCAGCATCCTCTTCCCTTCCTTTCCACCGGCAGCTTTCTCTCTGCTTTGTTCCTTGTCAATATTCGACAACAACTCCTTCTTCCCTTTCTATCTTCTCCCTTTTATTATTCCTGTGGCTTCCATTAATGCACGTCTTCCTTTTTCTGTTTTTCTTTCGGTTTCTTGTTTTTAATTTGTTGTGTCCGCGACGACACTTTGGTGGAATTCCAGATATCGATTTTAGAATACCTGTCACTCGCGACAAGCTAATTATTGTATAATAATAATAATAAATCGAATTTGGATAGTTGTTCGTCCATTAAATTTAATTTTCTATTAAATTCCATATATTTCTCAGTCCCTCAATTATTATTGTAATATTTTTGATTTGGAACTAATTGAATTAAAGTCTGTCGAGGACATAATAATAATAGTAGACAGAATTTAGACAATTGTTCGTCCATAAAATATAATTTTCTATTAAATTCCACATATATCTCAGTCTCTCTATTAATATAATAATATTCTTGATGTAGAATTAATTGAATTAGCGGGCTCTCCTCAGCCTAGACAATATTAACATATTAATAGCAGTGTGGAGCATACAATAATAGCAAATAGTACTGGGATAATTATGTACCCGTGAAATTTGCTGGTAAAATACACGTATTTCGAGTCTGCGTTCTCCGGCGCGATGGCAATTCTCTCTCAGAATCCTCTTCTCTTCCTTTCTGCCAGCAGCTTTCTCTCTGCTTTGTCTCTGCCAATATATTCCGAAACAACTGGCTTCCCCTTCTCTTTCTATCTCGCAGCGCATCACTTTTCTTCTCCCGGCATCGATTACAAGATTTACAAGCAGTTCTCTCCGCGTTTCTATAAACACGCGTTTACACTCCGATCGGATTACTTCGCACCCTCCAACCGAGTCTTACTTAGTTTCGATCCCAAGCAAGCGTGCAACAACAATTCCAACCTCTAAGCAGATTACAATGCGAGTGTTGGCGGTGTTGGCGATTCCTTTATTTATAACACTGCTGTTATTGTTGGGTGCCAACTGGCGCGGAGTTCGCGCGTGAATAATTTCACTATTCATCGGATTCTTTCGGGTAAACAGTCGGAGTAGCTCGCTCGGTTGAATTATTGTGCGATTTTTTCCCCTTTTGTTGGAAGTTTCTTTCCCTTTTCATTTGCTCTATTCAGATAGAAAATCACAAGTATAAACTCTCACGAGCATAAAAAAGACAGAGTTAGTTTTCAACGATGCTTTTCGAAGCTTCGAAATTCTATATTTTTATTTTGCAATGCTTTTATATAATTTAGATATCTTACAGAATGTTTACTGGTTCTTTCTATAATTATAATACACGAATTGATGTTTTACAAATTTTTATCTTTATCAGTAAAAATAGTAATCTTATGAAAACTTCAATAATGAATTATTTGAAGAGTTTTGAATATATGTTCGACATGGAAATGTGATAGAAGGGTTGGCAGATGGTAGTGCGTGTCGGTGTGTCGGTGACAGAGGACTCGGAGAGAGAGAGAGTGAAAATAACAAAGTGGATTCGAGCAGCCAGCGCTAAGTTACACAGAACTCGAGTCATACGGCTTGCTGGTCGCCGCGCCGCTTCTATTTGCCCAGCGAAAATAAGGGAAACGTTTGCCTTTAATATGAAAATAATGGAAACTAGCTTGGAAGCAGGTTGCTCGAATTCGAGGAGCAAGAACTACCTTCAAACGAATTTCGGCGCAACCTTCATTGATATTTATATTTGCGACTAAGGAAAGCGATTGTTTTCTCTTGAGTGGCCAACTTTCCTTTCCCTCCAAAATCTGCCTGACAATTTATTGTCGGCAGCTTTCGAAAGAACGAGAGCACCAATTCCCCGAAATAAAGCGAATAAAAGCGACCTACGATTTATTCTATTCGTCTATCGATCGACTATTATTCAGTCGAGCCGAGAGTCTCCTTCGCAACTCACATTTATCAAATCAGCGGAGAAGTTTACCGCTTGCTCCATTCTTCCTCTCGTCGAATCTGAGTTTTTTTTTTTCGCGGACCATGGAAACTTCCGCAGGAAATATAACGATGACCTTATTTCGAACTTTCTTCAGAGCATCCGCTCGATCTAGAAGCTTTGTCAATAATATGCCGGATATATTATTTGGCGAGCATCAATTTGAGCAGAATTCAATAATTATCTCAACTTTCCAGACAATTACATAAAAGAAAAATCGACAATCTTCACTAGAAAAATATTATTTCTTGAAGAGTGCTCAAATAAAACATGGTAAATATTGTTAAAAAATTCCCAGAGCATTACAGAGAAGAACTTCCGGTCTCAATCGTCAAATTATTGAGTATACTTTTTAGTTTTATTGGCCCAGTGGAATGGGTCTGTGTCAGCCAATGGAAATACGAGGGCAGGAGAGAAAGAAACACTCGACTAATTCTTTGAATGCGTCCCTGTCAGGCAACTTATGGAGCAGCTCATTAATTTTTAAGAAGCGATCTCTTTTGATCAGTCTGCAACGCTTCCATTAAGGTCTGATCGTTAATTATGCGAGGAGAGGAGGTCCTTCCTCATCTTTATGGCTCCTGCAGGACCGCTCGGTTAATGCGTGCAGTCACTCGAAGCCACAGTCTTCCCTCTCTCACATTCTGAATAGCTGCGCGCTAAATTGGCCGGATCATTAATTCATCCAATCATTAATTCCTCTCATTAAGTCTCATCGTCGCCGGGAGTAGGTCTCTCGCGGGCGGGACTTAATGATCTTTAAATTGCACCATTGCCAACTTGTAAGACGCTCTATTAAAGTCCAATTCCTGCCACTCGTCCTTCCAGCTTCTCGCATTCAAGCTCCCTCGAAGACGAATGGTTTATGTTGCCGGTACACTTTTTCCCATTTCAAGTATTTCGCTTTATTCGGGAAAAGCTCGCTTTTGCCAGCGAACGTTAGGGAAATGATTGTACGGATTTGGATGGGGGAAGTGCGCGCTCCAGTCACGAATTCCAGTTAGAAGTTAGAATTCCGTGGGAAGATTATTCGTCTGGCGATGCAGCAGACGTGTTGGTTGGCTTTTCTTTATGTGGCAGTGGTGGTAGTGCGCGCAAACACGTACGCCTCCTTCATTTTGGAAACGAGAGGGCGACGCGGATGAACATGCATCCGCTTTCAGGACAAATTCACGCCTGTCAAAGTTGCGCGCGTCCTGGCGCTGACAGTGTGCAGGGAAAGACGAGCGGCTTCGCTCTCTTTTAGAACCACCTTTTCCCACTCTCTTCTCTTTTTCTTTCTTCTCTCTCGCTCTCGCGTTTTTCCTTTCCTCTTCCGAGAATCCATTGTATCGCGCACTCCGAAAGCAAGCGAGCACCTGCAACAATAGCAGCCGCCTTCTCGTTTTTTTTTCTTTTCGCGCGCGCGCGCGCGCGGCCCCGCAGGCCTTCTTCGAGAAGTTCCTTCGCAATTAAGATTCCATTACGAGTCCAGCTTCGATTCCAACAGGAACTTCCAATCCTCCGGCGAGACGTGCCATCATTTCCTCTCGAATTCATAGGGACTTCTTCGCCCGAGCCATTTTTCATTCTTACTAGTCTAGTCGAACAATGGGAATGCGGAGTCATCGGTCATCAGTCATACTTCCTGCTCCTGGCAATCTGCAAGGACGATTTTCCTTCCCTCCATTTCTTATCCTTCCACACAACTGATATTCTTTCGAGATTTTCCATCGAATATAAACCAAACGAATCTTTCTTGCTTTAGAAAAAACAGGAGATCGATCATTTAATTGGAATTCTTGCTGTCAGGTCCAATTAATTCCGCGAGCTGGATTTGCAAGTTCCAAGTATTCCTGGTATGGAAAACGTCCGATTTGTCGATCGCTTTTTTGTAACGCGCTTGTAAGTGTCGCCCGGTGGAAGTTGCCGTCAGAATCATTGAGTGTCGACGAGGGGGGGGAGGCTAACGAACCCTGCGAGCGTTCTCTCCGCGGATGCAGATTTTGACAGACGCGTAGAATAATGGATGCACGTACGCGACATACCATCAGGAAGAAGCATCCTTGTTCCCATGGTGGACATGGCGTTTCGAGGAGAGCGAGCGAGTGAGGATCGTGCGAAACTGATGCGAAGCTAGCGCTGGTGACAGGATGAGCTGCGCTCGTTAGTGTCGGCTTGGTTGTTTTTTCTCGCCGGGCCATCACTCGAAACGGAAGGTTAAACGTGTCAGGCAGCGTGTCAGCGCCCTATCTTCCAACACGATTTTCACGATAGTTTTCAAGCAGTTTTTCAATGGAGTGGATGCAGACACTCCTCCTCCCTCGATTGTCGCAATTGCTAACTAATCGATTCATCATTCCCATTGAAAATATAGGAAATGACAGACACTTGTTACTCACTGATGAATTCAATATTTTTTTTGACAGAAATTCCTGTAAATAAGAATGAAGTTCTAATTATGCAATGTCCATCACCCGATTGTCGCAATTGCTAACTAATCGATTCATCATTCCCATTGAAAATATAGGAAATGACTGACACTTGTTACTCACTGATGAATTCAATATTTTTTTGACAGAAATTCCTGTAAATAAGAATGAAGTTCTAATTATGCAATGTCCATCACTCGATTGTCGCAATTTAAAAATATATTGACTGATAAATTCAATATTTGATGAACGAAAATTCCTTTAAATAAAAATAAAGTGCTCAGTGTGCGATGTTTGTCGCTCAATCATGGCAGTTGTCCAACTGCCAACTAATCGATGGATCATTGTGATTGAAAATATACGAAAAGGTAGGCATTTATATTTGACTGATAAATGAAATATTTAATGATTGAAAATTCCTGTAAATAAGAATGAAGTTCTAATTGTTCAATGTCCATCACTCAATCCTCACAACTAAACAATTTACTGATAAATGACCATGTTTAATACTTCACTGAAGTTCTCAGCGAGATTTCATTCAAATTGAAGTCTCGCGTCAGATAGATTCGTTCTGTCTGGGTTCGGAGTTAACATTCTGCCAGCGAGAATTCGAGTGTTCGAGGGGTGAAAGGTCCAGGAAGAAGGTGTCGCAGGAACGGCTGGATGACAAACGAGGAGTCGCGTGTGTGTACGTCTTTCATAGAAAGGTAGACAGAGTAACAGAGTAACAGAGTAACAGAGAGAGGGAGGCATAAACGAGAGGAAGGGTGCGAATTATTTGCAGACACGCGAGCTCACCGAGGGTGGCGTTGCGCGCACCTTGTACAACCAAGCCCATAAATCCAATGCTTCGCGGAGGAAAAAGGGCTGGTACACTCGGGCATCATGCGTGTCATATAAATCCTATCTAAACATCCAACGAACGATCCTCTCTCCAAAGACTCTCCCAACATTCCCAGCCATCATCGTTCCATGAAACTTTTACTAGGATCAAACATTCCCCTCCTCGCCAAACTCATTTCCGTCTCAATTTACTCGCACTAATCAAAGCCTCTCGTGAATAAACGTAATAACACACGGAAGGGAACTTTCTCCTCAAAGAAAGCTCATTTGAGGAAAACGGTGTTATTTTATCTCGTTGCCGCGGTGTAAATTCGCGGAGAGGTAATAAGAGGGAAATGCAAGTTTCGCGAATTCGAGTGGTGGGAGGAGTGGCGGGGTTGAGAGTGAAAGTGACAGGAGCGACGGAGTTTGCAAGTGTAATTTTTCCAGGCCTCCTGTTGGCTGGTTGGTTGGTTTTGTCGCGATATCCGTGACACGTCACGCGCCCGGAGTGTCTAGGTGTCTAGGCTCGCGTGTAAACGGTGTAACAGCCGTTTTTGTCAGTAGAGTGGGCCTCGCACCAGCCAGCCCGCCATTCCATCCTCTTGATATCCTCGCCGATATTTCAAATCGCGCTTCAACCTTCCAGCTGCGACCGACTGCCGCCCTCATACTCCTCCAATTCCTCTCTCCCTCCGCGCATAAAACACGCATTCTCGCGGGACTAGTTCCGCCTGGAAAACACGTCGCGTCGCCTAAACGTCAAGCTTGATTTTCCAGGCCCACGTTTTTCTCCTGACGATTCTGCCAACGATGTCAATTGTATTCTTACAGGAAAAAGTTGCGAGGATTACGAAAAAAGAATAGTTACAAAAATTGCAGGACGTTTATTAAGAATGAATGGATTTGATTTGTAATAGTTTTTTCTTATTTCGAATGTTTTTCTTTATCTCAAATTACAATCCTTCTATTAATTCTTAAAATCCCGGATTTTTCAAACTACCAAATCAAATACTAAAAAAAAGACCACATTTTTCTACTATTTTTTTTCGTAATCCTCGTAACTTTTTCCTATAAGAACGCTATTAAAATTGCTGCAAGCCAGAATGCGCAATTCCGGCAACGCTTCCCTTTTTCGGGAAAAAGTGTCATCGCATTTTGGCCCGTCTGAATGATGAATTTTTACAATCAACGTAATGACTACGGAAGCGCATTGGCCCGATGAATTTCGGTGACGATATTTTATACTGTGTGCGAGCTTCCACATCTGTGTGTGTGTGCGTCTGATGGATGAGGCGGACTCGCTGACGATTAATCCGGCCGAAACGAGCCAGCTCGTTAAATGAGCGAGTAACCAGGCATTAAATAACACGCTTACACGCGTGATCGGCGGCCGCGCTTTGTCACGTGTTACGATCATTTGACAATGCGACTTTCCTCGGAAACAACCGCTTTTTATCCCCTGACAAATGCCACGCACTTTTTCCGCCCGGCGAAATTAAAAATCCCACACTCCGATTCTCGTTCCGGTGAGAAACATTAGTGTTCACAGGCGTGCTACGAAAAATAATGCGACTATTTATTATCTTGTCATTTGTACTGACAGTAACATTAACAGTTTGTGGAATAAATTAAATTAATAAATTCATTACTTGTATTATACTATTTTTGTTATAATATATTACAGTTATGTTATTGTATAATCAAGAATTTAAAGCGAAGATTTCAGAATTTAATTCTTGATTATATAATAAGTATAATATATTATAATAATTCTATGTTTTACTTGTATTATTATATAATGAAGGATTGAAATTTATTAAACGACTCCAAGAATCACTTGAGCCTTCTCTGACAAAGGATCAGCCAGGAGAGAATGATTCGTGCTACATTCAAGGATCGGAGACTCGTGCCGAGATCAGTTAATCAATCTAGAGCGAGAGAGTACTTGAAGGAAGGAAGGAAGGAAGGGGAGTATCTGATTATCGGGCAGCCACCAATTTCAAGAGCATTTACCCTATCACCGTTATCAGACAGCGATCTCCCTTTTTCTCTGTCCGGTGGGAGGGGAGGGAAAAAACTAGAGCGAAGAAAGACAAGGTTTAAGAGAAGAGGAGGAAAAACCATTACCATAGTCGTTAGCCTGACAATGCGGGCGCCTCGATGCCGAAATCTCCGCGAATGATGATAGCAACGAATCGTCCGATCTTAATTGCCAATCGGGCATCGGCAAAGCCTTGCTTTCCATCCCCCCACCACCACCACCGCCACCACTTTTAGATATCATGGCATATTCGTGGCGGGGTGGCTAATGAAAGAGTAATGAAGAATCGAATGAGCGGACCGCGAGCAATTCCCCGATCGGCGGCCCCTCCCTCCTTCCAATCATCACTTCGACTGGCACGAGATTCACCGGCGATCGGAAAATTGCTCGCCCTCATCATCCGTCGCTGCTACTTTGGACCGCGTAATGCAACCGAGAATAATTCCAAAGCTGCTCTCTTTCACCAATTGAAACAAGTTGTAAATTGAAATCGAAATCCTTCCCGGCGCTAATATTTCCTCGGGAAACCTTGTATTCCCGCTGGTTGATGGGAGTCCACTTTGCGTTATATTTGCGCGTGGATTTCGCACTGTGATGGTGGTATGAAAGAAAATGAGGTTGTCGAGAGAGAGAGGGTGTTTTAGTAGTGGAAAGAGAGAGAGAGTGAGTTTGGCTTGACTCGCTTTCAATGTATTTCCCCGGTGGACGAGGGAACACTTTGGCATGCATGGCTGTAAATAGGGATGATCCGCTGGCGGGCGTGGCGAGGTGAAAATTATAAGCGGCCATTTACATAAGTTAACCGGGCGCGGTAACGCGTGAATTATGGATAATGCACCATCCGCCCGGCGCGCCGCGGCGCCCTCCTCCTCCTCCTCCTCCTCCTCCTCGCTTGTACTCCTCTCCGCTGCCTCAAACCGCACTCACTCACCTCCGAGCACAATTAACCCCTGTTGGCTCGCCTGATTTCTTGTGTATTAGTTACTTTCTACTTCCATTTCTCTCTCTCTCGTTCTCGCTCGCTCTAACTCTCAGCCCTCTCGGCCCGTTAGCTCGAAGTTTAATGGGCCGGAAGTAAAAAGGAATCGTAAAACGAATTCCCCGGAGTGGCGCAATAATCATCCCGCAATCTAGCGTTAATCCCTTGGCGCGGCGAGAAGTTTGCGTTAACCCTCGGCGAGCATACCTGCTTATTCCACCTTTCCTCGCAACGGATTGTTTAACCTCTATTATTCCCCCCCATTAATTCCCCTCTTATACCGCGAGTTCGCATATTATTACTATTTCTTCTCGCTCGGATAATTGTTCACTGGAAAAACGTTGGATTCTGGTTATTCTCTTGTTGATTTATAAGTACTGGCGCGAGTTTAATGAGAAGTTTGTCGATGTTAATCGAGGGAATAATGAATGGAAAGTGCATGGATTCCCCGGTGGATTTATTGATGCGAATAATAATCGAGTATTATTACTATTTTACTATTTCTTCTCACTTCAATAATTGCCAATTGTAAAAAGAGTGGATTCGTAAATACTGTTATGAGTTTAATGAGATGTTTGTCGAAGTTAATTGGGGGAATAATGAACGGAAAATGCATGGATTTCCTAGTGAACAATATTCGAGTAGCGTCGTGTCAGTCAGTCTCTGTTTAATGTTCACTAACGCTGCTAGTGTTGGTGATGGAGGTTAATAGACGACGTCCCAAGGAAAATTAAAATCAATTAGCGTTTCTATGTCAAGCTGGCTGCCGCGTGCATCTACAAAGTTTGTACTCCCATCACAATTACGTATCGAGGGTAATGCACCCGCCATTACGCGACCTGCAATCAAATTATCTTCTTGGCTATCGCCATTTGTCACTGACTATTTGCGGACGCGCGCTACACGTTACTCCAACTCGACACTTGTTGGTCGTATTCGCTTAACTTGTATCAAATAGTCTTCTATAAAGTTTTTTTAAAGTCTGACAGAAAAATCTTGTCTGAAAACAACTGAATTACTCAATTAATCCCATTAGTAATTTTAATCGCTTATATTTTTCATAGAATCCTATAAAAAACCATCCTATGTTTTATTGATATTGTACAAAGCCATAGAAATTTCCTGTGGAATTTTTCACCGTCTCTTTTTGGGTAATAAAATTAGTAAAATATTTAATTGGTGAGAAATTGAAGGCACTCGTTGAATAATTTGAAGAATCTATTTATATCTTATTGAACTGCTACTTGGCATATTTTATAACATGCTAATAATTTTGGAAGGATAGAAATACCTCAAAATAGAGCAACATCGGTTCGAAGCGCAGAGACAAAAGTCATCGGTGCTGCAAATCGTGGAAGCGGCTGGTTAGCATTGCCATTTCCAATGATCGTTTTATGCTAGCGGATATCGCATCGCTATGCTCGCTCGCTCATTCGTTCGCTCGCTTTGCCGACCTCATTTGTACCCGTCCACGCATATACATATGTCTTCTATGCAAATTTCATGCAATTAATTTGTTGACCGCGCGTTATTTATCGTTACAAGTAGCACTTGTTGTTGCTAATCCCCTCGCTGGCCGCAACCTGTGCCCGACACTTCCAGCGTAAATTCGAGCTTTATTATACTCGCTGGTTAATTAATTTTGAATAGAAATCTGACGAATAGCAGCCGAGGATGTCGTAATTAATGAATCCCATAGTGATTTTCTAGTTGAAGCAGTTTTTAAACGGTGAAAACGTGAAAGAACACTGGTACATCAGTTTCAGTAGTACGAGTCAGCCACTGGTCAGACATCGACAGTGAATCAGGCATTCAACGCCTTTCTTCTTCTCTCCAAGTTGAAACTTCCATTAAACTTACAAAATAGATTGTTTTATTATTAGAACTAGCACCGATTAACGTTATTAATTATACACTGCCTTATTTAATTATTTAATTAAAAAGTTAAAAAACTTTGTTTTAACAAAAAGGATAGTAAAGAGTGGGAAGTTGTAGGGGCTCGTACTTTTGGATTTCCGAGCACGGATTAGAGGTCCAATAGCATAGATTAGAATGATAAACGGTGCGCAATCGTGGCGCTCGTGTCGCCTGGATAAGTGCATACCTGGCGAGATAAACCGATCCGAGCAAGCACGGAATGGAGCTGCTTAGCAAGATTAATTATGTCTTATCGAATCTCGTCCGTGCAATTCATCTTACGTTTCGGGAATGTACAATCTACAATTGCTCTTTTATTTCTCTCTCCGAATTCCTAAAAATATCTCCGAAATTCCTATTTGAATTTTATTGGCTCGACGTTTAATCCAATTTTGTGCCAACCATAAATGTGATAAGTCAGATTTATTTAATGAAAATTAATCAAACATTGTTGCTGTTTTGGATATTTTGGAAAGTTTGTAGTGCAATTGCTTTTGAGCATCTGTTTTCTCGGACTTGTTAAGTTAGTAACTAAAAAAAACAGCGGTGAGTGGGGTTGAGAGAAAGAGAGGAGTAATTAGGAGCTTTGTTTGTGGATTACAGAATGAAAGACAAATTTGCTAGGCGGCCAGCAAATAACGGAAGCAGGCCGTGACGGTGACGACACAAGAGAGAGAGCGAGAGAGCGATCGATTGGCCGCGTTATACCGGATGGCTAAGCGACTTCTGCGTTCGTTAACAAGCTGGCAATCAAATTGACATCGCGGCCAACTGGGAGAGCAGCTCCTGGTGCGGGGTTCGCGATCGGTGGACAGCCAGGAAATTATTTGCCAGCCCGTTTAAATTCGGCGCGTGCAAATAGCGACTCTCTCCTGCTAATAATCCAACGGAGCGCAAAAATCCGCTTCGTGCGACCGTACTCTCTGTGTCTATTTTTTTTATTTCCCCCCTCCGCTTCGGTGTATATGTGTGTCGAAAGGCGATTTAGGTGTGTGCGACTTCCTCCGGTGAAGAGTCAGCGCGAGGGAAAGCGTGAAACCAGGCTCGAGGAAAATCCCTGTGTGGCAAACACGCGTTTTCACGTGTCACAATGCCGGTAAACTAGTTCGTAGAATTGCCGGATGAACTTCAACCGGTTGAAACGAACCAGGCCGTTTTTTTCCCGAGAGGTGAAATTGCACTCGAAGCAGAAATGGTTCATTGAGGGAGTTGGTGGTGGGAGAATTGTTCTTGCGTCGCCGTGAAGTCCTCGCGCGGCTGGCCAGTTTAGGGGTGCCAGATAAATTTCGAACATCCACTTGCCTATTTGTCGCCGATAAATCCTCGGTAACGAGCAGGTGGGAACGCTCGACTTACTTCGGAGAACGGTGCGTTCCTCGAAATTTATCACTCTCCATATTCCCAGGCTTCGCCTTGCTTCCTAAAGTACTTCAGCCGCTCAGGGCTGCTTCCCCTTTGAACCGAACTCTCTCTCCCTCTCTCGGGCTGCTCCTTTTCCCAGATAAATCTGCAATTCTTCGAGCAGCACCGCTCTCACACTCTTCCCAGAGGACCAAGCCATTTGAAATTAAAAGGAACACTATTCTTACCACCAACTACTAAGACATTTCTTCTTTTAGATAGAAAGATTAGTAGATTTCTATTTTTAAAATAGGAAAAGGTCGATCTAAACATATCCTTTGCTGTCCCATCACGCAAATCAGCAATTAACCTTTTCAAATATGTTCCTTCCAATGGAAATCTTGAACTTTATAATACAATCATTCTTTCTCTAGAAAGGTAAGAGGAATGAAAGGGGTTTTAGTTTGAAAGGAAGTCAGCGCCTTTTTCCAGTGGAATTTTCTAGAGAACAAGGATAATTTCCAGGACATTTCTATAAATGGCGTAGGGACGGCTGGAAGCTTGAAGGATTCTTAAATTACAAGGTCGAGGGAGAAGTTTTTCATCCGCGGTGCGAATATTCGGCGGAGATCGTTGCCCGATAAAACTAGATTAAAAGCGGTCTGCGCGAGGAAGGTTACTGTCAGGGTGGGACGCGCGCCGCCACCGCCGCGGCGGACTTCCGGAGTATTAATCACCGAGAGTGACATGTAATTAGGAGTCGAAGCTAATCTTGAACTTTATTATCAAGAGGCAGCAGCAGCAGCAGCAGCGCGCCTTTACCGTTCGACCTTAACTCCACCTCATCTCTTCTTTCTCTTTCTCTTTCTTTTCTAAGGTCCAAGTCCGCAAGGCCGCTGTTTTAGATTCCGCGCGTACGCCGGCTTTATCCTGCTAGATTAAATTGCCCGATTTCCCGCGATCCGGAACGTGCGCCTATTTTCCGCCCGCTGGCCGCGTCTCCCGCATTATCGGCAAATCCGCTGCGTATAGAGCGGCGGGAAAAAATTTTCATTCATCATCTAGAAAAATGCTCCCTTAACCGCCTCCTTTCGCCACCATCACGAACTTTCCATTATTTCCCCATAACAAAACGAGGGGGAGTAAAAAAATCGCCGTCTAAAACAGACCTTGCGAAAGCTCAATTTTCAAAGGGTTTCTAAATTTCGGCAAAAATTCCGAGCTTAATTTTGCAAAGCTAACAGAGAATTCCAGGCAGTTATCCTGGAAACTAGTGATCAGTGGTATACGTGTATGTGTTGGAGGAGAATGGTAGTGGAAGGGAAGGCCTGGTACACATGTCGTAGCCGGAGCTGATTTAATCAAGCGGTTATCTGGCCATTGGAGCGTATCATCCGGGAGAACCATACGAGCTTTAGCTTTTACGGAGGTCCTGTAAAATTGCGCCGAAAGACACACTGGTTCGCGTATCCCAGCATGGCGATTTCGAAACGGGCGAACGAAAGGGCACACGAGAATAAACCGGAAAGGGGAAGGAGAGAGAGCGAGCAAGAGAGCGAGAGAGAGAAAGAGATGGGTTGGTTGAGCAGGGTCAGAAAAAGTTGGGGTCGGTGGCATCGATAAGCTGATTTACGATCGACGAGCCCTTACACGGGCCCGGCGGCCGCTCTCTCCGATCCGCTTTTCTGGAGAGAGGGAATATAGTGCAGGATGGCGAACGTGTCCCGGAGGTAATGCATTTTATAGCCTCCGCGTTCGCTCTCCCTCTCGCTCTCTCGCTCTCTGGCACGGCCTCTCTGCGACATTCCTCTGCAATTCGGCCCGCGGAGACTCGGGGGCCCAGGATGACCTCGAGCAGTATCCGGTCAAGCGGGGTTACGCCTCCGGCTGGGAAAGGGGGTCGCGCTCGCTCGCTCGCCCACCACTCCCCAACTACCATCCCCCCGTCCTCTCTCATCCACTCCGAATCAATCGATATTCAAGCCCCAAAATGAACCTCCGACAAACTTCGACCGATCCCTCAAATGCTTCCTTCCCACACCCCTGCTTTCTTTGGCCTTAATCATTTTCTTTGATTAGAATGTCTTCGAATTTCTATTTTTAATGAATATAAGATTTATTGCATCTTTACAATTTTTTTTAAACGGGGAATTAATTGATATTTAGGTCTGAAAATGGATTTAGGATAAACTTGAACTGGTCGTTTAAATATTTCATTTTCCGTTGACCTGATTTATTTTTTTCGATTATAATATCTTCGTATTTCTATTTTTTTCAGTAAATATAAGAATTGTCAGACCTTTTTCATTTCTCACCTAACAAAAATTGCCTCAAAAACATTGTTTTCTTTCGACCTTCGTTATTCCCTTCGATTAGAATCTCTTCATCTTTCTCTTTTCCAGTAAACACAAGATTTACCAGACCTTTTTCATTTTCCACTCAAGCAGGGAATCAATGGTTCGCAATGCAAACCATTGACTTTTTCTCTCTCGCGCGCGCGCTGCGCATTTATTCATCAAATATTCGAAGGATCCTCTTTCGCGGGCTTCTCGATAGTTTATCTTTCGGTTGCGAAACTTTCAATTACAGCGGGGGGCGCTTTTTCGCCTTGACTGTTTGCATTTTACACGACGAGAGTTACTCTGCTGGCCGCGTTGCTGCTTTCCCGCTGGAGGGAAAGCGGCCGATAACGTTGGATAACGTTGCTGCAGGTTGGTTGGTTGGTTAGTCTTTTGATGGAGGAGGAGCTCATCAGTATTCCCAGAACGAAATAGCTATCGGCGAGCAGGATGAGCGGATATTATATTATTTCATTCGCGCGGAGCCAGTCTTATTTCTTCTCTCTCGGCTGAGGCCGAATGAGCATAATCTACTTCGTAGATACTTGCTCGCTAATGCTTTCCTACACTTTACTTCTTCGGTGTATGCGTGTGAGTGTGTCGCCGTTTCTTTTCACTGGCTTTATGCGACCGTTTATCAAGACTCGTAAGATCGCACCATTCGAAACGTCCCGTTCCTCCAGTACTTGAGATTTACGAGCCCCCTTTCACTCCCACTCCACTCTTAAAACTTCACTCACCCTATTTTATAATTATTTCATCGCCGTAAAAAGTGCATAAATATTTTATTATTAATGCCAGATCTTCTTAGTACTTCATCCATGAAATAGGAATGTAAATTCGATCTTCTCATAATTTTTGAAACGCTTAGTAGTAAATATAAAATTGAATCTTTGTATATAAGTAAAAAAGGACGGTGTTTTATTCATGGTAGCTATTTTTAGCATGTTTTCTTTAAAATAAAAAATAGAAATTATGATATTAAGGTATAATTAATGGCAGAGAATTAATCGAAGTGAGAAATAGATCTTGGCGGGTTTCCACTCGAGCGGTAAATGATCGGTTAACATAATCGCGTGAGAAATCACGTCGATCTGTGACTGGAATCAGAGCGCAGCCAGTGTATATCCAACCATTCGGCTATTCGCGCCAACGATATTACAGGAGGACGCTTTGAGACAAGGTTGCTTTGAACTGATATCTCAAATGTAACTCTCATCAGCAATGCTCTCGGTGCAATCCACTAATTGGCAGGATTGCCTGCTTCGTACTCACTATTAGTGTCGGGTCAATGTAAATTTCTCCATTTGCAAGCCCCTTTTCACCTGACAAAACCAACACCCTGCAATAAATATGAAATATCTCAAATTCGAACCTTGAAAAATATCGAATTTCCGCATTCTTCTCTTCCGCTGGAATTCCTGTGGTTTAAACATCGCATTGTGCGCCGGTGAAACACGATTTTCCGTGGCTCGCGGTGGGTTTTGTCTCAAAGTATTCCGAATGAAAAGCGACGCGGTGGCTGCTGCTGCGAGTAAACTAGACGCGCTAGTTTAGTGTATATTTCACTTTGCAAATGGTGTTTCGAGGCTGGTATGTTGAACGAATAAATGTTTCATACATTTCTCGGTTACCCAACCACTTCTCCCTCTTTCTCACTCTTTCATTCATTAATTCATTCATTCGTTCTCTCTCTCCATTCTGCTTGAGCAGACATATGATTACATTTGCGGGGGTGGGTTTGCAAGGGGCGGCTAATGAGAGCACTTATTACATTTATTCGTCAATGCGGTATTAAACTCCAACCGAAATGGCATTCGCTTCCGCGGCGCGCACTCCGTTGGCAGAGTTCGCGTTGGAAAGCGGGCGCGTTTAACCCGGAATCTCTTTCCTCCGCATTCGATCAGCGACACGTGAATTTTGCAGCGAGTTATTCGGCCTGTGTCGTCCGCCGCTCCCGAGGCAGCCAGTATCGACTTCCCGGAGGGCCAACCGGACACAACGTTGTCCCGCCACAATCAACTCCCAAGCTCGCATTAAACATTTACGGAGAAAGACTAGTCCAAGAAATAACCCGACAAATTCAACAATATTTTATCATTTTAAAAGAATGGAAGAATTCGTTCGTGTGTGCTTGTAATAATTCAGTAATTATGTTATAGTCAATTTTATGTACGAAAATAATTCAAAGGAGTTCGATAAAAGTGCCTTAACAATACTTTAAATCGAATTCAAGATATAATTAATTTAAAGATAATGTAGAAATTCATTCTTATGTCTGTAATAATTTAGTAATAATATTACAGTAAATTGTATATATTAAAATAATTCAAAGGAGTTTCATAAAAGTGCCTCAGCAATACTTTACATTGAATTTAAAATACAATTAATTTAAAAATACTGTAAAAATTCATTCGTATAAGTCTGTAATAATGTAGTAATTATATCGCATTAAATTTTACATATAAAAATAATTGAAAGGCGGTCGAAAAGAATTCTTAAAGAATACTTTAATGTATTCTTGAATGGGAGCAGCTATTTACGAGGGAGACCATGACCACACTCAAGAATATCGATCGGCGAGGACAGCCGGTGGGGCGATCGATATTCTAAAAATAGCCGGAAAGAGGGTCCAGTCGGCGGAGTCCGAGTGTACGCCACCAGACGGCACATCACTCTTCTCCGCTTGGACCATCTATTACAAAGGTCTCACCTCTTCCTCTCTTCCTCTCTCTCTCTCTCTCTCTTCCACTAAGGAGACTTTCCAAGCGCTAGAATTATTACGGTGGAGGCGAAGTCGTTATTATCAGAGGAGCACTTCCATTTCAGGCAGGATTTTCGAGATTGCATTCTCTCGGCTGGGAGAGAGAACGCTAGCGCGCGTGTGTATCGTGGCTCGAGCGAGTATCATGTCAGAGAGCCCGAGCGGAAACTTCTTCATTCGCTGGAGCTGTGCTGCGCGCCACGTGACTCCCCGCTGTTTAACCCTCTTAAGGCCACTCGTGCGATATATCACCGTTTGACGGCTGGCCGCAAAATGCCAGCCGATGATATATCGTGGCCTAACCCACCCGCTCGCCACCCCGCTCGCCCTTGGGACTCGAAAAATTAACAAATTTCATATCCTCCCACGGTAAGCAGACTGCTGCCTTGTCCCGCTCCTCGTGATAAATGTGTGGCTTCCAACCTAACAGCACGCTCGAGACAGCACTGATTTTCCCTGCCAACCCCCTCGCCACTCCCACTTTCCAGCCAATTTATGATACACCTTGTAAACCCCAGATTTTCTTGCTTCGATCCTGGAAAAAGCTTCTGTTCAATTTTGGGAATTAATAATTGCAATTTTGGTGTTTCATAGTTGGAAATTAATAATTGTGTTTGAGTTAGCGCAAAGAAAAATCTTCTATTAAACTTCAGGAATTAACAATGGGTTTATATTTAGAAATAATTATGTGCAAGTTCTAACTCTGATTTTCTCAGTTAACTAACTCTAACTTGTAGTAATCAATATTAAAGGAAAGTCAGAGCGAAGAAAAATATTTATTGAACTTCAGTAATTAATAACAGCAATTTCGTTATTTTATACGAATGGATTTGTATTCGGAACTAAATAATTACGTTCGAGCCTTGATATTCTGAGTTATCTAAGCGAAACTCTGGTAGAATTGAGGGTCCATGGGAAGTTAACACGAAGAAAAAGTGCTAACTTGGCTTTTGCCAGGTTCTCTCACAGTCCATCCTATGCTTCGGGAGGCTCTTATTGTTAGCCAAAGGGCTTGTAACAAAGCGGCAGCGGTTTCTCTGGGAGGCTGAGTTATGTTAGATGTAGGAGCGCGATCTCACAGATTGCGCTCGCGCGCCCACAGACAGAGAGAGCGAGCATTGGGAAAGGACTTAAGCGCGCGCGCGCGCGCGGCCGTAACTCCGGGATAGTTGGTCTCCTGCCTTTGTGGCCGAGTCGGCAAATTACTCCCTTGCGGCCCGCAACCTCGCCCCTTTATCTCCAGTTATCTAAAGTTGTGCCGATAATAACCCGCGGAAGCCTCAGCTCCCTCCCTTCTCCTCCCTCTCAGCGTATTGACGCTCGGATTCGTAATATGTATAATTGGCTGAGATTACTTGCCTCCGAACTCCCAAGTATTTTCAGTCATAACCAATTATATGAATTGCAATAATCGGAATTTATTAACGCCTATTATTAGTATTACTGATTATGGTACTAGAAAATTATTAATATTACTAGTCTTACCTTTACCTTACTTATATTTATTTGGTGTATTAATATCAAATTATTACTACTTTGTAATATTAATATTTACTATTATATTGCTTTGTAATATAATATTTCAAATTTGTAATATTTTAATTGTTCTGTCATCGGATTATATATTTGTTTTTGTAGTTATTGTAAATATTATGGATTTAAGTGAGAGAAAGCTGTTGCTATCGGAGGTGTGTCAGAGCGAGGACATAAAGTGGTATTAAAAGCTCGCACTAAGAATGGAAAATATTGGTCGGCGAAGGGCTTAGCGAGGCTCGCCGCGCCGCGCTAACTTTCAACGAGCAATAGTAATTGCGGATAATCGCGTAACGAGCCGCCGCGCCGCCGCTGGCGAACTTGGGGGATTGCCGGGCTCGAACTTACGTTCCGGCGCGGCGGCGCGGCCACCCGCTACGACAAAACACCGCTTAATTGCCAAAGTTCGCACCGTTCGCCGATCTTCGTTTTGTCCGCCCATCTTTTCGCTCATCGCGCGCGCGCACACACACACAGACACAGGTTCGCCTTTCTCGGGGAGGAACGTTTGCCGCCGCGTCGTCGGAAAAAGCTTGATGTGATTGCGAGGAGAAAGGAGCCGCGGAGAAGAACAGCCGGGGAAAGCGATTAGTCTATTCGAGCGCGAGGAAACTGTCGAAACAAAAACAGAACCCTCTGCTTTTTTATCCCCTGCAGATAGAAATTGTAAAAAGTGGCGATCGTATAATTCTTACTTCAAAGATGAATCATATTTAATTGAATTGGATATAAAATTGTAGGCAGTAATAATTATAGACGTTGGAAAACGCGGAATTGTGTGGAAACCACTTGGGAAGGCTTTCCTGAATAACTTGACCCACCTGATTTGGACGGTTTTTATTAGGTTTTTCATACTTCCCGGCCTTTTCCGGGGCTGAAACTTCGCGGGGAATGTTTTTTTGCATCGAGGAAGAAGTGGTAAAAATTCCAGAGCCCTAGCTCAAAATTCATTTTTTCGCAAATTTTTTAAGGCATACCCCTTCAAAAATTTTCGATTTTTCGAAGGTTCTGGGACTGGAACGAACGCTTGATTTTTCGATTGCTCGTGTCTCAAAACGGATAAAAAACATAAATGTTGTGGGCGAAATGCCGGAATTCTACCTAAAACACATGGAAAACCGATCTTGAATATTTCATTTTAACGGTTTATGCCATGTTTTTTATACTTCCCGACCTTTCCCGGAGCTGAAATTTTGCAGAAAGTGTTTTTTTGCATCGAGGATAAAGTAGAAAAAATTCCAGAGCCCTAGCTCAAAATTCATTTTTTCGCAAATTTTTTAAGGCATACCCCTTCAAAAATTTTCGATTTTTCGAAGGTTCTGGGACCGGGACGAACGCTTGATTTTTCGATTGCTCGTGCCTCAAAACGGATAAAAAACATAAATGTTGTGGGGGAAATGCCGGAATTCGACCGAAAACACATGAAAAACCGATCTGGAATATTTCATTTCAATGGTTTTTCCTATGTTTTCATGACTTCCCGTCCTTTCCCGGGGCTGAAACTTCGTGGGGAATGTTTTTTTGCATCGAGGAAAAAGTAGAAAAAATTCCAGAGCCCTAGCTGAAAATTCATTTTTTCGCAAATTTTTTAAGGCATACCCCTTCAAAAATTTTCGATTTTTCGAAGGTTCTGGGACCGGGACGAACGCTTGATTTTTCGATTGTCCGTGTCTCAAAACGGAAAAAAAACATAAATGTTGTGGGGGAAATGCCGGAATTCGACCGAAAACACTTGGAAACAGTCTCCTGAATAATGAATTTCGCCTGATTCTGACGCTTTCTTCCACGTTTCCCAATCTTCCCGACTATTTCTGGGTCTGAAATTTGGTGGAGAATCATTTCTTCCATCAAGAAAGAAGTAATATAAATTCCAGAGCCCTAGCTGAAAATAATTTTTTTCCCACGTATCTGAAAGGCACCGGCACACAAATTACGACATAGAATAACAGTCATTAATAATCACAAGACTTTCCATAAAAATATTCCACTCTCAGAAACGTAATACTGCGAATATATAAACTCTTAACTATATTATAATAGAAGAGAGTCAGCCAAAAATCCCGCAATATAGATGTCAGTGTTCCACGAAAGGGTGAAAAGAATGTGAGAGAGCGTCATCGAAAATTGGCAATCTCCCGGGAAGACTTTGGTTAGCAGCGATTACCATATCCAGCAGGGCCAGCAAAATTCTCCGAGGCAAAAATCGTGGGAGCGTGCGAGCGATAAGTCGAGAAAATGTGGGCCGCTCGCTCGCTCGCTCGTCTCCTACCAAGAGAGAGAGAGAGAGAGAGAGGGTTCCCTCGTTATTATAGATCATTGGCGATAGTTGCGGGATATATCCAGTTGGCCCGCTGCCAGATCCCAACTCCAAGCCTCGAATCAAGACGGATGGTGACGGGAAGTATTGCTTCCCGAAGACACCTACCTTCTTCCCCCAGGGAGCCGATCGAACTCCTAATTGCTAGTAACCGATCTCCAACACACAAGCAAGAAATATTCGACGCGATCAAAATAGCCTTTTTACTCCCAAAAAATAATTTTTTATATGATCCCATCAAGTTTAACCTTTTTAAAAATATAGTAATCATATTCTTCTGACCAGAAAGTGATAAAATAATTAAACGGAAGATGCTTCTCTTTGGAAACTGAATAAAGACAGTTCCAAAGAATTAAAAAAAAATGTAAGAGAGGCTCGCATCTTTTTAGACCCAAAAAATAATTTTTGGTACAATCCACTCGAATTTATCCTTTTTTAAAATATAATAATCATTCTATTCTAATCAGAAAGTGATAAAATAATTAAACAGGAGATGTTTCTCTTTGGAAACAGAATAAAGAGAGTTTGTAAGTGTTGATAAAAATATAGTACTAAACGGATTAAGGGAAATCGTGGTCCGAGAGGTGTCCTGGAAGTTGTGAGAGTGCTAGCTCGGCACTTAACGTAACCGGTATCATAATACCTGGTCTGGTAGTTCGAGTCTCGCCAATTAAACTTACACGCTCGTAACAAAAGGCTACTTTCGAGTAGGAGGAGCGGCTTGGGCCATGAGAGCCCTTAATTGCCGAAGTTCTACGCCTCTTCCCCTTCCCCTTCCTCTCTCTCTCCACTTACCGTCACTCTCTTCTTCCGACTTTTACTCTGAGATTTACAACACACCCCTTTTATTTCCCTCTCCTCTTCTTAGTCTTCTTCGCTCTCGCAGACAGACACATACAGTGCGCATTGTCACAGGCGATATTACGCTGTGTAATATCGCGCGAAGCCACCTGACAATTCTCCAAGGAGACGTCGGCGTCGGCGTCGTCGGCTGGAGAGGTGGCGAGTGTCGGCGCGGGGATAAGCTCGCCGGTAAAGCATTCCAAGAAATCCTCTAAAGGATTTCGAAGAAGCACCGGAAACATTTTTCCACGGCTTTCAAAGAGCAACAGGAAGCGCAGCCAGCACACACACACATATTCCGTTCGAAGCTTCCTATTGAAGATGGGAAAACACTCTGTTTGAATTTGTACTTCTTTTCGATGGAACCAATCAATATTGAATGTTCGAATAAATCCAGTGTGTGTGTTTACTTGAAAGTGTTCGATGGGAGGTCTGTTAAAAATGAAGTTTCAATTAGCGAGCTGATGTGCAAGCCGAGGAAAAAGAGAGAGATTGGAAAGGGAAGCTGCTGAAGGGAAATTTCGTGGCGCGGTGGAAGCGAGACTCTCGCGTCGAGGACAGCAAATAGTAATTAGGTAGACGCTTTCGCTTCCATTAGAGTTCGGCCACTCGTTCCCAAGGAGAGCAATGGCTTCCCTGATCGAGCTGCTCCTTCCAAATTCCGGATCACCTCTCGGCAAACACGATTATACAGCGCGTCTCTTACTGGCTACCAATTCTTTGGCCATCTTCCACTCACACTCTCCCAACCCCCTCATAACTCACCGGCGTAGTTGAAAGGCGTGCGGAGTCATTCGCAATTCTAATTTAATTTTCTTCCCTGCAAATCATATCGCTCGGCGATCTTCCTCTCTTCTAGTCGCCGTAATACATTGCGCAAGGAAAGTAACCAGCTTTTGACTCTCAAGAAACTCCGCAAATATACGTAGTATAAAGGAAAATTGTATTTTTCAAACCACTTTCTTGATGAAGAAAATATATTTCCATTTGGAGAGAAGAACTCTCTCTGTAACAAATTTTATTCTATTTATAGTATTATATATCAATCAAAATTATTTCTTCTCGCGTTAACTTTTATTTGAAACTAGAAATGGCACAACTTATACACAAACTGGGTTGAAGATCTAGAATTTGAGGATTCCGCTTTGAATCTTCAGCTAGGAGGTTAGTTATTCCCATTTGGAGTGCAATTCCCAGCTGGGCTGGCTGGCCGGAAATGAAAATATTTGGCAGTGAGGGTGTGGTGGGCGCAAGGAAGCTTGATAGCCGGGCGCGGTAAAAGGGTTAACGGGCTTCGGGTGAGGGAATTCATAAGATTGGTAGAGTACGCGTCTCATTACGTGTCCGGCGGTTGAATGCGCGCGCGCGCACGCTGAATTATTCGTCGGGCAGATGCATTTCGAGGGAATCCAGGGCTTTTCGAGGCCGTCGCCCTACTTGAAAGGCCATTTTCGACTGACCCGAATAATTCAGGTTCGAGGCTTTTGCACCGCCTGGACGTTGACGTTCGAGGAAAACTGGCGGGTTATCCCACAGCCTCGATGAAATAACCAAGTGGACCTTAATTTTGTCTGACCTGATATTAAAGTTAGCGATCGCCCTGTTTGTCCTATCATTATGAAAATAGTTGTCTATAAACTGAAATTTACATGACATTTCATGAAAATATTTAGAATTATTCAGCTCGAATCCTGTGAAAATAAAATAAGAATAATTAATTGGATGTTTGGAAGTTTGCAAATGAAAATTGACTGTATTAGTAATTTAGTAGTAATTTCGTCTGGCCCGCTATTAAAGTTAGCGACAGTCCAGTTGCTATTAAAATAGTTGTCGACAGCAAAAGTTGAAATTTACAAAATACGATAATTTTAAAATCTATAGAATTATTTAGTTCGAATCCTGAGAATAAGATAGAAATAATTTAATTCGATGTTTGGGAGTTTCTAAATGAAGATGGCCTGTATTAGTAATTTAGTAGTAATTTCGTCTGGCGAGCTATTAAAGTTAGCGACAGTCCTGTCTCTCCCCGTCACTGCTAAAATAATTATCCCCGGCAAAAGTTCAAATTTACAAAATCCAGAATAGACAAACAATTCTAAAATATTTCCAATGATTTATTACAAATACTCTGCGAACAAAACAAGAATAATTGATTGGATATTTGGGGAATTTCGTAAATGAAGATAACGTGTATCGATGACGGGTTGGGAGGATGGTATCGGCGCCGAAGAGAGAGGAGAGCAGAGCAGGCTGTCTCCGAAACGACAGGTCACGTCACTGATACAGGCATCGCGTCGCTCAGCGTGCGAGAGTTTTGATTTCCGCGTCGAAATGAATCCCATGTTCTTCGTGGAGGCTGGGCGGAGCGGAGCGGAGAGGAGAGCGGAGAGCGGAGTGTCAGGTGTCGGTCAAACTGATACCAGGGCGGGCGCGGAAAAAAAAGTGCAATACGTCGTATTCGTCGAAAGAGACATCGGCTGTCTGGCATTCCTCTCTCTGCCCTTTGTACCACCGCTGACGGACACAGGGGAATCTCTCTCCCTCTTTCGCCGCTATCGCGGACCAATCTCGTTCTACGAAATAACTTCGCCGGCTCTGAATTATTGCCAACTCTTCGCTCGGCCGGTGTTTGCGAATCGAAAGGAAATACGTTTTGAATAAATGAATATTTCATGGAACAGTGCCGCGCGTCGCACCCTCCCCTTCTCCTCCTCCCTCTCGAGAACTTCTTCCGTCAGTGTTCCTTACTTCCTCCTCCCGCTCTCTCGCTCTCTTTTGAGTATGCACGTTTGGGGAAAAGTGGCCGTTACATTTTTCACGCGGTAAACTGAGGCGGCAGCCTACTAGAAAGAAGGAAGAGTGCGCGCGCGCGCGGGGATGCTGAGTTGGAAGTTTCCGTGCGAAGGAGACGTCGTCTTCGGTGGGTGGATGGAGAGGATGCAGAGAGCGCGCGCGACAAACTCACCGTATTTCCCGTGTCGAACGTCCACGTAGGGTCGGTAAAAAACGGGGAAATATGCGAGCGAGCGTTCTCGCCGCCTATTTCTCTCTTCCTTTTCCATCCCTTCTATCTTTCTCCCTCTTGCTCCCTCTGGCAACGGAAACTCACGTAGCCAAATGAATATTGTACTGGCACCGGGACTGGCAGCAGCGAGCGTGACGTGAAATGGATGCTGGCGAACGCCCTCCATAAGGGAAGCCCCGCAGAAAGTCCCGCGATATACGCGCCCGCGCCCACATAGAGGAGCACCCAAAAATGCAGGATGTCGCTCGTAAAACTCTCCTAGCACCCGAAACACTGCAACTCCTCGCCAACACGATCTTTCCCACTGCCTTCGACAAACTTAACATCTCGTTAACATTTCCCTTAAAACAAGCGCATTATTAACAACGAATCATTTGTGTAATTGATTTATATTATTTCTATTCTAGTAAAATAAGTCAGGTTATTTAAGAATCTGTCATATTAATTAATTGATTTCCACCGTTTTTATTCTATTAAATGAATATATAAAATAAATCTCGTTATTAAAATAGCATATTCCCATAAAAAGAATACAATAATAATAACCCTCGTTTTTATACAATGATATTATTCAAATTATTCGATTTAAATCATTTTCATTTACTAACTGAACTTGCGAAATAAGTGAGGGCATATTGAAATAGTGGCATTTCGATGCTTGTTACACGAGGCATAATTTCGCCGGGTAAAGCAGTGCGCGAGGATGCAACGCACGTACTGGCATGTCTGGCGTGCTCGATGCGGCGCTCCGATAACTGAAACAGCCAGGCAGGCTCGCATTCCCCGTTGTTGGAGTCGCGCCCGCTCGCATTTCCCTATTATTTCTGGATTAGCAGAAGAGCGGACAGTGTCACTTGGCGCCGGCGTCCTCTTTTTTTCCTATGCTAAGCACGGAATCTATTATGGCAACCCTTCAAACACATTCTTCTCTCTCTTGTTTATGTATATTTATTTATGTCTGTCTGCCTGTCTGTGTGATTGTTCGCGTGCGAGTGTTGGGATTTTGATGTCGCACGCCAGATTTTACGGGACTTAGTTGGCTGTGTAAAAAGGGGCGGCGTGACTATCGTTCCTACTCCCGCGCGCGTGCATTCGCTCCCCATTAATCTTGGATTGTTGTTGCTCGAGCCTCCAACGACACCCCCAATCCTTTATACGCCCCCAGTTTTTCCACGACAGAATATCATATTTTCGCCCTGTTATTCCCGCCTGTGATTTAGATCACTCGATACACTTGATTTATCTCGAAATCATAACTATAGGTCGAGGTGGACAAAGGATTTTCTTCTGGGATTCTGGTTTTTAAGAGAGAAGAAGTTTAATGATTCCTGTCAAGTTCCCTCTTTGAAAATTTGAACCGTAATTTCGCAATATTTTTGATTCGATGGGTCATTTGTTAAGAGAGAATTTATACTAATAATTGCTGTCAATTTAATGACTGGAAAATGGAACCATTTGTCTTTTTATTTGGATGATTAGTAATATTCTTGATTGGACGGTTTATTTGTCAAGACAAAATTGCTGTCAATTTTATTATTGAAAATTGAAAGCGTTCCCTTTTTTATTTGCTCGACTTGGCAATATTTTCGATTGGATGGTTTATTTGTTAAGAGAGAATGTAGAATTTAGTAGTTGGGAGAGTTCGATGATTGAAAATCACATTGGAATCAGTGAAATGGAGGATTGGATTCGTTTCATGGAGAGAGAGAGAGAGAGAGAGAGGAGGGGCGGTTCGAAAGTGATGAGCGATTAAACTGGAACATGCGGCAGTTTAATCGGCCTTCTTGACACCGATCCTGTTTCACGCGGGGCTTGATGGTAGATCGGGCACAAATGGCATCATCTCATTCGCATCGGCTTCCACCATCGCTTTTCCGCGTTTTACCAATGCTCGCCACCGACGCCGCCGACGCCGCCGCCGCCGCGTTGTTTCGCATCCTTTCTCCAATTCAATAGCCATTCGGAGGCCGCTGCCTGCCACGGACACAACACAACTGAAATTCAATCGGTCCTGCGCGCGCGAGCGAGTGAGCGAGCGGGCGCGTCGTCCCGTGAAACACGTTTCACTTCATTCGGCGGACCATAAATTCGTTACAGGCCCACGCTCGCCTAACTTGTTCTCAGCGTGTAGTACTAATGGGCCGAGGCGGAGAGAGAAATAGTGCGCGCCAATGATCGAATTGCTCTCCGAGTAAATTGGCTTCTGTCCGTGCATACATAAGGCACGCGAAAGCCCTCGGCAAAGTCATGATTTATCGACGAATAAACTTCGAGATTTCGAGATTCCAACAAATATTTGTCAATTCTTACAATTTATTTTCTATGCGAGTGATGTGAAATTTCAAGGAAAAGCAGGAATAAAACTCTGCCCGTGTTCGAAAGTATTCCTGTATTTTCCACATATTCTACCAGCGAAGTAGCAAAGCGTGTATCAACCCTTTTTTCTCTCGACAACCCACTTTCGCACTTTCACTCGAAACCTTATTTTCGCTGATGCTGTTCTCGCAACTGGATCAATATTTTTCTCTACTTTGACTTGGATGTGATGGGCTGTTTTTAATTCGTTTTCCGGGGAATCGAAAGCGAAATTGGCGGTGGTGTCGACGCGATGAGAACAAAGGGGAACGCGGTGAGGGTTTATCCTTGGCGTGCATCGACGCCTCTTTTCCGCCCTTTTCACGCGCCCCTCTTTCCCAAAGGGCGTTATTTTCCAGCGCCGCTTTTTACAGGCGCGCGCCGGCGCTCGCGTCGCCCGATAAATTTTCCCGGTGGTAAAAGCCGGAATTCGCCGCGCAGTTTTCCCATTTGGCGGCAAATGCCTGCCGCAGCGGCTGTATTTTATTTGTCCGCACCCACACTACCCATTTACGCACACACACACGCATACATATTTACGGTTCGACGCTGTCGTTTGTTAAAAGTGGGCCAAACGCATTGTGCAAAGAGTTGCGCCCCGCACAAAAAGTGTATCAATGAGTGGCGCAAATGTTTGCCTTCCCCACTTTAGAGCGCGCACACCGACCAGCATCTAAATTCATCCGGCGAACCACTGTTTAATCCGACCCATTTATAAAATCCTTCCCGGACACTTCTAATTGCTGAGCAATCACCCAGTTTCCATTGGCGCAATCTGCCGAAAGAATTCGACGCGCTCCTCGTTGCCGGGCTTGATTTATTAAAACGGCAAAAATGGATCTGAATAAATGAAGAGGAGGAGCGACAAAATTTATGCCACCCCAGTGAGACATAACTTTTTATGTGATGATAGTGGTTCATTTTAAAGATGCAGAATTATTGATAATGGAATTATAACAAATATAGATTACTGCGTAAATGCAGCAATCGAAAGTATTTGAAAAATAACGCGGCTAATTTCAGTGATATAATTAGTTGGAAATCTTTGTATATTATTGTAATAGAAAGATATCTTGATTGGTTCGTCATTGGCTGGAATATTATTGAAAAAATACTGCATTAATAACCTAGTATTTATAAAAATCTGTTAAAAATAGAATTATATATTGCTAAAAATTGAGGAAGGTTGTGTTCCCAAAGGAGATGAACTAGGTTGAAGGAATATCATAGAGATTCGTTGGCAGCATCGCTCGACGTAACAGACTTCTGTCATAGAGTTGATCTTGTTTGCTTTTCCGGCGTGTGTAGAACCAACGGAACTTCTATGTTTATTAGAGCTCTCTCTCTCTTTCCCGCCGGCTGTAATCGCATTTCCTGTAATTGCATTATCATCACCAGGCTCCGCGCAGCTTGTCTGGTTTCTCGTGCGAGAAAGCTCCAGCAAATCTTTGCGGAGCTCCAGTGCGGAGCGCCAAAAATAACATTTCCCAATCTCCTCGACTTTCTCGAAATTCCTGACGAAGGATTATTAAAAATTCCCACGGAATTTCAGGCGATTATTATTTCCTGACAATGCTAAATTAAAAGTATGCGACATTTCAAGTGGAAATATAAAGTTACAAATTTCCAAGCAACGATAACTTGATCGAAACTAGTCTCGAAAGGGTTGGCGCGCGCGAAAACTCGTGGCATGCACGAACGGCCACGCGTGGAAACAGAGAAGAGTTGGGCAAACGGTATGCAACAGCGGGACACAATATTTCCCCAATGAAATAGAAGTTCCGCCTTGGTAAATCTGGCGTTAGTCATAGCGCGCTCAGCCTCGCAGTGCTCGCGATTCGTTTTATCACGCGCGGCCAGGAAATTGCTTTTTCTTCTTGCGACGAGGGTACGCCGCGACGGCGGCGGCGGCGGCGCCCTTTGAATTCGAAGGGAATCGCGGCGACAAAGGGAAAGGACACGACGAGAGAGCGAGAGAAAGAAAGCGAAAGAGAAAGACCCGATTACCAGAAATAATAAGAGGAGAAAAGAAAGAAAGACGAGAAAGGCAACGGAAAGATTCTTCCATCCTTTCGTTCTCTCCTGCCTTTTTCCCTCCATTTCCTTCTTCTCTTCTACTTCTCCCTATTCCATATTTAATTCGCCAGGAGTTCCGCTCGGGAAAAAGGGCTCTTTTCCCTCGTGAAACGACAATGCTCATAATTACGAAGCGTAATTTGTTCGCTTCGCTTCGCTCGACTCTATTTCAGCAAGGAATTGTTTTCCACCGTGAACAACCCGTCTGCCGCTGCTGGTTGGGTGTTCGCCGATCGGCAAGTGGTTGGGTTTTCAATCAGTAATAAAAACGTCCTCGTAAAACTCGCTGATTTTCCAGGAGCGTCCACCACTTCTGCAACTGGCCACTATTTTTTCCCTCCGTCGCGCCGCTGTAACAACCATCCTCCGGCGCTTGGTCGTCGTCGGCTCAATTTGAGCCGACGAAAAATCCGAGAGGAACCGACGCTCGACCGAACTGTGAACGATGCACACATACAAGCGCGCTCGCCGAGAGGGAACACCGCAGGGTGATTTGTCAGACAAAGCACCGACGGCGTCATTCACCCTCCGGCGACAAAAAACCGGCTACCCACTCGATGATCGAGAGCTCCCACTTCTTCCCGTGTTAATAACCGTGTCGCGCGAAAAACTTGCTGAATTCACCGCTGAAACTGATGCGAATATTGTTTTATTATTTTTGAAGATCCTCGAGTTTTGTTATTAGTATTCTTTATCGTCATGATTATATTTATGGCATTCACAAGTAATTGATATTAATAACTGCGTCGCCAGAAAATGGCTAAAAGTGATGTCAATATTGTTTTATGGTTTTGAAATACAGGAATTTAAAAGTCGTCAATTTTTATCGTTAGAATTATTATTATTTTAATACTATCATTCAGAATTCACACGTAATCGATTTGTTTTATATTTATCTTTTCGTTCCTCATAAATGGACCAATAAAATTATCAAATAAACTCATTTATTCCTTTTATTTCATCATAAATTTCGACTAATTTACAGTAATATTTCACACATTAACATTTGATATCTTCTCCAATAAGACTCCAGTAAATCCAAAAAGTAACTCTCGAGTGTCACTGTATCGTCGACGTCATCGGATTCAGGTCGACCGCCTTCGGAAAAAGTGAGTGGGTAGCTTCCTCCGGCTGATGATTACATGTCGCTCGACAGGGAGAGGAGAAGGAGGAAGGGGAGGAGGAGGAGAACAGAGCGCGCGCGTCGAAGATGTACACTCGACGTGTTTGCCACGCATGAAAAGGGGGTCATACATTTTCGAGGAGGTTTTCAGCTGGCTGCGTGTCGACAAACACTACTTTGCGCGCCGTCATTGACTCCTCTTTTCATCCATCCACTTATTAAGAGAGAGAGAGAGAGAGAGAGAGAGAGAGAGAGCGAGAAAGAGCGCATCTCTTTCCAAGAAAGAGAAAGAGACAGAAGCAAAAGAGTAAAGAAGAGGTCTGCGACGGAAAAGATCAAGGCCAGTCGAATTGCTAGATTTCACGAGAGATGTAACACTTAGTGCTTCCACTCGTATTCCGAGAAGCAAATAGGAACCAAGCTTCGTTTATCCTTTGAAGAATCGGCACCAAAGTCGAGACTGGAAAGAGTATGTGTGTGTGTGTGTGGCCGCCGCTGAAAAGCTGGCCAGCAAGATTGCTTTCGAACTCGTTCCTTAGCGATGCATCCAGTTAATTGGGAGGTGCATGCATGTGTACGTATGTGAATGGTGCATTTGGAGGATCGCAATTTAGTTGAGCGAAAGTCCATCGCTCCTACTTTTCTATCAATTTCTATTTATTTTTTTGCCTCAATAAAATTAATTCTACCCCTTAAAGTTAATCATTTTATTCTTACAAATATAATTACAGCATTAATTCTATGTCTACTTTGATAATTGCGTAAACCTTATTTTTTTATTGAACTGTTCTATCTTTAAAGTTACGCAAGATAGGTTTTGAACTCGTTCTTTGGCGATGCATCCAGTTAATTGGGAGGTGCTAGAATACAGGTGTATCTATGTGAGTGTTAGTGTTGCATTTGGGTTATCGCAATTTGGTGGAGCGAGGGCCGATCGGTGCTACTTGAGTATCAATTACACGTTTTCCGCAGTCCAACGCTTCCTTCTCGGCAAAGCACTATCTCCCTCTCTTTCCCCTTTCTCTTTGCCACTCTGTTTCTCTCCCTCTCTCGCTCTCTCACTCTCTCTCTTTGAAGGAGGAGTCATTTGGGTGGCGGTGATTTAATGGCGCAAGAGGCTCCTCTCGGCGTAAAAGGGGAGCGTGACGCTAGTAAATTCGACGTTCCACCGGGTCAGGAGTATCCAGCTATAGCGGTTCGTTCCGTTCCCCTGTAATTACAGCCGCCTTCTCTCTCTCTCTCTCTTTCAAGCGAGCTCTTTCGGTTGGAAGGAGAGAAGCTTCGCCGAATTTGAAAGTCCGAAATGCTCGTCCGGCGGCGGCTCCGCCTAGCATCGCTTTCGGATCTCGCGCGCGCGCCGATATGCACCCCCGAACGAGATCCCCACCTCTAATTGCAAAACATTACTTCCGCTCGCGGCGAACTTCCGGCTTCTTCCAAGCCGGCCACAATTTGCATGACACTTCCCAATTGTATTTCAAGTACGCATCTGAATTATCCTCGCTTGGGAGAGAGTTCTCCTCGATTTACTTTCGGCATCCTTGTGCATTAGACGAAATAGTTCTCGAGTCATCCGTCACTTAGCGCGCCACTGACGAGCGGGCGAGCGACTCGCCTCTCTTCGCCTAATGGTCACTTAAAATTCACCCAATCCCTGCTCTCCCTCTTTCATCTCGGCACTCGCTCGCTCTCTTCTTCTCTCTTGGCCTCGATCGATCCAGCCCCAGAGGCGTCCGCAGGATTTTCACGAAAGTCACTTACTAATTAGCCCCCCAACCACCACCCTCGCAGATGAAAAAGTTGGCTGTTTCGGAATTTCCACTCAAACTTTTTCTCACTCCCCAACTCTAATCCTGTGGCCGCTGCGGTACGCACTTCTCAACTTCTTGTAAATGTTAATAATACCATGAATTTCAATCATTGGCTAATATGACAGATTTATGTCATTATTTAGAATTGATTAGTATTAAAAATTCGATGGAATTACAATAACAGTGGTGACGAATTCTTCTAAATAATTATCAGGATTTAATATTTCTGTCGTTATAAAAGTCGACCAAATCTACTGAAAACAGTAGTATTGGTCTCTAATTCTGTTTCCTCTGCGGTACGCACTTCCTAAGTTCTCGCAAACGTTAATAACATCACGAATTCCAATCACAAAACTAATATGACAGATTTATGTCAGCATTTAAAATTGATTAGCATTAAAAATTCGATGGAATTAAAATAAAATTGTAATATTTCTGCCGTTATAAAAGGTGGTTAATAATAGTTTCTCAGAGGACGATCGAGGATTGTCTGTGGTCGGGCGAATCTACTGAAAGCAGTGGTATTGGTCTCTAACCTGAATTCGTGGTTGGTTCTCCGCAGGTATTCTCGATATTATCCAGCGAATTGTTGGAAACCGGCAGCTGAACTATCACGCGAGCTCGTCTCCGGGATTGGCCTGACCTCGGCCTCAACTGAACTTCGTCCGACTTTGCCTTGGCGAACACCATGCTTGCCAAGCGGCGGGCAACCCTGAATTTTCTGCACGTCATGAGTGATAGCTTGTCGCATTTTCTCTCTCGCGAGCTCCGCCTGCAGCGCCCGCACACACACGCACACACTCGTATTTCAGTGGAGCTTTCGTGAGAGGCTACCACGAGCTGACCCAAATTTCTCAAGCTTCAAAATTATGCTAGCTTTTTTGATCCACACACACCGATAACCGAGCGCCCAGCATAATGCGCGTTTCTTGTCACGCCGCCGTGTTTTTTTTTTGGTAACCTTGTTTGGTCAGTTAAAAGCGAGCGAGCTACTTGAAACTCCCTGCAAGCTGTCCGCTCTGCAAAGTTCTTGCCCGGATAAACTTGAGTGATAATGGTGATTCAGTTTGTTTGTCGTACTCTCTGTTTAGAGCAGAATATGTTAACTCCACTGTGATTTAAACTGTTTTTCTTCTTAAGGATTTGCGTCAAATATATTCTACTAAAAGGGAGAACATTTAATACTTTTTAAAAACTTGAAATATACTTTTCCAAAAACAGGGGAGTAATGAAATATTTGTAGTAATAATTAAAATTCAATGCAAAGAAAAATTATTTAAAATATAAGACGATCGTAGTTTATTAGAGGTGTATTGTGAGTAATATTTTCTTGACGAGTACTAACGAGCTGCTCTTTCTGTTTACAGGATGACACGCGCATCATGAAAGTTGGCGACAAGAAGAAGTGGATACACGATCCTAACAGTGAGTTACACTTTGTTTATATATTCTCAGTGACGTCATTCTCGTTCGATGTCAGAAGAGAGTAGGACACTCTTGCTTTGGCGAGTCTGTCATGAAAATGCAAGGGAAATTCCGCGGTGAGACTGCGAACGACTTCGCTTTTTCCCCTCGGCGGCCAATTAAAGTGCGTCGTCTTAAGTAAGGGCAGAGTTGAGCTCAAAGTCCCTCGGACTTCCGAGCAAGTAGAAGTTCACGCCGAGTGTCAACTACGAGACCAGCCGAGTAAAATATTACTTCACGCGCACTTCTCTTACTTCTTATGCAAATGAAACCGCCCGAAAGATAAGCGGCGAGCTTTTCCTACGCTTGGCCAACTTTCTTTTGGGGCAAACCTCCCTCCCTCTTGACTCACCTCCCGAATCTTGGCTTGCAATAATTATACGCTTGTTGAGTTAAACATAGTTTAGCCGAGGTGGGAAGGAACATTACACCATTTTTAACAGTTATCTTTAACAAAAAGAATTACTATTTATTTTATATTACTATTAAATCTTTTCCAATTTATGCTGACAATTTTAAATACAATCCCAACAGATTTCATTAACTTGTATTACGTCTGTTAAGATTGTAATTGCTTTTTAAATTAAATTAATCGTTTTTCTTTATGTCCGTAAAGATAGAAAAATATCCACAAATCTAGTATTAAGATTGCAGAATATAATTTCAATTTAATTACTCTAAATTGAAAGGAACGAAAAGTACTAGTTTTCTACACAAATTTCGATTTTTATTTTAACGAAAATACTACAATAAAAATAATACAATAAAAGCAGATGCAACTAATCACTACTCATCCAACAATCGAAATCGCTCTCTTTCTCCTGACTTTTCCAAAGAGGAAGGAACGTGTGGTTGGCAAGTCGAGTTTTCCCTGTTACTGGAAGTCATAAAGTCAGACGGGAAAAGGGGCCGGCAGATCCAAATGGAATTCGCAGGATCGCGGGCGAGCGCGTGCGTCGCTCACCAGCACGAGATGCGATATTTATCGCGCGACGGCGCGAAATTTCCCGGAAAATTCCGAAATATTGTGTGCGAGCCGGCACGCGCGAGGGAAATCGAGGCTGCGCTATTTGCGGCGACAGCCGGAGAAATAACGCCTGGAAAATAAGAGAGCGGAAGAGAGAAAAAGGCACAGAGAAGGAAACTAAAGGGAAGAGTGAGTGGAATGGCGTACAATTTTTATTCCGACATTTTTCACGCGACACCTGTACACTCTCTCTCTCTCTGTGTATACCGGATGTGACTCCTTATCCAGGAACTGGAGCATGTACCTCCTGACCTCTGTGAAAGGGAAGTCTCCTATTTGCGACGCGAAATCATCCCTCTTGCCTCATCGTCATTATAATCCTCGCCACAGAAATCCCTTACATAGCTTCCTCTTCAGAATAGCAATTAACAATAAATTAGCGATTAGAATAAAAAGTGAACTCGACGTGTGCGCGCTTTATTGTGATAAATGAACTGACTTTAGTACAACATAATTTCTTTAAAAGTTTTTTTCTGGCAATATTACTAGAGCAAATGCCCCCATTTTTTAAAATTTTAATTGCTGATTTATTGTTAATTGTTAGTACGAATTTATTATACGACATTTATATTTTTTCTCTTACATCCTTTTAATAAATATGAATCATTTCTCAGGGAAATCCATCTATTTCCCTTTTAAAAAAAGAAATTAAGAAGCTATTTTCTCGGGAAATTAAATTACTATTCACTGCATTCTTTTTATACTTCAATATTTTTGGAAAGACATATTTCTTTTGAGAATCAAGTACATCCACGGAGTATTCACGCAGGAGGAATTATTTGTCGTCGATAAAACTCACCCTTCTCATTCGTGGGACGCAGTTCTCCCCCAGGAACTGCGACGCGTGGATCGGTGTGAAAGTTGACGCCCGGCGAGGGAAAAAAAGGATCGGATGTCAAAGGTGCCGCTGTCGGGCTCAATGGACTCTTGTAATAACGTGGAGTGCCTGGCAAGAAAGTGCTTAAGGAGCTACAAAGAATATTGATCTAGCGGAGGAGAGAGTCTCGCAAACTCCGCCAACCTCTTCGTATCTTCAGCCCTCTTTTGCTTATATAATACTTTCACGGTAGATCTAAATAGAAATGGGAAAAAAGCCTAACACTGACAAAGCTGGCGAGGAGAAATATTTCTCAAATTTTTCTGTCACCGATGTGCTTTTTAAGCGCAGAGATTTATTGGTATTCCTCTCGAGTTCTAAGTTGGTGTGTGTGGGCGCTTGAAATAAATTTAATTCGTCGGGATTCGATGTAAAAAAAATATTTTGGGGTCTGAATTTTAATAGTAGAATTACGTGAAGGTCAAAGTCAGTCCAAGAGTGATGCTTTCTTTTAATTGGCATCAGCGTCAGTGTGATCAGGTTTGGGGATTTTAAAACACCCTCGATTCTCCCCAAAGGAAAGAACTGCCCTGTAAAATCTAAAAAATTCCTATGTCTATTTTTGATTTACTAACAAATATCAACAAAGCTGTTACAAAAAAATATTTCAAAAATATTTGAGTCACCGATGAGCTTTTTAAACGCATAAATTTATTAGTATTCCTCCCAAGAACATCGCTTTTTGCCCTCGCAACGTTAACTTAACACTAGCAGCCTCTTATATTTTAGAATACGACTTTCTCTCGGCGCACAGCGAAATGCATAATTCATAGATAAATACCGGCATAATGCACCCGGTTACTTGCATCAACCTAGAAGGAAGAAGATCCCGCGTATGATTTACGATTCGGCTTACTCGGCTTTTCAGGAAGTAGCAGAAAATCCGGACTCCTTTATTTCCGTGTAAACTTGCAACCCTCGAGAATTATGATTACATTTTCGGGGGTGGTTCGAATGAGTTGATTCTAAGAAGAGCGTCGAAGGAAAGATTGTAGGATTGGAGGCTTCAAAAGGTAGTAATTCGAGTGTTGGAAGTATGCGTTCTCACCAAACGGTATTCTCCAAGCGGCGGCGGCGGCGGCGGCGCGACAGATTTATGATGGAAAAAGCTCTGACGAAGCAGCGCCCTGTCAGCTGGCGCGCCGCTAGAGCTTTCCCCTGAAATTCGAAAGGAACGTTCATCGTCCCTCGGACAAATTCACCGGGCTCTCTCTTCCGTTAGCACATCGAAATAGATGGTTCCCGCTCTCCAAATCTCCCTATAAATCCTTCCATCCAAATCGCCAAACACAACTCGACAAAAATCGCCGATCCAATTAGCCAAATGACGAAAAATAATTCTCTCATACTATTTTCACACTAATCTCACAAAATTACCTTCAAAGAATCTCTATTATTTTATATAACCTTGTTACAAAATTGTATGTAACTATTTTTCTACTAAGATTAATTCTAATTGAATCAATAACTTTAATAAACAAAGCAAACATCGAGGAATCAACCACCCCAGCATCGCAAGCGTCCCAAATACAAATAGCCGGAGGGAATCCTAGTCGCGTTACAGGGGGATGCATTGTGTCCACATCGGCGGGAGATTACAGCGCTTTTTCCTGGGGCGAGAATATTTTAAAGAGGCCGAACAGAATCCATGTAGACGTGTCTATAAAAAGAGGATGAGGGACAGACTGAGCAAGAAAGAGAGAAAGAGAGAGGGTTGAAAGTCAGTAAATTGAATGGAAGGGTGGAAAAGGTAGACGTCGTCGGCTCGTGCAATTATTTCGTCTGGAGCGATAGCGCGACTGTCGGCTGGGAATGATTGCGCTCGCTGGCACATGAGGGAGGCTGGTGGTCATAATAACAAGCCTGGCCACAGAACAGGGGGAGGAACATGCCTCTGGAATGAGTCGAATCACGTAGCCAGTTCGGCGGCGGCGAACCCCCTGCGCGCGTACGCTGTTTCCGGAAGCGTGATAAATAGCCTCCTCGATAATATATTCTGTCATCAGTATTCCGTCGCGCACACTACTAAAAAACAGAGCAGCACTCTCTGTGTGTGCAGCTTCAACCCTCTCTCTACGCGCTTCTCCTCTCTCGCCCCTCTCGCGCGATGTAATATATTGTTTGTGCCGACCACCAGCTGGATTATCGAATTTATTGAATAGATGCTTTCCTTGATACCCCTTGTTATATTTTAACAATCCACTTTAATTACGAGTTTAATATTTATGCTGTTTTTAATGTGTCACGGTTTTCAAGACGATATTGACATATTAAATAGATACCTGTTGTAATATTACAATAATATCCTTTTATTGCAAACTGAGTGTGTTTTATTAGAATTTTAATGTGTCAAGATTTAAAGAAATTTAAACAGTGTTCATTGAATTTATTGAATAATTAATTTCTTTCATATCTTTTCTAATATTTCAACAATATATTTTCATACCAATTGACTGTGTTCAATTACAATTTTAATATTATTTGCACAGTTTTTAATCTGCCATAAATATCAAATAAAATCAATCATTAAAAAGTGTTAACGGAACAGATATATTCGTTCTAAATTGGCGGTGTTCATCACGTGAGGGAATCCGTTATCACCGCGGCGGCGCGGCGGTACGAAGTGTTATTTAATGGGTCGTCCTCTCGAAGTACCGGCAGACAATCTTTACGCGCACGAGAGAGGCTATCGGCCGGTGCAATCTCTCCCGGGGAATCCCGATGGCCGAGCGGAGCAGGCGAGCCATGGTGCGCGATACATCCTTTCCGTCCTTCCGCTCCCGCGAAGACACAGCACCGCGCCGGAAGCCCTCCAGCCGTAAATTAAATTTATGAATTTCACCCCCTGAATCCTGGACCGGTCGGCTCGTGGCTGCTCGCTGCCATGAATCACGCCCGGCCAACCAAAACACCTTGGACGCTACTTGCGCCACCACCGCCACTCGAATATTCCGAGAGTAACACTTGCGATGAAGTCCTCGAAGTGTAGGATATTAATGAGAACGAACGAAGATCTGGGTTTCTTGAAATTTGAACTTATATCATTATTGTCATTCTGTAAATATAATTAGAGTATTAATTTTGAAGAGACAATGATATATTTAGTGGAAGGATTTTATATCTATTTCGAGAATTCTTTGCTTCATACCTTTTGCCTTAATTAAATTATTTTATCTTTAATAATTCTATTCTTAGGCAAGAATAATTACAGGATCGATTTCGAAAAGAGAATCGTGTATTTCACGAAAAAATTCTGTGTCTGCTCCAATAATTATATTATATTAATTATAATTGTATTATAACAATATTTTATTCTTTCGAGTTAACATATTCTATTCTCACAGAAATATAATTACAGCAGTCTTGAAAAGGGAATGACATATCTAACGGAAAAATTCTATGTCTGCTTGAACAATTACGTACATCTCACTGTCTGTCTTAATTAAACTATTCTATCCTTTCGAATTAACGATTCTATTCTTCGAGAACCGGAAGGTATCAGATTCCGACACACACGACAAAGCTGCCGGCGCTCGCGGCAATAACTCGCGAGGGTAACCGGATCGGCTAATTACGTCGGTTATTTATACATCTTAATTGCGAGGGATTTGTAGCGATCGGGCGGATAAGTCAGCGAGAACGAATTGACGTTCGGTCGCTCTCGCGGGAGCTGGCAGATGTAATTGGATATGACTCTAATGACCGTCGGGAGTGCGGCGGCACACTTCTCGGACAACTAATTATTATCCGATAATAAATACGACGGGAGGAGAGTAGTGCGTGCTCGCTCCCTCCAGTGGATTTCCATGGCGCGGCGCGACGCGGCTATCGCGCCGACAGATCGTATACGTTGTTCATTATCTTGTCAAGAAGCGTGACGCATCGATCGCACGCGCGCGCGCCCGCGCGCAACACCAGCCACTAATGAATTAAGGCTCGCTGCGATAGCTACTTTGTTGTCGCTTCGGTCCGCCTGTTTAAACGTGACTGGCAGAATTCCCTTTTAAACCTTTCGCTTCCCACACACACATACACACAGACAGACACACGTTTCCCCGATATCAGGATTTTTCTTTTGATTGCATTAAGCAAACGTGAGCCAGTCGACTGAAAGGCGATATCGGTATTCTCTCTCTTTTTTTTATATATATATATATTCCTTTTTATTTAACATTTCAACCTGAAACGAACGGAAAGGCGAACTAATGCACAGGTGACTGATACGCTACAGGCGAAACCATTTAATCAATTACAGGAAACGGATTATTCAAAGCGAACTCTACTCAGCCTTTGCCGAAAAATCAGTAGTATGAGTCAGCCACGAGTCAGACCGAGATTCTTTTACTGAGTTACTTTAATACTTTTAATGCCTGGTCACTCGAATTTGGATGGCAATCGAATATCCATTCACAGACATATTTATTTTGATAAAAATAATACTAATAAATATTTTTAATTATGTGTAGTTAAAGTTGAAAATTTGCAACTTGGGAATTCAAAGTGTTAATGTTAGAAACATGAATTCCTGCGATCTTTTGAATAATATTAAATCATTTAATCGACTGTAATGTAATGTTGACAGTACAATAATTTAAATAAATTCCATAGTATTCCTTATATTTTCTAATTTTATAAAATCAATTATAGTGTCATTGTAATGAAACAAAGTTGATACAATCCTGCGCGTATGTTGTTCATAGTACAACTGTGGTGAATGGGAAATTCGTGTGAGTGAGATTGCAGCAGATTACAGTTCTCATTGTCGAGAGGTTATCAGAGTTGCTCTGGGAGCATGTAGGAGCCCCTTCGGTATTAGGATCGTCGATCATTCAATCTCGAAAACGTATGATCGATCCGAGTAGGATCCCTCGGAGCTTCCTGTCCGCCGCGCCGGTACGTTGGTATCAGCGTCGCGAGACGTCTAATTCACCGAGAAGTCCCGGCGCCCCCGTTCTACCACCGTCTGTCAAGCTATTTCAACTGGCATTGTAGAACAGAATTGTCAATGGCAGCAATACAGACGACAATCGACCCCACCGACAGATATTCGCCCAAGATAGACCAATAATTTACGATCCTCGCCCCAGCATCCCAAAGTTCCTCCAGCGGCAAATTAATGCACCGAGTGTCTCATTAGTCGCGCTCTCTTTATAGCCGACTTTCATTATCTTGGTTAACAAAGAAACTTCGTGGATTGTCAACTCAGAATACGTAACTTCACAGATTTTTAGAAGATCCGAAAATACTAAATACATATTAATTCAAAATAATACGAAGTTAAACTTCCGCGAGTGGTTTTACTCTCCAAATTTGATAAAGCACAGCCAAAAAAAATATTTATTTTTTGCTGCTCTACAAACCTGTAAAGTTTTATTTATATCGAACAATCCATAAAGTTTCCCTGTGTTTGCTTTAATTATACGATGTTATTTATATTATATGATGATTCACTGACCTTTTTACTATTAATAACTGAGTTAGAGAATGAATTATAACGACCGGCTTTAATAAATACGCGCCATAATTTAAAGTACACCCTCAGCGAGAAAGCAAGGAAATAGAGGTTTCGGAGGGGGGAAGCGTGTTGGAAGGGCGCGCTCGCTAAGTAAATACAAGGGGGAATCGAATTGTGCCGGTAATCGAATTGGCAATGGTATTGGGAGTAATGCGATAATTAGCCGACGGAGTTTATCGGCCACCTTTGAGGCAAAAGAGAGCGAGAAAGAAAGATAGTCGACAATAGAGAGAAAGTAAAGTGGATTTCGAGCGTCTTTTACGAACTTCCCAAATAAAAATGGAACGAGCAGCGCCACACTGCAGCACACCGTTGGTGGAATTGTTCCAAGTAAATTAACGGGCTTGTTCGCTCGGCGAGCATGCCAAGTTTCGCATACTTCCTTTGGCACATCGCGCTGCTTTTAGCGCCACCCTTTCTCCTCCTTTCTAGACTCGCGCTATTATTATACATACATACCATTTTCGCGGGCGCACTCTTCTTTCTAACTGCGTGTGCATTTCGGGCCGCGTCACACTTTCCACTCTCGCGAGGAAATTCCCTCCCCGACACTTTTTCCAAGACCTCGACCGTTTTTTACAGCCTCGTTTCAGACCTTCTATCTCATCTTCTTCGCGAGTGCGTGCGTGCACGCCCTCCAAAGCCATTTGTGGGACAGTGAAAGTGAGAGTGGAGGGAAAGGAATTATTGCTGGGAATGTGTTAGAAGCGAAAGAATGTAGAATGATTTTTTATATGTCCGTTAATTGCAAATGCAAATCTGTTTAGTTTGAATTTTGAATTACTGACGAGTAGGTTTTTTTTATTGGAATTATATTAATTTAAAGTAACAAGCATTCGTTCTAATAATAACACAAGATTTAATATTATTGTGATATAATTCAGAATTAAAAATAAAACAGTTTTGAAAACGTCAGTATTTCCTATAATTCCATAATAAAAAGCTGATTTGAATTCCACTTACCTGAGCAAGTTGCGAGAATAAAAGAGCTTTTTGTTAATATTAAAAAGGCTAGAAATATTTCGTATCTTGAAACACTTCCATTCTTCAGGCAATCCCTGCGCATTTCTCCACCGACAGCGAATGAATTTTAATACGTTGGCCAAGTTTGGATTTGAGAAGATTGACGGCAGATATGCCAGGTGATGCAAAGGTGGAAAGGCAAAGGAAGGACGATTCGATCCGACAGACTTTCCACATGAGCTTTCACGTCCAATGGACTCTCTCGATTCAGAACACCGCAGACGCCGCAGACGCCGCAGACGCTCGGACGCACCAGAGATTCCTAAGAAGCATCTGACTCCCGACAGGAAAAATGGACGCTCGAAATCTCCGCGGATTCCTCGGTCGACTGCCATTCTTCACAGTTCCTCCTCGAATACGTTTCTCGCAGTGGAAATAGCTAGAATGCTAGTTGGAATCCTCTTAAAGTGAAGCCTCGACTGATGCTCCACTGCTGCGCCGCCTGCGAGTTGTTGTCGGAAGGACTCCTTCCACCATTTTTATCCCCCCTTTGAGAACCCTCGGAATTATCAACGTCGAACGTTATGAAATCGTTGAATCGAAACTTAATAATGAAACTTCAAAGAAGACTTAAGATAAATTTATTATATTAACTTTGTATAATTGGAGGTAATTTAAACTAGGAATTTGGCAGAATTAGAAATACTATTTAAATTTTGAGTTCATTATTTAAGATCGTTATTTTTATTCGAACTGAATATGACGAATGTGTTTTCCCAAGTTCACTGCGTTCCCTTCGAATTCCAGTTAAGCAGAGCGATCGAGGGTAATGGAAAAATAACAATTTTCCAAAGGACGATATCCCTGATGGGTTTGACCATTTTGCGAGGGTTGCTTGGACGCTCTGGCTAGTGAGATATCCGACGGTGAAACGCGAAGGGAGTCGTCGCTACGCCTGCGGCGACCATTTTCGGGCTTGCCCTTTGTGCATTGAGCCAACTCGCCAACCATAACTCCCGATTTCAAAGCACTAAGCACACTCTCTGCGCCCTTCTATTATAACCTGTCTCTTGGCCAACTAAATATTTGAGGGATTTCGTCGGCCGCAATCGCTTTGTCTTTAATTAAACACAAAGAGCAGAACCGTTTAATAAACTCTGCGAATTTATTCATTCAGACTAAATAAAAATTCCTTAAAATACAATTGGTTAAATATAAAATAAAATAGAAAGAAAGGACACTTGCAACGTTGATTCGAAAAAGCGTGGAAGTAAGCGCGTATCCGTCGTGTCCATTGAAAGTGACGAAACAGCAATTAAATTGAAGCAGCAGCAGCGGCGGCGCCGGTAAACTTTTCGAGGGCTCGTGTTTCGCCTAGGATACACGTTGCGGCCGTTCATTTCCATAATTACTAAGCCCTCGGGCGGCCTCGGACGGCGGCGGCGGCGGCTGCGGCATCGGTTAGTCATCATTTATTCGAAGGAGACTAGTTTCGAAAACGTCGAACTTTATTTCCAAGTGGAATCCTCCTTTACAGCTGGACTTAACGAATTTCAAAGGCTAAATTTCGATTCTATCCTTTTGCGCCACTGTGTTTCGTTACGATTGCACACGCTAATCCGAAACAGCGTGGAAATTGGGAGCGGCGGCGGCGGCGAGGCTCTCCAGAGCGAAGATCGCTTTGTTTGCGCCCACCGAAATAACACCGAACTCGCCGGAAGTGTTAACTGTGCAAGTTGGAGGTTGCGCGCTGGCTTTCCGAGCGCCGAGGATATCCTGGAATACAAATAGATCTCCTGAATATCCTCGCGCTGCCCGTAGCGCCGCTCGCCGCTCCCTGCTTTTCCTTTTCCTCTAATGGACTTGTAAACTATGGATAACTCGTAATCTGATAAGTAGTATAATCCCGTCGTCTCGAACTGCCAATTAGCGAGGCAGGAGTTAGCCTCTCCTCTTCGCCGAGCGCGATGCATCATCCTCAATGTACAAACTGATGCACGAGGAATCAACCTTTTTGTCAATGCATTATCGATAATCACAGAATTACATAGCTAATTTTTTAGTTTTGTGATTTATCGATTAATTGAGAGATGGAAAATATTACTATTTTATTTTTAATTCTGAATTATATGTACAATATTGGAATAATAAAATTGGACACTTAAAATTGAACTGGAACCGTAAGATTGCGAATTAATTATTATAATTCAGATTTAAAAATAAAACCGTTTCATTTAAGTGGATAATTAATGCTTCCTTGAGATTCCTTTGTCAGTTAATCAATAGACTGCCAGTGATAATAATAAGACGAAATTTAATATGATTATGATATAATTAAAAGTTAAAAATGAATGACAAGCGTCACAAACAATATTACAGAGCTAACAAAAAATTACTCTTATCAATATTGCTAATAATTCGATGATAAAAAACAGATTCCAGCACTATTTTTATATTTATTTCTATTTTCATATTTATATTACAACATCACTGTGTTTGTATCAAAGAGGGTTTATTAGCAATTCGACAAATCAACCCTCTGCCTTAAGGAAGTTCATCGAGTGTAGAGGTAGAGGGGGCTGGCGTCGTCGACTAGTGTATCCAGAATGGAAGTGACACTCTAATGTCGAAGTTTGTCAGGCCAGTTAAATGCTTCGGCGCTCCAGGGAGTTGGTAGCTCCGAACGACAACATCTCAGCGTTCGCGTTCGCTTGCTGGATTCTCCGGGAAAATGGAATTAAACGGCCTCGATTACACGGGACATTTTCCAGCCAAGTTCGAAACTACCCCCGACGGAGAAAAGTTGGAGCGATGGGAAGCGCCCTCTCCCGGCTCTCGTTCAAGTACGTCTAGTTTGGTGATAGAAAAAGGCAAGCTAACACAGAGAGAAAGAAAGAGAGAGAGAGAGAAAAGGGTGGTTCTCAGTGGTAATTACAACTGTGAGAGTGCTTGAATGTAAAATCTCGCCTGGCATTGATGCTATTCTCGTCGAGCAATCCGCAGACAGGAATCAATCTGATGTTTTGAATCGACTCGCTCGCTCGCTCGCTCGCAAGTTGAAAGGCCCGGCGAACCAGCCGCCAGACTCCTTCACCGCATTTCGCTACAAAGACTCAGTGGAATAAGACCCGCTGCCCTCAGACCACCTTTCTCTACCACTGCGCCGCCGATCCAAAGACAGATAATGGAAGCAAGAAGATGTCGATATCAAGCAAAGGGATTATTAAAGAGCATGCCAGCGTGTCTGCGCTTGAAATCTCGAAAGAGAGAGATTCTTGCACTATTGCTTTATTCTCTTTCAAATAGAATTCGATACTGAAAATAATACCTTTGAATTCTGAAGATTTTTAATATTACTATCGAAGAGTCGCCTTTCTGTATCACACTTTGGATCGTAGTTAATTTCCAGAAGAATGGAGAGGTCTCTCTCTCTCTTTATGAATGAATCCAGTACTAATTATTACCAGGATATCGGCACTAAATGAATAATGCGCGATTTTCTGAAATTTCCTCGGACGATATGATTTTCCAATTAAACGGAGTCGCGATTAATTAATACCGCTAATACATGCTTGCTCTAATGGAAAATAAGAGATTAATTTTCGAAATTGGAGCGAGAGTCGCTGGAATATTCAAGAGCTTTTCAAAACGAGCGTGTCATCCTTGTCGAGAAGTATCGAACATCGATGAAAACTGTGATACATCCGGCGGGCGGGCCAGTCTATAAAATCAGTTTGGTTGGCTGAGAAGTTCTCGGGATGCTGCTGCTGCTGCTGGAGCCGCTTGTACATTGTGCCGAGTGCCTTCCAACTTCGTGAACATGTCGCCTTTCCCCCACCACCCCCCACCCTTTTTCCCATCGCTCGCTCTCGGCTGGTGCACAATACTTTTTAAACTCCACTAGTTCCTGACACGTCAGCGAGAGCTCTGTGTATCCAGCGCCGGCGTTCCCTCTCTGCGTACACTTGCCTGTTTTATAGAAAAGACAGATCGAAACTTCCCAAGTGCGCCAATCGTACATTACACTTCCGCCGCCCTGAGAGTACTATCGGAACTGGTTCGCTCGCGTCCCCTTTTTTCCCTTGCGCTCCACCGGGAAAGTGAAACACAAATCTTTCACTTGGGAAAATAGTAATAGAACAATCTTTAAATACGTGATTTTTTATTGGGATTTTTTAGTTGGGATAAGGGACAGAATGATTATGGAAATAATTATTTTAGAATTGGTTTCTTTACAGTTTGGTCATCCGGTTTATGAATTTATAAAACGTTATGATTGATTTAATGTCTTTGGAAAGTGATTGAAAAAATTATTTAAGGATTTAAATGTTGGTTCTAAAAGAGAAATTAATTTTTATTAGTAGCATTTTCAACGAATATTGAAATATAATTGACATGATTTACTAGCAAATACGTCAAATGTATTAAAGCACTAAAAGGATTAAGAATTACATACTTACGATTTTGATTAAAACATCTAATAATTACCTTCATAATTAAAGAACCCTATTTTTCAATTTGCTTTCACTTACATCGAGTAAAAGAAAGTGACAATTATCTAACAGCAGATGTTCAATCTCAATGGAATTGATCATCCGGCAATGGGATAGATTTGGAGGTGGAGTTGACGTGTCGCGATCATCGATAACAAATCATAGTTGGTAGATGCGCTGCCAGCCGATAATCCGGCAGTTCGTCAATGTGATCGCAACTAATTAGGAAAGTGCATCGAGCAATTCCTTATCGGATTCGCGCGTGACGAGGCAATCGGGGCCGCGCGCTTCCGGGGACTTCCGTTGAGGGATGCTGGAAGAGCGGCGATCAAGCGCGAGGCTGCTGCTGCTGCTGCTGCTGCTGCTGCCAGACAAGCGAACACACTAATTGAAAGACAGAAGGGTGACACGAACCAAAGAGAGAGAGAGAGAACAATAGTGCGAGCGAGTCATCCCGCCAGCTAAATCACCAACTACATGACACTACTAGCAGACAAGTGGAAACCAGCTCGACTCCAGTCGACCTGGAACAACTCACGTCGATTCTACACAGTTACGAGTTCCTATACCGCGTTTACTCAAGTGTTCAATTTCGAATTTTGAAACTTTGTATGCGCTGCTTGCGTAAATGTGAGATTTTGAGTTTTATATCGTTGAATATAACATTATATCAATATAAGTAATTTTTTCAGTTACTTGAATTTAGTGAAGAGTAAAAAAATCGACATTTGAAATTGAACAAGATTGTAAAATGATTATTATAATTTAGAATTAAGTATAAAACAGTGTCAAAGGAGTGGATAATTAATACTTCTTCAAGATTGATTTGTCAATTAAACAATAGGCTGTATTTACGGTGATGATAATAGTACGTTTAATATGATCATGATATTATTCGGAATTAATAGTGCGAGTGATTCATTCCGACAGCTAAATCACCACTACTAGCAGAGAAGTGAAAACCAGTTCGACTGCAGTCGACCTAGAACAACTCGCATCGATTCTACACAGTTTCGACTTCCTATATCGCGTTTACTCAAGCGTAGAATTTCGAATTTCGAAACTTCGAATGTGCTGCTTGCATAAACGGGAGACTTTGGATTTTCCAACGTCGACTAACTCGGTTACATAAGCGTAACAGTCCTGATTTTTCGTCTTTGGATTTCGATCTCGCATAAGCCAACTTCTTTCGAATTCACATTGAAACTTTCACCGTTTTCCCCAAGAATATTTTTCCTATTCCTGTATTATAAAATCCTCTTATACTTTTCTGTTTATTCCAGGTGAACTGTGTCCGCCACTCAACTGCAAGAAGAAGGAAATCTGTCTGCTGGAAGATACTTTCACAGCAGTTTGTGTATCGAAGAAGGAAATTCACAAGAATGGGTACGAACATTTATTAATAATTTATTGGAAACAATATCCATGAAAGGGCGTTTAAAATTATTAGGGATTTAAATTCGAAGTATAGGAAATAAAACAAACATAATAATGGAGAATCGAATGACAGGAACCTTTTGTTATGAAATACTGACAAGAAATAGAAAAAATCTTATTGCTCGCATAAAATCAAATAACATTTCATATAAAACGACAGAAAGTTAATAGGTTCAAATAGATCATTTGATAGTTTCGAAATTTCGCTCGATAGTTCGCAAACGGATCATGCGAAGCAGTTGTAAATCCACTATCCAACCGAGCAGTAATCAACAAGGACATTAGACGGCAGCAAAACGTAGTTAAGCTCGAATCGAGTGCGTTCCAGTCGATCATCGATTGCCAAGGATGCTTATAACTAGTTAAGCGTAATTGCGTGCTTCCATATCAGCGTGGTGGGCGTAGGTGTGCGCGGCACACGATTGGAATTCATCTTGAGCGCGCTCGAGCGTATTAAGCGACCTTAATACATCATTAACCCTTAGCGCTCCCGTATCCCGCGCTGGACAGAGAGCGTTCGTTCCCTCGGATATCTCAACGGGCGCGCATACTTGCCGCAGCCCGGCAAAGCGCCACACCACTCGACACGATATACCACTTTCCGCGGGCATCGTATATCTCCGATATATCGCCGAAACTCGCCGTGGAAAAGTAGCACGATATCCTCGCGCCAACACCAACACACGTGTGCAGCTCGTCCGCAGTTCCGAAATAGACGGAATCACCGCAGCGTGTATATATCAAACTGCGAATTTCCTCCGCGGAAATTCCAGACTCGCACCTCCCATGAAATATTGCTGTTGGATAATTATAATAATGTTGGTGTGCTTGGAAAATCGAGGTTGCGATAAATATTTGACATTTTTGGAGCAATGTATCGAATTAGTTGGATAACCTTGATAATTATGAGTGAAAAAAAATTCAGATGGATTCTTCACAACATTTTCAATATTTCCACCAATATATAATATTTAATTACGTATGAAATTACTTAAACAATCTTGGTGATTATGAGTGCAAAAAGTACAGATGAATACTTCGAAATATTTTCAATTTTTTCCACTAGCATATTTAATAATGACGTGCGAAATTATTTGGATAACCTTGCTAATGATGAGAGAAGGAGAGTTCCGATTAGTTGTTCGGGTGCTTATTGCTCGGTTAATTAATTCCGGTTCAAGGTGAGGGTAGCATAAGTCTCGCGAGGGAAAGCTTAATGCAGCGTGGTTAATTCGATGATAAGAGGGAGCGCCGAGGATGAGAGCGGAGCGAGCGGATATGCAAATGCGCATAATGCATCTTTATTGCGTTCACGGTGCGACAAGCTGCTCAATCACGAACGCAGCACCCTTTCCCTCTGCCACCCCCTTCTTGATCCAGTTTCACTGAAGCTGCACCCGCTTCACCTGTCTCTGTGTCTGTGTATCTGTGTGTGTGCGAGAGCTTAAGCACAGCGGAAACGCATGTAATCGCATTATTCAAGCTGATCTTAACGAGTTCAACTCGTCGCACCTCGCCAATCTCAGAGATTACGCATTCTTACAATGCCTTCTACCCCTCCAACACATTTTTCCCATCGATATTTCATTGGAAAGAGTGTTTTTCTCGAATTTATACTTTCCAACTGCTTCAAAACTTGCACCCCCCTATTGATTTAGTGTCGAAGTTTCTTTCTACCTGGCCGTCGATTGAACTACGAGAGTTCGGCATTGCCAGCCCACGTGAAATATGAAGTACCGAATACATTTATAAACTTCGCACGATTTCAGACTCAAAGACTGGAACGTATTAAAATCGTTATTATAAGAAAGTTAATTTTGAGCTAGTTAGGAAATTTTATTCTAGTTTGGATATTATAGGAATTGCGATGATTTAAAAATGAGTTTTTGAAATTGATGTTGGATTTATTTCTGTTCAGGGATATTATTATTCCGAAGTCTCGAGCGATAGCGCAGAGACGCATGAAAACGGAGAGTTCAGTGGACTCCGAGGACGACGATGCTTTCTTCGACTCGGAGGACGACGACGAGGATCAGGACGAATCCAAGTGAGTTATTCTTACAATTATAATATTTTTAATATTATCACACAAAGGAGAAATGAAAGGAAACTTAGCTTTATCGAGGGTTGAATAGTTCAAGCACTAATTAGCAGGGGAATTGCACTCGATGAACTCGTAACAAGATTCAAGCTCTCGGAGAAATGTGAACGAGGATCGGCAATTGTGCCGAATTGATTCTCTTAAAATATCAAGGAGAAAGATTGAGGGCTGCTGGGTGGTGATGGTGGTAGTGAAAGTTGGAAATTTCATCCTTTCATATTACTTGGAGGAAAGTTTCTCGCGGACTTTAATTCCGTCGCGATCGATTTTTCTCTGCTGAGCACTTGGCAAAGTTATGCGCCACCGTTGAGTGCCACTCGTGGTCTGCCAGTCTGGTAGACGTTCGGAGGACGGACGCCGAGAGACGCCCGGAGGACGCCGAGAGGAACAAGTCTAACGACGCTGATCGTAGACGAAACGATGTCTCTTTATTGGCGAATACGTGTTATTTCGTTCCTCGAATTGCTGCCAAGCTTGGCAAACACGCTCGCTTGTGTGAAGAGTTTTTATTGGTAGTATTATTGCCGATAAAAAGCAGCCATCGTTGAATTTGCGCGAGCAACAAGGACGAAGAATTTAGAGTCGTTCGATCGTCCTGAAGTGGCGGCGCGAGATACTCGCCGAAACCCTTTTTCCGTTGGTTTAGTGTGAGAAAAGAAGCTTCGGTTTCAGGGTAAATTACTTTGCCAAGCGAATACGATCGTCTCTCTTTCTTTAGCGTGTTTACCTTTCCGCGAGCAGGACGTAAAACGTGCCGAACCGCCGGATAGTGCTACAAAGTTTAAGGGCGCCTTCCGCCCCTAGAATAAAGTAGTTCCCTCCTGAAATATTGAAAATTTCCACCACAAGTATTCCTCCTCTCGCTCGGATGCGACCCCATTGCGAAATTATTGCCCGCCCCACCACTTGATATTTCATGTAACTACAATCAGTTAAATTCCAACCGAGGGCACAAGGAAAATTGAGGTTTTTAATGGATGGATTCTGCTCTGAAAATAAATAGTCAGGTGCAGAGAAGCCGGAATAGTATCAAAAACACGTGGAACAACCCTCTTGAATAAGTAATTTCATCTGATCCTGACGGTTTCTTCCATGTTTTCCAAGCTTCCTGACGTTTTCAAAGGCTGAAATTTTAGGGATAATGTTTTCTTGCATCAAGGAAGAAGTGATAAAAATTCCAGAGCCCTAGCTCAAAATTTATTTTTTCGCAAATTTTTTAAGGTATACCCCTTCAAAAATTTTCGATTTTTCGAAGGTTCTGGGACTGGAACGAAAGCTTGATTTTTCGATTCCTCGTGTCTCAAAACGGATAAAAAACATAAATGTTGTGGGGGAAATGCCGGAATTCTACCTAAAACACATGGAAAACCGATCTGGAATATTTCATTTCAACGGTTTTGCCCATGTTTTTTTATCTTCTCGACCTTTCACGGGGCTGAAATTTGGTAGAAAGTGTTTTTTTATATCGAGGAAGAAGTAGAAAAAATTCCAGAGCCCTAGCTCAAAATTCATTTTTTCGCAAATTTTTTAAGGCATACCCCTTCAAAAATTTTCGATTTTTCGAAGGTTCTGGGACCGGGACGATCGCTTGATTTTTCGATTGCTCGTGCCTCAAAACGGAAAAAAAACATAAATGTTGTGGGGGAAATGCCGGAATTCTGCCTAAAACACATGGAAAACCGATCTGGAATATTTCATTTCAACGGTTTTGCCCATGTTTTTTTATCTTCCCGACCTTTCCCGGGGCTGAAATTTGGTAGAAAGTGTTTTTTTATATCGAGGAAGAAGTAGAAAAAATTCCAGAGCCCTAGCTGAAAATTCATTTTTTCGCAAATTTTTTAAGGTATACCCCTTCAAAAATTTTCGATTTTTCGAAGGTTCTGGGACCGGGACGATCGCTTGATTTTTCGATTGCTCGTGCCTCAAAACGGAAAAAAAACATAAATGTTGTGGGGGAAATGCCGGAATTCTGCCTAAAACACATGGAAAACCGATCTGGAATATTTCATTTCAACGGTTTTGCCCATGTTTTTTTATCTTCCCGACCTTTCCCGGGGCTGAAATTTGGTAGAAAGTGTTTTTTTATATCGAGGAAGAAGTAGAAAAAATTCCAGAGCCCTAGCTGAAAATTCATTTTTTCGCAAATTTTTTAAGGTATACCCCTTCAAAAATTTTCGATTTTTCGAAGGTTCTGGGACCGGGACGAACGCTTGATTTTTCGATTGTTCGTGTCTCAAAACGGAAAAAAAACATGATACTTGTGGGGGAAATGCCGGAATTGTATCGAAAACAGGTGGAAAAGCCCTCCTGAATAACGAAATTCGCCTGATCTGGACACTTTCGCTCATATTTTCCAAGCTTCCTGACATTTTCCGGGGCTGAAATTTAGTGGAGAGTGTCCTCTTGCATCAAGGAATAAATACTGCAAAAACCAGAGCCCTAGTTCAAAATGTATTTTTTATACGCGAACGCTTCCCGCCTCTTTCCTACATATTCTAGCCATTAAATATATAACATACCACTTTTAAAATACTACAATCTTCCCTCCAGCGATCTCCATTATACATATTAAAAATACCATATTAAAAACACATCTAACATGCGCAGAAAGAATGAAAAACATCTCTGAAACAAAGTGAACTTCACTGCTGCTTGAAAGGAAACTGAGCGACCATATATTATATTCATACTTCTTTGGTATTCGTTGGAAAGAATAACTGTGCGAGCAAGACAGCAGAAGGCAAAGCATGGGGAATAAAATGTAAGGCGGTCTAGTATGACAGTAGCGCCGAGGGCGAACCGGTGACAATGCATAACAGCGGCCTGCCAAGCGTAGCCAAGTTAAACCCGAATTTCGAAGGAGAACTCCTCTTCCGGGACGCATGAAAAGAGGTGCGTTTACCTTCTTTTCCCCAGGCGGACCAGCTTTGCTGAGTTCAAACGAACTGCTTCGTCGACCTCTCTCTCTCCCTCTCTCTCTCTCTGCCTTTTTTCCCCCTTGCAACGGCAACCAAACATACTCCCTTGCTGGATTTGCTTGCCGAGCGCCGAAGTCCCCTTTCGCTCCAGCCAAGGAGGCACAAGATAAACCTGGCATTCAATAAGGAAATGTAGAATCAGTTGGAAACGATTGCCGATCCAATAGGAACAATACTGCTTCGATTTGATTTATCGAGGTCGGCTGAAATCGTCAGTGTACGCTCACTGGAATTCAGTCGAATTAAAATTAAATGTTGAATAATTGTGGAAAAATCTGCAATTATTGTTGGAAATATTTTGGAATCTAAACCTTTAGTATTTAAATTACTTTATATATCCAACATGAAATAATCGCGTTATTATAAATTAAATAATAGTGTTGAAGAAATAATAATATCAATGGTAAAAATTTGAAGGCCCTTAAATTCGTATTTAAAAAATAATAAAACTATATTTACATCGCTTTTAACAATTTTTTCGACATTATTAATATCCAAATAGCATTTCACAATCTTCATTCATACAAAATTGAGCCACGAAATCAAGAATACCACATCGGCGCAAAATCCACTGGCGAATCCCTAAAAGGAGAAAAGAAACATCAGTGGTTTATCTTTTTCTCAGTGGCAGTCTCGTCAAAGGAAAGTTAGTTGAGCTTAGAGGAGAGTTGGGAGAGTCCAGGCAGAGGGGAGTTGTGTGACATACGATTTTCAGCAGCTGCCAAACTCGAGGCTTACCTGCCAGTGGGAATAAAATTCCTCGAGCCGAGAAGACGTTGAGGAGAGGAGAGGAGAGCGGCGAGTAGGCGAAGAAGTGAGAGTCGAGTCTAGCGAAAGGAAGCGTGGAAGCAGCAGTGGAGCGTGTTGGCAGCGAAACATTTCTTCCTACTTAAATTTGCACGAGCGAGCAGAGCGAAGAGGGTTTTCTATCTTTCGCTTACTTCATCCGTCTGCCTTCGACTTTCTCTTTTTACTTCTCCCTCTCCCGCTCTTCCTCTTTCCCTGGCAATATTCCCTCTCGTTCACCTTCTCCACGATATTCCTACACCCTGTTTTTTCTCTCTCTCGCTCGCTCTCTTTCGCACTTGCTGTGTGTTTCCGTCGCTGGCGTCTATCACGTGGCGTCCTTTGGAAAATGCGGAAAAGCCGACTGCCAGGAAGGCACACGCGACGAGTGGAAAAAAAGGGGTTGCTTCGCTTCTAATTGCGGAGACCGCCAGACTCAACGACGGAAATAGTGCACTGCACTCTCTCTCTCTTCTTCTCTCTTCTCGTCAGTCTCAGAGCTGACTCTCTCTCTCTCTCTTTCTCTTTTCGCTTAACCCCCCATTACATTTTCCTCCTCGAGACACTACAAGTAATTGCGCCCGTTTGTCGTCGCCCCCTTGTCTTCCGGCCTTTGATAAGACTCGACTAATTCGAAGTCCGGTAATTATTTCGAAAGACCGCTCATCATCGATTTTTATGATTTTTATATGTTATAGAGCGATTTAAGCTGATGATTATCAAATATATATATTTATGTTTGGGGGAAACTTGTAATAAAAAAATTACTTGGAATATTGTCACAAAACCACAACTATGTTTATGTTACAATTTGTTTTAAATATTTCTAATTTTTCTCTATAACATATATAAATATCATTCAAATGAGTGATGAACCGTCTTTCTAAATAATTACCCAAAGTCCAACTGGAATTCTAGCTCCGCTCACTTTCCACACAAACAAGAAGATAGTTTCTAGAATTCGAGGAATTTGCAAGTGGAAGATTGTTCGGGATATTTGGTATTCCGCGGTTTGGGGTGAGGGGTGGCTTTTTTCGGAGTGTCAGAGGTGGGCTGGCAGGTGCAATTAAGCTGAGGCGAGCAGAAGAGGGTGGCAACAGTAGATGTGGGAGTTCTCCTAGCAGCGGCAGCTAACAGACACGAGGAGGAGCAGGCGATGTGAAAAAAAAAGAGGGAAAAGAAAAAGAGGGGTGAGAAGAAGCAACGCGGCTGCTTTCAGTTGTGCGGCGGGTGAAAATAGAACTTTGTACAGGCAAATAGCGAACGTTGCTTTTCCAGGCGTGCTTCTGCCAGCCGCCTTCAGAAGCCACTCGAGAAAGCAGCGTATGTGTCGCACGAGGAGGACTCTCACACTCTTTTCCTTGGACCGTGCGAGCCTCGTTGTCTTTCTCATAATTAGCGACGAGCCTCGCCGCGACACGTCGCTTTTTAAAAGGCACGAGAACACCGCGAAACTTCCTTCCTGGATTTCTAGACTCCTCTCGCACCGACTAAACACATCGCCGGATCTCCTTCATTCTAGAGCTCCCAGTTTTATCTCGCTCTCTCTCTTTCTCTCTCCTGGGAATAAAGTGAATTTAGAGCAGAAATATTCCCCTGAAAGTTAGGCTAAAGAGCATCCCTAAAGAAAGACTTCCTCCAATGGCGATATTTTCCATGGGAAAATTTTTAAATTTTACCAGTAAGTTTAAAATGAAATTTTTCCTTCTTTTGGAATTTTAGATTACAGTGTTTTTCCCACGAAGATCGAACAAGGTTTCTTAAGGATTCTCGTAAAGCTCAATTCATTCGGCGATCTTTTTTTTCCCGCCTCCTTTTACGTCGTCCTTAATTTACCTCTGGGCGCCATTCATCGCCTGTTTCCGAGCTGGCCGGCGACTTCATCGGAAGTTACGGCGATCGTATGTCTTCGGCTTCCTTGTTATCCAAGGAATATCGTTATCCTGACTTCCAACAAATTTGCTCGAGCATCTACCAAGTCCGGGGAAACTTCATTTTTTGCGTGCGAGAGTTTCGTCGGCTTTAACAGCACGCGCGCTGCTCTGTGTTGGTGGGAAAAGGGGGAGGGAAAAGGAAAGGCGGAGGATCTTTGCCGAAATTGCGAAAGGGGGAAGATTGGAGTTTCACCATGACGAAGCTTTTAAGGGGAGTGGGCGGCGGAGACTGGGATTTCCCTCTTAATTATAGCCTGCAATTGGTGGCTTGTCAAATATCCAACAGGCCGATTATTTCACACCCTGCATTTGACATTCTATTAAGATCATAAAGGCGAGCGGACCAAAAGAGGAACCGCAAGCTCATTCATCCCGAAAGCTCGCCTTTTTCCAATTGTTACCACGCGACTCTTTCAATCCAACAAATTAAAACGATTCTTCCTTAAACACCGCGCCTTTTTTCTTCTCTCTAAAACCCTCGCTTTTCTACAATCTTTCCAGACATCTTTTCTCCTCAAAAACAACCCTTAAACTTTCCACCACTCCGTAAAATTCCACGATAAATCTTTCAAAAATCTTCATTAAAAACAACATATAATCAAGTATTCGGTAAGTTGGAAATTTCCTACTCTAATCCTATCAAAGGATATATTGCTGGTGGTTCGGTGGATTCTCCGCTCTCCGTGCTAGTTGAATGTTGAATATAGCAGGAGCAACAGCTATTTACTCGGCGCATTATTATTTCAGGGCGCGCGCGCGCGCGAGTCTCTCGTTGGGAAAGCGGCCGAGTTTCCATGCTAGGTCTAGGCAGAGAGTGGTGTGTCCCGTGTACACCTAGGCTTAATTAAACGGTGTCTGGGGGCCGCGGGACTATTCTACTGGATCTACTCTCGTTACCGGCATATCGCGCGGCTTCTCTCTTTTTTCATTCTGCCGAGGCTTTCGACTGGCAAGCAAGAGAGAAAAAGAGAGAGAGAGAGAGAGGGTTGCAGCATCTCTCGAGGCCGCCTCGTCTTTATTGCCGCGTAAGCTCGCTTCCCCCTTGTTCCCTCTTCTTCCTGGAAGCCCCGACCCCCCCTTTTTTCTTCTATCCGCTCGCCCTCGCCCTTTCTCAAGCTTCACCTCGTGTCAACCGTTCTCCCCATTTTTTTTCACCCCCCTCTGTCTTTCTCTCTTTCTCTCGTTCTATCTTTCCGCCCGCGCCACTACTTTTTCCGCCACTTCAGCGCGGCTGAATTGCCGATTCCTCGAAACAAACGACATGAAAAATCGCGACGCGGCACCACCACCACCAGCCAAGGGTGAGGCTCAAAGGTCGCCGAGGAAAAAATCGAGTGGAATTCATCGCCTTTCGACTTTGTCACTTGATATAACCCCGCGCGCCGAGAGTTTTATTTTATCGGGAAGCAATGCCCCGCCTGGGGATGAGGGATGATCGAAATCACCCCTCTCGAGGAGTGTTCTGCGTGATTCTTGGAGTCTTTGATGTACTGAATTCTTAGTCACTCGAGTGTCAAATTTAAATATAAGACAGTAATAATACAACAATATCTGTATTTACATTAATATATTAATATTAAATCAAATATACTAAATATTCCAATAATACAATAATAAAACCCTGCAGTTTTATAATTTCTATATTATATCCAATAATAAAACTATACTTAAATATGTAATATTATCTTTCTATCTTGATAATTTCGGATTCGCCGATTGCGCGAGTTCAAACACGGAATCGCACAGTTAGCGCGAATCCATATTTCCCTGGGAGGAGGAGGAGGAGGAGAAGAGAGGCAGGCAGGGATTAGATTAGTAAAAGTTTCCTGGAAAGCTGTTTCGAACTGAGGGAACAGTGTGTTCCGCAGTGTGTGTTCGACGAGCTACGGAATTAGAGTAGCGGTGTGTGCGCGTGTGTGGTGGACGCTGCCGTCGCCGTCGCTGCCGTTGCCGCCGCCGCCGCCGCCGGCATCATGAGTGCCCTGCAATTCCGGCTGCAATGGACTGCGGTTTCCAATGTACTTTGCGGCGCGGCTTTGCCCGGCGTTTGCTCGGATTAATGCACTACCCGCTTCCCTTAATGCATGCGCGTTGTTTGTTCTCTCCGCGCGGAAAGGTTGTACTCCCTGCAAATTAATGGAACGCTGTGCGTGCGTGCGTGCGTGCCTGCGTGCCTGCGTGCCTGCGTGCGAGTGATGCGCAACTTCTCCCCCAACCATCCCCCCCTTTTGCGGCAATTGTTCCCTATCTGCCGCGTTTTGACAGTTTACCAGCCGAATCTAGCAGTTCTCGCTACGCCCGCTTTAAGGATTTCCCTTTTGTTGACAAAGGTAAAACTGAACGAATCTGCTTGATTTAAATTTGCGGCCGCTTTGTAAGGATTTCCAATGTTTTAACTGACTTGTAATTCAAAACAGATGTTCTACAAACGTAAAAATTATGTATTTCTACTTCGAAAATGTAGAGGAATTACAATTTGCGGCCACTTTAAGGATTTCCATTTTATTAACTCGCATATAATTTAAAAGCAGGAAACTGTACGAGCATAAAAATTACAGGAGTGTATTTTGAAACTGTAAAAAAATTAAACCACTAAAAACGCACGAAATTATTCCATTAAAATAAATTACCTTTGCACAGTCGTATTTATTACAACGAAGACAAGGTCAGTTAATATGTCCGAATAAATAACAGAGCAGTCACAAACAGAAGCATCAACCAATCATCGTGCGTGTCTCGCAGTCGGCGTCTACAAACACTTGCAAACCTCGCGGAGCATTTAGCCAGGGATAATTGACGTTGATTTGACTTCTGCTGAGCCAGACACATTCGCCGGGGAATGTTCTCTCGCGCTCTCTCTTTCGAGTGGTGCGCGAGCGTTTAATTCCCAGCACGATTTTCCTTTTTTTTACGCCATCATAATAACGTTCCTGGGCCGTTGGCCCTCATTCATCTGTCAGCGGGGGCGAAGGAAAAAAAATAAAAACACAGAGCGAGCGCGAAAGAGAGAGAAAGTCTGCTGTACAAAAGGGTTACGAGCGTAGCGTTAATGAACGGCAAACATTTTCCACGGGGCAGCGGCAACGGCATCAACGCGTTCCGGATATCGATGGACCGCAGCAGCCTCCTTTTTTCTCTCCCTCGCACACACACACACAGACATACAGACATTTTTCCAGCGGCGAGATAACGAGAAAGTGATTACTCCCGCGGGGAGATGTGCCACTCGAGCGAGATCGATCTCGATTTTCAACGGCCGATCCATATTCCATCGGAACTCTCCGGCCTTGGTAATTAAGTGTTGATCCGGCAAAGACTCAATTATAAAACGAGGGAAATGCTGCGCGATTGATAGCGAATGGGGACGCGAGGAAGGGAATATTCCGTGTCGGGATTGATATTGGAAAGAATAGGAGTAAATGAATATGAAAGTCGTGGATATCGAGACGGGTCATTATTTATCCGGCGGGGATGGCGGAGATTGCGTTGAGTGTAATAAATAGAAAGATAGACGGTAGAAACGGTCACGCTTATACGGATATCTCTCTCTCCTGACAGGCATATTCCCGTTTTAATTGCACTCCTGGTCGGCAGTGGCTCTGTTTGCTTATAATTAACGGCGTACGTCGGAGAGCACTTGGCGAATTAAAACTTGCCACCGCAAAATCCCACCCTTCTCGGACGTAGCCGTCGACGGGCGGCGCGGCCTCCCATCCCCTTCTTCTTTTTCCCTTTCCCTAGGCCTTCCTGTTTGCTCTTTTACCCGAACCCACCGCGCCAACCCTGCAGACTCTCCCTCCACCCTCTTGGTTCGTAGCCGTCGATCACGCAGAGGCGAATCTGTTTCCGGCCGGAGTGGCAGACTCGCCCCGAGGACAAACCTACCCCGTCTACGCGCCGCGCACGCACTCCAAGCCCGTTAACCCCAGATTACCAAGCAGCTCGTCTGTAAAGTGGAAGAAAAACACAAGGAGAAAGTCCAATCTTTCCCCTACGATGTTTAATCTGAAAGCCCTCCACTCCATCCCCAACCCCAACCAGCTTTTTCGGCCTCCGACCCTTTTCCCTTTATCCCTTTACACTCGGCAAGACTTACCCTCCAAGTTTCGCCAGGTTCCCACTCCCGAGGGATGGATTCATCGTGACGTACGCATACGATAATTCAGCCTTTGGTAATTATTTGGAAAAAACACTCATCGGCGATTTCAATGATTTTTGTATTATGTTATAAAGAGATCAGTAATTCTAAATAATTGGGAATTCTGTTTGTTGGGCAATACGATGATTTTCTTGATAATTAATTCTTTGGTAACTATTTAGAAATACGACTCATCAACGATTTCAATGTTATAAAAATTATTAGCAGAGCATATTCTATAACATACATTAAAATCACAAATTCCAAATAATTAACAATTCTATTTATTAGGCAATACGACGATTTTCTTGGTGGTCATTTTCATAAACAACAACCCGGTGGATAGTTAATTCTGCGAGAATGGAGCTTTATTGTTGTTAGAAGGGAAAAAGGGCAGGAAGGGTGGGTCGGTGGTGGTTGTAGTTATTACGTGACGGTGGCAGAGCGGCCGAGCAACTTAATCACGAAAGAACGTCCGTTATTATTAGTGTAATCCGGAAAGCCGTGCTCGCAACAATACAGAGGAACGCAAAGCGAATTTTGCATGAGCGCACCGTGAAAAGGGGGTGGCGATGGAGCGGCGATGGAGCGGCGGGGGTTGGTTATGGCGGATAGCTGGTGAGACTGGCCGGACCGGGGGGATTTTAATTATCTGCTCGATGCACCTGCGCCACTTGTACGCCCGCCGTGAAATCGATTGGAAGTGCGCCGGATTTCTCCTGTTCCCTCGTATACTACTCCTCTTGCACGACGCTCGCGATGCTGCCACTCGTTCTATGTATGTGTGTGCGCGCGCTGTCTCTCCTCGATGCCGCAGCCGAATCTCCAATTCGAGCTTATCATGCATTTGGCACGAGGAACTTGCCCGAAGTAACCCTTATCAACGACAGACACCGAACCCACCACCACCACCACCCCTTTCTCTTTCCGCGGAACTCTCCGCCGTTATTGATCGCAATTTTGATATACAAAAGAATCAACCCCTCGCAATTTTGTAAATATATTTAAAGGTACTTGGTAGGATTAAATTGTTTTCTTAGGATTTTCTTTAAACTTTGATACAATCTCCTTTGTAAGGTTTTAAAAGTACTGGTTAAATTTTATTTGATTTGAATATGTCGTTTTTGAGATAATAGACTTTTAAATTGGTCTTTTAAAACACTTTCGTATTTTTAATGTTATCTGGAATACGTACAAATGTTTGCAGCTTATTTCCCCAGTTAATAAAAAGAATCTAATTCATTGAGAGAGCAATTGACTTTCGACTGGAATTGTCACAATCCAAATTGAAAGAAATTCCTGGCGCTTTCTTATTGAGAATTTTCGGGGACCTTCAAGCGCCCTGTACAAATAACATTCGAGCTTCCCAGCCAATCCTGTATTTCGTTTTACGAACACTTTTCCTCTGCTTGCGGCGGACTGCGCGACTACCAATTTCTCTTGTAAGTGTGCCAAGTTTATGCCCGAAGTACGTACTCGGAATCGGCAAATTCTCGGAGACTGCAGCGCCCGCCATGCCGAGCACTCCGCTCCCTCGTAAACGTTTCAATCGGGATGAAGCGTAGCTCGCTGGCGTCTTCCTGTTAAGTAAAACTTTTGTCAAGGATCTCTCGAATTTCGAGTTGAGAAAATACGCGGATAAATTTCGATTTCTTTCTACTTTTCCTTTTAGCGGTGGTCTGACCAGCGATTGACTTATACTACTTGCAAGAAGAACGATCGCTATTTCGAGATTTTCTAATAGAAAATTTGCGAAATTAAACAGTTTTATTTGATTTACTGCTGTTTATTAGTTGTATTATTATTCTCACAAACTGGTAAATTGTTGTTAATTTCTTCTATGTTGTTAATATTTATAATAATTGTATAGAATACGATTATCGTTAATTCCAATGGAAAAATATCATCGTGGATAAGAATAATTGTACAAACTGTTCTTTATTCACTTGTCTGACAAGCTGTCTGACCACTAACTGACTCGTACTACTGGATTCTAGGATAAGGCAAGTCACACAGTTTCGCGGAGAAAAACATGGTATTATGATGTGCTCGGCGAGCAGTCTGCTTGATGAATCATGCAAGGGGATAGCGCGCGATAGAAATGAAGCTGTAATCCTCGAATTCTCCGGCGATGTTTTTCCCGAGGAGAAGTCTGCCCGTTCTCTCGGCGCCGTGTATTTTCGGGCGAGTTGTACGATTGAAAGACAAAGTTTCGAGCGATGCGTTCGTCCGGAATATGGAAGAGGGTGAGAGAGAGAAAGAGAGACGGGAACGAAAGGGGTGGGTTTTCAGAGTAGCGCGGATGCCGGAGGGGTAGAGGATTACATTTCGCATTCATGGAATTCCATCGTGCTCGCGTAAATCAAAAGTTCTCGCGAGCGGTCAGTTGAAGAATCGAAAACCGGTGCACGATGGGAATGTCGTTTCCACGTACCGCCTGATACATGCAAACGATACCCTCGTCTCGTCCTATCAACGTTCCGCTACTCAAACTTGTAATTTTCAATTTCGGCAAAATCGCATTTTGTCTTTCATACGCGCGCTCGAAGTATTTCCTAGATATTTAGAATCTGACATTTTTCAACGAGGTTCAAATATCGCAGTTGACTTCCAACACACCGCAGAATAGTTCAGTGTTACAGAAAATAAATAATCAGGTGCAAAAATGCCGGAATTATATCAAAAACATGAGGGAAAATCCTCCGGAATGATTAATTTCGTCTAAATCCGACGGTTTTTCCCAGGTTTTTCATACTTCCCGACCTTTCCCGGGGCTGAAATTTGGTGGGGAATGTTTTTTTGCGTCGAGAAAGAAGTACTAAAAATTCCAGAGCCCTAGCTCAAAATTCATTTTTTCGCAAATTTTTGAAGGCATACCCCTTCAAAAATTTTCGATTTTTCGAAGGTTCTGGGATCACAACGAACGCTTGATTTTTCGATTGCTCGTGTCTCAAAACGGATAAAAAACATAAATGTTGTGGGGGAAATGCCGGAATTCGACCGAAAACACATGAAAAACCGATCTGGAATATTTCATTTCGATGGTTTTCCTCATGTTTTTTTATCTTCCCGACCTTTCCCGGGGCTGAAATTTTGCAGAAAGTGTTTTTTTGCATCGAGGATAAAGTAGAAAAAATTCCAGAGCCCTAGCTCAAAATTCATTTTTTCGCAAATTTTTTAAGGCATACCCCTTCAAAAATTTTCGATTTTTCGAAGGTTCTGGGACCGGGACGAACGCGTGATTTTTCGATTGTCCGTGTCTCAAAACGGATAAAAAACATAAATGTTGTGGGGGAAATGCCGGAATTCTACCTAAAACAGGTGGAAAACCGATCTTGAATATTTCATTTTAACGGTTTTTCCTATGTTTTCATGACTTCCCGACCTTTTCCGGGGCTGAAATTTGGTAGAAAGTGTTTTTTTGCATCAAGGAAAAAGTGATAAAAATTCCAGAGCCCCAGCTCAAAATTCATTTTTTCACAAATTTCCACCCCTTCCAAAACTCGTCTAACTGACAATTTGTCCACGCGTCGAGCACATTTCATAAATATTTCGAAGGCAATATTTTTCATACACTTCCTGTCATCCATATTGCTGCGTACAAGCATCATTTGTCACCGAATTTCAAATATCGCAGTTGAGTTCCGGGCACACGCACACACACACACGAGTGAAGAACAGTTTACCGAAAGCGACTTCCTCCAGTGCGCGCATTGTTGTCCGTACTCCGGAAGTAGTTCAAGCCTGGCATTGTTTTCGCAATATTTCGGTGAGCGGGAAGCAGTTCCCATAAGAGAAACTAGGCGGTGGCGAGGGTTGCGATAAGAAGGATGCATCCAAGCGTCGAACATAAATCGAGTATATTTACGAGGAAGATTCTCAATTGAGATGGCGTCGGTGTGTGCGTTCCTCCTTTCCGTCTTTTTCCACTTGGCTCGTTTCATCCTTCACAACAAAAACCCTCGCAACCACCGCTGCTTTCCTTCCTTCTCTCAAAAGCTCCAACTTACATCTGACTTTGCCACCTTTGAGAATCAGCGTTAAATGCAAATCGAGTGGTGCAATCTCGTCGAGGAAAGTAGCCCTGGATATTCCGGATACAACGGGCGGAAGTCCCTCTAATTGTTGTTAATGAAACTCGAGTGAATGCGAGTCGCGCAACGTGAAAGCGGCGTCGACGCTGGCGTCGTTGCCCCGGTGTGCTTGTTAGCCGTCTGTCACATTTATAACGACGAGCCGAGCGGAGAGTGGAAGCTCGCGCTTTCCCGCGGCGGTTACATCGCCGCTGGCGGAAGTGGGTTATATCAGAGAAATACTCGTCGAGCAATGAATATAAATTCCGGCGCATTTACATGAAAATATACTTGCGTCGAGTTGGTGTGCGGCTGCCGCATGTCCCGCGACTTTCTCCCTCTTTCTCCCTCTTTCTCTATAAAATAAAAAAGGGAGAAAGAAAAAAATCGAGGGAGGATAGGAAGCTTTTTTACTAACAACCGTCGGACGAAAGTCAATATAACCGTAGACAATTGAAGTACACAATGGCAGCGGACAGGCTTCCCTTTACCGCGCTGCCTCGTTATTTACTCTCCACTTGCGGCCATTTCCTTTTAATGATATATCCCCGACCAACTCCTGCATTAATCCTCTGCGGCAGCCTACAAAACAACAACAACAAGCTCGCTCGCGCACTCTCTCCTTTCTGCCGCTTCCTTTTCAAGCGTGGCCTGGCGTTTTCATCTGGAAAAACGAAGAGGGAGGAAAAATCACGGCAGGGCCAAATGGGCACAACTGAGAGAGAGAGAGAGAGAGAGAGAGAGAGAGAGAGAGAGAGAGAGAGAGAGAGAGAGAGAGAGAGAGAGAGAGAGAGCTGTGAAAATTTATGATCGCCGGACTGGCGCGCTTCTATGAATCATCATTTTGGTTCTTGCTTCCTGGAAACGAGTCATTCCTTCTCGCTCTCTCTCTCTCTCTCTCTCGGTTTCCATGAGGAATGGTAATCGGCCGATGCGATTCCTGTAAATTTCCTCGAGGGAAACTCGCTCGCTCGCGTTACGATAGGTGGAAAACCCCCTGATGGAGAGGATCCAGTAAAAGGGTCGACGCTAGCCGGAGATGCAGCAGCAGCAGCGCACCGCGCGCTGCTTAGGAATCCGCCGAGCGGAAACTTTCCCCGACGAAGCTTGCCAAGCCGGCTTTCCTCCGCCGAATATGCAAGCAGCTGCTCCAAGTTTTCGTGCTTCTTAGCGGCGGATATAAAAGAGCAAGATTAAAGGCGGATTGGCATGTGCATTATCCATCCGCCACACCTTCAGCCATCTTGCCTTTTTCCTTTCTCCTTCCTTTTTCTTGCCAAAGAAAAAAGCTCGACGAGATAAAGCACTGTTGTCTGGCAAAGCTTTGTATTTGATTGTCAAAGAACTAGTTAGAGAAATTCGGTGCCTTTTCAGTGGTAAAAGTCTGCGAGGTTTTATGTAAACCAGACATAATTCTGATTAATATTAAGTACAGTGATATAACTGAAGATGATGTTTTTTTTGCTACGTGCACTCCGATTCGTTGGCTTTAATCTCTCGAGTTTTGAGACGAATCTCTCGACAGCTTCCAGTGCTCTGTCTCAGGGAAATATTCCGTTTTGCCGCTCGCTTTCCCCTCCCCTCGCTCTCCTAAACGGCGCACTTCAAAAACTGAAAGCACTCGAGACGACGCGACCCGCCGCCGACGCAGCTGTCGTCGTCATCGTCGTCGTCGTCGTCCTCCTCCTCCTCGACGTTGGCAAATCCTTCTGCCAGCAAGCAGATAGGGCGAGAATCTCGCTGGAATTATTGCCGGATACAGTGGAAGCCACAATCATAACAAAAATAACTTTCCTCTTATACTTTCGCAATATTTTTTCAAATAGACAAATTAATCTTTCATAAAATCCTATAAATATAATCTCGAAATAAAGTTAAGATTATTCTTGAACGTAGAAAATAATTAATTCATTCGTCCTCGGAAGAAATTATTGCTGGATACAAAGGAAGCCACATTTATAACAAACATAATTTTCCTCTTCATAAAATCCCTCAAAAATAATCTCGAAATAAAATCGATAACATTCTCGAACACTTGCAACAATGAATTAATTCATCCTGGGATCGTCTAATCAATATTTGGGGGTGGTTTATCTTCCTTGGCCAAGTCAACAGGCGTGAGATCGATAGTGACAGCAATTACACGCTCTTCTCAATAGTGCACATCCATGCCAACTCTATGTACAACGACATATGTATTTACATTCCTGAAAGATCACCAAACTACGTTCGACAAAGCGTTATTAACTTAGCCAAGCTATTTATTGAGAAATATTGACCTGTAAATAATTACGAACCAGTCATTCAAATCAAAAGGAAGTCAACCGTAATAAAATAAATAAACTCACGAATAAAAATGAATTCTGAAAAATTATTTACTCCAATATTGACTTATAAATAATAACGAACAACTCATTCAAATCAAAAGGAATGAATGAATTCTTGAATATTATTTACTCGAAAACAGTAGAGATAAATAAATACAAAATTTCAAGAGAGCTGCACCGCCTATTTATTTTTGTATCCACTGATTATTTTGTATAAATTTCCGTGGGATCTCATTATTTTCATTTTCGGCAGGAAGGAAGCTTCTTAAAGTGGCACGCTCGGTATGCGCGGTAATTTCGGTGCTGCGAGGTCGCCCGAAACCGAGACAGATAAACCAAGAAGCCGCAGGGACGATTCATGTACACCGGCAACCTTCCACCCCTTTCCACCACCCCTTCCACCCCTCCCCTCTCTCCACAGCCACGTTGATAAAGGAGTTAAAGTAGCTTAATTACCACGTTACTCGGTTTAAAGTAATTACACGTTTGCGCCCGTCGACCACAAATTCACGAAGCACAATCTACCGGTAAGCCCTGCGGCCAAGAGAAGAACCAACCGTAGAACGTTCCTCGTTACCCAATCCTCATCGCTCTTTCTCTATGTTCGAGCCGAGTTTCACATGTGTCTTCGATCGCCATAATTCCTCTCGAATTCGCTGATCACGTATTAAAGCCCTTTATTTATTATGAACGTCTTTCGATAGATAATAGATTTATTTTACCATTTATTTCATTCGAAATTCATTGTATGAAATAAAATGTTTGAAATATTTATTTCTTATAATTAGGGTAATTTTTGGAAGTGTTTAATTGGCAGATTTCTTTCTTTAACGTTTCTGCCGATATGTAGAAATGAGAGAAAGAACGCTGACGTCATCACTCTTTTCATATTAACCCGATTTCCACATATAAAGCCTTTTTTAATTGAATGGCATATTCTTTTAGTATAACTCCATTTATTATGAATATCTTTCGATAATTAATAGATTTCATTACAGTCTACAATAATAAACAAGGTTTTCTTTTATATTGCAATTTATTTCATGCAAAATTAACTGCAGGAAATGAAATATTCAAAAGATTTGTTTGTCAATAATAGGATTCTTATTTCTTCCACCTATGAGAATGTCTGTAATTGTTTAATTGCCTGTGATATCTTTCTTCCGCATTTCTGCTGATACGTAGAACTGGCTGGATGTGGCAGGAAGGAGAGAGAAAGAGAGTGCTGACGTGCTTTTGCTTAACGAGCTATTCTTTATGCGTTGGAAGCGTTACCCCTCGCGCAGGTCTATGACTCTCATCATCACGAGCTGCAACTTCATAATTCCTCCCCGTCACCAAGCAGACTACTCCGCCAAACATCACTCTTCCCTCTTCCTCTCTCCTTCCTTCTCATTTACCCTCATATTTCTATCACGATAGAAAAAAAAATCAATTTCCTTGACATATCGAGTGAAGAAGATTCCAATTGCAGAGTTTGTTAATTAGAAGCGTTAAAATTGCACGTCTTTTAATTTGTTAAACGTTTGGGAAAATCACACGAATAACGTAAATATAAGACATTATGAAAAAGATAAAAAATTCGTTTCTCTTTTAGAAACAATATTTAAATACATAAGGAATTTTTTCTAGTGTTTTCCAACGAAATTAAATCATTTTATAATGCTTTATAAATTTATTTTGAAATGGTGAACACTTTTCGCAACTCTTTTGGCATTAAAAGGGTTAATATTTTACACTTTGGATTTCCAACGTGACTTCCCTGAACTTAAACGAGCTTTTAAGGAGCGCACGATATTTCCTTCGTTTGCTTAAAGATCATTTCGCACTTTGTGTGCGCTCGCGTGCGGTGCATCGATGATAAATCCGCGAGGCAGCCGTTTTACCAAGGGTAAAATTAATACAGGAGCGTAAAGTATAATAATGCTCGACTTAACGAGACGAGTACTTCGCACGCTCGGCGGCGAAGCGTCGTTATAACCGAGCAAATTTGCGTCGGGACGCGGAAAACTGTTCTCGACCGGCTTTTTTTCGCCCCGCTGTTTTCCTTTCACGCGCGTTTCAGCATTCTTCGAGAATTTCCCACCGAATTCTGTCGCGCGTTTCTTAACACATTGTTAACAATCATCGCATTGTTAAAACATCGTTCGATGACTTTTGAAATCAGTGAACGAAGAACGTAGAAAACAACGTTGTAGAACGAAACGTCCGATAAATAAAAGAGCATTATGCTCGCATCTCGCAACATATTCCGCCGCGAAGTGGAGCTTTATGGTGGGAGCTTTTACCGGGACAATGTTAAATGACGGCGGCGACGGCGGCGCCTTTTCCCTCGAAAGACTCGACGCTTCCGCTCCCCCACTCGACACGCCACTTTTCCCTCTGTTGCTTTCACCCGCACTTTCTCGCCGAGCGGATTGGCAGCGTCGCGCGAGCTTTTTCGCGGGCAATTTTCCGAAGCGGCGCGGCGCTCGCTCGAAATCCGGCATGAAAATTAGCCGCACAAAAGCACACCGCTAAAGAAAGAGGGTCGCAGGAGAGAAAGAGCGAGAGAGAAATAGCGTTGATGGAAAGAGAAGAAGTGGGAAATAAGCGGGAAGAGTTGAAGGAGGAAAAAGTGAGGGTGAGAGGCGAGGAAGAGGGTGAAAGGCTTGGCAATTCTGAAGATTAAACATGGCCGTATCTGTAATTGACTCCTCGGCACATTCTTCCTTGGCCTACCTTCTCTCTCTCTTCTATTGCCAACTTTTCCGCTCCTCTTCCTCCTCCTCTTCCTCCGCGCCTTTTAGTCCGCGCGAATCTTCCTGAAAGCAAGCCACCCCTTTCCTCGGCCCGGCCGAGCTTTTTGTTAGTTCTTCCCTTGGCCCTGGAGCGGCCCGACTCTCTCTGCGGGTCAAATTGCGCAGCTTCTGTCGGAATTCAGAGCGATCTTGACCGAAATAACAGTTCCGCTCTTTGGACGCCCTCCTGAAACGAGTAGGCAGCGCCGCCACCACCACCGGCAGCCCATTCTACCCGCTTGAAAGTAAAGGATTAAAGGGCGACAAAAGGCGCGCTCGTGTTAGTGCGTCGCCACTTGCCCTTCTCGTATTTGTTCCTTCGCTGACAATCACTGTCATTTAGTCCTTTCAACTGAAATGCTTCTCACTTCACATTTCCAGGAGAATGACTGTTTTTATTTCGCTGTTTCATTATTAGCACTGATGTGATTGGTAAATGTTGTAAAGCCTGGTTTGGTGTAATAGGATTAATATTAGAGAATCGAAATTGTGTAATTCGAAATTGTATTATTACAGAATTTGTAGAAGTGCATAATCATACAATTTCGATTCTCTAATATTGAAATTATATAACAATGTACACTAGGAATCGTTAAATATTCAAAGAGTGAGACTTGAATTAGAGAATTGGAATATTAATTTCTAATTGTATAGTAGTACAATTTTAATGTTCTAATATTGAAATTATATAATGATGGATGTTAGGAATTGTTAAATATTTAAAGAATGAGACTCGGATTAGAAAATTGAAATATTAATTTATAATAATACAATTTTAATTTTCTAATGTCGAAATTTGATAATTGTGGACATTAGGAAGCGTTAAGTATTTAAGGAATGTGACTTAAATTGACGTTGGCTTGATAATACAAGGATATAACACGTCATGGACGGCTTGGTTGTGTTACAGGTGCCAGGAATGTCCGGTGGTGAAGCCGACGTTCCTTTGCGGCAGCGATAATCGCACCTACAGTTCGCCTTGCCGGCTCGAGTACCACAACTGCATCCACCACACATCGGTGCGCATCGCCTGCAAGGGATTCTGCCCGTGCAAGAGTGAGTATCACACCTCCAATAGTGCATTTTCTCACAAGGGCTGCTTGTCAGGAGCGGAACACCAAATGGGTTGAAAAAAATTCAGGATGTACGGTTCAACCCCCTAAACAAAACCCTATAACACTTTTTCAGAATGCGTCTTGGCTACCGAGAAAAAAATTCGCGATATAGTCAACTAAGTCAACTAAGAAATAGTTGTGTAGCCTGTTTATAGCCTGAGTAATGATTTTGCGAAATACTTTTTTGTAATCCAATTTCTAATTACTCGTCTAATAACAAATAATGTGATATTTATGTTTAAATTTACTCTTTACGCGTGTCTGTAAAAACTACTTCGAGCTCTCTGCCATCCTGGGACTGAAGAATTTGTTAATAATATCAAGATTATATACACTACATGACCGATCTATGCCAATTTTTTCTCGTCAACCAGGGCACATTCTGAAAAAGTGTTATGGGGTTCTGTTTAGATGGTCGAACTCTACGTACACAAATCTTTTCAGCCCAATTGGTGTTCCACTCCAGACCATACCTCTTAATAACATAAGGCTACGCTATGTACCAATATTCGCTCATTTTTTTCTCGGTAACCAGGGCACATTTTGAAAAAGTGTTATAGGGTTTTGTTTAGAGGGTCGAACCGTACATCCCCAATTTTTGTCAACCCATTTGCTGTTCCGGTCCTGATAAGCACTCCTTGTCAGTGTCGAGCGGCTACCTGCTTCCATTGCACAAGTAACGCGCAACAACACTCCGCACGGATTAAGCAGTGACTAGAAAGGAGCGAGCAGCAACGATAATCCGTTTGCCAGTGCTCGACTTTACATGTGAAATTAATTCGTTGTTAGTTTATTCATAGAGGCGCTCACTCGCCCCGTGAATCCAACAATGGCCGGCCAGAGATATTTGCATCCCACTCGAACCTCGACGCCCGACGCGACGCCCGGAACAAGTCGAGGCCGCTCTCATGAATATTCATAATCCTTGCTTAGAACAATAATGCTCTCCTGTTAAGCATACATGCGAGCCTCGCCCGCCGATAGTCACTCGTAAATATTCCCTCCTTGCGCGCGCGCGCGCGCGCGCCTCTTAGATTAAGGAGTAATACTCGAAGCTAGAACTGCTCGAGCTTTTTTTAAGGAGCTTGATAAGAGAAGAATATATTATCTTCGACATTGAATTTTCAAGCCTTTTCAAATTATATTAAAACCAATTTTTGAGTAGGAAAATTACATTTTTCATTTAACTTTTGCTATTGTTACGCCTGCTTTTATAAGTTACTTTTATTTCTATTCTATATTTTTTTTCTCTCTGCTCAAAGGCTCATTTACCATTTAAAATCGTTTTTTATTCGTGTTTCACTGTTATATCACATATTTTTAAGCCATAAACGGTAATTTCTGGTCTTCTTGCCATAATAATCGATTTTTCCACATTGATTACTCGAAAACTGTGCGGACAAATAAGTTGCAATTTTGAAGAGAGATGCACTGAGAATTGACTGTCATTCTCTTTAATTTTCAAACCGATCTCCTTGCACGTCACAAAATGAATAATTTAATGAACCAACAATTGACATAAGACTTAATAAAACACCCATAATTCTTCATAACGCTTGAAATAAATATTTCTAATCCTAAATTCGCAATTTAAATTCGCCAACACTTGCATAAGATCCGTTAAAGCAAAGGAATTCCTCCTCAAAACCAGGCGCGATCGAAGCTTGCCCGCGCTATCCGCTTTGGAAATACGCCGGGCAATACGCTGCCGAAAAAAACCAGCCGGCCACATAGAGCGGAGCTTTTATTGGTCAGTTATTGATGGAGTGCGTGAATCGTCGGGATCGGAGGCCGACTAATAAAAACATTTGTCCGCCGGCAGACGGCGCTCGCGCGTAAAAGAGTGTCCGGCCGAATGCCGGCGACAACGATTTTTCCGATCTATTGACTCCCGGCTGCTCGGCAATTTTGCACAATCCTGTTGACAGAGACAGAGTACACACTGCCGCATGAACCACCCCTTCGACATTCCTCCCCTCTTCCCTCTTTCATCTCTCTCTCTTTCATACAGTAGTTTCCCGTTCTCCCCATTGCTACCATATGCCATTCGATCGAGTGTATCCTATGCAATTTTTGATTGCTTCGAAGAATTGTAAAAGCATATCCCAGGAAGCTGGAAATTCTATACAAACCAAGTGTTTTCAGCCTTCCAGAGGGTGGAATTGGCTCGCGTGTGAGTGGAAAACTTCTAATATAAAATATAATACAAATTTTATATCGTTATAATATTTCGATTATAATTATAGTTATTTTTCTATCCTTCAATTTTTTATCACTTTAATCACTTAATTATCATGTTTCTTCTCAATAAGAATTTTGAATAATCAATGAAATATTATTTGAACGAACCTTTAGAATGAAGAATTCAAAAAGGGGGGCAGATTGAACGATGAACTATGGGATGACGGTGGCTTCGAAAATGTCCCATTAAGGGGTAAATGGCGAACGCGTGCTAATTGAATTCTGTCTGGCGGTGCGGGCGCGCGCGCGCGAGAGAGAGAGAGAGAGAGCGAGGACCCTTCACGGTGGCTGGTGTGCGGTGCTGCCGAAAAAAGGGCAGTGGTATCCAGAACGAGCGTCGACTGCGGAGCGGAGCGGAGAGGGTGGGATGGAAATGCTAATTTTCGCTCTGTTTGCCCGGCGGTTAATGAGCTGTCCTCACCGTCGACGACGGTGAGAGAGGACGATTGCTCTCGTCCCTCGAATTATTTGTACCACTCTCTGACATTAAGGCCGGAAATGCCTCTCGTGTTCTCGCGCACCAACGATTCCTCTCCTCTCCGCTCCGTTCCTCTCCTCTCCTCGCAATCGATTCTAGTTTCATCCCTCGCACACGCACAGATTTCTATGAGTCTGTCTTCGTTCGCCGCTCCCTTCACTGGTTCATGCAATCCGCCACGTTTCACTATGCAGATTCAAAGGACTCAATCTACTCATCAATATCCACCGTCCGCTTTCAATCGGCTGTTCCCTCCTGTTGCCGCACATATGTATTTCCAGCCCGCTGGAAAAGTTCTCTTGGATTGCGTCCATCTTTATCTACTCTCGCACGTGTCGTTCAAGTAGCTTTCCGAATGTAGTAATTTAATATGATAGTTTGTAATCTTTAAGAACGCGAACATCTCTTGTTGGAAGTCAAATTCGATTCTTTGTAGCTTTTGTTGTTGAATTAACAGATTTATTTAGTGAGAGAAAATATTGGTGAGTTTATAACTATTGGAATTACAATTTTAGTTTATTATCTTTGTTGAAAAATACTTACTTATGAATTATTTCGAAAATAGCTTTGACTTTATTGACCACACAATAATTACGATAATTTTACAATATAAACCTTCTTTATAATATGATAACATTTTTCTTTTTCTACAAAGTTGCTAAAACTCAAACTTCTTTCCACGAAGTGATTTCAAGCAAAATTGCAACAGCAGTTACCACATTTACTTCGCGAGATTTTTCGACTTCCGCGCAAGGAGTTTTCAGAGTGCGTCGTCCGCGAGAGTGAGAGAGAGTGAGAGACACGCAGGTTGGTTGCGTGCGAGGAAAGCGGCCGATTAGAGATACAAAAGTTTCAGCCAGCTGGGAAAGACGTTATCGCGGACACGCGCTTGGCCCCCAGGCAAAATCGTCGGCGCGAGCTAAATATGGAATTAATTAGCGAAAGTACCCGGCGATGTAAGCTATTATCGTGTTCACGTACCAGTGCTTTTTCGAGATAGAGAATGAGAAGGCCGATAAATCATTCCGCTCTCTCTCTCCCTCTCCCTCTTTCTCTCCGATTAATCGGCAGAAGTATATGAACGCCGTTTAATAACTCGCACTGCTTGCGTAACTCGAACCCTTATCGAGTTTTACCATTGACGAACGAGTGCGGCGCACAATCCGCCCTGTTATCTAGTTCATTAAATCCTCGCCGGATACCAATTCGATTTACGATTATTGAACGCTTTCGAAAAGTCCACCAATAATAAGCGCACTTCGTATTTAATGATCGGCGTACTCTTCTCGCGTTGTTATCTGATACGAAATGCGAGCTCTTCAATCAAGAATCGAGTAATGCATTTACATCATCGAGCTCGGGAAATTCCTCCTTTTTCTACTCGCGACGATTCTCCACTATTGTTCGTTAAGGAGTTCGACTCCACTCAGCGAAATTGCATTACCAAAATTTGCCGAATATAATCTAATAAAATCCGTGGGATTTGCAATCATGTAATTAATCTAATATTTCGATCTTAAACTGCAAAACTTTTTTATAGTCAATTTAAAAAACATTTCAATATAAAGAAGAGTCTTTTATATTAATATAAAATAGCAGGGTTAAAATCAATCGTCAATAAGCGATGATAGCAAGTAAATTGTTAAATACAAACACTAATTAAACTTCAATTCTGTTCACAGGCTCTGAATCCCAGTCAGTGATGAAGAAGTCTCCATTGAAGCGGCGAAAAGTGTGGAAGTCCCCGGGAAGGAATCGTGACATCACATTGACCCCGCGCCACTTGAACTACGAGAATCATCATTACCAATATCTCAAGTACACGAAGCGCGGCAAGGTGAGTGTGGCGATTGACTTATTGCTGACAGGAGAGATTCATGAGAGTGCGAGGAGTATTGAAGCGTGGAATGTGTCGCATGCGCGACGACGTCGACGACGACGAGAGGATCACTCGAGCGTTAAGAAACTAGAGCAGCAGCAGCAGCAGCAGCAGCGTTGGAACTCGCTTTGGAAGACGTTGCTACTCAAATCTCCTTTGTCTAGTCGCTGGTTGATTGTAGGGAATAAAGCTCGGGGGAGGTCATAGCCGCTTGAAACGTCATTGTAAAACTCTCTGCACTCGTAAACGCTTCGGCCCAACGCCACCAGCAACGACTCTGAAACGTCGAGGGTTGCTGGGGTGGTGGAAAGAGGAGGAGGAAGAGGGTTGCTCTCTGTGCCAATTTCGAGCGCGCTCGTGTCCGCTTTGAAGGCGCGTTTTACGAGCGCTTAAGCCGCTCCCCCCGCGCTAGACAAAAGCACTCGCGCAAGCACCAGCTTTCGCTACTGAAAAATAAGACGTCGAATTGCTCAGCGCCAGCTTGGAAATCCCTTTTATCGACCCCCATTAAACCACCCCCCTTTCTCCTCCTGCTTTTTTCACTAGTCGTTTGCTTAATTTGGAAAGGAAATACAAGCGGCGACAAGCACTGCTTTTCTTTTACGGAAAGATTAAGACAAGAAAGAGAAGACATAGTAATTCGATTCGTTCACAATTCGAAGTAGTTGAGAAGTCTGTTTTGTATACAGTTTTGTATTTTGTTTTTATTTTGTCGCTGAGAATCCTCGAAATTGGTAGCTTTCGTAGTGGAAAGTATGCGTGGAGCTTTCGTTCGTTTATAAAATGGACTCTTGGGAGTATAATGCGAGATCTTGCACGCGCTTTCGCTAGCGATGTTCCTCTAGTCGACTCTCGAATTGCCTGCCTCGCTTTCCTCGCTCTTTTAGTGTCCCCCTGTCTACGCTCCACCTGCTCCAGTCGTTTAACTCCTTCCCTCTTCTAAGTAGGCATCGGCGTAGCTAAAAGCTCCGCTTTCTTCTTGCATTCTCAAGTTTGAAATCATTTCGTGGAAGATTAGAAATAATTCAGTGTTCTAAATTTATTAGTAATAATTCTAGAATTCTCGATAATGTAAATCAATATTTCTGACTGTTAAGTCAATCATATTACTTTGTTCTACTACAATTATTTATTTAAACTATCGAGAATTCTAGAACTATTAAAAATAGAATCAGAACTCTCATTTATAAGCTTCCACGAAATAATTTTCTAACTTGACACACTCATTTGTCCTTCGAACAAAAAATACTTAAATTAAACCGAACGCAAACTTAATTGCAGTGGATATAAATACTGCAAAAAATGAAGCACAGCTTTCGAAATGATAGGAAAGTTTATTTAGAGGAGAGATTTTGACCTGGTAAAGGTTTTTGTGTCGAATCCTGGCGACGACGCCTATGTCGCTGGAGATGGGACTTTGAGAGGGAGAAGTGCTGGGAGAAGTTGGCGTTTAACAAGCTATCTAATACGTGGCTCCTGTCCATCCTATTAGCTTAACGGGCGGCCTCATTTCCCAATGGCAAAAACGCCTAATGAGCCCGAGGGTTTACACAGGCCGAAAAACTTCGCCGCTTTTGGTACTTCTCCGAGAAGAAAGTTGCATCACAAATGAACGCACGCCATTGAATAATACAACTATCACATCATAAACAGATAAAATTATACCATTTATCAAACAAAATACCAATTATTTCGTTAAAATTCCCAGGGATTACAAACATTCTAATATTTCATTCATCTAGTTTAAGTAATAATAACAAGTTCTACTAGAATGGGAATGATTGAAATTCCTCAGGAGTGTTATTAATATCGGGAAGTGGGGAGCGAGTCAATTTGCAGGATATCGCTCGCTAATAACCAAGTACGTAATTGGCGTAGCCAATTAAAGGACAGTGGTAGGTGGTGTACAAACACAGAGAGAGTGGGAGTGAGAGTGGTGTTCGATGCTGGGATTGGGAGAGCGTAGAAGCAGGAAGCAGGAGGAACCGGCTCGGTAATGGTCAGCAATTCCGGATTCTGCTGAATCGTGTCGGCCCAGTCGTACAAGTATTTCGCAAAAGCTCCTCTGAAACCACCAGTAATTCGAAATTGCGCGCTCGCCTTCTCTCATCAGAGCGGAACACGACTTCGTGACGTGAAACAGTATCGGATGGTTACAACTTCCGCGCGTGTTTGTCCCCGCAATCCGCAGTAACTGAATTTTTATCTCTCTCTCTTTCTCTCCTGCGAGGAGATTTCTTATCCTAGTTGCGATCGAGCTTCCTCGGACTTTTCGAATCCGCGTCCTGAACAGTTTGCAGTGATGGTTCTCTTTAGATTCGTGTAATATGCTTGTTCCAATTACTTTGTAAACTCTGCCAAGACTGATACAATGGCAGTGATGATTTTTAAAGGATTGTCATTCCATGGAATTGTCTAGGAATTTGTGGTTGGCAGAAAATTTGTAAGATATTCGTTCGAAATTCTCGTACAATAATTAATCAAGATATGCTTTTAAATACAACAAGAACAATAAGCACAATTTTTGTATTAAATATTTTTAGAATTGTATTTTAATGCTACAATTTGAAATTTATATAAAGAAACAATTCTGTATTGAAAATCTAATGCAACCGTCAACTTTGTTATCACTAAAGCACCAAATGGAAACAATCTTCAACATTTTCTAATCTCGCATAAAAAGTTCTCCAAGTCCAAGCATAGATTTCAATAAGGAGGGAAAGAAGGATGTCTGAAAAAGAAGTTCTCCAACCCCGAGGACTTTAACACGATCTTGGGGAGCTTTTCTATAGTGAGCTCCACATACAAGGGATATATGTGTTTCTCGAGTATTAACTCAGCAGGCGTTCGCGTGACGTTGACGTATTCGCCGGCTGTTTCACCTGGCGGCTAGGTTTTTTCCTCCCTTCCACCGTTTCCTTTCCTTTTTTCAGGGGAGGGCGCTCGCGAGGGGATTTTTAATGGCACTGGGCGATGCTTTAATTATTCATCGTCTCTTTTCACTCTGTCGCGCGCTCGCGCTCGTAATGAAATTCTTGATACGACCGCGCCGCAGCTTTTAAAGCTCTCTCTCTCTCTCTTTTTCTCTCTTTCTCTCTTTGCCTCTCTGTCGTTCTTTTATTCGAGCGCGAACGACACTAGTTGGCGGCGCACTCGATATTGTTGGCGATCCCAGCGGAAAGAACGCGAGAGAGTGGCTCTTTTGCACCCCGCTCCGCTTCATAATCGACGCCGATCGACGCGCCGCGGCGCCGGGGGGCGCCAATCAATCTATCGTTAGTCGGAATCAATCAGCGCGCCGTTTGTCTACCGCTTAATACTCGCACGCGCGCGCTATCTCGATCGACAGACACACACACAGACAGACAGTGAGACAAGTACATATATACTATTATAGAGATATTGCTGGCGCCGTTAGAATTAATCATGTGCCCGGCTATGTAATATGCAAGGAGTGCGACCGCTCGTCCCAGATATGTCCGATCCACACCACCGATTAGAATCCCAGAACGTTGCCGTCCCTTTCTTATGACACAAGTAAACCTCCGAGCTTCTGCAAGGCGAACTTTCCACAGATAACTTTCGAAAGCTCAACCTACACGTTTCTATAAATTTATATCGCACTTTTGTCCGCGATTTAAAATAATACTAATTTCTTAGTGTATGAGTTATATTTTGTTATAATTTGTGATCTTGATTTTTCAAATTAAAGAGCAACCACTGGAAGAATTATTGTAAATATTAATATCACCACTTTTCTTCGAGTGTTAATATTATTTTATTCGTATTATTGTTTTACTTTGTATTAATTATAATATAATAATAAATGAAAGTAATACAAACAACTTATACAATAACGTAGATTACAAACTAATACTAACACTCGAAAAAATGGCAATATTAATATTGACAATAATGTTTCTAAAGCTCGCTCTAAAATTGGAAAATCGAGGTCACCAATTCGAGCAGGTATTATTATCGTTCAGCGATGAATAATAGGTTTATTCATCGTCGGCTGGGAAAGTACGATGGCAAGAGTGCATTGGGAGGGATCGATCGCGAGCGATATGTATGTCAGAGTGGTGTAGGAGTTGTGTAGAAGTTGAGTGGTGCGATCGCATTTCGCAGTTCGTCTTGGAGGCTTTCTTCGTCCCTGACACGAGGATTTAGTCCGCGGATCGAGGCACACTGCGGGCTTCCTATAGCGAAGCTCGACCTTCGTAATAGTAAGTGCAGCTAGCACTTTGACCGCCGCACATTTCTTTCATTTCTTATACGTTGCCGCAAGTTGGAATTCAAGCGTATTTTGTTAACCTTTCACCGGCTATTTGAACGCAATTCTTTGTAAAACAATCATTTGTAACTTTGTTATCATTTAAAATGTCAACATAAGTTGATTTTGTAACTTTCAATAGGTCTACTTATGTTTCCAATATTTGGAGTAACGAAGTACTGTTTTAATCTAAACTAACAAATTACAGAATAGAAGAGCGTAAAAACCCATAAATCAATCTGTATGTTTAAAGAAGTATAAGGAAATATTTCGTAAAATTTTTACATCTGCATATCACCTCTTAGAATACATAAAAATGAAACATTAGTTTTTTTAGAAAGTCAGGTATACGTGACAGCGGCCGTCAAAGTACTCTTTCTTTCTCTCTCTGTTTCCCTTTCTCTCTCTCTGAAGAGGAGGTCGCTCGATAAAAGTTGGGTCCAACAATGATAGCGACGCCAGTCGCGTGCAGAACTCGCATTAGCAGCTATTACGACTTTACTAATAAGCTTCCTCATTCCTGACTCCCTTGGCACTACTAACCCTTTCACTCCGAAGGAGTAATTGCAATGGGCGCCTCTGCTGTGAGAACACACTGACACCAGCTCGAATGTAATACAGAATAAAAGGGACTTACAGAAGAAAAAATTGTAGGTCGATAAAGGTCAGTTTAATGGGAAAAATGTTGGGGTAATTATTTGGAAAGGTGGATTATTAACGATTTTAATGATTTTTATGTATGTTATAGAATATTTTCTTCTGATTATTTTTATGTAAATACAGATATATTTGCAAAAAGCCACTGCTATGTTTATGTTATAAATTCATCTGTTTAAATATTTTACAAGTAATAAACTAAAAAGAATCGGATCTAAAAATACGAACTGTTTCGGGATAGAATTTTTTATATGTACACAAAAATAATTAGCTTAAATCGCACTAATAACGCATACAAAAATCATTGAAATCACAATATCAGTGACTCGTTGATTTGGTTCGTTGCCACTTGGTCCTTCGGGTGACCGAGTTCTTCCTTTTATTCCGTTCTAGTTTCACATGGTTGGATCAGCTTCTCCGGTCGGTTGGTGGATGCACGTCTGTTCTGCGAAGGATTCTCTATCTTTTCTCTGCATGCATCTGTCTTTCTGTCCCCGCGCTCCTATATTTCTCGTCCTTCCGTCTCTCCATCTTCCTGTCGGCCGTTCTGCTTGGTGTGTGCTCACATCCACTCTTCTCTCTTTCGCTCGTGTGTGAGTCAGTAAACGTGATATGTGGACTAGTTTTTCCCATGGGCGAGTCCCATCCACCCCCATGCATTTGTATCTCTGCAGCCTCCCTCCGCCATCCAGCAACGCCGGACGTCCGTCGATGCAACCTGCTGCGAAATTCCCCTGACATCTTCCTCCCTCCTAAACAAAGAGTCCTCCTCCTGCAGGAAGTGTCGCGAGGATATTCGATTTGTCAATCGCTGAATCGTCTAATGCGCGATATAAGGTTTCGTGGAAATCGAGAAGATCCCAGTGAAATATAATAATCAATTATCATTGAAATCGGAAGGATAATAAATATAAAATTTATTTATTCATTTTCAGAGAATAATGCGATTTTAAATGTAGAAAAAAATTGACGAATAAAATAAAATTTACTTATCCCTAAATAAAGAAATATGAGATTTTAAAATACAGGAAAGAATTAACGAACGAAATAGAATTTATACTACGAACGATTATAATAACAGCCAGTTAGAAAGAGAAATAATTCAGGGCAAAGTTATATTAATCCTGGCAAGGGAAAGGGTTGAGGGAAGGGTCCAGTGGGCAAAGAAGCGGAGGGCGTACGTGCGGAGAGAACTCTGGCACGGCGGCGGCGGCGAGGAGTAAATAAAGACGAAGAGGCAGATAAAGTAAAGTTACGAGCGTCTCGGCGTCGCATACGTATGAAGGCGAAATGCCCTGGCAGAGCAGAAACTAGATGGCCGCGCCGGAATCGGAAATTAGTCTGCCGGCGGTAAATCATAACTTCCTTTGGGAATGCTTCCACGCACCCTGACACGCACAAGAGACAAGGACTTCTTCCAGCAGGACGAATGCCAGGAGCATAAAACTTTGCCGAAGCTTTGCGCCCCCCTTTTCCTCCAACAAAAATAATATTCTTTCCCTGTTGCAGCCGTGTTGACTTTATTAGCACTTTTACTGCTCGGCAACTATGTGTGTGTGTGTGTGTGTTCTAAGAGGTTCTCTCGCCACTAGTTTGTCTTCCCTTTCCGCCACTCGCGCCTTTTTCCTCTTGCTTTTCCAGCATCCTCGAGAATAGGGCTTCTCTTCAATTGGTGATTTTAGCACCAGAGGAGTCCTCCAACCCTTCAACTCCCTTTCTCTCTCTCTCTCTCTTATCTTTTCCTATCGGTTGTCGTTAATTGCAGAAGGGCGAAATCAATCCTTGACTTTTCACCAAAGGCCAACGCTAATGGGCGGGATCTGCTTTTTAATCAGATCCAGGAAAATCAGCTCGTAATCACGAAAATTTCCCTCGTTAAAAGCGCGTCCCACGTTAGCTCGTTATTCCCAACTAATATAAACATACATATATAAAAAAAAAGACCTGTTCGTTTTATATGAGAAAATATCAATTGAGGGGGTTGCGTCGATAAATGGAAAGCCGTTTATCAGCTGATCCCTCTGGCGGTTGTCGGCTGGTAATCGAGCCGCTCGTATCTCCGCCCTTCAGCGCCCTTATTATTCAAAAAAATACACGCGTGTCTGCGTGTGCGTGCCGGGAGGACGGAAAAAAATTGAAGAGGCGCGTAGGAAAACAGCGGCGCGAATGTATGTAAAATATTCATCCCTGTCGGACAGCTTCCAGTGGCTGAAAAGGGGGCGGCGGCTTCGCTCGGCCCAGGTAAACAGCGGATATTTTACGCGAAATTTATTCGCTGCCTTGAGTGTTAACATTTTTTTTCTCACTCTCACTCTTCTCCCTCCGCCGACCAACGTTTGCTCGCCAGACAGGTGATAAGTCCCGAGGGACTCGCCCGCCGGCGGAGCCTTATTAAATTCCAAAAAGGAACCCAGCCCTATGACGATCTTAACGCTATTTGAATCTCTTTCCATTTTATTCCATCAACGCTAACTACTTCTCATCCCTTTTATCTCGCGCGTTAATATATTTATAATTGTAAACTGTAATTATATGTTCTTTTATAAATGATAATTTATAAGTGGATAATAAAAGGGGAAAGATTTGGTATGTCTCTTGGATTATAATTGTTGGGGGTTAGTTTTTATATTTATACTTATATTTCTTTTACTTTTATTATGACTTATCATTCGAAATATATCAGCAGTATAAATGAATTATAAGCTATTATTCTATAAATATAAAATATAAAATAACTTATAATAAATTAAAAAACTCGCTCTCAATTATAATCCAAGAGCCATTCAAAATCTTTCCCTCTTTTCTTTCGACTCTGGCGAAACACACACGCTTATTAAACACCCTTCAGGAAAACTACCCCCTTTTTATTGGAGGGCGTTTATTCCAGGCTATTCTTTTAAGTTTGCCAAATTTGCATAGGCTTTGCATAACGCAGAGCAGACACCCGTCAAAAAGCCAAAGCGAGAAGGAACTCTCGAGCTTTCGTTGGCTTGCCACCCCCAACGCGAACAATGCGTCTCGGGAATTTTTCACTGGCGAGCGCGCAACCCCCTTTCAATCCTCGGCCTCCGACAGCGAACAATGTGATCGGCGGCGGAATGGCGGACTTTCGAAAATCTATTTTGTCAAGCCAGCTGAACACACCGTTGCACTCGGCGAGGCCTCCAATGGAAAATACAAAGGGTGTTTAACAGCAACGAGAGAAAGAGAAAGGGTGGAAGGAAGGAAGTGGAATGCCAGGATGTTCAGAGAAGCCTCATTTCATCCTGGCCTTCTGACTAAAGCCTCGCACTCTCGTAGATAGCTCGGCTAATCGGCAGAGATTGCGGCAACTTCAAGCCAGCATTCTCACCGCACCGCCTCGACACTTCCACATCCACCCTTGTTTCTACAGCGTATTAACATTGCCCGCCAACTACCACTAGGAATTATTTCTACTGTCGGTTCCTCCTAGGCATTCCATTGCGTGCTGTCCCAGTTACTTCCTTTAGAAAATATTTCTTTGAAGATGGAATATTATTTCGTGGAATGTCAGTAATAATTGTGATCCTCTTCATTTTTTCTTGTATCTTTTAATACAATATTCAATTATAGAAGCAGAATTTCTATGTTGTATTCCTGGAAAAATCGAAGTACGTTGTACAAAAGTACAACTATAATTAAAATAAGAATTAGAACCTCATTTTTGTATGTCTTATTAAGCATATTGTATTCTTGGAAAAATGCAAGTGCGTTATAAAGAAACATAACACTATTAGTTGAAAGCGAGGTCTTCAACTTGCACGTGTTCTTAGATAATAAACGAATGGGAAGTGTGGGGGGTGCGCGCGTGGGCGCTGAGCAGCGGAGTATTTGGAAGTTGGTAGGTCTCGATGTCATTAGAGTTGGATATGAGTTTGGAAAAGTTGGGGCTTCCCGCTCCAGTGGAATTTCATCGGCCCGGCCGGAAAGCCATCGGGGAATTCGTGCCCGGCGCGCCGCGACGCCGCCGCCGCCGCCGCCGCCACCCTGAGCATTATAATAATGGCGTAAGAGAATTTTTCCCTCCGAGGGAAATAGATGGCTCGACGACGAGCTGTCTCGCACCGGTAATGTAGACTCGGCGCGGCGCGGCGGCTCTTCGCGCTAGATCGATCGCATCGCGCCGAGCTCTCCGATGTAGCTAGACAGGATCGATTTTCTCCCGATACATTTTCCCTCGCTTTCATTTTCCAGCCGATGCCACCGGAGCATGAACCCATCGCGCCGGAATGTTGAAGCAGCATCGGCCAAATATTGGCCGAACACCGACACCCGATACTCTCTATCGCCCCCCGCCTCCCATATACCAAAGCATCGACTATTTGCACTTTTCATATATATATAGAAGTCGAGAAGTATTGATAGGATAATTCGAGATCAGATCAAGAGAAATGGGTAAACAGTATACTCAATCATTCATCCCATCTGAGTTAGCGGATTCGGGATGTTTCGAAGGTTCTCGGACTTTGACGAACACTTGATATTTCGATTGTTTAAGTATCGAAATGGATAGAAAATATGGAACCAGTGGCAAAAATGCCGGAATTGTACCGAAAACAGGTGGAAATCTGATCCTGATCGATTAATTTCGTCTAAATCTGACGGTTTTTCCTATATTTTTTATACTTCCCGACTTTTTCCGGGGCTGAAATTTGGCGGGGAATGTTTTTTTGCATCGAGGAAGAAGTGGTAAAAATTCCAGGCCCCTAGCTCAAAATTCATTTTTTCGCAAATTTTTTAAGGCATACCCCTTCAAAAATTTTCGATTTTTCGAAGGTCCTGGGACCGGGACGAACGCTTGATTTTTCGATTGCTTATGTCTTAAAACGGATAAAAAACATAAATGTTGTGGGGGAAATGCCAGAATTCTACCTAAAACACGTGGAAAACCAATCTGGAATATTTCATTTCAATGGTTTTCCCCATGTTTTTCATACTTCCCGACCTTTTCCGGGGCTGAAACTTCGTGGGGAATGTTTTTTTGCATCGAGGAAGAAGTAGAAAAAATTCCAGGCCCCTAGTTGAAAATTCATTTTTTCGCAAATTTTTTAAGGCATACCCCTTCAAAAATTTTCGATTTTTCGAAGGTTCTGGGACCGGGACGAACGCTTGATTTTTCGATTCCTCGTGTCTCAAAACGGAAAAAAAACATAAATGTTGTGGGGGAAATGCCGGAATTCTGCCTAAAACACATGGAAAACCGATCTTGAATATTTCATTTTCGCAGTTTTCCTCATGTTTTTGGTACTTCCCGACCTTTCCCGGGGCTGAAATTTGGTGGGGAATGTTTTTTTGCATCGAGGAAGAAGTAGTAAAAATTCCAGAGCCCTAGCTCAAAATTCATTTTTTCGCAAATTTTTTAAGGCATACCCCTTCAAAAATTTTCGATTTTTCGAAGGTTCTGGGACCGGGACGAACGCTTGATTTTTCGATTGCTCGTGTCTCAAAACGGATAAAAAACATAAATGTTGTGGGGGAAATGCCGGAATTCTGCCTAAAACACATGGAAAACCGATCTTGAATATTTCATTTTCGCAGTTTTCCTCATGTTTTTGGTACTTCCCGACCTTTCCCGGGGCTGAAATTTGGTGGGGAATGTTTTTTTGCATCGAGGAAGAAGTAGTAAAAATTCCAGAGCCCTAGCTCAAAATTCATTTTTTCGCAAATTTTTTAAGGCATACCCCTTCAAAAATTGTCGATTTTTCGAAGGTTCTGGGACCGGGACGAACGCTTGATTTTTCGATTGCTCGTGTCTCAAAACGGATAAAAAACATAAATGTTGTGGGGGAAATGCCAGAATTCGATTAAAAACACATGGAAAACTGATCTTGATTGATTAATTTCGTCTAATTCTGACGGTTTTTCCCATGTTTTCTCGTCTTCCCGACTATTTCTGGGTCTGAAATTTGGTAGAGAATCTTTTCTTACATCAAGAAAGAAGTGAAATAAATTTTACAAACTTTCGTCGAACATAAATTTCCAACCTTCCTCCAAATATGACTTTTGTAAGTGAAGAATCAAGATCTGGAATGCGACTCATAATATTCGCCCTGAAAAACACCAATCTACATCTTAAGAAAAGCATCGACCTGGTTTCCATTGAGGAGCTTCCACGCTGAAATACCTGTTCCAAGTGAAAACAAGGGGGTCAAGAAGTCGAGCACTCAGCGAGATAATCACAGCGCGGCGAGCAACTTCTGCTAAATGTTCTTAAGTGAGCCGATGAAAATCGCGCTGCTATTATACAACAATACAATACAATCATCGCGTTACTTTAATATCAACTTAAAAACAAAGCAAAACCATAGCATCGTTCTTCCAGCATCCAAGCTAGAATTACTCGGGGAAAAGCGTCGCCGTCCTCGTCGAGCGTCTATCCTAACACAGATAATAAGTTTTGCGAGGCGACGAGCGTCGCGTCGCGTCGGGTGGGCGCGCGGGCAAGAATTTCAAGAGCCGAGAGGAGGCCAGCCTCGTTAAAACTTCTGTTTAACTCGTAATAATCCGGGATTTTCGAAGCGGTGACCGCCGGACAATGCCTGCTCTGGCCTGAGAGGAACTTTTTGCCGGCACCCCCAATGTCCAACCACCCTCGCCGAGGATACTTCTCGCGTGGAAATTTCATTTGGCCAAGCTGGTAAGTTGAGTCGATTTTAAAGTTCGACTTCCTCTTCGTTTTCCACCCTCCGCCCTCTCTCTTTCTCTCTCTGATGGAGACTTGCGTAGGATGGTCACTGCTCGAATAAGCGTTCCAGTTCTAGCTGGAAGGTGGAAAGCTTCTCCTCCTCCTCCTCCTCGTCGTTGGAGGGTGAAAGGGGAGGAGTGCAGGGGTTTCAGTTAAAAAGCTCACTCCACCAGGACTAATACGACGAACCACTGAAATTAGAAGTTTGAAATCCGCTCTCGGCTCTGCCAGCGAGTTAAATGAAGAGATATTCGTCGCTGTGCTTTCTCCGGGTAGAGACGAAACACGAGTCGAAAGGAGCAATTTAGGCCTTAATAATCCTTCGGTACAAAGCCCGCTTTAAACTTCAATCTCGTCCTGGATTGCTCTCATTCTATTTCACTGACCTTCTCTCTTTCTTTCTTCTTTCTTTCTTCTTTCTTCTCTTAGTCGTCCGGAATTTCTTCGGATCTTATAAATCTCATTCACGACGACGAAATTGCGGTTAATAAAGAGCAATAAGGAGAGAAAAGGGAGGGGGTTGGTTCGAGTCGACTTTCGCCATCGCACAGTTCTAACGTTAGCTGCGAGAGACACGCAGCATTCGGGCTCTGAGATATTGCGTGCACCAGCAGCAGCACCAGCATCGCCGCCGCTGCTTCCTCGTGGTAGAATAAATAAAACTTTATTAAAAGTCGTTCTTCTCTTAAGGTGACTTTCGTCTCGCTTTATCAGAGTTTCTCCGCCGCCAAACACACACTTTGTAAATAAGACCTTATAAATAAGACAGTTTCTCACCAATTCGCGACAAATAATTCACTACTCCACGTTATTTCACGTTGCAATTGTTCCAGATTATAATTGTGATTGTTAATCCCTTCCCATATTTCAAGACAAACGTAAAAACGAAATAGATGGTTCATTAATCTTTTGACTGAAAAAAATTCGCAATACTTTATTGTAATTTGACGCTGCAACTCTCTTTTCGACACTCTTCCCTCACTTTACCCTCGCACATATTATTGTTACAGTCTATAAAAAATTTCGTGGCATTTACAGTTGATATGCAGCACTTTTTCAGTAATTTCAAGTCGTCGCGGGTGAGACTCGTAGTATAAACATTCGACAAACATTCCTGCGAGGCTATCTTATAAACAAGACCTCCTAAATAAGATACTTTCTCACCAATTCGCAACAAATAATCGGCTTCCCTTAATCCACGTTATTTCAAGAGAGGGAAACTCCGCTGGAAATATTTTCGGTGGGCCCGAAAAAGAAAAACTCTCTCTCTCCTGATAAGAGGAATCGATGAAAACGCGCGCGTTGTGTTTAAGTGCGCCAAGTCGAACTGGCGCAGATGCATATCCGTCGAGCTGGCCAGTTTTATTTAGCCGATTATTTATTGTTGAGCCGGCGATATCGTAGCCTAGCAGCGACTATCATATTTCTTCTGGAATTACGTAATACATTGCTGGAGCGGAGTGCGCGCGGATAAAGCGGCGAGCGTGTGATAAATTCAGTGTTACGTGGAGAACCGGTTAATTAACGGAGCTACACTGGCCTCGGCGAAAAAGAAGAAAAACCAGCACACAGCAATCGTGCCCGATCACAGATAATAGGCTGGCCTGTTCCGTGAAAGTGATTATCCGCGAGGGTTCACGCGACCAGATATGACATTTTTCTTAGATCTGGAGCACACTAACCGGACACATACCAAGCGACGAGCGCAACAATGCTTGTGTAAGAATAGACTACTTATGACAGAGGTGATTAAGTATACTAAATGCTCTACCAAGTCATCACTGATTATGATTATTGTTTTATTAATTAAGATCGTTCCTAGAAAATTATTGGTATTTTTAGAGGGGTCACTGATTATGATTATTGTCGTATTAATCTTACAAAACGAAAATATAAAATGATCATTGCTTGAAAACATAAAATTATTATTGTCTGGTTAATTATGATCAATCCTATAAAATGGAAATATAAAATAATTATTGCCTGATAACATAAAACATAAAATGATTATTGTCTTATTAATTACGATCGTTTCTATAAAATCATTGCTATTTTCTGCCTGTCCAGACACACCGGTTAGCGACGAGCATAACAATGCTTGTACAAGAATAGACTAATTATGACAGACAACGAAAAGTCTTAAAGTAAACAGTTCGAGCAGGTCACTTAGAAGTGGAATCCGACAGTCTAGCTAAGACAATAATGAGACACAAACATGTCTCCCGAAAATTCGCGAAGCCAAGAATAAAGACGACTTAATGAAGCTGGCAACACTTGTCAAGACTGTGCTTATAATTAGCTTGAAAGCATCGAATGCGAATACTTATAAATTCGTCTCGATAAACAGCAAGTTCGTGAACGGAAAAAGCTTTCACCCAAATCTAAAAATGCATTTCTTGCAACAGCTTTTAAAAAAGGGAAGTTACTGATATTATTGTGAACTTTAATCGGATTGGTTTAGAAACTGGAAGCTGGGAAATTGTGGAATTACTAAAGCGATTATCGACAGCTTTTTTATGGCTGGAAACAATAAAAGTGGGGCATTTTCGTCACGCTTGAATTCAGTTTTATTCGCGATGTCTGCTATTATTCTCTTAAGTGTTTCCCTTTCTCGCTTCCCTCGGCTGGCGCGCATACATCCAGATAAGAAAGGGTTTAAATAGCCCGGTGGCAGTTGAAAAGAGAATTTAATTAAGGATCCAATTCATAGAGAAATGAATCCATGCAGCTTATTTAAATTATCATCCCCAAGAAGGATAATTAATATGTAACTCTTCCTTTGTAATAATACAAAAATCAGCAGAGCCACATTTCAATAATACTATATTTAATTCTTGATACAAAAATCATCATTTACAAATCCTAAACTTCACCCATCACAAATCATTAATTAAAAATCGAATTATTCGTCTCTAAGAACTTAACAATCTGCCTTTACAACCACTTTAATACTTCTAACACATTTCAATTATTTAATTCTGAATACAAAAATCATTCTCACAAATGGTGAACTTCACTCATCATAAATCATTCATTAAACATCTCCAGGAAGCTAGGAATCTGCCTGTCAATCACTTGGGTGTCTCTCGCGCATTCTAATTAGTCCTTTGCCCGGGGGACAATCCAATCATCGTGGCTAATCCAATCGAAGAAAATCGATGGCGAAGGTGAGAAGTAAGGGTTGATGGAAGGGAGGGCGCGGAGGGGGGGGGGGGGGGGGGGGAGGGAAGAGGAAGCGAGGACCAAAGGCATCTCAGGGAGATCTCGGGTATTAATCGAGCCGATCCAGCGAGATCTGCGGGCAAAACGGATTACAGCGTGCATTAATTATCCAGCTTATAACCCCGGATTTGCCATTCGAGTGGGAGATTTGAGATTGGCCGAACGATAGCCCGGAACCATATTAACCGGTCAATAACGCGCCCAGGAACAGGCTAATAATTACCACCGCGATTTTAGTGCATTCCCTGATACCGCCTTGTTAGAATTTCACGGTTCATCCTATACTTGTAACTTAATCATTTCGTTGGATGTTCCCGGCCTTCCGAAAGCCTGGGATAACGCCCGTTGGATGAGCCTTTATAAATTCATTAGTCCACGTGGTTTAGTGCCATTAAGGGAGATCTCGATTTCCATTGGACGTTTATTAAAGCTTCACCGTGTTAGACACTCGCGAGGAATTAAAATATTACATACTCGTGACATGGAAAATCTTCACTTTCAAATCACGTTTAACATTTGACTTTTAACTCAAATATATTATTATTAGTTAGAAATGTTTGCGTAAAAAAGATAGAAATCCTTTATAAGCGAAAAATATTTTTATTGCCAGGTTTTCGGTTTATTAGTCATAAAACTTTGCTTCGAAGAGCTTTTCTTTAAAATATAATCGATATCAAATATATTATTACTATTTATTAAGGGATATTTGTACACAAAGGACAGAAATCCTTCTCGAGGGAAGAAAACTTATTTTTCCCCGCGAGACAAATAATCCTCGAACCAATAGGACTTAGCAGAAAAATACTTGTACTAGTAGGATGAAGTTTTCCAGGAGGAATCGATAGTTGGAGTGACGCTTTTCGGTTCACTAGTCATAAGGAAGAGAGAGAGAGAGGGAGTGTGTTGTCTCTTTCTCTCTTTGTGAAGACGCCACTTTTCTAGATTAGTCCTGGCGTTCGAAGGCACAAAGGAAGTCCTGGCCAGTCAAGAGAAATCGTCGCCGTTCGTTCTCCACCGCCAACGGCGGCGTCGGCGTCGCCGTCGGCGTCTCTTGAGTTAGAGGAAACCGTAGGGCAAACTCGAACTCGACATTTCTCTCCTCGAATTCGCAAGGACTCCGCCACACACATTCGCGAACCAAAGAATGAGAAAGCGCAATTGCGCTTTATTGGCGGAAATAAAGCTCTCGCATGTTTTCCCCGAAACGCACGCATCTCTGATAGCAGAATGATTTCCGGATTTCATAGCCGAACATTCTCCACAGCCTCGTAAACCATCCGTGGCGAAAGTACTTTGCGCTTGAATACGCGCCCTCCTTAACTCCGACTAACCACCCGAAACACAACTGCTCGCTCTGATAAAACTTGGATAAGTGCAGCAACGCCGATATTAAGAAGGCTGCCGGCGCCGGAAATGAAAATAATCAGATCGGATTCAATGCTCGCTGCATCTTGAAATTTCGACTTATTTATCTGCACAGTTTTCGAATAATTAATATCCAAAAATATGTGATGTAATAATACGTAAATAAAAACATTTTATATGATAAGTCAGACATTTGTCAATAATCAGACTAAGTTTCAAAAACTTCGTCCGTTTTATTCGAAAGAATTTGAATAAGAGAATTTGAATATGACAACTTAATTACAAATTGATTTTATTCTAATTTGAAAAAGCAACCACCTTAATTCGAACCCTCGAATTTCCAAAGAATTCTTAATGCTTATTTTATAAGTGGTTGATCATTAATTGCGCCATAGAAAATCCTTGAAACAAGGCAAACGCGAATGTCTTTGCTGTGTCGCCATAAATGAGGGTTGATTACAAAGGTGGTGTTTAACAGAGAAATCGAAGGGTGGAAGGAGCTTTCAGGTTGAGAGGGATATCGAAAGCTTTCGGGGGATGGAAAAGGATCGATTACCCTAAGAGTAAATCGTGGAGCGTTAGTAAGAATTGGCCAGAAGCTTTTCGGGGGTTGAACGTCAAGTGTAACGTTGGTTGGGGTGGCAGGCAAGCGCGTCTCATTGGTCGAGGAAGGCTTCGTCTTTTGGTGGAGAGAGCCTGGACGGACGCCGGGCGTCTTTCTCATCGATCGTGGTAGGAAAGCGTCGCCAGACCAGTAATATCGTTACTACCCTCGTAAGACTCTCCGAGCGACTTACCACCGCCTAAAACAGATCTTCCATCGAATTGCGACCACTTCGCATTGCCCTTTCACCCTTTTCCCGTCAAGTATGCCTCTAAGAATTATTATAATTCGGATTCTTTATCCTTTCTCGTATTTCAAGATAAACGTTCCGGAATTAAACGGTTTATTAACGGTTTGACACGAATATCCATTCATAGATATGTTTATTTTCACGAGAATTGCTATAATAAACATTTTTAACAAGGTGTAATGGGAGAGTGAAAAATTTGCGATTTTTGCAGTCAAAGTGTTAATCTTTAGACTCAAGAAAAGCCTCAATATTTTATTCTAATTCAACACTCCGATCCTCTTCGTACACAAATAGAAAATGAAATTTCGTAGCATTTAAAAACTCGTAAAATAAACATTAGGCAAACATTCTTACATTCTTATTTTGTTCTATTTTGGAAATTAAGTATTGCAATTATTCCTGAGCATTTCAAATCTGTTCTCTTGGATTTCACGGAACAAAATAATACAGCAAAGGATTAACAAGCAATGGTAGACAAGTAATTACGAGATGCAGCTTGATTCTCGATGATCCAAAGGCCTAGGAGGACTTGGCTTTGAACGAAGCATGAATTTCTCAGCGGTGGGGGTTGTTCTTATCGTTGCTAGTGTATGGCATCATACTGTACAAAGCTTTCGAGAAGCGGGAGCTTTTCGAGAAGCTTTTCCTTAGAAGCGGCTGGTGCTGCTGGTTGGGGGTAGCGTTATCGCCTTACGTAAGAGCGGCTTCGAGCGCAGAGGGCGCATTATCGCCGGGGCTTCTTAAACGGCTAGGAGCCGAGCCGAGAAAATTGTCGAGCCGAGGAAGCACTGTGCGATGGATGCAAACTTCATCTTGCTGAGTGATCTTTTCTTCAGCTACTCACTCGTACCAAGTCTCTCTCTCTGTATATGTTGAAGGGAAGGGACGACGTTATGCTAGCTAGGAAATGGGCGGCTTTATTGTGCCGGGCTTCGATGCCGAGCATCCTTCAAGATTGATTCCCCGGGGAACCCTCCGGCAGATATATTTCATCGGCTGGTTCGACATAATAATTAATCTTATGATCGATCTTCTTCTCCCCTAATGTATCCAAACCCTCGATAAGAAACCCTTCCGATTTATCCTAGTATTATTATTCCAGTGGAAGTTCAGAAGTTCCTATAAAATTATTTTCATTTTTATGAGGGATCACTGGTTATAATTCTTATTAATTATGATCGATCCAGCTCTCCCCTAATTATCCAAAGAAACCCTTCTATTTATTCTAGTATTATTATTCCAGTGGAAGTTCAGAAGTTCCTATAAAATTATTTTTACTTTTATGAGGGATCACTGGTTATAATTCTTATTAATTATGATCGATCCAGCTCTCCCCTAATTATCCAAAGAAACCCTAGCAATAAATCCTAGTATTATTATTCTAAGGGAAGTTCAGAAGTTTCTATAAAATTATTTTTACTTTTAAGAGGGATCACTGATTATTATTTCATTATTAATTCACAAGTTTGCTTGAATGGCATAAAAGGAAATAAGAATAGTTGCTGATGGACTAGCGTGGAATCCAATCGGCGGAGAATCGAGTAATCGCGCGGCTCGTTAAAATGGAAATTATTCGGTTGGGAGGAGCGTGCACGTGGCCTGTGTGTAGATGTATTACGCACTATCTGATTAATCGTATCGTGATCATGGATATTAATGGAAGCATGCGAATGACGCGGGAAGCAGTGGGCGATCAATCCGATGGTATTTCAGCAAGCCAGGCCCGATCGGATATTCCTGAATCCTCAGTGGTAAAACAGGAGTATTCTGTCCTCGAATAGCGGGGAAAGCTCCGGCGAACTAATGACTAGTGAATTCCACTGATCGGGAGTGTGTGCGAGCGACGTTAATTATACGAGGAATACGCGAGCGTATTTCGAATCGCGCCTCGGGAACTTTCACCCCTCTGAAAAGAGCGCGAATCTCTCAATAATTCTCTCTCTCTCTCTCTTACAATTCTTGCCAATGGCAATTTAGAACAGGATTGATTGCCCGATGACACTTTTGTTCCAGGCTTCACCGAACGCGAACAAGTACGAGGACAAGCATCTGATGACTAATGAAGTGATGGACAAGTCTTCCTCAGCGATTAAAGCCGGATACAATTCTCAAGCGTCGCGCAACACTGATTGCCCCACATTCTCGAAACCGGCGATGGCAAATCGACTGTTGGATTGGTTCTCGGTGGTGATGGCCGATTCGAAACATCGTCTGCCTCATCCAAAATCAAAAGGTGACCAAATCCAAAGAACTATGAAATCCATTAACATGTTTACCAAGTCAGAAACGACAGAGTCGCTTTGAAGGGAGGAGATTTTCTCGGCGAGGGGTTGCTGTAATTTGAATTTGTGTTTAAGGCGTCCTTAATTAGAGCTAAGACACGGCTTTAAATTTAGTGAATTTCCTCCTTAGCCGAGCGAGTGGAAGCACTAGCAGCAGCAGCAGTCGTGCCGCGCTAGAGAGAGAGAGAGAGAGGAGGGCGTAGGAAAAATAAAGAAATCCTGTCTCCTCGCTTTACGCCGGCCAGGCCGCCGCCGCCGCCGCCTACCACGGTGTCCTTAGCAGCGCGATTTTAATTGGAAGCTTGCGAGAGCCCGGGCTTTAAGTACAACTGTAATTAATGAGACTGAGGGTGCGGAAGGCCCTGTAATTTGGCTACTGCATTTATATCCCTGCATAATGTCGAATACCAAAGAATTCAATTGAAATCATCCCGTTAAATAGAACTTTCCCTCACAAAAATAAAAAGGCACCGCAATATTTTTTTATCGCTAGTTAAAAATACAGGAGAATAAAATGAAAGGGTTGTATTCAATTAGACAGTATTGTAATGGACGAATAACTATTCGCTCCAACCAACGAATTTAATTGAAATCATCTGGTTGAATAGAACTTTGCCTTATAAAAATAAAAAGTGACCGCAATATTTTTTTATTGCCAGTTAAAAATACAGGGGGATGAATGAAAAGAGTTGAAGTCAATTGCACTGTATTGTAATAGACGAGTATTCGCTGCAACCAAGGAATTCAATTGAAATCATCTCGTTAATTAGAACTTTGCCTTATAAAAATAGAAAAGGGAGTGCGATATTTTTTTATTGCTAGTTAAAAATACAGGAGAACGAATGGAAAGGGTTGAACTCGATTGGGAAGTGTTTGTGGTGGAGGCGAAGGTTCGAGGAGCGGCGAGCAATACACCAGAGACTAATTGCTCTGGAAAGGAAAAGGGGTGGTCGATTCGGGCATTACCTTGTACGATCAGTGGTACTCTCCTTCTCTCTTTCTCTCTTTCTCTCTGCTGGCGTCAGTGGAGTGCCATTCGACTTCGGGAACAATCACTTTCGTACCAGTTCGGAATTGTCCCGTTAGAACGAATCGCTTTCCCCGGCGAGAATCGCCGGCGATTACTTTGCCCCGTGTCTCCCTCTCGATATTGCTCCTACGTGCCTTCTCTCTCTCTCTCTCTCTCTCTCTCTCTCTCTCTCTCTCTCTCCCCCTCTTTCTCCTCAGCCTTCGAATATCCATCGCTGGCCCTTCTCATTCCCACCGCTCTCGATTCGCAATCTTGGTGACTTTTACAAAAACGCGCAACCATTTCCCCCTGCGGGATACGACGATCTTCCCTCTGCAAATTGCCAACGGACTCAGCGTTCTTTTCCCATCCCCTTCTCTTCATCCCCCTCTCGTTTGGAAATTCCCTCTGCTGTTGCAATGCCATCTGGAAAAAAGTGTTTAATCGAACAATTTTCAATGTGCCCCCCCCCACCCACAATCAGCTAACTTCTCCACCGGCTGCCACATCGAAGTCAGGTGGATGTTCGGGCATTTGGACAACGACAACGATGGCGATCTCTCACGCTCTGAACTCTACGGACTCGAACACGATCAGAATGAACCCTGCCTCAAACCCTTCCTCGATGGATGCGATACTAGCAGGTGAGAAATGAATTAGTTTTATCTTAAGTGGATTTATTGATTTAGATTTGTAGTATCTGTAACGTTGCTGTGTAACTTTTTGGAGAGTTAATTTGCAGGATTTAATGAAAGTGGCGGGAAGGTGTGGTAAATTATAGGGGGATGGTGATTGGATTAGAAAAAGGTTTGCCCTTTCGTGTTTTATGATAGAGGCGGGAAGGTTCACACCAACGTCGGAGCATACATTGACTCGCACTACTGGCGAGCTGTACTTTAATCTTCGCCTATAAAGCTCCGCCTCTATTACCCGATTTACTCGACCCCCCCACCCTCCTCCTTTGCTCAGCCTCTAATATCGAGCGTAAATCTCCATCCTCGAGATTAATAACCGTGTCGAAGCTTTATTGCACACGATATAAACACCTGGAAGCTTGAGAATTCTTGATTTATGTTATACGCGTGGCTTTCCAGGAATGGTTTCGTGAGCGGTCCAGAATGGTGCGGATGCTTCTCGAATGCACAACGACCCTGTGCAGCAGTTCGTGACCGATACTCACCGGATGTGGCACCAGCCTGCGACTCCCGAGGTTACTATCGAAGCACCCAGTGTCATCGGGGACTTGGACTTTGCTGGTGCGTCGACCCGCACGGCGTCGAGTTCGCTGGCACCAGAACGCTCGGCGCTAGACCCGATTGTGGTACGTTATTGTCATTAGAGCCGCTGGCTAATTGCTTGAAAGCAATATGGTTTTTATGGCTGATCGTAAAAGGCCGTCGAGCAATGATGAAAGTTCTGACGCACACTGAATGTCAAGATGCTGGAACGCGGATGTATATTCCTTTTTCTTGGAATCTACGGACGCTCCTCTCACTGAATACCATTAAACTTTCCTCGCTGCTGAAATAGTCCTTTGATAGAATAAAAGTTTATTACTCTGCATCAGCGTGTTTGGTGTGTGGGGATATCGAGGGGTATTTCGACAAGTTTTTACGGAGCAGGATGAAGAGCTCTTGCCTATCCAGCGCGATGAAAACGGTAATGACGCCTCGATTGCGCGGAGCTCAAAAAGTTTATGCGGCGTTCGGTGAAATCGCGTGTCAGCAAAATTGAATGCCGCCGTGAGAGCGAGAGCGCGAGCGCGAGCGCGAGCGAGTGAATGCAAATTGCAAAATTCCAGGAATCAAATTGGATCACGAACACTCGGTAAACTGCACCCGGTCCCTACAGCCGCTTTATCACGCGATAAAGTTATTGAGTTACAGCGCGTGGCGATGAATGAATTGGCCGCACGATTTCGGAATAGAATTTCCCGACGCAATCTTGTGGCATCTATGAGCTTGTTAGATGCATTAGCATTTTGCGTGCGTGGTGGTAAAAGGGAAGCCGGATGGATTTCTCTTTAAAGCGTTTGCTTGGGAACCTGTGTTTCAGACACAATAGTCAACAAGATCAGCAGCAGCGGCCTAAAGACGAACAGCGTGGACTTGGATGACGACGAGGACGGTGGCACGGATTCTGCTCAAGATCTGGAAGGATCGGCCGATCAACCCTTAGACTTTTAGATGACCCTTCAATCCGGCAGGGAGAGAGTCCAGCAGCAACAGTGACGAGCGAAACGTTTTACGGGAGGCAGCACTTTTGCGCGCATAATAGCTAGCGCACGGGCGGTTGCCCTGTTGCAAAGCGAGAGCGGTAACACATTGTAAGAACGATCGGCCCGTATGCCAGCTGACTGATGTTGTAATTAAAGGTGCGTCTCACTGATCAGGCCGACGATGACTGCGAGCCGTGCGCGAGACTAAGATCTGTCCGTAAGGGAAGGGAAATGCGCCAGGTGATTAGGAACCTACTGGTCAGTCAGAGTGCCAGGCATCGTCATTGCACGATGAGAGCGCGACGAACTTCGGCTAACGAGCAGGGCCGGCGGGAGTACAAGGATGGTCCGTCGAGCCATCAATTACCATTTCGAGGAGAGACAGAGAGTAATAACTCGCAATAATGCCTTAAGACTACGGAACGTACAAGTGTGAAAGTGCTGTAATTTTCGTATTGCGTTTGTCGACCATCCGAGACGGAAATTGCTACTTCGGAAGACGGTAGTTTCGGATTATTGATTGGACTTAGGCAAGTAACGATGGCAAGGGACCGCGGGCCAACGGAATAGAGGAGTGTTCGGAGTCTCCAGGTATTTCGGAGGCTATAGTAAGATGAGAAGCGAGGGTCCGTCGCCTTAGTTACCGTGCAATAACGATCCCGTGCAACGCTCGATCTTGATAAGCCCGAGGAAAGAGGGAGGATCGATCTTCTCAGACGCGCGAGACTGAAAGATCGGACCATGACTCGTATCCGTCTGACACATACGTTGGTCCACCTCCACCCCACCCGTGCGAGGTACCTTCATGCACAATTCGTCTATAAATAACATAATTATATACTATTTAATGCATATACGAAGTTACGTAGAGATGGTGCGATCGCGCGAAGGGGCGCGCGAAGTGTAGGGCGGCGCTCGCAAGACCGTGCGCAGAGGTTGGACAAAGAGAGAAATCCAGGCAAGAGGTAGAGCCTCGTCCCATTGGGTAAATTTTATGTACACTCCGTGACACATACAAATTACGATACCTTTAACGTGAAGATACAAAAGAATGCTCTATATATGATTTCTAACCGCATAGATTAACGATATCGAATTGTAACATCTAAGCATAATATATATATTATATAAATATATATATATATACTGTCTACGACATACGATTACGTAGAGGGCAGAGACAAGCTGGCTCAGAGAAAAAAAAACGGCGTAATGGCCATCGAGAAGAAGTAAATAATGGATGGACTAGTTACGTAAGATACACACGCTTCCAAAAGCACGCTGAACATTAGCTCATGTACACGAAAAATTAGTTTTCTTAATCGGAATCGTACGACACTATCGACCTATCTTGCCTATACACGTGAATGCAGAATATAAGATTCGTGAAAGTGAAATTTGCTTATTTCCCTGGTCGATTTCGTCTTTCCAGTCGTGTAATATATAATCTCAGTTGTCTCTCTGGTAGCGATCTTCAGTTGGAAAATTAGTGTAAGATACACTGCATAAGAAGAATGACCTATTTCATACTTGCTAACTACTAAGCCGCAGTTTAATCACGACGGCCCCCAGCGCGTAACTAATCAACGTCAATCCTTATCATCCTAAGGATTTTTTTCGCTTCTGTTTTCTGGCTAAGTCAGCTGACTCTATTCTCCGTGGGTATTTTCTTCTTTTGGCTTATATCATTGAGCTGACGGTACGCGTACACGCATTTGAGCATCACGTCGAATTTCTATTACCGATACAAAGAGAGTACAGCGTCGTGATTCGCCTGCGTTTATTGTAATTATAATAAGCATTTTTACTTATGACTTTTACTTAAAGAGTGTGTGGTACACCATAGGTGTTAGAGTAACATATAATCCGTAGGAAAATGATCGGTGTGACTATGTGAATATGCCATAGGGCTAGAAGGCAATTTACGTAGGAATAGCCAACGCAAATTACTCGTACTTCTCTAGTATGGGCGTGAGAGTTCAGTTCCACCAGCCTAGGAACACATTTTACTCCAACACATTCCTTCGTAAAAGAACTTCGACCAATTGGTGCTGAAGAGATCACCTTTCCTTTGATTTCCAATACCTGTTATATATCACGTTCGATCCGCTGCACAGCACGGCCGCAGCATATTCTTGCACTGCGAAATCGTTCAGCATTGTCACGTAAAAATTTGTATAACGATATGTACTAGCAACGACAGGTGACTTTTTTTAAACACCGGATCACATAGTAGCAATTACTATCCGTGTGCCACTTAATTGGTAATAGGCGAACTTTCCGTAATCAATTAATATACACTTTGCTACACCCAGTGCAATTTGCGATACGCCTGAATTACTATACCGTCGATCTAGATTAATTAACGTAACTTCAAGCGAACGTAACTAGTTTTACCGAGTCTTGCATATTGTATATAAACAATTATATACAATGGGAAAAAAAATCATCGTCTATGACCTTCGTACCGTGATGATTTTTGTAAGGTATGCACCAGATCAGGACGTAAAGAATTTTTACTTCATTCCAGAGCTACCGTATATATCTCACCCGATTGGTATTGTACATGTGGCTGTAAGAATTCTTTATGAATAAAGATTGTTGTAGAAATTCGCATTGTCGTTAATTATCTTCTCAAGTAAAGAACACTTAGTTATTAGAATAAAGCTTTATTTCAAGACTGCACTGTAAAAATCCAAACGTATTACAACATTTAATCTTATATATTCTTTTATATCAAAAAGGGAAGTTCGTATGACTGGATAAATCTTTAGTAATTGAGGACTGCTTTCACACTGAAAAGAAATATAATATAATTAAAGGAGTGCAATATATTTAAAGATAAACAGTTTATCTTACCATTTTCCTGCATGAAGAAGATCAAATGCTTCATTAATCTTCTCGAATGGTAAATCGTGCGTAACGAATTGATCGAGTATCAGTTGACCTTTCATATATTCAGCCACAAGTGCTGGTACCTGATCTTTGGATTTATAGCCACCAAAGGCAGTGCCCTTCCACACTCGCCCTGTTACCAGTTGGAAAGGTCTGGTACTAATCTCTTGTCCAGCTGGAGCAACACCTACAATTACTGATGTTCCCCAACCTTTATGGCAAGACTCCAATGCGGCTCTCTAACAACAAAACAATCCATCAAAATAAATCATTCTATTTATTATAATTCTATTCATTATATAGTAAAAACCTACCATTGTGTTTACATTTCCTACACATTCAAAAGTGTAATCCAACCCACCATCAGTTAATTCTACCAGAACTTCCTGAATGGGTCGAGTGTGCTCAGCAGGGTTTATAAATTCGGTACAACCGAACTTTTTGGCTGAATACAAAAATCGAAATATTTTCAATGGAACAATACTCTTACTTAAAATAATTACATAATATAAATTAGCAGTACCTTGCTCAAATTTGTCAGGATTAATGTCAACACCAATAATGCGCTTAGCACCTGCTGTTTTACAACCAAATGCTACAGCCAATCCCACGGCACCTAATCCCCAGATAGCACAATTGCTTCCAGCTTCTACTTTCGCGGTATTAAGAGCAGCACCATATCCTGTAGGAACACTGCAGGCCAATAAGCACACCTTATTAAGAGGTGCTTTTGAATCAATCTGAAAATTTGAAGTTTACAAATAAAACTATCCGTTCTTCAATTATAATACTTTAAACCATAATTCTCTACCTTTACAAGAGAAACATCTGCGACAACAGTGTACTCAGAGAAAGTAGAACAACCCATAAAGTGCATGATATTTTGTCCCTTGCAAGTAAAACGTGTTGTACCATCAGGCATCACACCTTTGCCCTGAGTGGCACGAATTTTGCCGCACAGATTTGTCTTAGATGACTTACAGAATTTACATTCTCTGCATTGGGGAATATACAATGGAATCACATGATCACCTATAATATAGAATTGATTTCACGAACTTGTACTCTGTGTTTCTATAGTATAAAATTTGAGAAATATGATATACCAGGGGCAAAATCAGTAACTCCTTCTCCAACACTTTCAACGATACCGCTTCCTTCGTGACCAAGAATGCATGGGAAAACACCTTCAGGGTCCAACCCTCCCAAAGTATAAGCATCAGTATGACACAAAGCAACAGCTGTAATTTTTACTCTGACTTCATGAGCTTTCGGTGGTGCAACTTCTATCTCTTCTATAGACAACGGTTCTTTTGGTTTCCATGCAACCGCAGCACGGCATTTGATTACCTAAATGCATAGCAGTTGATTATAAATTCGCATAATAACGAGATATTGTCAAGCACAGCACATGTTAGTGCCAGCCGCCAACTTGATGGATAATTCGGTCGAATAATATAATATAACAGAATAGTTACGTAATGACATTGATAGTCATGTGTTGTGATAAACGGATGACCAACTTATCGCTTTGGAAAAGCCATGCTAGTAATTGAAGGAAATTTTCTTTGTCATTACCTTTCCGGCAGTGTCCGTCATGATTCCTTTTGCTTAAAACTGAAGTTGTGCGTAACAATTAAATGCAAGTTCGGCTTGCCGTTCACGTAGAGAATAAATTAATCAGGCTCGAGATATTCTTAATATATGGCCGGTTTCTGATACTCCCACTCGCCGGTCAAATTTGTTTTGTATGTATCTCAGTATTTTCACTGTCGATCGTTCAAGGTCAATGGTTCATCCGGTACAATCAGAATACGTAATAATTATGTGCTGTAACTGACATCTTCTGGTACCGGTATGCTGCAGCCGGTAATGGCAGACATAAATGCTGATGTTTTATAAATCGTCATGATTATCACTATTCGATAAAATGGTCATTGAAAACAATGCATTCATCCTGAGTTGTAATGGATAATAGTTTATTTATTAGCTAAATTGAATACAATATATGTTAAGTGTATTTACATATGTCATACAAAATGTAGTACACTCAATGTATAAATAAGTAAAATCTATTTACAAATGTAGCAGTTAATGGATCGTGTGATTACAAATTTATACAGACTTTCATCTCTGCACTTTTTTCCCTAATCGTAACATTGGCAGTGTTTTGGCAAGCGTTATAAAATGAGCCACCATGTAGCCCAGAAGTGCACCAGTGATGCAAGGAATAGGCCAAGCTTGCCACGGTCTATCCCAATCCAATGGAATGACTATTGCGCCCAACCATGCTCCCAAAAGAGTTGCTAGGGTGTTAGTTTTAACAGCATCCACTAATACATTCCCCTTTTGCATTTGCGCCCCTGTTAATATATCCAATGCAGCATCAACACCCAAATGCAAACTAGCAGGCACGAATGTCAAAGTAGTCAATGTTACTGTCAACATAGTTGTCTCTTCATGGTACATAAACACTGGAGCACCAAACAAAACAATCACAATGTAGTAAACAATAGAAAGCAGGACGGCAATTATGGTGAATTTGAAGGTTTCCTTGAGATGTCTGCTCCAAGATTTCTTGATCTTCGAAGATGACTTTGTGTCTGTCTTTCCAAGAATCGGAGACTCCGTGTGGAAAAGTGGGAATAGCAATTTTATTGCTTCGGCGAATAATAATATTAATAGCACTGGGATAAACTTATACTTTCCCACATTGTACAAATTGTCATTGAGCTTGAGCAATATTAGTATGCCCGGGAAGTAAATGCAAGTGAAGGAACAATAGGATAAAAGTAATCGCTGGCCCATTTTGTTACCAACATTCATGGCTGCTGATTGCTCGAGTTAATAGTTAACTGTAACCAAATAATAGGTCAACATAAAGTCGATCTTGATATTATTGTAATATCTATATTATTTCCTTACATACAAGTTTTCTTGGCAGTAATTAACATAGTTCTGACTCCAAACAATGTATCATTTGTATTCGTGCCATTTATCGGTGGAATAGTTTAAAACACCCTTGATATTGTTGCCGCATATTTTTCACTATCAAGTTAAAGTCACTTTGATAATTCAGCATGTGAGAAATTACGCTAGCAAGAAACTTTATTTCATAATTGCTAAAAGATTCGAGTGGTACTTTAGGTTACGGATCGTAATGTGTCGGCACGTCACTTCGGCAACATCTATCAGCTGTTAGAAACGTGCTATTGCATGTACTCTTGACAAGCGCAAAATCAAGTACGTCAAAAATTGATGTGTGAATTCAGTATTCTGCCGTTTTAAGAATCGCAATCATGGGAAAAAGTAAACAAGCACAACGAACAAAAAATAATGCTCGAGTGAGTAGAATTAATTTTCTTAATAAAATCGACACTATTGAATTATGCTTCCTGTAGGTTAAATTTAGATTGTTGCAACATACTTATAGTCGTCTTTTGCACTCTTAAGTTTTAAAAAATAATTGTAGCACTTTAAGATACACTATTTGTTTTTGCAGCCATCCAACAGTAGCCGTAGTGCAGAACTTTTGGGTTCATCGGTGTCAAATTTTGTTGGATTCTCAGCAGCCAGAGATGGTGGATACGTTCCCATATTACCTGGTCTCGCGCTCTTCAGCATTAATGAAGTTGAAATGAGCAATGTTGATTCCAATTTCCAGATAGTCTTAAAGAAAATGAACAAAAAAGATTCCACAACAAAATGCAAGGTCAATGGCAATGGATTCTGCTTTGTACTCATAGAATTAATTCATTGATAAAAGATACTAATTAAGTTCTTCTAAATTTATAGGCCCTCCAAGAATTTGCAAATATGTGCAGAGAGTCTGAATTATCCTCTGTTGAAGGAATGTTATCTTTCTGGCCAAGACTGTATTGTGCCTTAGCAGTAGATGGAGAACACAGAGTGAGAGAATCTGCTCAGATAGCACATGCTGCAGTTGTCAAACGTGTTGGCAAAAGTATAGCAGTCTATTTAAAACAAGTTGCTGGCCCTTGGTTTACATCTCAATATGATACTTATCCTCCTGCTGCATCTGCTGCCCAAAACTCGTTTAATGTAAAGTCTTGTGAATTCTTCCTTTCATACTATATTTCATTTCCTCAGCAAGATCTTGAATGTATCAAATATTTTCTATTATAGGAAACATTTCCACCAAAAAAAATTGTTGATGCAATTGTCCATTGTCAACGTGAAATTTTAACATATATATGTGATAATCTTACAACTAAAACAGCACAAACATTATCTGAACAAAAGTATGTTGGAGTTTATGAATGTATTTAGATGTTAGAATATAAGATATGTAATAGATTTATAAATTTAATTTGCTCACCATTTTTTCCTAGGTCTCTTACACCAGAAGAAATGGAAGCCAAATACCAAAAAGTGGTAATATCGAATTTGCGAGCATACAGTTCCTATTTAAAGAAAGTGCCTCGCGAAGAAATAGAAAAAATGGCAGACCTTCATCAGAAAATAATATCCAACAATAAGTTTTGGAAGTTTGTTAAACACGAGGCATTTCCGATTAAAACAGCATTCTTTAATGTGTTAACTGCAATAATCGAACACGCCGATATTTTATTGAAAGAAGAGAAAAAGAGGACAGTCACAGCAATAATGAATAGTTTGGATGAAACTGATCCTGGACTACTTTCTGCTGTGTGGGAATCTATGCTCGTTGCTGTAAACAAGATAGAAGTATGCATAATTAAAATAATTCTTTGTATTTCTTCATAACAAAATTTTGGGAATCTAACAAGAATATTGTCCTTCAAGGATTGGTATTGTGTGGTCAGCATAGAAAAGCTTGTCTTACCAAAACTTTGGCGGGTTTTGAGAAGCGGTGGGCAATCCTGTGCCAGTACAGTTTATCCGAATCTACTGCCGTTTATTAGCCAGTTTCCAAAGCTGAATTTGGATACTAATAATTTATATACGAACTTCTTCAACAATATGCGGCAAGGGTAATGTCTCACGTGAACATATTTCATTCGGCAAATGAATTGGAAAAATATAATAAATATAATTTGTTATTGTTTCAGATTTTCAATCAAGAGCGTCCAAATGAGTCGATGCGAAATGGCTGCAGTAGCAACTTCATTTATTGAGTGCTTACGTTATTCGATTCTCGTAAATGTTGATAATCAGGCTTTGTGTACTAGTCTACTGAAAGATCAATTAATACCAGCTGTGGGAGGATGCCTCAAGGAAAATATACCTCTGAAGAACATACTGTTCTGTGAAACTACACACTTAGTTCGCTATTGGAGTAAAAATCGGGACAACACAGAATATCCAACATATTCTCATTTAATGAAAGAGTTTTGGAAAGAACTTAGTACACTCTCGAATTCTCTCATAGATGCATCCCAAAACTCAGACACCTTTAATACTCCCGACTGTAATAGCGGATTGATTGAATTTTTACTAAATTTGAAAAACGCACCTGTGTATTCTAGAAAGAATCTAAAGGTGAAATTTATCGAGCCAGAGGAAAACGTAAGCCCAGACGTACAAATAAAGAATTCAGAAGTCGAGGCAGACTCAGAGTTCCTTCGAGAACTTAATGACTTTGTCAATGTCCTCTGCATAACGTATTTCAAGAAAATCACAGAACAGAAATCAAAGAAATATATTGTTCACTTGAACAGACTCGTAACATCCTTCGAAGATGCTGAGTTCTTTGCGGCGCTATCGAAGTCATTAAGAACAGAGATAAACTTCTTCCATGTGTACCATGAAATACTTTTGGAATGGCTTTTAGAAAAGTCTAACGACACTGAGCATATTGTCAAGTTAATATTTAATATCATTAAATATATGAGTGATTTAGAAAAGAATGAAATTCTGAATCTTTTGACACAGGTGGGAAATATTCGATTTTTTTATGAAACTGCACGCTAATCATTTTAAATAATCAATGCTTAAATTTTCAGTTAGATGACACTGTTATCAACCGAAGTGTTATACAATGTTGTATGTCAAAGCCTAATAGGAATGACATACTCTTAAGAAAGTGGTGCTCCAAACCTAAAGTCACAAAGTTATTGATCGATGTAGCTAACGAAATAGCTCTAAATAATTATATGAACTTGGAGAAGAATCAGAATCTAATACTACTAGCATTTGAATCTTTTGATGATGGTGGTAAGATCAAACATTTTCCTTTACTATATTCAAGCGTGCTAAAATTTATTACGTTTCAGATCTATTAATAGAAGAGAATGGTATTCAAGAAATTGTGGCGATACTCTGCAAATCTTTGGATAAAATTGAGGAAACGCAGTTATTGAGTTTCGCTAAACTGATCTCGAACATTGTCCTACTCACATGGTCCCAAGCGCGTTTGAAGTCCGCCGCAATACAAGTGTTAGGAATGTTGTTCAAGTTCATCATTCAAGGACGGTTTACTGATGATCAATTAATTGTTGACATGATGCACGATATATGGAAAAAGGGACTTTTGGAAGCTGTCCAACAGCTTACTCAAGCTGAATTTATTGATCTTACAGGAGAATTGGCAAGAAGTATCTGGGACAGTGTATATCAATCGTAAGAAAAAATTCAATGTTTAACGGATTTTCATTCGAACGAATTCTGATTCTATATTTGCTTCTCAGGCACGATGAAAACATAAAGGATATATTAATAAACATAGCTGCCGATTTTATCAGAGTGATGATTGATGAGGAACTTGGCTTGAAGTCAGATTATTTAAAGGAAATTATTCTATCATTCCTAGTGGAACCCAATGTAAAAACATGGATGGTTGAAGCAACTGGTATTGTTTTGTATGGCGAAGTAGTAACAGGAAAGCTCTACATATCAACGCTAGATCAAAACACAGAAATTCACATGAATACTGCATCAATCAATATTGCTAGTAATAGAGTAGCAGATAACACTGAGAAATGTTTACTCTGGGCATTATTTAACACCAAGTTATTAAATATTTTATACACAAATTCAAGTGATTATAATACTTGTGATAGCGAGGAAAATATCACAGAAAAATTAACTGATGATCATCTTTCCCTTGTGGGAACTGTCGATCTGTTAATGAATGTGATATATTGCATCATCCTGGGAGAGATATATAATAACTATTATAAATCTGTATGTATTTTTGGGCGATTTCAAGATGGTAATAATATTTTGGATAATCCAAATTGCGTCTTTTTTCCAGACACAACATTACACCAACGTAAACAAATTTCGGCAAGCAGCTGAAATCCAATTCGCCCAAATACAAAAATATTTCGATGATGACATATATCAAGGCATTCTAAATTACATCTTAACGTAAGGACAATCATTTTTATTCGTACTGTAATCATGAAAACGCATTGTTTTATGAGACCAATATTTTTTCAGCAATTATTCAAGGTATAATAGTATGCTGGCGTATGTAATTAGTTTCTGTTGTTCTAAACTACAAACGCATATGGATTGTGAGGCATTACTGCAAATATATAAGACTCGGGAGGATATTAAAGCATGCAAGGAAAAGCAGTTGCAAGGCGTCGAGGTATAACAAATCCTAACATCTGTCTAATATTACATTATCCGCGACTGTTTCTTTAAATTATTTTTTTACAGCTTCTGACTGATTATGTACAACTGGATGATCCATTGCGAACTGATGAAACTACGGAACTTATTGTTACACGTTGTATGATTGGTCGTAGTACCGATACTACGTTTGATATCTTGAATAAAGTAATTCACACTTATTACGATGTAGTGTCCGACAAAGAAGAGGATCCAGTACATTTACTCCTTAATTGGTAATTGACAATTTTTCGTGCTTATATAACTTTTTCTACGAAAGTAATTATTCCTTATTTTTCCAACAGTGATATATCTGAAATGCCATGGGAAGTTGTAAGCTTCCCTCTTGAAATTATCAGATTACTCACAGAACTGGTAAACAAAGTTCCAGAAAAATTAACATCTGATCAGTGGAATTATATAATGATATCAATAGTATTATGGCAAGGGACTATTAATAAGTCAAAGAAAAACCCATGTGATTTCAAGGTTTGTACAGTAATAAATAAACAAAATACTCAATAGATAGAAAAATTACAGACTTAATACTTTTACAGGTAGCATCGTTAACCATTGCAATTTGCCAGTTGTATGATGCAATTGAAAGTTTAATGTACAGGCACAAACAAGGAGAGGCGCCGGCATTGTCTGATACATTGTACGGCTCGTGGAAAAATGTTCTTGCTGCCGAAGTTCAATGTGGAATAGTGCAAACATGGATAACGTATGCAGGTATCATTGAATCGATTTATAATTCTTAAGAAAAAAAAGGATTGCAGTTTAATTAATGATCTCCCACAGAATTGTGCAATGATAAAGCAACATCGCTGAAATCAGTTATAGTCCTGGATTGTTTGGGTAAAGCAATAACCCATCTTGAGCAAAGTCCACTCTTTAAAGAGCAAACTGACGTGCCTCCCACAGCATCTCTTGATTTGGATAATACTATAAATTTATCACTGCAATTACTTCAGTCTCCAGTACCTAGCATTCAATTGGGAGCATATCATGTGCTGAAGCAAATTATATCAGAGTTGGTTCAGAATGATAAAGCTCTTGTAGAATCAGAAGAGTTTGACCCTCGTATATTAAATATTAACAAAATGGAAGATGTATTGCAAACAATGCAGAACATCGTAAATGCTATGCTGATGGATTTCAAGTACGTAACATAAATGGCTTATTCATATGTAAAATATAATGTAACATAACATATTTTTATAGATTATGCGATACAGTCAGCTGTACGACACAACCATACACCGATTCTTATACGTTCACAGTAGGATATTTATTAACATGGGCAATTATATTGGAGATGTGTGCCAACGCTCACGGTGACTTGCGTTACCAATACGCCGAAGTACTAAAGTATGTACGCAAATTTTTGTATTTTCTTGTATGAATATTAAACATACTTCTTCTTTCAGAGAACAGTTTTTCCCATCCCTAATGAATAACATATTCCGCTTAATGCCGGTGGAACTTCTACAGGATAATAAAAACAAGACTACTAAGTTGGTCGAAGTCTTTTCCACCTCACCGGTTCTTAGCTTTGGAGGTACGAAACTTCCCGAATATTCCAAGGTGTTAATTAGATTAATATTCAACAAAATTTACACTGCCATATCGTTACAGAAAGTTGGACCGAATGGAGATTGGATCACATAGTGTGCTGGCTGTACGCGAATAGTCTGCGGTATCTGCCAGCCTTAGTAAGGCAGTGGTGGAGTACCGCTGACAGTAGAGTCAGCGCAGCAGTAGACAAAATTACAACGCGTTATGTTAGCCCAATGCTTTGTCAAGAAGAACTTCTAAATATCAAAGTGGTTAACATTGAGAATATGCAAATAAAGGTCCATCCTACTGCTAGAGAAGTAGTGGCCTTGTATCAGATGGATGATACGAAACTGGAACTCAGTATTGTTCTACCGCCCAATCATCCTTTAGGTCCCGTTACTGTTGAACCGGGCCAACACGCGGGCGGTACTGCCAACTGGCGAAACTGTCATATGCAGTTATCCATATTCCTAACACATCAGGTTCGAACTTTGCGTTACCTATTAGTCCGGCAGTATGCGTGTCTCTGTTTACTTTCGACTCACTGTGACATTATTACGTGTAGAATGGCTCGGTCTGGGACGGTCTTACGTTATGGAAGAGAAACCTTGATAAGAAGTTTGCTGGCGTCGAAGAATGTTATATATGTTTCAGTATCTTCCACATAAGCACCTACCAAATACCAAAAATGTCTTGTCGAACATGTCGCAAGAAGTTCCATACACCTTGCTTGGTAAGAATTATATTGCAACTTGTAAATTTCGCATGAATTAACATTTGTATTAATTTCAACATTTTCATTTCAGTACAAATGGTTTAATACGAGCCAGAACTCCTCTTGTCCTTTATGCAGGAATGTTTTTTAATGGCAAATATTTATAAACCGAACGATAACTTCGTTTTGCGCGCGACAGTTGTACATAGAAGAGTGTGAAGTAATGAAGATCACTGATTGTTATGAAATATGGGTGAACGGTGTGTATACTTTGTAGAAAGAGAATACATTCTAATCGTCTACTATTTAAGTAAAAGTTTCATTGCATATGTAATGTATATATCGCTAATTTCAATTGAAAAAGTTATCATGTACTATTCTAAAATAAACATTCTAACTTTAATAAAACGTTGACCATCAAATTCATCTTCCCTCTACAGATTTAACGCATATATCCACATATCCCATTTTCCCAATATAAATCCACTTAATTAAAATCCAATAAATCCTTCCGGATAATCGTTCTGTAAATGATCTATGAATAATCTGGACTGCCCGGAAAAGGAGTCAGATGTATACTTTCGAAGGTTCTGGGAATTCTGTCTTATGTTGTTTAACGTGAAGTTAAACAGTCCAACAGATATCTGATAAGATTAGGCAAGCTTTTAACCAGGTGCCGGTGAAAGATAAGTGTTATTTCTCTCTGAAATTTACTCCGGATCACTTCGAGCAAGATATAATGCCAGGTAACTAAAAATTCTGTTCTGCATACTCAAATCGTCCCAAATAATTTATGTTTTTCATAAAAAAACAGATTTTCTATCGAGTATAGAATATCTCGGGCTCAAGCAATCGTGGTTTTTACTTTTAAATTCACAGCTATCTATAGCAGCCGCACCTATGTCTACGTATATACTGTGACGCTAAGAAGAACTCAGTTTTTTTTAATGAATCTCCTGGTAAAGTGCTGTGATCTTCATTCGATTAACGATATAATTGAATTCCAGCATACAGGTGGGTTTCACGCACATCAGGGCAATCCCTGCCCGAAAATGTTGTGGTTGGTGGTCGAGATATTGATGGATCTACCATCTTCGTCGGCAGAGCCTTCCATGAAGGCGATATGCTGCCAGCTAAAGTAATCCCCGACAAAAACGTAGCCTACGTAAGTCACAATGGCGAAGAACATCCCAAGGCCGACTTCGAGGTAAGTGCAAAGTGGTACCGAATCCCGCGCCGGAGTTAACACTATCGTAACACTTTTTGTCTGACACGGATTGATGATTGATTAGTTGACAGGTTTGGACTTAGCAAATGAATGGCTGAAAGTTCCGTGAAGTGACAGTAGAAATACTAGAAGTCCTGTATTACTTTTCTTTCGAATCCTTGTGCCCCCTGTGCCCCCCCATAAACTATTCAATGTCAAAACGGTGTTTTACAACATCCGTAAGAATGTTTCGTCGTGCTCTATGTATTCAGAACACCTGCAGCCTGATATCTATCGATAAAAAGTTGGATGAAGTGTATGCCCAAGACAAATAAGTGGAATACATCGAGTATTCCACTTATTCGGCAGTATGTTCTTCACAGGGAAGTGTGAGTCATACTTGGCGCCCAACGAACTAATCTTATTATGAAAAGTAGTTAGATTTCGCTTTTGAGAAAGTGGTGACTTTACACCGAGTTGAACTCCACGGAACTACGTAATCTAATCTGAGCACCGGTGGAAATCTATCATATCAGACTCCTGTCCTGTCATAATCAATCGAACGAAGGCAATACGATTAAAGTGTCGAGTTACATAACTCTGCCATAGATAAGATATTGTTTTTATAACGATTTCCATTTTGCAACATATAGCCAGGACGAATTCTGGTTTTCGTGTCAAGGAGAGTCCGATTCCTAACAAAGAGATCTCTTCCAATTCTATGAACCGAACATAAACTAATGAGCCATGACAGATAAATGTTTACTATTGGTTATTTTACGAAATTTACGTTTCTTCTCGCAGGTTCTCTGCCAAGGTGAATTCGCCTGGGAGTTCTGCAGCAACGGAGGGGTACCCGCAGACGCTGTACTCGCCGGTCAAACCGCCGACGGCGAACCATTGTACGTTGGCCGTGTTCTCCACAACGGATCTCAAACCGTTGGCAAGGTAGGCATTGAGTCTTCCAGAGAAACTTGTAATGAACTTCTGCCAATTGCTTGAGAAACATCGACGCCTCTTAGACAATTAAATGAATAAATAGAGACAGGCAAGAATGACATGCGCGTACATGCTCGTGCAATTCGAAACGCACGGCATCATGTTTTCAAATGGCTTTTTTCAAGGATGCTGGAGGCTTAACTCGTGTTTCAATCTTCTACGGGAAGCAATTAGGCTATGCCATTAATATAATTACATAATGCGAGCGGACGCTATGATACGCCGGATAAAAATCGCAATTACACGGTGCTTTCAGGTACAGCAGAGCCATGGATGCTTGTACATTCCCTTCGACGGCGAGGAGTTGTCTTTCAAAGACTACGAGGTTCTCGTCATCCATTGATTTCCCAGTACCAGTGTACTGACTATCGTCTTTGTGATATAAGTATTTAATAATATACTTAAGACATGACTGCTACTTGTAATAAAATAAAGCAACCTTCACTCAATCCTGCTGACCTTTCACTTACAAGGATAATCCTGAACGAACATCTATCTTCTCGTATGTGGCAGAGCTCGAGTTGGCCGCACAATGGATGGAAAGAAATTCTTACGGTAAAGTATAGGTGAGTAAGTTGGCCTGTGGCGAGTTGTCGATGCGGCTCTAGCCACGCGATCCCAGAACGGATGCGTTGGGGAAACCTGAAAACAACAGGTCTGTTAAAGCGCTGAATCGAATATTTCATAAGCATCATTCGAATTGCGAGCATTACTCACTTGACGACGTCATACGATCAACTTAAGAGGCAGGGCCGTGTCAAGGTGGCTAATGCACATTGACGTGAAACCACCAATTTTCTGCAACTTCCGCTGAACCCCAGGGACGACACTAAGCCAATATCCCAGCATCCGACTAAATCCGCAGCCGGTAGCCCTGCTGTCAAGCAGTCTAGATTCTAGAATTATCTCCGGAGAGGCCTTTCAGAGGCTGTAATGCGATTGAAGTGGCGCGAGATCTAAGACGATAGAAAAACGTCCGATTCAAACATAGCAGAGTGGCAGAGTGGCTATCGTAATTGGCAATTCGTGGCAATTGGCTATTTAGGAAACACTATTAGAAGAGATGAAAGGCTCCGCGCATAAATCGTCCCGTCTAGCGCGTGTACTTAACGCAATGTTTGATTCACTGTTCTAGGTAGCTGGCCTTAGGGGGGACGGCACTGCCTGAAATGGGCTCTGCGCCCGTACAAGACAGGGCAGCAGGCAGCAGTGATTATTTTATCAACAAATTGCTATATTTAACGGCACCTCGACTCTGGCCTACCGGAGATAACGGTCTCAACGTTGCTGCTCTCCCTGTTTATTCGATACCGCCATTCTCTCATCGCGCCCGCGTTTTCTCAAAACGATCCGCAACTCTTGACAAATGCGCTCTCTCGTATAGATCGTCGGGAAGATGTCGTACATCTCGTAAATATCAAGAGTACTTTAGCCCGCCTCTGTGACCGTAAACTTGTTCGCCAAATCTTCGGACTTCTGATACTTGAATACTTTCTTTTTTTTCCACCCAAGCAAGAGGGGGTCGCGCCGTTAGCCAAGGGGTTTTTGTTGGCGAAAATAACGGGCGTTTAATGAATCTGTGACAAGTTGACCCTTGACACGAATCGATCATCCGTGACAGGCGCGCACATATCTCCCCCGTATAACTGATTCCTTAGCGCAAGGCGGAAATGATCGCTCGGATCGGCAGTATAAATCATTTGGCAAGGTGAGTCTGCGATTTCACACGATGGACGAAAGTATGCCAAGCCTAGGCACGCCAGAATTAAAAGAGCAAATGTAACTTAGCGAGCCTAAGTATCCTGAGCGTTCTTTCAAGACGTTCACTCGCTCGACATTAAAAGGATTCTGCATTCACAATTCAATTGGGCTTGAAAAACTGTATCTGCAGAATGGGCAAAAAAATCGCCTTGAATGCTAACAGGAGAATTAACTTGGAACTCGATCTGCCGACTTAATTTACTCGAGGAAATCATCGCGGGAGCCGCGTTTCTTTCGTTATCGTCTCGAAATCGAAAACATCCTGGCACTGCCACCGTTCTAGGGTCTCACTCGCGGTAGACGTCATTGCGAAAGCTGACCTTGACTTCAACAACTCGTAGCAGTACAACCGGAAGTGACTACTATCTGGTAGTAGACGGTGGCCACGATGATACAAGATGCTCTCATTGAGGAAGGGGTCGAGCCCTACTATGGACCATTTCATTCATACCTACTTCTTATATAGAACACGACTATCTGCGACCAGACAACAACAACTGATCCAAAACCAATTGACACACCAACATTTTCCACACCATTCTTTCATTCATCTTCTCGGTGACAATCGTCGCGAATACTTTCTCAACGTTAAACTTTCGAATTTCCCTGGAGAAACACTTTCACGATCGCCGGGGATGACATTGAAAGATATCTAGTCGGCGGGACGAGTTACCTTTCGTTGGAACTAGCTAGCGAACAATGTGCTAGTTAAGCTTAAAAATAGCCTGTCAACAATGTATTAATACGAAATGGCAGTGGGATGGTCGGTACCGGGAGGGAACAATTGAACCCTCGGCATGTCACGTCACGTCAGTCGAATTGGAAGTTTGCGGCGACGAGGACGCGTCACTGGCGTCGAAGCGAGCCTCCTCTCGGAGTTAGGTGGATGTACCCGGGGGCAGCTTCCCGCTGGCAGCAGTGCCGGTTAACGAGAGCTGGTGTGTCTCTCGATGGTCAAAGGAGGGACCGACCAGGAGGTAGTGGAGGTAGAGAGGCTCGGTCAGTAGGTGGTGTGGAGGAAGTTGAAGGGAAGGAGGCAACACGCGTATCGTAATGCACAATGGTGCATTAGCCAGGAGTAGACGATCGGCCAGTCTCTCCCGCGGTTCGGGCCAATTTCAACCGGTAGTTCGCGCGTTCAAACCTCTCCGATCGGATCAACACTTAGATCCAGAAGACAACCCGAGTCATCCAACTATCATTCAACAAACGGACCTACATGAATTCGTAATCGAACCTCACACTCTCACCAGCACACCTCGAAATTCCCATTGTTGGCCTTCTATCAACAACTTAGAAGATCAACAAGCATTCCCGGTGTTAGAATCTCGCACCCTAAAGCGAGTGCTCTCGGAAAAGCGAACGGCGGAGAATCCGACACCTCTCGGCGTTCATCCTTGAACGGAATTAGTCCAACCGCGTCGACTCTCCGTCCGCAATGAAGACAATGTGCAGTATGGACTAGGTACACCTGTACCGAGTCACCGGGATATCGAAGAATCGAGGGATCGGATCGTATGCTTGATAGAGTGGAGCTTTCTTGAAAGAAAGAGATGGCTGGCACGACGTCCACGTGTAGTCCGGGTGCGGGGGTCGTCCAAGAGAAGAAGCAAGCGGAGAGCACGAGTCCTGCGAAATCGTACGAAGCTATTACTTGGAAATCAATGACAATGCGACAAAAATGGTCCTACCTTGCGAGTAACATCACTGTCGAGCCAATGGTAGCTTGCTACGTGATACCCTGTGTATTGGGTTCGTTAGCCACGCAGAACCTCAGCTTGGAGAAGGCTTGCAGGGTGAACCTTGGCTACTCCGACGAGGTCTGCACCGCACTGGCCGCTAGAAACACCAGCGGCTACAAGGACGAGGAGCTAGCAGTTCAACAATTGGTCGCGCGCATGCAGACATGGAAATCCGCCCTCCAGAGTGCCATCCCGACGGTTTTGATACTGTTCATGGGCGCCTGGAGCGATCGCACCGGTCTAAGAAAACCGTGCATGTTATTGCCGATCATCGGCGAGTTTCTCACTAGTGTCGCACAGCTCATTTCCACCTATTTCTTTTACGAGCTTCCGATGGAAGTTCTTGGCTTCTCCGAGGCGATATTTCCCGCAATCACCGGTGGTTGGTTCACCATGTTCCTCGGGGTGATCAGCTACCTGGCTGATATCACCAGCGTGGAATCGAGGACTTTGCGAATCGGTGCGGCCAATGTTTTTCTATCGCTCGGCGTGCCGATTGGCATGTCGCTTTCCGGTATTCTCTACATAAAGATCGGCTTTTACGGTGTCTTCGGCATCTCGACTGTGTCATTCGTGTTGGCCTTCATTTACGGATTAGTGGTGGTGAAGGAAGCGCCGAGGACTCATCTCCAGAAGACCACCAGGTCCGAGGAGAAGAAGATGACTCCTTGCGCTTGGGTCGTCGATTTCTTTTCCCTCCGACATATCGAAGAAACGTTCCGCGTCGCTTTCAGGGAAGGCGAGAATAATCGGAAGAAGAGGGTCATCATGCTCATGATTGTCCTCATGGTTGTTATAGGACCGCTTTATGGTAAATACTTGCTCGACGAGATTTGCTACTTAACACTAGGTTTACGGGATTTTTTCTTTCACCAGCATAATTACAAAAGCAGTTACTATTAATTTTCTTCCATTTTATGCCGACAATTATGTATGCATTATGTCTGTTAAGATTGCAATTGCTTTTAAATGAAATCAATTTGAGTGGTATAAAAAAAAATGTCCGTAAACCTAGTGTTAATCTCGACTTTCACTTTTTCTCGCTAATTAAGACTATATCCTTGCTGATTATGTATCAATATTAAGATGAGTATTAGCGAAACCTGATTTAATGACCTATCAATGCGATCGTCATTATACTTTCGAGGACGAACTAGAGGAAACTTGTATGTACTTTCCCCACCTAATTAACATTTCATTCTACAGGATTTAGAACTGAGCACGTTCGCTATCGTGTCTCTGAATATCTGGTCACACATCATACCGGACTCATTTGCTTTCTCTTTCGCACGGGCGCAGGATTTCGTTCAACCGTTCGTGCTTCTATCAACACAAACGTGTTTATAAAATCGTACCAGTTTTTCCAGTTGAAAAATGTCACTTTTACACCTAAATATTGAAGTGTAGGATCGAAATTAATAAGATCCTGGCACCGCGCAATTCTGGAGTGCCACTCTCGACGAATGTCATTGCGAAAGCTGACCTTGACTTCAACAGCACGTAGGAGTACAACCGGAAGTAACTACTGTCTGCTAGCAGACGGTGGCCACGATGATACAAGATCCTCTTGTCGGGGGAGGTCGAGCCCTGTCATCGACCATTTCGTTTATACTTATGTGGAACACGAGAATCTCGAAATATAACAGAAAACCATTCGTAAACAATCCATCATTTCTATAGAATTTTTACAATTTTATACGAAAACTTTCTGTGATATTCAAAGCGATATAGAAATTATTTCTGAGAACTTTTAATGTTTTTATATTACTACTTTAATTGGGAAAGCCTGCGAGGTTTTAATATCGTCGCGCAAGAATAATTGAATTTCCAGGACACGGAAAAGTTTGGCAGAACAAAACGATAATTTGACAAAGACCGTAAAGTGGCGTAAGTCCATTTATATTCGAATCCAGATATTAAAGGGTTTGCGTTGAATGAAATTTAAAAATATGTCTAACAGATAAAATACTAGAAAAATGTTTTTGAAAAATTTATCATCCCAATTAGCATAATATCAACATTCATACACCACTTTCTCAAATACATTTACTCGTCCAAACGCATCATCTTTCGTGCAAACTAACCGGTGATCAACTCAAATATAAAACTAGCCGGTCAACAATCTGTTAAGACAAAATGCCAGTGGGATGCTAGTGTCGGCAAGAGACAATTGTACCCTCGACACGTCTCTCACGTCAGTCGAATTGGATCTTTGCGTGGACGAGGAGGCTTGTTGAAACGATCCTCTCGGAGTTAGGTGGATGTAGCTCGGGGCAACTTCCCGCTGGCCACCAGCAGCCACTAACGAGAACCGGTGCCTGTGTCTCCAATGCTGAAAAGATGGAGCAGGGGATGGTGGAGGTAGAGAAGCTCGCTCTATAGTTGATACCAAAGAAGTTTAAGGGAAGGGGTAACATCATAATGCATAATCATGCATTAGCTAGAAGAACATCGGTCAGTCTTTCTCGCGATTTGGCCGAATTTCAACCGGTACGCGCCTTCTAAGTTCGTATAAAGTACACTTTGTAATTTACGCAGTTGAAGATTTATTAAAAGCCCCGAAGAAATACAACAAGAAGATAAACTAAAAACATGGCAGATACAACGTTGACAAAGAATTCTGGTGCGGAGATTCAAGAGAAGAAAGCAGAGAATACAAAATCGTGCGAAGATATTACTAAGAAATCAATGAGCCTTCGTCAGAAATGGTCTTATTTAGCAAAGAATATTACTGTCGAACCAATGCTAGCTTTCTACGTGATTCCATGCGTATTGGGCACCATAGCCACGCAGAATCTCAACTTGGAGAAAGCTTGCAGGGTGAATCTCGAGTACCCCGACGAAGTTTGCACCGCACTGGCGATCAGAAACACCAGCGGCTACGAGGACGAAGAACTAGCGGTGCAACAATTAGTGGCAAGCATGCAAACATGGAAATCCGCTCTTCAGAGTCTCATCCCAACGATTCTGATACTGTTCATAGGCGCTTGGAGTGATCGCACCGGTTTCAGGAAGCCCTGCATGCTTCTGCCGATCATCGGCGAATTCCTCACTGGGATCGCCGAGCTCCTCTGCACTTATTTCTTCTATGAACTGCCGATGGAAGTGCTCGGCTTCCTGGAAGGAATGCTTCCTGCAATCAGTGGTGGCTGGTTCACCATGTTCCTTGGGATTATGAGCTACATGGCTGATATTACCACGGTGGAATCGAGGACTTTGAGAATCGGTGCTGTCAATGTCTTCCTATCGTTCGGCGTGCCGATCGGAATGTCTCTTTCGGGGATTGTTTATATGAAGCTCGGCTTTTACGGGGTTTTCGGCATCTCCACTCTTTCGTTTATGTTGAGCTTCGTTTATGGATTGGTCATGGTGAAGGAAGCGCCGAGAACTCATCTGCAGAAAGTCACTTGGTCCCAAGAGAAGAAGATGACTTTGTGCAATTGGATCGTCGATTTCTTCTCTCTCCGTCACGTCGAGGAAACCTTCCGCGTCGCTTTCAAGGAGGGCAAGAATAATCGGAAGGGCAGGGTCATCCTCCTTATGATTGTTCTTATGGTTGTTATAGGACCGCTTCACGGTAAATACTCATCGACTTTGCTCCCATTTAAATCACCACTTTCACTTGCATCGAAATATCTCTGCCAATTCACTATCAGTGATAAGTTATACTTTCGAAGAGGAGCCACAGAAAAATCCAAAGATCTTCCGTTTCACTAATATTTCATCTTCCGAGACTTGGAATTCGAGAGCGCGATAGTAAACGAGTTCGCAAATCTCTAAGCATTCGCTTTCTCTTTCATAGGAGCGCAGGAGATGCGGTCCAGCACATTCATCAAATCTCCGATAGGAACTGGCAAGAGAGCGCAGGAATAAGAAAAGAAAGATCTATCTTCTTTCCTTGCGATATCGTATTCTTGGTTTTATTAGCTTTCGCCGGGAGTACTCGGACGCGCCAATTGCAAAACGCATCGGGAATCGTACGCGCGGCAAGCACAACACGCTCATTTCTTGAATTAGACATGCTCGAATGAAAGTGAGGAGAATTTCCTTCCCAGTCTTGTTGATCTCCTTTTTATTGGCATCGATTCGCTTGCCAGCCGCGATTCCACGAGGTAAAGTCTGAAAATGAATCTATGCACACTCATCGAATTTAATTATTCACCCAACTATTCCTAAGTCGATGTAATATTCTTAATAATTTCCTAATTTATTTACAAAAAAACGAACGTTATTCTATAATCGAAACATCCCCAAAGAAAGAAAAGAACGCACTGTTATTTTATTTGAAGAATCAACGCACAAGACGATGATGATTTAGTTTCTCTAGGATGGTAGACGCGTGCTATACCTGTGCCGCTCAACGTAATGTAATGAGGAAGCACGTGTCCCACTTATAAACGAAATCAATTTACTTTGTTAGCGTTGAGTGCATTAAGTCGCCACGAATTCCCCTGATACGTTTTGGCAGCTGGCCGGACTCTCCTCGACGCGCGGCAGACTCTGCCAAAATAAAAGCCACGAGTGGCTAACTTTCGCTGGGCGGCGAATTTTTCGATGGAAGATCATCATACTGGATGATAATGCTTAATGTATGATGGTCTGAGAGACTTAGACGAGTGTTATTCGAGGAGCTAGGCGCCACGGGTAATCAGCGTGCTTATAACAATTTCGTGTAATGGACTTCTTCCTGATTTTGAAAGTCTGGCAAGCAAGCAGCAGCAGCAGCAGCCGCTGCCAGCTTCTCCGAGTATCACTGATAACAGCTCATCAGTTTAATTCCTGCATAATTAGGTATACGACACACCCTGGACCCTGGAAATATTAGGATATGCGAGACGACACACGAGAACTCGAATGAAATCTCAAGTGACGAACATGGAAATGTTTAAATGAGATTAAAATCGTAATCACTCCGATGTGCTTTCACCTTTTCATTTACTGCTCGTATTATTATCTAAATTATGGAAGTTATGGATAAATTATGAAGGCGGTTCTATGTTGATTGCGATACTTGCTACTAACAAGTACATTGAGTGAATATCAGTCGTTCGGTGTATCCAATAACTGCAAGTGCAATCTCGTCGTAAGCTCGATAAATCAAACAGCCCTGTTAATGTCGTTAAACTTTGAACTCTCTTTCGACATCAAGTCAGCACGTAAATAACGAGGGCGTCACCAATGCTAGTGAAAGCAGACTCAAGTAGCAACGTCTCTTAAGAAATGTTATGTTAATGAAATGTCGAAATCAAAAAATTCAACTTGTCTTGCTTGCCAGTTGACGATATGTCACAATTGACCCATTTGCATGGCTGATCAATATTTTTCTATTCTTTTTTGCCGACTATAAACAATTTCTCTTCATTAGTGACAATCAATTTTACGACCATAAACTTGCGTTATTCGATTGCATTAAGAAAGCGATATTGTTCTTAGCGCGCCTATTACGAAAGTGTTTTTTTCCAAGCAGCTCACACGGAAGTAATAGTTTTTACTTTGGCAGAATGTTTTTGCCGAAGCACGGCCGCGAAGTAGAAGCGCGGCAAGATATTACCACGCGAAACTGAAAGTAGGTAACAAGGTCGAGACATAGCGAAAGAGGCGAAGGGATCAGCGCGACTATGCAACGTCTTCGCAAACAGGATTTTGGCCATTCGTAATTTTGACAGATCAGGACGCCGACGAATTAACATTGCGCGTATTTATGTCAAGGGTAAATCACTCTCAATTGGGTCAACTCGGTGATGAGGTTCTTAGCCTCTGGCGGTTGGATCCTCGCAAGGGGCACCACTCATGCACAACAGCAATATACCTTTCGCACCAATCTTACTGCTTGGAAGTTACAAATTATTATTAATCATCGTTCAGACATTTTATTTCCTCAGTAAAAAGACAATCAGCACTCTGTTACGACAACTTTTAATTTTCTTTTATTACTACTTTAATTGGGAAAGCCTGCCAGGAGGCATTAACGTCGTCGCGCAAGAATGATTGAGTTTCCAGGACACGGAAAGGTTGGCAGAAGAACAAAACGATAATTTGATAAAGACCGGAAGCCGGCGGAAACGATTATACAGAACCTCTAATGAACGAGCGCTTGTTGTGTAATCCCGCAGCGTGTACTCGCTTCGCAGAAAAGCCCCGATTGCTCCCACACTGCTGCTTATGCGGGAATCATGAGGATTCAATTGAGTTCAAGCCCATTCGTCCGGAGTACTTTTACAAGTAACTTGATATTTTCGCCCTGATTTTCACTAGATATTCCGACCTTTTGCTTTCAGGCGAGATGGCAGTGATTTATCTCTACATGAGATTCAGGTACAAATGGAACGAAGTGAAATTCAGTATCTTCACCACATTCGCAATGGTGACGAACTTAATCGGTAAGAATAAAGCAATCATTCGCCAATCGAAAAAAGTCGCAATTAATAATCCAATCACACTGAGATGTTTACATTCGCAGGCACTGCAATTTCCGTCGGTCTTTTCAGCCACATTCTAAAAATCGACGATGCAATTGTTGGGATTATGAGTTGCATGAGCAAGATCCTCGCAGGATTCGTCTATGCCTTCGCCACCACTGATTGGATGATTTATTTGGGTAATTGCATATGCGCATCATTGCGCGAACAATAGTTATTTGTCCTTCGACTAAAATCAGTACTTGTCGCATTCCAGCTGCGATTATCGAGATTGTGAATGGCACATCCTTGATTGCTATGCGATCGATAGCATCGAAGCTTGTACCTTCGGACGAACTTGGTATGGCCAAGCAAAATAGCAAGGATAGCTGATTTTCTAACTAGAAAGAGAAATATACTAATGCGGAAATTGGCTTGGCAGGCAAGGTGAATTCATTATTCGGGGTGTGCGAAGCTCTGATGCCGCTGCTTTACGGGCCGATGTACAGTTTCATTTACGCACAAACCATGGACATATTTCCTGGAACATTCTTCATCGCTGGTGCGGTCATGACCATGCCCGCTATCGTCGCCTTCATGTAAGTTCCTCTTCCCCTTCCGTTACATCGTTTTACACTTTACGCTTTCAACTAGTGCAGCGCCGAGTTATGCGAGCGCTCGAATTCCTCGGCTATAATGAACTTTTCTTTCAATCAGCTGGCTCTACATGGAGAACCGGAAGGATCGCCTGCAGGAGGAACAAGAGAAAACAGTGTCGAAGATGAGTGCTTCCGAGGACAGTGAAGTGAAACCAATAAAACTACAAACAATCAGTGAGAAGGAAACGAATACCACTAGCACCACCACCACCCTTCGTGGCACGGACAATTCGGCTTTCGTATCCGAGCGATTATGATAAGATTCGTCCAACTATAACGAAAGGAAAAGCGAGCTCCCCGATCATCATAAAAGTACAAGTCGGCCCCAATAACGTTCTAGGAAGAATAAACTAAACGCTATGACGAAGCTTCACGAGAATCGCAATCTCAATGAATACTTTCTCGAGACGTGAAGTGATTGACAAGTGATCCATCGTATTCCGTTAAAGATCTAAGTGAGATCGTGGTCTGGTAGGTGCTGGTCGCGGTACGATATTAATTTAAGTCTTTTATTTAACATTTCCAAGAGAGCCCGATCACCGGCACAATGGACTAAGTAATCTGAGGAAGTGTAGATTGTCGGAATCACGTAACAACCTGTTGCCGTCGACTGAAGGAAAGAGCAAAAATTCAGTCGAATGGAATTGCCTTGCATTTAATAGTTACGAGTACGTAAGAAGACGGAGCAGCAGAATTGGATGGAACTAGGTGTCGAGTGACACTCGGGCTTCAAGTGTCAACAGGCATAATGAAGGTTTAATCGAGCCGGCATCTCATTAACTTTTTCCATTGCCCACTCACCGGCCATGCTAATGTCGATTCTCTTTTTATCAAGCAACATATAAAGCCACACTGTTCAACTATTGTCTCTTATAAACATAGGCAACGATGGCCGATGCCATTCTTAACCTGCAAGGTTCCAACAAACGGCGAGCTGTCCGGTATTGTGAGTGCTTGTACAATAGTCGCTGGTACTTAAGTAAATTGTGACAATAGATTAACGAGGGCAGGTACGACTGTTCATGCTTATCAGTATTACGGTGCTATTTGTACATACTACACACACTTCGCTTCGATATGTACCCGTTTGTAACGAGAACGAAAGAAAGAATGGGAAACGCCAGAAAGAAAGAAAGAAAGAAAGAAGAACTGCGCTGCGCATCGGTTTTCTCCGAGAGATCAGTCTTCGTAAGCTTTCGTGAGGAGATCTCGAAGAAGCCCACCAATGCCCGCAATGCGCCACTCTGCAAAGAAAAGGCGAACGATCCCCGAATGATTGATCCCATTCCAAGTCAATTTCTTTACTATACATATCTCTCGGTTACGTATAACATAGCCTATTGTGATTTAGTACAAGAGTTTTGTATTTGCGGCAGGCAGAAGGAAAATACAGAACTTCCATTGAATACAACCCGCTTGTTTTCTTCCGGCCGAACTGGGAACAAGAATTCACAGCTGCGATTACGTGTACCAGCTGCCTCGTTCACCAATTACACTAGGACAGTCATTCTCGCTGTAATAGAGGAAACGATTCTAACTGCGAGGGTTGTTTGTTACCTGATTACCGGGTGATTATCGTAATGACACTAAATTCAGCACAGACCAAAACAGGACTTACGTCACGAGTTGTTTGAGTTTAGTCATCCTATTGTTTGTGCATGCACAACATTACCTGGCACAAGAAGTGTTATAAAACTAATATTAACAGAGAATTCATTCAACATTATTCAACATAGAAATTAGAGGCGCCTTTATCTAGATTTCCTTAAAGTAAATAAATCTAGATTCCTACTTTAACGACTAAAGCGAAGCAAGTGATTCGACGTGCCAGGCGAGTCCGGTCGTTACTCAGGATCGGAACTGGCCGGAAGGTGCGCGATCTCTGCCAAGCGGCGGCACACTCTCTCGACGGCCATGTGTCACGTCACACCACTAGATACAGTCACGCACCGTCACCCGAGCGAGTGGCGTGATGTGAAAGAATTCGGATCGATCGAACTTTGCACAAATAGTCAGAGAGTAACCGTGCGAGGCGTCGCGCGTCTCCAAGCAGACCGCAGAGAGTGCCGACAGTCAGTCCCCGATCGATCCCTTCGTACTAGAAACGAGTCAGTGTGCAGTTTTCGAGGATTCTTCACTCAAACCAATTGAAAAAGCAACTGTTTTGCAATCGGCTCGCCTCGTAACTTAAGTTGGAGTTGTTGTGCCACTTGGAGCAGTGGAAAGGAGCCGTGTTTTCCAGCCGTATCGGCCTCTCTCCGTTTCGCACGTGCTCTCCTGCCGACTGCACTTGCGTTTCTCTTCGCATCTCCCTCGCTCTCTCGCTCCCTCGCACTAGAACGTCCTTCTCGGACGCAGCACACACACACACACAGAGCCAGACGGTCCCCCGAAGGAGTATCGAAGCGTGAACGTCGAGCGAAGCGACGCTCGACCACCAAAGGTGAGCAAGTATGAGAAAATCATGCCGTTCATACCGGTGTTTTCTGACACGCCACTCTCCTCTTCTCTAATATCATCGAAACTCTGATAATCGACTTCTAATATAGCAAGCATTCAACGTAATATAAACATATACAATTATACACTGGCTAAGTACTTCTTGGAACCACTATTGGCTTCCCCGAAGGGAAAAAAGCATCGGAATGCCTGGCGTCGTCACAAATGAATGAGAGAAACTCTACTTTCCTGTAAGGAAAGCTCAAAGTTTATCGCAAGATCGAGATGTCAACGAGCAAGTTGGGGAAGTGTTGCTTAAGCGGTGTTGTGCTGTCTAATTATAAACAAAGCAGAATCCTCCGATCTTTTGACATGTCCGGGGAAAAGGTAATAGGGGAAAATGCGTGCTTGGCACGCAATTGACTCGCTGCTAAATAAATGAGAGTTCGAGGTATACAAATAAGGCGAAGATGCTCTTGGCACGCGTTTCCGCATACTCCTCGAAGATGAACGGTACAACCGGCACCTGTCGCTCTTTTTCTCGTAGGCGCGCGCATTCGCCACTCATTTGAAATCGCCTGACATGCATGCCCGCCTACAACTTGTACAACACAATCATCCCCCCTGTGAATGAGCGAAAGTGCGTGAGTCACCTTAGATGAGAAGCAAAAAACCTGCAGTAATTAAGCGACTATTCTTAGACAGCTCGTGCCACAAATGCACTTTATTTTAGTCCGTTTGGCGTGTAAGTTAATTTACAAGTTAACCGCGTAATCAACGCAGTCAGCGCATTCTATGTTTACGTTGCCGCTGCATATCTTAAACATTTGGCTGAGGTCAGTGCAGGAATTACACAATTATCAGTTGCATCAGAAATTGCGGATTGCTTTCGTACGCGCTCGCTCGCTTGAAGAGGACGTAACAACTGGCGTTCACATTGAACGCCTCGAAATTAAAGGTGGAACGAGGACGGCCTTCGCTACGAATAATTTCGTACATTTCCGTGTTTTCGCTGACTGGGCGACACTGCCTGTTCAAACGGACAATGAAATTAGCGCGGTTTTCTTTTACAGAGCGAACCAATTGCGTCAATGCAAATTACCATCGAAATTCAATGAGACGTCGAAGGGTTGGTTGTCGAAAAGATCGAGGTTTAGCTTGCGCCGGTCAAACCAGTTGGCTCCGCGCCTTTTTCTCAATAAAATCATCATTTTTACCGAGCCGTTACGCTCCTACCTGGTTGGTTTTGTGCTATTAGCCGAGAAAACTGTAATTGAGAGTGGAGTGACGCAAAGTCTCTCGGAAGAATGTCGTTCCATAGGTCGAATCGAGCAGCTGTGCCAGATATCAATAGGATTACAAGTATCAGGGTGAAGTCGATCAATTGCATTAATGGTGAGCCGATTAAACTTGCATCGGTGCAAAACGCCCATCGGACTTCGACGCTTCCTCCGATAAAGGGAGGACATTCTACAATCGTATTACTCATTTTAGAGTTCTCTTTCTCTTTCTCTTTCTCTCTCTCTTGTTTTTCGCACGCCATCATTGAAGCAAGAAAACCGTTCTATAAGCTCGTCCGGTCTACTTAAATCTGATGTAAATTGTATCGTCCGTGATGGCTTGACCCTTGTACAGGCAACGTCGAAATCAGCGATGTTTATCGACGACGTCCACCCAACTCTACCGGCAGCCACCATTGTCCTTTAACGAATATCGCGTTCGTTTCCCGCGCAACTCGCGAAACGTGACTTTCAAATTCGCTGAATTAAAGCACGTCGCCTTAATCACGAAATACAACGGGCTACTTTGTATGCAAATATTGTACATCTACGGTGAGTCGCGCAATCGCTGCTTCGGGGAAAGCGATGGAAAGATTCCTGGTAAAGTGTCATCTTCCTTGTAAGTCGAGACAAGTCTTTTTTATTGGGGAATTCAATATTTCTTGTGTGTGTCTGATAAACAATGACTTTTTTAAAGTCGAATGTTAATAGTTGGAAAAAGAAAGAGTGAGACTAATTTCGAGGAACGAAATGATATTAAACGCCAAGGGAAAAGTGGATGGTGAATAATGCAAGTGTATATGTTGCACACCTCAGGGACATAACGAGTTATAAAGATCAATAAGTGGCAATTACAGGCCGATCAAGACTCATCGTCGCAATCGGCCGAAAACTATTTACTTGGGAACAATCAGAGGCGAAATTGGCCGATTGAAACTTGCGGCTGGGACGCGAATGGGCAATTGGGCGAGTAAAGATTCAAGAAGTAAGCTCGCGAACTTCGAATCACAAAGCCTTTTACACGCGGTGTTAAAGCTTCTTTCATCATCCGGAACGATCGTATGATTTCTTCTTTGACAAATAGTCGACAACACGATCATCTAATTCGATAATAGTTCCTGCGAGAGGATTCACTTCGAATTGCGAGATTGAACTATTTACAGCTGCCGTTTAAACTGTCGATTAGTCAGTGAAAAGAATGCTTCTCTGAACACGTACGAAACGCTTCCATACTGAGATTCATCCGCTTGAAATCTCAGATGCTAATAACAGTTTTAACTCTCACTCAAACCCAAAACCATTAGCTGTAATGGAAAGCTTGACTTCGATTAACTACGACGCCAAAGCGTTAGTTGTAGACTTAATGATTCATAGTTAACATGACTAATGAATTTCGCGGCGGGCGAATGCACGCGCTGCATAAACGTCGCCCGTATTACGAAATAACAATGTTGAGCAAGTCAATACTTCAAAGTCCATTACAAAGTTTAGTTTTAATGATTCCGGAATACAATAGCATTTGCTAGTTTTAATGGACCATTATTACCAGCTTCCTAGCACGATTAAACTTATCGCGAAGATAAGTTATCTGTGCGTAGAAGCACATTTGTATCCTCAATATTTAGTACATTGGATGATCTTGGCGGTCGATCGAATGATTTAAAGCCGATGTTTCTTCGGTTTGTTGCAGCGCTAAGGGATGCAATCAATATGGCCATTTCTCGCACTTAATCTTGTACTCTGCTATGGGGGGGTGTTGAGGGATGATATGGCACGGGCTTCCATAGAAATGACGGAGCTCGGTTACGAGGATTTCTGTCACGACACCGCGCAAGCTCAATGGTCCTTTATCAACAAACCTTCTAATGAAACCTTATCAACTTGGGTACGAAATTATATACAATTATAATCGATACATATTTAAAATACTAATTTTATTTTTAAAATTTAAAATTCAGTAAGTAAAACTTTGTATTTCTATTGGTACGCTTATTTGTTAGGTGGAACAGCTGCGAGGAAATGCCGAGTACAAAAAGAGTCAGAGAGAAGAGGCTCTGAACAAATTGAAGGGTGATATAAGCGATCCCTCATTAAAGTACAAGTACGAGGCTATTGAGAAAGCGGGCGACGAGCTCCTGAGTAGCGAAGATTTCGAAACGGTAGAATAGTTGTTGGAAAACGTGTTTGAAAGCCGAGCCTCGACTATGTTTCTGAAAGAGGAGCCTGTGAACATTGCTGTCCGTTTTCTTTTGTAGTTGGTGCGTTTTGTCGGTGCAGTCCAATTACTGAAAGCAACTCCCATTTCCGCGAAGGACTCGAAGAACTACACTTACAAAGGTATGTGTCATTGATGCGCGCAAATGAGACGTTGCGTGACTCAGAGTTCGCTCTAATGATTTCAGATGTCGAACACGCATTATCCCACGGCAATAACGTGGAAACGAAAAAGTCACTCTGGGCTGAGTGGCATCGAAGGTTCACACCGTTCGTTGAGAACCTTTCGAGCCACTTCGAACTTGTTGAAAAAGCAGCCGTCATTAATGGTTAGCACAAAACACTAGAAATGTTACTTAACCGAAGAGAAAAAAGTTTCACTTCGATTATGAGTGAATACGCGATTGCTGGTTTTGTAGGAGCGGATGGCGTCGCTCAATATTGGGAGCTGCTAGCGGACTTTCAAGATGGATACGATAAGATTAAGTACGAATGGAATAGGATTAGTGAACTTCATCGAAAGGTCCGCAATTTCGCGATGAACAACTTGTCCCAGAAGTATAACATCACTGTCAATAAAAATGTTCCAGCACATCTGCTAGGTATTGAATTAAACATGAATCGTTGCCGCTGATTATTTAAACTTGATTTTAATGGCAATGTTTCATTGATAACAGGCTCTCTACAAGGCTATGATTGGACTGCTGTCGCTGCTGATATTAGTACCACTCCGAGCTTAATTTACGACATCAGAAAAAACCTCTGGAAAAAGGTGGGAGTCGCCTATGACTAATTGGGTAATTCAATCTGCAGGCTATTAACGATGACTCTTCCAGAAACTCATTGGAATAGACATGTATAAAACCGCATCGAATATGGGCGCGATGCTGGTAAATCAAGTTCCGCAAGCAGAGTTCTGGACCGACAGCGCCTTCAATCAACAATGTCCCGCTAAACTCATTAATTTGTGTAGAGATGGAATTATGAGGTATAACAACTGTAATTCAATTCGTCAATAATTTCGTTACGTAATTCGATGTTACACTGATATTCTCCATTTACTTTCAGAGTGTCCACGTGCTACGAACCGACGTTAAGTAACTTTTTAGATGCCCATAAAAATGTTGGTAAAATCCTGTACAGTCAAATTTCCGTCGAAGCTACTCCAATACTGAATAATGCCAATCGATATTCAGGTAGGGTTTCAACTTTTATTGAAAGTTGTACTTGATAATAATAATTGATGTTTCGATGTAGGTTTGGAGGAAGGCGTTTCCGAATTGTTCGGAATACTAGCCGCGAGCCCTGCTTGGCTGAACCAAACTCAAGTGTCTGATAATGCTACCGATAAAGAGGAGCGGCAAATTGTTTCTTTAACGATCACTGCATTAAATGTACTCCCTCGTTTGGCTTACTATCTCGCTGCCGATATCTGGCGAATCAATGCCATTGAGGCGGAGATAAAAAATGCCACCGATCTAGTGTCATCCTGGTGGAATTACAGGCAGGAATACGAGGGTGTCGCATCAGATCAGGACGATTTACCCACATTCCTAAATGATGATTACATTATCATGAATAAACCATATCTCCCGTGAGTGAGAACAGAACTCCAAGATAATTTGAAGTGTCACTTATGAAACTAATGTATTTTAAATATTACAGAAAATTCGTTGGTACTCTTCTCGCTTTTGAATTATACAATTCTTTGATGGACAGCACCGAAGTGAGATACGACAGACTCTTGAAGGGGCATATCAAGCCTAATTTCATGTAGATATAATTTTTCTTTCGATTTTAATATTTAATTATAGATGAGTCTTTGTTCATTCTGTGTATTTTTGCATTTTACAGAAAAATGATCCAAGCAGGTGCTGCGGACAGTTGGATGGGAATGTTAGAGAAGTACTTGGAGATCGATGATGTTTCGTCCAGTTCGCTGCTATCGTTCTTCGCGCCCTTGGAGGACTTCATTGACGAGCTCGATGAAGATTTCGAGTACAAACATCCTAACAAGGGTGAGAAAGAATTGGAGGCGATTGAGAGAAGAGTTATCGAAGAAATGAATGCTCCCAGTACAACCACAACACCACCCAGCACTACTCTCGCACAAGCGGCGAGAAAAAGGATGATGAGTTCGACAGTGGCACCTAAATCCGATGCTAATCCGAAAGCAAAGGACGCGTCATTGAAGGACTTGGAGTCAAAGTCATCCCTACAAGTACAGAATGACAAACCCACAGACGATAACACGTTAAAGGGAGAAACGGCAACTAAAGTTCCTTTAAATGAGTCACTAATCAATACCCTCGAAAGCAAAGAGAAGAAGGAAACAAGCGACATGGCAGGGGAAACCGAGGAAGACAGTACACCAAAGATTAATACTAGCAAAGCAGTATGGGCAGTGGGTTCAGTGCTCGTAGCGACAATAGTGATTTGCATTATTGCAATTTTCGGAAGACGGCGATGTCGCAAGACGCCGAAGAATAGACGATACGTCTAAGCTCTATTCCACGCGCACAATGAACCATATTTATTCTTGCATTTAGCATGTAAGAACTTTTTCTAATGCCCATGTAAGTTATTGTCACAAAGCCGTTCATCGCGAGTTCAACATCCATTCGTGGATGCATAATATTACGACAGCGCACATTCCGCATAAGTTACTGCGAGGAGGTGAAAGTTGGCCATCGCCGATCTTCAATCAGTGCGTGTCGGTGTTTAAGAGATGTGAGAAAAAAAGAGTATTAATCTGCTAAGAGTATGTTCATCTACCTTTTCTATTTGCTTTAAGGCGAAATTATTTAATTTCCTCTTCGATTCATGTACATATTATTCATTTAATGTTATAACAAGATGTTCGATATCGCGACTTCGTTGCTCAACGGATTTCATTTCTTCTATAATAATTTCACGTGCTTGTAATGGTTAGCATCGGTAATGAGTACGCACAAGGTATATTTGTTAAGGATACATATATATATATATATATACATACATTAAGACTACTATTACCAAGTCAATGCCAAGTATACCAGTTCCTTTAGGAATTTACCAAACCAGGAAAGAACTTCTCAAAATGTAATTATATACTAGGACGTAATTTAAAGCAACTCCTGCTATGACGACTGTTTTCTCGACTTTCTCATAGGGCTTTAAAAAGCTAGAAGTAGAATGTACTTACTAACAAATTTTTGTACATATTTGCACACTTTGTGCCAAGTGCAAGGAGAGACACGTAGCTATAAGAGCCTGCCAAATCAATAGAATATTTTTCTATCAACATATATTCCACGCAATTGCTAACAGTTTTTTTTAAATATAGCGAAATGCATGTTAACTCGTCATCAGCCATGAATCGTATGAATTTCTAATTTTTATAAAAGTATTTATTTTGTACCTGTATTTGCAGGTAGGAACATAATAAATCGTATCGCAGATACGGAATCTATATAAATATACGTAGAACTTATATAATGAACAATCGCGCATTCATAGTATAAAGTTCGAGGGTGGCGTCGTATTGTACAAGATTCAATCAAAGAGAACTATTTGTACGGAAGCATATAATTGTTGATAGAAATAAAGGAATTCTAGAGAAAATTCTATGGGTTTTCGTGTAAGATTTCCCCCACTCCTCCAAAAGTGTTTTAGATAATTGGGAATCGGCACAATGCGCACATTTGCCAATTAATTGAATTCACCGTGATTGTTGGAATTGCGGACTAGCGCCACAGTTAATGAACAAATTATAAGAAACTCGCTGCGTCAAGTTGAATAATCGCGAAGGGGAGGATGCTTTTTTCTTTTTGCACTTATTCTCTGTCGTTACGTGGTGCACGCAACAGTTAAGCCCGCCTTCTCTCGCTCATATTTCGCCGAAGCGGGCAGATCAATACAGGAGAAAAATCATTGCCAAGTGGGACGCGATAATTATCGGAATTGGCTGTCGCGAAAATCCTCGCAACATTTATCTTTCAAATGGCGTATCGTTGGCAGAAATTCCAAAGGGACGAAGGCCATTTTGGAAATGTCGAAAGTTGAATAGTCGACTTTGGAACGAATATATTATAGAAATTCGGTGGTACATCGCACGTCTGAAATAACAATTGCGAGCAATAGATGATCCACTTACCTTTTCGGTGCTTATGAAGTCGCCAATCTGCTATTCCCAATGGTTTAAACACAAAACACTTTCCAACGCATTTTACCGGTTTTTCAGCGCGCGTAAACCAGCATAAACTAGTACTAAGAAACCTGCTGCAGTTTGAAAAAATACCGTTAGGAGAAAGAACATGATGATTGGATCTTAAGGAGGACAAATGATCCACTGTGATTGGACGGTCTTGCCATAGAAATCAAGTGACTTATTTAAGCAACCAGAGAAACCAACGCAAATGCTTTCTTTCGAAGCAAAACTACATGGCGCTTTTTTCAAAACACCTGCAAACATTAAAATCCTGTAACATATAAACGTTTTGGCGAAAAGTTACCCTAGATATTCCTAAACAACATCTCGCACAGTGCATCGGCAGCTGTGCTCGCAAAGTGCATTTGCACACCAACAACTCTCAGGAAGATTCTTTGAAGTACTATATCGTTGATGCTGGTAGCAGCAGCAGTCGGCTATAAAAGACTACGCTTTGAGCGCAAATGCACAGGTCGCTCGTGGAAGTAACAACCTTTCGAGGCTCGGCTATATCAAAGCGAAGAAAATCAATATAAGGTGAACACGCCGTTTAGAATTGCGACAGGCTAGCAGCAATTCTCCTCAAAAACCAGCACGCGACCATATAATCTGCAGAAAGCGCTTTCAAGAATGCATGATTATCATGGGGCAACGGGGACTCCAGGAAATCCATCTCCCCAGACGATGCTGGTTTTCTCCGATCATCCTCTCTCGCGAGTGTCAGTAGGAAAGTGTGGAGCATTGGATGTTCGTCCTTCGATCACGCAATTCGCCGGAGGGTTGGCGGACATGCGCGTTGCCGGGGTGCGCAAACCTCGCGAAAGCTAAGGGATGGCGTTCGCCGTCGGAGGAGTTTCTTATCGGCGCGCTGTAGTTGTTCGCACGAAGCCGGAGGAGCTTTCCTGGGGCGTCGGTGCTTAAATTTCCAAGCACGCAAGGGCCGAGTTGCAAGAGGAGTAGCAGTGTCGAATCGTCATCATCCCCTTTGGGTGCGAGGGAGCGAGAAAGGCAGGAAGGAAGGAAGGAAGGAGCGAGCGTTTCCTCGTCGAGGGCGAAGAGCATGCGCGAGTGAGGTCTCCGGAGACTCACAGAGAGACAGAGCAGGCAGGGGTTGTTGCAGTCAGGGAGGGGCCCTCCTCACCAGAGTGACTCAGAGGATATGCATCGACGAAAGTGTAACCCCATGAATTTCGAGTACTGACACGCGCCCATGTCGCCAGCCAGGTTACGAGTGTAGTGTCGCTGCTCGGCAAATCAGCCGGCATGGCATAATTATCGGTCAGTGAGTGGTACGTGGATCCCCTGTCAGCTGTCCCTTCACCATGAACGTGAGTACCACCTTGCTCGCTACACTCTTTCTCTAATATCGACTACTCTCCTACTGCCTAATACCGTGGCCGCTCCAGCCAGCAATATCCTCTCAGGAGAAAGACAGAGCCACTGCCTAGTCATTCGCCGCGCCTATGTTTTGACTGCTGAAAATGCAAGGCCGAGACCTCGCTCGATCGTGCATTTCCGTTTTCCATCCACCGTTCGACCTAATACGTCATTGACCCTTGCCAGACGTAAGATCGATGGGAAGGTTACTTCTAATATAGTCAATGAGCCTTGCTAAGTTGTTCTACCATTTCTAAGTAATTCTAAAAGGAACTTTCGTCACCGCTAATGGCTCGTTACGTGATTTACTAATATCGCGCAATGTTCAGAGCGGAGATGCAGCGTGCACCACTGCCGCATTCTTTTCCCCTATCCTGGCCCTGGCAATTGGATTAATAAACAGCCGTGACATAACTCAGATGATAGTGGGACGATGCGGGAATAGTAATCGGGAAGTTACGTGAAATCAGTTCGGTAGAGGTTGCATTCCGATCGCGAGGAGAGTTAGTCTAGTATTTAGGGTGGAATCGATCGAACACGTCGCAAGCATTGCGACAGCTTGAACGAATAAGAAATACGCGGAGGCTAGAAATGCAAACTGTTTGTCAGAACACCTTTCAGGCTTAATTTCGATGTAACTCCTCGTTAAGATCCAGTGACCTTGTTCTTTCTAGCACTCGTGGTTATATGGTTGCTTGTTTGATAGCGTGGTAGCGAAGTAGACTCCTGAAGCATTCCGAGCTACCTGTATATCTTTGTTCTTCAAGTTAACTACACTCCAACGCGCTTATTCACGAGCCACTGATTTATACGGGCACGGGCTCGCTGAAAAAGAAAGAGGAGTGAAACAAAGGGACACGTGAATTCTTGCAAGAAAAGAGTGCTCGGTCTCTGGTGCTCTGGAAAAAGAGGTAGCTCGCGCGAGTTCGAGACGAAGTCTTTTTTCTTATGGGTTAGCGTGTGGGACGAAGTTCCTCGAAGTCTTTAAAAAGGAACTGAATCCATCTTTGCCAGTAGTAGGGCAAAGCAAGATCGAACGGCTGCGAGGTGTGCGGATGGAACAATAGCTGTTATGTAATAGGCATCGCGTTAGCAGAAGGAGAGTAGGTAGTACATATAAAGATTGGACGTGGGTATGTGCCAATAAATATTTATCGGCTACTGAAAGGCATAGTAGGAAACGGCAGGTATGTAGAAATCGTGATTATTCTCGCAGGCATAGCAATGAATATTGGCTGAGACGTGTACAGTAAACCGGTGGACTTCGTGGCGCCTAGATTTGCGATTGCAGTCCTACTCTCTCGCGGACGGTCGGTCGGTCGGTCGGTCGGTCGGCACCGGCCACGAAGAAACGAGAAGCATTTCGCTCTCAAAGCCACTTATCCTCCACTCTTGACTCACCGGGAGGAAATGCGGCATGATCGTCCGAAAATACCGGCGGCACCGGCACATTGCATTTATAAAGGGTTCAAAAATAAGCCGGCCATTCGCAACGAGCGAACCGTGGAAGCGCCCGCCAAGTTTTTTAGCTCGAGGACGAGAAAACCTGGCTATTGTCTCTTCGCCTGGAGGAGTCTTTTTCAATTTAACAAATGCATCTTAATGCATCGTATATTCTAATGAGGAGCGAATGTCTATTCATCCGTTCCCCTTTATGCAACCTGCAGCAGCATCGGCTTTAATATTTTCGTAAGCAATAACTTGACGCGTGAGGGAATCCTGACATTTTCCCAAAGTAGCGGATGAGGCTTCGATCGGCCCTGATTAACGATTGACAATATTTTGTTGCAGGCCTTGGCCAGCGATGCGATCCGCGCCAACGGAGAACGCGTCGGTGAGTAGTCTCTTGGACGCACTTTCATTATTCGCACACCTTCTTCACACATTTTCACTTGGTCTCTTTAATTAAAACTCATGGATTCCTTCGTCCTTCGTCTCGCATTCGCCTTGGGAGTGCTCGAGAAACTCGATACTATCTCCGATTGAGAAAACAAAGATACCTGAAGGAGAGCATTTCCTGGAGTATCGATGCCAGTGGGGAACAATGGTGTCTGCGCGCAACCATTGTCTCCCCGAGTATTCCATAAAAGATCGATCAACTTTAATACAGGACTCTTTGAAAGTTACTCTTGCTCTCTTTCACACATACTTTCCAACTACTTGATACAAGATCAAATGCCAGTGTTTAATAGAAAAACATTTATATTACATTCAAAACTTGCGAATTGAAGTTATTATTAGACTTCTAAAATTGTTAATAATTCGCAGGTAGGAAAAGATTGAAAATTATAACATTTTAGCACATTTTTACGCATAGACGCAATTATAAATTGTTGTAATTAACTAACCCGGGAGATTTTATTGCCACCCTGTATAGATGCCGGGTTCCTCCGCGTAGAGACGTATGTATGTATGCCCGACGTGCATCGATCCTCGGTTGCGTTTTATGAAATTAGTACTGATGACGTCAGATCGGCAACCGATTACTGATCGTAGGACAATTAACCGCGCTTTGACGTTTATGCTTGACAAGAGAGATCGGCTAATGGAAGTTGATAGCAGTTGGGAATTCTATGCTGTCAATGGGAGACAAGTGAAACCGTGGCAAAATGTCGAGATGCTGGAATTCGAAATCTTACTAAGTCACTCGCCGACACTGTATCCCCATCTGATTTAGGCACGGTTCACATGACACGCTGTCTTTTACTGGGTCAGTGAGATCACGTTCCGCGAAAGCCAATTGTGCTACTACTGCCTCATTAATCTACATTCTGTCAATCCACATATATATCCCTCTACAACTAATAATCCCCATTTACAAATATCACATTTTATCATCAAATCTAAAAATAAATTCTGTGTACAGCATCCGACAAAATAGTTGTCACAATCTACAAAACCATCGTCGAACAGAAAGTGAAATATCGTATTATGGACATCCGGTGCGCATGACTTTTTAAAACCCTTTTTTAGGGGACGAGTTCTTCTAACGCAACCCCCTAAAAAAGCTTTACATACTGTGTGTAAATGGTATGAAACTTTACTTTTTGTTTGGCGGCTGTTTTGCAGATTGTGACAACTATTTTGTCGGATGCTGTACAAATATTGCAGCAGAATTTGTTTTGAGAAATGAGAGGATTTTCTAAAAAAAAAACAGTAACAGTTGAGGTCAGCCGCCCCCGCTCATAAAACACAATTACGAAATGCGGTCCTCGTTAGCCTCGAGGAATTTCCCCGCCGCAGCATCCATCATGGGGGCAATATTCCCAATTCCATCCAATTGAGCCTGCACCCTAAACTCGCACCGCCCAGACGCCTCGAATAGAAGGCCAATTGCTTTTGTTTCCTATTCCTTTCACTAGGGTACACAACCGAGCATCCTCACAACTTCCTAAAACAATATTTCATAGGAAGTTGGTGCTATAAAAAAATCTATAAACCATTTTACTTTCTAGAAGATTAATGAAAATATTAATTTTAACTCAGTGGGTTCAAGTAACATCGATCGCTCTCGAATGCTCTCATCCTTCCTGTTGGGCTGCTTTAATCCACTGACCGTTAAGACATTATCCCCTCGTTTATTGTTTACATCATTGCCGAACAAAAGGAACTAAAGTTAACTCCTGGCAAACACATTGAATTGGAATCCGGAAGTGAATAATACGAAGAAGAGCGAGTAATTCGACTCTCTCTCAGAATGAAGCCTAGAAATCTTAAACGACAGAAAGTAGGAGAGAGATTTTTCATAAAAGGATCGCGTTGTCCTGCGCTCCTTGCGGAGGACATTGGGAGATGGATTGAATGGGCGGCGGGCGTGAGCAGAGCAGAGCAGAGCAGAGCAGAGCAGAGCGGAGCGGAGCAGAGTGGCTGCTGCTCTCTCGCTATTCTGGCCCGAGGAGGCGAAGCGGTATTTATTAATAGAGATTAAACTCTCGGCGTCGTGTCGTGCCGTGTGCAAGCGCTCTCCCGCGCAGGACGCACGCTGTTAGGGCAGTCTGAGTCAGACGTGCGGTCCAGAAGGCGATTTCGCCAAAATAAACCCGCGCTCCCGCCGGATAGAAGAAGAATCTTGGGCCTTTCGCCTCAGCTCCAATTTCCTCGCCGCTTCTTCTCGGATTAATTACCGATTCTGTGTGATCGTCGTCTATCATCGTAACCGGTTGAGCTTCGATCTCGAGTGTGTGTGTAATGTGTCTTCTTCAAGCAGCAGAGCAGCAACGTGGATTAGCTCGTCCAATGGATAAAGTGGATTAACGGAAATAGCAAGTGCAGTATTTCGTGGGCAATCGGTTGGACGTCCGCGGCACTGGCGATGACATTTTTCTCGCCGCTCGTGTGCGCCGCGTCGTGCTGTGAATAGAAAACGTGTTCCTGTGTACTCGAGTTTGTGTCTCTGTGTATCTGTGTGTGGGAGCTGCGTGTTTATGCACTCTCCATATCTGGATTAATGAATAGAGCCCGCTATCGATGAGTGCTCTTGTGGTATGTGGATTTATGGTACACCGATGTCCCACGCTGTTCGCTGCTCGGGATGTGAGCGATGAAGCGACGCAGTAGTTACTAGATTGAAGTCTGCACTCTGTTAATAATCGTCTAGGGTCACCTCCAGTAATGACGAATTCCTCTCTTGGAAAGAATACATCCTTATTCGTAAAACTCTAATTACTCCTTTGATAAATTCATACTGTCATCTCGCATCATCAAAGTTGCTCGAACCTTCTTATTCATTATTGATTAATATATCTCAGTGGTAGTGCATTGGGAAATTCAGGTCGAGATAAGTGTTTTCGTCTGTAAAATAAAGGGGGGTCGTTAAATAGAGTAGATAGTTGGTAGAGAGATTCATGAAAACAGCAAGAGTCATTGAGAGCTCTGGAGGAAATGGTTCGTTCGGTGCCTTTTCAGGTATTTAATGCGAACTAATGGGTAGAGGGGGCCCCTTGCTATCTTAACGTTCGATTAACTCGAAACAATTGCCGCGCCACTTGTTGCAATGTAAGTCTTGCTAGGCAGCCTGCTGACGCAATCCTACCGCTGTCATTATTAACGATAGAGCGGGTATTAGGACGGCGCCAAAATTTATTTCGTAATTAAGAAAGCTCGCCTTGGTAGTGGATGGTGCCCGCGGAATGGGCGGCACTGTCGGTATCACTAGATTCCCTCGGATCATTCCTCCTTTCCTTGAACTTAATCTGAACGGCGATAGCATCGGGAATCAGTTACTCATACCTCGAGATTATTCTGCTCGAGATATATGTGTGTATTTCTCTGCGGGCAGTCGCACGGTCTACATAAGTTATTTCGCATCTCGAATTAGACTCTGAAAATACATGCAACCTTCTGACGCCCGGTGGAATGAATATACTGTGTCTCTGGCAGAGCTTCGTTTCAAGGACGCTGGTAACTTAGAGCCGCGTTGGATATTAATTCGCAGGGAAGTGCGAGTGTTAATCGCTCTCGGGTACTCGCCGCTCTTTTCGACGGGAGTATCCGCGCGGGCCTACCAGGAAAAATGCACTTAGCACTGCGATCATACGCTCGATGAGTTCTCATTGTCCAGGGCGTGTGTATGTCGAGCACAAAGCGGGGCGAAGCTCGTTGTAAGGGAAGCCGGCGCGGTGGCTTTCAGAGGTGTCCTCTCACTTAAAGTGCAGAAGTATAATCGACGCATTTTTCGTGCCTCCTCGCCAACCGACTTCTCCACCAACTGTCTTCCTTTCATGTGCCCAGGAGGAGAGTGGCGCCGACGGCGAATGCCACCGGGCCACCCTGCAGCTTTCCATCTGATCTCCAACTTTTCAACTGTTAAACCTCCACATATGTACGCCCATTCAAGCGTGGAAATTCAATTCCAATAAACTATGGATTTCCCGAGTGATTTCGGCCCCGGATAACTAACAATTCCGTGGAAGGTTTCTCTTTCTGTTTGTGCTGGTGAAAAACTGTGCCCAGTGGACTTCGCAAAGAAGAGAATTACGATGTTGTAACGTGATAGGATAATAGAACGCCGCAACGCCGAACATTTGTACAAATGATGATAGTACTTTTGCTGTGCGTCATCATGAAGATTGCTGAATTCTCCGTGGGACGCGAGAGCCCACAATTGCTGCCAGCAGCCCCTGCACGACCGCCGCCGCATCTCTACTACACTCGGCGAAAGAGAGCGAGCGAGCGAAAGCATTACCAGCGCCAGAATGACAAGTGTAATTGCTGGCTGCATACATGTAAGGATTAACATCGTTCATTGGCGATTTAACTCTCCGACGAGAGCCTGTTAAACCTCTAACGTCTAACGCAACTGGTTGTGCCAGCTACTAACTCCAGAAGGCCGACGCCCGAACCCCCCCACAAAAAAAAAACATGCACAGCTGCGCATGCCAGCAGCTACATTGCTGTCTGTTCCTCTGCTGAATAACTTAGCTTCTCTTGAATTCCAGCATCAATTTCCCCATTGCACCTAATCCGAATCAGGCAGCACGCTTCGGAATTTCGTTCAAGGCTGCGCTTAACGATTGTTAACAAGTAGGACGTTCAACGAGAGAGACACCGCCAACGTTGTTATGCATATGTATTATACAGTCAGGGATACGTGATCTGGCAAGGCTTCCAACGTTTGCTTTTGAACTTTGGACTATGCTTTGTTTCGGGGAAAGCGTGGAAGACCCTCGCTCTAGTTGGTCCATCATTGCGATAGGAGAATAGCTTCACTATTTCGGGTAGTAACTCAGCGTGAGTGCCACATGCACGGACCACATGCGAGCAACGCTCGAGGAAGTAACGAATAATCTGGCCACATCTGCTCGAGCACTTTGCCTCCATGGAACCGTGGACAAGTCATATATCATGTGTTGCTTGGAGAAGCCTGCTCTAAGATTAACGTCGCTTTAAAACCAGATTATCCATTTCGGGGGAATCCAGCATAGAAAAGAACGAGGTTATTTTTTCGTCTTGACGCAAGATGCTAGTGGTTGGAAATACTTTTATTTGGCTTTTCTGGGATGTGGAAATCAGAGAGTCGAATGCTTGTAGTTTTCTTCGCGACCTCAGCGAAACTTGTCGCTAAACTCGTTCTGTTAGAAAACCAAGCACCATAAATGCGAATCTTGCTCGCAGCTGGTAACATCCTTTAAAGATCCTCTCGCGGATTATATTTCAGTGAGGCGGGCGCGTGAAATTTTCGTCGAGCCGTGAAACTTGGCTGCTCAATTTCTTCTCCGCCAGGAGTTCGCGAGATCTGCTAAAATTATCCGATACCCACCCCGAGACACACTCTACACTCGAGCATCCTCAACAAGTTTTTCTCTCCCGAGAGCAGCAATACACAGCAGCCCCAATTAGAAATACAAGATTTTACATCTTACAGTTCGAACTCGTTTGAATTTCATTCGATTAAAAATGTCAGCAACCTAGTTCTCCGTGAATAGAGAGTATCAATGACGCGATAGAATTCGAGAAGAATGCGATACTATTGAATCTTGTAACCGTATACTTTCTACTGTCGCAAAGTGGAGTTGGAATGCGTAGAAAACAAAATACGCCTTCCTGCATACTAGATCAGAACTCTTCCTAGATTGAGTGGCATTGAAAACCCGGTGGTTCTTTGCTACAGTAATGTCAGTCAGTTCCAACTCGTACATTATCTTCAATAATAAGTCTACGCTGCAAAAACGCAAGGAACTTATGACATATATTCGTCGAACGTCCACGGATTCTTAAACTTCCGCTGGAAACGATGCAGCTGTGACATATATAAGAAGAAATTGAATGCGTGTGATATATCAGAAGCCTAAATCAACTTGAATCAACTGTCTGTATCCGATTTCCTTCTGCCCACCCTGCGCGCTAAAGCACGAATGCTCATGCGCTGCATGAGCAATCGAGTTCCATAGTCGCCTCACCATGGTTAAAATGAATTTCTAACCACGAACGAGAGGCCCCCCGAGTGTCCGCCATATGGTCGCGAAAATGTGTGTTTTCGGTTAACATTTAACGTGCGTAAATATTTTCTGCAAGACCACCTCCACGCGACCACGGCCATGCAATGGAAAACGTCTTATACAGGTATTCCTCGACTTATACACCCAACCCACTGCTCGCTCGCTCTCTCACTCTCACTCTCTCTCCCTCTGGAATCATGCATTCTGTCATTGGTGCTCTGCTTTCTATAGGATTTCCTAGAATTTCATATTTCCCCTCGAACTTTCACGAGAGAATTTATAATGACGAGAATGTGAACGATGTAATCGTAGCAGAGAATTCTAACCCAGTCTTTGGGGGATTCAGAATTTCATTTTGTCACGCGTAGAATGAGGCTACTCTAGGTTGTTATTATTCTCCCATGCAGCACAGTAGGGAAAATCCTCCAAATATGTAGGAATGTGGGATTGACTGTTATTCACTTGTTATCCGAATAAGGCTCGATTTCAAGTAACAGTTGCATTAAGTGGAATGCATATGGAATGATAATCATTTCGAAGGATCTTAAATTCGTGAAACTTTAATTATTGGAGTTCCCAATGGATTGTACCGTTGCCTGTCGCTCATTGACTAATACGAAATTATTGTGTCTTGATCGATCAATTATTCATTGCGTGACAACTAAACTTAGAACACGCCCTCTTAAGCGCAGCCTTGATGATCTTTTTCGCCCGAATACAAACGCCTGAACCTCAATCTGACGTCATTGCGTGACAATTTCTCCTTATCTTGGAGCACGCGATACCCCAAACTGTTGTTGTATCATGACGAAGTACTGGCATGTTTGGCCGGAACTCGATTTCGACGAGTACAGGAAAGCACTGTCGATTGTCGATAGGAATATGGATTGTTATCGGTGTCTACGCGCTACTTGCCAATTGTATTCCGCACAATCGCAAGGAGAATGCTAAGGTTTTTATTATAAGAGTTTTATATTAACAAAAGATTGCCATACTTAAATGGATCTTTGTATTTGCTTTCTATGACATTCACATCTTTCTTGAGTATTTTGCTACACATACAAAATAAACCAACGCACAGTGTCTGGAACGAACTAATGATTCATTGTTTCAAAATGAATGATTCACTGTTACTACTCGTGCATTGAATTTGTTCCAGGTACAGGCAAAGGGGCTGCAGTGATGGAAGATCCACAGACACCAGGATCTGATTGCAATTCTAATCCTACTACGGACTCGATCCAACAAGATCTCATTGGATCGGAGTTTGTACAAGATAATCTTGAATATCAATGGGTTATTGACTGCGGGTAGGTGATTTGAAGAGCGTGTTTATAATCATTACCGTTATTTGGAATGCTCATCTATTTATTAAATATCAGTTACAGAGATGGAGGCCTGTATACTCATCCTAGCGTATTATCCTCACTTTCTGCTTCTTACTCTCGCGATGATCTGGGATATTATGATGACCTATCGAGAAATTTGGATGCCAACTTGGCAGAGATGGATATGGAAAGCTGCCACACAGCTGACATCCATACTTTGCTTACAGCCTTACCTGTCTTATGCACTGATCCAGTTCAGCATTCAGAGGTGACTTTAATTTAATAGATTAAGTAAAGGGATGATGAATTTTCAACAGTTATTTTGACCTAGTTCATACAGATTATGCTTTTTTTGTGATATTATACACATCATTGTTAGTAAGTGAATAAAAGTCATCCTGTTTTGTATGACAAGATTAGTCCACATAATTTGAAATGTTGACTTTAATCTTATTTGAAGAATTATTCACTACATTGTCATTTCATGACCATGACAGTTTAACTATCAAAGGGAACGATATGCCAGCATATCAGGATCTGTCATCGAAAAACTTGACATTGGTTCCTCCATCAGCCCTCATACTAGCAGTCAGGTATGATAATGGCTGAAGCAACATAAATTTCTCTCTTAATGTTTATATGCAAAGAATGTCTAAAATCAAAATTAAGATATAATTCTTGCATGGTGGAAACAATGAAACATTTCATACATAATACGCATACAGATAATTAATAATTAACTATGCATGTGATCACTGTCATTTTTTTAAGTATAGATAATGCAAACTTGTGACTAAAAGTAAATGATCTTCAGGGAGAAGACTCTGCGTGCTCGACAACGGATACAATTTCCATATGTAAATCGTCATTGCTATTTTCACCTTTGAAAGAGACGCCTGTTCTACCTCCTGGTGGTAGCTACAGTGTTGACTCTTTGGACTGTGAGGACATGTTATTAACGTGCCAAGCAAACAACAAAAATAATTATACGATAGCATTCGAGGGCAGTATTACAATGTATTCTGATGGGTCTCAAGTATTTGAAAATCAAGGTATGCAAAGATATGTTGGATTTGTATTATTATAAAATATAAATATATAAACACTTGCCTTTGAATCACCACCAAAAATATGGGGAAAAAAAAATTTTGAGCTAAGGCTCTGGAATTTTTTCTGCTTTTTCCTCGATGCAAAAAAACACTTTCTACAAAATTTCAGCCCCGGAAAAGGTCGGGAAGATAAAAAAACATGGCAAAAACCATTGAAATGAAATATTCCAGATCGGTTTTTCCTGTGTTTTCGGTCGAATTCCGGCATTTCCCCCACAACATTTATGTTTTTTATCCGTTTTGAGACACGAGCAATCGAAAAATCAAGCGTTCGTCCCGGTCCCAGAACCTTCGAAAAATCGAAAAATTTTGAAGGGGTATGCCTTAAAAAATTTGCGAAAAAATGAATTTTGAGCTAGGGCTCTGGAATTTTTACCACTTCTTCCTCGATGCAAAAAAACATTACCCACCAAGTTTCAGCCCCGGGAAAGGTCGGGAAGTTAAAAAAACATGGCATAAACAGTTGAAATGAAATATTCAAGATCGGTTATCTATGTGTTTTAGGTCGAAATCCGGCATTTCCCCCACAACATTTATGTTTTTTTTTCGTTTTGAGACACGGACAATCGAAAAATCAAGCGTTCGTTGCGGTCCCAGAACCTTCGAAAAATCGAAAATTTTTGAAGGGGTATGCCTTAAAAAATTTGCGAAAAAATGAATTTTGAGCTAGGGCTCTGGAATTTTTTTTACTTCTTCCTCGATATAAAAAAACACTTTCTACAAAGTTTCAGCCCCGGGAAAGGTCGGGAAGATAAAAAAACATGAGAAAAACCATCGGTATCAAATATTCCAGATCGGTTTTCCACGTGTTTTAGGTAGAATTCCGGCATTTCCCCCACAACATTTATGTTTTTTTTCCGTTTTGAGACACGAGGAATCGAAAAATCAAGCGTTCGTCCCGGTCCCAGAACCTTCGAAAAATCGAAAATTTTTGAAGGGGTATGCCTTAAAAAATTTGCGAAAAAATGAATTTTGAGCTAGGGCTCTGGAATTTTTATGGTATCTTCCTTGATGCAAAAAAATATTACCGACCAAATTTCAGTCCCGGAGAAGGTCGGGAAATCCACCAAAAAAATAAGGGCTAGGAGAGTTCTGATTCAAAGGCAAGTGAATTACCCTGTACTATAACTATTTATTTATTACAGACAAGCAAAAGAACTTCGATACTATGGAAGGATATTATCATAAGAAAGCAGAGTTGAAAAATATATTGGATTTATCAATGGCATGTTCAGATTCTAAAATTTATACTACATGGAGTAACCTGAAGCATTCGTCGATGAATAAAATTATGGCGCGACATCCGTCGGGTAATAATAATACAATACCTGAGTTTCTGCATGGTATTGGGGATACTGTTTTGGGAACAGCTAAAAGAAGCCAAAGTTTACCTGATCTAACTCAAACCGCACGAGTTCGACACGTTAGTGCGCCTCTTAATTTTTCTGTAAGTCTCTACTTATTTTTTCATCAACTTATTGTGGATCGTTAAAATATTTTGAATAGAATAGAAGCGTTATCATATTTGTATCTTGTTTCAATAGGTCAATTCTGCGGAATCTAGCAATAATGGTCAACAGTCGCAAAATTCAGGATCAGCGATGAGTCGATCAGTGAATGACGAATGTTCAGAAACTAATTCAACTGGAAAGAAGCTACATAATCTAAGTCTCGTAAGGTTATTTATGAAACAAAAGAGTACGAGCGCGGAAGGAATGAGCCTTACTTTGGATCAATCGGAGTCTATCAGTGACAATGGATGGCCTACAAGCAATAGTGGTAGCGATAGCAGAACAAATACAAACACAAATACTCAAATACTACGACAAAATCTAAATAATGGCTCAAAACGAAGTACCCAAGAGAATGATTTTTCTATTAATTGGGTACATAACAATCATGGTACCGAGAATTTCAAGGAGGGTGTAAATGACATTCCAAAATCTTCCCTGCTACTTAACGAACACAAAGATGAAATGATTTCATCCGCATCTGTCGAGGAATTATCAGAAAGTATATCCAAGTCAGACTCATTTCATGAAAATGAAATTAAACAAAGGGAACACCAAATATCATCAAAGCAGTCAGACAATGAATGTAAGACAGCGTGGATGCGGTCTGCAGAAAAGCACCATCTGATTTCTAAAACTACAGGGATCCAAGCAATTGCTGAGACAGAGGATAATGCAGTGCAAACGTCTCTCATATACAACCCCGTAGTAGATAAAGAGAAACCATCGTTACGGGAAACTCTTATGAATGAGAAACCTGTATACATTGTATATCCGAATTATGCTTTGCCAGATTTATCGTTTCTCAATGTTAAAGATTCAAAGTTGAATAACGTTGCTCTAAAGCCACAAGGCTTTGGAGGAAATAAAGGAAATTGGAAGAATTCGGGTAGGTCGGGCCGACCATTCTCCTGCAATGATATTGATGCTCTGCGACAACGTGGCTTTTCACATGTGAAAGATTGGGAGTCGCTCACATTCCTTTTACCTACTGAGTATAAGAAGATTTTGCATGATGTGCCAGAGGTTTCCAAGCATATCAATATTAATGAGGAAACTAAGAAGCCTTTATTCTGTTTGTCTCCACCAATGCGTCATAAAACACGTACAATAAGTGAAATGATACCAAATAACTCGTCCTCTACTAGTAGCACTGCAACGCAACCATCCTCTGGGTACAGAGGCTCTTCTACAATATTAACAGACTCTTCGACGAATCAGCAAACTATGTTGAATAATGCAACTAATCCACTGTACCTGTACCGATACGATAGTATTAGCTCCGAAGCTAGTCTTGTAAGTAATGACAGAAAGCTCCATAAATCACCAACCCAGGCAAGAGGCTCTTGCCCAAGCCTTCCAAAACGATCAGTTTCGTTACCACATGGTGACAGGGAGACAGATTTTTCTAATGCTAAAGTGCCACCAAGACCACCTCTACCCAGAAGTATTCTAAGAAAGAATAAGGTTCCTGCAAGCAAGAGATATAGCATGTTTGAAATGGGTGATGTAGAGGAAATAGAAGACCAGCCCTTAGAAGTTAATAAAAGAATGTCATTACAAGAACCATACTACATGAACAATGATCTTCAGTTATTGAACCGAGGGCGAATCATTGATTCTGAGAAAGATGTTGATGAAACTGAAGAAAGGTACCATACAGGTAAATATACCCGAAGTGGATGTTTGAATTAACTGTCTTTGAATACTTCTTATACTTGTCTGTTGTATTCCAGAACGATTAAATGATGTTATTAGTACTGGCGACATAGAGACTGAAGCTTTTGAGAATAGTGAGGATGATATGAAACAACTTGAAGAATTTTTAAAGCGTAGTGGATTTTCATCGCAGAGTAGTGATGGCGATACAGAAGACCCCGATGTTAAGCTGAGATCATATGTAAGAAAGTTTTTAGCACTAAGGATGAACAAAGATGTTACCAAGAATGCTGACTTGCTAGACTCACAGAAAAAGACAGTAAGCTTCGCAATGCACCAAAGGAGAAAACATTTGGACAATAAGGTTCGTTTTCTTTTATTGTGATTACTTTAGCTAAATTTAATAATATCTGTATCTCATAAATCCCTCTTACTTGCAGATCAATAATTCAAATCCTGTGACAACTCAACAGAACAAAGAACGAATTATTCCAGAAGAGTTCAGAGAAGTTACAGCAGAAAATAGAGCAATAGATTTGGATGAAAAAAGAAGTAAATATAGTTCGATATTTTTTTCACATGAATACGATTGCAACAGAGATTTAAATTTGTCCATTTTTACAGAATTAATATTATCAGTGAATAAAGCAGTTGACTTATTGCTCACGTATTGGAACAGCGAATCCACGCCTACAAACCGACAAAAGTACGAGGAGAAGAATGAATGCGCTGAAATTTGTTTGAGCAATCTTTGTCCAGCCTTGTACGCCATTATGTCAGACGGTCTTAAACCACATTTGAATTCCACTTTCGGACCAATAGCAAATAGCGTCTGGCAAGTTGTTGAAGCATCATCCCAGCAAGGTCCACTCACAAAAACCCTGAATGAATTGGTACAAAAGATTAATAGCGAAGATGTTATCACCGAAGGAATGTTGAAGTTTCACGCATTCGTTTTCGGTTTATTAAAGTACGTGAACGTTCAATAAATCATAAATAGAATATTTCAATTGAAACAATAGAATAATTTCTGACTTTTTTTCAGTTTGAGAGCTCTAGACGCCTGGTTTGCGTATTTATGTACAAGAGAGTCCATTCTACGCAAACACTATAGCAGCAGCAGTTTGTTCGTCGGAGCTCTAGCAAACACAAGTGCGCGTGGAATCGTTGATACGTTATTATACATCTTAAATCCACTAGCGTTTTGCCCATTTCAGCTTGACCTCCTATATCAGTATCGCCAACTCCATAACAGCTTTGGCAATCCTGGCAATCATACTATAAATGTAAGTGTAAGTATTAAAATCATTCTCTCAAGATCATGGATGTCAATTAAATTAATGAACAATTTTTTCCAGCCTGTTAGCTTTAGAAAGGTCGACGTTTCGCCGAAAGAACACCATTACGAGAAACCAGACGCGTGTGCTGTAGCTTCTAGTCCAAGAAAAATACGTCCACGTTCATGCGGCTCTTATATGAACTATGACGATAAGTCTGCGGCCTCACATAAATCCGATTTGGAAAGTGCCGTTAAGAAGCGTCTGAGTAATCCAATAGGATCAAAAGCATTCCGTATTGTAGATAAATTGGCATCTGAAGATTCGGAAGACTATACTGATAGTCTGGAGCATTCACCATTGAACCGTGCAACTAAGCATTCTGCTGCTGCGAAATCCCACACACCTGACAAGGACGAGGACGAAACAATTACGGGTGAAGCGAAATTCCGAAAGTTACAGGAGAAATGGGAATTAATGGGAGGAAAGGAGGAACAAAAGGCACAACCCTCAACGGCAGTACCTTCGTCGCCTATGCGCACACCCACAAGTGCTGGAAAGTCGAAAATACCAAGGCTTCTTACTTCTCCTGTTAAACAGACGAGTGGATCGTCGGTACCACTAAAAAATGCCAAGCCATCGGTATCTGGAATTCCGTCATTGAAAAAGCCGGTGATGCTGCCTACAGCGAAAGCATCACCCGTAGATTTGAAGAGTAAAGAAACGAGGCGCACAAGCAGAGTGGATCAGGAAACAAATGGAACGCCGCGGACACATTTGACTCGACCTAGTTCATTGCCTTATAAATCCAATAGAGTCGTGTCGAAAGATAAAAATCTCATTTCTCCGCACAGACGGGCTGCGTCCTCTTCTCTACCACGACCAACGTCTACAACTACAAGAAATCCGCCAAGCAGACAACCAGTCCGGTAAGTAAATACAATTAAACGTCCTATGTATTTTACCATCATATTATGTTAATTCTTTAAAAATTATGACTTCTAATATTTCACACCATTTCTTTGATAAACACGAACTTTTAATTTAATTTTATTTTGTATTCGTTTAATTTAATATGATTTCTTTTCCTTTCTGTTCTTTGCTCTGGAAAAGTTCGAAAATGACTGGCGCATAAAACTTGCAGCGAAGTTCGTACACGAACAAAACGAGCCTCAACAGATAAGACTTACCTCTCGTTTGGCGAAGGGGAGAAGCTGAAAGTAATTTGTACAATTGATGCTGACTGGTTGCTTTGCGCAAAAGGGGATCGGAAAGGTTTGGTTCCGCGAATGTGTGTAGATATAATTCAGACTTAGCCCCGAGCGGTGGTCGTCTAATGAGCGACTAAAAGTAAAAGTGGAACAAATGATGTTCGGACGCTTGTGTCTCGAATATTCGCAAGATGTGAACGTGTACAGTGTATCAAAGGCAGTGGGGGAAGAATTGTGTTAAGTTACAATATAATGATGTTAATCATAATTATTTTGAAGCTTCGTTTATATCGAATCGCGGTAGTATTATCACTCGTAATTCTTCATTTATAAAGAACTAGGGGTACTACTAGTCATAGGCTTTCGAACCAGATTATATTTAATTAATTGAAGATATATGTTATTTATAACCGAAAAAATGTACATATATACAGTAAGGTATGACTATTATAATGACAAAGACGATAATGATGTGTAATAACTTATAATATTATGAATGTAACTGTGATCATAGTGTGTAGGTAAGTTTATCGATGCAAAACAATGCGCGGTTAAATGAATTCTTTTGTAGACACCTTTTCATTTCGAATCTTATTTATGACGACGGTATGTCGCGTACACCACAGATTTTTGGGGTATGTTCTTCGAAATTTACCTGGCGTATAAATTACTACTTCGCCGTTCGCTTGTGATTCGCCTGCAATCACCTTTTTTTACGTGCTTCATGTATTCTTTAGTATGTGAGAGCATACAGTGTAATCTAATAAAATCTATCGTAATTGTATTTACTGTGCGTTTCTCATCATACATTACTCTCCTTATCGAAATAAGACACAGCTAAGTATTATGATACCAATAATGTAACGGGTATAATGTTGAGATATCTGACACACCAAAGAATTATGAGATTGGCGTAAGAGAAATAAAAGTTGCAAGATCAAAGAAATCAACTTGAGAGAACTTCATCCTATAATTTTTATTAATACAGTTGGTAAATAATAAAACACAGGTCTGTATACGTTTGTATTAATAAAGTAATTCACAGATATATCATGTTCAAATGTGTTCCCACTGTTCTACGCAACGGAGAGAGGATAATCATTCGATCGATGAAAAAGAAAAGTGTAGTATGCGTATAACATAAAGGAAATACGCCGGTGTGTGCGTAGGAACATTCTATTTCTATAAGAGATATTTATTGCAACGATAAATAAGAGATTTCTTCTTATCCGAATGTTGTTACCCTCGAGTTTCGTTTTACTAAACTTTATTATTTACACTCCACCTACATGCGACTAGATGCAGGCGTATACGTACCCCTGCACCTGCCTTTATTATTATACAGTGTCATATAAATGTAATTTTAAAAACGTCGCTAATCTTCCATAAAAATCATTATGAAACGGATTACTTAAAAAGATATACCATTCGTAACAGCAACAGTACCAGAAAGCAGACAGTGTCACCAGATTATGTTAATGAGAAGTATATCATATAAAATGTGAGTACAACACCGAAAGCTTTGTTAAGCTATTCTAAACAATGTACATACACTCGACAATTCAGTTCTCGAGAAAATCAAGAAGCTCTATGTGTTGATATTTCGAACTTGCATCGCAAATCATGAGAATCTCTCCTCTCATATCATCAGACATCATTGAGCGCTGTGTAGCTGGGAGCGGAGGGGCTTTCTGTAGAAGTCCGGAATATACAGAAGAATCATTACAGATTAATTGTGATAGCGATAAGGACAGTTTCGTTCCCGTATCATGCTTCATTTGAACGACAGAACTTGGGGAAGCTGCATAAGTTAGATGCAATGATGTGTGATACAACTCTCTGGAGAAAGAAAACATTCAGTCAGCAGTGTTTAACAGAATGTGACTGGAATGCCGCTGCGGTACTGTCCGTATTTAAAACCTAATTTCAGAAGATGTATATTCATGGGATACAGTTTAGTAAAATACAAGCAATGTGGCATGATATATCATAGGCATATCTATGGTTCATTTATACCTACTTATTTACAAAATATTTTAACATACGATATCCTCACCATTGCTCGATTGAGTGTTCACCACACCAAGCGACACCAAATCAAATGATCATCATCGATTCGTGGTAAATAAACATTCTCATTTATAGATATTTTAAATTCGCTTTTAATAAACTGTAACTTTGCACCCGACAAAGATAGCTTGCCACGACAATTAGTGCATGCGCAAGCATCCTCTGCCCCTCTTAAGTCACACAACAATTAGCAATGATGAGATTAGAACGTCGGAGCTTTCCGCATATTTTCGTGACTGAAATCTCCCTTAGACATGTCCCACTATTAAATAAGAGCGTACCACTGATTTTTCGATAAAGAATACAACTGTCTGCATCTCGATATGTAAAAGTCCAAAAATCGTTTAACTCTAGATAATTTGGCGATTAACCCGACTTTGATTATACTACATCGCGAAATGTAGCTGGCAGCGAACATCGCCCGAGAAAAAGCAAAACTTGCATGGTTCGTAAATCATGCAAAACAAAGTCGATTCGAATTCATTGCATTTTCATCCAGATCGATACGCTGTCCCAAAATACGCAAGGAGATTTCTAATCAATGTAACGCCGCATAATCAACTGTGGGTTAATCTAATATTCATAACACGATGTATCAAAGATTACATAGGTACATTATCCCAATTTGAGTGTGTGCCTTACATAACTACGAATGAATATACAAAGATGAAGAAGCGCTAGTGTGTGTGCATGTATTATTTACCCTTTTGGCACTGTTAAAGCCCAGTATTAAAGATAAAATAGCTTACAGCCTGTTTTACTTGCTCTGACCAAACGTAACAGAATGATTTATGAAAAATGTTAAGAACACAATTAGGCCTTCCAAGTATACAATACTTAATTATCATATCACAGCTTCTGGTGCAGCAGGCACACCACCTTGATTACCTCGATTTAATTTAACTTCACAGATTCAACGATACAGCATGTCCTGTAATGAGATTTGGCTAGAGGTCTTCGATCATTATACATATAAGTGGAGCTCGTCCTTTTTTTTTTCTCTTTCTCTCTCACTCTCTTTCTCGTTAATACGATGGACTTCTTCGCCCGAGTGTTACGATAAATGCATATCCGCATAAACAATCCATACGAGCGCGTAATGAGAAGTGTCGTCAGAGCAAGTAAAATAAATTCTTTAATGTCGTCAAAGTCACTGAAGTCTTTGAAATCTTCTTTTTTTACAGACTCTGGTTATTTCGATGCCGCGACTGGGAGAGTCACGCAACACATTCAATGATTACTGTTATGTACATGACGTGTGTTTCAGACTATCGGCTGTGATCTAAAGAAAATAGATCCACTGGTTTTTCAAGACCCGCAATGGTCATGGTAGAGTCGATAATCTAAAAGATGGGTCGTACACTGGCGTGTTATTTCGGAGAAAGGCACCGCGATAACACGCTGCTAAAAACACAATTGAGAAATGAAATGATAGATCAGTTCAATCGCGTTATTTCGAAAACTCAATACGTTCGAGTATTATACTGACGATTTTGTTTATCCTCGATTGCTTAAAATTGCATTATCCAAGTGTGTCGCATGATTCGTATATCGTTTCACATTACATTTACCTCGTAATTCAAATATACACTAGACAGAGTGTCGGCTCTTGAAACGAAGCCGGTGCAGATATTAAATAAACGCCTATAGTTTTGAAGTATTCTCAAGTACACGGTACTATTGCAACTTATCCAGTCTCATTATGCAGTCTTCGATAGAAAGAAATCGGAAGGAGATTGAACGGTGATGTACATACAAAGGGGTAGGTCTTTCTAGAGCACTGCCTGAATGCAAAGCTGTTCTACAGTATTGCATGTTCTCGAAATTCTGGAGAACGAGACCCCATCGCAGACAAAATTCTCTACGGATTATATTACAAGGCATTAATTTATATCGTGCTTCAGTGAATGTGTTCAACGACCGATAACTGAAAACAGTAAAACGAACCCGTCCATCGGTGTATTGTACTGTATTATGTACATGCGCGAGACAAAAAGAAAGCCTATTATTGAAAATGTGTTGATGAGAAAGAATTGTCATATATTTCTGCTGGGATATCTAGTACTCAGATGTTCGATTGGCAAGTAAGAAAATAGCTTCGCGTGACCTATGATTGCTTGACTCAGGCAAGAAACTCTGTTTGACCTGTTGTAACTTGAATATATAAATAATAATATTAGAATAATTATGTATCCAGGGCCTCACGTATATCCATTGTATGTACACTGGATGCAGGACTACATGTGAACCTATCTCTTATGTACGCTAATCCGAGATTTTATTTGCGTTCGAACGTCGCCGTATACTCATTGAAAGAAATTTGCACCGTTTCCATGACCATCCAAGGAGAATAATCTTTACTTCGTATCGGAAAGTTTATCCCATGAGCGCAGCAATGTATCTTACACGCTAATGAATCTCTTAATATCTTTTCAGGATATTAAGCGAAGAAATGGGTATAAAGAATTCTGCAAGATACTATCGCGCGCTACTGTATATATTCCCTATCAAATGAAAAGTGCAACTGATAAAGGTGAAAGAAAATAAATTATATCCGGCAAGCCCATGAGATAAATTTTGCAATTGCTGAAGTAAGGAATGAGGCCTCCTAATTTTGCGTCGTACAAAATACGAAGTACAAGTGATCCAATTACAAGTGCAAAAACTCTACTAAATTCCTCATGGCTTCCAATCATTTAATTCGACTGTGTCTACCAGGTACTTTATAATAAGGTTGTTATTTCATTCCTGTTATAACAATCCACGTGTGATACGCCTTCACAGATAAAAATTGCTTAATCGAATTTCCGTTGGTACGATACTTCTTCGTGTAATTAGTCATTTGTAATCACTGTTCAATTGTTATCATCAATGAGGAATGCCATGTTCTGTAATAACTCGATTCCTACTCGAATATTGTTACATCCCCTAACAAAAAGAGTAAGATAATATTGTGTATGCGTATGAAATAACTATAGCTCTCTTTCTATCTCTCTCTCTCTCTCTCTCTCTCTCTCTCTCTCTCTCTCTGAGTATTCACTGGTGTCCTCAATCTGCAGGCTCAAATTACTCATATCGATACAAGTCCGTTTACCACGATCAAAACCTCTAGCATTACCAATGTTCAGTAACTAATGAAAATGTACTCTCGATTAATGGAAATTCCATTGAAAGGTGACATCATTGCTTAAACGTAATGTGTATAAAAAGAAAAAAACGGATGATGTTTATATACAAGCCAACACACAAAAGTAAGGTTACTCGCAGCAGATTGCTCTTCCTATACATATGCGCCATATTAACGCGCTAGGACACTAACGTATGATAACGAACAGCTTATAATAATTACTACTTCGAAATACACGAATAAATCAGTTACTGAACTAAATGTCGGTTATATTTAAACTGTAACAAGCTGCGGTATGCGGTTAAAACTTTCCAAAGCATTACCCCAATACTCGTTCGTACTTAACGATGATCTGTAAAAACTGGTATATACATAATCTCGACATTCCCCACTGATGTAAGTGAAAGAAAAGAAGAAGAACAAAAAAAATATGATACAGAAAATGGTTGTGCAATTCAACTAAAACTATAATACATGTAGGCTATCTACATACTAGACTCCTTGGTAGTGATAGTCTCGTTGGTATTATCAACACGTATCAGTGTAGAAGAGTTTAATACAAGCGTCCTGCTCAGTGTTGCAACTCGTTCCATGACACAAGATGCCGAGAGACGTGCCTCCGCGTCATGATCCCAGCATTCTTCCATTGTATCACAAATTGATAGAAGTCCCTAAAGTTACGATGAAAAATATTTCATTGATTGTAACAATAACAATAATGGCTGCAAAGAAATATGTACCATACTCACTGGATGCTTGCGCCATGTCTCCAAAATGATTGGTCTTTCCTTTTTATGCACAACGCTCTCTTGCATGTCTTCCAGTGTCGGATGAAGGCCAACTTCATCCTCGAATGGTAATCTATATTCTCCAATTGGTCCCTGGAAAAATTTCGTTATGTTATTAAAAGTGTTCCTATTACAATATCGATAAAATAAATATTCCGTTAACAATGTTGTACATACATCTTGTACAGTACACCTTGACGCGAGTTCCCAGAGAACTAGTCCACAGGCGTACATATCAATTCTCAGAAAGGAATCTCTCGTGAAATTGATCGCTCCTTCTAAAACTTCCGGTGCCATGTATCTTCGTGTTCCAACCTGTGATTGGGATAGAAATAATTTGTTATATACGTTTGTAATATATGCTTATTATCATTTGATATATTTTACCTGTCCGTGTGTGTCGCCACAAGGTTTGCCAGGGTGGAATATTAAAGCCAAGCCGAAATCGGCAATGCAAGCGCTCATGTCTGCCTTTAAAAGAACATTCTTCGACTTAAAGTCTCTATGAGCCACAGCAGGTTTATATCCATCTGCTTTATTGGCTGGAATTTCTTCATGTAGGTGCATCAAGCCCCTAACAAAAAATACATTCAATTAATACATCATTCTTAATGAAAATTCGTTATTATTCATCTTAAAATTGAAAGCAAGTCATACCTTGCCATAGATTCTGCAATCCTGCACATTTCAGGCCATGTAACGACATTTGCTTTTAAATAGTCGCACAATGAACCTTTCTCATGGTAAGCAGTGATCAACCAGAATTCTGCTTGTAGATTGTCCCCTCTCATTTCTACACCTATGAACCGAAGTATATCTTCGTGATCCATATGTGCAAGCTTGAATATTTCTTGCTCCGTTTGCCAAGATTGCTTGTCTTGGATCGGAAACACTTTAACAGCAACGACATCATTTTGTAGCTGAGCTTTCCAAACTGCTCCGAATCGACCTCGTGCTTTAATTTCGAGAAGTTGAATCGGACGAAGTCCCATATTGGGAGATGGTTGTGGTAGTGGGAGTGGCTCCAGTGTTGGAACCTAAACAAATAACATAGATTGTAAATATAAGTATGATTTGGATGTACAATTCCAATCAATCCCTGAAGAAACTATGTTTCTTTACCTCATTAAAATATCCCAACTTTCTTCGCCGATAGCACCAGTACAGAATGGGCAGAACTAGTGCGAGGACAAGCATAGGAATCGATATCGATAGAACAAGTATAATGATCTGTTGCTCTGTATTGGGAACTGGTTCAGATTCTGAAATAGAGTAATACTTAGTTTGTGAAGGTATTGTTACGTGGAACAACCTAATGAGGTTTACACACCATGCACAGCAGTCGGTTCCGTGGGTTTGGAAGATGGTGTTGGCTGCGGATCCCATATGAACTTCTTGTTGCACATATTACTGTCGCAACAACAGAAGAACAATTCTTTTTTCCTTTGCGCATTGTTCTCAACACACTGTTGTCTGTCATAACAGTCATTGCTATCTAAAAAACATCCCTAAAAGGAAAAGGTTTATTATGAAACATTACTGGTTTATGGTGAAAGTATTTTAATAACAACACTGTTTAATTCAAAGGAGACGCAAATACCTTTAATTTAATTACTGATTTTTTGGTAACACTGTCGATTTGCCATAATACGTAACAATGATTCCGTTTGTCTGGGTCATGCGGACCACATTCTTCTCTCCCAGAGCATCCCTGCTGGGACTCTGTACACATAGTTTCATTATAAAATTCACAAAATTGGGAACCCTTGACAGTATGTCCTAATGTGGTTCCTGAAAGCACAACACAGTCGCACGCTTCGTTAACTATTCTCTCTATTCCATCTACATAGTCAGCATCAACAGAAATAAACTTAGATATTAAACTTTACAGTATATACACACACACTAAATGTATATAGCTTCGGAAGATGCCAATGAAGTAGGCAAGAAAAAAAAACACATCCGACTAACATATATTGTTATAGTGATATCTCTGACAGAAGGATGCACAATATGAAAAAGAGAGTGGAGTATGCTTGCTCCAATTGGTATGGCAATACAAAGTGGAAGTTCGATGTGAATCAGCGCATTCCTTGGGGAGTCTTGAGATATAGCTTCGATTAAAATAACAAGTTAAAGTGTCAAGCGAAAAGTGATAGATATAATTACCTAACAATCCTAGGAAGAGATATGGCAGTATCGTCACATATGCGGACATCGTGAATGGATCGTAAAAGCATACCAGTAATTTTGAGTCTATTAGCTATTAAGCAAATTGTAGTAATTCATCCACCGACACATCTCTCTTCCTCTCCCTCCCACCTTTAGAGAGAAACGCGCACAGCATGGATTCATGTCATCTTCACTCTTAAATCACACGATTCCCTTGTGGGTCCCGCAAACGAAAGCCGTATCTCGGTAACTCGGCAAGCCTATTTCCCGTATACGCGCACACCACTCACATCCGACATCCAAATAATATTAATCGAAGCAGTTCATTTCCAGGATTATTATAAAAATATATGGCAGACGCACGGGAGTACTGACCATAGACTAGCCATAACTTGTAGAGTAACGAGCATCTATTCAAAGCGCGCTTGCTTCGGTCATTGGAATGATTGGGAATTGGGACTGGGATTGGGACTCGAGGAAAACGGGATTTTAAAATCCACCCGCGATAATCAAGCACCGAATGCATAATCTTGACAAAAAGTGATATATTGAAGTTAAGAATGAAATTTTAAATGTTATAGCTGACTATCGCAAGAATTACATTATTTTTAACGATCATAATACAATATTATACGAAGACAAACGTGTATATATAATTATACGCATTTTAAAAACCGTATTATATTATACTCTTGCATTTTTAAACTCATTGCAGTCTGATTTATACAAAAACCATAAATACTGGGGAATGCAAAATTATGTTGATTTCCATAAATCCATTTCAACGATTGAGTGCATATTCTTCATCCATCACCCTTATTTTTGAACACAAAATGCTGTGAAGAACATAACAGACGCGGTAGAACCTAGTTGAGAAACTTATCATGGTATTTCAGTCGCGCTCACCATAGTTATGCAACTTTCATGAAAAGGTACCTTGAAAGCAGAAAATATAGGGCGAAACGTGTTCAAGAATCGTGTATTTAGGGGATGCATCCATTGTTTTATTTCACTTTAATGTGAAGGGGAGCAAGAGATAGGAAGAATGCAATCGATATCAGTGTCGGAGGATTTTTGAACACAACCACGAATCGGAAAATTCCTTGTCGCGTTTAAGCAGAACTCAGCGCAAAGTAGCCTGAAGCTTGGAACTTGAGTAACTTTAGGTTAAACGGTAGCGATAAGCTTTGGTGAACCGGTTGGAGGGCTAGAAAGTGTCAAAGTGGTCAAAGTGCTCGGAGAAATTGGAGCCTAGTACTTAATCAGTCTCGATCGGAGTGTTGACGAGAGAACGAGTGATAGGAGGCTTTAAATGCTCAAGAATTATGGCCGTGCCCGGGTCGACTAAACCTAGAGTAATTGTTTTAGGAGGTAAGCATATTCCACTGTTGCATGATATAGTATGACGGAAGCGATAACGAACCGAGGATGAAAAACTTCTATCGGCGAAACAGGATGCGGTTTCATAGGACGCAATCTGGTCGAGTATCTCTTGGATAATGATCTCGTTTCGTATGTCCGTGTTGTGGATAAGGTGCCCCCGCAAACTGCTTGGCTCAACGCTAAGCATCAGCAGATATTCGAACATCCACTGCTAGAATTTAAGAGCGCGAACTTAATAAACACAGGTAATTTCGATTGGATAAACCATTGGAAAGATGCAGCTTTCTAGTGCTTGACTTATAATCCAGCTACTTTGTTTATTACTCACAGCATCGTGTCAGAATGCGTTTGCATCCGATGCACCGTTTGACTATGTCGTCAACTGTGCTGGTGAAACTAAGAGCGGCCAAACCGACCCCGTATACAAAGAAGGCATCTATAAACTTAGTATGAACTGTGCTCAACAAGCGGCCAAAATGAAAGCCGAACACTACGTGGAAATGTCTTCGGGCAATCTTAGCACTTCAGAAAAAGTACATCCAAACACTCCGAAGTATTCTAGTTTTCTTTAATTTGTAGAAATAACGCATGTTCTTTCCATATCATAGACACCCCATAAAGAAGAAGACAGTGGGGAACCTTGGACTTATGTTGCAAAGTTCAAGTTACAAGTAGAAAGTGACCTGAAGAATATACCTGACTTAAAATACACTATACTTAGACCAGCCATAGTTTATGGCTGTGGTGATAAGAGTAGTTTAGGTAAACTTGATTCTTAATGTTTTTATTTTGTTTTACATTAAGATTAATATTCCATATTATTTCAGCTCCAAGGCTTGTAGTAGGAGCTGTTTATAAGCACCTGGGAGAAATGATGAAGCTACTTTGGGGACCAGACCTTCACATGAATACTGTTCATGTGAGAGACGTAGCAAGAGCCATTTGGCATGTCCTAACAAAGCCTGAAACCATAGGCCAAACATATAATGTTGTGGATGAAGGAGATTCCACTCAGGGATCGATCAGTGCCATAGTTTCAGAATTGTTTAATATCAACCATGATTATTGGGGTACTGCATTATCAACATTAGCAAAAGTATGTTCTCAATAATGGCTTTGATAGTAAATAATTATGGGAAGAAACGCTTGAAGAATTGTAATTGTTCCTTTTAGACAGACATGAATTCTGTAGTTGAAGAAGTCAATGATAAACATATGGGGCCATGGGCAGAAGCTTGTAATAAAGATGGAGTGGAAAACAGTCCTCTGTCTCCATACATTGACCAAGAATTTCTATACAACAAGCATTTGTATCTATATCCAGGAAAGCTTTCAAGTACTGGCTTTTCCTACATGTATCCAAAATTGACAAAAGAACCTTTGAAAGAGGTAAGATTTTTTGATAGTTGATTGATTAATTATAGTACAATTATTAATGAACGTTATTTTGATGAAGGTCCTTGATGATTATGTGAGTATGAGGATATTCCCTCATTCCCTGGTTCTATGAATTTCGGAAACGCTCACTGCCACGTTCAAACACCAAAACCTCTTATAATAACTTGTGTAAGTAATTTTGGAGCGTTTCACATTGTGCCTAGCGATCCATATATGTTACATACATTGCACTGTGCATTGTACACTCGACTCGCGTTTTATACACTAACAAATATTGTTAGATCAATTTCCAGAGTACAGAGACGGAATATGAAGATTTCATACATAAGCCTATCGTCAATGTGATAAAACTAGGAATTAATGTACTTAATTTTACTCTAGTTCAAAATACGAAATTTTTGCATCGTAAGGTTGCTAGTCAGAGTTCAACATCGAAGGATAACGCGGTCGTCAAACTAATCATTAATGAAACACGAGCATTAGGTGGTCACATATTATAATTATATGTCCAAAATCATATTCTAGCATGTAGATCCATTTCTGAAAGTTTTAGGCGATTATTTACTTTGCCAGAAATGCTTTTTTTTATATATATATACCACGTTTTTGAGCTTGAGGAAAACAGAAATAATATGCAATCATAGCAGGGGAAAGCTGATAGAATTTGTAACTCCTTGGGAAACGATTTCTTTTTACCCGAATCGCATTCCAACGAATCTTCCAAGAGCTGTGAATCAACCTGAGATCTTTCTATTCCAAGCAAATAATTATTATTCCATAAACTTATAGTACTTGGTCTTAGTATATTACACAAGTACAAATAATATTAACTAAGCTGAAAAAAATGTTTCGAGAATGCCAATTTCCATGCAAAGTTAGTAGGTTTATAAATTACACGAATGTAAGCCTAATTTTTGCATAAAGTACTATAAAGAAAATTATATATATATATATACGCTAAATGGCATTTACTGCCAAATATGATAGTATTGATATGAAATTATTGTTATTCGATGCGAAACCGAAACCTTTGATAATAAAGTTATGCCATTTATCAATCGCAAGTGTTTTACTTATCACCTTTCATTAAAATATGTAACTGCACAGCATCGCTACAGGGATATCTCATACAAAAAAAAAAGCAGAGTACACTGTCGTAATTTTATTCAATCATTGGTTACAACAAGACACAGTGTTCAGAAGGATCAACAATATCATTAAATATTTTGTGTATCATTTTAGTTTTAATACTTTAAACAATAAGATTATCATTTCATGTAGTTCGTTATACATAATATATTAAAATATATACTTTTAATATTTTCCGCAGATAATATAATATATGTACAATCGTGGATAAAAATATGTACAAAGTAACTGCACCCTAGAAACTGTATAATTGTCGCAATTACAATAATAATGATTGATGTCAGTAAAGAATGAATGCGGATTTATGAAAAAATAAATTAATAAAATATTTCTTAGTAGGTACGATAAAAATAATATAGTATAATTAACGATAGTAATACGAAAGAGTTTTAAATTTACTGGGTCATTTTTCGTCATTTTGTAAATGTCTCGTACAAAATAAAAGGTAATGTCTTGGCTATACCCGCTCGATGGACGAGGGAATATACTTTCTGAGGTAAATGGTATAAATCTAAAATTATAAACTCTAATAGGTACTGCGGTTAAGTTAAAATTAAGTATTATTGGTCACCGCTTGTCGGGTAACAACTACGGAGGTATATCCAGTCGACTAGAGTCGCCGTACAATATAATTAATACTTTGCGGGTATATATATTTGCATTTAGCCAATACTATAGATCGCGCTTCTTTCATGTTTATTGCAGAGAAATGGAATGGATTTCTGTCCCGTTCAGTATGGGACAAAGGTATGCAGTTCTTGTTCGGCAATGGATCTTAGTTTAATGCATAAGTAATTAATATTGCGGATGAGATACCTTATAGTAAGGTATTCTACACTTGTGAGATGCAGATCCAAAAAATCAACTACACGTCATATCTTACGATAAATAACATATCTACCTTTGAATAATACGATAACAACGATTCATGATCAGTAAGGAATAGCAGTGATAATGTAGTGTATGCTTCTATACGTTCTGCTTCTACAAACACATAGAGCATTATGTGAGAAATAGGAAGTTTAGCAGTTATATTAAGAACTACCGTATTTGCTTCTGAGGAGCTAGCAAATCATATAGGTTTAATGTGATATAGCAGACTTTTTGGTTCCAAATCCATCATAAGTTGTACTGAATTGTCATTTAGCCTGCCAAAAACATATTTAACCAATGGCACGGCGACTCTATTTTTCTTGGTTTTTGTGAGAATTAAACTTATCACACTGATACAATTGATTTAAATATCGTACACAATTTCGCTTGTCATAAAATTGTTAAAGTGTCGTGTACGCCTCAGTAGACATACGAATCATCAGTTTTCGACCGCTTAATTCAAGATCATAGTATCTGATGCAATATTAAAACGATTAAAATAATTTCAGTAAGCGTACACACACTTCTTACAATAAATAAAATTATAGAGTACATGCTTGCTTTGCATACAGTGAATTCAAGAATACCAATAGATATGCAAAGCTATTTTCCCTGCGAAACACAATCAATCGGCGCATTGTATGCACATTCGTAATCTTGCCAATACTTATGGAATATCACCTCTTTCATAAACAATTCTCTCTCCTTTCTTAATTTGTCGCTTATTTTACATCGCTTTTGTAACCCTCTACATTACTTTCTATTAACACTCATTATTAACAAAATACAGTGGAGAAAAAAGAAATAATAAATAATCGATGTATTTATTGAACGTAGGTAAACATGAACATATTTACGAATAATTCAGAGATGCGGTGCTCATCAATCGTGGAATAATTGTCATTTCTCCAATAATCTAAGATTTTCGTAACAAACACTTTTAACAAACACGAAAGTATATCACTATGATACTATGTAGACGGAACGGAAATGATGTCAAACATAACAAATGTAATACATGTGAATAAAATAGAAATATAAAGCAGATTGTTAAATCCACGGCATATTCATAAAAAGCAAGGATTCGGGAAAACAGTCTTTCAAGAAGTATTGTTTCATACCAGAGAGTCGCGATTTTCTATTCGCGACCTGTCTGCTAACAGAACTGGTAGCGCTGCTGGAATATAAAATGATTCCTCCGCCGAATTCTAATCAGATCTTTCAACAATGCATAATCTTGCATAAAATTTTCGATTGAAGAGGGGAGACAGTGATAAGATTACGCCTATAGTATGTGAATATCGGTCAGGTATGTGTCTTGCTAGTTACATTATTAATAATATACTTCTAAACGGGAAGTAAAAGGTGGACTGAAAATCTCTAGATGAATTTCAATGAACAAATCAGTTTCCGTAAAGAGATGCAGACGTCTGTATAATAAATATGTAATAATGTATCTAGTATGTGCGGACTGAAGATATTCTACCTTTACACGTTTTATACTGTGCTAGTGGTGACTACGTTATTGCATGAGCCGGTGTAATTTAATCGTCTAGAGATAGCTACTTGAATGGAAAATGCAATAAATAACAATTAATGGAGGTACAATAATAACATGACATATCTACGTCTCACTCTAAGAGATATAGCTTATTCTATCAGGTACTGCGTTGGGTTTTTCTGTCATGGTAACATGCACCAGTCTGGAATATAATTATCGTATCTTCTTCTATTTCTGTTTTCGTAGATTAGCAAATTGTAACTGCCTTCTTGCACACACTGTATAAAATCAGTTTATGCAATGAAAAATGATACTGTCTTCGGAAGGGAAATAAACAGTTGAAATATGCAGATTGCATATCATGTTACGAAGTTTGTACATGAGCAGGAATGCTTTTATACGCTATCAGTATTTGGAAACTGTCTCACGCATTCATTTACAATCATTTGATTTTCGCCAAGACATAACTTTTTGTAACGCGAATTGCATTCCTCCCGTTCACCCAAAAATGCAACTTCATACACATAAAAAAAGAAAGTTAGATGTATAGGATGATAGTTGAACTTGAGAGCGGAATATGATGCATTTTAGTTCAATGAATGTTTCAATTTGCAAGAGCAAATGCTGACGTTCGAAATATGGACCGCGAAATCCTATCGTTCTGTGCATGTCTAATTAGAGCTCCGTTTTCTTTTACCATTATTCTTAGAGTTAGTTGTTTGGAAACTTATCATTGGAATGACTGATGAAATTACTGATTTTTCTGCAACGAATCAGATTTAAAACTCAGTGTGAATGTGTGTTCTTCTTTTTTTTTTTAGGCCATACCCATATTGTTTGTGGTTTTATCATTTCCTGTTCCCATTACAAACAAATTGAATACCGCACATTCCTTGCTACGTCACCGGATGTGATATTTTATAGACATATTCACAATTAACAGCTATCCTATTTACAAAAGTGTCAAGACTCCTCTTTCCACTCCGGTTTATCTATTTCTCTTTCTTGCCTGTCTTTATTTATTAGCAGGATGACGCCCGCTACTTATATGAGCAACTCATTTGTCCGACAATATTATTTTTAAGTAGCGTCTGCTTATTCCAGTTGCATAACAGCATCCCCCAAAATAAAATTATAATTTCACACAATTACTTCGAAACTAACTTCCAGAGGTATAGGCCTCTCTTTAAGAAATATGTAATCCGAGGATACTGTTGTAATTAACTTACAGAAACAGTTTACATCGTTGCATCGGGCGTACCTGAAGATGTTGTCTTTAACCAAAACAGTATTATCTATGAATATATTAGTATTTCCGCTCATAAGTTGTATTATACTGTAACTCGCGAGATGTTCTCTTGCATTGCTTGTATGTTGTTATGAATTTCATGTGTTGCGTACACTTTTAAATCTATCTATAAATATTTATGCATCTATACAAGTGTTGACCTTTAACAATTCGTCAATTGAGTCACTTAGCTTCTAGAAAAACTTTATGCGCTCCTACCTGTTGTACCACGGTGTAGATGAGGAATTGTGAACACTCAGTTGTACCGTTTATTTTCATCCATTTGGTCCAAGTGTTGGAACAGACGCACACGTTGCTTTCGATCGGGGCGTATCTCTTGGATATGCTGAATTATTGTTTAAACTACTACTGCTACCACTTAGAGTACAGTTCACCACTGTTATCTGTGTGCCATCTAAATCTTGCTCTTGGTTATTCAATGCAGTGCTATTACATTTTTTGTACTATTCGAAGAAAGTCATGAATTAGTGAATGAAATAATACATCCTAAATCATTATAATGAACTTGTAAATGTTGTGGAATACCAACCTCTGTATTTTGCGTAATATACGTTTCTTTTGTTTCTCCGTTTGATTCCCAAGGAGTCAATAAAGGCTCCTTCGCACAGGATTCTACAATACCGTTCAATTTTCCTCCCTAATTTCATATTGAAGTTCAAAACATTAGTTGATTCAAACAGGTATATTTGTAAATCTATTAATATGATTCAAACCTTCGTATCAGATTGTGGATTCGATGTCATCGGAGATGAAGGACAAAGAACAGCCAACTCAATTTCATTTGGCGTAACAATGACATTCATTTGTTGGCTGATAGAAGTGGATGACTGATTGACGCAACATCCATTTCCGTTTCGTACCAAAGCACGAGATTTTGCTGACTGTGAATTCTCTCGTACTATCCGAGAAGTTTCACATTTCTTCCTACAGTATATGCTACATAAGCAGATGATAATGAATACGATGCTTATGCTTACACCAAGAATCACGCCTGGGAAGATGAAGCAGATGTATCACATCTCTGATGTGTATCCAGAAAAACGCATACCATACATAAAATATATTCTACTACAAGCATTATTCAATACCTACCAAGACTCTGGTCAGGCTTCGTACCTTGTGCTGGTTTTTGCTCGTCAGACGAAGTGGGTGCTTTCGAGGTGCCACCACCAGTAATTATAATTATAGGATCTGACGGTTTACCATAACCAGCTTTTGTCGTTGCTTGTACCATAACAAAATATCTTTTCCCTGGTATCAATCCAGGTAAGGTTGTAGATGTCTTATTCCCGGGTACCGTAACATTTTCCCATGCGGCCACAGAATCCAATATGTCCATGGTGTATATAACGATATAATTCCGTATGATGCCATTTATATTACTTGGCTCTTTCCACGCTATTCGTACTATTGTGCTATTTCCCAAAAACCATTGTACTTCCTCCACTTTACCTGGTACTGAAAACGATATACCATATTTAGATTCCTGGTGAAAGAAAAAACCAACCCAATGAAATAAGATTTCTATGAAACCATACCATCTTCATTCGTATAACATTCTATAGATTCACTGTAAAAACTGCTTTGGTTCGTATTGTTTCTGATAGCCTTTACTTTAAATTGGTACAAGGTAAAAGGCCTAAGCATATCAACACTTGCTTTTGTATCATTCCTGTAAGATATTAAGAAATCCGATTGAAACATTAGGCTTCAATATTAAATTAATTAAAAAATATTTTAATATATAGGTTTACTAGTATACTTACAGTATAAAACAGTTAGAACCGTTAGATATAGACGATTGAATAGCGTGGTAACACAATTCGAAAGCATCTACATCAGTTATGTCACCTAACGTCCATGTCACATTTATGGCAGTGGGTGAAACAGGTACAGCATCAAGAGCCATTGGTATATTATCTAAATATATTTGGAACATGTAAATATTATTCATAATTATTTTAAAAGACACAATAAAAGACATACTTAAATCTGGATGTTCTTGTGGAGCTTGCAATTTTCTTGTTAAGCAGCTTGTTGCTTCTCCAAGAGATACCATACACAATCCCAAAATGTAAGAAACATTTAGATCTAAAAGAAAATTTAAAACTTATTTTTTAGAAATACGTTACATGGTCATAGAAAAATTAATCTTACCAAGATTGCTAAACTGGTATTCCGTCTCGTTCAATGGCAAAAAAATCTTAGTAATTTTTTCACCCTCTTGATTTTCACAATAGACTTGCCAAGAGTCAAATTTTGATTCAACTGAGTTACTGTCTTTGAAATTCAACTTCCATTTTATCTAACAGAAGAGAAATAAATTAACATTATTAGCCCACACTGTATTAATAGTTAATAAAGTATTAAGATCTTACCTTTACACTTGAAGTGTTTAAGATTATAACTTTTATGTCCACTACATCTCTGATAGTAACTTGATTGCTTTCAGGTAATGGCATAGACACAGACGTCCATGGCAGTTGCGTGTCGCTCATGTTAGGCCAACCCTGCTTTGTCCTCGCTAATACACGTAAATCGTATTGTGCTCCAGGAATTAAATCTGCAGCAATGTTATGTGTGAAGGAGCAACCGAATGCAATGGAGCATTGAGAGTGTTAGTAAATACATACCAGAAAGTACATAAGATTCAACAGTTGCAGGTAAAAGAAGCACACGAGAAGATGGATGACCATGCAGTCCCCATTGCAGTTTGTATTCTACCACGATTCCACGTGATTCCTTCTTAGTCAGTGGTATCCATGATACATTTAATTTTGTACTACTAATAACATTCACATTCACTTTTGGTGCACCTTTAGGAACTGTAGACAAAATTTTCGAATTATTACCAGTAAAATAGATGATATTATTCACGTAATATTAAACAATGTTTTACCACTTGGGGCCGTAGAACACAAGATGGTGGCTGATTGGTCGCTAGCACCATGATTGTTCCACACTCGTATATAGAAAGAATAGTTTGTAAATGGTTCGAGAAGCTTTGTCACTTCGACCGATGTGGAATTTCCCGGCTCGGGTGGAGAAACCTCTTCTTTTCCCCCTTCTAATAATACAAATGATGTGATCAAATATTCTAATCTCGATCTAATTATGTTAGATCGTTTTAAACGTACCAACGGGACTGTAATGGACGGTATAAGCTGTAATACTGGTGTATGGTAGAAACTTTGGTGGTTCCCAGGAAATAAAAATTCTAACAGGAGAGAGAGCATGACACTTTAGAGAGGTAGGTGCAGCAGGACTATTACGAGATGTGTTTACTTGGAGCCGACCAGCAGCCCAAATCTCGCCAGCAGAATTTACAGCGACACATTGGTAAATACCAGAGTCCGATGGAACAGTGGCTGATATTGCCAATTCCATTTTATTAGATTCCTTCAGGTATGTAGTCATGCGCCCTGTTAAATCATATTCATTTGTAAGAATGCATATATGATTCCATTAACAATTACTATACACTCAATGCCTTACCATTAATGGTAATATTTACTGAGTCTTTTAACCAATATATTTGTGGGATTGGCAATCCCTTTGCTTGACATTCGAATCTAACAGTTCTTCCATTAGGGCATGTTTGATTTGTAGGTTTTATTTCGAATGAAGGTGGATCCAATATATCCACTGTGACATTCTGCAAAATAAACAAGTCATACTCCATAAATCTACACTTTGCCATACAATGGAAACTTGGAAATAGTAAATACCTGAATTTCAAAGTTGTTTGTAAATAAATCTTTTGTAGAGCACAGGTATACCCCAGCATCAGATCCATTTACACGCTTTAACAATATGCTAATTCCACTACTAGAATTAAGAAGAATGCGAGGCTGTGCAACACTAGAATTACCTGGAACAACTTTGTTAATAAGTACATTTATAATTTCCCACAATCCACAGAGTAATATCTTTTTATAGGAAGTACCTTTAACGCTAGGAATAAATGACCATGTCACAACTGGAGTTGGATAACCAGATGCAGCACACGCTAACATAAGTGTTGATCCATTTAGCAACCAATGATTATAAGAAACTTGTGGAAACAGTAAAGGTGGTATGTGCTTTTTACCACTCTCAGCCTGAGAAATAATAGTTAGTTTTGCTGTTTTACTTCTCTTGCTCTTTTTTAGGAATTCATTGTTCGCAATGCATCTGAAATACAACAAAGTGATACTCTACTGTTAATTTATCTATCAGTCATACAAAAGTCATGAAATATACCTATATGAACCAGCATCTGACAACTTCGTTGCACTTATATACAGAACACCTGGTGGTACCATGGAATACCTAATGCAACCAGAGAATTATATATTTCCATAACGAGGAGCTATCGAAATTATATTAGTTGATACAACAACTTACTTAGAATTATAAAGTGGCGTCAGTGTTTTCCCATTGTGTTGCCATGTGATGTTGGGAGGAAAAGGAACGCTATCAATGAGACAAGACAGTCTTGCCACTTCACCTTCTCTTACAGTTATATTTTCAGGTGACTCTTTAAATACATGTGCAAGTTCTGCAAAAAGATTTTGTATTTAAATCATGTTCTCATAAATGTCATGATTGTTATATGATTTTAATATTCATGGCAGTGATTATTTAAGTACCTGCTATTTGAATAAATGTAGGTGATGATCTTAGAGATTCCCCTAAAGTAGTATGAGTTACGCAACGAAATTCATCCGCAGTATTGTTTCGAAAGCTGATAAGGCTACTATTTTTCTCTTTTGATTTCTGTACCACCTACAAATTTGTAATAGTAAAAATACTTTTCTATGGAACAGGATAATATACAATCACTTTTCTTTCTACTTTTCTATACCTTGGAAAATCTGAGGGATCCATTTTCGAGAATAGAACAACGCGCAATTTTGCATGGCGGTACTTGTATCCCATTGTGCAGCCAGGAGATATTTTGATTCGGACCAGCTATGCAATTAAGTGTTACTCCCTTTTTTCCTAATATTACATGGCCACTAGGTTGAATTTCTAATGTTATGCCAGAATCGTTATTTAAGGTAGCATTGAAGCTGTCTGGTTTCGATACATTTTTGTTGTTCAAACCTGCTCCTAATCCTTTAACACCTGTCAAGCAATTAAACATCTATTTCAATGAATATCATAACAATAATTCGAATGAAAAAGCAATAGGAGTGCGTTGTTGATTAAAGAGAGGCTTAAAAAACTTTTGGAGCAGTACTGTCAATTTAAATCTACGATCATCGGGATTGAGCCGGCAAAGCGACTGAAAACCGAAAGAAAGATAAGGGAAGTGTCGAACTAGAATGCGAGAGTTGAAATTGCGTGGTCCAGGAATATATAGACGTATGCGTATAATCCGAGTGTATCAGAAGCGTAAACACATAAGTTGGCTAGGAGGTTCGAGCGAGAGCGAGAAGGAGGAGAAGAGAGACAGAGGCGAGGACGCACCTGCGGCACAAGCGGGCTTCAGCACTTCTATAAACAAGATGCTCAATAAAAGTACTCGCGCCGCCATATATTCACACTCATTGGCACTGGTCTCACTGACGAATCTTGGCCGAAACGCGCCGTCGGTTTAATGGGCTTTTCTGCGAAGTCCGTCGCCGCATGTTTGACATCGCCTGGGAGAAGTTTTCGGCCGTTCCGTTCGCCGAGCTTTGTACCCCCTGTTTCTTCAGGCCTCGCTTTGCATTCTCACATCATCGCGTTGAGGGAAACAAGGGATGGCCAGCGCGCGCCCTCCACGACGTCCACAATAACGGAAAGCGCACGGTTCTGCTCTGGCAACTGGTCTTCGCGGATTAGCTTCGTTCGCATTCGCACGCGATTCGTTCGTCTTTTGCCATCGTCTACCTCCACCACTAGTGCACGTAATCCTTGCCCTGGCTTGCTATTGCGGAACGGAGACTCGAAATTCCGGACTGCGAGGAAATGCCGCCGCCGCCTGCGGGAAATTCGCGAAACTCCCATTCGCAATGATCGCTCTCTCTCGCGGCTCTCGGCGATGCTCTCGATCGGCGGCGCCAGTACCGGCGGCGGCCACTCAGCCAAAACACACAGATAAAGATAACGCGATATATTCCCTTGTATGTATACAATCCTCTCTGCCTCTGTGAGAGAAGTCAACCCGCTCGAACTTGGCACAACTACTTAAAACATTAATTGTTGTTTTTCTTTTCGTGCCGTGTCGGTTCAGTGTTTACGGAGAATGCAATCGAGCAATAGAAAAGAATGGAGTGCGGCATTCACCATTTCAATCCGGCGCTAGTAATGAATGAACTTTTACTATTTGCAATGTATAATAGACGCGGTACCTTCACTCATTAATTGCACGGTTTCGTTTTATTTATAAACATTCGTGAAAACAATACTTAACCTACCGAGGTGTGTGAGTGCGCAGACATGGCGCGGCAAAGTGTTAATGCGGACTCCGAAAAGATGCATAGTATGATAAACAATAAAAGCATTGATTTGGACAATTGTCGAAAGCTTGTCAAGTCGTATGTCGATTTGGTGAGAACCTGTTGTTTAAGTTGAATCAATAGTTTTACAATGCATGAAACTAAAGGTGCATTTTGCTTACAGCATTTGTACAGTGCAGCCTTGTTTTGGGCTGACAAAGTAGTGTCATTAAGTAACGAAGATCCAAAGGATATTTGTACCTTGGCGCATTGTATGTATCTTATGAAACAATATCACAGAGCTGCTCATCTCATAAGAAGTCATGGTCTGGAGAAGGTTTGTTAACAATGATTGTAACATTGAAGAAATTTTAAGATATAATCAAATAATGTATTGATAATTACATTTCTTGCAGACTGATGTTATGTGTCATTATCTAACAGTAAGAAGCTTATTAGAAGTAAAAGAATACACCGATGCGCTTCAAGTGATTAATGAATCCGAGATTTGTAATAACATAACGCAATCAGGGATTAGTTTTACCGATCGTACTGATATATGGGAAGATGCTCCAAGAAATGTACAAAGTTCTATATTGTATGTGAAAGGACGAGTATACGAAGCAATGGATAACAGAGCAGTAGCCTCGGATTGTTACAAGCAAGCGCTGCATTGTGATGTTTATTCTTATCAAGCGTTCGAAGCTCTAGTGCAGAATCAAATGCTCTCAGCATCCGAAGGTATATTTCTGTCCCAAACATAATTGAATTGGTTAATATCGACTTCTAGCCATTATTACTTTATTAGAGAAAGAATTACTGGAATCTCTACCGTTTAGTGAGCAATGTACAGAAGCTGAAGCTGAACTTTTGAAATTGTTATACGAAAGTAAATTGAAGAAATATCAGGAGCCGGGCAAGAAACAAGCATTAGTAACATGTAGTGTGATGGGGGTTCTCGTTACTGACAGATTGTCAGGCAATTTGGATATGGAAGTTGCTGAAGCTGAAAGATTATATTATAATTGTGACTATCATAAGTGTTTCTCACTTACAGAAAGGTAAAACTTGACCTAATTTATTTAGATTTAGCATCATTGTACATTTCTATATTTCTATAATTGGTATTGATAAATATTTCACAGGATATTAAAAAAGGACCCATATCACAGTGGATGTTTACCAATCCACATTGCTTGTTTAGTGGAGTTAAAAAAAACCAAGGGTAACACTCTTTTGGATTATAAAAGATTACAATTTAAATGATTAATTTTACAAATGACATTTTATTTAGCTCTCTTCTACTTGGGACACAAATTGGTAGATTTGTATCCAGACATGGCATTAGCATGGTTTGCTGTTGGATGTTACTATTATAGTATAGGTATTTATCATTCTTCTGGAATACAAACACTTTCTACACAGAAATTAACAAGTACTAACATGTGGAATCATATGTTTTACAAGGTAAAAGTGATCCAGCAAGGAGATATTTAGCGAAAGCTACTGCATTGGACAGATTATTTGGTCCAGCCTGGCTAGCATATGGGCATTCCTTTGCTGTAGAAAATGAGCATGACCAGGCAATGGCAGCATACTTTAAAGCCTCTCAACTAATGAAAGGATGTCATCTGCCACTGCTATACATTGGGCTCGAATGTGGCTTAACTAACAATCTTAAGTTGGCTGACAAGTTTTTCCAACAAGCTCAGGGCATTGCACCAAATGATCCATTTGTTATACATGAAATGGGTGTTATATCATTTTACAACTTAGAGTAAGATTCCACTTCTCACACGATTTAGTATTTAAAATAAATAAAATAATAATTTAATACAATTTCTCTCATTGAATACAGTTATAAAACAGCAGAGCGACAGTTTAAGGAAGCTATGGAAAGGATACAAGGTGGCTTGAAGGATGTTATTCTACCAAACAAATGGGAAGCACTATTAAACAATTTAGGACACACCTGTAGAAAAATGAAAAAATATGAGGAGGCATTGGAATATCATCAGCAGGTCAGTTATAAAGATTTTGCCTGTTAATAATATTTTCAGACTATAAAATAATACATTCATCCATGGTTATCATTCTAGGCTTTAGTTTTAAATCCTCTAAATCCATCAACATACTCGGCTATAGGATTTATCCATGCTTTAATGGGAAATACCCAAGATGCAGTAGATGCCTTCCACAGAGCACTTGGTCTTAGGAGGGATGATACCTTCACAACAACAATGCTAACTTATGTTATGGAACAATTGCTCGACGAGTCACCCCCGTATCCTGGTAGATTTAATTTATTTCCGAATATATTAATTCTAAAATAATTTCTATCAAATCCCTCCTCACAATTTTCCAGATGCCCCAACTGAAATGCCGAAATATAAATTCCCAGAAGTGAAACTGGATGCAGCAGAGCAGGATATTGACAAATTACGAGTAAACTTGTTCTCTGGCTGGGGTGAGGACTCTGCGAAAGCAGAAGATAATACACCAGACAAAATAGAACGCCCACGAGATGTAGTTGTTAATTACTCAACGAGTGACATTAGTTCTGAGGTTGAAATGCTGGATTCGTCAACTGCACATATAGAATACAACTGAATTTCCCACACTTTTATACAGCTAATAAATTTGTTAAAATAAAAGAATACTTTACACCTACAGCTTCTTTCTACCTATGATACTCTCATATGTTTTATAAAACATCGCTAATAACACTTGTATATAATATCAAGATTTATAAAATTCCTAAATATTTCGTTCTTTATTTTATTTACAAGATCATTTTGAAAAAATTATTTCAGTGTACGCATATATATGTGTATATATAGTTATCGATGTATATAATGTGGACCTGCTTGAAATGGAATGCGAGCGCGTTCACGAACCGCGCCGGCGTTCAAAGCGAACGGAACTTCCTGGCAACTGGCGAAGTGCAAGAGAAAGAGGGAGAAACAAATCTTCAATTCAGTTCGCTGACTGAAGCAATGTGGAGAAGAATGGGCGTTTCATCTCCATCGTTGCTGGATCGACATTAAGCCGGGTAGAGAGAGAGCAAAGAGAGACGCGCTAAATTCTCCCGTTCCACGTTCAGGCGTAATTATAAATGGGTGGTTCATCGAGTTGAGCCGGTCGAAATCTCGTCCCCCGGCGAACCCCCGGTGTGGGATCGGCATACCCACGTTTTCCTCGCTTCTCTAATGTAACACAATAAATAACAGACCCACTGAATTATTAGCAGACGTGCATTCGGCATTTCGCAGCCGGGTATTCGCAGAGATACGCGGTGCACCGTGCTGAAACTGGGTTAGCCGTAACACGTTTCAACCGCGTTGCCAGAAAACTCGCAGCCGTCTCGTCGTGTTCAGTGGAGAACAAAAGTCCAGAGTATTCATTAAAGAATCCGCGAAGGCCAGGAAATCAGGGATATCGATATGCTCTCGTTAATTCAACCGGTAAGTAATCAACATTTCCAATCAGTGCTTTGTCATCCTAAACCAACATTCCGGCATTTTTCCAATCAATGCCTTGCTTCACGAGCACTGGCTCCTTTGCCAGCAATTACTTTCCCCTTCAATCATATTTCCTGCCTGCTGTAACCTTTTTCGAGGACCTGTCTCACTTGACAGTGCCAACTCGCAAAAGCACTCGAGTATATCCTGGCTTGCGAGTCAGCTTGAACATCGGGACGATAATATCTGCAAAGCGGCATCGAGTGCGAAGGAAGTTCTTGTGTGTCCGTTTGTAAACAAACGCCCCGATTCCTGCCTTTCAGCCGCAACACGTCCACGTGTGAAACACGTTGCGTTCATTCTTATAGGTCGATATAGCTGCCCTTCGCTATCGAAGGTATCCACCGCGCCCTCTGAATCGCCCTTCACCCTTACTCTCCCTTCGTACTGCGGAATTCTCCCGATTATTACTCACGCCGGTCAAATACCAAGGGACAGCTTCCTCGAGAAGCATTCTCCAAAGAATTTACCATCTAATGACCAACCATAGAACAGGCTATAGACAATTATAAATCATTACAACATCCTTGCCCTGCGGCATTACAATCAAGGATCGTATTGCTGCAGGATCTAAAGTACCTAAAATTGCATGTTCACGTATAATTCTGTTACTTTTATGTACGTGTCTTGCTATACTTTGTTGCGAGGCCTATTGAGAATTATTGCTATTATTGTGTGAAATAATTTCTGAAAACTACAGGTTTCGAGAACGAAAAGTTGATCGCACGTAATACGTTTTTATGGTACGCTGCGGCAGCGATATTTAATGCTCGAATCATTCCAGTCATGTTGACGCTTTCAGAAGCTACCGTTGTATTGGAATGCGAATGCTGGTAATAAAGTTTCTTTGAGCAAGCTGAATTGAAATAATTCGCGAAGGAAATGCATATTTAATCTGCGGGATTCCCTTGAGAAAATCATATTACCCTGCTACAATCTTATCACGCACACTGTTGCATCACCACGTACGCATATTTCTCGCTCGCATATTTGCCGTCAGATGTATTCCGCATCGCGAGTTTGAATTTGGAAGCGCTGAGTTCCAGGAATCCAGGAGAATTCTTGGTAAACCAATAGAATGCTTTGGTAGGGCACGGTGCTGCTGAATTTTTTTCCCGAATTCCGTGAAAGCTAATTGGGAGTGGTGCCGCGGTGTACGATTCTTGTTGTCGTTCTTCCCCAACGAAAGTTCGTCCCGTAGTTTGCCAGTACCGGTAGCAGCGATGAGATCTCGGAACCCGATGGTATGTAACATAGAGGCACCATTCGAAATTCCGTTAACGCTCAATCGAACTATTTCGATTGATCCAATTAGATTTACGAGGGGAAGCAAACCGACAAAAGCGTTGATATAGATCTTCGGGACTTTCTTCCTCGATTCTTTAATAATTAGTACAATCTTTCGCGAGGTATTATAGTTGGCGATAATCGACCTTTGTTACAGTTGGACTTGCCGCAAGATGTAGGTGAAATGAAAGTGACGAATCCATCATCCCATCACAAAGAGAATCCTTATGGCCCGCTGTTGCAGGTGCAACGAGATCAAGAGCATGCACCGATCGTGCAGAATGAGAAATACCAGTCGCAGTTGCAACAACGGGAGCAATTGCACCAGTTGCAGTCGATCGGCAACTTATTGCTGGATCTTCCATCTCCCTCGGCTTTCCAAGGATTTTCCAACGACGCTCCGTGCTCGCAATCCGGAAAGAACACCAATGTTGACGGTACGAATAATCGAGAGCCATTGTTTCTTATATTTATTTGGATATTATCATTAACCATTACAAAGTGCGCTTCTTATTCACCCGGTGTATTAAAAAGAGCATTTCGAAGAACGATCCTGTTCCCAGTGACTGTTAATATTTGCTATAGTCGCCGCTAGTCATTTGTCAGCCGACGCAGCGTCTCTCGTTGCGCCGTATTCCCAATATTTTAAGATCGTGGTTATTTTGTAAAAATGCTAGGAGACATGTCGATTTATGACTTACTCGGCTTGGGCCTGCCACGGGGATCGCTGATGGGAAGCCAATCGACAACCGGCACACCTGGCTACCAGAATTATCAATATCATGGACAAAACCGCGGCGAAGGATCCTCGCATCAACATCATCAAGTAAGTCATTTCCTAAAGATACACACGAAGTTTAATATTTCGCGAACTTGATGAAATTCTCCTTTCTATTACGAACTGTTATTTCGAAAATCGGCAGAAAGATAATAACTCACTTCGAATAGATTTTTTGGATAATTATTAAACATAAAATATCGCAATTTTATTCGTCAAGCGAATTTTTTTTAAGTATAGAATTAGATCGAATAATTCTTATGAATATACTTGATAAATGAAGCTTGCTTTCCAATGTAAATTTTCAATCAGAAATAGGCAGTGTCGCGGAACATCTGGCTACTGCCAATACAGTAAGGGGAACAATGATTATCTTTATTGGAATGATTCCAACTAGTCGTCGGACTTGCGTGTCTGTCCAATGCAAGAAACTTTTTTAGGATAGCAACGGAGTTATCTCTCCGATTGATTTTCAATATATTTATTGTCCACAACATTGGTCACTGAAACCGTTGATATCTTCCGATAAAAGTCGGTGTTCATCCTTCGATTTTGCTGAAGAAAATAAAGATTGTAATAAATATTATAAATTATATGAAAATATTTTGCTTCCGACGTTGGGTACATTGGAGGCAAAGCATGTTCCCCTTTCAAAGGTATTACCAGATCCCATTTACAATAAAGATTGTAATGGGAGTCGTAATACAGCGGAGAAAGCGTCTCCGCTTCGACGGTAACAATGCCAAGAGGCCATAGTTTATTGGAGAGACAGTTTAATGGACGTTTTATCAAGTTTTTCACGATACTTGACTGTTCCTTCCTTGTCCGTTTCCTGGCTGTACAGTTATATGAACGATCGTTTTAGTAACATCGCGCTTCAACCAGCACTGGGCTAGCAATATGCTATGTGAAATAAATTATGCATCGTGTCACGTTAACACGACCTGGTTTCAAGATCGGCCAAGAACTTCGTACACGCAGCCAAACTGCTTTATCGCACGTCTATCACTTGTCTTACTTTGGTGGCCAGAATTTTGTGAAATTCATGTACGAAGGCGAGATTTTAGTTTCATATAGTCTTCGGACGTACGGCAGACTTCATCGCCGGAAGTGGATGAAAGACGGAAATTTTATGTCAATTAGATTCGTTTTAAGATTTTTCCATGTTTTATTTAAAACAGTGCGAGGACCGCAATGGAATCTGCCCGATGGATATGATCCCGTTTTCTCCGGGATCTGTTACCACTCCTGGCAGTTCTCCCACCACCACCATACCATCCCTTGGTAGTCCGTCGATTTCCGGTACCCCATCACCACCAAGTAGTCCATCAACTCCTGGCAGTTCTTCTGCCCCGTATAACTTGTTCCTGAATCGACACTCGTATCCAACATCGAGCAGTACTACGAATCATACGCCTTCTTCGTCAACCAGTCGAGCGTCGGTGGGCTCACCAACATCAACTTTTCCATCTCGTCACTATGGAAGAGCAATACGCGGTTCCCCTTCTTACAGGTATAAAAGAAGCTATCACTTTGGTCCATTGAAATCTTTTCTCAATTATTATCACAACTTTATTTCTATTTTGTAAAAGTGACTGCGATAGTCCTACACTTGACTATTCACATACTATTCGTTGCAACGCTTCAAGATCGAATTCGCCAGCGGATTCGGAAACCAGCGGGATTCATAGTATGGAAGGTTCATTGTCTGATATAATGGTAAATTTTGTATTCTACTTTCTGCCATTTTTATTTCCCTTCGTTCGTATATTTACTATGAAGGGGTGGACGTATTTTGCAGAATAATATATCGCATAATTCATCATCGCATGGCTGCTTTGGCCAGCCTTTGGATTCGAAGAAGCACTATCCTTCTTCAGGACATCATCATCATTCGCACAATCATCATCGCGGACGCCATGGCGGCACAAATCAAAGTGGCAACTTGCTGAATTCACTATTGAACTATGACAAGAACTGTTATTCTAATGGAAACTGGCGTGTAATGCCACGAACTTCAACCCCGATTAATATTATGGACCCTCAGGCCTCTTTAGAACGGGTAGCACGGTTTCATCGTAGTGCAGCTGGTTCGTATGCTCGAATATTTAAATCATACGATTTGTATTTCAAAAGGACGAATTAAAATGACAAAATTTCAATCAGCTCTTTGTGAACCCACTTGTACATGGAGTGGAATTTTGCCGCAACGTACTCGAGAACCATCAACTTACTCACCAAAAGTTTTCTTGGGCGGTGTGCCTTGGGATATTACTGAATCCCTTTTAATCGCAACATTCAAGCAGTTTGGCCAGGTACGTGTGGAATGGCCAGGGAAAGAACAAAATATTCCACAACCCAAGGGACATGTGTATATCGTATTCGAGTCCGAGAAACAGGTACAAATTTAAATACTTTATCATTTTCGCTAAAATGAGTAATCCGTTATTTAAAATCATATGAATACTTCAGGTGAGGGCTCTACTAGCATGCTGCACACATGATTTTACCAATGGGGGAAGTTGGTATTATAAAATTTCATCAAAGCGCATGAAAGCAAAAGAGGTATTGTTGCAACGTTTTATAAATATCAGAAACAAATTAATTCTGCAATTATGAAGTTGATTCACCCTCATTTTCTAATAGGCACAAGTAATACCGTGGTGTTTGGAAGATAGCAATTATGTTAAGTCTTCGTCGCAAAAGCTAGATCCGCACAAAACAGTGTTTGTTGGCGCGCTTCATGGTATGTTGACTTCAGGTGGTCTAGCTAAGATCATGGACGACCTATTCCGTGGCGTTGTTTACGCAGGTAATTGTCATAGGATAAAGACAATACTGTGTATGAAAAGCAATTAATGTTTCTTCGAATTGAATTGCAGGCATCGACACGGATAAATATAAATACCCAATTGGATCTGGTAGAGTGACGTTTAGCACAAGGTTGTCTTATTTGAAAGCTGTGCGAACTGGTTTCATTCAAATAAAAACTGCTCAGTTCACTAAAAAGGTATATCTTGTAGTTTTTCGATTTTCAGATAAAAATGTGAGTATCATACACTAATAAATTTTTTTATTGGTAAATAGATTCAAGTACTGCCTTATTTAGAGGATTCTATGTGTTCTGGATGTTCCGTGCAGCAAGGCCCTTACTTCTGCCCCGAATTGGTATGTAACAAATGTTTACAAAAAATTGTATTAATATGCCAAACATATTTATAAAATTCCTGATTGCACGATCTTTCTCTCAGGCATGTTTCAGCTACTTTTGCCGCAGCTGCTGGGACTGGCAGCATTCAATGGAATCTATGTGGCATCACGAGCCTTTACAGCGCAAGTCTAAGAGAAACAGGGCGGTTGGTTTATCACCAGGCAACAGAGCAATTAATTACTACAATTAATACTACGATTTAATTACACTTATAGAGAACCTCTCTCGCGGCCACGTTCAATGCGTTTTTTAGTATTTGTTTTGGTACGGACGGTAGGCCAATAGACTTACTGACAGGGTGCAAACTTAATTTTTTATCGCAGAGCTGCGGGCAGCTGGTCTGACGATATAATATGATACCGTATTTACCAGCTGATCAGCAAACGCAACGATTTATTTATTATCGTTATTATTTACGTGCGTCCGCGTTGAAAGGACAAAACTGGAGGAGAGAAATCGTGTTTAATGAAGAGTTCCTATTATGAACGCGGCTACACCGCGTTCTTCAAACAATACTTTTATTTAGTATGTTTATTTAGGGACTGAATCTCTTGTTGATCGTTTTATTACGACGAATTATGCGAACAATGGTTGCCAGTATCCCTGGCACGAGTTAAACGTGCATTTGCGTTAAATTTGCGGGGGCTCGATTGTGGCTTTTACAAAGACAATAATTACGATAATTTTTACACCATAAAAGTGAGAGCCATGCGAATATATTATACCAAAGGGCCACCGAAGTAAACTTAATCTCTTAATCACTAAGATCTGTGCCACTTTCATCAGCCGCCATAATATTTATTAGTAACCAAGATACGCTTAATTATAAAGTGTTACGTTGAGACTAAGTAAGTAGTAAGTGAAGATAGTGGCGGAAGGGATTAATCATTCCATTATGATTATTGTTTCAATGCTGAAAGAGCATTTGATGTATTATGGGCAAACCCGTCGTGGGGATGTTCATGCTCTGCGTTCTAGCCGCTTTTACGGCTAAATATTTCGTTCGACGATTGTTGTCGAGATTACCACCGCCCTCCGTTAGGTTTACGTTAGAGTGTACAGTGCAGAAGTATTGCCAAAGTGGCTAATATAATTTATATTTCTAGTCGAGGCAGTAACGCCTCGTACTTTCGTTTCCAGGGACTGTTTAACTGTTGACGAAATGGAGAAGTACACGGTCTACGATTCTGGAGCGGATTGTAGTAAATTGATTCTGTTTTTATTTTTTGTTATATTATGTCACTCTGCTTCTTTTCAACGCAATGTGGCTATACTCACCTCCGCAATCTCGGTTCCAGTGTTTTTGATAAAATTTTGTTGAGTGAATTAAAATTCATCTTTTTTGCACTCTCATTCTTTATTTCTTTCGTTTTAATACACACATTAATCCAATGATTTCAACGATATTCTTCCTTTATCCTTGCCAAGAACCTTTTGTGTTAGCGTGTATATTATATGGTTTCATTCCATTTGATTTTACTTGATTCGTTGCTTTTATAATTGAATATTAATTGCATGTAATAGTGGCTGTAGTTCGGTGACCATATTTAAAGATAATTTTTTACATTAACTGATAGTGAATAGTCTAGCAATAATACACTGTATGTTGTTCGATCCCGAAATCGTTTTTTATAGCAGCAATATAATAAGCATGTTCCGTTTCACATAGTTCAACAGCTATCGGCTGCTGCAGTAGTAAAACTAGGTAAATTACAGGAGTACTTGCAGAAGTAAATATAAAACAGGTGAAGTTCTTAAGGAAACGGACAGAAGTGGAACAAATAGAAAAATTATATCGTGTTGACACAGTATATACTATCAACAGATACTATGGTTATTATATTCATAAATGAATACTCGAAAGGAGTGCTTATATATTCTTCAGAAGCTTTGACGATGTTATTTAGAACATTTTAGTGAAAAATACAGATAATACACGCGCTGTCTGAAAACATTTCTACTTAGCAGTATATGAAATTCCTAGACCACGTACTGCAGATCTACCGACAAAAAGAATAGAAAGCAAGATAAATTTTAAAGATGCTCTTTTATGAAAGATATCTTGTTTACAAACTTTTAATAAGTCGTGCCTTTTAATGTAAACTCCATAGATTTTATTCTAATGTAAAGAACACGAGTTATTTTTAAATTATAAAATACCATGCGATACAGGGTGGCTAACGATTACAAAAGAAGAAACAAGACTGTTATCAATACACATAATGTGAAATTTCGTAAAACTTTTAAGAGATCAAATTGACCGTGGAACAAAGTGTAAATATGATTGCGTCATGCCATAGGCGACCAAAAGTATTTAGTTTCTGTTGACAAGAAAAGTGCCTCTCCTATCCTTTCAATTATATCTATTATTTGTGATTTGTCAATTCACTAAAAGAATGGTATCGAAAAAGATCTTTAAAAAACATTATAGAATAAATGTATACACAAATCACTTAAGGTCCCGAAAGCTTTACACGGACATCAGTAATTATTGCTTTAGCTTTCCTTCTAAGCACATTGTTAAAGGATACTCTGTAATACAAAACTTATATATTAAAGTAATAAACTGTTCTTTATTAAAGTAATACGCTTACAGAATTGTCATAAAATCACTTTTGTTCAAGAATTATTTTCTATGTGTATATATACAGGTACATATTTATATGTCTATATGAAACTTTCTAATAAGTTCACTTACAAATACTTCCACCAATAAGGTTTATTCATTCTTCTGCTGCACTTTTTTACTTAGAGCTTGATACAAGCCGATTAAGGAAGATATGGTCCCGAGTGCTCCCACCTGCCAAGTTACCAGTTTGCCACCCCAAAAAGTCCCAGGTGGCAAATAGCTAACAGCATAACTGATGTCTAATGCTAAGCGTGAACATGTTAACAATTCATTCCATCTCTGTTTCTCCAGGTTACTGGGACCTTTCCTGTAATATGAACAAAAAGTTAAAAGCTCATACCAATATTTAAATTTTTATCAGACATAACATACTTTGTACTATAATTTGGCATCTGCAATGAATGTTTCTGAATATCATTAAGCTTCTTTATCTTTCTCAAGGATCTGAAAGAAATTATTCAAATAAAGTTAGCTATGAATTCATATTACATACTCATAAAAAAAAACTTGCACATACTTTATCAAAGATAATTTCAATGATATTATCCACAACCATGTTGTAGCATTGTCCCAACTTGTTGTATTGATATTAATTAACTTGTGTTCGCCAGCCCATGCGATATGTTCTATTGGATTAAAAATTAAATCAACTGCAACTTGCAGAAGTTCTATCCATCTGACCAACCAATCGGGGTCCTAACAAATTTACACATAGAATGAATCTTATCAATGTTTAGTAGAATTAGTTTATCTATTATCCAAGATACATTACTTTTGCACTTGATCCATAGGAAAGAGCATGATGCAATGTTGGCAAGTCATCTAACAATCTTAATATTACTCTGCACCCACTTAATTTGCTGCTGAAGATTTTAAACTTTGCTTCTGTTTCTTTGTTGGAAGTACTTAGAGTAGCTAATTTAGCTGCGTATGACAATGTTCTTAATACTTTGTCTCTTCCCGCGTACGTGTCCAGGTAATCACAGAATAATTCAACATTCATTTTGAATCACTGAAGCGTCCAATCTTCCAAAATGTTAAAGACAAACTTGAGCAATAAAGGTGTGTGAATGCTTTGCACGCTTCGAACACATATGCTGCAATAATTAGTATGACTTACATGTTATACTAGGTATATTTATGCAAAAGTAATATAACAAAGTCCAATGTATGCCCACTAAGAGTGAACTGTGAAAAAGCTACATACATAACTGTAATGAACTCTATTTACATTCGCTATTTATTATCATCGAATCTTATCGTGACAACCAGACAATAAATTAAGATAAGTTTATGTTTACGAATACGATAATTACTCCGTTTACGGAAATTCGATAGACCTAACTTACTGGTGGTTATATTCTCGAAGTAATCACTATTATCTTATCATCAGACCAAAATTACTATCTTCGTCTCCAGGAAGAATTGATATCGGATAATAGAAGAACATATGTTATATATTGATGCGAGCGTAACGTGGACTAGGAACTGCTAGGAACAGGTTTTTTCCCGAGCCGGTGTGCATTCGATAGCGGAAAACCAGATAAATTAACACAACTACAATATTCCTATTATCAATCATGTTTATTTCAATATGCTCACAATACAAAGTTCACAAAGATATGTTTCGAGAACGCTGAACTAATTTATAAATCACATTTTAACAGTCAAACTTAAAGACTCCGAACAATTATAGAAAAGAAGTGCAGTCGCCTTTTTGAAAAGCCACAAGAAAAGTTCAGGACAATTGAAACCTCTCATTCGGAATTCTTAACAAATGATCAGGAATATTACTGCAAACATCAAATATATTTACAAATCGAGACAAACAATACAATATACAAAATCCATTCTAAAAAAACAGAGGAACTCCATTGACAATGTTATTACTTGCGAGGGCGCCACCCTCTTTCCAATAACACAAGACTAACACAAGACTGCGCGGCGATCGCCGAAAGCAGCGTCATCTTTAGTCAGTGAGCGGCGCATTTTCAACGCCAGCGAGCAACAATTTCCGCAGGAAAGTTTATCGGGAAAGTGTGCTCGCGCGAGTGTCAAACGCGAGTGCGCAAATACTACGAATATCACATCGAAGCCGCAACGAAGCGTGCAACTGAAACAATCTTTCCGCTTCGACATTCCAAGGGCGCATTCATTGCAATCATTTCGGCGTGCGGTGCTGAATTCCACAAGTGCGGTTGTGCCTTCTATATACTGAAAGGCTGGGTCGAGTGTTGGAGCCGGCGCTATTGGGGGCGGCAGTACTCTCGTAGCGTCGTCGCATTCGCCTTGGCGTTGTTGTATCGTTTTAGAGCAGCGTGATCAGTGGTTCATAGACGTGATGACGTCAGATTTCGAGGCACAAGCCGACGAGAGCGCGTTTAAAGCTGAGTAGGGCGTGAAAGTGTGTGGTGTGAGGCAGCCGTCGTGTGCCGCGCGCTCGTTTCCCTCGGTGGTGTTCCTTCGAGCCGCCGTCGCCGTCGCCTGGTATATGCGAATATGTGCAAATAGCAGCAGCAGCAACGCGTGCCGCAGTGAGAGCGAGAGAGCGAGCGAGAGAGAGAGCGCGAGAGAGCCCCACGGGAGAATTATGTTCGGTGCTGCTGTTTTGACGTGATTGATAGTGAAAAGAGTACCATGTTCCGCTGCGTTTTTTTTAAAGGGTGTAACAGGCAGGTGGAATGCATTGACAAGCGTCACTGCGCTCTGCAGAGCGTGCCCGATGATATTCTACGATACTCGACGAGCCTGGAGGAGCTCCTGCTGGACGCGAATCACATTCGAGAATTACCAAGGGTGAGGAGAGCATATACCGCTAGATAGACACGCCAGCTTTGTACTTTACGATTATGCATCTCTTTCCTTCCTTCCTTCCTTCCTTCCTTCGCGCACTCCTCCTCCTCCTTCGCCCCGCTCGGCTCTCTCCTGTGCTCTGCCCCCCTCGCATGCCCTCCGCTCTTTCCTCTCCTCCTTCTCCTCCTTCACCTCCTCCCTCGCCGCCCCGGACATTCCTCCTCTCTCTCTCTCTCTTGTTTGCATGCTACGCTGTCTCCGGCGTACTCGCTCCCTCTCTCTCGCTCCCGCCTATTGTGTTCATGACGTATTATATCCGATCGTAATGTAACGACACCAGCAACGCGAACTCCCCGCGATTACCAGACCGCTGTCAATCCGAACTTCCCGCTAATAGCGCGCCCACACACACACACACACTTTTTTCTAATCCGATCCACCTGCTTTTCTCCCGTTCGCAGAACTTCTTTCGACTGCAGAAGCTACGGAAACTCGGCCTCAGTGACAATGAGATCTACCGTTTGCCGCCGGACATGCAGAACTTCGAGAGCCTCGTGGAGCTCGACGTATCCAGGAACGGTGAGTTTTGATATTCTGGTTTTATACGGCGGCGATGAGCGGTTTTGTTAGTGACAATGTAGCAGCGGTGCGGATTTTGCACTGGTTGGAGAGAGAGAAGTGGTTTGCTGCAGGTTTGCTTGCCTGTTGGGAAGGCGAGAGAGTTGGCATCCTTTTCCGGCGATTCTTGACTCCTTTTCCGCGATGGATCGCCACTCTCTGCCTTTACGTGTGTTCACGTCTCGCTGCCGCTCCTTCGGCCACGTATCGAGCACGTGTTTTACATTTCGTGGGATGCTAATTGCTGGGCTTAAAGAATGCCTGGATAAAGGAATTGAAGGGATTTGTTGGAGAGTTCGGCGATCTTTTGGCATTAATGTCGTTGAAAGGAAGTTCGGTGCGATCGCCGACTCGCTTCGCTCGAGTTCCTCGAGAACCACCGCACTGTCAGGCATCAATAAAAGAATCCACCTACCCGTGGGCAAGTTACCGTTACCGGCGTATCTTCTTCTCCTCGCTACCGGTCATCGTAACCGGCTTATCGTGCGCGATGATCTAACCAGGATGACAAGGACTGTACGTTCTCTCTCTTTCTTTCTCTCTCTGTCTCGCTGTCTCTCGAGTGAATCGCTTATCTCCCACGAGACTCTTGAGCGCTCACACTCACGCTCCTGGTAAATTTACTGAAACTGGCTCTACTTCGATCGCAGAGCTTTGTTCGCCTTCCAAATATCCATTTGTGGATATTAATGTACTTGGAATTATTGAAATATGATTGAAATGGGAAGTTCGAAGGTTGTGAAATACTTTTGCACGGCGTGACAGGTTCTTCGTCATGCGAAATCATCGGGCGCACGTTGCCGAGAGTGGAAACGGCTTATTTTAAGAGGGAAACCCTGTTATAAAGGCAGATATCACATTTCCATCACAAATCATTTGCCTCCTTAACGGAGGGGCTCTGCGAAAATATTCCGCTGTTTGCTCAAGCAAATTCTATGGTAACAAGTCATGTCTAGGAATGCAGAAACACTCTCATCCGTCAGTTTGACTCACGCAAGGATGCTCTGATTTTCCTTACCAATGATTCATACGTTTCTCTGGCGGAGTGTTTGCTTTATTGGATTCTCCCTTCATATTCCTATTAATTTCAGATATCGTGGATTGAGGCTGGAAATAAAATCTTAATTGACATCTCGGAAGATGAAGCTTTATTGGAAAGTCCGTAGGATTTGTTCTATTTACGTGTGCTCGGCAAAGAGAGAGAGAAAAAAAGGGAAGGAAGAGAGGTATATTCGCGTTTACTTTTTCATTGCGCGTTGGCAGTGTGGGCCGCCGACGCGACGCGAAGATATCCGTTGGAGGAGCGTTCTTTATGTGGTGGTCGGGCGTCGAAGTTGTTTCCCAAGAGGGAAGCCTTTCCTTTCTCGCTCTCTTGGCGCTGGATTTACCTAGCGTTCCACTTTGCCTCTCTTTTATGTTTATCTTGCTCTGCTCTTCTCCAGTGGCGCGTGTTGTTCATTACACGCTAAACTTTCTCAGTCTTCCAGCGAATTCCTAGCCGCAATTTCCTGAAGACCAAGCTTATTAGCTGTCCGCGCGTATAGTCGCCGTCGTCGAGCCCATAAGTACAGGGAATATTGTGGCTTGTTGAAGCTATCCAAGTTGTAGCGGAACGTCTCTCGCCACAAAGAAAAGCAGTACGCTTGAAGGAGTGTTGATTATATATTGCTTTACTCCTCACTTCATTATAAAGGAGGAGTCATTCGGTGGTTATAGTTCGCATTCAGCTCGCTGAGCGAGGGAAAAGAATGCGCCGTATTTGCGCTCCCCTCAATTCTTTCACCGAGCGACGTTACTCTCTTTCTCTCTTGGAATGCTAGTCTTTCTCATGCCTGAATACTCGGCATGTCATCATTTCCCTAGTTCGCCTTCCTACCCCGAAACATCTGGGAACATCGCTCCTCTCACGATTAATCACTGCGGCTTAGCAATCAAGGATCCTCCGACGATCATTTGCTTGAGCTAGATAGATGTTTATAGAGTTCGTATTCCACGCTCATTTATCGCCCGTGACAAGCTTACACGGCAAATCCAAATTCCTGGCAATTCGAGATTAATTAACACGAGAAATTTAATTTAAAATTCTAGATTTTTATTCGTTGAATTACATTGCAAAGAGCGAAAATTATTCAATATTTTTTTAACCGTCTATTTTATTAGAGTTCGTAGTCGAAGCGAGGATTTTTAAATTTTGAAATACCAAATTTCAGATTTAAATTTTAAATTAAATGTAGTTGAAGGGAAAAAATGTTATCGTGGATGATTTCGAGTGGTTGGTAACCGGGCGAGGATGATACGTGGCGGGAATGAAATGAGCCGCTGTAAAAGGGTGCGACGAAAAGCTGGGCTATAAATAATTCGCGGTAATTACCACTTCCTGATGCGCGGCTGCTCGTTATCAGCAAACGCATCGCTCACATTCTTTCCTGGGCGCGACATATGTCTAACGAATAATTAGACGGCGAGAAGCCTGCGCCAGTTTAAACCACCACATCTTCTCCTTTTTATTCACTCGCTTCGTATTTCTCTTGGTAATTTATAACAAGTCCTAGTTAAAATAAGCAACGCATAAATTAGAAGAAACATAAATGAGATATAAATGATAAATACAAATTCACAGAAATTGAATTGTATTTACGTGCATGGAAATTCCCACGTATTTTATTAGTCGAATATTAAGGTGAACGTAATGTTCTTTCTGTTGGCACTCGATGGAAAGACACACACACCGTGATTATTCCAGTTGCCGCTGTCTCTACTGTGCTATTGATTTGTTTTACTCTCACGTATGGCTTTACCCTATTTGCTCGGAGCGCGAGCACGTGTCAATGCTGGATAACGAGTATAGCCCAGTATGTATATCGTTTATTCTCCTTTGGCAAATACCGTTCTAACACTCGGGACCATTTTCTTTTTAAATCACCTACTTTATAATAGCACTTAGTCAAAGCGAAGGTTTTTCAATTTTGAAATACCAGACTTTTATTTAGTAGAAAGATTACATCAATTCGCAAGGTAAAATGAAAATTATCAAATATGATTTCCCATTTTTATTTATTACTTCGAAAATATTGCGTTGGCTCACAAAAGATCAAACAAAACTGATTAAACATTATTTTCCAATTGCCTGGTTTATTACAGTTCTCATTAAAATCGTGCAATTTTTCAATTTCGAAATGCCACCGTTCTATTTGTTAGCTTGGGGAGGATTGTGCGGGCTCGGAGCGGTTAGAACGAAAATTATTAAATATTGGGTGCACGAAAATAGTGTCTGGTTTCGGTTCGCCGGGTTTCTGCTGGCCGGGCTCTGCTCTAGCGTGGCAGCGGAGCAGCGGTGGAAAAAAAAAAAGTTGGGGGAACAATGGAGGTCTATAATAAGTGCAGCGGTGGCATTGTTCACGCGGCAAATGAATTCCTTTCATAGGCCACGAAATGCTGCGAAGGTACTACTCTCTCTCTCTTTCTCCTCGTGTGTCATTGATGCGTGATTTTTCGAGAAATAAAGTCATGCATCAACCGCTCTATTTCCTTCTTTTCTCTTTCTTTCTATTTTCCTTCTTCTTCTCTTTCTGGATGCTTTTATTCATTGGATGTGCGAGTCAAACTGTTGCTCCCACGGTCTTCATGCTCCTCCCGGGACATCGCGGTTTCGTGGGATCGATCCCTCATCCCCGGTAGACTCCTCTCTCCTCTCCTCTCCTCTCTCCTTTCGGCTCAACAGATGCATGCCTGTTTTGCGTATCGGCGGTGCACTCTTCCAAACCAGCCGCACAACAGTTGACTTATATTTCTCGGCTGAGAGTCAAACCACCGGGAATATTCACTCCGATGATTTCTCGGAAAATATTATCTCCTATCACTCTGAGAGTGAATTTAAAATGGAAATCGTTTTAGTTCCCGTATTTCAGTTGCAATCAGATTTTTAGCGTGGAATTATGGGTAATATTGACATTGGGTTAATTGTTTGTTGTGTAATGTCACTTGTGTTATGCGTGGCTTAACATTGCACAGAATTAATTACGAGAGACATCGGTGGCTTATCGATTAATTAATAAATAATAAATTGCTGTCCTATTATTATTAGCTTTAGTAATAAGCCTGCGGCTAATGAATGTATTAATAGACCCAACAGGTCTGTTAGCAAATTGCTAAATGTTACGCATTTATTACAAAACCCGTAATTCGATTTTAAAACAACTAATTCCAACTTTATTGCATGACCTTTTACACTCAACAAGTGAAAAACTACGCAGTAAGTTTTTCTGGAACAAATCTTCTTAAAAGAGAGAGATTTATTTCAGGAAAACTGATTTTCAGAAAGACTCGTTCTAAACGGAATACGCGGGGACTTTGGTACAATAAATATTAGACTTGGAAGGATTAAAGATACGCAAACACGTCATCCATTCAAGCGGCTGGTATCACGAGAGCGAGTGTGTTACGTAGCAGCCGACACCTTGGCGATAATAGTAAAAGAGGCGGAGAGGGAAAAAAAATGGCTCCGGTTAATTTAGCATTCCGTGCGCCGCTTCGTTCAATCGAGAGCTCGCGCTGCGAACCTTGCTGTAGTTTGTAGTTCATGCAATAAGCGGACTCTCCTCGAGGTCAAGGAAACGCATTGTAAAGCTTTTGCTATGCCAGTGTCTGTTTGTGTGTGTGTGTGTGTCTGCTGTCACAGTTTCTCGCCGCGCAGCTGTGTTTAGCACGCCTCGCCCATGTCGCAATTAGTCGGCAACTATTCGCCGGTTTACTGGTTTTATTATCACCTTTCCTTTTATTGGACGAGTACATCCTCGCAACATGGTTGCATCAGACTTGTGGTTTCCTTTGGTTCAATTTCATTTAGAGTTCGTTTCGTGCAGGGTTGTCGTGTACCAATGTGAATTAAAATATTGTAATTAGTTTGTACTTATTCTTCTGTTTTTTATTGCCACTTTTGTTGTACAGGCTGAGTCACTTGCCTTTGAATCACCACCAAAAATGGGATATTTTCGGTGGTCAAAAATATGGGGAAAAAAAAATTTTGAGCTAGGGCTCTGGAATTTTTACTATTTCTTCCTCGATGCAAAAAAACATTACCCACCAAATTTCAGCCCCGGAAAAGGTCGGGAAGATAAAAAAACATGGCAAAAACCATTGAAATGAAATATTCAAGATCGGTTTTTCACGTGTTTTAGGTACAATTCCGGCATTTGCCCCACAACATTTATGTTTTTTTTCCGTTTTGAGACACGGACAATCGAAAAATCAAGCGTTCGTCCCGGTCCCAGAACCTTCGAAAAATCGAAAATTTTTGAAGGGGTATGCCTTAAAAAATTTGCGAAAAAATGAATTTTGAGCTAGGGCTCTGGAATTTTTACCACTTCTTCCTCGATGTAAAAAAACACTTTCTACAAAATTTCAGCCCCGGAAAAGGTCGGGAAGATAAAAAAACATGGCAAAAACCATTGAAATGAAATATTCAAGATCGGTTTTTCACGTGTTTTAGGTACAATTCCGGCATTTGCCCCACAACATTTATGTTTTTTTTCCGTTTTGAGACACGGACAATCGAAAAATCAAGCGTTCGTCCCGGTCCCAGAACCTTCGAAAAATCGGAAATTTTTGAAGGGGTATGCCTTAAAAAATTTGCGAAAAAATGAATTTTGAGCTAGGGCTCTGGAATTTTTACTACTTCTTCCTCGATGTAAAAAAACACTTTCTACAAAATTTCAGCCCCGGAAAAGGTCGCGAAGTCATGAAAACATGGGAAAAACCTTGAAAACTAAATATTCCAGATCGGTTTTCCATGTGTTTTCGGTCGAAATCCGGCATTTCCCCCACAACATTTATGTTTTTTTTCCGTTTTGAGACACGGACAATCGAAAAATCAAGCGTTCGTCCCGGTCCCAGAACCTTCGAAAAATCGAAAATTTTTGAATCAGACTACACTTCCCTTTGGTCGATTTTAATTCCGAGTTAATTCCCTCCTCGAGGGTAGATTGTACTTTTGGATATTAGTCTCTGTCGTGTAGGGAGTTGACCTGAGAGAGGAGGAGGTCGTCTCGGTTGTAAGGCGAGGGTCTCCGCCGGATCTCAAGTAACCATCGACCTTTGCAACTTTTGCTGGAGAGTTGCAAAGGGCTTGGCGAGCATTGTAGCAGGGAACCACGCAACGAAATTACAAGGAGGGAGGTCCGATCGCGATAAGAAGCCGGAACACATGTGCTTGTTGTTCGCCAGGCGTCCTAGCGGCGAGAATTCGTTTCAGCCGATAAACCGATTTCATAACTGTTGCTTTTCCCTCGCTCGTGCATATTTCAGCCTTTCCATATTGATGGACCGTTCAATTGCAATCTCCATTCAATGCCGCAGAGATTGATCGCTCGCTGTGTGCGCGCTCTCCAACGATTTTAATATCGCGGCAAAAGTTGCCTTCTCGAGGGCCTCGCTAGCTGCAACTCCACCCTACCAGTTCTCCTCCTAGTTTTCTCTCTCGTTCTCTCTCTCTCTCGCTCTCGCTCTCTCTCGCTCTCTCGTGCAAGGGCAGACTGTTTCGTATTTATCGTTAACTAGCTTAGCTCGAGCGCGCTTCGAACTCCACTTTTCAACGTTACGAACTAAATTTAAACTCGCCCAGCATGTTGGCACCACAATGGAACTGTTGCTGCCTGCCTGCCTGCCTGCCTGCCTGCCTTTGACATTAAGCCAGTTTTTGAAAATACCGTTCCGCCGAAAAGTCTCACTTTCGAGCATTAATTGACACGGGATTTCGTGGGATGTTCATCGACGAAACTTGATAGAAATAACACTTTTCTTCATGGCGAAAGAATTCAAGAATTTTACGAGGCGTGGACAGTCTATTTTATTAAGCCAGTTTTTGAAAATACAATTCCGCCAAAAAGTGTCATTTTTCAGTCGGAATTGCTGGAATATTAATGGAAATAAAATTTGTCCTTAGAACTAATCCTATTTCATGAAAAGATTCAAGAATTTTACAAGACGCGCTAATTCTATTTTATTAAACCACTTTGTAAAAATACCATTCCACCTAAAACACGTCATTTTCACCCATAAATTATATTTCACCGAACATTCCTCGACATAAGTTGATAGAAATAAAATAGTTGCTTCGAAGTGATCCTATTTGGTGAAAGGATTCAGGAATTTTAGGAGGCGCGGAGAGTCTATTTTATAAATAGAGATTACATAACTGTAAGGAGGGGTATGAAGAGGGCTCAGTTATCTTGGGCTTGTCGACGACACCCATGAGCCCCCTCGGCCGATAGCGATCCTTATCGAGTGCCATTACCACTGTCTGGCCAAGGACGATCTTTTATTGCCAGAGCAGCGTGACGTTCCACTTTGCGCAGGATCAGGGCCATCGGTACAATGGCTTTATATCCCACGACACAATGGAGTCTCGAGAGAGAGAAAGAGTCTATGCGTACAACTCTGATAAGACCGCTGATACTCGCCGTCTCTCTGATCCCTTCAGGATCGCCTCGTCCAGGAATTAACATAAATATTTCCATATGAAATCTGTTATATTTCAAGTTTATTTCAAACTCGTAAAATATAGTTGAAATTATAAATCATATCGAAATAGGTTAATTCCAATCCGTGAGAAGTACTAACTTTTAACTGGCAACGCCTCGCTTTTTCTATTGTTCTTCACGACAGAATTAAATTTTGAGTAAAACCTAGCATTATATTTTCTTAGGAATTTTAATCCTTTGCAGTCGAAAACAGGAAATTTCAAGTGCAAAGGATTTAATAAATATAAGGGAGTTTTTAGGGGAATTTATATATTTTTTATTAGGAAACGAAATTAAGAAGCAATTTTTAACAAAACTGATACTCAGCACATCTTTGTACATTTTACTATTTTCGGAAGGATTAAATCTGAATCGTCAAGACTCGTACTTTGCCAAGCGTGGTACTCCGGCTTGGTAGGATTATTGTTAATCCTATTAGTAACAGTAGCGGAGGAATAAGAGAAGGACTGGCGGATGGGTTGGATTTAAGAGCGGGAATGGCACTGCTAGTCGTATTAAATGTTGCGCTACAGTTACCGAAGTCAGTGGTATCTTTAACACAGTCATTGACCGAAGGCTTTAACGCGAGGAGTCGCAAAAGAAAGGAAAAACTGCTCGCAGAGGACAGAAAGAACTTGTCCGGACTTATCTCTCGATCGGCTATTTCCTGGTTCCAGCTAGTTTATTGTCCGGGAAGCGTGACAACTCTAATGACATCGGCGACGGCCTCGCTCTGTACCGTAATATGCTTATTAAAAGCGTCCGCTTCGCTTATCTCCTCCTCCTTTTCCCTTCTTATAACGATCTACCGAGAATTCACATCTTCGAGCATCCACTTGCAAAGTTCTTTTCCACGTACACACTATGAACTAGTTTCGCTAAATGTATGTAAGTGCTACTCGCGTGAGAATGTGGGAAAAACTTATTCTTTTTGAAGGAATTGCATTTTTTTACTGGGATAATGATGCATTTATAATGAGGGAATGTCATGGAACACCATGGAAACATAATAAGGCGACTTTAATCGCATATTTTTATATATTTTTTGCATTATCTACCATTAGCAGATTTATTTTTGCCATTTACTATTAAAAGATACTCCTTTATTTTAATTCTAAGGAGCTCGCAAAAAATAATCACGTTTTCCATATTTTTTCTCGGTCCAAATAGACTAGAAAAAAAGTTTAATGCTGTTTCTATGGTTTTATACTACTCTTCCATGTGAAATAATCATCTATAATATTAATTAATGCAATCACAAAAAAACTGCCTTCATTTTCCCTTAAATAACACTTAGATTACATTGATAATTCTATGAATTCCGAGTTTTCCCTAATTTTCGCGAGGCAATCCACCTGTGAAAACAGAGGTTTGGTAGGTCGCGAGCGATTGTATACATTCACGGGAAGGAACTTCCGGCGGGGCATAGAAAAATTTGCTTTCTTTGCAAGCGCGTCTTGAGAGGGTTTCTCGGACACGCGGGTATGTATGCGTGTGTTGCACGCGTTATTTTGAGTGCAGCACACGGACGATTCTACATAACGGAGGCTAATGTTTTTGGACGGAGTAACTGTAAGTAAGCACCTGTCTCTTTCGCCGAGCAGGAAGTAGTAGTCGAGCGAAAGGCCGGCTGGCGTAGACGAGCATAGACTACTAGTTGCTCTCGCGGAGAGTCCTGGCGTTGAGGGAAGATGGGAAACCGGTGAAACTGGAGCAGGCAACTGGCGGTGGCGGCGCGGAGGTCAGATCGCCCCGTAAATTACAGCCTCGAAAGCCTTTGATAGAGAAGAGCGCGGAGGGTTTGTGCTGGCGCTTGATTAAAAATGCGTTTTTACAACTAGGTCACCGAAACACACACACACACACACACCGCCTTCTACAATGCAGCTAGAACGATAAATTCACCCTTCGACTTTGTTTCCCTTTTTTTAAACTAATTTTAGAATATAGAAATACAATGAATTGTAATTAGTTATTTTAATGGAATTTGTATTTTAGTGGTTAGTTGTAAATTGAATTTTGTCGGGGGAGAATAATGGGAGGGAAAAATGCAAGGGAGATTTGATGTGATTGTTGTTTATATTGAAGTTTGTTTGTAATAGCAGGGGCGAAAGTTTATTGGAGAAGTGGAAGATCGATCCTGAGAATTATGAAATATTCGGTGTTATTTATCGCGAACCCCAACTTCTTCCAGACTGGAGAATCCGGCTATTTTTACACGCACTTCGGTATTCCTAGCGGCTTTCGCTTGAAAGTAAGGATTATTTTTAGTCCCCGTTACTCGATCTTCTCTCGGTCATTTAATAGCGAAAATCGTGCGGATTGCCCGCTGCTCTCTTTCTCTCTCTTCCTTCTTTCTTCTCTGCCGTGGAATTAAGTTGGAGAACAGTTGCACCTCGCTGGGAGAGCTGCTTTGTTACCAACTCGAAAAAGAATCGAAATGCGATGAACTTTTCAATCTTCTTCACATTTCATTTAATCTTTATAATAAAAAAGAGAAATTTAATATAAAAGACAATAATTAACATTCTTTTGGCTTTTTTATAAAAGCAAAATATCTAACTGCATTTTTTTTCAAGTGTCTGAAATGAAATGTATTTAAAAACGAGAATCGACTGCATCGAAGCGGAACGATTTCGAAAGCAAGCTTCGCCAGCAAATTAGATTCAAACAGGTAGTTTCGCAAAGCGAGCGCGGAATAAATCGCACTCGGCGTGTGCGTGAGTCACGCGAGATTTATTCCCATTGTTCGCGGAGGAGATTATCAATTGCATTTTCTACGATCTCGAAGGATAGAACATTTCTCGATCGTATCGACGCGCTCTTCTCGCCTCGAGGATCCAATATTTGTAATCCACTTTGCCAATCCGCTTCCATTATCTCGCCGAGAGAGAGAGAGAGAGAAGACACGTGTCCGCGGATTTAAATGGAGAGTGGCCTATCTGACCCCTTTTTTTTATTGCAATCTCTCTCTTTTTATTACTGGCGAGATTGTCAACTGATGGATTCGAATAGCCGGCAAAAAGATACACGCGATACTTGACAAGAATAAATCAATATTAATAACACACAGATTGATGTTAAGATTATTAACTGTGTTAAAGTGATTATTAGAAAAAATAGAATTACACAATTATTCTTAAAGATTTGGATTGACAATAAAATTGCACACGAAATACTTGGCAAGAATAATTCGATATGAAGATAATAGTAACTTATAATAGAATTATAGAACTATTTTTGAAGATTTCGATTGTCAATGAAAAGATACATGAAATACTTGGCAAGCTTTGTTGTACCCAAATCGAATTTCCCCTTTTTATTACAATATATTTTTTTATCACTGTCAAAAGCGAAGTGACAAAACAATGCGAGAGGCACGAAAAATTCTGTCAGAATTCCAATTACTTGATTCACCGGAAGACGCGGACTTCAAACTAGTAATTATTCAGTGGCACGTAAACGCGACGTCAATTGGGAATGCGGCGTGGCAGAGTGTAATAGTTGCGCGGACTTCCTCTTGCGCGGGCTAACAATGGATGAGAGAGGAGATGATGTCTGCTAGATTTCATAATCGTCATTGCCGAGCGATGGGCGAAGAAGACTGGCGGCGGCGGTGGCGGCCAATAGAAATTTCGTTCTCAGTTGGCGCTCACCTTCACCTTCGCTCTCTCTCTCTCTTTCTCTCTCTCTTGGTAGCACAAGTCGCTCTTGGAAAGCAGACAGACAGACAGCTTGGCAATTATTTTCGAGTCTCTTTTCCACGTCCGCTGCTTCTGGCACACACACACACATACACAAAGGGATTTCTTGTCACTTGTCTTTCTGGTTGGTTGTGTGTGTCTGCTGTTGTGTTGAGACGTGCCAAGAGCGCTAAATAGCGGCGAGTCCTCTCGCAAAAGATAGTGCAAAGGTCAACGAATCGACCGCTCCGCGGGGATCCTCGCTCTATGCTTCATGAGAATAATGGAATTAGGCTAAATGTCACGGAGATCAGATCGCTAGCATGATATAATTACTGTCCTAATAAATTATGCCACCCTGCCGGGAATCACTCTTGATGACACTATCAATATGTAGTATCTCAATTGTTCTCGTGCGCAACATAGTTGTTGGACGATTCAATCATTTTCTTCTGATTTTATTGAAACTTCCTTTATAAGGTTTTATTAGAAGTAATAAATATATTAGAATTACTAGGAACATTTAAATTAATATTTTTAGCATGATAGACAAAGGAAAACTCGTTAGTCATTCACATTATTAATTTTATCTCGAATACTTTTCTTCAGAATCCCATAAAAAATTAATCCATCTTTCATCAACATTCAACGAATGGATACAAATTTTTTCAGAATTTTTTCACCACTTCATTTCTCCATATAATAATTATTAGAACTCGAACTACCCAATTTAATTGCCCGTGTAATTCCCGAAATACTTTCTTCTCACATATCACTATTTAATTGCACGGTAAAAAATTATTCAAACGTTTTTTAATTCAAACGTCAAGTGACTTTCACAAAAGGCTATCACAAATAAACCACGATATTTAATTGTTGTATTCAATTGAAACGTTAAGTGGCTTTCTCTAAGAAGGCTATGATCGATTGGGAGATTTCGCGGCTAATCCGAAGCGGGGCCGATGCAGCTCTGAGTAATTAGCAGGCGGGCGAGTTTTATCAGGGCGGGGATGCTTGGCTGAAGTGGGCCACCTCGCCAATCAACTGGAAGCGGCGAGTGTGGTGGCTTTTCTCTTGGGTTGCGAATTTTCAGGCTTTTCGTAGGACAGGCTTTCCGGGGCCGTTGCCGATATGAGAGTATCGATCGGAATCACTTGCCATCATCGAGAGAGCGGCGGCACAGAGAGGCAGAGAGAGGCAGAGAGTGGGGGGAAAGAGAGAGGTCGATCTTAATTGCATTAGGGAAGGATATGGCGCGCCGACACGAGACGACACCGTCGCCGGAGTTAATTTATGTCAGCGATGTAATCAATCGAGGCAATCGCGACCCAATATGCATCCAGACTTTTCCTAGTAAATGCCTTTCAGGCCACTTTGCCCCAATTTCTCGCGGCCAGCACATTAAAAGCACAGAAGCAGTTTTATAGTAGAAATATTAAAATATAAACTGCAATACAATAGTTCATTATTTCTTATTATATTTACTTGTTGCCAACAAATATTACCAACGTTGTTTTATAGAGTCGAAAGTATATGTCAATAATATTAAAGTACAGAAGTATTTTTAGAATAGGAATATAAAAATAAAAACTGTAATAGAACAGTTAATTATTCTTTATATTTATTACTAATAACGAGTCCAGTATAGTTTATAGTATATTAGTTATTTTATAAAGTCCAAAGTTTATGTCAATATAATCAATGCAGAATAAATTGCAGTTTCTTTTAGTTGTCATACAACTTTTTTCTTAACTTATACAAGTATACACGAACGATTATTGTTGAGCTTAAATTTTGATGTTACACGAAGCGATTTGACATAGTAAATCAGTTAATAATGACGTATTTGCAGTCAGATATTCTCGGGAAATTGTTCCCAATGCTTTTTCGATATTCTCCTTACGCTGGACTGATTTCTCTTGGTTGGGGAGCTTCGCAGAGAGAGAAAGAGAGAAAGAGAGAAAGAGAGAAAGAGAATAAAATGCTATGTGGGTTGAGGCTAATGGATTTTGCCGAGCCAGTGAATAGCGTTGTTCCTCCTCGGGGAGGCGCAGAGTTTTCCACGCTGAATGCCTTTTATTGTCAACAAGCCTTTAAAGAAACTTCTCATCCTCTCGAGATCAACTCGAGGAAACGTCTATTTTTTGCGGGATTCAGTACACCGTGCAAAGCGCGCAGGTGTGCACGATGGCTAACTTCCGCTTTGGATAAGCCGGACGGCGCGGCGGCGCGTCCTTCCCTTTTGCATTTATTTTCATTGCGATACTAGCGAACCTCGCCTTCTAATCGCAATTTATCTACGCTCTTGAGAGAGGTCAGTGTTCATTAAAGGCCAGCGGAGTAAACCTTAATGGTGATGAAGATGTCAATCGACAAAGTTTCTTAGAAAGTCGCGCGGAGCTTTATTATAAAAATAGATAATGTTCTTACTTTAAATTTCTACTAATTTTTATTAGAATTTATTGATTGATACATTTGATGGCGAAGAAAAATTGTTGTATAACAAAAAGAAAGTCACATAGATTTTTATTTCAAAAATAAATCATGTTGATACTTTAAAGTTCCACTAACTTTTATCTGTAATTTATTGATTGATAGATTTGATAATGAAGAAGAATTGTTGTATAACAAAAAGAAAGTCAAGTCGACTTTATTATAAAAATAGATAATGTTCTTACTTTAAAGTTTTACTAATTTTTATTACAATTTATTGACTGATATATTTGATAATGAGGAAAGGTTACTGAATGATAAAATGAAAGTAGGAGTTGATAGAATGCATACATATAAGGTTTGAGGTGTATTGTAAGCCAGGCTAACTGTCAAGTGCGCCGAGAGGAAAACTTGCACAGTCAGTTGTATGAAATACGACATTAATCCTCGTCCACATTGTCCCACCACTCGCGTATCTTTGTCCAAGCCTTCCGACACGCGCCAAACAAACAAGACAACAATCTCTTTAAAAACTGTCGAATTTCAAAGTTCAACATTATTTATATTTAACTAAAAATACTTTTCCCAGACATTTCGCTACATTTTCTGTCACACGCAACCGAGACTTACATAATCGCGCGAGAGTTTACGTTATTAGTGTAAGTAGAGGAGGTTGTGTGTGTACACAGGTGGCAATGATCCCAATCGGCGTTCTCATTGGATTTGCGTATCGCGAAGCAGGCGAAATCGGAATGCCAGCGATAAGAACGTTCCATCGGTGGACGGTGGCGATAGCAGCTTTCTATTATAAATAACAGAAAGGCCAATCGGAATGGATGAGATTGGGCGCGGCACATTCCAGGCGAAAGCTTTGACCAATCGAAGCCAATCGAAGCCAATCAATCTGCCGCGAATAAGAGAGAAATATCATTGCTGTGGAAATGGTGTGTGCGGTTGTAAAGCGGCGCGATGATATCATCCGCCGCTATCATAGACATTACGCAGAAGGCTCGCACGAAATCACTCTGCGAGACGAAGCGCGCTAACATTGCTATCAAATTGCTTTGCTTGCCCTCTCTCTCTCTCTCTCTTTCTCTCTTTCTCTCTTTGCCACTTTATCAATGTGCTCGCGCGTACGCCAGCGGATCATTGCGAAACAGGAAAGATAGCAACGAGACATGTCATTCGTGACTCATTCTTGGAATGCTACAATGTTTACTTTTGCCGGTCAGTCCCCATTGACATCGCCGTTTCAAGTGCCACGATATCACAATACTATGTCTCTCTCTTATACAATTGTAACATAATCAGTCTCTAATATACAACAACAGTAATACACTAAATTCTAGTAGATTCTTATCAAGGTTATCATTGAATTATAGAACTATTTTTAAAGATGTGGATTGTCAACAAAAAGATACATGCAATAGTTGGCAAAATTAAATTGATATTACGATTGTGAACTCTGTTAAAGTAATTAGTAGAAAAAATAGAATTCTAGAACTATTTTTAAAGATGCGGATTGTCAACGAAAAGATACGTGAAATACTTGGCAAGAACTGTTATATTCAAATCGAACTTTAAGTCTATTTTATTAGTATTATTAATATTATTAAAGTGATTATTAGATTGCAATAGAATTATACAACTATTTCTAAAAAATCGAATTGCCAACAAAAAGATACGTAAAATACTTGACAAGTACACTCACACGAAATAAATTGACATTAATATTAATTACTTCTAAATGATTATTATAAAAAATCTATTATTGAAAGTCGAAGGTTTATTTAAATAGTAATATTTTCCATCGATTATCTTTTCCTACAAACTAGTATTTGTTTACCAGTGATTCCTATACGAGTTCGCGAGCTAACTATTGCCAAGCATTCGGATTGTCAACAAAAACATCCCAGCAACACTTGGCAAGCTCCCTTCTACTAAAATCGACTTTCAAGTCTATTCATACTCCGACAAAATAAATCGATATTAACACCAACTATTTCCAAGCTTTTACCATACAAAAAGTCTTATTTAAACTTCAACTTTAACAAATCTCTATTGTAGTGCGGTTGACGTGTACACTCGTCGTACTTGCAATTGCTTAATTTTAATTTCGCACTGTGTGGGCGATTTTTAACACTAAATTCCACAGTTAAGAGATTAATACTGAATCAATCAGCGGTCAAATGACCGTTTTCAATGGAGAAGTTCGGGTATAAAAAGAGTGTCTGTAGGTTTAGTGTTAAAATAAACTTATACTTAAAGTCTTGCATTGATTGTCTTTTACCACAAACTAGTATTCGTTCGCTGGCGATTTCTGTAGGGGTTCGCGTGCAAAAGCAGTCAACAGTGCGACGCGAACCCACTAAGGCGGGACAATTGGGTTACGCGGAGCGGAGAGGAGCGGAGCGGAGAGTGTAGCGCGCGCGTACACGCACTCTGGCTTCCCGGACGTTCCCAGTTATGGGAGACTAGCTGTTCTCCAGGCTGGCGGAGGGGAGCGGAGAGCCTCCTTACCGCTAAGAAGCTGCTCGCAAGCCCGTTAAAAATCTTTAGACCAATTCCACTGGGCCAGGAATTCTTCCACGCTTAACTAGATAGTCAACAACCAGCAAGAACTCAGTCAAGAATTCTAAGTATTTTCAAAAGAAACTCCAAGCAAATTTAAACCTGTAATATTTGATATTTATATTTACTATTAATATTCGATGATCTTATTTAAAAGATTATTATTACTAGATTTACCCGGATTTTTTTGTCACCATGAAAATACGTATAAACCAGTCATTTACTGGTTTTGGTAAATCTAGTATTTTTCAGTCATCAGCCTTTTTGTTCGCATTCAAACAAATGTTGAACTTAATGTTCTTTCGTTCATATTTAAATTTCTACGCTCGAAGTACTAATTAGAGGGCTTTTCTCGTTTCTTAATTCTTCGTTCGCTGTAATTACTACTTTCTCAATCTTCTCACAGTCCATTAAGTCCACGTTTCTGTCCTTCCTACTCTGTATTGAAAAGTCTGTCTGTCGAGAGAGGGAGCGGAAGTGGAGGAGTGGAAGTTGAATAAAAACAATCGGTAGTATCTGGGCCGATGGGTACCATTGGTATTTCTGCGTGGGGTTTGAGGAAAAGCGAGCTAGGAGCGCCCTAGTTTTCGAGCCAGCACCACCACCAGCATCCCCAGATCCCTCTCGCAGCTTCGATCGCCCGCGCGAACCTCTCTTCTTCCCTCAAGGATCATCCGAACCTCTCTCCATACAATCATTCACTCACCTTTTCATTAGCATTCTTTATCTTTCCCTTCATTAAACGTATCTTTGTGTATCCTCGTATTTATATCAATATTGCTATGCAATAATGTTGCATTTTTGTTATATTTCAAATATATCAGCTTTTATGTTCGTTGACAAAGGGAAAGTTTACAAAAACCTTTTGTTCTTAGGAAGAAATCTGTGTGGATTCAAAAGGCAGAGTCATCAGCTGACTTTTTCATTAGCATTGTACATCTTTGCCTTTTCTAAACTTATCTTTGTATATGCTCGTATTTATATCAATATTACTATGAAATAATATTGCATTTTTGTTATATTTCAAATATATCAGCTTTTATGTTCGTTGACAAAGGGAAAGTTTACAAAAACCTTTTGTTCCTACGAAGAAATCTGTGTGGATTGAAAAAGCAGAGTTATCAGCTGACCTTTTCATTAGCATTGTATTTCTTTTTTCTTTTTATTTTCTTTCTATCAAGTTTCTTTTTATCAAACATATGTTCGTATATGCTCGTATTTATATCAATATTAATATGCAATAATATTGCATATTTATTATATTTCAAATATATCAGCTTTAAAAAGAAATACAAAAAATCTACGAGAACCTTTTGCTCCTACGAAGAAATCACTGCTGATTGAAAAGTCGGGGTGATCGGTACAATTCAGAAAAGTTAGAGAACAAAGCGAAAGGTAACTGAAAACGCGCTGCTCTCCGCTTCGGAGGATGAGAACGAAACGGAGGTTTCGCCTCGCTATTCTCGCTCCTAGCGAGATTAATGACCTTAAGAACACCACTGACGTAATCTCCGCCTCGAAGTTTTCTCGTAGCGTAACGGAACTGCGTTAAGTCATAATAGCCTGCTAACGCTCTTTCTCTCTCTCTCTCTTTCTCTCTCTCGGCCGCCGCCGCCGCCGGAACAGTTGTGCCGCTGGAATTAATTAACAAAATGCGTAACGCTGTACTGCACAACTGCCGCCGCCGCTGCTCCAGAGCGCGGAGAGCTTTGCCCGGGCGTAGTACTACGCGATTGAAGAAAGTGAAGTTAATTGGTGCTCCTGGCAATCACCACTTACTGTGATTACCGAGCAATATATATGTGTGTGTGTGTAGGTTGCAGGTGAATTTAAAATTGCACGTGCGAGCAGAAGCCTGTTATATTTAATCCTTGGTAATCAGCAACGATTATCTGAAAGGTCCGATAATTCCTGAAGCATGAAAATTTTTTAATAATTGTCACATCACTTGCTTTGTAAATTTTATGTTTTTAAAAAGCAAGTTTTGCTCTTGGATAATTTGTAGCGCAAGGAATACAATTAGAAAAAGTGTAATCTGTTGATATAATAATTATCTCATCACTTTCCGTCAGTGCCTTTGCAAAGTTTATTTTTCTTACAAAGCAAGTTTCACTCTTGCATAATTTGTAGCATAATTAGTAATTTAACGCTCGTTGAAGATGCACTCGTGCGTTTTTGATAGAGCTACGATTTACGCTTCAAAGTTATCGCAAAGCAAAGTAAACATAGCTGTTTATCAGAAATAATTATGCTAAAATGTAATTTAATTCCTAAAGCTAAACCTGTTAATAATTAACCCATCACAGTCCACTTTTTGCCTCACAAAATCTATATTATTTGATCTTCTTTTAAAACCAAATTTCACTCTCGGATAATTTCTAGTATAATTAGTAATTTAACGCTCGTTGGGGGAGCACTCGTGCGTTTTCGATGGTGGTATGATTTACGGTTCAAAGTTATCGTAAATAGAAGTAGATAGAGCTGTTTAAAAACTTTTGCAAACTTGTCTGGGATAAAGTTAATAATTAACCCATCACTGTCCATTTTTCGCCTTGCAAAGTCTATTTTATTTTACCTTCTTTTAAAACCAAACTTCGCTCTCGGATAATTTCTAGTATAATTAGTAATTTAACGCTCGTTAGGGAAGCGCTCGTGCGTTTTGGATGGTGGTATGATTTACGGTTCAAAGTTATCGTAAATAGAAGTAGATAGAGCTGTTTAGAGGGCGGCGTCTCTTGCAGGCTGTGTGTGTGCTCACTTGGTGGCGAACTACACTAACGACTTCTATTGCTTGGGAGGTCGGGTTAGAGAAACAATCAGGCGGAAACAAGGAAGGACAGACACAGGGTTGGTTGGTTGGTTGGTTGGCTCTGCCACGACAACGACTATTCACCAAGTATGGCGGAGGGAATCATTTACAGTCTGGCAAACACTGCTCCAATTTGAGCCCGGCTTTCATTCGATTTCCCGAAAGCAAATTAGCCTCGAGTTTCTCTCCCTTCCTTAATAAACAGACGCAACCCAACTCTCCGCCACAACGGCGGCGGCGCATTCAATCTTTCGCCGAGTTTCCTCCACCAGATATCACTTTCTGCACTTTTCATATTTCCCTTCAGAAAGCTGAATCCTCGCAGAAAGCGCAACAGTCATTTATTCTGTCGCGGCGGATATCATTTCTTCTCCCTTTTTTTTTATTAAATCCATCTTATTCTGCGGAGACAGCTTTTTTCCACTTGTATCGCGCACAATGCAAGATGTTCCCAGTGAAAGCTGAATAAATGAAATACCGTCGGGAAGTTCGCGCATATTTCTTCGAGATACTTTCTTGGATCTCTGAAGATTATGATTAATACATTGTAACGTCTTTGAATAGTTGAACTTGATTCATATTGTGCAGCTCGCACTTGTCAGATTTAATTGACAGATTGCACTTGACAAGAGCGATTTATCTTAAGGATTTATAATATAAATGAATGTTTATTCATTTTCTTGAAGTACTAATACTTGATTTTTGTAAAATCTCACTCCTAACATTAACTTACATTGTTTTATGTGAATTGTTAAGATTGCAATTGCCTTTTAAATTAAGTTAATCTTGTTTCTTTAAAAATAGATATACAAAAATATCCATAAACCTAGTATTAAAGAAATAAATATTAGTACTTCAAAAATTAATAAACTCCTGTTAATTTAACGTGGTGCAAAACATAAATGATTCCTTAAATATTCTAGACATTATTAACAAAATGTCCTCGTACTTGCCACCTGGAAAATTGCAATGATTGCCAATCAGTGCGTGTTGAATGATTGCACGAAACCTTGGTGGGACTTGGTGAGAGTTAAAACTTGAGGGAAAAGTGGCTGAAAGTTGAAAACGAACATCTCCCATGGCGCTCCTCGGCGCGCTCTTTAGTCACCGATAGATTGATGTGATCGGTGTGCGCGCTCTCGCATAAATCACTCGGCTTTTCCGGCCAATTTATCCAACTGCTCCACTTTAAGGGAACGGCGCGTCGCGGCGCGCCGCTACCTTGTCGCTCCCGCGTGATTTTAACGTCATTTCCGCGCGCCTATCCCTCCGATTGATTTCCTTAATAAAAGTAAACCGGCGCGGCTGAGACACTCTATTACGAATAAGGCATTCCACGATCGCTCCAAGCTGTCGCAGTCGATTAATTCAATCGGCGCGGTTAACTCGCTGATTCACTCGGCTTTGAATCACCGCTGCTGAGTTGTACGATATTTATAAATCATTTAAGAACCTTGATTTTATATTAATGTTTTTACAGTTGTATATTATTTTTTTTATAATTTAAATATATGTCAAATTAAAATTAGGAGGGAAAAGTATTATTTTAAGAGCAAGTAAATCGTTTTGCACGAATATGTTATTAGCATACAAGGTGACTGTGTTGTCTTTGCCAAGTGAAAGTGAAAGTGAGTGGAGATGGATGAGATTTCGAATGCTTGGTGTGTAAAGGTCACCAATATTGGAAGAACAAAAGGCCTAGCATTCCAAAGATTATTTTCCAAATAAAAAGATATATTCCTGTTTTATTACAGTAAAAAAGAATATCTGTTTTTCTAGTTTATCAAATTTCTGTTAGAAATCTTTTAAAATCAAAGGATTTTAATTGGAATTCTAAGATTTAAAAGGCGTTTGGATTGGAAAATTGGTGGGAAATTCCCGGAAAACTAGGGTTTGTCGAGCTCACCGCGAAACTGGAGAGCCACTGGGACATTCGATGTCGATTTCACCGTCACGTTCAACCGCAAAGGGTTACCTCTTTAATTACATTTCCTTGCGTAACTTGATTCGCTTCTTCATAGCCGGGGCCGATCAATTCGAAGCAAGTTTGCATCGCGCCGCTCTGAAATCGAAAGAACGAGAGAGTCCTCGGCGAAAGCCTGATGAATGCTTCCTAATTAAAGACAGTCGTCTGCCAAGGAGACTTTACAATGTGATTTAATCAAAGTGCATCGCTGAAGTGAATGCTTCATTACAGGCGTAAACTATAATTAGAAAACTGTTGGGAATCTCGTCGAATCAATTGAACAGTTTCAATATTACTTGTATATATTTAAACTAAATTCAATTTCGTGAGTTTAACTGTATAAATGAAGAAATTAATCTTAATATAATTATTCTTGAAGAACTAACATTTTGTCATTTTGATTTTACGTACCTAGTTAAAAAGAACTACAATTTTATTATTTTAAAACTTGTTTAAAGAAATTTCCAGTCAATCTTTTTCAAAAATCTTGTTCTTGGTACTGAAATTTAACACGTTTAATTAGTAATTCAATAATTACATAGAAAGACAATGTTTCCACATGTTTTCCGTGAATGTAGAGATGCGCGGCCGCACGCGAGGATTCGTGACTGGTGTAACGAAAATTGGAAGGTGGCGCATCGTGGCAATGGAATTCACGGTGTGCTTTCCTCGTCATTGCTTCGATATAGTGAGAGAATGCGGGGACGCCGCAATGACTCCTCGATCGAGATAGTGGATCTGGTTATAGGCAGGACTGCTTGACAGTGAAAACTCGTTGCCTGGAAGAAATAGACCTTCAGGACAGCAACAGGTTTGGGTTCAGGAAACTCACCCCCTTTTAATGAAAGCCGCGCACACTCTCGCGTCCACCTCTAAACGCATATCATTGCTTCTTTGCCAAGATACCCCTTCAAAAATTTTCGATTTTTCGAAAGTCCTCGGACTTTGGCGAAAGCTTGATAAATCGATTGTTTAAGTCTCAAAACGGATAAAAAACATAAATGTTGTGGGGGAAATGCCGGAATTCGACCGAAAACACATGGAAAACCGATCCTGAATATTTCATTTCGACGGTTTTTCCTATGTTTTCATGACTTCCCGACCTTTCCCGGGGCTGGAATTTGGTGGGGAATGTTTTTTTGCATCGAGGAAAAAGTAGAAAAAATTCCAGAGCCCTAGCTCAAAATTCATTTTTTCGCAAATTTTTTAAGGCATACCCCTTCAAAAATTTTCGATTTTTCGAAGGTTCTGGGACTGGAACGAACGCTTGATTTTTCGATTGCTCGTGTCTCAAAACGGATAAAAAACATAAATGTTGTGGGGGAAATGCCGGAATTCTACCTAAAACAGGTGGAAAACCGATCTTGAATATTTCATTTCAATGGTTTTTGCCATGTTTTTTTATCTTCCCGACCTTTTCCGGGGCTGAAATTTTGTAGAAAGTGTTTTTTTACATTGAGGAAGAAGTGGTAAAAATTCCAGAGCCCTAGCTCAAAATTCATTTTTTCGCAAATTTTTTAAGGCATACCCCTTCAAAAATTTTCGATTTTTCGAAGGTCTCGGGACCGGGACGAACGCTTGATTTTTCGATTGCTCGTGTCTCAAAACGGAAAAAAAACATAAATGTTGTGGGGGAAATGCCGGAATTCTACCTAAAACAGGTGGAAAACCGATCTTGAATATTTCATTTCAATGGTTTTTGCCATGTTTTTTTATCTTCCCGACCTTTTCCGGGGCTGAAATTTTGTAGAAAGTGTTTTTTTACATCGAGGAAGAAGTGGTAAAAATTCCAGAGCCCTAGCTCAAAATTCATTTTTTCGCAAATTTTTTAAGGCATACCCCTTCAAAAATTTTCGATTTTTCGAAGGTTCTGAGACCGGGACGAACGCTTCATTTTTCGATTGTTCGAGTCTCCAAACGGATAGAAAACACGAAACCAGTAGCCAAAGTACCGGAATTCGACCGAAAACACAGTGAAACATGCTCCTGAATAACGAACACCTAATTTACTAGGCCGAAAAACTGCATTTTCATGTAAGGCTACCACGTGTGTTTATCGATTTTCACATACTTAAGGGCAAAAATAAGAAAGCAGGAAAGTAGGGGTGGCCTCTTCTGCGGTTGAAGTGGTAGATTAATTTGAGGTGCAGCACGAGATCCTCTTGAGCGAGTTTTTCGAGACACGTAGCGCGCGGAAGGGCCACTCGAAGGGCTGGGTTAGTTAGGAGACTGGTTAGTCTCACTGCCAAGACTATCTTGGTACCCTCGGATATCTCCTAGGGAGTGCTAGGGATTATTTCCCAACTGAAGAACTCACAGACATTAATAACACACCCACAGAAAAATCGACCACTAAAACACACATTATTTTCACGTCGATCATAACAAATATCAAGCTAAAATAATTTATAATAAAATAATAAGCCAAATTAAAATAACGATTCTAGTGGAAGTCTTCTAATTACACTGTCAGAATATTATTGTAATTATAAAACAATAATTTCACTTTTAGCAGTATAACCAAAATCAAGCTAAGATAATTAACTAACTGTCAAGAATATACTTTTAACACTATTGCTCCACTATCAATGTAGGATGAAAGTATTCAAGCATGCTAATTCACTTTCGCCGAAGAGAAGCATTATGCACACTTGTCACTTTATAGCGGGGTGGAAAATTCACATGAAGCTGCAGCTGCCGATAGAAGCGTTGTGCTGCGCTCCACTCTCCTCGCCACTTACTCTCCACGGTCCTTTGAGGGCGGCGCTGTTTTGAAAGAGCAAGCACCGCGCACACACACACTCACACAACCCACTCTGCTTCTCCACTGAAACGGAGCTGTTTAAAAACATTGCCTCCAGCCTCAATCAGGAAAGCCTCGAGGAAAGTGCGCAGCTTGAACGAGAGCTTTTTCAAATCGCGGCCCGTTCGCAAAAGCAAATATACACACATTTTACTTGCCACTTCGCGATACTTGGTGTCGATTGGCTACTCGATCCATTCACCGAGGGAACTTTAAAGAGAACGCCGTCGCCCCACTCGCCCTCTCACTTCAAACCACAGCAAGCATGATTTTACAGGGTTTACGGTTTCCAGTTCGAGAGTTCTCTTTCTCCAAATCGTAGTCGGCGATCATTCCGCAAGGCTCAAATAAAATGAGAAGGCGATTCTTTTTTAAAGAGATAGAGAAATAAAATTCGATGGCAGAGATGCTTCGCGAGGAACCAGTTACTGGAAAGAAGGCGCAAGGCTCTGATTTGCCGACAAATTTGTCTCCGCCTCCAAAATTACTTAGGAATGGAAACAAGGTTTTATGATTAGCAACCCGAAGTCTTGTTTCTATTGGTTAGCACGAAACAATTTGACCTGAGCCAGACTCCATTTTTGCCAGGTGTACAAAAGGCCAGGTGAAGGCCGTGAGGGGTTTCGTCCGAGGAAAAATAGGAAAGGCGGTTTTTCCCAACCTTGTAAAGCTTAGTCCATCAGTGCCACTCTTTTCGAATTCAAGAGCCAGTCAGTCGCCTTCTTTCCAGAGGTGAACAGTAACTGTTTGAATTTTATTTTTCCATCTCTTTAAAAAAAAAAAGTAGGCGAACAGTACTTCTAATTTTCTAACACGAGGAACCAGTTGCATGGAAAACTGTTCATCTCGCGGCGCGCATAGCTGGAAAGACACGATACGCGTGGAACAGTGTTGCTGCTGCTGCTCTTCTTGGCCCTATCTCTTCCACTCGAGCATAAAGCCAGGCTTAGGAGAAACCAGTCGGGGTGCCCACCCTCGTTGCAGCCTCTCTCAAGGTAAATCGTCCACAGAGAGAGTGAGAGAGGGAGAGAGGCAGATAGCAGGGGGGTGGTATGTTTCGCGCTATTTATAATGCACATAGACGCCGACGAGGAGGCAGCCGCAACAGAAGCAGTTTCGTGTTATTTACTAGACTGACTTAATTGCAGACTTTTTTTAAAAATAATAATCAGTTTTTTGTAACTATTTTAAAAGAGACAATTGTGATAGAAGTTTTGTGTTATTTACTGGACTGCTTTAATTACAGCTTTTTAAAAATAGAAGTTAAAGTTTTTATTGAAGATTGTAAAAAAGTCAACCGCGCCAGAATTAGTTTCGTGTTATTTAGTGGAGTGTTTTAATTGCAGCTTTCTTTAAAGAATAACTTTCTTTAAAAAACCTAAGGGAAAATAATTTGAAAATAAAAAGCCTTAACAGTTTAACAGATTAATTTCTGATTCCATTAAAATTCTAACATATAATAATAATTATTGAGCGATTAATATTACTCTAATGAAATCATATTTTTGCAAGTGTGACCCAAAAAGTATGCAAACAGTGAAAGCCACATTAATATCAGTTGAAAGGCCAAGGATTCCACCTGCGAGGAAATCGCCGGCTTTGACGGAACAATGAGCGTAACCTTGGCGAATTAAGAGGCGGGGCGCGGCAGGAAACGACTTTGCGGTGCAGCCTGGCGAGAGAGAGAGCGAGAGCGAGAGCGAAGGTTTCGCTAATTTTCAGTGGCGAAATTTTCCGACTGATTTGCGGGATATCCGCTTTTTCTTCTGATGCTTACTTTGCCCCGCTTTGTTACTCGTCACGGTTAGAAGCTGTGTCGGACGGTGGCGGCGTATCGGCGCAGAGAATCCGGTCAGAAGTCAAAGCAGCAGGTATTCCTTTGACGGTGGCGTTGCTGCTGCTTGTGCTTCTACGGCGATCTCTTTTTACGCCACGAAATTTCTCATCCCTCGCCGCTAACATTGGTGGGTCGCTCGCTCTCAGTTTTTCCCAGGCTTTAGAAGAGAAGGCTCGCTCGCTCGCTCGCTCGCTCGCTCGCTCGGCCATGGAAGAGGATCGTCTCGCTCGGAACCTTTCCGCTATTGAAAATCTCCTCTCCTCTGACCTCGATGCACGCGCGCGTTCCCGTTATATTAAATCGATCATCACGCTCTTCCGCTCGTGAGAGCGCGGCGCCGCGCCGCGCCGCGCCGAGCGCGTGCCATTGTAAAAATGCTCGCCGGGCGAAGAGCACCAGCACCCACCAGGCCTCGCCGATTAGCCGCACGATCAGCTAATGTACGAATTATCCTAACGGTTTGATGCCGAGTCAACTGGAAATATGAAGAACGCCACCATCTTTTGCATCTACCATTTAACATCATTGCAAAAGTGAACATTTTTTAGGAAGAAACTGAAATGTGAATTAAAAAAATCGTGGTCTTTAAATTATGAATTAAATACTGACAAATCCTCTACTTTATTATTTTGAAAGGGAAATTTTGCATCTAAAATTTAATTATTATTGTAAAAGCGAACACTTTTTGGGTAGAAACTGAAATGTGAATTAAAAAAATCGTGGTCTTTAAATTATCAATTAAATATTAATTTAAATCACCGTTTTCATTTATCTTCTCACAATATAAAATATATAAAAATGGCAATTCTTTATTTACAATTTATCATTATTAAAACAGCTACCACTTTTCAATCACAAACTGACATAAATACAAAAAATCGCAGTCTTCAAATTATCAATTACATATTAATAATTCGCCTTTTATTATTTACTTACTCACAACACAAAATATATAAAAATGATATTTCTATATTTGCGATTCTTCTCGTCGAGATTCCCACAGTTACAAAGAAGCGCGAGCCACTTTCCTCTTTCCTAGCTGAGACGGAATCAGACTTACTTGTAATTGCCATGCGTCACTGTCATTACGTTCACCTGCGCGTACGGTGCGCGCGCGTGCACCTTGCTTTACGAGATCGTCCATCACGGCGGCGCACACGTGCCTGCCTGCCTTCCCTTTTCCCTGATTCCCGGCAAGAGAACGACTTTCTCCTAGTCGGAAATACGATTCATCTCCCACGTCACGTAAGCCCTGCTTCCATTCTCCTGGAATGCCAGTCGTATTACTCGGAACTAATTGAATATTATCAAATAATACAATAAAACAAAATAGGTCAAGTATTCTAACTTAAATGATTATTACATTCATTGTATAATTTCAGTGGTAATTCCATCTTTTCTGCATTAATCACGGAATTATAATTATTTGAAGAAAAAGTGATTTCGAAATTGTCAGTGGTAACTTTCATTCTTTTAGAATGCGATTCGTATTATTATATTACAAAATAAAATGAATGATGTAATTTAAACGATTATCATATTCATCGTATACTTTCTGCGCTAACTCAGCCTCTGCTTTATTAATTACGTAGTTATAATTATGTAAAGAAAGAGTGATTTCGAGATGGTCAGTGGTAACTTAATTGGCGTGAAACAGTCTGTATTAATAGAGATTAGTGTAGATTACATGGGAAGCACGAGGTAGATGTGTATCGACACCGGAATCCAACGGCATCTCTTAAGAGTTCTCTCCACGTTCCCCACCTCTCTCTCTCTCCCTCTCTTTCTATTCATTCGGCCTCGATCGTGGAATGCGTAATTCCCGGAGTGATTCATAAGAAGTATCGATGAGAGCCGCCGGCGCGTGAAACACGCTCTAATATGTTTACCGTCCAACTTAGGAAAAGCTTGGCAATGTTACGATAGGCGCGCGCCTCTCATACTATTTCGTAAGTGGATTAATTAGCCTGTAATTACTCGCTCAATGCACCAATCCAACAAAGCATCGAAGGACGTGGCCGGCATCCTCCTCCTCCTCCTCCTGCTAATGAGTTCCGCTTGTGTTTGCGGTTAATTATGCAACGGACCGCTTGCGGTTAATCGGCGCACGCCTTTTGCGCGCTTCCACGTACACTGCGAGCTCGATTCGATAAGATAAATCGATGCAATCGATGAAATTCAGGTGGAAAATAAATGTGGGAAAGATGAATTGTTTAATGTTGATGAGAGATAATTAAAACGCTTTTGATTGTTAGTATTATTATGTTAGAAAAGATGAAGAATGTGATGGAAACATTGTCTCTCGTTTTTCTTTCTTTCTTTGATCGTTGCATAATTCCATGGGCGTACATTTTTCCATGGCGCGCACTTCTGTGTGTTTGTGTGTGGCATAGACAAAGCGTCGTAATTGATAGAAGGGAGAAAAATAACTCGAGCTTACGTAAGTAGCGAGAAATAGCGACGCACTGCGAATCGATCTAGTGGAATTACGTTCATTGACGATATCCACTCTGCCTTCAGTTTGAATTTCATTTAATATTCGAAATGCTAGAATTTGCCTGTAAAGGAATTATGATTGCCTTTGGTAATTTCGTAGGTATTGAAATACCATTAATAATTCTGGTCCTCTGTTTCATTACAGAAATACCAGACATTCCTGAGAACATCAAAAATTTACGGGCACTTCAAGTGGCGGACTTTAGCAGCAATCCTATTCCCAGGTTGGTAGACGATTTTATTTTTAAATAAGTTCTTTCTTGGAGAATTTTCATCGCGTGCCAAACTTCCAATCGAGACTGATTGTATCTGGAAATTAGAGCGTTCGGCAGGACGCTGCTAAAGTTTCGAATCAATTACTGATTTAATTTGTTCCCTGCTAGTCTGCCAGCGGGATTCGTGCAGCTCAAGAACTTGAGAATCCTTGGACTTAACGACATGTCTCTCACTATTTTGCCAGCTGACTTTGGAAGGTAATGAGTTCAACGCTAATTGAGTTACTAATTAAACGGGAAACTCGTCGAATGTATAAGATCTTCGTAATACTGGAAACTTTCTTTTCATTATACAGTTTGGAATCATTACAATCAGTGGAGTTGCGTGAAAATTTGCTCAAATCCTTGCCCGAAAGTCTATCGCAATTAAGCCAATTGGAACGACTTGATCTTGGCAACAATGAAATTGAAGAATTGGTATGTAAATTGTTGATTATTGTATATGGGTTTGATGTTTAATGTTTATTATCGATATTCAACTTATTTTTACAGCCATCGCATATAGGAAAATTGCCAGCATTACAGGAATTGTGGCTAGATAAGAATCAATTGCAACACTTGCCGCCTGAAATCGGTGAACTGAGAACTTTGGCATGCTTGGACGTCTCGGAGAATCGTCTGGAGGATCTTCCCGAGGAAATCGGTACTCTCGAATCCCTCACTGATCTACATTTGTCGCAAAATGTTATTGAAAAACTACCGGACGGAATTGGAGAACTGAAGAAGCTTACCATTCTGAAAATTGATCAGAATAGACTTTCCTCATTGAATCCATATGTAGGCAGGTAAGTGTGTGTAATTAGTAGAGGATGAACGTCGAATCCTCGCAAATGTTAAGCCTTTCTTAATATTTTAGGTGTGAAAGTATGCAAGAACTGATACTTACCGAAAATTTCTTACTCGAACTTCCAAAGTCTATAGGGAAACTTATTAATTTAAATAACTTAAATGTGGATAGAAATAATTTACAATCGATTCCAGCAGAAATCGGTGAGAGTTCCCCCAATTCTCTATTATAGGGCTTTCTGTTTACAAAGTTTATTTTGAATTCAACCTGCAAATTTGCAACTATTTGTAGGGAACTTAAAAAATTTGGGTGTTTTATCTTTAAGAGATAACAAATTACAATACCTACCAACTGAAGTTGGCAACTGCGCCGCCCTACACGTTCTAAACGTATCCGGCAACAGGTAGACTGTCAGATTACGTCGAAAAGAAGATAAGGAAATGCAATATTCTAACGATCTCATTTCTTTTATAGATTACAATATCTACCATACTCTTTAATAAATTTGAATCTGAAAGCTGTATGGCTCAGTGATAATCAAGCACAGCCAATGCTCACTTTCCAAACAGATGTCGATGAGAAAACGAAGCAAGAAGTACTCACATGTTTCCTGCTGCCACAGTTAGACATCGATCCTGATGGTTGGTATAATCAACAGGGCACAATCATTAAAGGGAAAAGTTTGCATGAACACTCGTTTAATATTCCAGATTCTCTACGATTGGATATGGTAATCGATATGCGAAATCCACTGACCGGCGATTTGCGAGAGTTCGGTAATAGCGACGATGAGGGTTGGCAAGAAAGAGAAGCTTCTAGAACGCATTCAGTTAAATTCACAGATGAGCCGCCTGAAGCCGATAAAGAAGTAAGTTGATTTTATAAAATTCAAGCTCCGACTTTGCCACTATTTTATGTTTTCGTATTATGTGATTTATTAGAGTTAGAACAAGTGTGTCTAATAGTTTATAATTATTTTAGACACCATTCGTACGGCAGAACACACCCCATCCGAAAGAATTAAAGGCAAAAGCGCATAAATTGTTTAGTAAAGGGAAAAATGATAGTCGGTCCGCATCTACTGATGAACAGGTAAATTATAATTAATTTCTTAGTCCGTGATGATATTAAAGGTTCCGATAATTCTTATTTCAGGACGTGTCTCAGACTTTTGGTTTAGACAAGCTTGAGGCAGAATTGAAAGCTAGCGAAGAAGCGGAAGCTGCTGTTGACCAGCAGGATACGACAGCCCAGGAAACGATAGAAATGGAAGAAGAATACGTGGAATCTGATCCAGCGATCAGTAGTTCGGGTCTTCAACCTAATACCGATTCGGAATCAGCTCCCACAGAATATCCTGGAGAACAAACTATGGTAATTTATTATTTGAAATTTTAGACAAATATTTTTAGATGATTTATTAAATTTAACATAAATGGCATTATACAGGATGGAGAAACAGAAGGCTCGGAATCAAAGGACAGAGAGGACGATGAATCCGATAATGACGATACACAAAGGCATGTTGAATTCTCTATCGCGGAAGATGCAGATTCTGAAACTGGTGGTGAGTCGAATAGACCGAATAGGCTTCACCGGCGGGACACACCTCATCATTTGAAAAATAAGCGGGTTCATGTCACGATGGATAAAGAAAAAGTTGCCACCATCATAGCACAGGTAGATTTAATTCCTTGGTGACAGAAATTGTTATAAAATTTGTATTCTATTAACCTTTTTCTTTGCGCAGGCTCTCATGAAAAAAGCCGATGAATCAGCCGCAGCAGTTCCACCAGAACCTACTGATAACTTTGACACACACAGTCAAGGTAATACTATCATAATCATTTATATTATTAAATTGTGAAAGTGTCTAGTTCAAATACTTGTTCGTAGTAATCAAACTTGAAATGTTGCAATGACTTTGCAAAAGTAAAGCTTAACTAGTATTTTATTAAGCTCTCGGCTCAATTACGAAAGAGGTACTCATGGTAGGGAGAGAGAGGTATTCGCGATAAGACTTTTTATCCATGAGCTATCTTATCTTCCATCCGATTATCAATGTTACCGAGCTTGGCGAATCCGTCGACTTCGAAAGCAAGTTATAGAGCAACGATGCCTAATGTGGCGTCTAAAGTGTAGATTACGTGCAGAAATAATATACAAAGATGACAGTACGATATTATAAGTGTTTCGTGAGGAAAATCAAAGCTCTCAGTATGCTACTTGAAATTGAAAATTTGACAGATATTCGTAAAGTATTCAAACTCATCCTGACCATTTGCAATTGACAGGTGCCGCGTCTGACGTCGAGCCAATAATTGAAGTTCGTCAAGAGCAGTATGAAATTCATATAGAAAGAACGTCAGGTGGCCTTGGACTATCGATAGCTGGCGGAATTGGCTCGACGCCTTTCAAAGGCGATGATGAAGGAATTTTCATCTCTCGAGTAACAGAAGGTAAGTACTAAGTTTTCATTTGTAAATGCATATATGCCCGCATGATATCTGTTGTTAATTAAAAGTGATATCCTATAGGCGGACCTGCAGATTTGGCAGGTTTAAAAGTAGGCGATAAAGTAATATCTGTAAATGGAGTTTCGGTAGTGAACGTGGATCACTATGATGCTGTAGAAGTATTAAAAGCATGTGGGCGTGTCCTGATTCTTGTAATTGTCAGAGAAGTTAGGAGGATAGTCCCCCCTTATGAACAGGTATTAAATTTATAATTAAGTGGTGTTTGAGCAAAAGTTGATGCTGATCATAAATGTTGTGTAGGGATCGGTAAGGAAAGACTCGGTGTGCTCTAGTTTGAGCACAAGTCGAGCCCCCAGCGCTACATCTTACGTATCATCCACGGCTTTGTCTCATAATTTAGAAAATGGGGATTCCTACCCGAATGATACCCTAAAGGTAAGTTTTTTCATTTGTTCATATAAATTATTATCGTAGAATTATTATCAATATGTATTTTGACTAGATTAAGAGGATTCCTGAATCTATATCAACGACAAAGCCAGGAGGAGAGCCATTGGTACCAGTATTGGTCCACACGACCTTAATAAGAGACCAGAATGGGCTTGGATTCAGTATTGCGGGTGGAGAAGGTTCACCCCCGGTTAAAGACAATAGTGATGTAAGTAGATTTTGTAGTTACTATTACTATCTTGTGTATTAAACTAAGATTTCTTTTTAATGAATACCAGGCGATATACATTTCGGGAATAACTGATGGCGGAGTGGCACAGAAGGACGGTAAATTACTAGTTGGGGACAAAGTAGTATCTGTAAGCACATTTTACACTTAGCCTTTCTAGAAATCCTTGCCTTGGAAACGACAAGCATTGGTAAATTATTGACTCCCCTTTCAGATCAATGGTGTCGAAATGAGGGGAGCGAAACACGAACAAGCTGTCGCACTTCTAACAGGATTAGAAAGATTTGTTCGGCTAGTAGTAGAACGTGAAATTCCACTCTCGCAAGCAAATCCAGCTGCGCTTATTACGCCTTCCGAGAAATCACCTCGTGTGATTGGAGCTCCGAAGCCCTATACAGGCCTCTATAATGCAAATAGCTATATTGCTAATAGACCAGGGTATACTGGTTACCGACGGTCTATGGATGCCGAGAAAGCACTGTCCCCCAGTCCTACATCGAGAACTCCACCGCCTGTGAAAGTGGATGGAGCGCATGAGGTGCCAAAAATGAATGGTCTCACAGATACTGGTATGATAAAGGGTGCATCATCCGCATCGGTTAGTCCTACGCATGGTCAGTCGCATCCGCAGCCAGCTCCTAGACATAGCATTTCACAACCAACTATTTCGACTACTGCGGCCACCACCACTGGGACAGCAACATCATCGACAACACCGACGGCGAATCAAGAGCCACGAACAACATCGCCACAGGAAGACATACAGGTACCCAAGCCTATCACCAACGAGGAATTCCAAGCTATGATCCCTGCTCATTTCCTCCGACCCCCCAATTCCTCACCTTCACCAGACTCCCATCAAGGCCCCATCGTGACGGTGACAATAAAGCAGCCTGATAATCTGCCTGGGGATGTTAACTTCCCTCCGGCTCCTACTACACTCGGTAAAGTCACTGAGACCATCACAAAGAGTACGCTCACCGAGACCGTCGTAACTAGAGTGACTGACAACCAGTTGGTGCAGCCAGTCATCATAGAGGTACGTGCTTGGTAGTTAGTGCATGAGGACTTATTGCCTATGCTAATTGAAACACTAAGTTTCCCTTTCTTTTCGATTCATGATCTTCCCTTTTACTTTACCTTCTTTTTTTTTCTTTGTATTCAATTACTGAGTGTAGTTGCTTTTATTGAATGTTGCTGCATTAGCTTTGAATTAAAGTTCAATTGAGATTTCTATACAATTTTCGTAATAGCACCTTTTTCAATATCGAACACATTGAGAGTAAAGTATTTCAAAACAATACTGTCACTTGAGTGAAAATTTCGCAATCAGACGACTGTCTAATCGAACTGTCTACACTTCCATATGATTACACATATGCTCCCTGAGTGATATCCGAGTGAGGAGTACGAATGGCTGTGTACTAACATGCGTTCCCTTTTAACTTATTTCCATGCTTGAACGGTCATTATGTTATGAAAAGTGTTCATTGATTTTGATTGGCCTTGAAATTTTTTTAACATTGGAGCTTTAATTGGTGTGATACTCTAATACGATTTTGGAAGACATACTCTGGTATAATGAATGACATCCCACACAATTGTTAATTTAGTACGAGAGTTATGATTTTCTAGTACTTTTGCATGTATCATGAAATTTAAATTGTTTTGTGCGACATTGCTTTATGTTCAATTTTTAAGTAACAAGAAATTTATTGAAAACTGACGTTTTACAAATCTTGCATCAACTTTAATTTTGCCAATTAAAATACCTTGCATGTTAATGTGGAGGATTGATGAAATCTACTTTGAGATCATATTAATGGTTAATGGTTAATGTTTCGGTTATATGGGATGTTAATTTATTTGATACTTGGATTCTTATCCTCTGGCATGGAAATAGGTAAGTAGCATTAGATATATTATTTCGATACTCCTCAACAAAACCCCTGATTTGAATGGCTGTATAGTGTGTGTCCACAATTGATGATTCTGAAATAATGAACACGAAATATTTCGAAACGAGAATTATATTTATATATATATATATATCATTGATACTGCTGGTAATGGGCTTCCTTCACATAAACACATCAGCACAATCAACTGTTGCATAACTATTGCATATTCTCTGACAATTGGAGACTACTATTTCCTATTTGAACTTACTATTATCTAAAGAAATCTCCAAGCGCAATTATGAATTCTGCATACAACTTATAATATTGCATTACTTATCGCTGTAGATTATTGGCTGAAATCTTGTGATAATTATTTCTTATGGATATCCAATTATCTAGGACGTTGTCCTCATAAAAGAGGGTTCTCTCGGATTTAGTATCATTGGAGGAACGGATCACTCGTGCACGCCCTTTGGTGCCAAGGAACCAGGAATATTTATATCTCATGTAAGTGATGATAAGTAATATACAAAACTAATTATAATATATATTTCCCATACGATCATAATATTTATGACTTTTAAATACTTTGTTTGCGTAACAGGTTGTTCCTGGTGGAATAGCAGCGAAATCTGGAAAGTTAAGAATGGGTGATCGCATACTGAAAGTGAACGGCACTGACGTGACCAAAGCTACCCATCAAGAAGCAGTAATGGAACTCCTACGACCGGGAGATCAGATTATTCTTACTGTCCAGCACGATCCTCTACCAGAAAACTATAAGGTAAACACATTATCTATAACACAAAAGGTATAAACGGATATTGTACTGTGCATACGGGCCTACTGCTTTCTAATTGCAGAATAGTTTGCTAATATAATCACGCTTACAATAACATGCATATATATGAAGTGTACTTTCGCATCTTCAGAAGCGAAACTCTCTTACCACAAGTCTTGGCTGGTAGCATTGTAGTTAGTGACTAACAATCTCCAGATAATAAGTAGTTCACGCGAACGATTAGATTTTTTGTTTGCACCCAAGATTAATTTATTAATTCACAAAGTGTTTTCCGGTCTAATACATACTTGTATTGGTATAAAAATACCGCTTTGTATTGAATTCCTTGATAGACAATGCCTTTAGAATGGTCAGTTTGTCGTGTTCCAAAGTTTCTAACATGTGTCAGACAGGAATGATATGAAAATGTTGCTTTGACACATTATTACGTTTCGTAACGAACGTGCTTACTTATTTGTAAAGAATTGCACTGAGTGCTTCACCTCTGACGACTCCTCACCTAATGCTATCATTTATAATTTGCCCCACAAGCTGGTCGAAATAGAGTACATCCCTGTGACAGTAAGTACTCAATGTATATCACCCATTCCTTTCAGTTTCTAACATTGCCTTTCTCCTGCACCAAGGCTGATAAAGTGTTCAACACCGAATCACGAGCAACTGCTTTTTGCCTAGGCTGATAATACATAGAAACATTACTTTTTTCTTTCGAAGGCTTCATGTGCTTTTTGTCTAATTAACAAATGCCATCAAATGGAATAAATATTATTTTAATATATTGAAATAATATGATTTTACATCAATCATTTCACGACATTTTTCGTTGAGGTTTTTGATCATATTTTATTTTACAAAGTATAACAATATACTTTGTGCTTAGACTTTCAGTGATTCTAACAGTGAATCCTGTTTGATCATCGATGTTATATGCTCAAAGAAATCTTTCACTCTTTGTGTACTCGTAGGAATTGGTAATAACGAAGAAACCAGGGGAAAAACTCGGAATGCATATCAAGGGTGGGCTTAGAGGACAAAAAGGCAACCCTCTTGATCATACGGATGAAGGCGTGTTTATTTCGAAAATTAATTCAGGCGGCGCAGCTAAGAGAGACGGAAGATTAAAGGTCAAAAGAGGAATCTATTTACTACCTAACATTATGATAAATGTAAATATTTATAATATTAATTTCGATACAGGTTGGAATGAGGCTTTTAGAGGTGAACGGCACATCATTATTGGGCGCTACCCATCAAGAAGCCGTGAACATACTTCGATGTTCAGGAAACACGATAACTCTCGTAGTATGCAAAGGATACGACAAAGGCGATGTAGAACAAATGATGCCACCACTATCAGACGGAAGGGATTCAAAAGAATCTCAAACGTCAAAGGAGGCAAAGGAACAAGCCGCAGATGGTACAAAATCTCTGTCGCAAAGTGTGTCGAGTTTGGATCGTGACGACGAAGAAGCTATGACGTTGAGTCAGGAACAGGAAATGAAGGCAGAACTTATAGCATGGGAACAAGAAAGAGAACGTGCTTTGGTCGAGCATAGAGAAAAATCCACGCCGGAAAAAGTAATTTTTACTTCGTTGTAAATTAAATAATAGTTCAATTTATAATGATATTTATAAAATATCTATTTTCACGGCTTTGTACAGGTACTTGACGTAGTTAGAGCTGCCGAATCATTAGTAAGTAAATCAAGTAGTCCAGTGGACATGGTTGTCCCACCAAAATCACCCGGTGGCACGAAGGATCTCAAGACTACGACGATAGTAATGAGCAAGCACACACTAGCACCACAAAATACGAATGTAAGTCTCCTTTATTAAAAGCAAAATATAATTTTCCCATGGATATTGATGCATGCAGCCAAGGGTTCTTATTGATATAAATGCAGTAATTTTCATAGAATATTGCGTCTTGTATTGTGTGGCAGATTAGTAGTTCTAATACTAACAGTTGCATTAGTTGGAATACTTAAGTTGCGTATATTTATGACTGGAATGTCGCTTTCGTAGGATAGTAATGCCCAATATTTTCTAGGTACAGTTGCTTTTCCCGTCTAACATTTCCACGTAACTCATTTAATTTATTGACACGGGACTTGCATGATCTACGAATATCTATATGTGTATATCTATATTATTTCAACAATTGTGGATCATATATTCATTGGCCATACACTGTTGCATCAACCTTGACAATCGTGTTCGAGAACACATATTAGGATCAAATATGAGCATACCATAGTGATGAAAGATACAGCAGAAGCAATGTATATGCCTTGGATGTGAAACGACAGTATTACTACGAGACTTTCGTCATGTAGACTAGCATTATTAGTTCTCAACAATTAGTTTGGATATTCACACTTGAACCGATCATGATTTATTACCAGAAAAATGTCAATGACCCTGATTACCTGGTACCAAAAGATTGCATTGTTGTCATAATCTTGTGTCCATCATGACATCTCATTACTTATTTTTTAATCAGTGACGCATGACCTGTACATTTGTCAGTGTTGTTAGCGTCGCATGCTCTCCTGAGCGGCAAAACAAGAGATATTTCCCGTGTTTACAGACAGTGGAAGGTGATAGTGCTACTTTGGCTGCCCTCTAACAGGAGTGAGTCGTTCGACCCTCTACTCATTTTCCCTGTGTCTACGTCCATACCTCTGAACCCGCGGGACTGTGCCATAATAACTTATTCTAAGAGAATCATGTCGTTAGCTCTCCCACAATGACTATTTATTGCGTTTCTCATGTGTATCATTGTTATACAATTTAACTACTGTTATTCCATTTGTTACTGATACTGCCATTATAACATTAAGTGTATTATTGCGAACACTGCTGATTGGCTGGGTTGATTCTGGCGATTGGTTTTTTGCTTTGGTACGAACTGAGGAGAAATTCTAAATTGCCACAAGAGTGTGATATATCTTCCTTATACTATATAGACTCTCGTGTGTGTGTGTATATATATATATACATATGTTCTCTCGTCGCTTCTTCGTTCATATATAATATCAGTTGATATCAGAAAATGGAGAACATTTCTGTGATAGGTAGATGGAGATCAGAAACAGCAACATCCAATATATTTAACAGATATTTTTTAGCAATATTTGTATACTGATCCTTAGGCTTGTTTGGCTATTAACTTTCAAGCACATTAGGTGTGTATAATGAAAAGGCAGCTATTGTTGATTGAGCTTATACGAACTTTTCGACTCCTCCTGGGTATAGGGTCTCTTGATATAATTGAAAGTACCAAAGGATATAATGCCAACAACAATACATGATTCCTGTCATTCGAATACATATAAACATATATACCTATCAATGGGGCTTCGTGGAAAAGGTTCGAGGGTGGAAAGAAAATATTATCGCGCGAGAAGGTCTCTCATGAAGGTTTTTCTTTGTGATATACGAATTAGTAATGGTTTTAACGAGAGTCTACACTAGATTAGCTAATTATATTCTTGTAACTTATCTACTTGTTTGTGGCAAGAAGAAACCAGTGTTGAAGCACTTTAAATATCCTTGTTCATAAAGGATTTTCATCTCGCAGGACGTTTGATGGGTCATTGACAGAAATGATATATTTTGCACAGAATGTGCAAAGGCTATAAGGAGACTAAAGTAATATACTACATTTAAAAGAGTGTTATATGTACATTATTGACAGATGGAGGATAGGGCTACGTGTTTATGATAGTAGTATGCTTTCATTTCCTTTCTCCCGATGTTAAATGGTACGCGAAATGAGAACAGAGAACAAATGCGTGTATCACTGTCTAATGGGGAAGTCCCTCGGGCAAACTATCACCTGGTAACTATTCACTTCTTATACAATGTACAGCCAAAAGGAATGGAAGGGCATCTTTTGAGATAAAAAAAAAAAAGAAAACCAAGATATTATTTGATAAGACCTATAATATATATACGTCTTGCATTCTCTTTTTGAGTTGAAAGCGAGTTCTCTCTTGGATGTTTACTGCTACAGTAAACTCATATCATTATTGAAATATAAATCAATGTACTGTACTCTACAAATTTTCTATAAATGTTATATGTTGATATAAATCTAATGGACCAGATGTTTATATATTATTACAAAGTAAAAGTAAGATGAATATTTATCTAACAACAAAAGAGAATGATGTTAATGTTGAAGTTCCAGTTGATCGACATATAAACGAAATTCCAATGATGTTTCGAAATGAACGTATCAATGTATAGGACTTTCTTGACTATAGTGTTATATATGACGTTCTATTAATGATACAAGCAAAAGCAAAGCTATTTTATCGGTGTGTCGAATATCAGGTCATCTAATCGCCAGTTCCTGTTTTCGAATTACAGTTGAATGACGATCAGTCTAGCTACGATGTTCCAAAATGTCCTGTCGTGCATTGATACGGGCGCAAGAGTAACAGATAGGGTACAAATCACGAGTAACTTTACAAAACTGACACTGAATATATATATATATATATATCTGTATCATTTGAAGAGTATACAAACAAAAAACTGTGCGCAAAGCTGCATGAATTGTTGCAATAATAGTACAATTGATATATAATTGAATGTATAGGTAGCCAGAGATAAAAAAAAAAAGGATGATGTCGAAAGAATAAGTTTAAACTGATTCCTTTTTAATTCTAATATAGATTTTATATGACATGTAGTGTCGGAAATAAATCTGTTTTTAAAGTATAACTACGGATAATTAACGGCTCATATTAAACGAAACTTCACAGCAATCGGACCAACTACAATCACGATATATATATGTTCGTATCTGCAGGCTTTGGTATTTTAATAACCGGCAAGATTGATTAAAAAAGAACCACACTGATTACCTGCATCGTTAGGATGATTCATTTTGTTGAGACAGTTTAGTACTGTTTGGTTGCTTGTTGCTTATTAGCGTACAAAGCATTTCGATTCCTTTATTAATTCTACTAATAGCAATTCTTTGTATTACTCAGACCTTAGGAAAAGAGAAAACGGGAACGTCAATGGATTATCCATCATCAAAGCCTTCGAACTCTACCCTAACTGCATCGGCGTATTTAGATCGTACTGCAACTGCTACTTCTGCCGTCAACTCCAATCTCACTTCTCAAACCTTACCCTCTCCAAAAAAGAAAGTTTCAGTTCCGAAACGTAGTATAACATTTGCCGACCTTCCTCCTCTTTCTAAGAACGATTCGACCAAAAGTCTTAATCTATCATCCATGAAGGACGAACAGTCTCCACAGCAGCATGACAAATTTTCTTTTTCACCCCCAATCTCTGCCTACAAAACAGTTTACCAATACCCACAAGGAAATACCCAATCTCGATTTAAACTTCCGCCGACTCCTCTAACTTCTCCCGATTCCATGGTTCATTTTGGTACTTCAGCTTCCTTTAGTAAACGACAGAAAGCACGTTCTGTTGATGGGAAAGATGAGGTTGAGGTGGGTTTCTAAAGCATGTATAACTAATACTAATCACTACAATGTACTTAGTACAAGAAAGAGGGTCTTAGAGGCTTAATCTATATAACATTATTTGAAGCACTCTTGAGTGGAATGTAAAATGCATTAGGCCAAAATACATAATCAATATTCTGTAGTTCACTAGCATGTAGTGCAACTTTGCTGCAGAATTTATTATTGACAATACGTGAACCAGAGCCGTACAAATCGCATGAGAGATATTATGAAACAATTTGAAATTAAATGACAAAGTGAAGTGCACTGCATGTATCCTACGCGCATAAGTTTCACTTATAGAAAAGAATTAAAAATTTATTTGGAAGTTTAAGTACTGCATAATTCATGAAAACTTTTGAAATGTAGCAATCCCCGACACCGTCACCGACACCACCTCTCGTTAAAATGTCAGTGAGTGACAAAAAGAAATTGTTTGAAAGTGCCATGGAAGAGCATTTAAAACCATCTCCTAAAACAGGTGCGTTCTCTTTAAGGCACACTCGCACGACTAGCAGTAATATTTTCACTGAGCATGTGGTAGATAACGCGTCAACTTTTTTACAGATAAAGTATTTAGTTTCTTAAGTCAAGACGAAGTAGAGAAGATGAAACAAGAAGAAGGTAATAATACGATCTTGAAATATATACAACTAACGAACAGTTTATCACCTTAAGCAATTGTTTTTTCAAACGTTACTGATTTTTAGAAAAGAAAATTGCAACATTGACGAGAGACGAGCTAAAATCTTGGGCGCAGCTCGATGAAAACGAAGGCCTCGAAGATCTTGAAGATACGTTAGAAGATCAGGATAGCAGGCGCCCTAAGTAAGCTAAATTGTGCTTATTTATCAAATTTGACAGAGTGTGGCCCAGCAATCTTTTGCAGTTTTCGTTCTTCTTTTATATTGTTTTCTATCCCCGTCTTTACTAGTTGCACTGATTAAATTTAATGAGACATGTGGTGTGCCAGAGTTTTTTTTTTCACTTGAAGAATGACAAAAATGTAGAAAAGCTGCAGGGACTTGTTGTGTATAGATAATATACAATTGAATCTGGTTCGAGATTTGATACTGCAATGTTGTAATTCTGCAAGTATATACTCTAGGCAGACACTTAGGAACTATTTTTTACACACTGACTATGACCTGGATACTAGAGCAGGTTTAAGAGTAGTAATCTTATATAAAGAAAGAAGATCGTACGATGAATGAAATGATAGTTTTGCTGACGGTCGTATTCACTATAGATCAATCGCTTATTTTAATCGCGCACTATGTAAATAGATAATATCCTTGTACTTGCGTTACATTTTTTACACTAATATGTATATATATTTGTAACTTTTTTTAATTTATAAGTATTATTATTTAACTGGGCATTTGGCTCTGCATGTTTTATCATAACACTATTTAAACGTAATACACACACCTTTCGTTATGTAATATAATCATAGTTTCTTATAGAATGACAAGCACCAGCACCCCAAATTTAGAATCACACTTGCATTTGACCTTTTTGTAGTCGTGGTTGCGGCAAAAAAAGCTTTACAATGGTAAAAAGACGAGTGAAGATTTAGGCAAATTATTTTCTACGAACAAGTGGAAGCGGTCGCCGTAGAAATGTATAAATTGTGTTAAATATGAGCATGCTTTGGCAGTCTAGTTTTTAGCACATTTTTACTGTATGCACCAGAGCAGACATTGAAAGATTCTGTCGCGTGAGAACTAATCAATATTCAATAATTCAATATATTTAATACGTTAGAGATCATTTTCATTCCAGTCTCGACTACCGGCGATGTTTCTATCGCGGAATCTTTCAACTATCGCTCATAGATCGTATATTAGGAAGAGAAATTAATCGCTGTACCGGAACTTCTTTTATACTTTACGACTTTGTATATACCTCGCATATATCCGTCCTTCTTTATCTTGCTCTTGTATCGTATGGCGCTTTTGTACCTTTTTTTACAAATAAAAATTCAAGTTTTCGCACATATATATGATTTGTCAGTTTGCATGCTCATTACCTTACAGTAGCCGACTCAGCTCGCGAAGTTCGCTCCCTCTTCTGCAGAACCTATCCAGCACAGTAAGGACTGCAAAGGCAGAGCGCCGCTTGAAGGAAAAAATGTTACAAGAGGTATACTTCAATTTCATTCTCTCATCAGTATCAAGAGAAACTCCACATCCGACAGATCTTACTTTTTATCATAATTTTATTTCGTAGTTGATACCTGAAAATATTAGTCTTCTTTATATATGTTTATTAATAGGGCTTAATGTCAGATGAAGATGATGAAAGTCATTTGACACCAGTAGAACAGCGAGCATTACAAGCGGAAAAACGAGCTGCTTGGAGACAAGCCCGACTAAAATCACTGGAACAGGTAAAACACTTAAAGTTCGAAAAATTTTGTCACTCTACAGCATTAATAATAATTTTTCTTGTTTCAGGATAATTTACAAGCGCAAATGGTAATCAAGAAAATGAGTGAAATGATGAATACGAAAATCAGTAGTGCGCAAGATAGTCCAGACACTGGAAATTCGATATCAGACCAGGAAAAGGTATCTAATATTAAGATCGACAGTGTAATGTCAGGCTTGAGTAATGCATTACCCTAACGAAGATATGTGAGATTAACTGCTAAGACTCGGTTGGCCGTCGAGAATGATCTTTTAACATGGATGATTACTAATAACTTCTTTGCTTGATGTTCTAACTTAATGTTTCCATTTTATTGGAAGGCAATTTTCACTACAACCGTACCCTGTTTGTCTGTCTTACTATCATACAGTTCCCTACGTTACGGCCGTCTAGTGCAGATTTTCCCAAACTTGCTGTGCGTAGCAAGGTGGGTCCCCCTAAAGAGATACGCGAATCTGAGAAAGTAGTGGATGAGAAGGTGACTCGGCGTACCGAGGAATATGTGGACGAGGCGACGGGTGAACGTCGCGTCCGAACAGTCGAATACGTCGAGAAGCTCATTGAGCGGCAGGTACTATAATCCTTAGAATTTGCACAAGAATTGAAGCACCGCCTTTATTGCCGTCCAGCATTACACAAATGGCAGTGCCAAGTTTCAATGTCATTATCAGTGCATCATGATTATAAGATCACATTTCACTAGTAATTGGAATATTATCACGGAGTGAAGTACGAACGTTACAGCAACTGTTAAGATACACCAGCAACATTTTAAGTTGTGTTTCATGTTGCTATTGTACTTGAACAATGTAAATACTAGGGAGAGGGACACACCTCCTGTTTTGTGTCTAATGAGCCTGTACATAAATTGATCGTTTGCGCGAGAGTGCATGCTCTTTCTCAATGATAATTTCACATGCGAGCACAAAATGCTAGACATACTTTAATTCAACACTGCCGTTTATTGTTCCAAGAAACCGGCACTCACCCTGGAAGTGCAAGCCGCACCACCTTGAGCAATTGATTTCATTTCTACTGATTACTAACAAACTCTTCTCGTGTTATTGGTAATTTTCACTTAGTTCTCTTAGTACTAGTATTGCATGCAGTAGTGTATAAACTATCAGTATCACTAAATAATCTGCGTTATGTATTCTGTTTGTGCGGGGGGGCTAGTTTACAAATTAGTAAATGGCAAATTATAGGTGCTAATCATTTTGTACTATTTAAGTACTTGCTATTAGTTTAGTAATCTGTTCACACTACCGCACTTTTATCAGTAAATAACTTAGCAAGTGTGAGCAGAACTTGAAATTCTTTTAAAGGAATGCTGATTTTAATCATAATGGGATTCTTTATAATACTAGGTTGAAACGCTTCGAGATAAAATAATATCCCTTGAGCTGAGTAATGCGGAAGATGAGATCGACGAAACTGTCACTGGAACTGGGGCTAGTGATGCCGAGAGTGAAAGTGAGGATTTTAATGGTCATTCGTCAACAAATAATATTACCCAAGAAAACTCCGAGCCTTCTATTGCTAAAACCTCAGAAGATATACTGTCAAAGAATGATATAAATGCAGCAGTAGTTTCCACCAAAAAGAAGAAGCGGAAACGCTCGAAAAAAGGACGACATTAGCACAGAAAACCAGTGCGAAGATATTCTTTTGGAGAGAAAAAAGTATATATTATATAGAATTCATACTTTCTTGAACATCCTAAAAGTGTGTTCAGAATAATATAAAAGACTTCCGCGAAAGAGCATAATGTCGTGTTGCGGCAAACTAATAATTCTGGTGCAAGAATAGTATTATCGACATGTAACGTGGATCATTCTTAAAGCATACTCTCATGATGCGTTTATATACAATTTTCTGTAAACACAGAGTATAGACATTCATCGAATGTAAATGCATTGCCATCCATCATTTTCTACTTAATATGGAAGAACAGTGCTATTACGTATTTTTGACGCATTCAATAAGACTTGTTCGAATAGTACGTAATCTGTAATGTTCCGTAACGTTTTCATTATCAGTTCGATTGGTGCACGCAGTATGATACAACATATTGTACATACTATACGATACGAGTGTAGAATTTTACTTTGCAGAACGTGAAACTGTGTCCTTAGTGGCTCGTATTACAGAATACTTTTATGCGATGGACGTTTAAATGAGAAAGCTTAGGCAAAACAGATGCAGATTAAACGTTTATACTATCAAAAGTATTATCACCTTTATATAGTTGATTTATAAAATATTTTAATTTTATATTTATAGTCTGTTTTATAAAATGCAATACATTCCTGTTTACGATGTACAATTTTTTAGACATATCCATTTTAACTTTGCGTTTGGGTATTAATTTTCGACCTTAAGATGTGATACGTACAAGTTCGCAATGAATTTGATAGGTTTAGGCATAATAACGTAAACGTCTTAAAATTAAACAACCATAGACGATCGGTGACAAAAGAACAAATTATACTGCATATTATTAGCTGGAAAGAATGAAAAGAATTGTAGGGTACGTAATTTATTTACACTAGGAATGGTAAGATATCTGCAAGCCTGCCTTAAGATTAACTGGAAAAAAACTAGCAGATTTCTTTCCTCTATATAAGAACGTCATGAATCATGCAGATCCACCCTTGTAATTAGAAGAATTATTACTACAGGGTTTTCAAAGTTTTGGTGTCTGTACCTTCGTTCCTGTTACTGTGAGGTCTTTAGTTTCCATGCGATTTAATTTATTTTTACCGATATTGCAGTTGTATACTCCTTTGTACTCTTACTTTACAGTACATACAGTTAAGTTTTCAAGGTTGTTCACAGCCTTACACAACGCAAACTATAAAGAAAACTATGAAAAGGAGATTTATTAACTTGTTACTCATATTCTGATTAAAAATTTTGTCTCAAAGACTTCAGGGCATCTATACAATAATTCGTAAGTTTATATCTTTAGATCATTCATACACAAATTGAGTAAATTTCGAGCGACTAACGTATTATACGATAGCATCTTTTACTACGATGTTGAATTTCAACGATCATTTATTTATGGCATGAAGTGCGATTAATATAGCGGGACCAATGAGTAAAATAGTAACTAATTTTCTAGCTTACGCGAATCCCCCCCAGTATCAATTGTAAGAAGTTGAGAATGTGACATTACACAGTGTTTGTGCGATTTAGTACGTGCCAATCTGAAAATTTTTCATTGTTTTATATAAGGGAGATGAATCTCAGATGTAACTGTATCCTGCAAAACGATATATCAAGCTTCCCGAAATGCCCTGTGTCGACAATATGTAAGATTAAGTAATCCAACGGAATTATCTTCTATTTACAATATTACTCATTGATATAGAAATCGTTTTTATCAAATGTTATATTTATGCCGCAGCCACGAAAAACATCTTATTCTGCTACCAAGTTATTAATATTAATCTGGGTATACAAGGTTCAAAATCGGTTAAAGTACTGAGGATGCATGCATATAATGTGTACTATTTAAGTATATAGACGTCTTCAGTTTCGGAATTGTTACATTTATGTTAATTTAATCCTTGTATTTATAATACTATACCATTATTACTATTAATATACCACTAATCATTAAAAACTGTGCTGCTGCACTTCCACAGAAGATATTGTCAACTAAGCGTATATATTTTACAACCAATAACGAGACATCACGAAGGAACACAATGCGCATAAAACAAGTGGGAAATCATTTGCCATTTGAATGAAGTAACTTAAAAACACTTGACTTGATTTAATAGATTATCAAATACATATGAATATATATTTATTATAAGTACTTTCCGTATTAAGCAATATTTGTACGTTTTACAAAATATCATAAACATAAACACAGATTTATTTTAAATGAATCAGATATGTATACAGTCCACTTTCAAAAATCCTTATACGAATGTAAGTGTGTGTGCGTCATATCAAGTGAAGAACAAGTTTCCTACCATTTTATACTGATAGATTCTTCCCGATTAGATTAATTATTATCTTATTTCTTCGGTGCAATAATGCCCTCCAATTGTGTCTAGAAAGAAATAACATTTGACATTTTAATATTTACCGTTCAATGAATTAAGGAATCCAATTTCTGAATATTTACTTTCAACTGCTGATTAGTCTTTTTTAGAAACTGAATTTCTTCCGTATATTTCCTTTCCTCGGCTTCGCGCAATTCTGCTGCTCTTTTCTGTGCTTGGTCGAACTTTAATTTTAATTCAGCAACAGTCTTCTCCAAGTCAGCCTTTTGTACTCGTAATTCCTCAGCAGCTGCAATTAGATCTTCTTTTCCTTGTTCCGCCTAGAAGCCAGTCTTATGCTTGAATATTCACCATTCGCCAATCATGCTAATACAGTACGCGCAATAAAAAATGCATACTTGGAGCGCCTTTCGCATTCCAAAAGCGATACTACTTTGATATAAAGTTTGATACGCTGCCAATGTCATTTTAAGTTCGTCCCTAATTCGAAGTAATAGCAAACCCCTTTCTGCGCAACTAACTGTCACTTGACGTATTATTTCATCTATAAAATGTATACATTAGCTATACAGATTAATTAATATATTCCTCGTGGGAAGTCTAGTTTTACCAAAGCACTGCGTGTAGAGTTCTCTTCGGACCGGACAAATTCCCGTTTCTCTGGCTTGTCTTTGTTGCAATCTCATGTCCAACTGTTCTTGTAAATTAATAACATCTAATCTTGTAGCTGGAGTGCTAGAGACCTCAACAATTAATGATGTCCGTGTTATTGAAAGAAACGTCAATCAAAGCGGCTGATAATTTTATTATTATGCTACTTGTTGCGTCCAAATTTGTCCGTCTTCTTCCCATTGTTTTGGAGGCAAAATCCCATTCAAAATTTCTGTAGTTTCCCGACGCACGTCAACAGCAGGCGGTGTAGATTGAATTTTACATGATGCGGCTGATGTTTTCTTTAATCCTGACTCTTTCTACGATGAACAAACATAACTTGAATTCAAGAAAACCTCGAGAAATATATATTAAATATAATAAATTTAAACCTTTTCCTCTCGCGTTGTTAGAAGCATTGGATTATCATATTTCACGAGGGTATCCATAGCAGGAATAGTGCGTTCTTTAATAGCTGTCGCCATTTCGTTCTATTTTAATTAACCATATATAAAAATCACTTCACTGAAATCACTTCTAAAGTGCGTATCACCGATTGACAACTCATTCCAAATTCAGTTGTATAATGGTATCGTTGTTGATTTGCCATAGCAATATCGATTTTTACCCGTTTTGCTTGACGAATATAATTACTTTCATTTATGAGAATAAAATCAACACAGATCTTTTTGAATAATTATTTAATCAAATTTGTGTAATAAAATATCCATAGTCACGTATAACAGCTTAAAGTATAAAGATCGTATTCTATTATTCTTAACTACTACAACAATTAGTCTATGTTGGGTAAAAGATCATAAAAATCATTAGTATACTCATAATATCAATAGTACCAATAATACAAATCATTTTGGTATCAATTGTCGTTTTAGAAAGCAATTTAGATCATTGTGGAAGAACTCCAAGAATAGTATAAATTTATATGCTAGTTTCAACATGAATTATAGTTCAGAATGTCTTTGCATTATTTTGGATTCTAATTGGGTGTGAAGTTTTTGCACTGTCCTTGCGTGTTTCTTGACATGCTCATTCTCTGTGGAATTGTCTAAGTCGTACGAAGGTTTTCCTTTCCTCACAGCACTCAAGGCAGCTTGGGTGTGATAGTGGCGCAATTTAAGTAATCTTCCTTCATAATGTAAAAGCTCCTCCTGATAAAGTGTTGATAACAAACAAACAAGTTAGTAGGAACATTCCCTAAGATAAATTATCCTTTGTAAATACCTTTAACGAAGCTCTCTCTTCAGCAGAAAAAGGTCCTTCTAACACAGCTCTCCATAAACCTTGGACTTTGGGTTCTATAAATTCTTTGTGATTGGGTCCTTTGGCAGTTAGTCTGTCCAAGCGATCGTACCCGCTTCTCAATTGTAAATGCTTTTCTCTAAAGAATTATATTATATTGACAATATATAGAATAAAACTATTACCACAAAAAAAAATAATAAGACTCTCAAACCTAAGTAAGCTGGCTTTTTCTACATGGCTCAATTTTTTGTCTTTCTTTACATTGTCTGTCTGTTCCTCCTCTTGTTCTAAAAGATTCCAGTGCTCTGGCTTATGATGTAAAGTATCTGTAAGAACCATATATGTCATAGATATAAGTTGAAATCATTGTGTTAAAGATTTTCTATACTAACTCTCATGTATGTCAGGGTCTGCACTTTCTACATCTTTTAACAAACTCATATATTCATCCACTTTGTCCTGATGATGATGAAATTCTTCCTTCAATGCGTCCAATTCCTCACCTATATAATAAGAGATATAAATTTTCAATTGTCAATTTTTAATTATCTCTAGAAACTTAGAGGCATACTTGTGAATCCAGCTAATTCTGCTTTGGCCCATAGCTTGTTCAGTCTCTTATCATCGAAAACATCCTTGGCAACATAATTAGTGCCATCATTTAAAGCTTTGTGTTTCTTGAGTAGTTCAGGATTTTCTGTCTCATGAAAGTGCTCCAATAATCCATAAGTACTCATAATTCCTGTAGATTATCCAAATTATCAATATAATTCTAGTTGAAATTAACAGGAAAATGATCATGAATTACCTATCAATTTGTGCCTCAAATGCGCTTCTTCTTTTCCATCAGGATCCTTTCCATCGGCCTTCAAATGCTTATATGCTATTTCCTCCTTGTCGTGTAATTTCAAATCGCTAAATATCGACTGAAGTTTCGGGTCAGTTAAACGCTGGAAGAATTATTTCATTAGCATTCACTTTATCCAAATTAAACAGACGTTTCTAAAGAATTATCTTACATGTTTCGCTTTGATCCAAAGGATATTTAACTTTGCCATTCGAAAGGGTTTGTCCAGCTCTCGCAGAGAGGTTGGAAATTCCATGGGATCTTCATACTTCGGCTTGTTGGCTTCCTCGGAATATTTATTGTATCCCTCGCACAAATGTAAAGTTAAATAAACGAAGCATACAATAGAGAAGTATTGCTTTGCGAGACCCATATTGAATGAAATCTTCGACAGAGAGTTTTATTCACGACGCATAATATGACAGCGGATGATCATATCATCTGTTCCGGTTGTAGGAAATCGACAGCAGTGCTATTGCAAGCTTCCCTTTGAAACCTCGCGCGCTCTGTATAAACAGGATAGATATAAACTCTTCTAAATTGGTCACAGCTCAATGGTTCTTTGACTTTCGATAATAAAGGCCGCGTCCAATCGTGCTACTTGTACTATAGTCAAAGGAATCCTTATGAAATCTGTCTATAATCCCAATGTCACGATTCACAATGACCGTGCAAGAAATTAGATGAAGCTAAGCCCTTTGAAATCGAAGCGAGAACATTCGCATATCTATTATTCATATTCCTGCGAGGCTCGCAATCAATAAATTCGTATAAACAAGGCCGGTGGAGATTGGCAATGATATAAAATCATCTATAAAACACATATGATTCACGCTGGAATATCTTATTTACTGTAGAAACATGCATTATTATTGGAGCGATAATAGGCGATCGAGTATTTTTATCGAATGACGGAGGCGGTGACGAGCGATCGGAGCTGCGGGAGAGTCAGGCTATTTCATGGAAATCTCGAGGATTCGGATGACCGATGGAAGAGAAGGTAGCGGTAAAAGCGATTGGCTCAAAAGCATGATTTTAGTTGTGACGTCATGCGCAAAACAGTCCGTCCCTTATCCCCTCCGTGCAGTCTTGTGTCCAGCTGTCCGTGGTTTTGGCAGTCCGGTGGAGGAATTTCTCAGGGTGTTCGTGAGGCAGGCAGGCAGGCAGGCAGGTTTACGGGAATTGGGAGAGTGTGTGCCTTGGTTGTCGGCGAGCGAGAGTGAAAATCGGAAGTGGCCGTAGGTCGATCGGCGCTCGCGTGCCAGAGAGCAGCAGGCGCATCAGCAGCGAGAACTAATTTTGAACAACCTATAACGGTATTGTACGGTGGTGGATAGGGTGGCCTTCGGAGTGACAAAAGGCAAAGAGAGACGTACGCAGCAGAAGGAACTCTGGCGTTATTGTGCGTGGGGTCTGAGTGGGACCGTCGTAGGAGTTAGAGAGTTCGAGCGAGTAACCGTCGCGTGTTGCCGTGATTACACACTTACGCTGCCGCGGCACGGAGAGTAAAGAGCCGAGGTGTGTGGTGCAGGGCATTGCTGGCTAGCCTCTCCAATTCATCCATTTCGACGACGATTTGGGAGCGACGAGCCCATTCGTGAGGGATGTCTACCCCCGCGAGAAGGAGACTAATGAGAGATTTCAAGAGGTATTCGTCTTAGCCGCGAACAACCGAGTCATCGCTTTTCACGCCACACTCCACCGCCATCGGCAATTAAATCTCTCGCCTAGCATTCGGCTGCTCCTGCCTCTTGTAACCTCTGCGCATGCAGCCTTCCTTCCTCGATGTCGAGATGTGCCAGGCGCTCGAGGAGCAGCCCAAGGATTACACGACCTGCCAACGTCACTCTTTCTCTCTCTCTCCCTTTTCCTCCCCCCTCGACCAAGTTATTATTAGGAACTTATGAGCCTTTACTCCGCTTTATTTATATTCCCCTCCAAAATCTCTTCTCCAACCCGCATATCATTCAGACATTTTTCCCTGCTCCGATCGTCGTCAATGGAGCGCGAGCGCTCGCGCTCCGCCGACACCACTTCCTTCCTTATTTATTTCTCTCGCTTTTGGCATTGCATTACTCCGATTGCCCTTCTCGCAATAACCTGTTCCGTATTCTCTCGCTCGAATATCAACTGCCAGACCAAGCAGCTTGCTCAAGTTTTCCACGAGCTTCATCACTCCGCACTTTGCCGATTATGTAGCGGTAGTGCGTCTTGGAATTGTACATCTTTATTGTCTTTAACAAAGCAGCTCCAAATGACGAATGATCGTCGATCTTTTCCATCTTATCGAGTAATTCGCATTCCATTGTATTTGGATTGTAGTAGAGATATTGTATTTACAGTAGAGCAAGTTTAGAATGAATTAGGCATATATGTCCTATATATATACATACATATATACGCGCGCGCGTGTGTTGATGCTTTAAAAGAATGACCCTGAAAATGTTTATACATAAAAGCATTGGCATGACATTGACATTCATGCGTGGCTCGATTTAAGTTCCTCTTCCGAGTTTGAGTTCCAATTGTTGGACAGTGGGAATTTCGGCTTTCCTTTTCGAAATTGGAATGTGTTTTGTTACTGTGATTAAACAGCGGTGTTCTTTCCAATCAGATTGCAGCAGGATCCTCCTACTGGAGTATCAGGAGCACCAACAGACAATAATATTATGATATGGAATGCTGTTATATTCGGGTATGTGTATTTTATAGTAGTTATGAATGTAGAATGATTTATTAAAATACTGTTTGTTAAACTATTTCTCTGTGGCTATTTCCAGACCACACGATACTCCATTCGAAGACGGTACTTTTAAACTTACAATAGAGTTTACAGAAGATTATCCAAATAAGCCACCCACAGTAAGATTCGTTAGTAAGATGTTCCATCCGAATGTCTATGCTGATGGAGGAATCTGTTTGGATATACTACAGAACCGTTGGAGTCCTACTTACGATGTTTCTGCCATACTGACATCCATACAAGTAAGTGACTGCTATTCCAACAACTAGAATCGATAGATCGATCTAAGTAAAAGCTGATATGTGATGCGCGCATTAACATAATCCATAGCATTAGAGCATGATGCGAGGTAACACCCGAGAATGTGTAAAGAAACAAGATCCTTATGTCATATCTTTACATATCTATTACACACTACTTTAATACGAGCAGTACCACCTTTCCTTGCCTTTCACGAATGATAAGAAACATCGTTATTCATACGACTTGCGAGTTGATCATTTGCATGGCATTTGAAAAACTTTGTACCAATGGAAGAACACAGAGTTCGCCCGAGGTCTCTTCGCTTCTACAGTGGTGCGATTAGTGAAGACGCGAATGTTTCAATCGTTTGCATCATCTCAGCATTTACTTTTAGGCACTAATTTTGTGCTTGCTAGAGCATAGAATCGGTGCTTCCATGATTTCATGATCACTGCGCACAAGGATCTGGGAAACTTCTAAGTTTTACGTCTTAACAGCGGTTGCAATTCTGCAAAGTCCAGTACGTTTAGGCTAAATGTTGTTTGGGTACACGAAGCATAGAGCATTGTGCTTGCCACTCATACGGGTAACCACTGGGATATTTGTCCAATCGCCACTTACCTACGTGAATGTCGATAGTTCTCTCATCCATCTACAATTATGGCCATGCATCGTAAAAGACACGAGAAAAAGAAAGAAAGAAAGAAAGAAAGAACGAAAGGCTGTGTAATGAGTACGACTTATGTGGTTGCAGTCGCTGTTAAGTGACCCGAACCCGAATTCACCTGCCAACTCAATGGCAGCACAACTGTACAAAGAGAACCGACGCGAGTACGAGAAGCGAGTGAGGGCTTGCGTGGAGCAGAGTTTTGTGGATTAGTCGCAGGCGTTTTCACGGTGCTGTCTCAGCATCACTCAGCCACCTACAGCCATCAAATACGGAGGAGAACGTGCAGCCTTACCGAGGAGCTAACGCTAAACCTTAGCATGTTTCTTCCTAAAGCTCTATTGAACTACCACAATGTGCAACATTAGACCGAATTTTTACAATGTTGAATAATAAATTATTATAAAATTGTGTATTTATTTATTTCGATATTTGATAAACATGGAATTAGTACTATTAAACGTTAGAGAGTAATAAATACTTGGCGCTTTTGTTCCTGTGCTACAAGGCAGTGTCTTTTATCAGCACAGAACTGTACTTCTACTAAATTTTAGTACTTCATCTAGTACATAAATTTACGTATACATATTATATATATACATATATAAATAAACAAATGAATATATATATATATACACGACACACAGACACATATAACAATAAAAGCATAATTTCACTTTATAATCGGGTTGTTTTTCTGATTTGATATCCTAATTGTGCTTTGTCCGCTCGATTGCCTTGGCTTATGGAAAAACAATTAGCGTCAGTTTCAGCATATCACTTCTGACTGCACTAGTGGCGGGCTACAGCTGTGTGTACCTTAAAGTGTCTGTCAAATATTTGTTACAGTCTCTGTTGGACGAACCGAATCCAAACTCTCCGGCCAATTCATTGGCGGCGCAATTATATCAAGAGAATAAGCGGGAATACGAGAAGAGAGTAGCTACCGTTGTCGAGCAGTCTTGGTTGAATTTCCAAGAGAGTCATGGGGACGACCCCCGCTGACATTAAGTATAACTATACATTGCGGTTTATGAGATTTGGCCCGACGCAATCTTTTCTATAACCGACTCACTCTCCCAGTTTCTTTCTGGTCGTCGATGTCTTGATTTCTCCATACTGCCGATATCTGCTAAAATCCTCCACTGTTCTACTCGCTCTCCTCCAAACACACACACACCACACCGCATCTGTACTTAGCGATAGATGACGGAGACACACACTTCTTTGTCGAAACGTCTTCTTCGGAGGTCCGTTTTCAAATTTCCAATTTGTTCTCACATGTAACAAACAAACCGACAAAAGAATGTAGAGCACTGGAGTGATAAGGAGTCGTACTGTGACGTTATGTGATCGTTACTTCTAAGTGAAATATCGATTATTTTGCTCATTGTAATTAGAGCTTAGGTGCATACATACCGATACTTGTACGGAATAAAAATCATACGCAAGAATGCTGTTTCCACGTTGCATTAATTTTTTAATACACACATATATATATATATATATATATATATATATATATATATAATGTTTCTGTTTTCCTTTTGTATAGGCGCACCGGCGGCAAAATGTTCTCGCAACTAATGTAAGAGCGTTATCTTGGTGAAGCCTTGGCTATTTACTGATAGAAAAAGCGATACAAAGAATGTTATATTGTTGCACTAATTTCCTTTCTTCCCTTTCAGTTGTAGAAACTGATACATTTCTCAGTGTATAAACATTGTAGTATATGTAGCTAGTAAGAATCCCGAATTTGTGGTGAAACAGTTAAACGTATGAGTATTTGTAATTTCCTAATAAACCAGTTATATCATCCGCAGCAAGCCGACTGTGTCATATAATACTTAATATCCAAATATCGGAGGTGAGGAGTGTGACAGAATGAGTACTCGTTGGATAGTAGAAATTAATAAATTTAATAACATTAAATTACTTCGTACAAATAGTTTGTAAAAAAGTTCTCTGTACAGTTACAAAAAGGGATGCGCGTTAATTACTAGTAAAATGACAATTTCAGTATGAGACTTGCAAGCATACTCTGGAGACATTGATATAGTGAAACGAAACATCTTTGATGATTGCTATGCCGGGTTCATATTCTACAAAGTAAATCTTTATTGAGAAAGGGAGGATACATAAATGAATACTCGGTACACAGTGTAGAGATTCTGTCGCATTCGATTATGTACATACAATTATGAAATTGTAATCGATTACAATATAAAACCAGGAGGTGCTAGAATATTGCAGTGGGTAGTTCCAGATAAAATATAACAAGGGAATAAAGTTGTGTACTTTGATACAAAAATTCACTCAGCACATACTCGGGCGTTACGATGAGCTGTGATAAAATTAAATGTCTTATGGTACTTAAAATACGCATGTAACATTTCAAGACTGCCGTTATATTACAAAAAGTACGTCGTTCTGATATAATACTGCTATTGCATATTTGTAAAGTAGCGTGCTTGGTGTGTGTTCCCTTCGCATTCGGCATATATCGTGGATAAATATTTTGAGAATTCCAAGTTTTTCTTTCTCCCGAATAACTTCAAACAACATAACACAACCAATCATATGCAATGGGCAAGATTCCTACAATAGACCTTATTATTTAATGATGTATCACAATATTTACAAGTGTGGTTATTATACAAGTGTAATTCAGCAAGTACTGCGGATAAGACTTACACTGTAATTCACATACGGATCTATACACTATGTTTAATACATACATTCTCGTAAGAGACTTGAACTTTCTTAAGTTGTACACTGACAGAATTGCCGGATGATATTGATGTGTTTCACGGAAAAGAAAAATATCAGCTACGATCTGCCTGTTGTCCTTAGTTAAGAATATCAATTCTGATAAAATAGAGACTCGCAGCGTAGAATGGCAAATGATATATCATTTAAGTCTGTCTCAAGTCCAAGTAAGTCTTCCAAATGGTTTGAATTGCTCACCACTTTTTTGCTGCTACGATTTCTCTTCCTTCTCTTTATTGTACCTTTCCAATTCCTTCAAGAATTGTGCCTTAGGCTTCATAACGTTCGGCCTATCCCCTCTACACTTGGGACAGAACCACTTACCCTTGGGTTTGGTGCTCAATGAGACACACGAGAAGTGGAACCATTCTATCGGGCATAGATCATTATCACAGAGTATCATTTCTCCGTACGAGATCTGATCGCACAAACAATACGTTGGTTCATCCGGATCTATCGCAAGATCATCTTCCGGTGGTGGTGGAGTATCTTCCCGGTGTTGATTCTGCTGACTACTCTGCCTAGATTTCCTTTTCTTCTTCTTGCCAGTATTAGCAGTAGTCGTCTTCTTTTGATTTCCATTACTCGTATTCGATAGAGTAGCAGATCTCGATTCGTTCATTACAATCATGTCCATAGCATGAGCGGATTCCACCAGTGTCTCTGTTCTGGTTCTCCTAGCCCTCTTCGGTTGCCTCTCAGAATTATTAGCATTATTCGTGGAGTTAGAATTATTATTGGCATTTGATTCTCGATTAGTTTCACAATTCTCTTGCTCTTTTCCAAAGTCTGCAAACACGAATGTCCAATTATTAAAGATACTTGTCACAATAAAATATCTACTTTCCATACTCCGAAGTCCAAACACTTACCAAGATTCCGATAATCTAAGTCTAATTGCCTAGATTTATTTTCTATGAGGTCTTGGACCTGTTGTACTATTTGTAACTTTTCATCCCCGATCTCCTGAGCAGCGATTAACGCTTGCTGTACTCTCAGGAGTGCCCGCCTTCTCACTGTTACGTCCGTATCATTTCTAAGCGCTTCCTGTTGTTGGTCTACCTCTCTCAGGTATGCTACAGAAACACAGAGTGGATTCGAGTTAGCCTTCAAATTTACCGAATCTTTGAAGCACACCTTTTACTTCAGCATCCCAATAAATGACTAATCAAGTGACTAGAGAGACGGAATCGTTTGTTTACTTTGCAAAAACTTAGATTAAGTGCTGTCTCACATTTTACTGACATCACCGCAAACGGATTTTTTCCCGAAAATTCAGCTCTACCGAAAGAGAGTACTTGTACCATTAAGAAGGAATATGAGAGACGCGAGATTTTCTGTGATAATGAGAAGCAAATTTACTGGTGGCAGAAGTGACGGCTGTGCAATGCTGGCCGAGGCATAGAGCAACTTAGATAATATGTTAATTACTTTGACAAGTAGCGTCGAGCTCACGGAGCCTCGAGACATGCCTCTGCAAGTCGTTTGGCAGATTTTCCACACAGTCCAGATAATTTTCAATGTACGTTGCTGAATATAAAGCTTCGACCACGGCTTGGTTTAACATGTTCACACTCTCACGAACTTTCCGTGGATCATCGAGATGCATAAAGTCAGTCTCCTCACAATTGAATCGTTCGAAGCCGCTTGGTCAACTTGCCCGTCTTTTCGCACCATTTATACGGATATGTATAATAATTAATTAATTCCCAACCAGACTGCTCTGGACTAACTGAATTTTGTAGAACGTAAGCAAACTGGCGAACGTGCTTCCCTCCTCACGTACTCCATCTGTATTGCTCGATCAAATCGAACATGGCCGATTGCCATTCAATTACATACCAGACATTTCGAAAGCACTACGCGCACTAACAATGAAATCTATTAAAACAGAAACCCTCCCTTTTTCAATACATTAAAATCGTTTGATTTTTTTAAAGCAATATCTCAATTAAATATCGACTGGTAAGCGATTCATAACGGAGTGCTTGTTGCCAGACGCACAAAGTGGAATATAAAATTTTAGAGTTCATTGTCCCCCCAACTATTTTCTACTAGGAATTTAAATAATTTTCCGAGTTAAACCAAGCAGAATGTAATTGATAGAGGATTTTGCGAAATTCATGGGTATTTAGTTTCCGTAGAAACCGCGCCCGGTATTTAAGCGCTCAGTTGACTAGAGCTCTGACGTCACGGGGTTCCTGTGCAGGGCGACCAATGGGTGGGCACAACTGCATTTGATTTCATTCGACAAAGAACACAGCCGTGTTTGGGTTCCCAGTGTGCCGGAAAATCTTTCTGACGGTTAGCACGCAGATTATTGTTGCACGAGCATCCAAAATCGCGAAGAGGATGACTTCTACCGGCACCTACCAAGGCTTGGAGGGCGAAGCCCGCAAATCCAGCAAGTGAGTCACTCCATTTACTCTCATAATTCGCGTCCAGGATCATTCACCGAAAAGGGGTTGTGTTCACCGACCACCACCGCTCTATCCGCTATTTATTCCCAATTCGTACAACGAAATTGCGACCTGCAGATCTTCTAATCTCCCTTAGACTTCAATTATCCCGATTATTCTTTTATTACGCATTAAAACTACAAATTAAGCTTAACTAAATTTCTCGGGCGAAATGCGAGTGAATCGGGGCGCAGTGGCTGTAGCGAGTCGAATTTTTCGGCTCTCGCCAGCTGACAGAATGAGCAGGTAGCTCTTCCAGCTATTGGTGGCATTAAAGCGTGCAAATGCGAAATAATCCGCTTGCCGACAAGCCCCGTCTTTTTTGCTTATGCCTCTCGCATAAGAAGCAGGTTAAAGGCCGGCACCTTTTTTTGGACAGCACAGTTTCGACTGGCAACGAAAAAGGAGCTGCAAAAGTGTAATGACACTTGCTTCTTTCGAAATGCGATTCACGTTGTCTCCGAGCGTACATCCGCATGACTCAATAGCGGATACACACACGATGGGTGTTAGAGTAGGTGCTGTTTGCTTGCTTCTACCAAGAGAATAATAGGCGTATAGGCGACGAGTCCATTGTGCCAATGGAGAATTTCCTTCTTCGTTTTTCTTTTTGTTCATCTCTCGCCGCTATTTTTAGCACCACCTGTTTCCGAGTCCTATCGATTTTCAGAGTCGACGACATCTGCGCTCGCCGCCCGACACACCTGACGCCCTAATTACCCGGTGTTTCAGTTAAAATTGCCCGAATCTAATCTAGCAAATTCTGTACATATCTTAACAACCCCCAAAAACTTTCTTTATTCTTCAATTCAATCTTATATTCAATTGTTATTCTACCATTACGACACTATCATTATTTAGTAGACACGCAGATATATCTGCGATAAGTCCACTTGTCGGCAGAAAGTTAGAATTTGGCGAAGCCGGTTATCAGTGTGAACTGCTCGGGACCGGTAAAGATCCCAGAGCGGTGGGAAGGATTGGACTACAAGCGTTGGGCAACAGATTGCGCTTCATACATTATTCCTCGGCTAGTAGGGCGTCGATGGATTTATCCGATCGACACAGTAGAATGGGAGAATTGTCTGTCAGACAGGAGTCTTTCAGTGGAAAATCGAATTTGTCGTGCTGGCAGAGGGTGTTTGTTTGCCAGACGGCGATATATCAGCTGGTAACGATCGGGCTGAAGAAGGCGTGGCCGCCGAGAGACAGGATATAAGTTCACCGAATTATTTTGCGGCGGTACTACTTTCTACGAGTGGGTAATAAGTCTCGGGTCTCGGCTAGTACCGCAAATGATAGGATCGAGGAAGTATTATGCCTTAAGTAACCTTCCCCGGCATTATAAAGTTCTGGCGACCAACTCTATCTTTACGATCGGCAGCCCCGCCGGTATTGGGTTACGAGTCTGGCGTTTTCGCGAGAAAAAAGCCCCCGGCGGCTCACCGCTTAACCGCTAAACACTGCGGAGTGCATGTTTCCAATAAACGGAACGCGCCGGCTTTTCTTACTGCAGAGAAATCGGAAAGCATGCCATAATTCATGATGTAAGAGAGAGCAATTTTCTTCCCCGTCCCCTCTACCATTGCTCGGCGGTGGTGGCGGCGGCGGCGGGTGGCTATCTAGGTAGACTTTGTTGGGACAAGAGTTGCTAGGGTATTACGTGCATTATATTGCATATGGCATATTTGTGGGTATAAAGTTGCGTGCGGAGTGAACGTCGCTCAACGTTGTCTCGCCGGTCAGAATATTACAGACTTCCGAGAGACTGGGGGACAACACGTCGTTTGGGGCTGACTCAGCGAACGTCGGCGTATGGGGCCTCCTAGCGTGCTCGATAGAGGCGTATGGCTTTAGGCTCGAAGCTTAGTAATTGCATAGGTACGACGTCCACTGCCTACCCTTTGTTCCCTCCTTCCTTCTCTCTTCAACCGCACCCTTTTCGCCCCACTGGCGTCCCTCCTCCTCGCACCTGTATCTCTCCACCTCTGCTATTCTTATTTCCCTTCCTGCTCTTTGTTTGGACAGCTCGGCCTACGGGAAAAGACCAGCCAGCCAGCTCGGCTGGGTTTCTCTTGATGTAGGCAGCAGCACCGAGATCTGCTTCATTGAGTCTTCACGCGTCCCGATGCGCTTTTGCATTGCTAATCGGTCACTCGGAAAGAAAGTACTCGCAGTGGGAGCCCGCGGCTACTCGACGTTGATGGATCGAGCCTACTTCTCATTTCAACTTGAAGCCCGATACACATTAAAGCCCCAACAAATTACAGACTCCGCACTCGAGGTCCATTAACAACGCTCCTATTCAGAGGATTCGTTAGACAGTTTGTGGCTAACTGACCTCCAATTATGCCGAACCTCATTCATTATTCCTCGATCTGTCCAGACAGACATAATCATTCCCTGTTTACAGTCTCATGAGTAATCCTAGCTTTCACATTTCTGAAGATCGACGACCTCTCCGACCAACACACGTATCACCTGATACGAATTCGCGGGCGCACCTCGTGTGAATTCCATTCATTTCCGTAGACTATATTACCGCATCCACGTTGTGCTTAAATATATCTAAGCCGTCTGGTCAAGCGGACTTAGTGTCGTGGGCAAAATTCCAGAGCACTCTCCTTGCTCTGCCCTCACAATTTACCACCGAATCTAGCAGGAAGTTGGTATCTCGGGAGCGAGTAGTGCGCCCGATAGGCTGAGTAACTCTCGCCGCAAGCCATATGGGTGCTTGCCGGCTGATTCATCCGGGTGCAGCGGCGGCGGCGGCGGCGCTCGGCTCTTTGTTTAACATTGGTCCCGGAGAGTGACTTTGCGCCTCGAAAGGCCCTTTCGGAATGGGCCCTTTGTTTCTCGTTCTTTATCAAAAGAAAAAGCGAGCGGAGTCAGATAGGAAGGAATGAAGGTAGAAGATATTAAGAGGTGGCGGGTGAGTGGTTGTCGAGTGGTGCGCTCCTGCGGTATCCGCCAGTGGGCGACGAGCAGAGAGCAGCGACAGGGGAGCATGCTTTTACAGGATACACGGTGGTGCGCGGCGGCTGTCTCTCTCTGGTTGGTGGCAGGTTTCGCTTGGTCAACGCGGCCGATCCAGCATCGGCATCAGTGTTGAGCGATCGTGCAGGCCAAGCAGAGAGTAGCAGAGTGCGAAGGTAGCACACAGCGAGCATACAAGAAAAGATCGCGTGCGCTGAAGCGTGTACGACGACGGCGGCGGCGGTTCTCCAGCTTCCTTGGGAGTTTCTCGAGTTTTCGGCGGTGGCGCCTCCACACGTGCCGGCGCGCGGTAGCTCCTTCCACACTCACTTTTTCCGGCTCTCTCTCCCTCGAAGCAGCGGATCGACATCGAGAGCAGCGTCCATCTTCGTTGCGCTCTTGCGATCGTAGTGCGAGTGAAAGAGAAGACGAGCAGTCGTCCGTCTCTAGTAAGAGGGAAGAAGGAAGGGCGGAGAGGAGTGGAGAGTGCGAGCGTCGCGTGACCCAGCCTGACCCACGTCGCCGTGAGCAAGCGAGAGCGAGCGGTTGGTGCGTGGTGCGTGCGTGTGCTGCTGCCGGCTCGATTCACGAATCGAATCTCACCCACGGGACGAGCAACGAACGACCAACGAACGACGACGGTCCTTCGCTCGAAAGCGCGCGCTACCACTTGGGCGAAATACGCGAACGAACCTACCAACCTATCAAGGCAGCGCGTAGTCGCGAAGGGAGAGCCAACGAGGACGAGAGCGAGCGAGCGAGCGAGCGAGCAGACCGAGTTATAAGAGGAGGCTAACACTTCCAGCAACGCGGAGAGAAAAGATGTGGGCCGGGCAGGACGACACGCAGAGATTCAAGACCAGGTTCGTGCCCGAATCCCTTCTCCACCATTTCCCTAGATAACTAAGCTCATTGTGCATCGATCGAGCTTCCTTTTCTCCATTTGACAGAACGTTATAACCTCGAAATGCTTCTACGCTCAACTGCGCGCTTGTAATCGAGGTTCGACGACCGCTCGTCCCTCGATCGATCGATCTATCGGAAGTGCATAGTTCCCTATGCATAATTGCCAAAGGTTCTGCTTACTATCGGAACGCGATCTGGAAGTGTCCTTTCCTTTTGAGTGCCCCTCTTTCCGCTCTCCCCCCACCCCCCTTCGCCTCCTGTTGCTTCCCTTACCGGCGGGCGAGCAGAGGCGGCGCGCTTTCTACCCTGACAATAGTCGAAGCCTATTGTACCGAAGCACACTCGGATAAATGCGTGCTTTCCTATGCTTCCTGCTCTTCGTTCCTATTTCCTTGCGGTGTCCGGCGAAAGAGAGAGAGAAGCCAGCAAACCTAACCCTCCATGTTCGCTTCTCCGTAGAACTCGACATATGCTCGCCGAGTATTCCAGGCACGCGAAAGCCTTCGCTAATACTTGTCGAGGCAAGGCCATCGCATACAACATGGGACTTTATTCAGACACGCACACGTGAGAGAGAGAGAGAAAGAGAGTCCTCGCATGACACATTCGCGTGTAAAAAGCGAGCTGGACAGCAGGACGAACGGAAATGGGGTGTCCATGGAGTGCTAGCCAACTCGTTAAATACGTAATTCCATCGTTTGCCTTTGCTCTCGCCTTGTCGATACTAATTCGATTTTGATTTCGATCGTTCTAGTCGGCTCTAATTAGTCGGGGCTGTCTCGTGCGTGCGAGATTTCCTGTTGGGACAAAGTTCGATGTTAATCGGCGACGATTAGCGGCCGCCTCTCCAAGGCAAACGGGAATCGAGTCGCCGGCGACCAATCCAGTTTCTATTTCTGCGAGAGACTCCTCTCCGCTGAAGAATAAGAAGGTAGACATACCCGGGCGTGAGTGCGTGCGTGAGTGCGCGAGCGCCACGGAACTGTACAAAGGTTAATGCAGGAATAATGAGAGCAATGAGTTTTCCAGTGGTCGCATTCCTCATGGCTTGTGCTTGCTTGCTTTTAGGTACCAATCCCACGATATCCTCACTGCATAGTTTCATTCGTCATTCTCCATCTCGTCTTTTCTCCGAGCATTATTCTATCGAATTCAAGGAGAAGGATTGAATGAGTAAGATCCGCTTATGGTAGCAAGTGCGAGGGCTTTCAGTTCTATTAATAGTGAACGATTATTCGCTATCTCGGGTTAAGTCTCGATCGAAGAAAAATAATGAGAGGAGGGAGTGGCGAATTCGGAGATATCCGTCACCACGGCAACCGAGGAATCATTATCGCTTTGATGAATCATTGTTCTTCTCGATAGCGAGACAAATACACTGATAATGCGAACAAGCTTCGATACGGAGACGCTATAAGCTTTTCCACTTACAAGATAAAATACCAAGAATACATTGGTCAAACATTCGAGAGTACAAAAGTCCCGACAGTGTTGCATTCAACGAATTCGTATCTGGTGGATGGTTTATCGCTCGAGGAGAACGATGATCCTCTTTGTGAAGACTTTCCGTTGTAAAGGGATCTTCTCTCGGTTCTATTACAATTAGCCGTGCGTGCTTTTCACTGCCAATGGGCAGGAGTGTGTACCAAGCCGAAGTGGAGCTCGTTTCACTTTGTCGTGTGGGTAGAACCCGTTTTTAAGCACAAGCCGACGGCGGCGGCGGCGGCAGTCGCCTCCTGCATCTCTCGAAAGCCAAAGCATTTGTTCGACTGGATTTCACTGAATATCATATCGAGAACGGTTCTCTCGGCCAATGGCACAATCGTGCCCGCACCTAGACAGCTAATAGTCCTCCTGGTACCATGTCGATGCTGTTTGTACGGCTTCGATCTCGTAATTCCCGCGAGGAAAGTCGATTTAGCTCGTACGAGATCCGATCGAACATCCACTTGCCTGCCCTGCGATCGCACGGTGAAATTCAGGCTTATGGGGTTCTCTCTCTCTTTCTCTCATTCCACTAGGAACCCGCACGATTAAATGCCTGTCGTAAAGATTAGTTGCCATCCTCGAGCGCGCTCCCAACAAAATAGCTATCGCTTTGCAACTTAATGTTCCGCTCACATGTTGCCATTAAAATTTTAGATAACCCGCTGCGCACCGGTACTGTTCACCGTTCCACTCATTTTGCTCGATGGAGTTCCGGATACTTATGCCGCGATAACAGCAATCTTTACGAATGGGGGCGTGCGATTTTTCCAATTTCTTTCTTGACTTTCCATCCTACACGAATTCTCATACACCCACTCTTTTCCAGTCTTCCATCTTATTTTATATTTACATTTCAAGATCAGAAATGTTTTGTTGGTGTTTATCAACTCCATTTGGTTCAAGCACATAAGAGTTTTTCCAAGAAAAGGAGGAAGCAAGGGATTCCTGTTGGTAGTTTAGGTCTGAGAGGGTTAAATCGACTAATGTTAGAGGAACGATGTGGAAGTGTAGGTTGCTTGTAGTATCAAGGAAGCACTCTAATATAAAGTAGCAAGCTAACCCGAACGAAACAAGCACCGCGAAAGAAAGCAGAACATGTGGCATGCGATCTTCCCGTTACGCGGAGAGGCCTCCCTTCCTCTCTCTCTCTCTCTTTCCCTCTATATCGCGCTCTATGTATATGTATGTATTCCTGCCGCTGCCGTTTCTTTTTTTTTTCACGAACGATATGCACAAAGCGTGCTCCACTTACAGCTCTCCACGAAAGCTGGCGTTTCTCTCGCTCGCCTCTCCTCTTCCGGGGTACGAGCTACTTCTCGCTCGGCGAACTTAAACCGACATTGCCATTCCATTATACAGAACTGTCGAAACCGGAATATCAAACACTAAGATTTACACTTACATTTAATATGTGTTACATTTTCTACAATTCTAAGATTAATGTTATATTTAAATGAAGGAACATTTTGAAATAAGTCAACGCAAATAATTAAATAGAATATGAAACATTTATATTTATTATAAATATTACATTCAATACAATTCCAAGATTCACTAATCTTATATTTAACTGAAATAAAAAATCGATAAGGGAATTTCGAGATAATTGTCGTAGTGTCCCTCGGTGGAAACGGATGCTGCTGGATACGTTCTCGGTGGTGGTCTCGAAGGAGGCGCATCTAATTGTCGGCAATTTCGAAGGGCATCCCGCTCGAATTGGCTGGAAAGCCCTCGAGACAATGAGGCGGAGGCTCGCGTGGGTGTTTCCGAAGCGACAAATCGCTCCTTCTTCTTCTTCTTCTTCTTCTTCTTCTTGTCTCGAGGTTGTCTCGGCTGGCGCGTGCCTCGTCCGGATTCCCTGACGAGAGCCGATCGTCTTATCAGGTCATTGGTCGGTCTGGACAAAGGAGCCCAAGGAATCCGAGACCTCTCTTTGATGTGAAAGAGGGCGGCGCTCTTAGGACTAAATAAATTTTATCCTCCGGCATCTATAAAGTAAGCAGTGGGCGAGCGAGCGAGCGAGCACATTGCCAACTGCAATTGGTTGGCTCCTTCGCCACCGGCTAATGAACTAATCGAGCCTAGAAAGATCCGACGCTCGTTCGCCGATGTTTTGCGGTGCCAGTGCCTGGAAAATTGCTATGATTCTCCAGTGGAATAAGCCAGCCGCTTGCCTACACGTGAAAGCTTTTAATGCTCGCTCATCACTGCGTTTCCCTCCTCCTTCTCCTTCTCCTCTCGAGAAGGGTAATTGCAGTTAAATGTAGGCGAGGATACCTAATGAATTCCCGGGGAAGCCGCTGCTATCTTTTAGAGAGCGATTTCTTCATTTCAATTCCTTTCAATTCATTCTTCAATTCACCGCACCTGCCGAGGAAATCATACCTTTTGTTCCGTTCAATTGCTGATATTAAATGTCCCGCACTGGCCACTCTTCTTGTGATTTAGTTAAGAGGATTAACACTCTTATTAATCTTATCTTTACTTATCTGTAAAAGTATAATACAGTTGCAATAATATTATTCGAATTTCAAAGTATAAAGTCGAGATAAATCTCTCTTTTCATTTAGCTGATTAACTAGCAGGGAATATAATACAATTTTAATGTGTTATATTCGAATTTATATAATTCTGATTTTTTATATTTGTGCAAAGTATTTTTTATATTGTGATAGGGCTGAATTTGAAAGTCTGGTAGAACGCTGTCTTTTCTGAGGATAGAAATTACGGGATGGGAGAGCGATGGCATTCTGCCGAGAGAAACTGTCACATAACAAGGGCGATGAAAATGATTTTCACTCACTTTCATCGGGTTTGATTGGCGCCCCGACGCATTGGTGCGCCGGGTTTCCCAGGGCGTGTCGCGTTTCATTCGATACTTCGAGAGAGCAGCAGAGAGGATTGTGTGCCAGCGCGGATGCATCCGCCACTCACGCACGCAGAAAAGGCAGCAGCTCTCTCATTCGGGCAAAATGCGACACACGCTATCATCGGTGTCCTGTTGCAGTGGGAACCTCCCTGTCTTCTCTGCCAACTCGTTTCGCTCATCCTCACTCACTCGCACTCTCCCCTTCCTGATCGCTCGACCGGTTTTAAAAGGACCGGCACACTCCCAAAGCAAGCTTTTCGACCGATCTTGCGCTGCCGAAATTCGTGTCATGTTTGGTGGAAAGTTCAATACAGAATTATTGGAAATTGTTTAAATTTTAATGAGGAATATTATGGATCGATTAAATTAAAAATCGTATAATTTTTTGCTGACTTCAAAAGGAATTTTCCACTGTCGAAATTGTAAGGATTGGCAGGAAGTTCAGCACAGAATGTAGATTTATTGGAAATAGTTTATATTTTAATAAGAAATATTATGGATCGATTAAATTAAAAACCTGACTTTAAAAGGAAACTATCGACGAACTTTCCACTGTCAAAATTGTCAGGATTTGCAGGAAATTCATCGGAAATAATTTATATTTTCCTCAGAAACATTATCGAACGATTAAATAAAAGGTCATAAATTCTCACTGCAATTTTGCATGGCTTGGCAGCAGCAGCAGACTTTTCTCACGTTTGGAAGGAGTATTCGCATTATCACTATGAAAAAGCATCCTCGATCGAGCATCTGGCATGGCCTGTCATTCTATCTTTCTTCGCCAAGTGCGACAAGTGTACAACTTGATTAACGGTGATCCGCCCGGATGCAAAAAGTCGTCTTGCCTTTCGCAAAGGAGAGCCCCCACTAAGCCCCGTATTACTTTTCGTCTCGAGCAATCAACGTGTGCGGCTAATCCACCAATACGAACCCGACCATCTCGTGCAATGCGCTTCCCTCGGGATTCACTTTGGCAAAAAGATCAGTATTAGTTTCCAGACCCATTATGGCAATATGAGCAACGTAGAAAGTCAAAGCGGAAGTGTAATGAAAGAAATACAATTCAGAACAATGAAGTAAATTGATAAACACAACAATTGACGTTACAACATTTGCCTAAATTTAATATTTGTTGTGGCCAACTTGCAAATTTTTAACTCTTTCATTACACCTTCTCAAAAATATTCAAATGTCACCCAAATTCGGCTGACAGAACGTTCAAATTATCCAACAATAAAATCAAAATACGAAAGTAAACAAATTATAAATATATTTCCCTTTTAACAGAACTTCATTAGTAATCTCGAAATAATATTAGAAATATAACATTACAAATTAGTAACAGAAATTAATAAAAAAGTTCCCTTATAAAAATATTACAGCAACAAATTCGAGTGCTTGCGAAAGCCGAGCGGTCACAGTGATTGTTCGTAGCACGCAAGGGAAACTATTTGTTGTCGTCGAATTCACGTTCGATTGTCTGATTACATGGCTAGGAAGGAGCATGCAGCTAGTTCGAGGAGGCCTTCAAACGGAATATTAAACGGGCGAGAGACGCCTGGCAATTCGCATGCACCTCGTCGCGATACACTTTCGAGATCCGAGCTCTCGATTCTCAAGGCGCTACTTACGTTGTCCGAGAATTCGTTCGGCACTCTCCTTCGCCACTTGGCAGGTCGCGTTCACGGCCTCTGAGTCGAGGCGAATGCAATTACCGCCTGATAAGCGGATAAGGCGCACGCCGACAAATAGAGTGCGACTGGTCGATCGATAATACCTTGGAGTAATCGATCTTTAATAATAATTAGCTCTCTCTCGTTTATATCACAATTTCTAGTATTAATAAGGCTGGAACTTTATTTATTGATCACTTTTATTGAGTAGAATCTAATTTAACATAGATTGATCGAATGATGACACTTTGGAATAATTTATCTTTAACAATAATTAGTCCTATTTTATTTATACTACAATTTATATTATTAATAAACCTGAAATCTTATTCATAATAATATTTATTGAATAAAATCTAATTGAACATAGACTTTCTTATGAAAAAAATTGCAGGATTTTTCTTTCGATCAATTGATCGATTATCAATTTTGTATCTACAATAAAATCATTGATGGATGTTCAATCAGTGCTATGTTGAAAGAGAAAAATGAGCCGACACGCCCGGGTCGAATGGTCCCGCCTATAGAAAGCGTTCATCGGAAAGAGGGAAAATAAACATCCTCTCAATAGCAGACACGTTCGACGAGCGTGCGCGCGACTACTTATCGGAGAGGAGTGTTCCGCCTTGGAGGCGTTCGAGATCGCTTAAACAATTAAGCGACGTGTCAGGTGCGTGGTCGTGAAAGGGACGCGGGATTTCTTGTGGCAAGGGCCTCTTAAAAATCAAAGGAAGCTTCTCTCGCACGGAAGATCCCTCGCGCAACATAATGCCAATGGCAGGACTCGATTGCTCTAAACGTGCGAGAGTGCACCGTCAACTAAACAATCGTCGCCTCCGAGTTTAAAAGGCTCCGCACGACCTCTTCAAGCATTCTCACGCGACTTCTTAATCGAGTCAAATTAGAGGAAAGCGTATTCAATGGGAATCTGAGAAGTTCATTAATGCAAATGGCAAATATAATTTATAAATTTATTTCCCTTTTAATTGGAGTTTGTTAGTAATATCAAAATAATTTCTTCTATAAAAAATTAGTATTACAGACGAAGAAGCCTTTTAATTAATTTTGTTAGCAGTGCATCATTTAGTTATTGGATAGAAACATAAAATATCAAATACAATTTCAAACCACCCAGCAAAAACTGCATAAATTTACTTCCCTTTTATAATAGGAGGCCATTAATAATCTCGAAATAATTCGTTCCGTATAAAACTAAGTATTAAAGTGGAACAAGTCTGCCAACTAATCTTGTTAGCAGTGCATTATTTAGTTACGGGATGGGGAAGTTAGTGTAAAACGGTAGAAAAATGTGTTGGCTGGTCACGCTTGGCAGTCTGCGTATAGTTCGTCTAGTAATGTACACATTGGTCGGCGAGATATATCCCGCAAGGACTATAACTCCTGGTGCGAATTAGCGGTCGGCAGCTCCTACGGAAACCACGCGAGAGAAGGAAGGGTACGCATGCCGGAGCATGATTCCGGCTTCTCACGTGTGCTCTCCTCTCTTCCGCGTGTATTCCCTGGTGTGCGAGCGAGCGAGCGAGCCAGTGCGAGCGAGTGAGTGAGAGAGAGAGACAGAGAAAAAGAGAGGACATGTCCAATTCGCGGCCAATTAACACGGGACTTTAGCCCGAGTGCTCTTGCCCGACTCGCTCGCTAGTAATGTAATTGCGAAAGTACTGTGCGTGCCGCTCGAGATCCTCGGATTAAGCCAGTTTTCGTGCTACGAGCTATTGAAAACTTGGATGTAACGAAGACTCTTTTATGTGCTCTGATAAATCATTTCCTTTGGGTTTGTAGAATTAAAATATATCGTAATTATCGTATTTTTTAAAAGTTAAAGTATTAAAATAATTTATACGATGATGCAGGTGAAGAAATAATTTTCTTCCTCTTCTGTAAAATCTGCAACTTTTTTATTTTAATCATAAGAAGAATATTAATACCAAAATTCGAAGTTCGTTACGCTAGCTTTAACAAAGAATGCGAATAAACAGTACAGCTCGCAATTAAAGTTACATCGTCCGTTTTCCAAGTCCGAGAAACGCGAGTCAATTAAAAAAGCGGTGCTCGCCCGGCGACAATTGACTTAAGAGTACAATGCGCCTTTCACCACAGGTTAGAGAAGCATCTTCTCTTCGAGAGAAATACGTCATAATTAACCACGATCCAAAGATTGCTCGGTTGCCCGGGATCTTTTCACTCCTAATCGCCCAGGTGACAAAGATAATTATGGCTTTTTATTCTCGAGGATTGCGTCGCCTCGACGCCGCGTCGCGCCGCGCCGGTCCAGAAGCGATTTCGCACCACCGCACCGTCGTTACCGCAACGGGAGATTTTCACTCGGAGAAGAAGAGAGATCACACCAATTACTCGTCGCCGCGGCGCAAGAAGCGCCAGAATCCGAGCCATCCTGTACAATTCCCCATGCGAAACGGGGGAATGGTGGTAGAGCGCGCGGAGAGTCTGCGAGAGCATGTTCGACGCCTTAACATCTCATCTCGCTGCGATGATGATAACTAGTTACTGCTCTCCTCTACAGGATGTTTCAGTTGACTTTAAATTGAGATCCCACTTTTTATTAATCGTACAAATATTTCCATTATTTTAATTAGACATAATTCAAATTATAATTGCATTATAAATCCCTTTTTCTAATTGTATCGTATTTTAAATCAAAGTTCCTCTTTGTACTAATCATACAAATATTTCTATTATTTTAAATGGACATAATTCAAATTAGTTCTTCATTCGTAATAATTTATAATCACACAAATCTCTTTTTAAATCAAGGTTCCTCTTTTTATTAATAATATATCACTTTAATCGTACACAATTAAAATTAGCTGAATCCCCAAAGTGATGATTCAAAGTCACATGAGTCACCTTATACTGACACGAATCACGTCGAAATTACCCACTCCATAATCCCAGAAATCCCTTTCCCTAATTGCACGATACTTTGTTGACAGCACGCGATAAAGCCGAATCAGATAACGAATTTATAACGGAGGGCTACTGATTGTGTCGCGAGTGTCTTTTTCAAAGGCCAATCCCCGTCACAGCTGATTCATATGCGTCGCCCTGTACACCTGCGGGCGGTGGCTGCGCTCGCCGGCCGGTAATTAGAGCCACACCGATAGGGAACAGTATTAATTCCAGGCGGTGGTTGTTGCTTTCGCAAGCGAAAATACCGGGCTTCCATTCCAAACGACTAGCAATGCTTCTCTCTCTCTCTCTCTCTCGTTCTCTTTGGAACCCTTTTCTCTCTTTATCGTCGGACGATCGGCTCGCTCATAATAGCGGCGGCGATAAACACCTTGTCTACTAGGAATCGTGGAGTAAGTGTACGCCACGCCTAAGCAGGTTCCTTCGATACCCTCGAGAGTTTCTACTGTAGGGAAATTTGCACTCGACCGGCTGGCAAGCAAGTTGTCTTCTTGGCTTGTTGATCGTGTTATGGTGTGTGTGCTGCTTCTCGCGCGAACCTGTCTTCGGTTGCAGATATCAGTCTTCTCTTCCTTTTGTCCTGCGAGGTTTTATCAGATGTCACTGACAGAGACTTGTACGAATTCGAGTATCGCACGTGATGTCTTCTTAGGTGATGGAATGATTAATTTATTTACAGTACAATTTCTTATATAATTGTAACATTGTTATTATAATTTTTTGAAATTTTGATAGGCTAAAGAAAGTGAAGGCTGTTATTAATATCTCGATGACTTTGTTTTGTCTTGGTAAATAATCAATCGGTGTTTAATTGAAAACAGGAAATCATAGATGAGGGGAATTTTTTATATTATTGAAAGACACTTGTACAAATTCAAATATCGCACATAACATGTTCTTTGATTGGGAGATTAATTAATATATTTATAATATAATTTAATGCTTCGATGTTTTTCACGTAGAATGAAAAAAATCGCATTATATAAATTTTGATAGACAAAACGAAACTGAAAGGTGTTATTAAACATCTCGACGACATTGTTTCGTGGCACGAAATAATGATTGGTCGTCGATTCGAAAACAGGAACTGGCAAAAGAGGGGGCATATTCTCGATATTACTCGGCGCGCCTGTGGTCTACGTGCTTCACTCGCCAAACCAAGGTGCGGTTACGTGGTAACTTGAAATGTCAGCTGGACTGTCATACGAACTGTCACGCAGCGCACCCTTCGCTCGGTTTGGGTGTGTCGGCTGACGCGCTCTGCTTTCCCATGAGCGGAGAACCAGGGGTGGTGGTGGGTAGCGTCGCCGTCGCCGTCGCCGCCGCCACGTCGACCCCGAGACTTGATATCCATCGGCCGTCCACGTGCGTTTTCACGTGCCTCACGCACCCGACATTCCGCCGTGCGTGCGTGCGTGCGTGCGTGCGTGCGTGCGTGCGTGCGTGCGTGCGTAGCTGACCAGTCGCTTTGCTGCACGCGTGCAAACGTCCACTGCCAGCCAGACTGTTCGTGTTTGAACTCGGCGAACTTTATGCTTTCGTGTACAGGTGTGTCTTTGATGGAGAAACACCGAGGAATTTTTTTGTTATTTATTTTTGAATGTTGTTTAATGAGAACACAGTTTGATTTGAGAAAGCCTTTGAAATGTCGTATTTTTTTGTCGAAAGTTTATTATATACATTTTTAAATTCACATTGCAAGCTACATTTGCTGTAAATTTTGTTACATAATTTTTATAGTTTATAAAACCTCACGAAATACAAAATTAAAAAAATCCCTTTCGATAACACAATCCATATTTAACTATTATAGAATAAATTTTAAAGAAAATTGAGGTATAAGAAAGAAAATGTAACCGTTCGAATCCTTTTTCAATATTTTTCTTGTATACACATCAATGTTTTTAATTCTTTCGTGCCAGCCTAACAAACTCGAGCATTGCGAGTGATTCGGTGGTGCGCGCGTTGACTTTATCGGGCGGAACGGAAGCGGACTTCTCACATGTGGCAAGAAAGGGTCGCCGCTTTTTTGGAATGCGATTTCAGTCGCTGGTATTTGCATTGCGAGGCCAGCCAGCTGTGTAAACATAGGCGGCGGCGCGGCGCGTTCGACTTACTGGATCAGTGAGTTCTCGGACTCTTTGAAAGTTAGTGCAGCAAGGTGCAGCAATTGCCAAGAGATAAAACGCAAGCAAGCGAGAGAGAATCGTCTTCTAATGAAAGGACAGGATTCAAAGGGCGCTGGTCGCACTTGCTCAGACTAATCCTAATTGCTCTTTTAGATCGTCCCTCGAGATAAGATCACGCAATTTCGCCCTGTCCTCCATTGCGAGTTCAGTGCGCTGCTGCGAGCGTATCGCATTGCTAATTATGTACAAGGTGTTGTGCCCGGTTTATCTACCGCTCGCAGTCTAGCAATGTTATCAGGAGCGCTGAATTAATTAGGTGCCTATGCGATCGACTATCTCTCTCCTCGATATTGCACTCGCAAGTAGGAACAGCTGCTGCTCCGATGCCAATTGCACATTGGGACGCCTCCGAGAGGAATCATCGAGAGAAATGTGCTCATTAATCACAGACACAAATGTAGCCGCTCGCGCTCGGTATTTCTCTGTCCATTGTAGGTCGAGCAAGACTTTCTACCCATTTATAATCAACGCAAATATTGACACTTCACGGGTCATTAAACAAATAGGAGCGAATTCATTTTGTTGAGTATTAATAATTATTGTAGATGCTTTAAAGTACATTCTTTGAAGAAATTTGTTGTTATATGAATTGGAACTTGCGGTGGTCAATGTTTCTTGGTTAATTATAATTTTAAAGAAATATTTAAAAAGGCAGAATATTTTTTTTCTATTGTTCGATAATTTTGTTCATTTTTACAAAAGTTATGCAGACCACAGTTGCTTTTACAAAAAGCAAATGTTAGTATTTGAAGAAAATGTATAAACTCCTGTTTGTTTAATGACTCGGCTAGCATACACGACCCCTTAATGATAACTTTGCGCAGACCATGGCAATCTTAAGTGACTGCTGCAGCACGTACGATTTCCCTCTTCGAGGAGCAACGACTGTTGCAAAGTTAAACCGCACTTTCAAACGTCGTGCTAATTCCGTCGAAAGTAGCAATTGAAAAGAGGCGTGGTACTTTGTACTTTGACTTTGAAAGCTTGGAAACGTTAGTTTCGTTTGACAGCGCGTGTAATGAAGGATCAGCAGCAGCAGCTGCTGCTGCTGCCTCGTTCACCTAGCAAGCCAATTACAACCCCTCGTGGCTAACTTTAGAGTTTGCTCGAGCGTGGTACAAAAGTCAACGATCGGGAGCACATATTATCGTCGATGATTATTTTCCCAAGAGAGTCATTTGCGAGAGAACTCGCGCACCCGTATGATTTACGGTCGACCTACTATCTTAAAGAAAATTTCAACTTCACTGACCTGATATCCGGCTGGCCGGCCGGCCGGCCGGCCGGCACAGAAGCCGCGGGAATCATTGCGGATATGCCCCGGTAATAAGCTGCGGATGCAATTACCGCTGGACGGGGAAGAAGCTCGTTTCAAGATTACCGCCGTTTTACACGTTCGCTTTAGTGAATCCTTGATAGGCTTTAGACCTACCATTCCAGGCTGCTTGAAACATTCCCACAAGCCTGGCAATCTGAAATATTCAAGGAATTAAGGAGAACTTAATACGTTTAGTTAAAACATGGACTTGCCAATTTATTCGTAGTATAATTCCATTTTTCAAACTTCTCTAATGTATAATCACTAATTTGCTTGAATCGACGACTTATCAAGTTGTCCGGAGAATACGATTATAGCCCCGCATTTGCTTAAACGAGCAGTTTACATTGATAAGCGTGGCAAAGTACAACGATACTATTAAACTGACTGCTTTGTATAATGTCGACATTAAACCACCGATCCACTACTAACGCTCGCCTTTTCTCTCTTGTTTCAGGTGAGTAAACCTTCTCAAGTACACTTCATGCGCCGCAAAATTCGAGATCAACGGCGCAACGGCACCTGCCATTTATCACGAGCCAGTGCCACTAGTTTCCATCGTATTTCCTGCGATTTCCATTGGCGTGCACTTGGTAATCGTAAACCTAGATTCCAATAATTGCCTTCTCCCGGATGGACCTCTGCTGGATGATGATTCTGGGAGGTTGCTACTAGTTGGACGAAGTATATAGCCTGACAAGAGTCGGAGTGGAATTGGGAGGGGGAAGAGGGGAGGCGAGTGGGTAGAAAAATGCGAATTCCGCAGTTTGCAGCTGCGAAACAGGCGCGTTCTTGCGTGCTCGAATGCTTTTCCTGTGGGGCCCTTCGAGGGCCAGCGGGGCTTCTCGAGGGTTTTGTGATACCGTTCGAGTAGCAATGCTAAAGAAGAGGCTGAGTGCTTCTTGCTCGTCGCTTTATTTAGTTCGAGTCACGTATCGCTGCCTGCCTGACACTCTCTTTCTCTGTCTTTCGTCTCTCCTACCAACACTCGCTCGCTCCTCCTCTCTTGTCTGTCTCGTAGAGGAGAGGAGACAGCCGTGGATCAATCGAGCGTGTTACTCGGAGGTTGGGCGGTTTTTGTCAGTCGCGTAGAGCGTGGCAGATATCTCAGCGTGCTATTATCGCTGAGTTTTATCGGCTTCCTTGGCGAAGAAGGCGGCTGCTATGGCTTTAACCAACCGGGAGGAAGTGGTGTCCACCTACCTCCTCCCTGACGAAGCTAGGCCACTCGTGAAATCCTGGCTGCTCTTCTTGCCAGTTTTACCATAGTGGTTAGCCGGTAAATGATACCGGAGCAGTAAATTTTACGGCTCCGCTCGGTGAACGCTCGCATCTCCGCGAATCTCCACGAACCATTTTACTTCTAAGAAGATCCAACACGATTCTATACGAGCTCTCTTCTATCAGCGATGTAAATCCAAATTTTCCAGTTGATTTAAATGGCTTGGTGCAAAGAGACTCGCACTTTTTCATTCTACTTTGTCTCGGCTGTTGGATTTCTATGCAGCGTAACGATCAGCCACTCGCTTTAAGGAATGTCGCTTACGTAAGGCTAGGAATTTTCTTGTTCATTGCGCTACTTGGAGAGCGGGATAAATTGATCGAGCTGCGTGACAGGTAGAAAAAGGCTTAGGGGGGCCCCATTCAGGGATTCAGTTTCCCTTTGTGGGTCGCGTGTAACAAAGCGATCTAAACGCGAACGATTTCTTCGGCTCGATAGGATCTTCGAGACGATGACATAGGAATAATGCACGGCCTGTAGAGGAGAGAAGCCTTCTCTCTCCTTCTCTCTCTCTTTCTATCTCTCTATCTCCGGCAACAAGGCCAAGGTAATTGATTTCGAAAGCAGCGGAGAAGACGAACGCATTGTTCATCCTCGGGACAGCCAGCTCATAGACGTCCAATAGCCAGTCCCTTCTTCCACTTCTTCTTCTTTTTGCTCGTTAGTCATAAACCAACAAGTAAATCGTAGACATCTCTCCACTTGGACGATGTACTCCCCGGCAGTCTACTGTCTAGCAGGAACAATTTACCTGGAAGGTAGTACGTGAGTCGAGAGATAGTCCTCGACTAAAAGCCGATATTGATAGGAGAGACCTCTCATTTCATGGAAAATTGACTGTCGATGGAGTCGACGAGGAGAGGAGAGAGTACGCGATGGTGGGCGGTTACCTCCATCTCATCTTATTTCCATAGTTACCTGCTATCGAGCTCAACGATCAGGGAGTTTACCTTCACCGATCGAGACTTTAAAATCGACTCTCTTCTATTTCTCCAGGTACTTACACCTCTCACTGTGTTCCAGAGGTGTTAAAAAGCGCTCGAGCCCAGCTCTCTTCCTTTAAAGCACACTTGACACGCGCATCCAATGGATACAGGGAGAAATTGCGCGTGTTACACCGAAGGGATTTCTTCGAGCGAAGGCTTTTCATTGGTTGAGGGATGATGATGATGATGAAGACGTTGGATAGAAGGGGAGAGAGAGAGAGAGAGATAGAAAGGTGTACTGCGAGTCCGGACGCTGCGGAAGTCGCATGAAAATCGGTCTCGCTTACCTGCTTCGTAATGACGGGAAACGTTGTAATTGCCGGTGGACCCCGACACACACACACACACACGCACATCTTCATCCTTTCATAGACGTGTATATACATGGCTCGGGCGAGCATTGGCTGCGTCTCATCGGCGACCGAGCGTGAGCATCTCGGTAGGAGGAAACTTCTTCGCGTTTAATCGAGCGGAATGAGACTGAACCACCGCGACCTATTCCTACCCGCTCGCTCGCTCGCTCCTCCTCTTCACCGGCTCCATCGAGGGAATATCGAAGCCGCCTGTCGATTTGCACGGAGGACAAATTGCGCGCAAATTGGAGCGAGCGACTCGCAGACCGTAGCGGATGAGATGCTGCTTGTACTTCCTCCAGTTCGATTCTTCGTTTTAAAGACACCTGCTGCGCAGCAATGCCTACCAACCGTCGACGATTTGTCGGGCTTTGACCAATCGATCGAATTCCAACGTTCATTCATCGATTTCCGTTAATGAATTCCGTTCGGAGGCTGATTTATGTGGGATGCGTTTGATATTTCATTTCGTGGAAAAGATAGCTGGGATTTCTAAGCTTGGCAGACAGGCTGTGTGGTTAAGCTAAATGTGGAACAGTGGTTGGCTAGTTCGTAGAGTCTCTCTCTCTCTCTCTCTCTTTCCCTCTCTCGCTTCCAGAGAACGTTGAAACTGCGAATACCGTTGCCTGGAATATGACCAGGTGTAAAAGCTATTGTTGCACAACGCGGAGCGTGTGCGAGCAGGAGCGCGCGCCGGCCGAGCGTAGTTTTACGGTACCGAGATTACAATCTCGAGGAGAGGAGGAGGTATCAAAGGGAAACCACGACGCCGGTACTCTTTCTGTTAGCACCTTAACCCTGAAAGACTTAGCACGTGTTTCACTGAATTATAACAGGCTCGTTCCATGCGCGCAATTCCCAAAGATAAAACAAACCAATGGTTAATGTCACCCACGCAGGTTTCCTCGTCGTTTCGCACGGTTTGGACATAGCGGCACTGCTATAATTAATGGGAATGAGAAGTTTTTTTGTCGGCGGTCGCGTGTTGACTGATGCGTCAAAACCACTGAGAGCTTTTTCCCCCAAGAAGGGTGAAAGCAGCAGAAGGAGAAGGAGAAAGAGAGGGAAGGAAAAATAGCGTGCGGTAGAGGTGGAAAGTTCTAAGCGAGTAGAGCGAAGGATTCACAATGCTCGCCGGATACCGCATTGTTCCGCGTTTTAAGCTTTGCAATTCTTCTTGGCAGCAAAAGCCAGCCAGCTCAAACCCGCCGAGGGACGACTCTCTGCCTCTGGGATATTGCCTTTCTACCCACGAACTTCCTGCAGCATTGTGTCTGCCTACCATGAACCAGCAAAAATTCCGTTTTCAACCACGCCGCTGCCGTTGCCGCCGCCGACCGATTATTTATTGGCGATTGGATTTCAGGGATGATACCCTCTCTCTCCAGGTTCGCGCTCACCGGAGCAATTTATCGGCCACGTCGAAAGGCCAAGGAGACAGAAATAGAAAACTACAACAACTCTCGCACACTTGCCGATCGATAGTTTGCTTTTGTAAATTGTGCCTGCCACCGCCACTTCCACCTCGTATTTATACACATAGATTTTACCCGACCTGTAATATATGCGTCTTACTAGAAATTGAATTGGATGGAAATTTTCATTTAGCCAAGATAGGAAGTGCTAACTTTGCCGGATGATTCGTTGACTTGAAAAACAGGTCTTAACGAAGTATCTACTGGAATGAAAAGCGTGCTGGCAGCGGCTTCTTGTGGTAGCGCGGCACACTTTGGCGGAGTTCTTTCCAAGAGAAGGATCGCGGCGGCGGCGGCGTCCTCTCTTTTTCCAGTTAACCTGGCTTATCGTGTCCGCGCATAATCCCGTGGAAACTGGAGCGGCTCTCAGCTTATCGGAGCTAGCCGAGGGGAACGACGACGACGACGACGTCGCTGTTGGAACATTTATTTCGTCCTGAGGTTTTTTTCCTTCTCTTCTCCCCTCTCCGTTACGATGGAATCGGTTCGCCTAGTAGATTGCTCGGTGCGAAAAAGAGAGCCGCTCCACTCGACTCGAACCAACGATTTTCCTGACTGGCGTGTTTCCTCCTGAAATTCCAAGCCCTTTTTCTCTATGGCTCGCGTTCGCGCGAGAGACCGCCTTTTCCTAGAAGCGATTGGTAGTGGTTCGGTGTTATCGGCACCGAAGATATCATCAAGATCGCCATAAACTATTAGGAGCGAACGGTAAATCGAGTGGGGCAGGCAGGATACACCAACAGAAAGAGAAAGAGAGAGAGAGAGAGAGAGAGAGAGCAATTACAGAGATGCATAATCGGAGCGAGCCACACCAGCCTAGATCCTTTCGAGCCGACTACAACCTCCTCTCCTCTTCCTTTTCCATCGGATTTAATTGCCATCTGATAATAAGCGACGGATTACAAGATTCCTTCATTCCCATCTTACCGCCACTCTAATCTCTCTCTTTCTATTTCTCTTTCTATTTCTCCACCGGCGCTCCTTATCATTATTCTTCGCTCGTTGATAGGAAGGATTAATGTTGCCGGGTCCACTTAACGCCCGCCGACACTTTCGATCCTATCACCTCCCAATTGTGTCGACAGAAACCTCTGACAATGAAAGATGAACTCTCTCTCTCTCTCTCTCTCTCTGTCTCTGTCTCTGTCTCTGTTCGTGAGAAAAAGGACTCGTCGGACGAGTTTGGTTGTGGTTATCGGACAATTACGAGAAACTCGCGTTCGTCCTGTCGCAAGAATGGTGCACTTAGCTCTGGCATTAGACTTCCGGCTTGTTCGATGGACAAGACTGCTTTTGCAACATGCAAATGGAAAGTTCGATGTGTTTGTGTGTGTGGGGCTGTCCATTAGATCGGACTCGCTTTAGTCATTTTCGGTCAGCCACTTAAGACGCCCGGCTAATTTCATCGGATTAATACAGTTAACTGAGTGGACTTGCTCCGGCAATTGATGGAAATCGATTGTCCTGGCGGTGCACGGAAATCCTACCGTTAGTAAGAGAGAAAGAGAGAAAGAGAGAAAGAGAGCTTTGGTAACGGTACCCTTCCAGAAAGTTCCTTGGCAGGAAAGTCCTTCCGCGTGCTCGATCTTTCATGGGAGTCACTCCGTTTTTCCACCTTGGAACGCTTGTAAGATAAGGATGCTGCGGATGAGAAGATCCCTCCTGCGGTTATGGAGCATGCGTTTACTGGGATGATGGCGCGCACGCCAAACCGCATTATCACGTGCGGCGATGTCGCGGCATTCCTCGGATCTTTAAACTCACAAGCTTCAATGAATATCGTCTTGTACATTTGTAATATTGCTAGTAAAATTACGTTAAAGTCTAGTAAACTTTAGAAGACCGTAGAAGAATTTAATCGTCTAAACATCGTATTTAACAAAGATGTACGGGGTGATTCACTTGCCTTTGAATCAGAACTCTCCTAGCTCTTATTTTTTTCGTGGTCTTCCCGACCTTCCCCGGGGCTGAAATTTGGTGGGTAATGTTTTTTTGCATCAAGGAAGAAGTAGTAAAAATTCCAGAGCCCTAGCTCAAAATTCATTTTTTCGCAAATTTTTTAAGGCATACCCCTTCAAAAATTTTCGATTTTTCGAAGGTTCTGGGACCGGGACGAACGCTTGATTTTTCGATTGCTCGTGTCTCAAAACGGATAAAAAACATAAATGTTGTGGGGGAAATGCCGGAATTCGACCAAAAACACATGGAAAACCGATCTGGAATATTTCATTTCGATGGTTTTCCTCATGTTTTTTTTATCTTCCCGACCTTTCCCGGGGCTGAAATTTGGTAGAAAGTGTTTTTTTGTATCGAGGAAGAAGTAGTAAAAATTCCAGAGCCCTAGCTCAAAATTCATTTTTTCGCAAATTTTTTAAGGCATACCCCTTCAAAAATTTTCGATTTTTCGAAGGTTCTGGGACCGGGACGAACGCTTGATTTTTCGATTGCTCGTGTCTCAAAACGGATAAAAAACATAAATGTTGTGGGGGAAATGCCGGAATTCGACCAAAAACACATGGAAAACCGATCTGGAATATTTCATTTCGATGGTTTTCCTCATGTTTTTTTATCTTCCCGACCTTTCCCGGGGCTGAAATTTGGTAGAAAGTGTTTTTTTGTATCGAGGAAGAAGTAGTAAAAATTCCAGAGCCCTAGCTCAAAATTCATTTTTTCGCAAATTTTTTAAGGTATACCCCTTCAAAAATTTTCGATTTTTCGAAGGTTCTGGGACCGGGACGAACGCTTGATTTTTCGATTCCTCGTGTCTCAAAACGGAAAAAAAACATAAATGTTGTGGGGGAAATGCCGGAATTCGACCAAAAACACATGGAAAACCGATCTGGAATATTTCATTTCGATGGTTTTCCTCATGTTTTTTATACTTCCCGACCTTTTCCGGGGCTGGAATTTGGTGGGGAATGTTTTTTTGCATCCAGAAAAAAGTAGTAAAAATTCCAGAGCCCTAGCTCAAAATTCATTTTTTCGCAAATTTTTTAAGGTATACCCCTTCAAAAATTTTCGATTTTTCGAAGGTTCTGGGACCGGGACGAACGCTTGATTTTTCGATTGCTCGTGTCTCAAAACGGAAAAAAAACAAATGTTGTGGGGGAAATGCCGGAATTCTGCCTAAAACACGTGGAAAACCGATCCTGAAAAAGTGATTTCGATGGTTTTCCGCATGTTTTTTTATCTTCTCGACCTTTTCCGGGGCTGAAACTTGGTGGAGAATCACTGCAAGTATTTTACTGGCAGAGTGAAAAGGTAAATAAGGAAAGAAATAACGGGTGGATTTGTACTCGGCTAGAAAGTCTCCGAAGTCTTCTTTATCCGGTGATAGTTTCCTCGCTGGGATTTCTTGTGCAGGCACGATATGCGCTAGTGATTTGTGTCCCTTTCATTGCTCTCCGGCATGGCGGACGTACCGTTAGTTTAATTTCGGCTATTCGTCCGCGGGGCATTCTCAGTCTCTTTTGTATCGGAGTGGAAGGACGAGTTTGAGCTTCCCTTATCCATCGATCAACAAAGATCTACGTTCTTCTTCCTCTTGTAAGGTCAACTCCTTGAAGATTCAAGCATCAACGAAACCCTTGTAACTTTGATTGCGCGAGCGCGTCCCTCTTCCACCAGACATTCCATCACTTTCGTGTACAGTTCTTCTCTCGAGTTACCTTTGTTTCCAGCGAACTTGCCTTCGAGCGGAACTCGCGACTTGTGTCGAAAAAGACCTGCGTGCTCCAATTGTACTCGACAATTGTCTGACGGTCTTGAATCATGCGACACGCGATTCCTCCGGCTCTCCTCTTCGTCATTGTAGTCGATTGTGCTTGCGTGCAGAAAGGAATCTGAAAATGATTCAATGTTCTGCATGGTTATTATTGATATTAACAATTTTGCTCGTGGATAATTCGTTTAATACAATCTTACATTCTTTATATTAAATTTTGTGCACTTGCAAGTCGCACATAAAATATGTGCGTTCAATACATAAAATATTCGTTCAATACAATTTTGCATACTTACAATTCACATTTCTTACATTCAAAATTAGAAATAATTATTATTGCCATTCACAATTCATAAAATATTCACTCAATACAATTTTACATTCTTTATATTAAATATAAACCCACAAATCGCATTCCTCGCATTCACGCACACTTTCCAAGAAGGAAACTCGTTAAGCTGGCGTTTCAGAGTAGCAATTGCGCTCGCGCGCGTTATTCTTGAGGAAAGAAGTAATAGTAGCGTGGCAGTCGGTGTACACTTGGGATTCCTCGGCTACCGTGAGGGAGTTGACCGCGAAAAAGCGATGCGGCATTCACGTAATCTCCACGTACTTCCACACAGACACGCGCGCAGATGAGCACACACACACACAGACTTGTTTCATGGGCTTAAATATCGGCTAACTCCTCGGTGTGAACGACATAAAGCTGTGCACTGACCGAGACGTCTACGGGATTTCTCGTCTATGTGCTTTGCGTCGCTTCTCATATAAACCTTCTTCAAAGTTTTGATTAAAAACAAGCTTTGCGAATTTTATATTCATTTAGAAAAAGAAGTTTTTAATGCTTTAAATTTGTCAGTGTATTCCTTATTTATTCGGAGCATTATATTTTAATTTCTGAATTTTCTATTCACTTGGAAAAATAAGTTATTATTGCTAATATTTTTCTAGGTTCTTAATAATGAAATTATTGAAATTTGTCAGTGTATTCCTTATTTATTCGGAGCATTATATTTTAATTTCTGAATTTTCTATTCACTCAAAAAAGTTTTTATTGCCAGTATTTTTTTCTAGGTTCTTAAAAATGAAATTATTAAATTTATTAACGCCTGGCTTTGATTTGACGAGAAATTCGTCTCCTTCAGAATGCAGCTAGTCGGATTGATTTTAGATCGCGATTAAGAACTCCGCCACCAATCAATCGTGACAACCGAAAGTCTTCTGACACTGGATATCTCGAATTTCGCCAGGCTTTTCTTTTGCTCGGCGAAGCGAAGCGAGAGAGACGGCGGCGCGCGGCACCGTTCATATCCATTTTCACCTTTTCACTGAGCTGTTGCTGCTGTTGCTGCCACGGGTCACTTTCTAAGTACAATGGGGCCTCGCCAAGCCGAGCCAAGCCCCAATACCGAAGGTGGTAGCGCCGATTTTTCGATAACACCTGCTAATTACTAACTGCGTGCAGCGTCGTGCGTGCCAGCTATCCAAACGGGTTTCCAGTAATTTGGTGAAATCTACTCGGCCTCTTCGAACGATCGATCCATGTCGTATTCGAGCGGTGGTGTTCGATAATTCGAAAAGTCGATTGGTTAATTCTGAATCGCTGAATTTATAGATTTATCGTGATTAATAAAATGTGGGGTGAATTATTGTCTTTTGCAATATAACACGGAACATAATTCAATTTTTACATGGAATACAATATAAAATATAATTTCATTTTCATATAAAATATAATATAGAACACGATAAGAATTATTATGATTATTATCCGATATACAAAGGGAAGTGATTCATGGTGTGCCTCGGTCCGAGAAAGGTGAGATGCGCTCACTCGAGGCAATCGCGCACCTTTCTCACCGATACTAATTGCAATTGAATTCCATCTGGTTGCTTCCTCATCATCGCCGGTCTCTTTCTCTCCGGTGAGAAGGATCCTTCTGGCCAAATCGCGTCTTGCTCAGCGCGAGAGCAAGCTTTATCCCTCGGACTCGGCAATTTCGCTCGATCGGCTAACGGTACCTTCTTCCTACGAGCATATCAGCGCTGCCGCTTTATGCTTTATTGGCAGAGTGCGAACACCGAAACCACTGTCTCTCTTTCTCTCTCTTTCTCTCTCTTTCTCCCTTTTGGTGTCTGGCTTGGCTGGCGCACTGCGGAGTCAAGCACATCATTGATAATAACTGGCGAGCGATAAGTGAGAGAAGTCTGTGTTGGCCTCGTCTCCTCCCAACTGACAATGAAAGGAGTAATCGAATCCCCCTGGCGAATCGGCTTCCCTCCCCACTCGGACCCCACTCTTTAATATTGGCGAATACGTCAATCGATAGATTCTCATCTTCGTAATTTCCTGGCCTCGTTCCTTCCTCTCCCGATTTTCCCCCTCCCTCCCTCCCTCCCTCTGACCTCCTTGTCAAGGGTGAATCTCGTAGTTTCTCATTGCATCAGTCATTCGATTTCTCCACCCCTTTTGTTTCGATGTCCCTGATCGACTTTTCATGAATCCACTCCCAGCAGTTTTCGACCTTCTTTTTTTCGCGTCTGACCTTTCGTACATTTGCACTTGATGGACCTTAAAGTGAATTTTGATACTAAATTGTTGAGTCATTGATTTTCAGAGTTCCTGTTTTATATTTGATGAATCGGGGCTTTTGAAATTTCGAGGGTTATTTTATCTGATCTGACCTCAAAGTTAAGTGCAGTTGCACTTGTTAGACCTTAAAGTGAATTTTATCACTGCATTCGCCATTGGTTTTTAAAATTCCTGTTATATATTTGATAAATTTAAATTCTAAAATTTCGAGGTTCATTTTATCTGACCTCAAATTTCAGTGCACTTGCACTTGCCCGACCTTAAACCGATTTTTACCACCGCATTATTGCGTCATTAATATACACAGTTTCTGTTCCACATTTGATGAATGAAGGCTTCTAAAATTTCGAGGTTCATTTTATCTGATCTGACCTGAAAGCCAAGTGCACTTGCACTTGCCAGACCTCCCAGAGAATTCGATATTAAGCGCATGGTTCAGAGTCGCTCGATTTAATCCTGAAGATCGGCGCGGTTATTAACTCCGGATGATTCATGGTCCGATACGGCTGTTATCAGGGCTCGTAAAACTTTAACGATACGCATTTGATCGCTCGGATATAGGAAAGAGTAATAATCTTGGAGGTACACAGCCGGCTAATCCGCGCGAGACGGCGGCTGACTTTTACGGGGATTACGCATTGCCGACTGATTTTAGTCGGCGCGCGCGCGCGCGCGTGATAGCTCCACTCGACACTGACCGTCAGCGACTTTACCATTTGCGTGTACACACTCCGCTCTCGCGGACTTGTAAATCGAGTCCGCGATACTTAGGATTATGTACATGATCGTAAAATTGAATCTACCTTTGCATAGATAATGAATGGGCAAATGCGTGTAATCGTACATGTTTCAAAGAGAAAATCCTATAATTTCTTAAATTGTTTCTTTACTTTTACGCTAAATTAAATCTGCAATACAATAGGCATCATAATTACTTAGAAAGTCGTGAATTATTTCTTATCTTTTATATGGAAATATATAAAAAATCGTATTATATTATTTTATAGATATAAATTTTTCCTTTGCTTGGTATATATTTTATTATAAAAATACTTTAGAACAAGTATAATACTATAATTTATTAAATGGTTTCTAAACTTTGATGTTACAAAACTCTTACATAAAAATGTTCAAAAAATCGTATTACATTATATTACAAAGGGAAAAAAATTCTCCCTCATCTATTATTATAAAAACACTTCATTAAACCGTTTTTTATCCCTCACACAAAAATGTTCAAAAAATCGTATTATATTACTTTACAAAGACACAAAATTCTCCCTTATTTATATTAAAAGTGTACTTGCAATTGTGCGAGTAATTGCATAGAAACGTGCTTGCCGCGCGCAGGGAATCACGGAGGAGTTCGATCGCGCGCGCAGTTTAACGAATGTCAGTGGGAAATTTACGGTTCGACATGCCGCGGTGCGTTACACGGGGTTGGTTGGTTGGCTCGCGCGCACTTTCCAACGCTTTCTCCGCATTTTATAATTGTATCAATAGCGCGTCGAAATGATGGGCCACGGGTCGAGAAAAGGCCACTCTCGCACTTTTGCCGCACGAAAGTAAGTAAGTAAGTAAGTACGTGTACAGTGTGATTCACTTGCTTTTGAATCACCATTGTCGAGCATACACTTTTCCACAGAAAATCATTATAAATAACCTAGACATTTAAATTACACTTAAATATTCCTCAATATTTGTCCGCATTTTATGGTTTTATTGCACATGAAATTTCAACCTGCAGAAACCAGTTGTAATTATATTCCATTGTAAATATAATAGAATCAAATCTTTTCTCCTTACGTTACTAGCCTTTCGAAGGAAGTCGATGCTAAAACTTGGTCAAACATTCCCTCCAACAGACTACACACTTTAATACAGTCTTTTGTTAACACTATCCGCGTATTCGAAACAACGTAATTGCTTTTAAAAAAGAACAATTAATTTAATTTAAAAACAACTACCATTTTAACAAACATAATATAAGTGAATTAAATCTGTTAGGATTGCATAAATACTAATCAACATAAATTGGAAAAAAATTCATTGTAATTGTATTCATGGAGTTCAAAATCCGTGAAAATGACGGGTTCCGTAAACCTCGTGTTAAACAGAGAATATCTAGTATAATTAAATAGATGTCTAGTAAAAGTGGACTAAGAGAGTTCTGATTCAAAGGCAAGTGACTCACCCTGTACGTGTGTCGATGTGTTTCTCGGAGAGCACTATCGACTCGTTCGATATTTATTGGCGCGCGTCGAACAAGCGATATTTCCCTGGCGCCACTTCCTACCCAATGAGAGAGCCCTAGTATTTCCATCAGCGTCTGTCTTCCAAATAATTCCGGCGGACTCGCAGCCGGAATTCATTGGAATACATGAATATTTAGTCACGCTGAGCTTTGCTTTGATATTCGCGTATATTATTCATCGCTTCCTGCTTTTAAGGGGTGTTTATCTCGGGGAATTTGATATAGATTGATGTTTACAGGGTGAATTATTTTTGTATACATTTTATTTACGTCGATAAATTAGCAAAATCACGAATTATTGGAATTTTATTGCGATATTGATTGAAATTTTGAATTATTGGAATTCTCCATAATGTAAAATCGTTTTATTATGAAATTTACATCAAATATTCATAAATTCCTATTTTAAAAGGCGTTTATCCCAAAGAATTCTTCATCAATTAATCTTTACAGTACGAACTCTCCTTCGAATTTTATTTATACCGACAAACCAACAAAATCCCAAATCACTAAAATTCTCTGTAATAAAAAATGGCAGTAAATGCGTGTGGAATGTGAGGCAATTAGCACACAGAAGCGGCGAGTTAAATTGGCTATGCTTTCTCTAAGAAAATGCGAGACCCACTGACCAACAACATCTTCCGTTCATCGGCGCGGAAGAATTACAATCGAGCGAGCAACGCGATTCTCCAAGAGCAGAGTTCTCTGCCAACACTAACAATTCGAGTAATGTTTGATCCGCGTGACAAAAGGCGCGTTTTTCTTCTTGGAAAGCTTATTTCCATGGAGGCGAGTGCGTCTCTTATTGTCAGGCAGGCGAAGTCTCGTGTAATGTTGACTCGCCGCTGGTACTAGGCGAGCGTATGTATGTTTGCCGTACGTGCTCGCATAAATTATGCGGCAGAATCGATCGGCGAGCGGCGCGCGTCCGATCAAACGTGCAAAGCGGCTCTCCCAGCAGGTACACACACACACAGACAGACAGTTACACACAGATATAGCAGGAGCATTCAACTCCAGGCGCATTAACTTCTTTCGGCGCTCGAATGTCCTCTCGAATGGCCGAGCCAAGTAATAAGGGAAACCGAACTGCGCGCAAGAACGCCGACGCCGATTACGGAAAGGAGCGTCTTTGCCGGAAGAAGATTCACGCGCAACAGCGAAACCTTTAAATATCAGAGGGAAGAAAGAAGGAAAGATTACGAAAGGAAGGATTGTTTAGAAGACCGCCGAGTTAATCCTTTCTTGCGCGTGATCGGACAAATTTACTCCTCGAAGATCCTCTTCTTTTTCCACCGACTGACTGTGACTGACTTCGCTCGCGCAATCGCACAATTAATGATGAGCCAACAGCAATCGGGGAACGTGAATGAGACTTAAGTACACTTGGATACATCAAACTTTATTATCATCGAATTTTTCCCTAAGAAAACATTTCTTCTTTCCTTCTTTTTCTTTCTTAAAAGATTTATTTAACGATGTAAATGATTACCGCGCGGCCCCATTTAGTGGAAAGAGTGTTTGTTGACTCTCGGCGAGCGGCAGACTACTACTCTGCTCTGCTTGATGAGCGAGAGGAAACGGTTTGTGTAAACCAAAGATTCGATCTTGCAGGGAACTCCTGAAGGTTTCTTCTGGTTCTATTGGTTTTTCGAGGAGATACACATTTGCCGGGGTGATTTTCGTTGGACTTTCTATTAGAGCGCGAGTGCCTTTCCTCGTGGTTGATATTTGCGGGGCGGAGTCGAAGCCGGCTAAGTGTATGTGTATTATTGGAGCGTTCAAACAGAGACGGAGAGAAGGCCTTTTGACTGACAAGCGAGCAGAGCAGGCAGAGCAAGCGCGCTTGCAAAGAGGGCAGTTAGAAAGCGCGTTAGAAGGCGAGATATGCTCGCGCGCATATGAAAGGGTAACGCTGGCGATCGCGCACAATGGAATGGAAACCAGTTTTTGCACCTGACTTGTGTGTTGTTGCGTTTCGTGCGCCAATCCACACACACAGTAGAAGCGAGCAGCGAGCAGCGAGCAATAGGATTGGTTGATTCGTGGTGAGAAAAGGCGCGCGTAAGAAGAATCCGTGAGGAAACTAATCTCGAGGGAAGAGAGTACGTGAATAAACGCGTACCTCGCTATAACTCGGTAGGTGCGCCGCCGGCGTACAGTCAAAGTCATTAGAATTCATCGGATGCGCCGACGTGTCTCCTCGCTAGGTTTCTATGTGACCCCATCTGTTATTCCGTGTCGAGCGATATTCATACCTGATCTTTTCCCGCACACGATGCCCACCAACTAATATTCCAAGCATCTTTTATTCATACAAATTTCGCCTACTTCGAAGAAATTTATTTGTGTTATAACTGTTTTAGAAAAGGGTGGTTTACTGAGATAGAAAAATATAACAATCGTTACTCTATGCGAGTATTAAAATAATTTTTTACTCATATAAATTTTGCCTATTTCGAATAATTTATTTTTGTGATAATTGTTTTAGAAAAGGGTGGTTTATTGGAATGGAAAAATGTAACAATTGTTACTCTACGCGTATTTATTTGCAATTTATTTGACAATTGCCTTAAAGAACGATAATTTACTAAGAGAAACAATATAAAAATAATCAATCCACAAGAAAAATTCATTCGTTTGACAACTCTCTTAAAAAAGGGTAGTTTGAGACGAAAAAAATACGAAAATAATCAACGTTCGAGAAAAACCTCGACCGAGTCCATAAGAAAAGTTCATTTGCGCGACAACTGGCTTTAAGAAGGGGGTAGTTTACCGAGATGGTAGACGTAACGATCGTTACACCGGGCATTAAATCTGGTCGCCCCGGGGCGCCTCGCACATCGCACGATGAGCCCTGACGCGATCTGCTCTCAATTACTCCTCGGCGACTGTATCATTACTCTCTCGGGCTCGGGGGGAATAAGTCCCGGCGATATGTGGGCACACGTCCTCCACACGAGCTCTGCGCCACCTTCCCCTCTTCCATCGCCCCTTTTTTCTCTCTCCCTCTCCCTCTCACACACGCTCGCTCTTTTCTCGTCTCTTCTCACCCTGCATCCCGGAGGCTGCGTACTTTGCAACACACTGTAAAGCGATTCACCGCGGCTGTTAAAGCGCATTACGGCAGTTCGTCATTTCGTCACGCGAACAGCCTTTCCAGCATCGACGTGCCAGTCAGACAGAAGGGAAAAGGTAGTCGTGGGAAATGGGAATAGTACGATTTAGTTGATATTTTTAAATGGTAAATAAATGGGAATTGTTGGGAGAAATAAATCGTCAATTTTAGAAGGAATTATTTTCAATATTTATTGGAACTTCGTTTTTATTTTTTGTTTCTTTAGATTTCTGTTATTAATTGAATATATAATACAGAAGAAAAAATCGCATGGAAAATTGTAATATTAAAGTTTCTTCGATGATTTGAAATAATAATAAATGAATAGAAAATGTTAAGAGCAATTATTTTCAATGTCTACTAGCAAGCTAGAACTTCGACTTGAATTTCCCGTCTCCTTAGACTTCTGTTATTAATTAGCGTGGAAGTGTCGAGTGCATTAAAAGCGATTGGACTGCTCTCGAAAGGATACATTAACACATGTAAACACAGAGGAGGAAGGGATGGTAGTGGGAAATGGTTGGCGATCGATCTCACCGCTGGAGATCTCCTCTGGCGCGCACTGGCTGCGCTCCGCTCGCCAATGGCCGTTAATTGCCAGCGCAATCAGGCTATTTTATTGGGCCGAGATGGTAATTCGATAATCAGTCTCGCCACGATAAATCCACAGGCGTAACCGCTCCAAGGCAGAGCGCCGTGTCAGATGCGCGCCGGGATAGCCGCGGCCGCCGGGCAGTAATTAATTTCTAGCTGTACAAAATCCACGCGTGTCCTCTGCAGATTGGTGGAAAATCTTGGCAAGACTGAGCAGCAGCAGGAGAATATTTTCAAGAAAGCAAAGCACTGGCTGGCTTCGCTAGATTCGAGATCGAGTCGCGAGAGCTACGCCTGGAATTTAATTAACGCTCGGCATCCAGCTCTCCACTTACTCCGCTAGTTTTTCCTTTTGCCCACTCGTCTCTTCCTTATCCTTGATTCCTCGTTCATCTTCTCAATCCTAGTTTCCCAGACGCGCAGAGAACCCTCATTAGGATAGAAACATTATAAAGACGTTTGAGATATTGCTTCTTGCATTTATAAATCATTTTAAGACGAAATCTATGAAGTCTGTTGGTGTTAAATCAATATTGTATAAATGATTTGAGATCACTTGATTATTATCTATCAGGGATATGTGATAACTATTGTTTTAAATTACTTCTCATTGGAAATATTAATTCTTATATTTTTAAATCATTTTAATACGAAATCACTGAAGTCTGAAATTGTACTGTTTTTCCAACGGCAATATTGTAAAGACATTTGAAATATTATTCCTTACATTTCAAAATAATTTTTATATGAAATTCTTAAAGCCTGTTAATACTAAATCAATATTATATAAACGATTTAAAATTACTCAATTATTATCTATCAGAGATAACTGAAACTCGTCATCAAACTGTTAACAACTCTTCTAAATTATCTCTCGCAAATACACTTGGCACAAAAGACATTGCGTGTTCCGATAAAACTATAATCTGGAAAAGCCCATAAAACGACTTACCTATTTCCGAAGTATAAAAGCTCTGTGAAGTTTCATTCGTGGGATTCTCATCTAAGAATTGCTGAGTAGTGAGGGCGAGGAATGGGTTGTAGATTTTTGTGGAGTGCGCCGGTGACATGGAAAGAGCGATTGGAGCAATCGTCTCGAAAGGCAGGAGGGCTTTCTTCGCGCGGCAAATGCGCGCGAGCGAGCGAGCGAGCGACAACTGGCCTCGCTTATTAGTTCCGAGTTCTCACAGCGTGCTTCTCAGCGGCGTTCTCGCACTTTCGGTGCACCGTCATTCCCCTGCCACTGATAATACGAGCAGTCAGTTCGGAATGTTACAGTAGGATCGTTTGTCAAGTCGCCGGGCAACCTATATAATCACTGGCACGTCACCGCTCTTTCGATAATCATAATGACTTTCACCCGACGATCGTCGCTGAGTATTCCAACTCATAGGAATTTAGAAATCAAGATAAATATATCTCCAAGTGCTATTTAAAATGTAATATATTTTTTTGGAGGATTGCATTAATTGTTATTGAAGAAGAATATTAAAAATTGGGGAGCACCGTAAAACACTGCGTCAACACCATAAAAATATCGAGTTGTGGCTATTATTTTCGCCGGTTAATTATTAGGTTTGAAAGAAATGCACTTCCAATAACGAATTAAAAATTTCTTCATTTTCATGTCGAAATATAAAAATATGCGATTTGAGACAAAATTAGAGATGAAAATGTATCTTTTTAATAATAAGAAATGCATTTCCATTAAAAGGCTAAGTTTTTCCTCTATTTTCATTGAATAGCACTTATATTTACCGAAGCAAGGAAAGCCAGTCTTGCCTACTTTCCGTCTAATTGCCACTGATATCGGATGACTCATTTAGCAAGCTTAAGTTCCGCGGAGATCATTCGCCTCTGATAAACCACCCAAGAGACTTACTTCTGTCTGTCAGTGCCGGTTGGAATTGAGTCGCAAATGGTGCGCGTGTGCCCCCACCGTCGCATTCCGATAGAATCGCATACCTAAATCGAGGTTTATTCAGTCGGGACTAATTGCCAGCCGATAAATTCCTAAGTCACTCCTTTTCCCTCTCTCACTTTGAATAGTATGTCTTCATAGAATATAAAAACTATTTAAAAGGGATGAAGTAAAATAAAATGGGGATTGTATTTTATTCTTTATAAGAAAAATTATTTATCTGTTTAATTTTCAAAGTTCTGATTTAATAAAGAAAATTTGACGATGCGTATTACTATTCGTGTCAGATAAAGATTGCATTTCATTATATATTTTTAATAAAATATAATTTGTTTGAATGTAATTTCAGGTATTTTTTAAAATTCAAATAAAATGCCTGAAATCACATTGAAATTGTATTCTATTAAAAAATAAAATAAAGTACAATCTATTTCACTGTAATTTCAGGAATTTTTTAATTAATTTCTTTGAACTTCCGACAACGAAAAAGAGACCAAGTGCTGCATTAGTCATACGTCATAGTTGCTTGAGCACAGACCGTCAGGCTGTTTCTTAAGTCGACAGTGGAGATGCCGACACGCGTGCAAGGTGTAGCCGCGAAGAGGTCACCAGGTGAAAATGGTGGGCCGTTTTCATAACGGTGACCAAGCGTGAAGAGACAAACCGACCGACCGACCGGCAGCGTCCATGATTGACTAAGGTTCGGTCTACGGTTCAATCGGCTTGGGATTTATCCGCGTCAGAGATCGCCGCCGCTCGAAAGTCACGGCTTTCAATGAAACGCTTCGGCCTCGCAGAACACACGCTCCGTTGCCAATCTAGCAGTGCAAGCACACACTATCATCCAATTTACGATTTAATCTTGCATCGATACTCGAAAGCCGATTCCTTTCAAAAGGGCTGTTGCGAGCAATTCACCTCTAACTGTCTCTCGATGATTGAACATATCCGGCGCTTATTTCGTGAACTCTTCCTGAATCGCGTCCTCTCACGGCAGGAAAGTTCCCGGGATATCTCGGGCGATTAATATACCAACCTCGTGGAGTGTCCGGTTTGATTAATATTTCGTACAGTTAGCTTCAATCCGTATGCAGAAGCGCACTTGCCGGAAGTGACAAAGGTGTACACCTCTTCGCCTTGCCTTCGAAGCAGCTTCGGCCTCCACTCTTTTTCTTAGACTTGTATGTCTATTATGTTCGATACGATTCAGTAAATAAATTGTACGACTGTTTTATTTCATTCTAATGTTGAATAAATTATTTATATTTGATTGAATTTATAGAAATGTTGCAATTAAATTTTGGAAAGGGTGGGCACAGCTGTTTTATTGTTGTAATGCAATGAATGATCGCACCATGTTTTTATTTTTGCAGCTTAGTCCAAACTAATATTATATAATTATTTAATTATATATTTTTGATCAAACTAAAAATCATATATAAAATTGTAGCGGTAAATATATGCATTTAATATAAACAAATACATATTCTCGAGTACCACTCACATACATTTACCAGGAAATTATATATTTAATATTAAACGACAGACGAACGACTTAGCATTATAAAATATGTATAAACCATGACGGAACATTCTTATGAAATATTTAGCCAGTCCCGAAATATTCCAGGAAGCCGATTTCCTTAGGAATCTCCTGCTCGTTTTTCAGTCGTTCACAAAGATAAAATCGTCATCACGTACCTTTCCATGGAAAAGCATTGTTTTCTTGCTGGTCCGTTCTTGTTGAAATGTATTTGCGTGTTATCTGCTAGGAGGTTGCGAGTCAGAGTTCCCGAAAGTGGTGTGAGCGTCGGAAACCGGTCGCTCGTTTTTTTCCTGGCTAGTCGAGAGTGATATAAATCGCTGTACGACGAAGCATTGCTAGCAGCGTGAGAGGTCTCTGCCAGTGGAGATCGCAATACGGCCAATCATGACGAATGCAGCTTAACCGAAAAAAGGCCTAATGATGAATTACGGGAATTCGAGCCGAGCGCTAAGATATACAGGCTGAACCGATTTGCCTTTGAATCGACTCTAATGACAGTTTTATTTATACGGAATAAATATTTAATCGTTTTTATTATGGAGAAATAGTTTCAAGAATTTATAGACAATTTATTATGCATGATATTGTATTGTAAATATTCGGAATGAACAGATTTACTTTTGAATTAATTCCAATGACGGTTTTATTTACGCGGAATAATTATTTAATCATTTTTATTATACAGAAAAAGTTTAAAGAATTTATACAGAATTTATTACATATAATATTGCATTATAAATATTCGGGGTGAACCAATATACTTTTGAATTAATTCCAATGACAGTTTTATTTATGCAGAACAATTATTCAGTCATTTTTCTTACACAGAAATAATTGCAAGCATTTATAGAGAATTTACTAGATATAATACTGCATTAGATATGTGATGTATGTAAATGATGGCAGTGCTAATTCCAAGCGAAGAGAATCACCACGTACATACGTAGACCAGCGGGCATATAGCAGCAGGTTTAATTATTTATTAGCGATCGGATAATTGATTCGAACCGGTGGCTTCCCCGAGGAGGCGGTTTGCTTTCCCAGGGCGTTAATTGCACTTATGAATTTATCCCCTTAATTTAATTGATCCGATGGAGCGCGCGCGCACCATCTCTCAACATTTCCATTAAGGGCCGCTCTTTTTGCCTCGCGACTGATTAAACGCACCGCGGATTCGAAATTAGTTAAGACTAATATTCAAGCGGATGTTCGCCGAGTTCTATGAGGCGCGACCGAACAACTATAATCCGTCACGGCTTTTTTCCTGCTGCTTTCGAGATCGAAGTGCGAGTCGAATGGCACAACAAATTGGGGAGTTGACATTGCCGCGACATTTGCTCGTCAGTATTGCCGCCGCGCCGCGCACTTCCACTCAAGGGAATATAATCTTATTGCTCGGCGAGCTAGTCATTCGCTCCAATGAAGCGTGGCGTCGAAGGTCATCGACGAACTTCTACTCACTTCCTGGTGGTCCTGAAACAAAGACATTTATAGTTCCGAGCGTCCCTTGAGATTTTACTTCTGAGAGTTCAAGCAATTAAATCACTTTCTAATTATCTTTTTACCTCGCTGTGAAGCCAAGTGTTTCTTATTATTAATCGCTAATTTATTGTTAATTTATTGTTCGTTCCTAATGCGAGTTAAATCAAGGTATCTTTGAATGTCCACGAAAATCCGTGATCTTTTTTGTTATATTTCAATTTTCTCGGGAAATCAAACTACTTGGCGCACTTTTCTTTACATTTTAATGTCTCTTCCGAGAGTTCAAGCAACACTTTTCCACGTGTGGCTCACGTAACTTCTCTTAGAGTCCGGTGGCCAGTGTGTTACGTGCGCTCCTCTGACAGTATTATCTTCTTGGATCGAGCACTCCTCACTCCCAGAAGTCCCATGCCAGTATATGGCATTTTCTTAAGAGTCCTTCCCACGAGCTCTTACAATATGAAAGCGAGTCTAATTACCACATCTCTGACTTGTAATCTGACGCGAAAAGTAATACGTGTCGTCAAATCTTCCTTATTCAATCTGAATTCTTACAGTGAATACAGAAGTTTATTTATACAGAACGGATTCACTTTTAAAAATTGTTCTCACGAGTTCTTGCAACATGAAAGCGAATGTAATTACCGTATTTATAATTTTATGCGAAAAATAATACGTCATCAAATTAATTTAGTTATACAAAGTTGATTTACTCTTCGAATTTTTTAACGAGTTTTCACAAATTCTTATATATGAAAACAAATATAATTATCACACATTTGCTGTACAAATTAATATCATCAAATTTTCTTTATTAAATCAGAAGTTTTAAAATTGAATAAATAATTGTATACATACAGAATTGATGTAACCCTTGCATTTCTATGACCCGCAGCGGATTACACAATTCCGCAGTGACACAGCATAGCGATTGCATAACTTGGCAGGACTGACATAAGTCGCGGGAATTCGTGTGTGTCAGAGTGCGATTACCTTATATTAGAAGGTTGCAGCGCGGAGGGCGCATGAAGTGTCAATTATGTCAGTCTAAAAAGATCTTTAAAGTCTAAGAGGAACTCGGCATGACAGAAGAAGAAGGAAGGGTTGTTGGTGCGATGGGATAATGGTAAAAATAAAATATGGCGGACGTCTAATATTAGCCGGCTGTATTTTGGTTCAGTGGCCTCTTCTTCCAGCTCGTTTTGCCGCACGCGTCCCTTCCGTCCGTCTGTCTGTGTGCGCGCGCGTATGAAACTTATACGAGCGGTGTCGTCTCGTTGGAAGCGCGCGCGCGTGCACGAGCGTCCGCTTGGAACGGAAGCCGAGTGTATCAGTGGGTTTCGGTACCGTTTCAACGAGAAAACTCCGCCCATTCGGCTGCCCATTATACCTTCTTCAAGGCGACGACGACGACGACGACGGCGTTGCAACGAAAATCCTCCTCGTTCGTTCTCTGCACCTTAAAAAGGAAGCCGACCTGAATTTCCAACGATCGCCGGAAGGATCGTCCACGTCCACACCCAAACGAACCAACGAACCCGCGCCAAACAGCTCATTACCAACAAAGTTTTGTAACTGGATTTTCATCCCACTAATTAGCATTTCTATCGGCGCCGATTGTACAGTTAGCCGGAAGCCCGATTCCCCCCAATGGGAATTACTCGAAAACTTCCAACAACTTTGGGAATTATTTCGAAAGACGGCTTATTACGATTTTCATGATTTTTGTGTATGTTATAGAGTGATTTAAAAACTGATTATTTCTGTATAGATTTTTATGCCCGGGAAACTCATGGAAAACATTATTTATTATATATTAATGTTTTTCCAATTTGTGCTGGGAATTGTTTATGCAATCCTGACAGATTTAATTAACTTGTATTCTGTTTACGTTACGATTTGTATTTTTTCTTTAATTTTCTCCCACATAAATCGATCTATAACATATATAAAATCATTGCAATCCTCTTTTTAAATAATTACCATATTTGATCGAACGATAATTGACCTTCTTCTTAATTATATCCAATCAAAGTATTTATTTAATACTTCAACTATTTTTAAGTCTACCATGGTACTTCATTCTGTCCACGTAGGACTGGCGACGACCCACCGTAACGATTGCCTTAAACTATTTTTATTCCACGCAAGAGTCAAAGCTCTCTCAGCCGGAATACGTGGGGGTTAAAGGGTCTCTCGAGTTAAAGTTCGAAGGGTTTGATCGTTGGCCGAGCGGTGCTCGATAATCGATCGGACTTCCCACGGCGCATATTCTTCCCTTTCTTGAATCCTAACAATCAAAGGCGAGCTATTACAAAAGTTGGCGTTAGCTTTCGATCGGTATCGAGTTTTGCGCAAGTTGTCTGCGCTCCGGGCGAAGTATACGAGATTGTAAGGGAAAGAAAGGCTGACGAAGTAGCCGCCGGCAGCGGCGATAACACTTACCCGGAATCAATAAAGTTTTTAGCGGCTTATATTACCGAGGCAAGAGAAGGCAAGGCAAGAAAAGGCTCTGGTGTGCGCGTTACATCGTCGAGAAAGTGGGAAAGAAGGCTAATCTCAGAAATAACTGGCGGCAGCTAACCAAGATCGCGCTCTCTTCAAGTTCCTCTCGAAGGAAAGAGTTAGTCTTGCTATTCTTTATCTGCCGGCGGAAATAAGCTTCGCCAACCACACTCAAACCGTGCTTGTGTTGGAATCATGCTCGCTTAACGAAATGGCTCACTGTCGCGTGTCTGTGTGTGTGTGCGTGTACACGCTCATAAATAATAGGCCGGCAAAAGCGGCTCTTCGCATCGAATCGGCACACACCGGTAACATTACATTTCCGGTGGCCGCAGTGTCACGCGTCATTAATACTTCAGCTAATCACGAAACCCAACCATTACGATTCTCTTGAGGCACACGCGCGCCCACCACGCTCCTGCTGCTGCTGCCTTTTCTTCCGTGAAAAGCGACCCTCGCTGCTTGCTGCCAGCCTAATGCTACTCTACTAACTGATTGCACGCTATTGTACTGACACTAACGAGATTCAAACATTGTCTATTACTGACTTTCGTTATTTGTCATTGTTAATGAATCGAGCACGAAAATCTTCCTTTCTTGATGATTGGTAAAATAAAAATATAGTTAGTGTTGTTAAAAATGTAAAAATGTATTTCATAGTCGAAAACTCTGACCATAATTAAAATAATACAGTCGTAGTTATTATAGTTGAATATATAAAATATAAAATGTATGCTTCACAGTTAAAAATAACAAATATACTTCATAATCGAATTCCTCTTTTCACGATCGTAATTAAAATAACGCAGTTATATTTAACATAGTTGAAAATATAAAATATAATAATATTCTTCATACTTAAAAATAACAATAAATAGCTACTCTACTATTATACTCACACTAAAACCATTCAAATATTTTTTATTACCAACTTTCGTTTCTTTCCTCGATCGTTCACAGTTAAAAATAACAAGATACACAGTCAATACTTGAAGAGGATTTTCCAGACTGCCATTATTCAGCAAAAGCCCACGCAGACCCCGAAGAAAACTGGCCGGGCTAAGGGTTGAACTCGACTACATAATAAACAAGGAACTCCCAAATTGGCAAAGTGAATATCTCCGGGAATTTGCTGCGGTAAATCTGAAATAGAACTTCCGGCAACTACTACTAACGGGCAAAATTAATGAGGCCACTCGAACATTCGACTTGGTTGTATTGTGCTATTATAATTGAGTGTATTTCGAATTGATTCTCGACGAGGGTCATCGATGACGTGGAAGTATACTTAAGTATATTTGACAAGGTAATAGAGAGAGGGATGAAGTTTAAGGGGGATGAGCAACAATAGCAGGAGGTTTCACCCTAGTCGGCTCACTTTCGAGAGAGTAATCCGACGCGACGCTCTGCGCCACTAGTTCCTCGTCGAGTGCGAGGGTTTAGAGGCTTATGGGGTGGAGCGACGATTTGATCAGTCAATTACTCCGCTAGAAACCGAAAGCTATCTTTCTCTCTTTCCCGCTTGTCGAATGTGTCACCATAGCGGGGCTGAAAAAAACATATCCACGCCCTAACAGCAGAGCAGCACACGTGTCTGGCTTCGGCGACCCTTTCCGGAACTCCTCCAGGAAAGGGTTGCCTCTCCAGAAAAAGCAGCGGAGCTCCCCTTTCAGAGTGGTCGTCGCCGCCGAAACCCTGAAAATTTCGCATTCAACGAAACGAGCTCTCTCTTTCTTTCTTTCTCGACGCCGGGAGCATCCATGTGTGATCGCGCGAAGGGTTGACGAGCAGTCTGCTAAGGGTTCAAGTTTGCCGGTGGGCCAACGTAGACGAATATACGCAGAAAGAACGTTCTTGTGATTTCGATTGCGTAATAATTAGAAAGAAATTTTGGTTCGTTATTCCTTTATTTTTAATTATATTTTCAAGAAGTTACTTAGTGGAGATTGATTAATACATTCATTGACAATTACGAAATATCGTAGTATTTTTTTTTAAAACGATTGTAAATGTTATTATACTTTGTGAAAAATATAATCTTGGCGTTCAGAGAAAGACGATCTAATTTCCCTTTGTTTTTAAAGCGATCAAAGTCTGTTTATATTTCGATTACAATTTCAAAGAATTCGTGTCAAGCTGTACACGTCATTAGAGTCAACAAAAATAATTGACAAGCGATCCTAGGCCACTTTCAAAATAAACAACTCAATGTGTATGCTCGGAGACAACAGCTGATACTTGATACTTGATAGATCCGTCGAATCTACACAGAATGTCACAGGAACTGTAACGTAACGGGTGGTTGTTTAACATCTACTATATTTTTATATCGTGGAATAAAAAGGAGGTTTTGCGAGGCTTTGAATTTCTAGTGGAAATCCGGGCAAGTGGACGATGACTCTGCCGGGCTGATCAAGCACTGATCCATATCACTTGGTCGGGCATTAGCGTGCTTTGACAATGCTCTCTCGCGTGCCCAGCACGTATGCCTTACATAAGCGTCAGCCTCCGGAGAATTGATTGCTTGCGCCAGAAAGGGAGCGAGAAAGCTCGCTGACTTTGGATATAATGTGATTCCCTCTCTCTCGCTCTCTCTGTCTCTCTGTCTTTCTCTTGAGAGGAGATTCGAGAGAAGACGAAGTACGCCTGCGTCGTGCTACTCAATCCAGTTCGGTTTATGTATTCTAGTATACATATAAGCAACATCGTCATAGGTTTTGCCTACCACTGACGTAAATCTTTCACCCTCTTTTGCTCTTATTAGGCTTCTTAGATGCGAGGTATTTCGGGTATAATAGATATTTTAAGGAAAATAATGTATAAAGTTGGAATTATGCCGAAAACACTCTTAAAGGTACTCGTGATTAATAAAAATGGCCTAATTTCGACGGTTTCTCCCATGTTTTTCAATCTTCCTGATGTTTTCCGGGGCTGAAACTTGGTGGGGAATGTTCTTTTGCATCGAGGAAGAAGTGGTAAAAATTCCAGAGCCTTAGCTCAAAATTCATTTTTTCGCAAATTTTTTAAGGTATACCCCTTCAAAAATTTTCGATTTTTCGAAGGTTCTGGGACCGGGACGAACGCTTGATTTTTCGATTCCTCGTGTCTCAAAACGGAAAAAAAACATAAATGTTGTGGGGGAAATGCCGGATTTCGACCGAAAACACATGGAAAACCGATCCTGAATATTTGGTTTCAATGGTTTTTCCCATGTGTTTTGTACTTCCCGACCTTCTCCGGGGCTGAAATTTTGTAGAAAGTGTTTTTTTGCATCGAGGAAGAAGTAGTAAAAATTCCAGAGCCCTAGCTCAAAATTCATTTTTTCGCAAATTTTTTAAGGCATACCCCTTCAAAAATTTTCGATTTTTCGAAGGTTCTGGGACCGGGACGAACGCTTGATTTTTCGATTCCTCGTGTCTCAAAACGAAAAAAAAACATAAATGTTGTGGGGGAAATGCCGGAATTCTACCGAAAACACATGGAAAACCGATCTTGAATAATGAATTTCATCTATTTCCGACAGTTTCTTCCACATTTTCTATACTTCCCGACCTTTTCCGGGTCTGAAATTTGGCAGAGAACATTTTCTTACATAAAGAAAGAAGTGACATAAAAATCAAAGCCTAAGCTGAAAAATAAATTTCTCACAAATCCCTGCCTCTCTCATTCTCCCTCTCAAAGACAGTCTACATTCTCTTCGAAGTACACACACTTCTCTTAGCTAGCATCAAATCAATTACTCAACGCGCCCGACGATTGCGGTCGAACCTTGTCGAGGAAAGTCCGCCGGATGCCGCAGATCCGGCGGTGCATCCGATCGTATGTCGTATCACCCTATCCCATGTGCGTGTCTGCTGCCACAAACACACACACACAATCCATACACATGTGCAAGTTGGTAACCAAGCCAAAGTCAAGATCCTGGCAGGCGAAGGTGCGAAGTTGGCAGAGTGGTAACGATCGGTGGTGCGTCGCGTCTCTCTGTGCACCCGGCAGAGTGCATCCTGGTCTGTCTCTCTCTCTTCATCTCTCTCGGAGAGAGATTGCGCTCTCCTGTCCGCTCATTATCTCGACGAGGGCGCGCGCGCGCGCTCGTCGACGCCGTCGCACGTGCATCGACGTGCACATGCAGCGTATTCTCTCTCTCCTCTCCTCTCTCTCTGGGCTGGGAGAGCTCTCCCCGGTCTGGTTGGTCGCGCGTATTGATTGAGGTGAATGCACGACGCCCCGGCGTCGGCGTCGTCGGCCTTGCCACCGGGGGTGGAAGTGCATACACGAACCATCCCGCTTTCGCCCGATGGAAGCTCTCCCGACTGCTACTGCTGCTGCTGCTGCTGCTGCTGCACCGTTGACGAAGACGAAACTAGTCTGCTCCGAGCGCAAGCGAGAAAGACAGACGTCACCGAAATCGACGCAGAGAGGAGAGGGTTCGTCGTGGTGAAAAAAGGGAGAGAAGGAGCGAGGGAGAAGAGTGATCGAAAAGAAAGCACGAAGCTTCGTGGGAGGGTGAGAGTGAGAGAGACGCTTTTTCAGCCGCTGGACGAAGAGAAACGAGAGAGAAGAGAGAGGCGTAGATGGCGGGAGTTGGTTGAAGTGAAAGAGTCGAACGAAAAGAGAGCGAGCGAGCGAGCGCGAGAGGGTGGGAGGGAGGGAGCGAGCGGAGGAGGAGGGAAGCACCGGTGGAGGAAGCATTATATACCGGCGGGATCCTCGTCGAGCCGCCAGTTTCTCGGTTGAACGCGGCACCACCGAGTGAGAAAACACACTCTCCTCTCTATCTCCTTCGTCAGCTGATTATCAGTGACCTTACACACATCGTCATCGCGAAGATATCCCTTGAGAGGGCCGATATTCCACGTTTAATTGGAACTCGAAGAAGTACATAAAGCTGCTGAGCTTTCCACGAGCTGGTGTGTTCCGAAGAGGCGAACCTCCTCCTCTCCTCTCCTCTCTCGCAAGGCGGCGGACTACTATTTCTGTGCTTCGACTCCGAGCAGAAGAAGAAGCCTAAGGGAGAAGAAGAAGAAGCTGAAGGGCGAACAACAGAGTTGGTAACAGCGGCGGCGGCGTCTCGACGTCTTTGAGGTGGAAGAGGAAGAAGACTGCCCGGGACAGAGATTGTTGGGAATTATGGCCACCTACGCTACCTACAGGCACGTCGAGCTCGACAATGTCGGATACGGGAAAAAGAGGTAACTTTTTCGTTAAGAGGGCCAAGCAGAGAGGAAGCTTTACTTCCGGATCATCCCTTTTATACCGCAGTGCGGACCTTCCGGGCGCAGAGCGCACCCCTGGGATCATTCTCCCGGTCCATTCCCCCCTTGGGCCCCCTCTCGCTTCCTCTCTCTCTCGCGCGCGCTCTCCTTCTCGTATCGATTTCTCCCACGATCCACTCATCTCTCGCTGTTTCTCCAAGATGTATTACACCAATACTACCACTTTTCCCTCCCATGAAAGCCGCAGTGGACGCTAGTGCTTTCAGAGATTCTCCCTTAATGGACTGCGAAATTTTACCTCCCCTCGATAGGACAGGGTCGATGACCTTTGAAGGTGTCGCGCCGTCATTTGCCTCGGCGCCACCCAATTTCCAAATTAGTGTTCAACCAGTTAAGTGCGTTTCACGTGTATACTCGTCGTACTTGCATTTGCTTAATTTTCATTCCGCACTGTGTGGCGGATTTTTAAAACTCAATTTCACAGTTAAGAGGTTAATAAAGAGGTTAATATTTCGAGTTACGTTAAAAGCAGAGTAATGATTTCGCGTTAGGAGGAAGCGCGGCTGTGTGCCAGCTTTGAAATTGGATCATAGAGAATTATGAATTTAAGTCGTGTCAGCTGATTGCGCGACGGAGACTCGGAGATTGAGCGCGCGTGCGACGAGTTCCCTTCGCTAAACTGATTGGGAATTCTGAGAACCGAACTGGGCGCGGGGAGCCTTTTTTCCCCCTTCTCGTGAAGCGGCTTCGGAAGATTAACGATGACTTGTGTCGTACGCTTAACCTTTATTCGTATCCGAGGGATCGGAGAGTGCGCTTTCGGCCGAGATAAGAATTATCTTTCTCAGGAAACGATGCTTCCTCTCAAGGCTATTCTAATTACCACGTAGAGCGCTGGAATCGCTCTCCCATAATGCAAGGGAGTCGGAAGACTGTGTGTATGTGCGTCTGTGTGTGAAAGAGAGAGAAGGGCGATTGTAATACGTCTGCTCAGTCACCTCATAGCAAGTCGGAGATCGCTATCGGATCGGTTGCTACGATTCGCACGGCGTAACTCGAGAGTACATTAACATCCAACTTCCACCGGGATAAACCTGTACCTCTCCGATTCCACGCCAGGAAATTCCCCTTGACTTTCGTCAAGGTTTCCAAGCGGAGCGTTGAAAATGATCGGCCTTTGAAAAGCCAGCCACACTCCGTAACAATGATCGCCGCCGCCGCCTCCGCCGCCGCCTTGGATGGAGCAATTAAAAAAGTCCGAAATAAAGAAATCGGATCATGGCAGTGTGGCGTTGTAGAGCGAGGAGGAGGAGAGTCCGCTCGGCGATTTAGAAAGCGTGACACACCTGCTCTCCGTGGTCCATCAAGCGTTTTAAGAATGCCGTTGGATTAGCCCGCCTAATTACTCCACTTTTCAGTCACACTTCTTTTTCTCCCGCTTTAAATCTCCTGTTCGTTCGCATTGGTATGGAACGGCACACCTTTTCTGGACAAGTGAATTCTTGGAAAAAAGTCCTGTAGAATGTTTTTCGAATTTTTGTGGGATTTTGGGAGAGTCGAGAGGAAAGAGGGGAGAGGATTGGTTTAACTAGCTGGCGTTGGAAAGGTGAAGAGTGCGGTGTCTCCACGGGCTTCAAAGATTTATGCAATTGAGCTTCGTTAAAATGTGGTTCAATGACCTCCGCTAATGGAGACACGTCGGCTACGCGTGTGTCGGCGCGCTTGTAATTACGCGGATGTCACCCTCCGCGACTCTTAGTGCTTAATTGTCGTTTGTTGAGAGTTTTGCTCTACCTGCACCAACGTACTTCTTTTCACACACGTATATGTCGAGTTTGTACTCGACGATCTGTGTCTCGAGGTGACCCTAAAATCTACTCTGACTAGTTGTCGACAGCGTTGTAAGCCAGAAAACGAGCAGTCATCATCCTAGCTTTTCCAAGTTACTTGTTTCTGGTTGATTTCGACAGTATTTCCCATGTTTTTCAATGTTCCTGATCTTTTCAGGACCTGAAATTTTGTGGAGAATGTTTTCTTACATCGGGGAAGAAGTGATAAAAATTCCAGAGCCCTAGCTCAAAATTCATTTTTTCGCAAATTTTTTAAGGTATACCCCTTCAAAAATTTTCGATTTTTCGAAGGTTCTGGGACCGGGACAAACGCTTGATTTTTCGATTGCTCGTGTCTCAAAACGGAAAAAAAACATAAATGTTGTGGGGGAAATGCCGGAATTCGACCTAAAACACATGGAAAACCGATGTGGAATATTTCATTTCAATGGTTTTCCCCATGTTTTTCATACTTCCCGACCTTTTCCGGGGCTGAAATTTGGCGGGGAATGTTTTTTTGCATCGAGGAAGAAGTAGTAAAAATTCCAGAGCCCTAGCTCAAAATTCATTTTTTCGCAAATTTTTTAAGGTATACCCCTTCAAAAATTTTCGATTTTTCGAAGGTTCTCAGACCGAGACGAACGCTTGATTTTTCGATTGCTCGTGTCTCAAAACGGATAAAAAACATAAATGTTGTGGGGGAAATGCCGGAATTCGACCAAAAACACATGGAAAACCGATCTTGAATAACGAATTTCATCCAATTCTGACGGTTTTTACTATATTTTCCATACTTCCCGATATTTTCCGGGGCTGAAATTTAATAGAGAATGTCTTCTTACACCAAGGAACAAGTGATAAAAAAACCAGAGCCCTATCTGAAAATTCAACTGTGACAAGACTGGTGGACAGACTTGTATCCCAGAAAGCGAGGAGTCATCCTACTAGCTTTTCCAAGTGCGATGTGTCGTTGGATGACAGGTACACGAATCCACCTGTGTGCCCTTGCGCAAGACTTTCTCCCGAGGTCTATTGTCTCCGGAGGGACGCACTATCATTTTCATCGATTGGCTAGCAGAGATAGTTATCGGCCGATCGTGAGAGAAGGAAGGTTCGGTTCGGTTGATGCGTGTTGTGTTTCGTTGAGAGTGTTGGTTGGTAGAGCACAGTGGCTGCTTTGTCCTCGAGTGATAAACACGCCAGGTTCCCCTTTGAATGCCTGGCGAACGTCTCTTCGACTTCTCAGGCAGGTTCGAACCTGCTTTCGACCCGATGAACAATTGCCCCCTCTGACTTCTGGTACACTTGAACTACTTCTATGTGTATCGCCACTCGACATTGCTTCCGTATTGCCAAGCGATACGACTTGGAAACTTGACTTATCCTCAATGCTCAACTCTATGATATCTCATGCTTCCTTTCCACTTGGTTGAACCGTGATTTTTTTATACTGTGAAGGCTGGAATACTCTAATTTGATGAATGTTTAAAGAGAGTAATGTATGAAGTTGGAATTATGTCGGAAATACGCTGAAAGACCATGTTGAATAATTAATTTCATTTAATTTAGACAGTTTCTTCCACGTTTTTCAATCTTCCTGACCTTCTCAGGACCTGAAATTTGGTGGGGAATGTTTTTTTGCATCGAGGAAGAAGTGATAAAAATTCCAGAGCCCTAGCTCAAAATTCATTTTTTCGCAAATTTTTTAAGGCATACCCCTTCAAAAATTTTCGATTTTTCGAAGGTTCTGGGACCGGGACGAACGCTTGATTTTTCGATTGCTCGTGTCTCAAAACGGATAAAAAACATAAATGTTGTGGGGGAAATGCCGGAATTCTACCTAAAACACGTGGAAAACCAATCTGGAATATTTCATTTCGGTGGTTTTCCTCATGTTTTTTTATCTTCCCGACCTTTCCCGGGGCTGAAACTTTGTAGAAAGTGTTTTTTTGCATCGAGGAAGAAGTAGAAAAAATTCCAGAGCCCTAGCTGAAAATTCATTTTTTCGCAAATTTTTGAAACACCTCTTATTCTTTCATTCCTACCGAAAACGAATGATTTATTCATATTTATTATTCATACATCTTATAACTGTGTCACGTATGATATAACAGTGTATTAGTATAGATTAGTAAACATCGATATAGGTGATCGTTGGAATGACGACAGTGTGTCCCTAATGAGGAAGGCCTGGCCTACTTGAAAAGGCGCGTAATACAGTAGAGAGCGATCTTGACCCGAGCGAGAGAGTAGAAGGCGAGCGAGCGGAGGCACTCGGGAAGAATGCCAGGATCGAAAATCGCTGAGCTAGCAATACAGTTGCCAGCCAGTTCGATGATTGCCTCTTTGAGGGTGGAGTCCTCTCTCTCTCTCCCTCCCTCTCACTCACTCTCACCAACAAAAGTCACTCTGAATTGGTAACGATCGCCTATCGAGGACAAAAGAATTCCATCCAAGATGAAATTCCTCCGAGTGAGACTTGTGAGAAAACTTCAAGTGGACTTTCGCCTTTTCAGGCTGGCCAATGGTTAAGTTATGAGCGTTGTTGATCTTGTTAAGGATTGGCCAGTGTTAGAATCATCAATGTAAGTCTGATGATCGAGCGGATGCCTTAAGCGGGTGGATCCAATTGCCAAGTAATTATCAATCGACGATTAGCCTGCTTAACGAGTCTCTCTTCCTTTAACGAAGATAATGAGGCGTATTGTTAAATGACGCGTGGGTGAGACCGACACTCTTTTCAGTGGAGGCTCGCTCGCTCGCTCGCCTTTATAATCCTCGAGAGGGACGTCCTGCTACTCCTACTTATTGCGCTTCAATGAAGAACTCGTCGGTAGAAGAACAAATTCCACCAGCAATTATCTCGTTGGAACGATTGTAACTCACTCAATCCTTTCTTTCTTTCTTGTGTTTTTTCTTTCGTATTGTTCCTTATAAAAGCGGAACATTAACGCGTGGCGCATCTTTCCAAAGGGAGACTTGCTTGTAGAACAGTTCTCAGATATGTTCGATCGCGAGAAGTCGTTGAAGTTCAGACAGGCTTAATTAGTATGCTCGAAACTGGGTTCATTAATGCACTCTACTTTATATGCATCGTCTTTGCAACTTGAACGCTCATCTACATGTTTTACCATATTTCGACCTGACTAACCCGTGGCGAAAGAAACTTTCTTCCATGAGAGACGACCTTTAAAAAAAGGGTCAATCGGAGTTGAAGGTGCCTTGAACTTTATCGTGTCCCAGTTGAGTGTTATCCGGCATTTTTTCGGCGAGTTCAAGTTGATACTGGTCCCTTAAAAAATTATTAATATTTCGAAGGTCTTTGTAACTTTCGTATTCAATTATATTTTTATTTATTGTTATTATATTTAATACTCATTTTCTTCCACAAGAACAAACGACCTTAAGAAAAGGTCAGTTAGAGTTCAAATTAATACTGAACCTTTCAAAAGATTTCAATTTTTCAAAATTATATTTATCGTCGCTGCAATTTTAACACTCATTTTCTTCCACAAGAAGAGACGACCTTTAAAATTCAAGGTCAGTTAGGGTTCAAAATAATACTGAACCTTTAAAAAATGGCTATTTTTCAAAAATTATATGAATTATCCCTTCAACTTTAATACTCCGATATTTTTATTTACTATTATAACATTTAAGACTCGTTTTCTTCCACGAGAAGAAACGACCTTTAAAAAAAGGGTCAGTCAGAGTTCAAGTTGATACTGGACACGCGGTGGCGTGTCGTTGTAAAACGAGCCGTAAGGATGAGCGCGTCGTGCTTGGACGCGTGGATCGAAAGGATATCGCGTTACTAGAAACGAGACGAGCCTTCCGGAGCCAACCCTTTCCCTATCGGCGATTCACCGGTAAGAACTCGTGCCGGCGGCGGCGGCGACGGCGACGAGGTTACTCACCGATTCGACGCCGAAAGGCTGGTCGCTCGCCATTGGCTTCTTCCCTCTTTGAACCTGAGCTTTCGTGGGCTTCCTGCGTGAACGAAGCTTCTCTCTAAGGCCGGTGACGCCATGGAAGCCACCCTAGCGCCCCTTTTAGACCGGCGCGGCGCGGCGCTTGACCACTACGACTTCCAACTTTTAAGCCTCCCTCTTCCAACCCTTCAATTAGTCTCTGCGTAGACCATTTTTTAATTATTTCGACGATTTTACAAGCCATTATTTATTTTGTATATTGGTAATTATTAGTTGTACATTTATATATGCTATTATTTGTTTGGCAGATGGATAATTATTATTTATACATTTACCTGTGCTATTATTTATGTTACACGTGGACAGTTTTTTAACAATTTCGACCATTTGAACAGCCATTTATTTATTTTACACATAAATAATTATTAGTCATAAATTCCCATATGATATTATTTATTTGACACAAAGACAGTAATAATTGCAATAATTCCTACGATTTTAAGATACAATCATTGACTTCAATATCTGCAAAATCTGCATAATAAATGAAGAAAGCTCCCTCACTTCGTGGTGGTTTTAGTTGGACGACTAGGCCAATCAAAGTGCGTCTTTTTGTATTGTTAAAACCTGTAGTGCGTCCTGTCAGACAGATCGATAGCGATCGGATGTTACTAGCGTTAGATATCGGCGAGCAGTCGGCTCGTAACTACAGCTTAATGGATTGTCGAGCGCGGCGGTGGCAGCGGCCGGCACTCTCGTAAAGCAGAGGACCAGTCGAAGGCGCAGTGGCTGGCTGGCGTTAACTCCTCGAAAGAGAAGTCAGCCTCTCCTCGTAAATGATTGGACCCTCGACTAGAAATAACTGCGACGTTGATAAGAGGCTTGAAACCTCGCGAACGATCCACACACATCCGTGTTCTCTCGTGGTGGCGCACTCTCGTTAGAACGCGAAAGGGGGAAAGAAATGAGCCGACAAACACTGGAATTAGTGGTCCGCGAAGCACTGCACCGTTAGAACGACGGCGGCGGCGGCGAGCGAGCGAGCGATCGACTAGAAAAAGAGAGATGGCTGTGGTAATAAAGCAGTCGAACTGCCCCGAAACATGATAACACCGAAGCGTCGAATCAGAGGTAGGAGAGAAATCTTTCTCTGAAACTGCTGGCAGACTTGAAACGACCGGTTACGTTTCATATCGATCGCCATCCTTCGCTTCCTCCTTTTCCCCCTCTTTTCCCTCTTATATTACGCTTATTCATATATGCTTCCTTTATCAGAAGTATTGACTCGATCTATCATAGCGCAGCTGTCCGCTCGGACAAACTGCCTCGGCGCTCTGATAACACCGCGCACCAAATGGAACGAGCCGGTTAGTCCTCTTCCAACATCGATCACACCGATCGACTGTAAAGTTTCCAGTCTAACTAAGCAAAAGGAAGCCTGTCGCGAGAATGTTTCCTACACTTCCGCTGGCCACCCTTCTATTCAAACGGGCGACACTGACGAATCGGAAGTCCATCGATTTCCCTCGCAAAGAATGATTGATTGTTACGTTAAGAATTATTTCTACCGACATTGTATGCTTGTCTGTCGGAAAGTGCGAGAGCAACTGACCCAGAAAATCCACTTGCAGGCATCTTCATAAGCTGGGCTTCCCTTCCAATCGCATTCCAATTGTTTTCCTGCCCACTGTCAGCTGCGCCTGAACCCACCACCAGTCTATTAATAGTCTTAGCCTGTTTAAAGGCTCACGGCCGATCGCATTCTAGATGGATGCGCCAGTTGGGTTTCCCTCCGATTAGCAACTCTCTCGCCCGTTAGTTCACCGTCCCACGGATAGATAAGTCCTCGGTTTCATTGGGTTTCGAATGAGAGAATCGATTAGTCTGTTCGATCGGCCGAGTACCAACATGTAATTCCTCGGTTATTTAAAGGCTCGTATATTTCAGACATGTCATTAAACAAATAGAAGTTTAATCATTTTTTTGAAGTACTAATACTTCTTTAAATATTTATTGTACGTCGATTATTGTAGATATTTTAAAGTAGGGTCTTTAAAAAATTTGTTATATGCCAGAATATATTTTTTTCTTTTTTTGGATTAAGTTATTCAGTTATTTAATCAACTTAAACATAAATGAAATACGAGTATTGTATTGTGGAAACAATATAACTGAATTTTTAATTATAACTAAGCAAGTATTAGTACTACGAGAAAATGTATTAATCCTATTTATTTAATAGTTTGTCTAAGACATACGACCGTTTAATTTCTCAATAATCCATGCTTGGTTGCACGAAATATTCAAACATCAATTTCTCATCGACTTCCGTCATAGAATTATGAAAACCTCTCTAAAATAGCAGATCATGTTTATGGCGATGGACAATCGAAGCGTAACGGAGAGTTTCGTTTCGAGATTCCGTGCAGTTTGTCATTAGAGTGAATCGAGGATCGTTTTAGCTAATCGGCGAGGCTAAAACGGAACCGGGTTGGCGCATTAATCTCGCTCGGATCGTGATCGACGTAACGATCCTCTCTTAAACGGAGATTTTCGAGTTAGCGCCCGATGCATCTTATTAGCATTGATTAGCCTCTGCTTTATACGGCGGAGAGGAGGTTCGGATGTCGCAAACTCTGCCTCTCCTCTTTCCTTCCACCGCCACCCCTCTAATGACAGGACCCTCGCAGGACAATAGTTGCCGGACTCCAATTACTGGCGAGCAATTTGTGCGTACCGCAGTTGGTCCCAAGAACAATGAACTTTGACACTGGTTAAGCAATCTTTAGTGAGATACGTGCGTCGATTTTCCTTCCTTTTTTGACGAGGTTGGTGTGTGACGCCTTTTTCAATTATAATAAAACTGATTCTTTAATATGAAAATTCAATTTGCATTAACGCTACTATTTTCCATTTTTCTTTATTCATTTCTATAAATAAAATCTTTTATTCTTCACTTTTTACTCGAATTCTTAGTCTGACTGTTCGTCATTATTTTTTACAGAGACAAATAAGTTGCAATTTTAAATTCCACAATAATTATTAATCCTTTAATCTTCCTTGATTTCCACTGACATTTTCAACGAGTTACTTAACGAAGACTGATTACCAAATGAATGCTCTTTGTCTCTGACTCCTTATAAATCTGGGGGAAGACAATGGGCGACAAATGATAGGTGATAGATGCATAGAATCCTCGGGGATATCAGAGGAAGGTTAACAAAGTCTCTCTCCTGAGCGATTTACGGGAAAGGGGACGGCGATTATCGTCTCTCGTCACACTATCATTGATGGGGGAACGAGTTAATGATCGGCTGTCGTTAGTCGCGCAAGCCTGCTGGATTCGAAGATAGGATCGCTGGTCCGATAATCAAGGGAGATAAGTGGCGAGAGGAGACGACGACATATGTCGAGAAGAGCGGTTTCCCGGATTCACACGTGCTCCTCCTTTTAACAGTGTGTGTGTGTCAGCGCGCGCGCGCGCAACCGACAGGTGTAATTAGCGTCTGGTGCGCGGCGTTCCTGTGGCGCGCGATGCATGCGGCAGCTTCGCCTTGATTTCCTCTCCGCCTTCATTACGCAACAGACGCTAATTGCCTCGATCCTAGGGAACAATCGAAGCCCCCACGTCACCCTGAGAATTTCGCCCTCCCATTAAGATCCCTCAACTCTGTTATCAATGGAGGCCCAAGTGACTCATCCGCTGAGGAAGACTCGCTCGCCGCGGGACAGGCTAATTAGTATCGACAAGAACATGCCTGTCACTGACAGCAACCCTTTTCCTTTCCATTTATCATCGCCACTCTGTCATTACACTCTCCTACTTTGACTCACCTTGCAAGTATGCAGCAGATTTTATAGTGGCGTTGAATATAATTTTACTAGTTGAATTTTCTACAGTTGTTTTTAGCCTTGAAAATATATTAAATTACAAACGTATGATTTGAAAGTGAAATAATAAAATTAGAATTATTAGAACACAAAGCAATTTGCTAGAGAATATTTCCAGTTACAATTTAGGATTTCTAATATCATATAAATTTGCAATGCGACTAATTGAAATTAATAACGAAACGGAACAGTATTAGATTACAGAAATGAATTATTAGATCACAAAATAATACAAATATTTCAAATAATCAACGAATATTCGTAGAAAATTTCAACGAATGGAAATAAGAGAAAATTGGAAATGCGATTAAAAGCGACGACAGGATCCTCTTGCATTGTTTGATTATACCGAGGACAAAGTTGTGGGAAAGAGAAGCGCGTCGTGTCACGGACGTTCCTTTGCATTTTGCATATCAATGTAAATGTGTATTCAAGAGACTCCCACGAGTCGCATAAGTGCTGATGACGAAGAGGACCAGTCTCGAACCTACTAGAAAATACAACACAACTCGATCTTGTTGAGTTCTCTATGATTAATTCATAAATTTGTTGGACAGCAGGAAATTTATAGCAGACGACTTTTAGTGATTATATGAAATCAGGAACAGTTATTTTTATTAGGCAGTTATAATATTTACGAAGAAACAAGATTAAGTAGTGCTAGGTACAAAAAAATTATAAAAGAAGAATAATACTTTTATTAATATGATATTAACTTTATTAATATTTCAATTAAGAATGATTACAATTTCATTCCAATTTATGCTAACAATTATTTATAAAATGTGCTGTGATTGCAACTAATTTTAAATTAAATTAGTCATCCTTTAAAAGAAAACACATGATTTCTTTTACCCGTCAATTTGACGTTCGCAAACCAGTATTAATAATCCAAATCACGAGAATTAATTGACGATGGAACATTTCGAGGTACGAAATATTTCGTCGGATTAATTGGTCGTTCGTCATCGGCCGTACTCCGCGGCTCACTACCGGCCATAGTCGATAGTCAGGGTAATTAAATGCCGGAACAATGACCATTGTCCGAAAAGCGATAAACGGGCGTGTATCGGACAATGCCGCTCCTTATTACAGAGGATCTTCCTTTCTGGACCTCACATAGAGAGATCCAAGTTGCCAGGAGCACCAGCAGCCGAAGCGCTCATCTCTCTCTCTTTCCTCTTGTGAGTACTCGAGCGTGACTTCTTACCTGGTACTCTTTCTCTCCTTCGATGCGAATTTCCTCTGTTGCACGCTGCGCCAGATCCATCGTAACTTCCGCGATACCAATCCTCTTCGATGTATTACGAGAAGAGAGGTCATTTATGGTACCGCTCGCTTCTCGCGCCACTGATCAGGCAAAAGTGCATGTTACATCTTCTCTATTACCCTTGCTTCCCGCCCCCCCAGATTCATCCTCGCTCTAGGCACTCTAATCTCCCCGGAATCTGTCAGGGAATAAGTCATACTTTAAGAAAGATTTTACTTGCTACTATTATTAAGGTTGGTGAGCCGTGACATTGTTTTCTTATGGTTTTCTTGGAAGTTTGACAAAATGTCTTTTATATTAGATCGATTTATTATATTATAAGATATAATAGAAATATATGTATTCGTTTTGTCAAAATTCAAAGAAGATCGTTGAGAAATTATTGTGTCGCCGAAGTATCTTAATAATAATAAGAAGACAATCTTTGTTAAATTATACAACTACTAGAAATTTTGTTTAAAATTAATACTTTTAACACTGGAGATCACATTATTTATTTTACCACTGTTTTATCAACATTTTACGAATGCGGAATTTCGCTGCGGCGAAGATTAATAAAGAAAGCTATTTTTACCAAATGATTATAACAGATAGGAATATTAATTATTCGAAGTTGTTATCAAAGACGATTTATTGCCGGCGAAGTTTAGAGTGAATTTCCGAGTTATTGGATGAGTGATTTGCGGGAAAGTCGAATATCGTGACAGGACGTGAAAGAGGGTGACGTCGCCGTTACTGGTACGACCCTGTTTCTTTATGACTGTCGAATTGCCGTGCCAGTCATTTCCCAGAAACTGTCTCGCATGACTCGCCCATTACGATAATAACTCCTGGCATTCGTCGAGCTATCGAAAAAGTGCGCGAGACAGAAATTATTCCTCGAAATTAACTGCGATAATTTAATAGAACGACATTCTTTTCCTTCAGCAACGAATGCATTTCGTTTGACGGTTCGGAAAGGCGAGAATTCCGCTTGGAGCGCGTGCCTCTCTGCCAGAGTCAAAGTGTTAAAGTGGATAATGGCAGGCGCGTTCCATTTCCATGATTTCCGGCTCTTTAAACAGTCGGATATACGACGAAAGGTACGCTTTTACTGTCGGCAATCATTCATAATTGGTGATATCGCGCTCCTCGCGTAATCGTACATTTGTCGAGGCTTTTACGACCCTCGCGCCAACCGGGATTCGCCAGCCAATTGGCAGTCAAAATTACCCAGTGGCAAATCACGCGCGTGTCTCTGTCGAAAATTGACCGAGTGAAATCACGCCGATAAATTTAGTCAACGTTACATTGAAAAAGCTTTGATTATTGACGATTCTTTTTAATAAAATATTCACATTTGATTTGATATAATTGAAATATTTTACATTACTAATGATTTTCATATATATTTCGTATTATAAAATATTATCAATTGAAAAATCACAAGAAAAAGAAAGATCATTCGCAGTTATTATCACTTTTACAATCACCAATCATTCATAATTGGTACATTTCTCGACTCTTTTACACCAGGATTCGCTAGTCAATTGCCAGTGAAAATTACCCACTCACAATGCGCGTGTCTCCGTGGAAAATTGACCGAGTGAAATCGCGCCGATAACACAAGAATTTTCTAATCGCACCGCCAACGGCGGACAGTTATTTCACTGTGGATATTTTAGGGAAAGCGTGTGCGCCAGTATTAAACTTCATAGAAGGTTCCCTCGCTCTCGGTAATTGGTTCTAGTTGAAACGGTTATCCCATGGAATCGGCGGCCCACATTTCACCATAGAATCTATCGAGGGAGAGAATTAAAAGTGGCAAAATGGGATTTCTGTTAGCCATTATGTATCTTGGCGCATCTGCTTCGCAAGAGAGAGAAGTGGATGCTGCTGGTTTGGATCGGAGAGAGGGAGAGAGAGAGGACAGCGATCTTGGTGCAACGGAAACCTGCGAGTTTCACACTGTCAGCTGTTAGCTGGTCAGCGGCCAGAGTACAGCTGACACGAATTGGCGCCAGGGGTAATGACCCACAGCCGTCATTCAGTTAACACTGCCATCTTCCACTGGCAATTTAATCATTCTACTTCCGCTATTTTCAACATGTAAAATAGCACATTTATTCTCTGTAAATTCGCATCGATCAATTTAATTAATTATTACCGTAAATATTTATTATTGCAGTGGAATGTTGCACTTTATGCACTGCCAATTTAATAATTTTACTTTCGCTATTTTTAACGCACGAAATAGCACATATATTCTTTGGAAATTCGCGTCGATGAATTTAATTAATTATTACTACAAATATTTATTATTATTGTAATTTTATATGTACTGTAAATATAATTGTAAATTCACTTACGCAATGACTGAGAGATGTCATAGAGTTAACATTGGGGTTTTGCATTTCATGCAGTATTAATTTAACAATTTTACTTCCATCAACTTGTTATCGACGTAATGAATTATTACTAAACTGTAAATATAATTCCATAACTCTTGAATTGCCTTTCGACAGATTTATTGAAGTATTACTGGAATTAATATTTTAATATTGGATCGTAATTCAAGGGAATTTTAAATCTCGTGGTGAACAGAGAGATTCGAAGGCGGAGAGTGTAGCTGGGCAGGGCAATTGGAATAAAGACAATCGGATCTGAAATGAATGGAGAGAGAGAGAGGAGAGGAGAAGCGCATATAAAAATGTCTGGGTTGTCGGTGCATTGTCGAGCGTGTGGCGAAACATGGCGCCTCGCTGCCGATACATAAAGATGCATCTTCTTGCGGGGCGGCAGCATCAGCGGGAAGGAGCGCCAAAGCAGGTTGATAGTCCTATTAACTCGAGTGCCAGTCGCTCGAGAGAGGAACACGACGAGGCGTCGGCGGCGGCGGCGGCGGCGTCTCTCCTTCGACGTCATCCAGCATATTTCCCGGCGCACCCATCCTGTTCCCTCCCACGGCCGATTGATTATTCTCGTTATTTACTCGCGCATCTTGCCAGACGCATGTAAAGTCGCCTCTCCTCTCCACAATGTACCTCCGCTCCTTCCGCCCTCTCGTAAGATTTACTTGCAGCTTTTTTCTTTTATGGCTTCTCGAATTCGATGCAGTTCGCTTCGATTAATAGTAGCAATAAAGTCTGAGCTGACACGACTGGTATTTTATCGTTTTTATTTTAGTTATGATTTGCACGTTGAAATATTTTATTTATTGACATAGTTTAGACTGAGTTCTATGAACTTTAAGTAGAATAATTATTGTCGAAAGTATAAAAATTGACAAAGTAATATTTGACTACAGTTTTTCAATCGATAATCACAATAACATTTTATTAATTTCGTTAACTACAATTTAGACTTTGAAATATTGTATTTACAAAAATAACTTAAACAGAATTCTTTGAACTTTAAATAGGTAGATAATATTTTATCCTTTTTATTAACTAGAATTTAAACATTGAAACATTTTATTTATTGACATAGTTAAGACAGAGTTGAAGTAAAATAATTATTAACCAAAGTATAAAAATAGCTGGAGAATAATTTTCCCCAGCAGCCTTTATCAGGAGGAGGCGGCGCCAGCTCGTCGAAGTGTTAACCGACTAGCGTCTAACTGTCCGGTGGAATCAGGCTGCTGTTACGTTAAGTGGAGTGAGCAGGCCTCGCGTGTTCCATCCTCGATGAGAACAAGCTACCTGCGAGAGAGTAGCACGAACATTTCCATCAACCGCTCAATTATGCGAGACGCTCTAACGAGTCTCTCTCGATCCGCTCGAATTATTATCGCGATACATCGATAGAGAGCGATGAATTTCATTGGTTCGTTCCACTCGCCTGTTTAATTAGAGCGCAGCGCGCGATCCTTTCATCGATTAAGAGCGTGCTCGCGCGCCATACGCACCGCTAATGAGAGAGCCAGCTATAACGAATGACGCGTGTGTCAGTTGGCAATCACTATCGATTAGAATTGCTTGCCACGAGCAACAACAACAAAAAAAACACGGGGGGTCATTAACAGTTGGATGTGGAACGTGACAACGATGGGAACGAAGTTATTGTGTGATATATCGCTGTCGAGGGATTAATTGAAAACTGACTAACGAACCTTGACTTCCAATCTAATAAAAAGAGACATAGAAAGAGTTAGAGAGAAATAGTTGAAAGGATTTCTCTTAATTGCTAGCAAGAGCGGACCCTTTCGTGTGTTGTTGTGCTCTCCCTCCACGAAATCCCTTGCGCTTCTTAGTCGCTTATTGGCGGAGGGAGAGACGCGTGCTTTGTCGCGTGCCACGCACGCAGCCACCGCTTCCGCAAGCGGCGGACCCCTCTCGTTACCGAGAAATCAAGCCAGATTTACCGAGCAAATTGGATCGCCAGATAAAAGGGAGGGGAGAAGCCATGGGGAGAACTCTCGGCCCCCATCCACGTCTGCCAGACTGCGCCGCAAAAACAATGCTTCTTCAACCCTTTCTGCCGAAAAACGCGGCGGACCCTCTCAATCCTCGCTTCTTATTCATTGCGCGTCTGAATCGCTGAGGGTTCGAACTGGTAGTTCGTTCTGGTTTTAAATGAATCGGCGACGATCCAGTTCGAATTTGGTTTTGTAAGCATTTTATTGGCATTGGTTCGACGTATTAACACTATTATTAATAGGACTAATTTTTTCTTAAGGATACTTTCCTTAAAAATATATATTTCTATGAAATATCGTGTACAAATTTGTATTTTTAAACATTGAATTATTGGCATTGGTTCGTGTGTGTTATATTTATATATACAGTGGTTAAAAAGTATTAGCACATTCAGTACATTTAGAATAAAATTGCATTTAAAGTAAAATTCATTTTTTCTTAAGGATATCTTTATTAAAATATTTATATTTGTAAGCATTGAACTATTGGCGTTACATTTAAAATAAAATTGTATCCAAAAGAGAACAAATCTCATTGAAAAAGAGTATATATTTCCAGTACTGGCTGTGCTAGCACTGTCTTTATCCACTGCAGAAGGTAAACAGTATTGATTGCCAAGTGGGGCGCAATAAATCACTAACGACTGGAAATTTCTTGTTGTGTTCGCAGGGTACTTAAGCCCCCTGGCGGCGGGAGCAGCGACATATTCGGCTCGGCGCCAGAGGAGACAAGTCCTCGCCGCGTGAAGAACCACAACCAGTCGCAGCTGGGCTCTGCGCTGTTCGGCGAGGGTGCGAATAGCAACGGCACTGACTCGCCACGCGGTGCCAACAAGCCCGGTAATGATTCATACAAACGCCTGTTTGGCCCTCCCGATGCCCCACCCACCACCCCAAACGCGAAAAATCACATGCGCAGCAATATCTCCCTCAGCGGGGAGTCCTCCTCGTCGTCTCAGTCCTCGGGCGCGGCGACCTCGCCCGCAAAAAGCACCACCAGCTCGAACTCAGCCGCCGCATCGGCCCTCGTCAACGGCTTTGCCGCCAGCAATGGCAACAACCTGACCAACGATATCACAGGTAAGTCTCACTCCACCCTCAACCACCCCCTCAACCACCCCCTCACCCTCACCCGCCCCTCCCTAACAGCTATACTCACTCGACACACAGATTTTTATCTGGAACCTTCAAGGGCTCTTGTAAGAATTTTTTTCTATTTTTTTAATCATCACTGTTGGGTATAATAATTAAATATGGAATGTAATATTGTATGAAGTGGATAAAAAGGGTCGAACAGTGATTTTAGAGATAATAGTCTCTTTTATATATGATATATTTTTATTATAATGTAACATAAACGTGGCTGATAAATAATAGAGTCAAACTAGATAGCAAAGGTTTTGCAAGAATTTTGTTCTATTTCTTAAATTATTACTCATTTTAGAAATAGTACTTTTGAAAAAGAGGATTTATTATAAAAATACTGGATCTGTGAATAGTCTTTTTTATAAATTATACATAATTTATATTCGCATTATAATGTAATATAAACACGTTTGATAGTAAGTAGGGTAAAACCAGATACCCAACTAGGTTTTGCAAGAATTTTTCTCCATTTTAAATCATCACTTTAGAAATAATATTCTTGAAGAAGAATTTATTCTAAAAATACTTCGATTTATGAATGGGTTTCTTTGAAATATGGTAAAATAAAATGTGGGGATGTTAGTTACCTTTTGGAGTCCAGATAAATCTCTCCACCTCAAGCCCTCTTTCTCTCTGCCAACACTCGCCAATCAGAGTGTATACCTTCGACACCACCCACCCTCACACATCTCTGCGTAGGGACACACACAGTCGGGGAGGAGAATCTAATTAGATTGTTCTCTATTTCGTGCGAGCGTGCCGTGGCTACGATTTACTCTAACAAATGATGAAATTTAATTAATGATTGTATAATTTGATGAATAATTTAATGAATATTTGATGAATAATTGCTGACTTGGGGTGGCTTGAATATCATATAATTTAAATAAAAGTGGTATTCATTAGCCCTTTAATTTACATTTTCTAATAATAAAAAAGAATCTAAAATTTTGCAGATGTAGAGAACGAAATATTAGACAAATTGCACGGTTAAAAGGTTAAAGTCACAGTCAATAAAGTCATACTCAATTAAAGCAACTTTAAGACCCAAAGTTTATAGCCCACTTTGAACCATCCTACTTCATAGTGGGCTGCTCAGACGATTATACTATTACGAGCAAGAGTTTCTTAGTGGTTTTATGATCTTGTGTACTCAGTTAGATCAGACGGAAGACTGGATAAGAATTGGGATGAGTTGTGGGTCGAGAATTATAGGGGGCAGACAGTCTAATTGATATTAGTAACGAGCGTAACCGAGCCACCCCGAATCAGGTCGCGGTAAATGGAGCCAGTCTTCTCGCTGTTTCTAGTCCTCCAGCTTGTGTTTGTGTGTGTGTGTGTGTGCGTGCATTTCTGTTGGGATGCTGGAGGAACTGGAGCACCGAGACGCGATTCAATGAGCCTCGCACGCTCTCCTAGAAAGAGAGAAAGAAAGAACACCTCGCTTTTGCAAGACTTGCAGCCTCTCTTTTTCATTGGCGCCTCGGCACTTCTTTCGTTCCTATTGCGATCAGGCTTTAATATGCCGAACGAACCCTTTTCACTCGGGATTTTAGTAATCCCACGAGTGCAAAGGATCCTCGCACCTGCAGGTGGGTTCAATTCGAGCTTGCAAAACGCAGAGATTTTTCAAAATTTCCTTTAGATTTGTGGCAACGTGTGTGTGTCGCGGCAAGGTCTTCGAGAGTGGTAAATTATTATTCTCGAAGCGAGGAGATTGCAATCGTTAATGGAAAGGAACGAGCGAGACACTCATTTCCGTGATAGTCCGACACCAAACAGACATATTTCTATTTCCATGACACACTGATGACTAATTGTACATGTCTCTCTGTGCGTAACAATAAGTCCGTCTTCTTGAATTGTTCGCAAGCAGCTTTTAGGAGAAACAAACGATTTCGTAAGTGTGTAACGACACATTCAAGTAGATGACACGACACTCTCTTTTCCCACACATTATTTCCCGAGTGAGATGGAAACGGGACGACGCGACGCGACGCGCGCGCGTTAGCATCCACCGGCGAGAGAGAGAGAGCCTTTGTTTCATTGGCGAAGCGCCAGTTGCTCAAGTCGTACGACTTTTTCACTCGGACCGCGGGAAATTTTTAGTCGCTCCGAGACTCATTGTTTAGTATTTCGCGCGGTAATCACAACGGATGGAAAATCCAGTGAATTATGAGAAGAGGGTTTCCTCGAAAATTGGCAGAGCTTTTTTTCACATCGCTTTTGCTCAAATTTTAACTCGAAACTCTTCTTTTAAATTCGACATATTTTATTACAATTCAATCAACGTTCTCACTTTGGACTTCCTTTTTCGAATCGCGAAATTTGGTTAGTTCTATCTTTGTTTTACATCCACCCATCCCACACAACATTGTTAACAACACAACAGACAGTCCATTCAATTGGATCGCAATTAACGCGGATGATTCAGTTGAATGATCGGTTGAAGACCCGCTTCGAGTCTTCGGTCGTTCTTATGATTTTTACAAGAGTTCTTTATAAATTGACGAATCCCAAATTTTCCTTTGGTCACCTAGTATTTCTTTTTCCTCCTTTGACACCTGCCAATTATCCCCAAAAACCCACCCTCTCCTTCTACTTCTGTACAGAACCGATCCTCGCTCGGAATTCATTTTACGCTTCTGCTTGCTTTCTTACACAAGTTTATACTGTACACGCCGAGTTTTTACCTTGTTTCTACTACTCGATGATTTCGCACCGACGAATCGAAGCTACGATCTATTCATTGCCAGTTTGCTACAACAAAGCAATAAATCAATCGGAGAAAAATTCATTCAGAGCTACAATAAAAAAAGCTTTGATTATTGGCGACTTTTTTTTAAATCAAATATTCACATTCGATTTATTACAATTAAAATATTATTTTGTTATAATATACAATAAAATTATAGTATTATAATTATATAATCAAATATTAGAATTACAATGAAATCATTAGAAAGAAACTGCAAAAATCAGAAATAGAAAGTTGAAACAAAATCAGACAGAGAAATCTTTAGCAGAATTACTAATGGTGGGAGAGAGTGAGAGGGAGAATTCACTCGCAAAATCATTATCGGTGAGATCTTCGAGTCGTCGGCGCGAAAGTTTCGCGGGCACTAACACAAAGTGGTTGGGTTACGGTTGTGGCCGTTGTGGTTGGTGTGTACGGCGGCGTGTGTCGGTGCATGATGGGGGTTGGTGATGGTGGTGGAATTCTGGTGGCGTGAATTCGCTTTGCGCGGCGCCGCCCCGGCCGGCTCTGCGATGATGCTCGCCCGAACGCCCGAACGCCCGCCCGTCCGCGCACGCACGCACCTCTTGGTCTTCTCTTCTCTTCTCTTCTTCCCACCCTTCTGCGTGGCTTGCACCCCCTCCGCCAATTCGAAAACCGGCAGGCGGTGTATCCTGCTTAATGCGGAACCCGGTGACCGGCGACGGAATCGACATCACGCCCGTCAGGCGCATCCCACGAAAGTGCCGAGGTAACAACACAACAAGCTAAGATCTCTGTTGGTTTCTCTCTTCTTTTTTTTTTTTTTCATTCGACCTCGTCGGCCCACCCAGTAGCCGATCGATTGGTCATCGATTGTGGCAGTTTTGGGTTCGCAGTCTCGACGTTGTAACTTTCACAGCGGTAGTTCTTGTTCGAGGTCAATGAGCCTTTCATTCAATGAACTATCGCTTGGTTGTTCCACCGCGACGATGAGACTGCTAACTTTACTGGATGTATTTAGAGGATCTGCCAGTTTCGATATTATTTCTTGTACTGGGAAATTAATGAGAAATTGTTCTGCTATTTTTATTAATATTGAACCTACCAATTATCGGCTAAATTACTGTTTTTAATGGAGAATTATAGATATAAAAAAGCTGGGCTTAGTGTTAAATAATTGATAAGTCGATTTAATTGAAGTCGAAAGTCCACCTCGACTGGCAGAACCCCTTCACTTCGCGTTGTACAGAGAAAGAGAGAGAGAGTCATTTCGTTCCAACGCAGAATCTTCAGCAGTCGGATGACAGAAGTGAAACAGGTACAAATGCTCTCGAACGAAATGATTCTCATTGCTGAAATAGTACGTTTGAGATGGATCCACCAAGGAGGAGAGAAAGAGAAAGAGAGCCGCAACGAGTAGAAGAAAGGAATTCTAATTGTAATTTAAATGAATCCCTTGTCAGGCAATTGGCAATGATCCGCATCGCGTGCTGCAACGAAAGAGATCGAGTTAAGTAACTGGTAACAGAGTTGGCAATGAGATTATTATGCGAGGGATTTAATTGTCAATTGCCCAACACGCCTTTCCCCTTCAGTTACGTATTTTCAGTTGCCTTCGCGGAGGACTTGTTCAAATTCCACAGTAAATACAGAATTAATCTCTCATAAATATATTCTCAGTAATTAATAAAATCGTTATACGATTACACATTTGGAATTTGAACGATTCCTAACGAACACGCACATAGGTCGTCCTAGTCATTCGTGGAACGGTAAGTTTACTAGTTTGCCTGAACGGATCGCATTGGCTTGCATTTTTATTCCCTCCCCTTTAGATGGTATGTTAGTTAGCAATAGCCGAATGCTTGCCAAGGTTTGAATTATTCGCGATTAGTTTGCCTTGTTCTATCTGCTTGATTCTGTCCCTTTAATTGTCCCGCGAATTTAGTTTAATTCGAGATAGATTATTGGGAGCATGCGATATGTAGTATCCTCTCCCTGATCGACCTTAGTAAATCCCGTAGAAAAGAGGATAGTACAATATCAATACAATTTTCTGTGTGTATGTCTATTTTTTTTTGTTATCGCTGTCTTTATGTACTTTAATGAAAGCATGCGGATCTTTTTGTGTTTTTCTTCGAGTCCATTCTTAATGGATGGTGTTATTGTTTTTTTTCTACAACTATGTCTAACGAGCGTCTAATGTTTAGAGCTAGTACCCTTTTATCTCCACCAAAATGATTGTTGAAACGGTCATGCTGTTCCCTCGATACCCTAAAAAAAGACCCAAGAAAGAGAATATTATTGACTCGTATAGGAGTTAATTAAGATTTAAGATTTTCTTCTATTAATTGTTCAGTGTCGGAAAGAGTTTGCCTTTGTAGTCTCCCCGAAGAATGAAGGGGAAGAACACCTCTGCCCTTCTCCCCCGAGCGAGCGACGACGAGACTTGGAGTGGATCTACGTCGAGAGTTCTTCTCTCGTCCGTGAATGGCACACATTTCTCATGGAATCTGCTCGTCTTCACAGATGGTAATCCGGTAACTGGAACTGGCTACGCGGAGCCGCAGCAGCAGCAGCAGCAGCAGCAGCAGCACAATGGTCCAGCGATGCAGAACGGAACGTCAAGCTCGGGCTCCAGTGTCGGCGAGAAGTCGAGCGACTCGTCACCAGCGTCCAAGGCACCGTCGCGCACCCGCGTACCACCGGGCGGCTATTCATCCGGCCTTTGGTAAACTATTGCGGGCAAAGACAGCAGCAGACCATCATCCTCCGACACTCGCCTGAGAAAAGCCCAAGAAAATTGTCAGCCTAAAAACAAACCAAAAAAAAAACAAACACACACAGAGAAATGAAAGAAAGAAAGACAGCGGAACATCCGAGAGCAATCATCAGTATACTCCCACTACTTTGTTTCGCCGGAGAGCCGCCGCCCAAAATCGCGCGAAGTAGAGACACTTCTGTTCCTTTCTGATGAGGACTCTTAGGTTCGATTGCATCTCTCGTGCTGGGAGAGTCCAGCCTAGTCTTGGAGCCTTGCAGTTTAGAGCTTGAATACGTCGACAGGCAGTGTCGTCGAACACGGAGGATGTGGCTTTACCAATCGTGTTTCTTTTTAATAATGCTCCACAACTCTTTTTTTTTTTTGACTATTTACTCCCCCTTTCCCCCACCCATCATCCTTTGATGAATGGAATCGGTGATGATCATCCCTTTTTGACATCGGTCTACCGATTTATTAATCTTACTACCTTCTATGCGGTAAATTAAGGTAGTGTCCACTGCTGTACCCGTGCTTCTTCTCTCAGTGAAAGAACACAGGCGGATTTCGTGAATCCTTGCACCGAGCGAGAAAAACTGGACTGTTGTTTAACGAGGAGGGTTACGAACTTTTTCGGCGGGTTGTACCGAGATGAAATTGTATGTAGAATGTCGCTCGAGAAGGAGAATCCTGCCAGAATCATTGGGGACAGAAAATCTTGAGATAAATAAAGAGCGCTTTGAACACGCTTCTTGAATATAGACTGCAGAAATATCGATTGGTTTTCGCGACCATAAATCAATGAATTAACGATAGAGGATGGGATTAACGAACGTTGAATGTGCGCCTCGGCACGATCAAACGTAATATACACCATACATACGTTCGGTAAAACCTCGGAATTGTATATTAGAAGTAGGCATATGTTATTCGAAAATAAAAGTACATCATGTAACCCATTAAACCAGTCAAATGCTTTCTTAATTTTTTCCGTGCCTTCTTAATCGTCTAGTGCTTTCGTACTTCGCAATAATCATTTCGCGCGAGAACTTCTTCTCTCCGTTTGGTAACTCGTAGAGTTTGGTTTCTTTTTGAAAGAGGGAAAATCAGCTGTAGAGCGGATTATCGTGTTTCTGCGTAAGGGAACACATCTCTTAGTCGGTGTGGTGGAGACAGAGACTCGCAAAGTCCCACGATTATTGGCGTAACTACATCATTACTTTATCCGTCTACCTTTACTCTCTTCGGCAATCGAGATAAGGGAAGCTTTCGTGGCTATTATTAAGCCTTCCTTTTTTGTCTATAATAAGCAAATCGTAACAAATGTATTTATTTCACGGATAACACCCACTAGCACATGTATCATTTGCCCTATTTAAAAATTTTCTTCGTCGTTTGGTGTGAGTAAACTTTAAATTGTAACGCATCGTATTCGTCATAGGTAGCCTTTTTGTACTCTGGCATTACTTAATAAAAATTTTGTAAGCAACAAATCCCACCGACTTTCCTTTCAATCGACCAATTCCGCCGTATCATGGAAATTAGAAAAACAAGACAGGGTTTCGTTTGAACAATTGTATTATGAAAACATGCACATGATTTATGAAATGGGGTACATTATAATAAATAAGAATTAAATGAATTATCAAAAATAATACTGCAATAACGCAATTATTCCTCGATACAAAAAAATCACATGGCAAGGTAATTCAACGAGAACATTTCGCAAACTAATGATACAATAATTTATCAAAACAAACAGTGACAAAAAAATATTTCTATAAGTTTCTCAACTTTCTTATTTAGTTAGAGGTAGACACTCCTTAACATATAGCCTCGTATAGTTTCTATTGCTATTACCAAAATAACATTATATCGAGTATAAAGGGGCCCGAAAATGCCATCATATCAAATATCAACTTCATATATCTTCATATATCACTGGAACATCTCGAATTTCAGACAGCGGCTATGAGCTCTTTTATTGAGGGCCCGTCAGCATTACAAAGAGCCACGAATAAGTGTTTGTAGTTTGTCTCCTGTTCCAATCTACTGGCTATTTCGTGTGCCCTCTTAGTTATAATAGCTGGTACGCCAGCCAACCGTGCAGCATTGAAGCCATACGATTTGGGACAAGCACCGTCGCTCAGTTTATACAAGAACGTCACTGTTTCTTGGGATACGTCTTCCTCTTCTTCTGTCTCTACCATGCAAGCCTGAGGACAATAATATAATATAAACAACGTAAAGAAAGTTGTTTCTCAACTCATAGATTAAATCACTGTTCTATTTACTGACCATGTGAGCCAATGTAACATCTTTATTGTTCTTGTAATCTTCCACTAACGAATGGTAATGCGTTGAGAATAGAGTACGACACTTTAACTTAGTAAGTGCGTCAACAACGGACGCGGCAATTGCAGTGCCATCATAAGTCGACGTACCACGACCTTAAAGAATTACAGAATTAACTTCGTGCAGTTCACATTCCGAAATGAATTATATGTGTTTGTTGGGCAAAGATAAACGTCCACTCACCCAACTCATCTAAGAGTACTAAAGAGTGTGGTGTAGCATGTTGAAGTATTGCAGCTGTCTCACTGAGTTCAACTAAGAATGTACTTTGGCCAGCCAGGATATCATCATTGGCACCCAATCGTGTGAAAATACGATCCACCAATGACAAACGACAGGAGCTCGCAGGAATAAAGCTTCCCTGTAAAGAAAATGAATTTGTTGTAGTGGGAATTAATTGAGAACATTTTTTTATAAAGTGAAACTTACGATTTGGGCCATTATAGTGATCAAGCCAGCTTGACGCATTAGAGTAGACTTTCCGCCCATGTTCGGACCAGTTAATATTACAAAGGAAGCATTATTATCTTTCGCCAAAAGCGTATCGTTGGGTATGAAATTGTCGGATTGAATGCACGGATGCCTTCCGTCTCGTATTTCGAGGAAGATCTAAAATAACGTCTTTTCTGTAAGATCTTGTCGAATGAGAATTTACGAATGGAAACAGAATAAATTTACCTCATCTGTACCATCACTTATTTCTGGTACACACATATCTCCAGTGTGGGCATATTCGGCCAATGAAATGAGTACATCTAATACGGATATTTTATACACTGCTGTACTCCACATATCGTATTTCTCGCTGAACTGTGCGAATATTCTTCTATTCAAATCTTTTAAAACTTTGTCTCTGTGTTCTTCAGCGTTCATCTGCCTGCTTAGAAGTTCCTACAAGTATATATTTAGTAGGAGTAATTTTTTAATTGGAAGATTATTATAATTAATAGGAACAATAACAGACAAGATTCTCACCCTTGCTTCAGCGGTGTAATAACGTTTGAAACCTTTTCTCTGTGATTGAAGTTCATAACCGGATCCCAGTTTTTTTATTTGGGACTCAGGGATTTCGAGTTGGAATCGTTTCTTGTCCGATCCAAAGAGAGTTACTTTCACACCAAAGTGTTGCCTTTGCTTTTCCAAATATTTATCTGCATCTTTTTTTATTTCCGCGAGTTCCATTATAACAGAATCATACTCCATGTCGACACCTTTTTTGGGCACAATGCAACCTTGCTTCTTAGCCTCTTCGTGATCGAATGCAGTCTGAAATTAATGAGGATTTTTATTATTTTTTGGAATGACATTATTTATCTAATCTTCGGAAATTTCGAATTACTTTAAAGTAATCCAATGTTTCACGTAATGATGGGAAATCGCCATCTGGTTCCACCTTTGTACAACGACTGATTAATTTACTTTCGAAACCTATGAGACAAAAAATCGACGTTGAAGTACATATTTTATTAAGCATTTGTTAAGAGTTCTAGTAATCTTTCATATACCATTGAATAGTGCAACAACTTTTAGAACTTCTTCAAATGCACTGAGAGTATTTGTGAAATCTAAAATAACTCGTTTGGAATAAGTGGGTCCTTCAAACATTATTGCTCTACCATCAGGATGGTTTTTCATCTTTGCTGGATTTCCCTCAGCATGAATTCTATAAAGTTTAAATAATTATTGATCATCTCGATTATTCGTTACATATTTTTATAGTCGCAGAACTTACTTGCTGAGTAATCGTTCAAGATCAGGAAGGTGACCTAATATTCCACGAGCGGTTTGCACAGTTTCCGAATGATTCATTAATTCCTGTACGGCTTCCTGTCGTTCAAGGATAACATTGCGGCGACATGACGGCCTGCATATCCATTCTCGTAACAATCTGTAAAAAAATATTGCGTATTAATTTGACTAACTCTCATTATTAAAAATAGTGCAATATGTTGTACCTTTTTCCAAACGCGGTGCAGCAACGATCCAAAGTTTTAATGAGGGATCCTTCGCCCATAATTTTCAAATTGTTAATTGTAACAGCATCTAATACCTAATGCATGAACTTCATTGATGAAACTGTTAAATATAACAGGACAAAGTCGTATATTAATTACCATATTATTAGCGAACTGAACATTCTTTGAAGAACTATTTTGAGAAAAGTCTGGCGGTGTATAATCTTTAAATCGGCCTTGCGCCAGCAACTGTTGCTCAATAAAATAATCTTTCAATAAGTAAATACATCCACCAAGTGCATGAACTGCCAATTCTTTATCCTCTGCTGGAGTTAAACCCAAACTGTCCCCTAAATCATATGAAATCAACATGTAAAAGTGTGTTGAGTTAATATTAAGAATGTAAACATAATATATTATACACACTTTCATTTAAATACGGCTGTAAACCTGCGGGCCATGAAAACTTCGAATCCTTTGTATCCTTGAAATAGTCCCCTTCAACAAGATTCTGAAAAGGCATGGAAGATACTCGAATTTGCGTTCAACTGGAACATCAAAACATGTTTACCTTCAGTGTTGTAGTTGGCGACCAGAATTGACTCTCTTTCAGTAGAGCTTCTTTCATACACGCTGTGAGTGTAGTATTTAAAATCTGCAGTGTTTTTGGAGATAGGTTGCCACGTTCATAAACAACATGAACCGGTGGATAATGAGCAAGTACAGTGAGAAGTCGGGAATTACATTGATCGTCTTTGAATTGCCCAAGATAGAAATCTCCAATTGTAGTGTCAATGAAACAGACACCGTACTCAGATGTGTTTGATCCAAGACTAATTTTTTCAACAAGAGATAAGAGGTAATTTGAATGCGGAGTTGAAGCTTCAACATCCAATGGAGTATAAACACGAGTACCCCTGGTACTAATCTGACAAACTTCTCTCTTGACAACTTTATCAAACTTTGTTGGTTTAATCACTATAAATAAAAATTTGGTCAGATACTTTTTCAAACTGGAACTTCTGAAATAATGCCTGATTTACAATATTCGAGACCTACTTTTATTACATCTTTGTTGCATCATTTCTGGATTTTCTGTTTGTTCAACTCTTGCAACTTTGTATCCTCTTTCAATAAGACTGGCAGAGAAACGACCATATCCAATTTCAGGAAAGCCAGAATGGGCAAATTCCCCCTATAAAAATGTGTAGGTTTAACAGTATTTGTTTGGATTTTTAATTTTCTAAATTACTTACCCTCATGTATGAGAGATTGAGCTCGTTCACCCCAACTACAGCATCCATGTGATACAGTTCATAAAATTTGCCCAGTTTGAAAAAAATAACACAATCATAATGTTTGCATTTTATTTCCCACCATTGTCTCATACCCTATAATAATGAATAAAATAATTAGTTTCCAATATAAGTTCATAAGAAATATTCAATGTAAACTTACAGGTGTCTGCTGATTTAGAAAATCTGCTGGCACATATAATGTCTTTGGATCATAATTGGGATCACTTGGAGGTTTTCTATTAATATCTTTAATATTTTCTGGCTGAAGGAACTCATATTTTAAATGGGGCCATGAATGCACTACAGCTGTAGTGTTAGTTGATTGTTCTGCCTGCTGTTGTGTTGCTGGCTTTGTATCTTTCTTTGCCTGCTAAATTATAATTATACAGAATATTATATATATAAATTAAGACCAACAAATAATAACTCACCCCTCTTCCTCTTCCTCCTCCTCTGCCATTCTGTTTCTTCTGTGCTGTTCCATTGGTCTTTTTGGTTGCCTTCTAAAATTTCATTCTCAATCATTAATTTCTTGTATAGATTATTAATTATTTACATAAGAGGATCCTTGCCTTTGGTGTTTCTTCTTCACTCTGTGTTTCTGGCTCAGTTTCAGTGACTCCTTCGGAGACTGATTCTTCAGAGTCAGATCCATTAGAATCTATAAAATAATATATGTTGTAATGACAAAATGAAATAACGAACTACTAAATACTAACCAGGTTTAAACTCATCAGCTGAATCTTCTCCAGATTCTTCTGGTGATTCTAGTTCCTCCTCTTCTTCATCCTCATCAGGAAGTATCAATCTCCTCTTCTTCAACTTTGAAGGATTGTCATCCTCATCCTCATCCTCCTCTTTAAGCGACCTTTTCCTATCCTTTTCCTTCTTGCCTCCACTGCGATTTTCCTTGCCCTTACCTGGTGTCTTCACTGTGTGAATAATTAATATTAGTGACTGAATAATTACAAGTATAATAAACATGAGTTGCCCAACATTTTAGAGAAGAAACAGGCTCGGTGTTTGTTTCTATTTCTTCTCTATTTGTTTACCAGCCGCTTTCAATATAGCTGGCTGGAGTAAGTGAACAATGGGGTTCGATAGACAAAGGCGAAACTATATTTCGTAACTCTCGTAACTAAAAGGTTGTGACACACATAAGCTGAAACTTATATAAATCAAGCATCCTTTGTGCTTCGAGAAATAAGTCAGTGAATTCGTGTCGTGGAATGAAGAATGCTTTACCTTTGGTTCTTTGTTCTTTCGATCTTTTCGGAGTTTCGGGTTTCGCTTTGCCGGCTCCGCTATCATTTGCCTTCTTGGCAGTGGCCTTCGGCGAGGTGAAGTAATTAAACAACGTGTTCACTTTCGACATACTTCTTCCCGAGAACTTATTCTAATTACACACGAAACGATGAATTTAAACCGTTTCTGTAAATTAGACACGCTTCTTCGAGGACTGTTTCGCACTACGCATCACGTCGCATGCCACAAAAGCCCGGCAAAACTGTGCTTTGTGGGGGCGACGAGATATATCGAAAACTTCGAGATTTAACGAACCCATCTCGAGGATTCGATGTATCAATTCGATCATCGATAATTTCAAACAGTAGTGTGCAACGCGTCGTCCCCGTGAAAGTTTCTTCATACTTGTCTTTCTAAATCTTTGTTAAGTGTAATTCGAGTGGCAATTGTTGTAGAATCGATTTTAATTCATCATCGCGAGAATTGTGAAGTGTCAGTGAGTGATTAGTGATGTGATTCATGACGCAGATTGGCAGTTTGGTGATTGGGATTAAAGCTGAACAAGTTGCAACAGGTTTCTCTATGCGAACATTCACACGCCGGCCCGTACGTTGATTTTTATTTCATTCCTTTTTACATAAATAATACGAGGGATCCTCGCAATCCTGCCTTTTACATACACGTCATATACAATTCAATGTACTAAGAATAGTCATGTATGTATGCATGTATAAGCATGTGAGAGATGGCATGCGCATAAAATATATTATTTGTAATTTGAGATCATGTTAATGTGTAACTGAAGGTACGTAGAAGAGATTGAAAGCCAGTCGGGAAAGCCCACTACAGCATTTCTAGAAATCAAATAGCACTGCTATTTAAAACTGTATATATATATAATATATACGTATAATATATATCGAGAACATCTCAAGCACATAATGAATTTGATAGTAAGACGATTTGGTCTTGCAATAACTCTCGAATAAACCAAACGAATATAAAATATCATCTGTTCAACAATTAGGTACATCCGTTGCGTCTCACACCTTGCGTTTCCTTTCATTAAATAATGAAAACAAAATATTAATGGTATATGTAACACATGATCAACAATCGCTAGAATTTCCAGTAATAATCCCCCGAAGAATGTATGGAACCATTTCTATGGACTACGACATTGTTTGTCATTGTGGAAGAAAGACGTTCGTCTCAATTCCTAATTGAAAAGACGTGGTTCGACCTTCAATATCTACATCCAAAATGTTTTGGTTTATGTACGTTAGCTTTTGCTCGTTTGCCTTTCATTTGGAAGACCTTGGATTACTCGGTTCAGCTATCTGGCTCTGTTTCTTCAGTTTGATAGATGCCCCTTTGGAAGCTGGTTTGTTAGAGAAAAATAGCGTTTTCGCGGACGGTTTAACAGCTTCGCACGTAGTAGCATTTGACGATTCACCAGTCTCGTTGCGAGTCTTCGTTCTAGTAGACATAATTTTCAGTCTCTTCGCACCGTGTTTCACGATGGCTGTTTCCTCTGAGATGAGCGTGGATTTAGGTGATGCAGTTATCGTTATATGCTTCTTGGCAGAATGCTTGGGATCCTTGTGTTGGGAAGCCGCATTCATGAACTCGAAGCTATTGTTCTTGGCATGATTCTCTCCACACTTGGCAAATGCTTTTAGCTCGCCATCCGCTCTAAACATAGGGCACTTCGAATTACTCTCGATATTATTTACACACTGACTCTTTAGCGGTTTCCTATTGATAGCTTGTCTTGGCTTTTTAGTATTCTTTATTCTCTTTGGCGCTGTATAGAAAGATGCGCTACGCCGTATGATACTTGACTTTTTCGCGAGATTCGTTTCACTCTTCATCGAGCTTTGCGTGTTCGTCGGCGATTCGCAAACCTGCGGACTCTGGCTCTTTGAATTGCAAGAATTTTGAGATCCAGACCCTTTATCCGCCTGTGAATCAAAGAGGCCATTTAATATATAAGTTGGAATAAATCACTTCCTCCCCAAGAACTTCCTTCAATTAAAAATAATTAGCGGTGAGAGAGAGAGAGAAAGAATAAGATCGTGTTGTTCTGATTTTCAAGAATTTTCTCTATCCACTTGTTCATCGAGTTTCCTTAGGAAATTAGCATTAACAGTTAGATAATCCGTGATACAATAACTAGCAGTAACACTGGGACTATAATTGGTCGGGAGTGACAGGGCGAAATAAAAATAAGGTAAATAAATTATGGCTAAAAATACTATACATTTATTGACATCGGGATTGTGTGCTTCTATTCGTTTACGGATACACATACAAATGTGTTTGGTAATTGGATACAATACACATTTCTATACATGAATTTGTACACGTTATTAGTTGCACCTAGGTGTGAGTTCACGATCAGTTAATGTACACATAAACATTGCAAAACAAAACAATCAGTGGCCCCTTCAGCGATTATGCTTTCCCCCAGGTGAGATTGTTGGGACAATTTATTTACACAGTTTATAACATTCTCTGATCATTATTGCCTTCGCGATTACTCTCTAAGAAAATATATATATCTATTTTTTTAGCACTCCAATACTGGTCGCGTCATTCCTTACTTCAGCCACTTTTAAGTTGGTCGAAACAATTTCTAATATTAAAGCTCTCAACTCCCAGAATTTTGGAAACTCTGGTAATAATTTCGAATTTACTTTATTGTCACTTCCTTGATACACTACCGCCGATTGTTGGAATATTTAGGACTGAATAATAATAGGAAGGATTGATTTCTCGACCGAAATGAACTGTTTGGGTTTTCGGTAGCTTGGTGAATAGGCTTAGATGAGCACGACCCCATCGTCTTGAAATACAATGGACGAATCGTCTAAACATTTATTCTTTCTGCGCTGCTAAGGAAAGAGGTAACATTAATAACGCGTCTACAAGAATGATTCTGACTCACGATTAAGAAGGAAATCTTTGTATGCATTAATTGCATGCTACGCGATGCTGATTTGTAAATGCACTTCTCTATTGTCACTCATATTACAATGCATAAAGGCATTGTTAAAAAGCTCCTGAAGTAGAAATATCGGCATTAGAAGAAGCTTAGTCCAATGATAATCAAGAGAGCGACCTAGTAAATGCTTCGTTTAGAATAATCAGAAATTTCTCCTGCCAGAGAAATGGCATTATAACTAAGCGAATTAAGAGAATCACAGTGTTGCACATTAGATTATGCGATTTCATTAACAATACTTGCTCTTGTATGGATTTTTCAGTGAGAATACATTGATTGTTATTATCATGCATATGTATGTATGCATCGTATGGAAGACCCATTAGCCTTAGAAAACCGGTACTCCATTTAGATAAAAACTTGATTGATCCTATCAAACATTGTAAAATAATCTCCACCTAGTAAAATTAGGTGGTTATGCATCGAACTATAAAATTATTCGTACGAAATCGTTGTAAATCAGTCCCATCGTTAAAAATATGTATATACTCTCTCTACATATCCCTCCCCCTCCCGCACATCATTTAAACTACGCAAGAAATGCAATTCCGGCATGTTCGGGCACTAATGTGTCTTGACGCGAATCTATGATCCACCATGAAGATGATATGAAGAAGAATTAGACTAGGATAGCGTACACGGCTTTATGTCAACACTGGGAACACTGCTGTCATTATTTACGTCAAAATTTACCTTATGCAACGGCTTGCCGAACGGTACTGACATATTGTTCACATACGCTAATTTTAAATAAGATTTTACTCCTCTTAACGAACGATACGGACTGTTTGGCAATCGACTGTTCGGATTATTGTTCGTGAGATCAAGTATTGAGGGTCCTAATGCAGCTCCCACCTGCGAATCAAATTTTATTAATAATTGGTTTACTCAATATTTTCGAATTTTCCATAATCAATAAGATAATCATACCGCTTCGAAAACTGCTGGTGAATACTTGGGTGGCACAAACATATGAGTTAGGGATTTGTTGCTTGTATCGCGTACCCTCGCAGGTACCATATTCACGATACGTCCCGAATTATAATTGCATTCGAGAGTATAGCTGCGTATAAGCCCTGTCAACTTGTAGACTGCCACTCGTCCGGATCCTTCTCTGGACATACCGTCCCGTTTGTCTCTAAAAAAATGCCAATTATATCGAACTGCAAGAATATCCAATTTTTAGATAATATTCAGTCCACATACATGATGTACATATTGCGTTCTGTAAAATTGCATGATGTAAAATGGAAATTGGCATTGTTGATGGACATTAATTTTGGCAGAAGCATACAGGTGATTGTGTCATCCAAATCTTCGAAGTAATTGCCGTACATAAAAACTCCCTTCTTAGAGGCATGGCCGTGAAAGTCAATATACAAATACAATCCTGACTCTTCGGAGGCATTAAGTATTGGAGTTATGCCAACATTAGAGTAGGAGCTGCTGTCATTACCATCTACAGAACTATCAGCTGCATCAGTATCATTACACACCCCTCCACCTCCACCTTTGTAAAATGCAAATTTTATTAAAGAAGTGCATTTCACTCGATCCTCCAATTAACTGCTATCGTGAGACTAAAATCGTACCATTCGGTATCGCATCCGAGTACTCCTTCTCTAATGCACAATCCTGAAAAATGCCTTGTTGATTTTTATACTTTTCATCTAAGGTCATTAGTGTCACCTAATATTAAATTAGTCGGTTAATCGAGATATCTTATACAAGGTGAGTGCGTGTTAGTAAACATATAATCCACTTGTTAAACAGTTAATACCTGCTGAAGCAGTCTCTTAGTGGTGTCACGCACGGCATTCGCCACCACATCGTTAGAATTGATGTTATCTGTTTCTGCAATTGAATCTGGTACTTCGTCAAGAACTTCTGTTGGCAGTTGGTATGAGCTGTGATAGTACCTTGAAATAGTAATGTCAATATAAGAATAAGAATTTCAAGTGGAAGTTAGTGCTGATAAGTATGTGTGTGTATGAAAAGTACCTTATTAAATTTCGAGCGGCATATATGGTTGGATGATCTTTTTCCGAGGGATTTAAATATACCCTATTGAGATTGACTCCGCGTGTATCCATACGATAATGACCACGAGCTACCCCATCGGGATTGAGCATCGGTATTAGTTTGAACACATACAGGCGCCGTAAACTTATCGCAAGTTGGTCCTCGCGATTTACAAGGAAGTTGAGAAAGCCATTGAGAACAAAACTGGATGGTGTCTCGCCTGGGTGTACTCTAGCGCTAATAAAAATTATCTGGAGGAAAGAATACAATACTGCAGGTTTTATTAGAAACACACAGACTATGTACATCGTTGGAGAAAGGATGAAATACTTTTTTGTTCCAAAACTTGAAAGGCCTCTCCTCGTCTGTCTCAGGGAACATATTTCTCAGTCTATCTTCTCTCTCAGTCGATATGTTGTGGAACGAACTTATTGTTAGAACATCCAGCCTTCGTCCTTCCAAAGATCTTATTGCACATTCTCGATGGAAGTAAACATCGTCCTGACTTGTCACTGCTCTCTTTGAGATTCTTGTCTCTACTCTCTTTAGAAAATTTTGCAAATCAGTATATGAAAAGGGGTAGGTGAAAGCAATGTATGTAATTGCTTTTGGAGTCTCTGGTGTAGTATAAATGAATGACAATGTAAAGTCACTGCCTTGTTGGTCAACCTACAATATCAATATTGGATTAAAGCTTTAGAGTACTACAACGAATACAATTTATAAAATTCTCTGAGAGTACTTACAGAGAATGTTGGTCTTTCTCGTATTCTCTCCCAATGTATGTTGCCAGGCACAACTTTAAACACAGGACACATACCCTGGCTGAACATCCTAACTTGCTTGTTCAGGTTGACCACATTCAGCCTCACATTGGCATGCGGTGTATTACACTTCATTCCAAAATAAAACCATGTTCTATTATTGTTCTCGTATTCCGTTCCATGACAATCGTGCTTTGTCCATATGTTAAACTCATAATCTACTGCACCGTCGGTACTGGAGCTTTTGCATGATTTGCCTTCAGTGTCGCAGCTATCTAAAAATGATATAGAACAATGTGACCCTGATGCCTGCGCTACATAGCATTCCTTGACTAGTTATTCGAAGGCCAAGCGAATCTCACCTTTATCAGGCAGCTCTGACAGATTGACTTGTTCAACCCTGGCCAAATTCGCTGAGTCGAAGTTGTTGTAAAAGACGAAGTCTCCGCAAACGATACCCTCATCGTTTGCCATGACGCGCGAGGATTACGAGCTTCTCTGAAAAACGTTCATACGTGAAAAGTATGTGAACGCGGCTGGAGGGACGCACTTGATGCCTGGAATCGGGGAACTTCGTGTTAGTTTCCCTGCTGCTTTGAGTATCCTTTGCGCAGAGCCCGTTCGTTCTTCCTCGAGTTAACACTCTCATAATAAAGCGGTCATCATTTGACAGGAGTTAGTCGGACGGTGCTCGATGCAATGAGTAGTAGCCTGAGCGAGAAAACATCCGATCGACCTCGGGGAAACAGGAACTGGTCGTCGACTGACTGTTCCCGTTGGGCCTTTAGAGCTCAAGGCAGATATCATATTTGCCGAGTATTCTCGCTGGCATTATTATCAATGTCAACATGCTCGAAAGTTTTCAGCAGCGCAGTAGATTTGCGTGTCTCGATAATGCTTAAGGGATTGACAGACAGCCGTATTGCGATTCACGCCAATTGTTTTATCACTCTCTACTGATCTGACATATCGCAGGGGAATGCTATATATGCTCTTATTACAATAATAATAATTATTGCTGCGTGTGTGTGTGTGTGTGCTTTTTTATTGGGGATCGTTAGTCAATGCCGAACTACTGGATTATTTATTTCTCGGTCAGCTCGGAGATATATTAGTTGTCCCTGTGCAGTGACTCGAATCCCTTACTCCGTTCAGTTATGTAACGTTACTCTTTATAATTTTTTATCCTTCGACCATAATATTCACCACTCAACTGGTTGTTAAGACTTTTGTGTTCATCACAATTTCAAACAATACACTGCCTATGTACCTCGCGTTAAACCCAGTGTTAATTGCGATACCTAATATCTGCCGCTCGACGAGAAGTAAGTTCACAGAGGTTGATCTCGATGCATAATAAAATCTGACATTCAACTAACGTTATTGCAATTCCACCTCGCTATTTATATTAACAATTGCCCTGAGAACGTTTTGACATGTCTCCCCTTTTGGATCATGCCTTTACTGATACATAGACTGGCGAACCGATGATTCCTGCGTGCAATCAAAACATTGACTTTTGAGCGGGAAAGCTTGATCGTCTTCTCGCAAAGTTCATCAGCCAGAAAATTCAGAGTCAAATGAAACAACCTCATACTCGATAACCAAAAGATGTTTATTTCAACTAAATTCAAGTATACACTCAAGATGTGTTACACTTTAATATTAAACAAAGCATATATTAACAATTTCGAGTTCAAGTGCGTATTTCATGATATTCGTGATACCAGCGCCGCAGTGAGGAGTTCATAAAAGCAGAGCTTTCCGAGTGCAAGTTGGCGAAGTAAAAACAATCTGGTGTGCGCAGGTCGCGCAAGTCAATACTCGCTCACACACATCTGGGCAATGTTTCCGAGTAGGAAAGCTTCCTTTATTAAATCGATATGAGAAAAATGCGAGAGAACCTAGACAGAGTGGGATCATAATCACTGTCATGGGAGGAGGTTTGAATCATCGATTGCCTCGTCTCCATTCATCGCTCGCTACCAAAAGACGAGTATAACAACCACACTGGCAAGCGCTGTCAATGGTGGTAGCCGCGGAAAGGTGGGACGCACACACATGCGCGCTTCCAGGAGCGGCTGTGTTTGGGCGCACACCAATGCCGAGCGGCGTATCATAAGAGGGACGAGCACGCTGGCTTGCGGCTCAGACTGTGCAGAGCTCGGAGCAGCCCGGAACGTCAGCAGTCGTCGGTCGAGTCTCTCGCAAGCGACACGCAAGTTCCAGTGACACACGCCTCAACCAGCGAGAGAGAGACAGAGAGAAGAGAGGGACCAGTGCTTCGATCTTTACTTACGTGGCGAACAATTGGACGCAGATTGGCGCGACATGTGCGGTAAGTAATTGCTCCGCCGAGAGAGCGTGGAACGTGTTGTGCGATCCAGCTGAGCTCGCCGCACGCATCTCCACTTCTGCTCATCATCGCGAAGTTGATGATGCGGAAACCCGCCTCTTTTGCACTCGCTCGGCGAAAGTGTACGTGCGAAGAGTGCTCGCCTGACAGCTCGATAACGCCTTCCTTCTCTTTCTCTCTCGCTCTCTCGTTCTCTCCCTTTTGAGTATTCATGATTTCTATATATGTTATACATGCATGTATACACCGGCGTCCCTCGCGCAATTCCTACCAGAATTGCCACTTGACACTTCGATCCCGCTCTCCTCGCTTTCGGTTGTCTTCCTACTTTCTGGCCATTCTCCCTGCACGAAGACACTTTTGATCATTGAGGGGAACCACTGGTCGCCACGGAACGGCCCTGAATCCATTGGGTGGTGCGCTAATTGTGCTCGATTGTGTTTGTTTTAGTAACGCGCCGGCCTTCCTTATCCCCGGCATCTTTTCTTTATTTCTAATTCTAAGTAGGGAAGAGGCAATCTTTGCTCTGTGTTTCCTCGATCTTGTCTGATAGTAATTATTATTTCGGCAGGGTTTTTAGTTAAAAATTGGTTGACGTTTACGTTGACAAGCGGTAATGTGCAGTTTGGGTGCACTGGCCGCGTTTATGGGTCACAGGCACGCACGTCTGTTGACTGTCTTACGAGTTTCAAGCGTATTGGGCCACCACGGAACTGTTCTTTCGATAAGACGAGTGGGAGGAGACACGATAAGGGGGAACGTAGGCCTTTTTTTTTAATAAATACAGGAAACGCCGACAAGAGGCAGAGAGAGCGAAAGAATTTGAGTGCTCTTTAATCAATGATTGCACCTATTGGTACTATCGCGTCGCAGTCTCGTTAATCTACGAAGCTTAATCGATCAAGAGTGTGTTTTACATTGCTAAAAATACAATTCTACAAATTCGAGCTTGTATTACGTTGTAAGCGGCCACGAAGAATGAAATATTTCGATAAGACCTATCGATAACGAGTTACTGTGTCACAGACTTGTAATATCGATCGCCTTAACGAGAATCATCATTTGAGACACTCAATTCCCATGATAAATATTGCTTTAAATGATCGATGCGGCCTCTCTGAGGGTTTACACTTTTCCACTAGATCATCCGGTAACAATTAGCGTGTTTACACTGGCCATATGGTCCGGAACGAAATGCATTAGCGCGCCGATCATTATCCTCGGAGGAGGAGGAGGATGCGAGAAGAGGCATAGCCGCTCGGAATTACTCGAGAGTGATAGCACACTTTTGATCATGCTATCCCTGCTTCTTTTTTACTCTCGCTAGGCGTGACTCTTGCGAAATTGGAATTTACTTTCATCCCAGCGGCGGCGACGGCGGCGGGATTTTTGTTTGGAACACGCAGCTGGGATTTGTCATGGGCGCATTATAGCGCTGCTCAGCCTCCAAAAGTCATATCACTCGATGACGAAAACCCTTGCGTAATTCGTCTGGCGTGTAATGCTATGTGATTTTGAATCGGTACCGTTCCGGCGAAAGTCTCGTCGCCCCCCCCTCGCCGCGATACCCCAGCAGCTTGCATCGATCGGCAGAACAGGAATCATACACGCGTAATCGATCTTTCCTACAAATTGATTATTTCATTTAAATTCGATTCTATTTCGTCAGGGTTTTCTCTTATTACAGGAATTATAAACAGGAAAGATTGACAAATCGGAGGAAACTCATTACCAGAATCACAACTTCCTTCTTCATCCCAACGCGAGATCCGCCTAATAGTTATGCCATCGCCGATGCAAATCACTCTCCGGTACTTTCCATTTAATCATCAGCAGGCGCCTCCGCGATGCTAATAGGAACGTTTTCTCCCCGAGCAATCTCCCCATTGGGAATGCCGCGCGCTAACAGGAGAGAGAGAGAGAGAGTGATTCCTCTGGGCATTAAAAACTTACGAAATCTCCTCTTCTCTTCATTATCGATGCCCGTTCGATTGCACTACCATTTTCAAGAATCTCCTATTCTATTCGAGTGTACGATTACTTGACATTTGGCAGTGCATTTACCTTTGCACTTCCAAGCTGGAAGAACCGGCTGAGTTTACCATTCCGGGTAAGGTTAGCTCTGGGGAGAAGTGAGTTTGTAGGGCGAAGTTGGCCGCAGTAATAAAGAGCAGTGACATTAATGTATTAGGTGTAGAGCAATACAATGGTGTCTAGGCGAGCAGGACTATCGTCTGACAGTGCGAGTGGTGGTGGGGCAGAGAGCCAAGTAAAGTGAAAGTTTCCTCGTGGCGAAGCGGTTCCCTGATGTAAGAGGGTGCAGCGAGCGCCTTAGAAGAGTTACATGTGACATTTAGACAAGAGGCTGCTTGATCACGATTGCACCTACATACATATACACAGAGACCGGCGTGGCCTATCAGAGCCGGCCTCGAGCAACTTTGGCTCCTTTCTCCGGGCCAGAACTCCTTACCTTTACCTTCCTCCGCCAGAGAGAGTTACATTCCGAATGAAATTCAAATGCGATAGGAACCTGATTTCTGTTTACGTTCCTTCGACTAGACAACCTTCCTTTTTCTCGGATCCTTTCGTCCCCGAGGATCTAAATCCTTTTTGATATCGCGAGGGGATTCCAAGGGAAATAAAACAGTTCGATAATCCTTTTAAGGTTATTTTGTGTCTGTTTTGTATTTGAGTATTTCTATGGGCGTCCTTGCAATTGGCATGGCCAATGATCCGGCGATATTGCGGTTTTCGTGAGAGGAGAATGCCGGGGAAGGGGCTCGTAGAATGTCGGGTAGGGATCGATGTACCGCTCGAGGAAGTCGAAACGACTTTCGAATAACGAATTTCGATAAGCATTCTTGCGACATCGCTGCTCTACCTGCACAAGCAACACCTTCTCTCTGTATGTAAGTTCTCGATCGGCCGATCAACAATGTTCGTTCCCCGGCAATTCTTTTTAGCGGTGGGATTGCAAAAGCCCGTGGCATAGGTCGCGTTGCCAAAGCAATCGTGCGGAACCGATTTCACATATTCGCCAGTCTACATTACTGTTCCAGTGAAGTCATCGGAATACGGAAAACATTGCTTTCCAGAGGAATCGATTAATTTCGTGTTAGTAGGTCGGAAGGCCAAGTTCGTCGCTGGAGAGTGCGACATCGCCATTATCCGCGGAAGAGTCTCGGTCATTGAACTCGTATCTTCACCGGTTCCAAACGTTCCGAGCATTTCAATTAGTTCCTTGTCACGCTGGACATTTCTGCACACCACCCAACTTTGCTTGCTCTTATTATTACAAATTACTATTCACTCCGATCGGGAAGTAGCGCCAACCCTCACTTAGGTTAATTCGACATATGCTAATTTCGAGGTATAAAAGTAGCAAATGGCAGGCTTTCCATCCTTGCTCGAATGTCAATTATCCTCTCATTGGCGCGATGATGATAACATCACGAATCCTAACAGTACTTTAATAAAGTAATACAAAAGTATTTATTGTTCATATAATAACCTAACAGGCGTTTGTAATTATGTAATATCAATGAGAAAATTGACGGCAACACAAGACTACCCTAAGTCTGCCTCGTATCAGATTTCTCTATCAGGGATCATGTCAATGTTCCTACCGAAATAAAAAGAGGTTGCGCCGTTATCGAGGAGTGCGCGATCTCGCGCGACGACGATTGTGCTATATCTGGCGGAGTTGTGAGAAGGGGAGAGTCGGCAGGGTGTGAGGATACAAAGGAAGTGTGGAGAGAAAGAATGTTAAAGAATCTCAAGTATTCTTCCTGTAACTCATCGCGATTATCTCAGCTGTTATCAGCGTGGACGGAGCTTATCGTCGTATTAAATGTTCATTATATGAGATTTCACTGTTTCTTTTCTCGCGCTTCCTGCCTGCTCTGCTGCCCCCACGTCGACGACCATCACTCCTAACGCTTCCTTCTCTAGTTAGGACAGTCGTCTATCATCGCGAAGAAACGCGCTTATCGATTCGCGCGTATCTTCTTTCGAGCGCTCGAGCATTCGAAATCAATCGCTCGCACCTCCAATGTGCTCTTCGCGCTCTTAGTACTCAGACTGGAAGCTTCGCCACGGGAAAAGCAGAGCTTCGTTACCCCCTTTTAAACGGATATCCTTGTTTCTCGTGATGGGCGGTAAGTCTCCAAGTTCCCGCGCAAACCTCCCTCAAGTACGACAGTAAACTGAGATCCTGAAACGGATATGTCTTGGATTGCAATGTTGCAAACGGCCGAGAGAGCTGTTTCTTGAAACTTCAAATTGGAGAAGTTCGACAGTGGAGTGAATTACGAAATTCGGTGATTCAAAGGACGAATCATCCGATTTGATTATCGTGACATGAATTCCCCAATCATTAATGTCACAATGTTCATTAAAATGACGTTCTCCTTAGTCCGTTCGTACTGGATGACGCAATCCGGTAATGCCTGACAATTAAAAGGACGATCAAATCACCTAATTTGATTATCGTGAAATGAATCCTCCAATCATTAATATTACAATATTAATTAAACGCAATTTGAAATGGAATGCAACAACCATAATATTAATCCATATCATTCGAGTTTATGTTGCATCGTTTTATTTATTATTAGCAAACTTCAATTACTGTTATTTAATCGTAAATGTTATTGGTGTATTTTTAAAAGGGAAGATTTTGGATTGAAAGTCTGTAGCGCCAGAGGAGTAACATTCTAGGAAGCATTTCGTTCGTTCTCACGCACGTGCGCTTTCCCTTTCACCTTTATGCATTGGTCTCGGATTACCTGTTCCTTCGTGGCTGACTGTCTGTTCACGGGCGACGACTTTTTGCATTTTTGTAATTCCACCGAGTCCGGATTCGTTGGCGAAACGATTCGCTGGCCTTGAGGACGCGGAGACTTGAGGGTGGCAGGCATGCTTTTCGTAGTTGATCTGTTTTCAAGGAACTGCAGGAGATGTGTGAATGGACGCGGAACGAGCTTTAACAACGTAATAGGGATATAGAGCAAGTTGAATCGGCACTGCCCCCGCTGATTAGTGTAAAAAGCAGAGGTGAAAGGAACGGAATGGCAATCGGGAAATTGAATCTCTTTCGCGACACTTCATTCGACCGACCTTCGAGCAATGCGAGATGGAAAAAATGTTCAGCCTTTTCGCAGAAGCAAAAATAGATTGTTTGCCTATTCAAAGAAAGAATTGAAAGTATTACTCCTGTGTTTTTTTGGAAATGCTTCAGGAATCTTTGCATACCTGAACTACTTAACGCCGAAGAGCAGGAGGGAGATTTTGGAACTGCTTGTCGGCGGACTGAAAAGACTCGAATACCGTGGATATGATTCAGCTGGTAAGATAATGTATTATTTTTAAGTGGTTGGAAGTGCCTATTTTATGGGACCTTCTCCATGGGAAGGATGTGAAAAAGGAAGACGAAAGTGGCGACATTCTCTACATAATTTGATTGTCTCAGGCGTCGCCCTCGACTCTGCCGATGGCAAGGATATCTCGATCATTAAGAAGCAGGGAAAGGTCAAGGCTCTCGAGGAGGAAATCTTGTATAGTGAGTGCATACTTGATTCATTTTTATTGTTTTATTTATCTCGCAGCCAGTTGAAACTTGGCCGGCAACTTTCGAGATAATCGCTTTTGTCGATGAACTTTTATTTAGCATATCTTTATCGCCCGTTCAGGAACTAATATCGACTTCGAGGCGACAACCCAGAGCCATTGCGGGATTGCTCATACCCGCTGGGCCACTCATGGTGTTCCATCCGAAGTGAATTCTCACCCACAGCGATCAGACTTTGAACACGCGTTCCTTGTCGTTCACAATGGTAATTGCCAGTTCTCGCAGTTGGAATTCTTAGCCTTTTCCTCGATTCTACGTTTTTATATGATGTAATTTGCGTCTAGGTATCGTCACTAATTACAAGGAGGTGAAGACACTCCTGCAACAGAGGGGATATGTTTTCGAAAGTGAAACTGATACCGAAGTGATCGCAAAACTCATTCATCACCTTTGGGTTCAGCATCCAAGCTACTCATTCCGCGAGCTCGTTGAGCAAGTGGTCCAACAGATTGTAAATATTATGATAATGAGGCTTTCGTAACACTTGATCGAACGGTGGTATAATAATAACATCATTTTAGGAAGGAGCATTCGCTCTATGCTTCAAGAGCAAGTACTTCCCGGGTGAGTGTGTTGCTACCAGGAGGGGATCTCCATTGCTGGTAGGAATCAAGACGAAGACAAGGCTGGCGACGGATCATGTTCCTATTCTTTATGGAAAGGGTGAGTTGGACCAATGAGAATTTCGATAGGGTTGCAATTGAGTCAACAGGATAGTAGGTAAAAAGGCGAGCGTCTGGTGAAGAGCGAAATCTAAACTATGATTCTACTGGGGTAATGGATTGAAGTTAACAGGTTTAATGGGCCAAGGCAAGCAGATTTACTTTTCGAAGTAGGTCAGCTTTCAATTAATCTAAGTCTGCTACATTTTCCCACTGGAAATACAGCGTGTCAGGATGTATTTCCGTCGGACAACTACAAGCGGTCGTTAACTAATCTTTACATACTAATGGCATGCGCTTTAAGTGGGGTTTAATCTTAAGGTCGTCCCGTATGGGGATCGTGTTGTTTGTTAACCGAGGCAGACTTTAACTTTGTTTTGTTTCGTTACACTTCCCCCGAATCCCAACAACTTATACTACTACCATCTACAACTTCTACATATCTGGTGAATTGGGTTTAACACTGGCGAAATTGACACTTGGTTGTAAGTTTGAGAGTCAGTGTGAAACAGAAGTATATCTTGTTTACGCTCAGTATACTAAAGATGCGCGTTTGAAGATTGAATTGTGGTGGGTAGCGATGTAGTGCTGCAGCTATCGAGAGAACTTTTCAAAGTATGCTTCTACGGCTAGGTTTACTTTACCCCAAGTAAAATGCACGGCCGGCTACAACAAGTAGATTTGTCCTAATTGCTCGACTGGTGATATTAGAACGCGTAGCCTAGCACCGTAGATGTTCTTGCAAGTCTGTGATTGTGAAAGTGAATACTATACGAATGTTTCTTTTGCATGAACACACCTACCGGTTATGTTCTTCTTCTTCAACTTTTGCGTCCCAACAGATGATCTTCCACGCGTAAACAAAGGTATATACACTTCTATACAGTTTTCTTTAATTCCTCGTCGGCATTGGATCTTTCTTTCTGGTACAGGCTTTGCGCGTGCCTCTATCTATGTGTGTGCTTCTTATAATAAGAACTTTCGATCGCAAGATCTTCTTCTGGGTTTGGTGGTGTTCACTTTCAAAGAGGATCCAGTGTTCGACGCTTTCTTCTTCCTGTAATTGATGTGTACTTTCATGTGTATCGGGAGTCGGTATGTTGCCGGATATCAAGTTTTCTTGTACGTTTCTGTGCCGTTTATGTTTTCTGTTATCCTCAACGCACAGTTCCTCTGTATCTTTCCCTCATAACAATTTAACATTCGACTATCTTTCTATCTGTTCGAAATTACTTGTGATTATCTTATTATCTTATACAGAGAATTTCTGTTGTACCAAATTGCAATCAGAAATCTATTATGCAGGCGTTATTTACATAGGATTTTTATTATAAATATTTATTCACGGCACAAGCTTTTTCATTTGTAGCTTTCGTGTTTGTGTCCATTCTGTAGTAAACCTACGCTTATCATTTGCGAGAAGAGGTCTGCTTCAGGATTGTGACTGATATTACAAGTGAATGTAATAGCAGATTTCTTTTCCCAAACATTTTTATCGACACATCTGATAAACAAATGTCTGTCTAAGTCATAGTCAGACATTATTCCTTTCGTTCCCAACATTTTATGTTTCCCATTTGATTTCGTTACGCTATTGTCTGCTAATTGTTTTGTTTTCTTTTGTCGCCCCTCCTCCGCATCCCCCAAATCGTGCAGATGGTGACGCACCAGCAAAAGGTAATACTTTATGTTGAGTTTATGCAATCCTTGGCTTAGCACGCGCTATGTATACCTCTGCTCTTGGCCTGATTTACGCAATTTCCCAAGGGATGCTTGGTTTAGGAAGTACATAATACAGTGGGTTCAAGGGATGTCAGCTACGAAATCATCACGCTTCCAGTATGTACTTTAAACTATATTATATATGTTGGGTGGAGTGGAGTTATATCATTTTACCATGGGTATACTGATAATATAGGATTCTTCAACGTTAATGGAACACTACTCCGAAGATTGCTGTCGGTGCTACTGGCTCTTTATTGATTACATAAGCTACATTAACATAACATATTTTTCAGTGCACTTCATTACCAGCAGCTACTGCAAATTTATTCGTGTTATCACCATTTCTATCCGTACCACATATACTACATCGAACGTCGTTGTTATTGCAGCCTTAAATAAGCTGATTACATCGTTGTGTATACTCATCTCACTTGCAAGCACTTGGAGAATGGCGGGCTGATATGGTTGTGGGGCTTCCCGGGCCGTAATAAATGGCAAAGTGCACACATGATACCAGCGATTAACATTTTATAATCGGATTATTTACAATTTATCGTGTTCCGCGTGCCGCGCGTCATTTACTCGCTTATGTCACCTGATATTTCATTGCGCCGTTATGCGGATAAGTTCATTGTCCGAGAACAGCGTTATTCTAATTCCAAGTGGACTTTACTTCCGTCATATTTTTCTAAGCATTCGACGTCGACTTTCTAGCTGTTGTACATTCAGTCAGGTATTGAGAGTTCGACTGCGCTTTATAGAGAATTCTTATGGTGAAATAGTATTTGTATAGAAGATGCGTTGATGGTAGTGAAAGGAAGATACAATGGGAAGTTCATTGAATGATTTCTCTGGCCAGATCATCGCCCACACGGTCGCAATACTGACATTCCGGTAATACCACGCAGTGACAGCACTTCCGAATTCCAACCACTCGAGGATAAGGAAGTCGAGTACTTTTTCGCATCGGATGCCAGTGCCGTGATTGAGCACACCAACCGCGTCATATTTTTGGAGGTAAACATCATCCCTGACCTTTCTAGATATATCTGTCATTTTTGGAAAAGTGTGTATCTATCGATTCCATGTGATTTCTTAAGGATGACGATGTAGCAGCTGTGAAAGAGGGTGCTCTCAGCATCCATCGTTTGCGTCGTTGCATGGATGATCCCCATGCGCGTGAGATCACCACGTTGAAAATGGAAATTCAACAAATTATGAAAGGCAACTACGAGTATTTCATGCAGAAGGAAATCTTCGAACAGCCGGAATCTGTGGTGAACACTATGAGAGGTCGATTGAACTTCCAAGATAATTCTGTGACTTTGGGTGGGATCAAGGTAAAATCATCAATCGTATGATGATAACTGGCAGAACAAGGAATCGATAATCTAACACTTGTATCTTTAGGATTACATTCCTGAAATCAAGAGATGTAGACGTTTGATGCTTATCGGTTGTGGTACAAGCTATCATTCCGCAATTGCAACAAGGCAGCTCTTGGAGGAATTGACCGAATTACCAGTCATGGTCGAACTTGCTTCCGATTTCCTCGATAGAAATACTCCTGTATTTAGGGATGACGTCTGCTTCTTCATTTCACAGTCGGGTGAGTAGTTTTCGTAGGGCGTCGAGGAATCGTTTATGGGAATGCTGTTTATCAATAGAACTTGTCGACACAGGTGAAACCGCTGATACTCTGATGGCACTGCGTTACTGTAAGAGTCGTGGTGCTTTAATTGTCGGTATCACGAATACAGTAGGAAGTAGCATTTGTCGTGAGTCTCATTGCGGTGTCCATATCAACGCTGGTCCTGAGATTGGTGTTGCTAGTACGAAAGCTTACACCTCTCAGTTCATTTCCCTTGTGATGTTTGCCCTTGTCATGAGCGAGGATAGGATATCTCTTGGCTCAAGGCGCCAAGAGATAATTGAGGGTCTCAAGGACCTGGATAACTTGATTCGCCAGGTTCTAAAACTCGACGACAAAGTTAAGGAACTTGCAAAGAGTCTCTTCCAGCACAAGTCCCTCCTGATTATGGGCAGGGGATACAATTTCGCCACTTGTATGGAGGGTGCACTGGTACGTGCGCATTTTTTTCATAAGTCTCTCAGGCTTTCTTTCAGTCAGAAATACTAAAAATAATATATTGACATTTACAGAAAGTGAAAGAATTGACGTATATGCATAGCGAAGGTATAATGGCAGGAGAATTGAAACACGGGCCTTTGGCTCTCGTTGACGATTCCATGCCCGTTATAATGATCGTCATGCGTGACCCAGTTTACGTGGTGGGTATTGTTTTCAGGAGTGCCATATGATTGGAATATCGTAAAGTTATTGTTATAATGAATATAATTTTCAGAAATGCATGAATGCCTTGCAACAAGTGACGGCACGCGAAGGCAAGCCAATCGTGGTTTGCGAGGAGGGTGACAAGGACACGATAGCTTTCGCAGACAGAGCTCTCGAAGTGCCTAAGACAGTAGATTGTCTTCAAGGAGTTCTCACAGTCATTCCCATGCAACTTCTGTCTTTCCACATTGCAGTATTGCGCGGATGCAATGTCGATTGTCCAAGGAACTTGGCAAAGTCGGTGACCGTCGAATAAATGATCATCGATTTCCTCCCTCGCGAATGTGTTTTACGTACGCCGATTCTGATACTTCCATTTCGTTGAAATTTTAACAGTGAAATTATTTGAAATTTAAAAGGATACTGTGAATCATGCTCTGGGAGTACTTAATGAATAGTCCGCGCCTACTGAGGATGGGAGCATTGTACATACGAGACACGATTTCAAAAGTGACTAATTCGGACGACTTTCAATCTGGTACTTTCGTCGCGTCGAAGTACCTTTGTTAAAAGCATGAGGTGAACCGAAACGTTCCTCGTTCATGAGATCGGATGGACAAGATCTATCTTGACAAATAATTCCAATGTATTTAAGAGTCATTTATAACGTAGGATAGAGTGTGATCGAGCAGCCAGCGCTTCTCCGCACCTTGGACAATGTGATCTTCTATTTCTTAGACTTGTCGAGGCAGACTGCGATCTAGAGTGCTTGCATTCGTAACAACGATTAGTGTGCGTTAGAGTTGTATGCATGTGGGGGTGAATGTACTGTAAGCTTCGATGAATCCGTCGAAGTAAATTAGATTCGTTCGGGACAAATGATCTTTCAATAGACAGGCAGAGTGTCACATCGAAGCTGTTAATGGCACTTCGAAATACCGAGTCGTCCCACCATTTCACAGGCCGATATACCACCTAGCGAACGGAAATGGCAAATTTCGTACATTTTGTAATTTTTCTACGTGCCCCGGTGTTTAAAAAGTCCAAACAAACCTTGAAGAATACAAAAGTGCATTGTACAGGAGAATTCGCAATACAGCATAGCCAATCGAAGTGTAAACTATCATAAATAAAGACAAATCTAAGAATCTACATCATCGTTCTACCATACCAATCGGCCCTACACAATCACCAGTAGTATAGCTCAAGCATAAGTCAGCCTTACATCACGAAATCACGGCAACGATCGTCTACCAAACCAGCAACAATAAAAATCACCAAATCCAATGCGACCCTACAAACTTTCATCTCGCAATACTTCTGAACACCACGCAACTACCAAATATCTGCCGGAACATCCCCTCGGGTGATTTGGGCAAAGTTGGCAGCGCTCGTCCTAGTGACTGCGGAGCGCCTAGTCTGCCAATTGGGATAGGTGCCAGGAGGAGTGTTGCCGGCACTGAATGCGCACATCCACCGTCCTGTGGATGCGCTGCGCGTGCCTGGGGGACGACTACGCGAATCAGTGGAGGAGGCCGGCGAAGTCAGTTGATGGTCTACCGGCGAGCAGTGCGGATGCTTCAGCGGAGGATCTCGAGGCAGTGGTCGGCCGTGGTAGTGGCGAATTCTAGCTGGCAGCCGAGCGACCAAGAGGAGAGGAGGGAGAAGAGAGCGAGCGAGCGAGGGAGAAGGACTAGCTCGAAGAGGAGACGAGAGACTCGCCCCGCCACCGTCGTCGCTCGGCGGCGCACGAGAGATAACGCACGGCTGTCGGCCGTCGCCAGCAGCGGACAGACTCGCCGCCCCTCTCCCTCGCCGCCCCTGGACACCTAGCGCGCTGCTCCTCTCCCCAGGACAGCAGCCCTCTCGCTCGCTCTCCCGACCTAGTCGACGTCGGCGCCGCCGCCACCTCCTTCTCCTCCTCCTCCCTCTCGCTCGCCCGCTCTCTCTCCCACCTTCCCTCGCGGCACGGTTACCCGGTGTTTTACCAGCGCGCCGCGCCGCGCCGGTTCCCCTCTATTGATCGAATTTGACCTGCGAAGAGAGTTTCCCCTAGCTCTCTCGTGCGGCGGTGTAGTGGAGGCCGGCAGTGGCTCTCGCGCTCACTCGCGGTTCCTCGGTTAGTGCGCTGCTGAACAATCGCGATACCTCGGCATGGCTGTGGCACTTCCTTGCACGCGGTTTAGTGACAACTACGACCTCAAGGAGGAGCTGGGCAAGTAAGTGCGAATCTTTTTTTCCCCACCGACGAGAGAGAGTGGTGTGTTACACTTTCTCTCTCTCCCTCTCTGTGTCGATCTTTCTGTCTTTCTCTCTCCTTCTCCCTCTTTCTCCTGCAATGCTACCGCGCGCCTTCCCTCTCGGACTCCTGCTAACCCGTCGTCTCCCTGCCAGGAACACACATCGGACTCTGTCCGCGTGTCCATGTCTCTCTCTCTTTCTCTCTCCGTTGCAAATCTCTTTCTTCTCCTCCTGCTTTTCACGATCCCGGATTCACTGCTGCTCTCTCCTCGGTTACAGCACACACCTTCCTCCAATCTGCTATAATCGTTATCATTGTTACATGCGTTCACCGCAGCATCTTCCTGTAGTGGGCCAGCGGCGCTCGCAAGTGTTTTTACTAGCTGCCGGTGGACTGTCTTTGGTTTTGTTTGACTGGCTCTGTGTGTCTCCTCGGCGGATCTCTTGGGCACGTAAGGTGCGGAGTGTCGAGTTACCGGAGAGAGAAAGAGAGAGAGAGCGAGAAAGAGCGAGTGAAGGAAGCGAGTGGGATCGGAGAGCGGCGTAGTGGACACGCGAGTGTTACCGTGCCTAGCAGACGACGCTGCTGCTGGTCGGCCATGATTATGCCCTACGTATATACGGCTAAAGAGAGAGAGACTGTTTCCTCCTCTGCTTTTCCCCTACTACTCACGCATCTCTCTCCTTCTCTCTCACTTTGTCTCTCCCCTGATTTTTCCTCGTTCGTCTTTCCGCCGGGTTCTCTCATCTCGAGGTGCGAGAGAAGAAGCTCCTTTTTCTCTGGCGCGTCGACTCTTTCCCTGTCTTTCCCACGGAGTTTCTCGCTCGCTCTCCTGCGGGAGAGCTTTCGCGCACGGGAGACACCCCGTTGCATTTCGTCTATATTTAAGCGCCTCGGGCTGTCTGCTCGAGGCTCGGGCTCTATATATAAAGCTTCAGGGCGTCCGAGGAGCCACCGCCGCCGCCGCCGCCACCGAAGAAGAAGCCGTCGGTCGCCGCGTCGCCCTCCACGAGAGCGGAGAGAGCTCTATCCGCATCGTACGCGGATTTGTCACCGAATCAATACGATGTCGTCGCGCCGCTTTTTACCTTCGTCCCCCGTACTGCCACCCCCCTGTTTCTCTCTCTCTCTCTCTCTCCTCTGCAACCTCGACGCCTATCTATCCATCTATCTATCTCTCTCCATGCCCCTTTTCCTAGTTCCCCGGTAACCCTTTTTCAGCCAGACTCTCAACATTCTCTCCTCAACCGCTCGATCAGAGCCACACTCCTCCTACCAATCATCACTCGGCGACGATCTCCGCAGGTGGTTGCATCTTGCACTCGGCGATTCGACCTTTTCCCACTCGACTCCTTTCTAGTAGAGTTCTCTCAATGCTCGATCGAGGGAAGCAGCTATATCGGGCAGACTGTAATAGAGCGTTCGCTTCTTCGGCTATAAAGGTATTCGGGACTGTTTATTGGGATAAGTTTGGAGTGTTTCTTATTGGCGAGAGAAGCTGCTGCTACTGCGGGCGTCAGTGGAAACGGACAGTGGCAGACCGGCGGCGTTGCCAGTCTGTTTCTTCTCTCCTGGTGAGAGAGAACTGCTCCTGGAATCGAAGCGGCCTCCCTTGTTATCCTATCTCCTTACGTGACCCCGGATGACCTCGGCGAAGATCGAGTTCGCACTTCCGGCGATAACCTAGCTGGCAAGAAAAACTTCTGACCACACCCCGCGCGCCCGTCTTTTTGGCCGAGCCAAAGAGAGAGAGAGTGCGAGAGAGAATGGGAGATTTGCAGCACCGGTCGATAAACAGCGAGCGTGTAGAGCACGCGTACAGCAACCACGCGCGTTCCACTCGCTCTCTCTGTCACCTGTGCTCTTTGGCTACCTCGACATTGACTCGACAGCGTCGCCGATCGCCTCATTGTCCACATCCTAATTAGCCCCGGGGATTATCGCTCTCGCTTCCATCCCACCCAAGCCTCCTTTCACACACTTTTCATTATTGTTCCTGTTAGTAAATCTAAGAGAATTCGAAGACACTTATGAATTGTTCAGTAATTTAAATCGTGTAAATGTTATTATATAAATATGTTTGAGGTTTAAATCTAAGAGAATTCGAAGACAGTTGTGAACTGTTGAATAATTTAAATCGTGTAAATATTATGAAAGAGAGAAATTTGGGTTATTCAAGGATTGATAGAAGCATTGTTAGTTAATCTTTATTCTGTTCAAACCCCAACTGACTGGGAACGCGTTCACACTTCAAAAGTCGTTGAGCTTTCATTACAGAGGCAAAAAATTGCACAAAATCGATATAATAATTATATCAACCCCTTTGACTATTACTGTTTTAAAATTCCATTGAGATTGCATTTATCACTAAAATCTCGTCAGTTAAAATGAGCGTTTTCTCTTCAATTTCGCCAGAGTTAAAATAATTTATAATATTTCTTATTTTCGGGGCCGGCGACAGAAAAATTAGTGGCGCTCGTTTATGCTGACGAGTTCGCACGCGGTAATAAGATAAGTGGGGGAGTACATTTGCATAAACATCCGCAGTCTATTCATGACTAATGCAAGCTCTCTCGCGTGTCAATGAAATGGGAGTCGCAGCCTACATCGCCCTTGTATCTGCTCGATCTAACTTTTTCGAGCAACCGCTTTGCATAACGAGCGTGCCTCGAAGGGTGGAAGGGAAAAAAAGGCCTTCCGCCAATCTTAACAATGCCCACTATGTTACACTCGGCTACAAATTGCCGGGCCGGCAAACATTACTGCACGAGCGCCGCCGCCGCGACGCTTTCGTCTCGGCTGGCAGCTGATTTTAAACGGCTTTTAACTAAGAATGCGACCCCGAACATGCGAGAAAGCTCTGCTCAGGAATAATTAGAGCAGTGCGGGTATAATTATTTCGCCGTCGATCTTTTCTTTTGTTAAGATTGCTTTCTTTCTTTGCAATGCGGGTGTTAATAGAGAATTTTTCACTCGCTTCTCGCGCGCCTATGTTTGTCTGATTTCACCGCTTGCTGAAATTGAACGCAGTCTAATTTGAATCTTAACGTCGCCGGCTCGCAATTAGCCACGCGGCTCATTTAGAATATCGCCCGGCGAGTGTAAACAAGCGGCGCCTCGGAGTTCCGCTTTGAAATCGATGTTGAAATCATTCGAAGATATTTGAAAGAGTATTATTGTGATTTCGGTGGAAATTTGAATTAGGGGTTTGATGGTGTTGATTTTCATGGGTTTCGTTAAAGGCGACGTCTTTATTTCTCTGGAATCTTTAAGCGACACGCGGAACGCCACTAATGTGTCGGGCAACATGCGATCCCACTCTTATCTCGCAGGGAGAACGCGAGAGAGTGCGAATAAAGTATGCTAATCGCACTCCCTCGTTACTTTATTCGTTCTACTAGGCGGAGTCACGAGACCCCTTCGACTTAAAGCACAGAAAGTTCGATCACCCTTCTAGGCGCCACCAAACTCGGTCAACTCACATTTCTCAGGATGTATTCATCACAATTCATCTGAATAATTTTCTATTTATCTTTCTGTATAATTACAGATTTATATTATGAAATATTAGAGTTAGAACTTGTCAAATTTTCGACATTAGTTAATGTTAAACTGACATTTTTCAGGACACATTACTAAGTTAATTTGAATAATTTTCTATTACAATATTTCGGTATAATTACACATTTCAATCACGAAATATTACAATACCTCAAATTTTCTACACCAATCAATGTTGAACTGAAATTTTTGAAGAAACTTTACCAAACTCATTTGAATAATTTTCTGTTACAATATTTCTACATAAACAGACATTTCTATTAGGAAAGATTGAAAGGAGAACCGGTCGAATGTTGCACGTTAATCAATGTCGAAGTTGGGCGTGGGAATGCGAGCGTTAAGGTAGAGGAGAGAATTTTGGCGGAGCGGTCTGGACAATCCATGGGGCCACGCGTGCATAACACTCGATGGCTGCTGCAGGGATAATCGAAACATTTTCCACGGCCCTCGTTTTCGTTGAATAATTCAGCATGGAGCGTTTACGCTCGACGCAGCTAAGCGTCGACGAACACGTCGGTTGCTGCTGCTGCTGCTGCTGCTGCTGCTGCTGGCACTCGGTGTATCCGAGAGGAAAGAGCGTACGATCTCGCTGCCTGCCGAGTCTCTTATTCGCTATTGATTTCGCATCGAACCCACGAAAGTCTCTGAGTGTTCGCGTTCCACTGCCAAGTGAGCTCTCGCTTGCCAAATTACGAGCGCTTCCCAGTCATCCTTCATTTACTAGTCGCGTCTATGAAGTTATCCAACCGTTTTTCCTTCTTCAATATTTTTTTTTGGGTACTCTAGGTCGTTCTGTTTTTTTTTCTGAATTGTTCCAAAGGAACGAGTGGAAAATATCAAAAACATTTCTTGCTGGTCCCCCACTTTTTAAAAATGCAACTTTTTGCCCAAAGTATGTAATATTTACACAAGTTTATTTGAACGAGTAAAAGTTTTCCAAGTTTTTCGAATTTTCAGCTTGAAAAAATTGTACGAGTGACTTGAAACTAAACAACAATTTAATTGAGACATAGAAGAACTTGGAACAACTAAAAAAATCGAAAAATGTGCCGCTAACTTTGTAAAAGCTTTGATTCCAACGAATATAAAAAGCACAATATATAAACAATTCAAATAATTCGCTTTAGTAAATTTTCAGATTCGATTTTCCTCGCTGGTACCACAGCGATTTTTCTTAGGACGTTTTTTTCCCTTCGCAGAGTGATTAATAAATTATTTGGATGACGCGTCGTTTTCAGAGGCCACGTTTGATTAACGAGCCGCCGGGATATATGTTGACCATGGATTTTTATCCTAGCTCGGAGGAACCTCGTTCATCTTACTCCAATGATTTTGCTCTTCGTGTCCTCGATCGATCTTAGTTCACTGACTCCGAACCTTTTATTGTAAGCACCGACGATGTTTTTGTATCGGAGCAAATGCGTCTCTGATTGGCTTGCTCTGCTTCCTAAGAGAAGAATTTAGGAGGCAGTCGATAAATTGGCAATTCGAATCCTGGAAGCCTATAAATTGTTTCGGGGCTGATGGGCAACTCGGTAGTTTCATTGTAGTTTCACTGTAGTTCACTTGCTCGGATACAGAGACAGACGGAGTCACGGGAATGCTTGGACTTGAAGCTCCGAAAGTTCGATCACCTTCCTAGACATTTGAATTTTACAGGAAATATTACGAAATCAATTTGACAAATTTCCTATTACAGTTTTTCTATATAAATACACATTTGTATCGCGAAATATTAAAATGAGGAGTTGTAATATTCTCCACATTAATGAATATTCCTCTGAAATCTTTCAGGAAATATTATTACATTAATTTGAATAATTTCCTATCACAATATTTCTATACAATTACAAATCTATATCACGAAATATTAAAAGAATTGTCAAATTTCCCACATTAATTAATCTTTAATAGAATTTTTCAGAAAGTAGTATTAAATCAATTTGAACAATCTATTACAATATTTCGAAAGACTTCGAATGGTGGAAGTCTATAAATTGTTTCGGGGTTGAGGGAGAAGTGGGTAGTTTCATTGTAGTTACTTGTTGTGGAGTGTGTGTCCGTGTGGAGGTATCAGCCTCTCGACAAGTCCTTTCAGAGTAGTCTTGGGCAAACAGATCCTCTCGAGATTCCAAGGGGAGAAGAACTCTCTTCTGGCATTGCGGACTCGCCAGCAGCCACTATAATCATCCTCGGTGACGATTGCTGCTCTGCTTCGCCAAGCTATAAAGTCTCCAACGACGATGCTGGCGTTGAGTATTCCGGAATTTTTATTCCTCCCAACGCGCGCGCCGCGTTCTTCTCGATCAGTGAACTCTCTCTCTGTACGAGCGAAGCCGACGACGCTGGCGACGACGCCGGCGTCGGCGGCGGCGGCGGCGGCGGGGGCGTTTACGGCCAAACCGATTCGTATGTTGGTTTTGGCAACAGGCCGCGCTGACATTAAGACCGGGGGTAAATATTGGCTCTATCGAAAACCACGAGGGAAATGCCAATTCTCGGTAGCAAAGTCCCACGTTCATCCTGCGGCCCTCTCTTCTCCTCTTTTCCTTCTTTTGCTCGCCACTTCCTTTTATTATCCTCCTCGGCGGTTATGCGATCAACCTTTCACGTAGGCGAAGTTTCAAAATTATCTTTTGATAATAATTAAGTTTTTCCATGGCTGGAATTTTTACGATCAGACTTTCACACAGGATAATTTTTAAAATGGTTACTCTGTAATAAATAAATTCTATAATTATCGCCCGAATTTTTGCGATTATCTTTTCGCACACAACAAATTTTACAGTGATATTTCTATTATAATAATTGAATTTTATAATCGTTCGTATTTTTGCGATCAACTTTTCACACACAACAATTCTTAAATTCGCCTTTTTATAATAATGAAATTCTGTAATCGTCGGAGTTTTTGTTGTACCGGCGTCTTTAGAAAGGGAAAAGGAGTCTGTCACTGGTCGGAAGTGATAGGGATCGTTTAACACTCGACCTAGCAGGATAATAGCTCGCCAAATACGCCAGGTTAAAGAGATGTCCTGAGCGGAAGCGGAAGATCGAGCCAGTTAAGCGAGGAACTGGAGCAGCCTGTGGAAATCGGTTGAGCGAGCAAAAGCTCCTCTTTCCTCCGACTCGACTTCGTCACCGGCGAGTTTCAACCGTGCGAGAATTATCCACTGACGATCTTCCCTTTGAAGAGTCCTTCTCGCTTTATTTGCTAGGCACACGTGCCAACTTAATTAACACTTTGAATATCAAACTTGTGATTATTCAACCCTTTCAATCTTATTAAACATATTTACTAGCATTATTTTTACCCCTTCAAAAATTTTCGATTTTTCGAAGGTTCTGGGACCGGGACGAAAGCTTGATTTTTCGATTCCTCGTGTCTCAAAACGGATAAAAAACATAAATGTTGTGGGGGAAATGCCGGAATTCTACCGAAAACACATGGAAAACCGATCTGGAATATTTCATTTCGATGGTTTTCCTCATGTTTTTCATACTTCCTGACCTTTCCCGGGGCCGAAATTTTGTAGAAAGTGTTTTTTTACATCGAGGAAGAAGTGGTAAAAATTCCAGAGCCCTAGCTCAAAATTCATTTTTTCGCAAATTTTTTAAGGCATACCCCTTCAAAAATTTTCGATTTTTCGAAGGTTCTGGGACCGGGACGAAAGCTTGATTTTTCGATTCCTCGTTTCTCAAAACGGATAAAAAACATAAATGTTGTGGGGGAAATGCCGGAATTCTACCGAAAACACATGGAAAACCGATCTGGAATATTTCATTTCGATGGTTTTCCTCATGTTTTTCATACTTCCTGACCTTTCCCGGGGCCGAAATTTTGTAGAAAGTGTTTTTTTACATCGAGGAAGAAGTAGTAAAAATTCCAGAGCCCTAGCTCAAAATTCATTTTTTCGCAAATTTTTTAAGGCATACCCCTTCAAAAATTTTCGATTTTTCGAAGGTTTTGGGACCGGGACGAACGCTTGATATTTCGATTCCTCGTGTCTCAAAACGGATAAAAAACACGAACTTAGTGGGGGAAATGCCGGAATTCGACCGAAAACACGTGGAAAACCGATCTGGAATATTTCATTTCAACGGTTTTCCCCATGTTTTTTTATCTTCCCGACCTTTTCCGGGGCTGAAACTTTGTAGAAAGTGTTTTTTTATATCAAGGAAGAAGTAGAAAAAATTCCAGAGCCCTAGCTCAAAATTCATTTTTTCGCAAATTTTTTAAGGCATACCCCTTCAAAAATTTTCGATTTTTCGAAGGTTCTGGGACCGGGGCGAACGCTTGATTTTTCGATTGTCCGTGTCTCAAAACGGAAAAAAAACATAAATGTTGTGGGGGAAATGCCGGATTTCGACCGAAAACACATGGAAAACCGATCTGGAATATTTAGTTTTCAAGGTTTTTCCCATGTTTTCATGACTTCGCGACCTTTTCCGGGGCTGAAATTTTGTAGAAAGTGTTTTTTTACATCGAGGAAGAAGTGGTAAAAATTCCAGAGCCCTAGCTCAAAATTCATTTTTTCGCAAATTTTTTAAGGCATACTTGTGGGGGAAATGTGCCGGATTTCGCGTTATTGAAAATTTATATTAACGTTATTGTTGTAGGGTATTCGATTATTATCCAAAATCGGTTTTCATTGCATTAAAGATGTAAAATAAATGGAAAATTCTGCCCCTCGATTTTCTATAATGCAACGTCAACCACCTGATTTCGCCGGCGTCACTTCCAGTCGATTCAGAGAGGAAACTTTACGCTCCCTTGCTTGAATATTCCCTCTTACAAATTCCGCCGGTCCGCTGGAGGGGGAGGAGGGCCCCCGTCGCCAGTTTTATGCGTCAGAGTAGTATCCCACGGGAGATGGTCGGACCCTTTTCCCCGTGGCGTTGGGAATGAGCTCGTAAAGCGGGCAAACAACGGGAGAACACACAGGGAGAGAGAGAGGAATCCTTCTGTCAGCCTTGAAAGGAAGGGAAAAGTGTGCTGTGTGCGCCCTTAAGCCTCGTAAAAACGCCAGTGTTTCCAGCCTGCTTGCTCCTCCTCGTAATTCCGACAATTTGTCCTTTCAAAAGTCCGACGCCTCCGACACACACACGCACGCACGCACACTGATACAGGGAAGAGAGGAGATTGCCGAAGATAAATCCTCTGGTTTACGCTTTACTCGCTCGCTACATAAAGCTCGCGTTCGCGTTTCTCTTCCGCCGATGCCGAACTAGCAGCGCCCGAAGGATTTCCGCTCTCGGCCAACTTAAGTAGAAAGAGTTTCCCCAGTCGCACTTTGCCAGCCCGATTGAGTGCTGCTTTCTGGCGAATCCTCCCTGTTTCTCGATCCTATTGCACTGCTGTCTTGGATTGCTTCTTGAAAGAGAATACTCGCATCCCAAGAGCAGTCAAGATCGACTTTCTTTTCGGGATTGTTTTGTCGATTCTATTGTTCTTTATTGATCGGAAATATTGAAAACTTCGAGCGATATTTCGAATGATAATTATAATACGATTTTTTTAAGATCGACTTATATTTTTAGAAGATACAAAATATTTTCAGCTTCCAACTTTCGAAAATGTGTCGATCCTATTGTTCTTTATCAATTGGTAAAAAGATATTGCCAATAAATAAATAATTATCCACGATCTACAATTCTTTAAAGATCGACCAATATTTCTCGAAGACAGGAAATATTTGCAGCTCGCAACTTGGAGAAATAAAGATTTATAATCGAACATAAATATCAATAGGCGCAACTTTCTAGGGGTGGCACTCGGTGAAATGTGGATAGAAGGTGCGACGGTCCATAAATCCCTTGAAGGAGCACAGAGAACAGCCGTAATTCAAGGCTCGAACTCGAGAAGGGCTTGCACTCCGCTCTCGGAGAAGTGCGCCGCCTTATCTCGGAAGTTGGAGGCAAATCGATGACTGCACCGGCAATAAAAAAAAGCCGGAGCGATAACTCTTCGATACTATCGAGTCATCATCCATTTCTCTCAAGAACACCGGAAAGAGAACATCCAGTGAATCTTCCCACTCGAATAATACCAAACCCACAAAAACCTCGCACTCCAATATTCAAAATCGACGAATCCTCGCAATGGAAATATTTGCCTGCTAGCAAACACAGATTCGAAAGAATTTCATTGCGTGTACATTTTCCGAATGATATTTGGAGAGTTGACCTTTGGCCGCAGGTGCAATCGCTCGGAGCTTCGGCGATTTCTCTCTTTCTCTCTGATATAAAATCAACAGATTCGAGCGTTCTTAAAAGCTCCGCTTGCTCCAACTCATACACACACACAGACACTGAGAAAGAGTGGTCCGTTTGCGAGCAAATTGGCCTTTACGCTGGGTTGAAGCGCGATTGACTAAAAATCGGCGGAAATTACTTGGCGTGCTTGCAAGCTCGCTCGCTCGCCGCCCGAAATGAATATACGCGGAATTCCTCGAGCGGATCGATACGCGCCTGCGGAAAGCTTTACGCTTCCTCTCTCTTCCTCTCTCTCTCTCTCGCAGAGAGTGACCGATATTAGGATGTTTTCGAGTGGTTGGAAAATTGATCTCGACTGGCAGGGGAAAGGTCGCCGAGAGAGCTTGAATTCGTCGGCAATATCGGAGGGTGAATCGGATCGGCTGGATCGGAAGGATGGGACACAGAGGAGGCGGATTGAAGCGCAGAGAGGGTACACGGTTGGCGCCGAGGCACTTCGATTCGAGGCGGCCGTGCATTTAATGAGATTTCACGTGCGGTCGTTGACCGCGTGCGACCTCGTCGCTCCTACGATTAATTAACGAACCGCTCGTTAATACCTCCTAATTATTGTTCGCCGAGAGAGCCGCGACTTCTCCCTACTTTCACTCGACAGTCTTCCAACCCTTCAGTTACAATTGCTCCCACACTTTTTATTTTAGACTGTATTTGTTTATAAGTTCCTTTTTGAACGTTGAAATGTGTGGCAAGTGTTTGAGATTCTCGTCTTTGGGATTGTAATTATTATAATTAATATTAAGAATCTTTAGCTATTCTTTGGAGTACTAGATGGGTGTACTTTGCAAACTTGTAACACAGCATCCTGAAACTTGCTTCTTCAACGGTGCGCTCGAGCAAATTCCAATTATGAGCAGACTCGAATGGAAGCGCAATGAAAAAATCAGGCTTCTGAATTTTTTAAGAGCGAATTCGTGTTGGAAGTTTGTGGGGAAAATCAAATTTGTCTCTGCTTTAGTATTTCTTTTACATTTCATATTTATTTCCACGAAACAAGCACTAATAAATATTTTTCCGTATAATAAAACAGTTGAAAAGTAGCAAATTGCTTGCTGAAAGTGTTAAGTTGCCATTCAAGTTGAAGGAAATCTATTTCAAAGTTTGCGAGAGCTGCTTATTCCCACGAAAATAATACTAACAAACATTGCCAAGTATAACGAAAAAGTTGAGAAGTCAGAACTCGGCCGCTCGAAGTTTGTCGTTGCCGGTTAAGTTGAAGCGAGTGAATTTCGAGGCTGCGAAAGCTGTTGGGAGAAGTTGGGAGGATTCGCGGAGGTCGACGTTCCTCGATTGGTGTGTGTGTGTGTGTGTGTGTCCTGGGAAGTCCTCGGGGATATTCTCGAGGAGACTGATCGATAACTCGACACCGTACGTGTCGCTTTGCCCACTTACTTATACATGCCAAAGACGCCTAATATTCCCCCACTTCTTTCTTTCTACCCTTCGCATTTATTATTAAGAGGACACAGTCGAGCGACCCCTCGATCCACGCAACACACGCCACTATTTCTCCCCCCTTTCACGCGACTTCTCCCTCTAATAACTTTCCTTTCTCATTAAGTTAATGACAAGGAACTACCAATCGTCGCATCTTTCCATTAAAACTTAAACGTTATTCACTACTTTTGCCCTAATTTGATCTGTTTGATTGGTGATATTCGTGTTTGGTACGAAATTTGTATCAACAGTTGGAATTCATTTTCAAAATATCCCCAACAAAATTTTATTCCATGTATTAGTCTCGTGGAATAAAATATAACATTGTTGCATTGTTTTTTCAATGATCAATGACAATTCCATATATTCACATTTGGTAAAAAATGTGTATTATAAGCGTTACAATTGTAATACTAACTATAATTGAAATAAAACATTGCATTATAAGCAGTGCAATAATTAGAAAGTCCACGAGAGTTTCTTCCTCGTCGCTGGAACAAGATGCGAGTGGCATTTGCGTCAGTGCAGCTTTTTTTCCTCGGCGAGCGCCGAGAGAAATATTACCAAACATGTGGCGCTGTGTGTGACGCAAGCGGTAATCAGTGAAAGAGAGAAAGATAGAAAGGCAGAGGAAGAGAGAGTGAGTGAGAGCGATGTATTAGCTTTGGATTTGGTTCTCGCGGTGAGGAGTGTACGTGATCGATAAGAGGAACAGCTGCGAGTAGTAATCGGGACACGGAAATTTCGACAAGCTTCTCTCACAGATGTCAATATTTGCGGAGATCCTCGCTGACTTCATTCTTCCCGGAAGTATGGAGATTGGAAGAAAAATATAGCGCTCGATTTATGTTGCCCCGCCTTTTCAAAATTGCTAAAGCAAATCTTCGATCTTGTTGAAATTCGAAAACGTTGGATTTCTGTAACCGTTTGATTATTATTGGCGAATTTAAACGCTTTAAAAATCCATTAAGATTGCATTTGTCACGGTTGGAATTAACGCTCTTTATTAAATTTCGCTGTGGTCAAAATCAATTCTCTACAGTTTTCTATACAAATTTGGATACCTCAAATTGTCTATTTTTTGTTATCATTCATTATAAATGATTTCAATTAACAAGTAGTTCCTGCTTTCGACAGGTTTTCTAATAGCTCTTTTCCCTTACAACAAAATTCCCTTTAAAAATCAACTCAACTCTTTTTCGATCAATCAACAAATAATGCAAACAGGTTTACCGCTTTCTATACACGGTATAAACAATAATAACTTCGAGCGCTTTCACGGACAACAAAGGGCAAAATTCAACGGCGAATGTTCCCCTCTTTTACTTTAATTGTTACCCAACTCCAAACTTAGCCGTAAGTTATTGAAAAGGCTAGTAATCCAAAGCGCCCAGAGTTATATTGTTTACAGGCTATATTTACGCGTAACATGGAAACGCAATAATCTCAGCGGCACATGGCTCGTGTGCGATAAGAATATTATTCGTAATAATGGAATCCGGCCGATGTGGGCGTCCACACACACACGTACACACACGTGTGTGCGTTGAATCCAATTTCGATCTGACGTGTGTGCATAAAGCACACCTGGAATTATGCCCTCCCCTCTTTCTCCCTTTCCGACGCCGCCAGCTTGTAAATTTGTTCGCCGCCGCCGCCGCCGCAACGCTTTTTCCGCTTCCCTCTAATCAGAAGTAATGGTTATATTCCGGGCGGATGTAATTTCAGGATTTTTTCTCCCCAACCCTGGCAATGTTTGCCGGGAACACCGGTCGAATTTTAATTGAGCCGCCTGCTTTTTTATAGGCGCGCACAGAGTCGATTCGGATTAATTGAAGGCGGACATGTTTGTTTGAATCGAAGTAGTGGTAATTAAATGAAGATTTATTGAAGTATTTTTGTATTATTCAAGGAGCAACATTAGAAAAAGAATAGTATGTTTTTTGTTCGATTTATGTGGATAATTATGGGTGTAATGTTTTTTAATTCAACTAATCGTTTTATTTTTAAGAAAATATGTAGTTTTCTTTATACAAAATGTTGATAAACCTAGTTTTAGTAAGAGTTGATTGGTGCTAATTTTGGCAGAGCGTTAATCCAGCAGGATTTCAATTTGTCGGAAGTATGACTTGAACGTTGGCGTTCGAACATTAATGTCGCGCGATTCATTAATATCCTCTCGGCGGTTTCAAGGAGTAAGGCAGGTGCGTGCAAAATAGTTGGAGTGTTCCACCGATTTGGTGCTGATTTTCCTTTGATGCCTCGCTGATTTCTCATCGCGGCTTTCTCTTCCTCCTTCTCATTTCTCCTGTTCTCTTCCTCCTCCTTCGCAGTGCCGCCCGCCCGTCCGCCTCTGCCGCCTCCTGCTAATAATAGTAGACGGCGCAGGACGAAAATAGGCCTGCAGAACTATGCAACACGCGCTTCAGGAATTTCATCGTCTGCCGACCTCGCAGGCCGTTTGCCCCGGCGGCGGCAGCGGCAGCGGCGGCGGCGGCGGCCCCTAATGAGAAGCCTTTCGAAAGCCCTAGCTTCGAACATTATTGGGAGCACTACCGATCCCAGCACTAAACTCAATTTCGCCTCGCAGGTCCTTTCCACTCCAACTATCCTAGATTTCTCGAAATAGTACCTCTCCTGTAGAATGCGTGTCGTTCTGGAATTCTAGGTTGCTTCAATATTAAATAAAAGAGGCAACAATTATTAAGTATACTAGTTTGTAATATTAAAAAGTCGTTTTTGAAGTGGGAATTGATTATCTATCGAACTGCGACTTGGTAACTTTATTGATTTCTATGTAACTTTTATAGGATTCTATGTTGTTTCAATATTAAATAGAAGAGGCAACAATTATTAAGTATACGAGTTTGTAATATTAAAAAGTCGTTTTTGAAGTGGCAATTGATTATCTATCGAACTGCACCTTGGTAACTTGATTGGTTTCGAAGAGATTCTTAATTTATTGGCTCCTCCCATTTAAAGATTTCCAATAAGTCCATGTTTTAATATTGAACAATTTTTTGGAGTGATTTGATTATCTATCAAATTTCAACTTGGTAACTTTATTAGTTTCAAAGACGCTCTTAATTTATTAACTTCCACCATTTAAAGATCCCCAATAAATTCCACTTTTAATAACAAATAATAAGAAGTTTTTTCGATCAAACACTAACTTGGTAATTTTCCAGGTCTCAAAGATACTCTTAGTTTATTGGCTCCTGGCATTTAAAGATTTCCAATAAATCCAAGATTACACGTCAACTCCTGCTTTCTTGTGCGACATTCACCAACACATACGAACCCATCCGTGAGACACAATACAGCAACATCCGCGAGAGTACTTTGAATCCTGTAATACAGGAAAGTATGCGTGTGTGCGCGCGAGATAGGTGTGTGAACTACAATGAGTCGGGTTGGAAATCTGGCACAAAGGGATTCAATAGTTTGGGTTGCGCCGTCGGCGGCGCTCCGGGTGTTCCGTTAATCCTGGCGTATAAGGTTCTTCTCGTTGGGAGCTTCTGCTTCCAGTGCTCTCTCTCTCTCTCGGCCTTTAATCGATCCTGCCGCAATTTCGTCGGCTTCGAATTAAAATTGCATGTTCCCTGGCATTCCCGCATTGGCGGTGCTCGAGTAGTCGAAGGGGGTGGTTGGTGGGATCGGCGCGCTTCGAGGGGTGGCGGCTCCTCGCTCTCGCAGCTTGAATAATTGAACGGTTCGGCTGTCAAGTGTGCAATCGCGCCCGGCGAATTGCGCTGCGGATCAAGGCAACAAGGGTGGCGGCGGCGGCGGCGGCGACGACGGCGGCGCACAGTGTGATATTTTCGGGATCTAGCGGAGCTTTATTATTTCAGTCCAAAGCGTTCTAATGTTAATCTTCATATGTTATTATTAGTGATACCTGCATTTTCTACTTTTTTTTTTATTAATGCTATCATTCTCCTCTGTTTACCAACTCAAAGTTACGTATTTTTGCGATTCAAAGAACTCGCCATTTAGGCATTTTACATTAATAATTAATTTCGAAAATGCCATTGATTATACCAGATTTTCATCATATACGAAACAAAGCTAGACTCTTAAATCACTCAAAAAAGTCAACTTCATATTGCACGAATTTGCACATATACCGAATATTGCCATTTTACAAGAAATCAATGAGTTTCTCGCCCAAGTCGCGGCTTCCAATACATTTTTAGTGTAAGTGCCGCAGTAAGTAATAATAATACCATATGAACATTAACATTAGACCGCTTTGTACTCAAATAATAAAGTTCCGTTAGATCCTGAAAATATCACACTGTGCGGCGGCGGCGGCTCTCTTTTTCAGGGGTCGCCACAGCTCGAAAACAATAGGTTAACTTTTAACCTTGGCAGGGTAAAAGTGTAAAAAGAGGGCGGCGCCGCCACCGTAGAGCAATAAACGTAAGTGTGTACGCGGACATCGCTCCCATGAATTACACACTTTAGCCGCGGTTATTGTCCCGACGCGAGCGCCCTTCCCTTCGGTTCCGGCCACTCTCCCCCATTGTTGCCCCTTTAGATTACATTCTAATTGCACGCGCCGCAGTCATCCGGGCACACTCCTCCCGCCGAATTTCCCGCAGCCTATCGCGAGTCAGCCTATTGACGCGCTCGCGCTCGGAAAGCTCCCCTTTGTTCCTTGCCAGTTTCCCTATCGATACTGGACACTTCTCTTTTACCTCCCCGAAAGCAATCGTATCGTTGTAATTATTAATGCTCTTTCAGCCTTTATACAGCTTTTTATTATTTTTAATAATTTGTAGTAATGGAAAGGATTGCCTTTATTGAATAACAGCTTTATTGCAGTTATTTGTGAACACAGTCAATATTTATTCTGTATAAATTATTGTAATTATAAATGTTCTCAACCCTTTATATTGCTTACTAGAATTTTTAATCACTTTTAATAATAGAAAAGACTGTCCTTATTGAATTATAATTTTATTTCAATTATCCTTGAACACAGCTAATACTAGCTCTATATAAATTATAATCATAAATACTCTTTAACCTTTTATACAGGTTTTTACAATTTTCAATAACATCCAATAATAAAAAAGTCTCTCCTTATTAAATAACAGCTTTATTTCAATTATCCGTAAACACAGTCGATTCTGATCCCACACAAAATACTTCTCATACACTCGATTTGAAGTCGGCCGATTCTTTGAAATTAGTCAGCACTCGAAAAAGTGGCAGCTCGCTCGGCCCTACACGCTTTTTCCCGCTGTGTCGCTTAGCCCAGCGAATATTATTTCTGGGCGCGCACGGATCGAAGCCACGGAGACTTATTTTCAGAGCGCCTTCCGCTTTCGAGGCCTACCGGCGAGCATTTATAGCGAAGCCCCTTCTTTTAATCCGACAGGCGCGCTTTCGCCGAGATTCACTCGAGAATTGTGCTTTCTGCCCGGCTGTTGCTAGCCAATTGCTATCACAAAGTAACTAGCACTTGTTCGACTCAGCAGCAATGCAATCGTAAATTTGTAATCAAATGTTCTTTCACTTTTGAAGTAATTGTATTAATTATTCTCTTGTTTCTCAAACCGCAAGTAGTATGATTCAGTGTATGGCCAGACAAGTAGAATTATTGCAGGAATTGCAATTTTATTGAAAGGATAATTTACAGTAGTTTGACAGTAGTTTGTTTATAAGCAGTAATGTATAATTTTTCTCTAACTTTTAAAATAATTGCATTAAAAAATCTTGTATTGTTCCACTGACAAGTAGTATAATTCCGTGTATGGTCGGACAAATAGAATTATTACAAAAATTACAATTTTATTGAAAGGATAATTTGCTAGCAATAATAATATAAAGCGATTGGTTTATAAACAGCAATCTTTAATTTTTCTTCCACTTCTAACATAATTATTCTCTTATTTCTCAAACTACAAGTAGTATAATTCCGTGTACGGTCAGACCAGCGTATTTATTACCGAAATTACGATTCCATTGAAAGGATAATTTACTCGCAATAATAATATAAAGCGAGCAATAATAATGGCCAGCAACAACAAGTCATTACTGTCACCAGGATTTATTTGGCACACCACCATATCGATATGCTCGCCAGGAAATATGGTTATGTGGGGCGAGTTTGTGCGCCGCTTCTTCGTCGACCCACACAGAGGCACACAGACACACAGACGTGTTTTCTCAGGATAGGAAGGTTTCTAATTCAATAGTGGACCGGTCGCGGTGTGCACGTATGTTTAGCCGGGTACTATAAATAATTGATGGCGCCAGAATTCGCTACACCGAGGGAGAAATGTCACAGTCAGAGCTTCGCGATAGGATCGCGCGCTTCAGAACATCCACGCTTATTAGTACACTCAGCAAGCGTGTGGAAATTGCTCGTGGAAAGTCGTGAAAAGCGCATTCTACCACTGACAATCATTGTCACACTATTATCAGACAATTGCTTTCCAAACATTAAGATTTAAACACTAAGATTCAAACTGCCAGAAAAGAAAAGACGTCAGGGTTTTTTTTCTTCTTTTATTTCGCCCGTTTATTTATAGTCGCCTACTCGAAAACTGTCCTCCTCGAAGCCGTCTGGCCACAAACAAGCCGATACTACTTTACGTAATAATTTACCATTCTTTATCCTCGTCGATCTTTTTTTCAGTACAATTTTTATATCACTCCGTGGAATTGATGACTGTATTTTATAATGAAGTTGAAGCTTTCCGAGAAGTACCACAGATGGCTAGTTAGATTAGACATGTGCGAGGTGCTCGCCACGTGTTCCGAGCGGCGTGCGTCGAACAGGTCATTGTAATAGGCGATCTTCTCGTACGAGAGCGCTGGAATGATCTTCCTCTGATGGGAGAGAAAGAGAGAAAAGAGAAAGAAAGAGAGTAATCCGGCTTTGCGGTGGGTTCAGAAGCGTTCCGCGAGTGACAAGCGCGCGCTAGGCGGCTGATCTAAAAATAATGGCACCCCCGTATGTGTATGCGAGAGGTGCCAAGGTCCATTACACCTCTCTCTCTCTTTCTCTCTTGCTCTCTTTATCTTTCTCTTGTCGCTCAAAGTCTTTTGCCGCTCTCCCTTTTCACCGGAGAGAGAGAGAAAGAGACACGCACGTTTAAACTCCTCTTCGACATTATCGCGTTGATCCATCCTCTCCTCTCCTCTCCTCTCTCCGCGCGCTTTCTATCTTTGTCGTTTAGTCGCATCTCTCGCGCCACTTACGCATTCATCCCGCTCTCCATGCATGACATTCCTCCGGGCGAAACGCTCCCGTTTCTCCTTTTCACAGCTGACACAGTAAATCACATTGTTGCGCGCCTCCAACGCCAACCACCCCCCACTCCCATCATCGTCCGACACTTGTCACTGACGCGCAGACCTTCCTCTACCATCGAATGTGTCTGTGTGTGTGTGTTCTTCCGGTTCGATGGATTCGGGAATACAGCACTCTTTTCGCAGATGTGGAAGAATGTGTGGGTGGATCGTGGGAGTTGAGAAATGATGGATGGAGAATCGAAGAATCGTAATGCCAAATGTATATTTGGCCAATGCGAGATCGCGAATGTTGCTCGGATAGTAAAAGTCAAGTACGTTTGACGTGCGAGTCTTTGAGAGGTCTTGGATGTTCTTGGGGATTGCTGCGATTGCTCTTTGAAGTTTTCGTGTTTTAAATGAACTCGTGATGGTGTAATATTTAATTGGTTGTGACTAACTTTATTTGTTGGAGTCCCTAAAAATTCCTCTGAAAAGAAAACTTATGTCTACAAATTTTATTGGGCGTTGAATCCTATTCGCATTATCGTATAATATTAGATTAATTACAACTAACTATATTTATTCAATATTTATTGGATAAAACAATTTTTTTGGACGCTGAATTGCATATTTCGATCTTTCAAATTTTCATACAATATTAAATTAGCTGCGACTAATTATATTTCGTTAAAAATAAAACGAATATAGAACATCTTTTTTGAACACCCAATTATATACTTCGATCTTTCAAATTATCATATAATATTAAATTAGTTGCAACTAACTATATTTATTAGAACAACTTAAAATTCCTCTAAAAATAAAACGTGTACGTAACTTTTCCGTGCGCTTGATTGTAAAGTTCGATCTTTGGAATTGTTTAGCAGGGAGATAGCTAGTTTTGGTAGGAGAGCCCGAAGATTCATCACTGATTAGAAGTCGGTGAGGCGACGAGGGGTTGCTATCTCGGTGGCGGACGGCGGTGGTTGTAGCAGTAGCGTGTTCATTCGTCGAGCTGCCACGCTCGGCTTCGAAAGGCATTGTCACCGGAATGCAGCTGATATTCTTGGAAAGTGGGACGCCAAACTTTATTCCTACCCGCAAACTGCTCGTACCCGGTTCCGCCTGACGTCTACATTCATCGGCTTGCTACTTCGTCTCCTCCTCCTCGCTCGCTCGCTCGCTCGGCGTTCACGTAAACCACGATTGCGTCCGCAAAAGGCACGTTCATGCACCGCGTCCCCAAGCTTGAGAAGAGCGGAGCACTGATAGAAATCGACCTGATTTTCCAGTTGCTTCCACTGTAAAGCGAGTCATGGAATTTTGGACTTGAACTGCTTTGAGAATAATTTCGACTTGTAATTCATGTGTCAGTGAATTATTTCTCGTGTGCATTTGAAAATGCATCTGGTTTTCCAGTTGCTTCCATTGAAAATTGAATTCTTACATTTAGAGTGGAAAATTTTCTAAAATAATTTTGACTTTTAAATTGTGTGTCAATGAATGATTTTGGGTGGGAGAAATTTAAGTAATCAGGAAATCGACCCAATTTTCCAACATTTCCCATTGAAAACCGAATTATTAAATTTTAAACTTGAATATTTTTCAAAATAATTTCGACTAATAAATCATATTTATCAAGCAGTGATTTCTAATGTGAGAAATTGAAGTAACCCGGAAGGAAATCTACAGTTCCGTAATAGTATGCGTTTATCTGCCATACATAGAGAAATGAGTGTGTGAGTTGCTCGACTGACGATTATCTTATGGCGATTCCGATCAAACGAAGTAAGTTGCCCTGTCAGAGTCCAACTCTACTTTGCCTAAGTATCGAGACAGTTGACGAGTAGCCTAGTTCACAATGCGAAGACCTCAGCTCTAACTTGGCGTACACTTCGCCTAATTTAGCCAATCATTCACGAAAACTGAAACTTCCCACGCTATGCAATGTCAGTTAACCTTTGCTCTACGTGAACTAGTTCCATCGGCATGAATATTTCTGGAATATGTTAATTATAGAATAGGAGACGTTCTTTTATCCCGAATTATTTTCGTATTATTAATTCTCCATTACAAATACAATTTTTTAATGAATAATTTTACAATTCCTGTTAAGCTAATTATTGAGAAATATTGATATATAAATAACTTTGATTTCCGTTAAAACGAAGATATTATAATAAATTGATAAATATTATAAGGGCTGAATGATTCATAAGGGTTTGTAGAAAAAGGTTTTCAGAAGTAACCCTGATTAACGAAAAGTCATATTACAAAAATATTAATTGTTAAAATTGGAACATATACTCTCCATGAAATAATTTCACATAAAACGGCAATATTAATAATCGAAAAGTGTCCTTTCTAATCTACCATCGGAATGACAATGCCAATCACTTTTCACTCGGACAAAATTGACTGGAAACATATGTCAGCGATAGGATCAGAGGTTCGCGTGTAAAGTGGAGTCTAATCCCGGTTCTTATCCATTTTTCTCAGCGATCGCTCCATTTAAGGCAATCGAAGCGGACCGATTGACAGTGAGTGAGTGACTGCGCTTTAATCGCCGAAGAAAAAGTCGGTCCTCGGCTCGCGCGTTGCTCGTCGTCGTCGTCGTCGTCCGTCTTGCGATGCTCGCTTGTAGATCATTCTCTGGAATTTCATTGGAGCCGCCGGCCATTGTCCGTCACCGGGATTGGTCCATGTAACCGATCGCGGCTCGTAAAAGGCGTCCGCTTCTCCTTTCCGAACGCCGCCGCCGCCGTCGTCGTCTCAATAGATCGTATCGATCGACTTTGAGTGCCGGCGAAATAATGCACCGCGCCGCGATGGAAATACTTGGAAAGCTTTACGACCCGCTTCTCCGCTTCTCTCAAAATCTCCGAGCTGATATACGCGCCCACCACATTTCTTATGGAATATCGAACCGCCTGCTTAATTATCGGCTAGCGAGAACTCCTGATTGCAAAAAGTCCACCTTGTAATTGGCTCGCCGTCCTCTCTCCTCCGTTCGTTAAATATCCACCGGGAAATTGTCAGCTGGATTATGCAACCTGTCCTTCATTAATACCGTTGCTCTTTCCAGAAGTAGTCTTGTTTTAGTTGTACTAATTTTATTTCAAGATTCGTTATATCTTAAATTTATAAAATTTGAAATATTGTGATATTTTATTGCCGTTTGTAAATTAATATAATTGGTGCAGATACATTTTATCTTGAATATGTATTTACATCTGAAATCTCTAAAATTCTATTCTTGCCTGAGATATTCATGGCTGACTAACAATTTGCCTGAAATGGTAGTGAAATTCACAGGGTTTTCCTCAAAATTCATCATACATTAAATTAACAAAATTCAAAATTTATAATATTTCCTTCTCGTTCATAAATTAATATAATCTGCATAAACAAAAATGATTTTAAGGAGATATCTATAAATTATCTTCGTAAATAAATAAGTCAGGCAACTTTATGCAGATAAATTTCATCTGAAATGAATAAAATTCTATTCTTGCCTGTGATATTCATGGCTGACTAACAGTTGGCCTGAAATGGTGGTGGAATTGTCAAGGGTATTGGTACACCATCAGCTTCCCGGTGGTATTGGTGGCGAAGGGATCGATACTTGAAGGATCCTAGGATTCTGAGTCGCGGGAGTGATGAGCTCGGTGCTCTCTGCTCCCACGTGCCACCAATGCCACCTCGGTATCTGTGTTACTGTATCGTCGCCCCTGCTCATTCCCAACTCAATCACTTAAAGTCGCAGTCGTCCTCCAACCGATTTCATGCTTCCATTCCTCCAATTGTACCTCGAAATTCCAAAAATATCCGCCAGTAGAAAACAGTTCTTTATTCATTGACAAACTTAGGAATTATAATTCAAATATGTTTACTTCGGATTTGATGAACTTCACTTGAAACCTTTTTTCAAGCATCGAGAATTATTTGTCTCGGAGCAAAATATCTGCCATTAAAAAATGTAAATTTAAGAAATACAATGCCAAATATTTTTACTTCAGACTCAACGAATTGAAGAATTATTTTTTAATTATAGTGAGATTGCATTGCACAGCCATTACAAAATGGTTAAGCTAATTAATTGTTACATTTACGAAATACAACACCAAACATTTCAACTCCAGACTTAATAAAATCACGAATTATCTTTTAATTAGAGTGAGATTGTACGTCCGTATAAATTTAATAAGGCTTATATGTAATAATAACGAAGATAGCGTGACTTTGTTTGTCGAGTTATAGAGCTGTTACTTTTTTAATGGTTTAATTCCATTTGCTATATGAGTTTGGTGGAGCGTGAATTGGTGGCTCGTTCGATGCCATAACAATTTCCGTAAAACGACGACAGACCGCTCCAATCAGTAGCACGTGCCGTTGAATTATCGTGCGGGCGGCGGCGGCGTCGGCGTCGGCGGCGGCGCACGCGTTACCCTAAATACGATGACTCCGCTGTTATACGAAAGTGATTCCATCAAGGCTTACAGCCAAGCTGCGTTCATATTTAACGTGCCTTCTCCCCATTGGCCCACCCGTTGCGTGACACATACACAACATGCATACACGCGCGCCACGCCGGCATAATGTGCGTAAAATTAATACACCGCTGATGGATTAAAGAGCTTTCCCAGCCACGTCGACCACCACCACCACCCCTGCGGAGATTCCCTTTTACAAAACATGTTTTCCTACGCGTGACACACGCCTGACACATTTCCACGCTTAAATGAACACTGAATTCTGGCAATTAATTCTCCATTTATAGTTAGTCATCGATTTTAGTTGTTTCATTTGTCAGTGAAAATGTTCTGATTTTTTTACTGTGGTTCAAAGTGATTGTGGAGATTTATATTTATTGTAGACGAACTTTTCATCGAATTAAAGGAATTAAATTAGTATCAATGAAAGTGTTCTGATTCTTATACAGCAGAAAATTGTAACAGATTTAAATTCATTCCGAACGAACTTTTTATCAGAATCTCGAAAGTAATTCTTATTGAATCGAAGAAATTGTCTACAAAACGATATAAAATAATTCGGTTGAATTAGCAGTGCTCTCTCTGGCAATAAATGCGAGACTTCGAGCGGCTCTTTTTTTCGAGGTTGCGACTCGGAATAATGGCAGTCTCGTCGAGTAAAGCGTCTCTCATTGTATATCTCGGTACACATGATTTGCCGCAGAGCGCTCGCGCGCTGCCGTAACCCAGTTACTTGGCCCATTATTGGGCCACGCGGTTTATATCCATTATTCCATCGAGGAAGCCAGCGTGCTATCGATCGCCTCTCCGCTCCTTCTCTTTCTCTTGCAGGATGAAACGACGCAATCCAGCCAGACTAGTTTCTCTCCTCTCTCGGCGAGGTTCAGATCGACGAAAGGCCCTGGCAACACCCGCTCCTCGAGTTCCTTTTCACCTGATGCGTCGACCTTCCCTTTGTCAACCACAGTTCTCCTTTTCTTCTCTCTTAAATCTTTTATTATCGCTCTCTTTCAAATTTCGACCGTTAATAAACGCTGTTATATAATTAACGCAGTTTTAAACTCTCCAAAATGCATTAAGATTGCTTTTATCACAGCTAAAATTTTATTGGAAATCAGAGAGAAATCTGTGAATTCTGTGCTCTTTTCAAATTGCAATAAAATCAATTTTTCACTAAGACAATTCAATTAGCAATGGTACTTTCATTTACTTTTATAAGATATTTTGACTTTTATACTCTCAGTCATATTATTTCCACAAATGAACAGAACATGAGAGGAGTCGAACATGCTTGAAACATTCTTATTCCGGAGTTTCTCTCTTTTCGCTCGAGTAATTTCATAGTCGTAACTTTGTTCCGGGTGGCTTTTACTATTCCGTATGAGAGCGCATACGAAAAGTAGTGTAATCGTATGTTGTGCGAAAGATAGACGGAAGGTTCGTGCAGTGGAAACCGACTACTCGCCTGCCCGTCTGACTGTATTCTGACTCATACTACTTGCTAGTCGATGCGCTCGCAGTTGTAGCTTCTTTTCTCGGCGAGATGAGCCTTCCTTCGCTTTGAAATTCATCAGTTAACTAAGAGGATATTTCTCTTTAGCATAATCAGTAATTTACACATGCAAATATGTGTATTTAACAAACAATATTTAACAATAAAAGTAATAGAACAAGAATAGAATACTAGAAATAATATCACTCAGTTAAGTGATGAAATAAATAATAAGGTAATGAGTGAATAATAAAGTAATCGAATATAATTCATAATAAATATTACAAATTAAATAAATAATGGAATATGAAGTATTAAGTTGTTTCCACAAGATGCAATGAAAGTTTTTGATTGAAAATCGTGTTAAATGATTAATGGAAAGGTAGATTTAGGCAATTGGCAAGGAGAAATGTGCAGCAGGCTGTTCGGAGGTGTGGAAGGAGCGCGTGGCGCAACGCTCCGCTGTGGAACGCAGCAAGAGCTCGCCGTGGAACACCAAGTATCGACCAGTTAAAGCCATCCCCGCCCGGCTAAAGCGGCCAACCCACACCCATATACCCTCTGGCCTCGGCCTACCCTCTGCCTTCTGCCTCTCCCACCCCTCCCGAACCTACCGAGCATCATCTCTCGAGCCTTCACCCTCGCAACCCTCGTCTCGACGTCTTAAGCCCGCTCCACACTGTCGAAAATGTCGAAACTCTGAAGTTAAAGCTTCCTTCCAAAGCAAATGCAAGAGAAATTGTTTCTAATATCATTTTTATTCTAAACGACTTTTTATTTTTTGGGAGGAATTTAATTATTGTATGGAAAAATAATTTTGTTGTATTTGCGATAGAATTTTCATTTTAGAGTTTGCTGTATGTAATTTTGTTTCTTATAATTCGATTTTTGTAGATGAATTGAATTATTGCTTGGAAATTCGTTTGGCTATATTTGCTATATTATTTTCGAAATCGTACAACTCTATGAAATTTGTATTTCCAACTTCGCGGTATGTAATTCTGCTTTTTCAATAGGAATGTTTGAGAAGAATTTAATTATCGCGTGAAAAACTAGTATCCTTCCATTCGCTGTATTATTTTTGCAGGCCACAACTCCATATTCATGAATGCTGTATTATTATTCCATCGTTCTTTCTATTTCTCTTGACTTATTCATGATGGGAAAAATTCGACAGTCGTTCGATTGGTAGAATGGACGTACACGCGGGCAGCGGAAGCATCGAGGGAAATATCAGTCGGACAGTGTCCGATTGTTGGGAGGAGAGGGGAGAATACGCGGAGAAGTTGGTAACTTCGTATGGGAATTGGCTAACTAATGCAATGCTCGATGCAAATTACTCTTCATTCTCGAACTGAGTATAATTGGAGCACGTCGAATTTCGGTGCATTTCTCTCTCTCGCTTCCGTTTCAATCGTATTTCAGTGGCTTTTTCAACGAAACCCAGTCGAAATCATTCGAGACTTCAACCTCGCCCAGTTATATTCTCCTCTGCGACAGAGAGAGAGAGAGAGAGAGAATGCGTTTGATTAGTTGGCGGCGATTTATGCAAGCGGAACCAGCACCGCAATTTCTCCCGGCGAAGCAGTTAAAGTACAGTTTCGCTGCTTAAAATAAGGGGAATTAGTAGGATTCGCAGCGAACTCCTGGAGAAGGAGTGCTAGCTCGATCGCAAGCAGTGGCAAGATGTGCTTTCGAAGTTGAGCAAGTTTCCAGATGGATACAGAGTTGCCGAGGCCTCGAAATCCGAACACTCGGATTCCGAATGTCTGCGGCCTTCGAAAGGGCTTTCGCTCCTTCGCCAAGTGGATGTAGGTCGACGACACTGCACGGAGAACATCGCAGTTGTTCTCCGAGGAAACTTCTTCTTTCAAGGAGATACAATTGAATTGAGACTAATTCCAACATGTAAAATCAAACAATCCTTTAATTAATATCGACGTTTTTAAAGACTCTAAAAATACATTAAGTTTGTATTTGCCAGAGATAAAATCTTGTCGATTAAAATTAACCTTCAATCATAAAATTTTGCTGTGGTCAAAGGTTTAAATACAATGCGTCATTTCATATATTTTTATCTCTACTTTCCCTATAATATAAAATAAAAACAAATTTTTTATTTGGCAGCTTATAACTCGAAAACTAAACCCCCGATTTTCATGTGGTTTATTATAAACTTTGTTTGAGTCTCAGGGAAGATTATATTATACAAATGACCCAAAACACTTGCAAATTCCTCTTATAAAATCACAATCTATAATCCCCTTTCATCTTTCCAATATTACAATCTCATATTTCTTAGCCTTGTTTCTTTTTTATTTAATATCCCAGTGGGAGGAACGTTCCGATTGATTCTCCTCTCTTGCGGCTGCGAATTGAACGCGAGGAACGCCCGGCGAAACTATTTCGTCGTTGGCTGCTTGTTCCACATACTGGCAGACAGTTGAGACGGAACGAGGCGAGCACGCGGCTGTCATGCAGCTGGTGTCCGCGTAAAAGAATCGAAAAAGTATCGAAAAAGTATCGAAAAAGAGAGGTGTTTTCATGAACGCTAGGAAAGAAACGAAGGATTGTTTGGTCGGAGTATTCTTCAGGAGTCCGCTGACCGGGAATCCCTCGGCAGCCGATAGAACGATGCTTGATTGAAAAGCAAACACGATTTACATTTCAATGGAACATTTCAACTGGCGGCGGCAGTCCGTGCTTACTTGAAAAAATGCTCCGGGAGATGCTCACTTGGAAGGTCATCTCTCCTTAGCATTGATATTCAATCATAATATTGAAGGAGCTCGCCGATTCCTTCAATCATCTTCCGCAAGAAACTAAACTTCAACCTTCCACCAAATCAATGACGATAATCTCGTTTTTGGCAAGTTTCCAATAAAATAAAACAGGGAAATATTAATAAATAATAATGCAAAAGAAATATTGAAAGTTAACATTATTATTCTACTATTAAATGCCTTATTTTAAAATTACAAGAAGATAAATCAGAGCAATATTAATAAATAATTGTACAAAGAACTTTATTATTTTACTACGAAATTTCTCATTACAAAATTGACATCTAATAATTAATAGAACTCGCCTTTAAAATTAAATGAGATGGAAGCGGCACGTGTCGTTCGCCGAAATTTCGGGCTTTCCGTCGAAATTGACAGGCTCGTAAGAGGGTAAGATGTCGCGAGGGATTGCGCGGCGAAGTCCCGAGGGAAATTATCCTAGTGGCGTGTAGATCGGCGCGGGAGCAAGCGGAACCGGCTTCTTATCCTTTTAAGAGCGAGCGATTCCACGTCGCTCAGGACGCCTTCTCGTTAGTATCGCGTGCACGTGCACGTGCGCGCGGTGCACCAATTATCTCGATCGTTTGCCAATCGCACGGACACGCCAGCACATACCACCTTCGAAAGACTATTTTCTTGCCAGGCGTAGACTGGCAACTTCTAAATACCAAGCGAGCATTCCTGCCAGGCTTAATCACTCTGGACGCACGTGACGTCGCATTTCATTGACTCGCTCGCTCGGATCTCCCTTCGAGGGGAGATCCTTGGAGAAATTTCATTCTCCAAATAGAGGGACGCGTCGCCAGCGTCGCCAGCGTCGAGGAGACGTCGCTTCTATTCGAGTCTAACATTTTCGTGGAGAGAGTCGAGTGCACTCAGCGTGGAATGTGAAAAGTGGCTTTCCCCAGGCTCGCTTTCATTATCCTTTGTCAGGTTGAAGTGCATCCTTGGTAATCCGCGAGAGCCACCAGGAGAGCTACTGCTGCTGCTGCTGCTGCTGCTTTTCGTGCCAGGATGGAAGGAATCCTAGGGCACGCTTTTCGAGGAAAGCGACTTGTATAATATCGACCCATGCTAATTTCTCTTGGCGTCGACTTCCTCGCCAAGTCGGATCCTCCATTTTCCACTCGGCCAATTCCACCCTCGCTTTCCATTCTGCGATCTGATCATTCTACGCACGAAAATCTGACTTCCTAGATATTATAAGGGGTGTCTGACTTCGAAAGCCTTTTCTACTGACTATTTAATTTACTATAACCAACAATTGGAAGTATAAAATGCAAAGTTATATTAGAATTATTTCTTTACCATTGCAAATTCAACCCCTGCAATATCTAACAAATGAATATTTCCATTCTGAAATTCCATTTTCGTAGTAAAATAAATATAAAAGTATTATCTGCATAGAAATACAAGGGTTGCCTTTCAAACACCTTTCCCACTGATTATTTAACTTACTGTAAATGAAAAGGCAAAATGCAATGTTAAATTAGAAGTAATTTTTTTTAAACATGCAGATTTATCCTCTGCAGTACACCTGGCACATAAACATTCGCACTTTGCAGGTGTATGAGTGGTGTCCATGCGGTGTTGGTTAGCGATCGGTAGGTCCGGAGAAGTAGGGCGAGTCTAGGTTGCTATGCAAAGTGGAGGAACACGTTTTACGATGCACCACGTGACGTTGATCCTACGGTATAAGCCCGCGGGTCAGGATTCTGCAGGACTTGCGCGCGCACTCGAATGCTTGTCGTAAAGACAGCTGCTTTTCCTTCTTCATTCCCCCTCTCTCTTTTACTTTTATACTACTTTTTTCGAGGTAAACTTCGACCCCCGAATTATCCTGAATGGCATTCGCCGGCCAATAGCTCGCCGGCCTCGATTCAACCTGGGCCAGGATATCTCGTCGAGTTATTAAAAGTTTCGCCCTGGCAGAACTTGCCACGACGATCTTCAGCCAGCCAGCGATACCTCCGACAGAGAAGCCAGAAGAGAATCCATTAAATTATTACGAAGTTTCGTAGGAAGCGCGCGCGCGTACCACAGCGAAATTCTAGGAATATTTGAGCTCTTCTTCCGGAAAGAGCGAGAGAGAGAGAGTTAAAGAGGGAATAAGTAATTCAGTTGAGTGTCAGTAGTAAAGGAGATCCGCGCTATAGTTGTTCCGGCACATAAACCGGAAGTCCTCCAGCAGCGCACTGGATGCCGCAATCCTCGTTCCTTCCTTGCTGCGAGCTTCCAGGAGAATCGATGAACGATAAACCAGCTGGGAGAGTACCAGAACGTCTTTTATGGCTCTCCTCGATTCCTGACTGCGCTTGGCGCACCCCTACGCGCACTTGCGTACTTCCGGACCTCCTCAATCCCACAAGCAAAGATCCTTTATGTCCCTTTACTTCTCATCCTTCCCACTTGTTTCGAAATTTCAGAGGTTTCTTGTTAGAACATTCAGAGAATTCTGTGTAAGTAGAATAAGACAGCAGTCAGGCAGCCAGATTATCGTTTATTGGGACGTTATTAAAGATAAATGATTAATTTATGAATTTTATAATGAAGTAATGAGAGGGGAATGTTAGTTAGAAGTGTGAAAGGATATTTAAATGTCGATGGGGAATTTAAAGAGAGTAGAAAAGCTCACCTCGGAACTTGGACGTCCTCGAGGGATCGGTTCGACTCAAGGTCGCCGATATCGTTCATCCCCTATTTTTTCACATCACCGACTTATTCCTTCGAAGCCTCTTTCCAGTTTTGCACACTCGAGCGCAGTTTTCAGCGGACCAACATAATTTCTAAGCGTGGATAGCGCGAAAAAAAGAGACGAGAGAGAGCAACAACAAGTAATATGCAAAACTTGGCCTGGTCGATCTTGGGGTTTTATTTTTACGGCGATTTTTATCTCTCCTTTCGAGAGGAGTAAATGGCAGGCAAAAGAGGGTGAGTTGAGAGGAGGAGGAGGAGGAGGAGTTAACCAGTTGGGGTAGAAATAGACAGGGTGGCGATGAGTGTCCTTTGCCCGCTCCAGCATGGAAAGTGCCTCGCAGCTCGCCGAGGCCGCCACGACTCAATAATAATGATGTTACGCGCTAGAATGACTCGTCGATTAAAATGACACCGGGGTCCTTCCGCATCTTCGCTCTTCCGCTCTTCCCCTTTTATAACCCTGTCGCACCGCTAACAACCTCCAACAGAAATTCTACCCGCCGTCATTTCATCAAGCAGACGGAAACTCTGCGAATACATTGCTCCAGTTAAATTGCTGTTCTCGACAAAGTTGTGAAATAAATAAATTTTTAGTTCTCTACTATTTTATTCAATTTTTATTGAGTCCAAGAATAAAATAGGAAGATCGTATTTTAGTCTTCGATAGAAAAGAAGTTCGAATTTTATTCGATGGTTCTTGTCAGAGTCCGGTCAATTGTCGTTCGACTTTCTTGGCAAGGAAAGAAAGGTTCGAAAAAGAGAAAGAAATCCTTGAAGAGAAGAGTAGCAAGTGTCCTAGGTTTTGATTGCTTCTTGGAGTATGTTTGAGCTTTCAAGGAACTTGTCGACAATTCGAGAAGATCTACTTCTATCAGAAGAGCCCTGAAACTATTCGTCAACTATCAAACTACCCAATAATTCTTCAAAAGCACTGTCATAATTAATTAATTAGAATTCGACCTAATATCTCTGAAAATATTTCCTTTGACATCCACTAAAATAATTCAAGCAATAACTCTAGAAATGGCGAGGGCTGAAATCCGCTGATTGGTTGGAAGGAAGTGCGATCTTTCTCCTCGAATCGAGTGGCAAGCGAGGAGGGATTTCGATGAGGTAGTTGAAGTGTATGATGCGTCAAGTTGTGAATTAATCGTGCTCGAGTGAGAGGGGTGCGTCTCTCTAATGATTGCTCTCGTTGGGAAAATGGGCGCATGACCACGTGGGCGCCTCGCCCTTTTTCCTCGAGTAGCGCAGGAGCGTGCGTCCTCGTTGCAGTGCAGGGGGACTCGGAGGACGCACGGCGACGCTGCCGTCGTCGACGACGACGACCACGACGACGCCTGCAGGATGAAACATTAAAGTTGCGTTTGCGCCGATGCGCCTCGCCTTGAACTACTTACGACGAGCAGCGAGCTACTCGGACGAGCCTCTGCAAAAGCAGCACCCTCTCGCGCGCGCACACCCCTCTCTTTCACTCTCCTCTCCTCTCCTCTCCTCTCCTGCTTGACCTTTCGTCCTACTCGCAACGCGCGACGCCCGCACAGCCTTCTTCATCCAGAGGATCTCTCGTTTCGATGAGAGCCAATGATGAAATCGATCTCGCGATATACGCCAGACACTTCGACATTTCCATATTTAGTAATAGATACTTCTGTTCCGATGAAATTGCAGTTATTTGTTAATTAAGGATATATTGGAGAAGCTCTGTGATTCCTTTAATATTTCGCAAGATAAAGCAATCACGAAATTTTCGTCTTTGGCGAATTTTTAACTAGATCAATCAAAGCAATATTAATTAGTAATAATTGTAGAAAGAAATATTGAAAATTTAGGTGAAGATTTTTGATTTTTAAATGTACATTTTCGACAAGTTTCCAACAGGATAACGCATAGCTTTCATCGAAAGGATGTTTCGTTTGGATGAGAACCGATGATAAAATCGACATCACAATATACGTCATTTTATTAGCCAGACTCCCATTTCGACATTTCGTAATAGATATTGCTCTCCCAATGAAATTCAGAGCCATTTGTTAATCAAGAAATGGAAATGGAAAATCCACCATGAATTCCACGTATTCGCATGGTTTATACGCGACCCTCTCTCTCTCTCATGAATATGGGGCTCGATTAACTAAATTGAGTCCAACAAGAACGAGACTGCTTTCATTAAGGTAAATTAATCGCACTCTCTCGGTGATCAGTGTCCGCCACTTTAGATAAACGGTGCCCTCATTAGGATCGTAGTTGATACATTAAATTATCGATCTGATATTTCGATCCCTTACAAATTGAAATGTTGTTTTACAAAAGAAAAAATAGTCATTTAAAAATAGGTGAAATAAAATATAAAAATAGGTAAAATAAAATACAAAAATAGACATTTTTAGGACCTCGTTAAGTCCTGCATTTATTTCGAATTCCCACACACACATTTAAAACCCTGTACAATCTTATAAATCTAATACATTGAATTATCGATGTAACATTTCGACGTCTTACAAATTGCAAGGTTTCTACAGGAAGAACTTGGAGGATTACTGCTTTGCCATCTCGTCTCTTTCTCGAAGGAGGTGTAAACTTTACGCGCCGGGGTAGTTCTGCCGCGAAGGAAGTCGGGGCAGTAAAAAGAAACTGGTCCTAATAAATTCCGTCAATTATCCGTGAGAGAGCCGATGTACAAGGGCGCACGCGTATCACCGCAGTCCTCTTTATGCAGCAGGACTGGCAATAAACATCGTTTTAACGTTCCAGTAATTTCAGCTTGGCTTCCCAGCGAGTCTTCTTCCTCTTTTCATTTCTCCTTCTTCTTGCTTTTTTCTTTCTTCTCTTCCTTTCCGAGATTCTGAAAGGCTTGCCGTGTAAGCTCGCCGGTTTATGTTCGATGCCAATTACAGGAACGGCGCGCTCGTTTGCTTCACGGCGCTGTTCATGGACGGCTCGTCGGTAAAAAGTTGCGATCGACGGGAGCACCGGCATTTGCCGGCATCTCCATCAAGCTGTTAGCACACACACACACTGCTTTTTCCTGCCTCGCCGTGTCCGAACCCAGCCATTTCATTTTCCCTTCCTCCGCGTTCTTGTAAAGTCGTCGGGTGCAAATTGACACCAGAAACCCGCGAAGATAATATGTTTACAGAATATTTATTTTGCTTATCGAAAGTCCTTCGATTCTGTCTTCTTTTTGTAATTGTTTGTAATATTACACCTTATATTTATTTTAGCTTTGGTTTTATTGAATACAAAAATACTGAATATCTATTTTATTTATCAAAACTTCTGACATCTGACTTTATTACACAATGAAATTATTAAACTATTAATTCCCTTCATCTTTCTAATATTAAAAAATCGTAAATACTTAAAATATCTATTTTATTTCTCAAAATTTCTTTAATCACGTCTTCCTTTTAAAAACGTTTGACTGATTAATAATCGCACCATATATGAAATTTAATATTTAATTATTACAATCATCGTTAATTCCATCCTCATTAGGAGAGTAAGATCGATGTCGTGAAAATTCGTGAGTGGGGTGTGTGTGGGTGGGATCGACGTCTCGCGGGAGGAGGTTCCGGGGGACGAAAGTTCTGGCCGCAGGAAGTTTGAGGAGCGCGGTTTTCCGTACAGGTGGCTACAGCATCGCCGGGGGTAATCGAGAAAGTTTGGTTTCCGTGTAGCCGGCTTGGTTGGTCACAGCATCGTTTAAGAGACGCTGACACATACGTGCGCACTCACACGTACGTGTGTCTACATACATTGGCGAGGAAGTTTGCTGGGCGGACGCGTCGGTGCGGCGGCGGCGACGCAGGCTGCTCGCTTGATTTTCCTTTAAGCGTCGTTAGCGAGAGAGACACTTTACAAGCGGCTGCGCAACGCTTTACTGCCGCGCGATTGCTTGCTTGTTAAGGTCGAAGCAACTCTGACAACGCACAACGAATCTCCTCTCCTTTTTTCCTCTTCTTCTTCATCCCTTTAAAAGAGAAATAAAGAGAGAAATAGAAAGAAAGACACGCTTTTTCGTACATTGTAAAATTGCCTTGGGACGAAGTTTCATTGAAAATCGATTGTCACGAAAATAACAGGGGCAGAGAAGGCTAACCGGTTGGAATCCCGAAAGGTCACCGATTAACTCAGCCCTGCAAGCTTTTGCTTTCGAAAGCTCTTCCCCTTCAGCTTTTTGTTTCGTTCGAATGCTCCAAATATCGATGCTTGTTTACTTTCCACGTGCTAATCATGCTTGTTGTTTTTCTCTGCTTCAGGGGTGCCTTCTCCGTGGTCCGAAGATGCGTCCAGAAGAGCACCAGCGACGAGTTCGCAGCCAAAATTATAAACACCAAAAAACTCACGACTAGAGGTAAGTTATTTGTCTATTATTATTTTGCGGATGATAATTCATCGAAAGAAATAGAATTACGTTGAATTCCTTATTGTAAAATCGAATTATAAATTCGTGTGAACAGAATTTTTCTACAATTCTAATTAATAGGATTTATTATAATACCTATTTTTGAACTGGTAATTGTAATAAATTTTAGTTCAATCTTTTTAGTAAATTCTTGATTTAAAAGTCGATTAAAAATTCATACGGACACGATTTTATTATTTACTATTTACTTTTCTACAATTCTAATTAATAGGATTTATTACCAATGTTTGAACTGGCAACTGTAATAAATTTTAGTTCAATCTTTTTAGTAAATTCTCGACTTAAAATCGAATTACAAATAACAGAAATGAAACTGCGTTGTATCGATTAGGGTGTAGAAGCTCCTTTTTCCATATCAGGCGACTGGGAATGTTTCCTGGTCAGGTTCCAAGGAGACTTTCATTACTTCTTGAATCTCCGGTTGGTAAGATCGCTATTAGGCATAGAATCAGAGAAAGAGTCGGCCTCTTATATCCATTGCGGAGACTCGTCTAAAAACAACGAGCCACGCCGTTGTCAAACTGCCAAGATTCCGTCGCCAGCAACACTCGCCAGTCCTGTATTTGGCCACCATGGGAGAATACATCTTCCCGTAAATCTACTGACATTTTTTCCTTCGCACGATTCTCCTCAAAAACGAGTTGAAACAGACATTTATTCATTAATAAATTAATCTCGTAAAACAATCTAATAATAGAATTCAGTTTATGGTAAAAATTCGTTTTAGAACATATTTTACAAGCCTTCAAAAAGAAATTTATTCGTTAGTAAATTAATATCGTAAATCTAAATAAAAAATACAATTAAGTTTATGGCAAAAATTCGTGTTTAAAGATATTTTACAAGATTCGTAGATTTTTCTGAAATAATAAATGAAGGATTAAACAACGATTCTCTTTTTCTTCATTATTCTCTGCTTTGTACAGGAAATAATTCTGCGAGACTAATAAAAATACGAGGTGCGCAATGGTTAAAGCTGGAAGGAGTCTCTGGCGAGTAAAATAGTGGCTGGCTGGGCGCGACTTATATTGTAACAAACGATCGAATTAGTTGGCAATGATCCTAGCTGCAGTGATGCGTGTGAGTCACCAGCAGCAGCGGTGGTGGTAGTCTCGCTTTCCGAGAAAAGAGAGCCTTTGTCATTCTCGAGGAACACTGCTCTTCCCATTATTCACCTGTCGCGATTAAATAAAAGGGAAATATCGCCGATGAAAAGACCCCTTTAATTTCCCACTCCCCCCCTTAAATCAAGAGCAGTGCCAGTTATTTCCGTCTCAATTAAAGGATGCTTCTGTTTCAAGCAGCCATTGTTGTGTCAGAAGACATCCCGCGGGCTAACTTTGCGCCAGGTGTTGATCCATCCAGCGTAGTCTCCAATTAGTCCAACTTCCAATTAGATAATGACCCAAGTACAACTCTCCAGAATTCGCAGGACCACCCGCGAGGAATTCCCTCGATAAAGGATTGCGGAACTCGACGATGAATTAATAACTGGAATAGCATATTGCTTAAAATGGAAACTCGAATTTCTATCTCTTACAAACGAATATAATATTTCTAAAAGTATACTCGAAATAATGGAATATTTAAAAGACGAATATAACAATAGAAAACAGTTGTATTATTTTATTTGTTTTCTGTTACTTTTAACAATGCAAATTCCATAAAAATTAATTCAGTAATATATAAAAACAATTTCTTCCAGTTTTATTTACAATATTATATAAAACTGATCTAATCTTATATAAATATACAATCACATCAATATTCTCTCGATCGATCCACTATTTACCGCTGCGAGTGAGACAAGAATCTCGAAGCAGACTCGACGTGCTTTAAAACTGTATCCATGAAACGAGAGTTACGTACTCGACGAGGGTGTCTCGCCACCCGGCACTGGAATAACGAGGGCGGGCTCATTGTCTCGAACCCGGTCTACGTGTGTGTGTGTGTGCCACCCGAACACACTCTCTCTTTCTCTCTTTCTCTCGAGAACCTTCGCAAGGGCGTCGAGAGTGTATGCGAGATGGGACACAGCGTGATAAAAAGGGGAGCAGGGCGCAGCAGCAGCTGAAAGAGAAGGCGAAGAAGAGAATGTGGAAGGCCTATTAATTCGCACGATTCAAGGGCGGCCGAGCACCGTGAAACGGGTCTATCTTTGGCAGAGCAGCGTTGCCTCCACACAGACGACACTGCCAGACTGAGAGACAGATGGATGGAAAGAGGAGAGGCGAAAGGGTAGCGTGAAAGAGAGGGAGGGAGAGTGAGGGAGAGAAAAAAAGCTTGGGCGAGCAAGAGCAGGGAAGAACAAGGCCTCTTGTTCAGAGAGAGAAAGAGAGGGGGACTCTTTCGCATCGCCAGCCAGCCATGGTACAAGCTCCCGCACCCTCTCACAGACTCCAACCTTGCTCCAGTAACCTCTTGACCTACCCTGCTCCCACTGCAATATGCTCACAGGCCAATAAAGCTACCTGGGAAAGAGAGAGAGAGAGAGAGAGGGGGCGCCGCTGTTATTCCTCGCATAGTTATAGTATTATGTCCTCTCTCGATTCAATGTGCACGCGCACTCCTCCAATTCACCTTGAATTATATCCCTCGTGGATTGGATCCTCGCTCGAGAAATCCTGGTTTGTTCGAGGATTTGTTTCAGGGGCTTGGGATTATATTTAGTGATGGGGATGAGGAAGCTGGGATTTTTCGAAATATATTGGAGTTTGGGTTTGTTTGGAGAGTTAATCTTAGTTTGTTGTAGGATTTGTTTGAGATTTTTGAATTTTTATTTGTCAGATATCAGTTTTTAAAGGGGAAAAGTTGGCAGACTTAATTTTATTTTATCGTAGGATTTATTTGATCTATTTTTGAATTTATATTTGTAAGATATTATTTTAATGGGAATGAAGGGACGATGTTTGAAGAGACATTGAAGTTACTATGGTATGTTTATGAACCATCCTGGAATGGCAAATAGTTACTCACCACCTGGTATTTGCACGAGTAATTCGACTGTCTCCGCGAACAAGTCCTCGGATGTGTCAAGTCTGTCAAACTTGAGAAAAATCCTTCCGCAAGCGAACCTTGCTTGCTAAACTCGAAGAGTCAAGAGTGAATTATACTGTTGCTTCGAAAATAGATGAGTGACTTAATTAATTACAAACACAAACGTGGGATTTATTACAGAATTATTATAATACAATATTCATTTTTCCAATAGCAACATTTTCACAAATTCCATTACTTTTTTCGAATACATAAAACATTCAAGAACCAAAAGATTCCATCCAGTTTTATTACTCGCGAGGAATATTTTGTTAGTCGAGGGATGGCAGTTGGGAAAGTCGAGGATTTGGAAACTGCGTTTCCAAGTTTCCCTCGGCGAATTCTGTTGGTTCATCAAGATCCGGCGACTTTCCAGTCACGTCGCGGAGGACTGCTCGCCGCTTTTTTCCCTTCGACGAGAATTGGAGGGAGGGGGTGAAAAAAAAGAGGAAGGGTTGCTGGCGGTGGTTGGATGTTGAAGGCCTCGTTTGCCAAGATGGGCGTCCTGCCATCCGAAGGCAGAGGATGCAGCACGTGTGTGTGTGTGTGTGCGCGCTATCGACGGCATTCTTATCACGCCTGGTAGATCAAGGGCTGAGCATCGCGGCTGAGCACACCCTTCTCTTTCTCCTCCACTTTCGCCCTCGATCGCAGAAAATTGTCGAGGCGAAACTTCGTCGAGTTAAAAAATCTACCAACCAAAATAAAGCCAAGCACAATGTTGCAGAATGTAACAGTTTGAAGAAAAAGTAGATTTCAAGGTTTTTTTCCTTGTCGAGCACAAAAATACTTCAAGTTAAAAAATCTACGATCGAAAATAAAGTAAAGCACAATTTTACAGGATGTAATAGTTTGGAGGAGAAAAGATTTCAAGTCTTTTTCCTTGCCTTTGCGATTTTTTTATGTTGACAACGTTGCAATTACCTCGACTTTCACTTGTTCAAGTTAAAAGAGAAGACTAATTTTCCAGAATATAATATTTTCGAGGAAAAGGTTGATAATTCCAAGGATTTTTCCTGATAAAACACAATAATACCATAATGCGACATTGCAGTTTTATAACTCTGCGATTTTTTTTCTTATACCGAGAAGGTTGCAACAAGCAACGGTGATTGTCATTGGTGTCAGCCATCGATGAGTGACACGGCTTGATTTCACTCGACTCAGCTTATTTTTATCCCTGCCGTTTATCGATCAGCAGCTTTATCAGGGAAAGTCGGATAGTAGGCGATACACACTATTCGGCGCCTATTAATACTCGGAGCGCGCGCCGCCAGCATTTTCGTCGTGTCACGCTCGGTTATTCGGGGAATTGCACTTCTCCGCGGGCTAATTCCCGCTTCTCAAGGGAGAAACACTTGTGAGAATTTCTATTCAAATCTTATTTCTTCTGCTGCAATTTTTAGTCATTTAAAACTACTTTTAATAATTCGATTTTCTGTCTAATAAACAATATTAATTGATTGGTGTTCCTACAGAATTTCTACCCAAACTTTATTTCTTCTGCTTGAATTTGTATAATACTTGAAAGGATAATTATTAATTTAAAGCTACTTTTAATAATTCGATTTTGGTCTCATAAACAATATTCGTTTGATTGGTGTTCCTACAGAATTTTTATCCACACTTTACTTCTTCTTCTCGATTTTTATAATCCTTGGGAGGACAATTATTAATCTAATGCTACTTTTAATAATTCAATCTTTGTCTAATAATCAAAATTAATTTGATTGGCGTTCCTACAGAATTTCTTTGGTTGTTTCTTCGTTGTTTTTCCATTCGTCTTTGCTGGTTGTTATTGAAAAATCAGTTGTATGGTCGCTTCAACAGTGCGGCTCGTTATTTCCGCTTGCTGAGTTCGCCACCCCGGCCAGGTAGGCAGCTCTCCCAACGGATAAAGTCTCGGGAGAAAGAGAGAGAGAGAGAGAGAGTCGCTGGGTAACTGTGAGATTTAATTATAGTTGCGCCCTATGCGTCACAATGGAAATGGAAATAGAGTCGGCTCGATTATCGGCCAGCACTGCCAACGGACCGCTGTCCAGAATGACACTACCACCAATCACGAGCTTACATTTCCAGCTAACTTTTTCTAGGACTTCATTTGCATAGGAATTTGTTTCCTTGATGTTAATAAAATGTCATTTTTGAGAGAATATCAGGAAAATATCTGTTGAAATAATTCAGTTTGATGGTTCAAACAGAAGTGTCTTTTTAGTATTCTAGATTCATTTAATATTTGAAATTTCGAACTTGTAGGTTCAATAATTAACCATCACGTAAAAAAATATGAAGATTTGCACTGGGAAAAATTTTATTATCACAGAAAAATGTTGCACAAATAATTTAGTTGGAGTAATTTATTTGATTTCTAAAAATTCGTAATATTATTGGTTCAATAATTGCCAATCACGTAAAAGATAAGAAGATTTGCAGTAGGAAAAATTGCATTACCAGGAAAAGAATTTCTTCAAATAATTCACTTGGAGGGTTAAAACAAGGGTGTCTCTTTAGTGTTCCAGATTGATTGGATATCTGAAATTTCGTAGGACTGTTGGTTCAATAATTGGCTATCATGTGAGAGATAAGAAGGAGATTGCGGTGGACGGATCGATGTCGATTTCTTCTCAAAGGAATATTACTAGACTCTGGCGTACGCGAGCGCGCGTTGCGAGGGCTTCGCCTTGGAAAGGAAACAGGAAATCGTCCTCGAAGCGAGTCGACCGCCGGCAAATCCAATTTTATCGCGCGGTCCTCGGCCAATTACTCGCCGAGAAAACTCGTCAAGGGACGAGGCTCGTTGGGAAATTCGATTCCACGATAATAACTATATCCAGCATCGGGCGTCGTTACCGGGGAACTTTCGTGATTAAGCCCCGGCGACCTCCTCCACTCGAATCGAATTGAAAGCCTTCCGTGACACCGTGAACTTAACGTCTTATGCATCGGATATCGGATATTTCGCAGTGCGCATTCGTAGACAGCTATTTCCATTGATTTTATTACCGCGAAATTAAAGAGAAAGACCTATTCTTTAGACTCTGTTTCTATGTGTACTGCAATTACTGTCAGTATTAATTGAATCTTCGATCGTAGACCTCGAGAAAACTTTGATCATACTAAAATAGAAATATCCTTCGTTCTGTCAGTTATTATTAAATACTTGTATCGAAGTATTCAAGTTTATTAATGTTAATTATATTTTATGAAAGTTCTAAAAAAGAATCCTTTTTATTGAGAAATAATTCAGTGTCTATTCATTGAAATTTTATTCGAGAATTATATCATTTGACCTATCAAAATGCAGCACAATAATTGCTTTTTTCATCCTACAAACAGGCAGAGTCAATTTTCCACCCAAAATCAGTACCAAATCAAAACTTGTGCAACATTCCATTTAAAATGTATAACTTCGAAAAATTGAGTATTTTTACCTCATAAATCTTTTCCAGTGGTGTCAAAGAACATATTAAAAATATATTAACTATATATAAACATTAGAACAACTGATTAATGTCTCTGTTTTTCTCTGTTCACAGATTTCCAAAAGTTGGAACGAGAGGCTCGGATATGTAGGAAATTGCAGCACCAAAATATCGGTAAGTTCTTGAAATAAGGATCTACGATCTTGCGAATTCAAGAGTGGCTTTGGGATGTGCTTGAAATATGCAAGCTCCTTTCAAATATGCACGCGGTTCACGTGGCTCCCTGCGGACAACGCTATTACGAGTTGCCACTGCGACGAAGTAGATACTTCCCTCAGCAGTCAGACAGCCGTCTCTCATGAGAATCCCGCGAAAAGAGAGTGGACGAATTGCATTTGGACTTTTCCGAGCTTGCCGCAGCTTTTTCGGTCTAAAATGCGAGCGTTTTGCGTGAGCGTGCACCTGGCGAGTCTGTCTTTTCACGAAGGGTAGTGGAAAATCGTGTTTAAAGGCAGGTGAAATAAAAGGAAGAGCGCCGCGTATTGCACGCGCTTCGCGGTATTGTTGGAAGCTCTTGCACGTGAAAGTTCCTCTCATCGACCGAGGAGGCGAAGCTCCCAGCTAATCATAGAAATCATAAATCGAGAATAAGCCAGTCGAGGGCGATATTGAGTTCCAATGAAATAAACCGGCGGAATAAACTTGCCACCGGTTCGATGAGAACCTTTTCTCATCCTTTATGCTCATCCAAATCAGCCGAGTAACAACTCGTATCTTTTACTACATGCTGGCATTAAAGCCATTTCTCTTCACCCTGGAAATTCAATTCTTCCACACACCATTGCCCACCCATTTTTATCTCACCGAAGATTCTTGACCCAGTTCTCTTGTTTGCCAAGTAGATCGGTAAACAAAACTCTCGAGTTTATTCTTCCGCGGTGGGTGTTGCCTTTCCGATAGCATTCTCACTCCCATAAAGTCAGCAATTGCGTGTGAACAACGCGCTGGTACTGCGAGATTTACGCCGATGTCACTGTGTACAGATTATGGTACTCTGGTGATTTATTACATCGTTTCTGCTAGTTGTAACATTGAGCCAATAATTTCTCATCGAAATTTCAAAGAATTTGTCTTGGAACATTCGTCATTGACAGTGGAATATTGTCTGTATTAAATATTTGTTTCTAACAATATTGATAGGTCAGTAAATTCAAATCAAAGCTTTGAAGAATCTTGTTCGAAATATTTTTTCTAACGATATTGATGACTCAATAATTTCTCATCGAAATTTAAAAGAATTTGTCTTGGAACATTCGTCATTGACAGTGGAATATTATATTTACTAAATATTTCTCACTAACGATATTAATGGGTCAGTAAATTCAAATTAAAATTTACAAGAAGTCGATTAAAAATATGTTTTTCTAACAATATTGAAAGGTCAATAATTTCTAATCAAAATTTCAAAGTATTTGTCTTGGAACATTCATCATTCACAGTGGAATATTGTATTTATTAGATATTTCTCACTAACAATATTAATGGGATAGTAAATTCAAATCAAAACCTAGAAGAAGATGATTAGAACTAATTTTTTGGCAGTGATTTTTTGATGGCAGTGGAGGAGATTTCCATCGATATCAGTGTGTATAGATTACAGTAGCCTGGTGACGCTTGAAAGCTGCTGCCCTTCCCCGGCACGCTCAGGGATTACATTTGGGATTATGGGATTTAGATGGACGTCTACGACCGTTAAATTGTACGAGCCCGTTAACCGTAGCCCGGACTTGACCATCTCTCTCTCCCAGAGCATTATATCGGCCGATCGTTTCGTGAGAAACCTCACCTAAACTCCGAGCTCCTCTAAATGCCCGGCTAATTTCGTCCTCGTAACACTGCCGCCTTCCTACAACCAATAAAACCAACTCTTACTGCTCCACTGACACGACATTATTACTCAACAGTCATTCCTTATCCTGTGACATTTTTTCAACCCCCCTTTTGGTCCAAAAAGTAGGTTAAATTATACTGGAAAAGTTGGTTTAAATTTTAAATAATCGAATTTTCAAAGTCATTGAAGTTAGCATTCTCTTATTTAGAATGAAAGAAATATTGTTGTGCTGCATTTTGATAAGTCAAATAAGTTTCTTTCTTGAATAAAACTTTGATGAATAGACACTGAATTATTTGTCAATAAAGAGGAGTATTTGTTAGACATTCCGTAAAATATAATTAACTGTAATAAATTTGAATACTTCGATACAATTATTCAACAAAAACTAGAAGAATAAAGGATATTTCTGTTTCGTAGGAAATTTCAATGAAGAGACTTTTTAGATCTTCCATAAAATATAATTAACATTAATAATTTTGAATATTTCGACACAATCATTTAATAATAACTAGAATAATAAAGGATATTTTTCTTTCGCAATGTTTTCAAGATACCTTTTCCAAGGAAAGATCGTTAATTTTTCCTAGCTCACGTCGCGCTCGGTGCTCAGCGCGGAAACATGTACTCCATTCGCATGTCGTCCTCGCATGTATTTCGGGTTTATGCTTTTACGCCCTGAGGAGCGTGCAGACACACACACGTTGTGCAAGCCCACGTACACAGACTCATTTAGAGAAGCAGTCGGCAAGAACTTCCCTTGGAGAAGGACGTCCACGAAAGTTCCACAATGCGTGGTTGGTTTATGACGACTATAAATCTCGCGCACACATGTCAGACGAAACCAACGAGTCGCCGGTGTATTTCTGAATCGCACACACGCGCGCGCGCGCGCAATTACCCTTTTCCTTTCTCAATAATTATGGACATCTGTGCACCCGCCCACCTTTGTTCCCACCCGGCAAAATCTGGCGAGAAGTGTTTCCGGTGTGTAAATCAAATCTCGTCGTGTGATATTCGAATTTTCCGTTTGCAATATTAAAGCAGAGGTTAATTATAAATTTAGGAATTTTATTCTGTTTTAAAAACAATTCTTTGAGAGTAATTACGAAAATTCATAATTTAGAAAAGTACAAATGTCTTCTAACTTTTAATTCTTGCATTATAAATTGGAAAGAAAAGTTTATTTGCGAATGTGTTTCACGGTTTCAAAGTTCCATTTAAATTCGCTAATCAAGAGCTAACGAGGGCCGATTCAACTGGACCGCACTGTCAAGCGAATGAAGTAATAGTTCGCGCTTAACGAAGCATTCATAAAAATTGAATCGCCGTCTAATGGGCAATTTGAGAGGGCCTTTCGAAAACGGCAAGTCAAATTGGTCTTGCGGGAAAGCTCACTTAGAAATGGGGGGGGCGGCTAGTTGTTGACAGGATCGAGTTGGGTGGCTGCTAGCGCAGCACTGTTCAAATAGAGATATCGGTTTCGCCACTCGTCCACACTCCGATTCGCCGTTCCGCAACTCCGGACCTAATTATCCATGCCGTTCCTCCCTGCGCACCAAGGACTCCACCACCTATATCTGTCTGTGTCTGTGTGCTTGCACCACCATTAATGCATTTACGAGCCACTGATTTCTGTCAAGTTTGTTCTAATAAAATTAATTTTAAAATCTCTTCTTTGATTTGTTAAAATAGTTTGAATGATTCTTTACATCGAATAACGTTTGGTAAAGTAATTGCTTCGTTTCTTTTTAATCTACGATTTTATTTCAACATTATATTATTTCTATTAAGTATAACATCGAGTTAGTAATTTCTAATTGAAATTTAAACGAATTTGACTAGAAATATTCTAATTTCCAAGTGTGGTCTAATAAAAATAGCATTTTAAATTTATTTCCAATGATTTAGTAATACAATAGTAATAATTCTTTAAATGGCTAAACGATTGGCAGAGTAATACAAATCTCTCGGAATCGAATTGCAAGTAGAGTACTCGAGAGCGTGAAGGGATTGCTCGATATAGTCGAGTGCAATTTATCCAGTGGGTTCTACCACCCCAGAAGATCGTTCCCCCGAGATTTCTCAAGGAGAGCATCTACTCTAGCTTGCTTTACCTCGCGCGTGCGAAGCAAATCGCACGCTCCCTTGAGTAATTGCCTCATCAAATGCCACTTTCCAAAGACGAATCACCATTAAAGTACAACGTCATTGCTTCTTCCTCGAATAAGAATACAAAAACAGTCCAAAATGTAAAATCTAATTCGTGTTTAATCGTTAAACAAAGATCGAAGAATTATAAATAGTGCGAATCGAAATCGAGTTTTAATTATTGCAAGAAAAGTGGAGATTCAACGAACGATAAAAGAAAATTGTAAAATAGCAATCGAATTTTTGAAGCTTACTAATTTATGCCATAGAATTAAATGTCACACAAAAATATAATAATAATATTTAAAATAATTATACAGCGACCTAAAAGAAATCTTTAAAAATACCTTCTGAATACAAGAATCTAAAAACAGTTGATTGAAAAACACCCGCTGCTAATTTCAGGGATGAAAGGCACATGAGGCAATGCGAGGCCGTCGGAAGTTGGCGGAAGCGCGCGCGCGCACCTGCGGATTAATGTTACGTCAACCTTGAATATCGGGCGGTTTCGTTTCTAGTAGTATTAGGCGGTGGGAGCTCAGCCCCGAGAAGCTCTGGATGCTGGCCAATCGGTTTTGCCACGGAAGAGGAGGTGGTTCATGCATCCGTGGACTTTACTGGACAGAGCCAAGTGGAGAGCTTTTTGCGAGCTTTTTCACCCACAGACAGACAATATCATCGTTGACACAATTTAAAAAGCTTGGCATTATTTTAGCTTTCTGTCCTGGTTAAGCTCGCGATGAGTTTTTCCTTCAGTCGATCTTTCCAAGATAACTGGGAAAGCTCGTCCTTCTGGAAAGAAAGGGCGTCTTTAATGTATTTAAATCAGTCGCCTTAATCATTTCCACCCTTCGCTTTGCATGATAAATGGCTTAGACTCTGAGCCCCATTCACGGCTTTAGTCGACCACCCAACCCCGCTTAACCTTCGCCGAGGGCTCCAAGGGATGGGCATTTTTGCATGGCTAACTGCTACATGAAAGCTTTCCAGTTCGACGTATTTCTTAATTACTACACAATAAACTAGTATTAAACAAGAAATATTTATCATAGTACTGTTATTATTGCAAAATATTGTATTAATGACTTCTACGAATAAAGCTTTCTATTTTGACCCATTAAAAAATTACTAAATAATAAACTAGTGTCAAATAAAAGATATTTATGTTTACAAATTATTGAATCAATAGTTTCTACAAAGAAATCTTTCCTTTTAGATGTACTAGTTAATTACTAAAGAATGAACTAATATTAAACAGAAGATATTTATTATTACAAAATATTGAAGTATTAATTTTTTCGAGATGATAGTATGTCTGAGTGCTTACTTTTTTTATTGAAGAAGGCAATGCGCCAGGTGGACACTCGACTATCGATTGGCAGGGAAAGTAAGTTAATTCGATAAGGCGGAATCAGTGGAAAGCATTATACGGGGAGGTCTGGCGTCGCGGGCTCGACGATCCCATTGTCACTGGCATTAACCGGAACCCCTCGGCTCTTTCCAATGACAGAGCCGCTGTCTACATCAATAGCTAGCTCTTCGCGACCTTAGCTTCTCATAAAGCTTCGGCCCTCGCGTACAAAGAGATTGTCAGGTGTACCAGACACGCATACACACGTGCCCCCACTCGTAATAACCCAGTTGTGTATTATTGATTAATGAGACCATTCAATTTTAGACCGCCGCGCCGACAAACAAAGAATCACATATTTGCCGCTCTCTTATACACTTATTTTATTCCAATGTATTTTCGAGTGGGAAATATTTTTATTAGAAGGTTTTTGATTATGATAATCGTCGAAAGTATTGAAGTTTAAAGAACTGTGCCAAATAGCAGTTTGGTTGACCCAGAAAATTGGGTTGTAATAAAAACTGTCATAGAAGAAAGTATTTTTACTTAACAGTGTTAAGTAAACTTAACACTGACTTGTTTTAGAATTCGATATTTAAAGGAGTATTAGAATTGTTCGCTTTGGTAGGTCAATCAAGTTCGATTCATTATATAATAATCTTCTTTGGACGTCATATAAATTTGCCGGCACTTCGTAGAAAAGTAGATTTGCGTGGACTAGCTTAAGTACGAGGAGAATAGCAGTGTGTTTTACGGCTGCGGTTGACAGTGAGTGTGAGAGAGGGAAAGAGAGAGAGAATGAAACGAAAGTGAGTGTGTGATGTTTGTTGGAACGTCGTTGGCGAGTCTCCGGTTGGCTGCACTTGCCGCGGCCAATTAAATGTTTTCATAAATCGATCCGACGCTCGGCAAGGTCTGGAGCGTCCATTTGAAGCGGAGCAGCCAATATGAAGGACACGCTCGAGTGACTAGTGGGACACTGGCGAGCGTTTCTATTCGTTTGTAAACGAATTCCATTGAGCGCGCCTCGACGCTCTCTTGGACGCTCCTCGGCACTACCGCGTCATCCTTCCATTGACGCTCGACGTCGTCGTCGTCGTCGTCTCGCGGAGCTTCTCTCTTGCGTCGTACGTTCCGCTTCTTATCGCCGCTTTAGTGCAAACTTCGCCTTTGTGAATTTAACCACTCACTTCACGATTTTCAATATTTCTTCTTTATTCCTGGTGGAAAAATTTAATAAAACATCGTTTTTATTAACTGACCATATTTTGGAAATGCAACCTTTGCTGTTCCAGGTTGTTTTAGTTGTTGTGATACAGAAACATTTGGCAAAGTTAGAGCAAAAATAGTGGTTTTCGTAAAAATCCAGAAAACATTTTTATTTTTCACAGTGTTTCGTTCAATAATCCACTTGTTGGATGAGAAAAGTCAGCAGCATCCTTTAACTATCATTTTCCGAAGCATCTTAAAATCACTTTGCGACAAAAGGGATCCGCGTGGATCAATAATCCGGCGATCCACTTTGAAGGAGATGGTCCAGCTGGTTCCTTTGTCAGCAGGAACATCTTGCCGTCGGTTTTGTCTCGCTTATCTTCTCCGATTCGTCAACTGACCAAGCTGTCCGAGGAGAGAAAGAAAGAGAGAAGCGGAATTTCGCTGGCTTCGTTCTTTCCCATCCGGACGGATGCCTGCCAAAAGTGATTCGATCGCCCGGGCGATTTTCCTCCTCACGAGATTCTCCCCTCCGAACCCTCCGCCATTTCGTCCTCGGCGTCCCCTCGAGCTTTTCCTCCGAGCACAGGACAAATTGAATATGGGCTACGTGTCTTCTATCCCAGACTCTTGGACAGCGCATCCCCCGGGACTCCTTCAATTACATCCCGACAGCTTCTTTTCTCGTTAACTTACGACTTTTATTCCATTTATTACATCCTTTCTATTGGTCGTTACATTGAGTCAGGAATTCCTGAAGAATTTCGTTGGGAATAGTTTTTTCCTAATAATATTGATGAGTCAGGAATTTCTAATCGAAATTTAAGAGAATTCTTCTTCGAGCATTCGTCGTTGACAGTCGAATATTATATTTATTAAATGTTTCTTACTAATATTATTGATGGGCCAGGAGTTTCCAATCAAAACATAGAAGAATTTCGTTAGAAATCAGTTTTTCTTTTCCTTTCTTGGAAATTCCACTTGAATTTCTGATCCCTAACAATGAATTATTTATCAAACATATCTTACTAGCAATATTAACAATTCAATCATTTCTAAACCCAAGAGAATGCCTTTGGAAAACATTTTCTTTTACTTCCGAACGCTTCCTGCTTGATATCGCAATGATTCGAAGGAAGGGGAATTCGGTTTGACAGTGTCAGTTGGTCATTGAGGAGCGCAATTCCCATCGGGAATCGAGAAGACGAGAGGAAGGGTGAGACTTAAGGGTTTCTCAAGTCGGCCGATCGTCGAAAGGCTCTCCATTCCATAATTCATAGGGAAAGGCTGGAAACACGCTTTCTTTTATTCATCGTACAGCTCTATCCTGGCGATTGGACGTGCCCAATGAATTGTCCTGTCCTTTCCCGACAGCCTTCCAGGAGAGAGAACCGCCGCGCCGATAGGGAAGCTCTCGCTCTCTAACGACTTGCATCGACTTCTCCTTCGAGTCGACAAGTTCCGATTCACTGATTACTCGATCATTCCAAGTACTTTGAGACAGCCGTTTCTCTTGGGAATATCGCTTTTTCTTCCACTTGAGAACGACTCATATCGTTATTATCGATTATTATTACGATTATTAGTGTTCCTCTTAGTGCGAAGTAATTTAAATCATTATTGAAGTCGAATTATAATTTATTACATACATTAATAGCAATTACTTTGATTTTTTATTAAAGATTCCAGTCACATTGCAATATCTTTGCAGATCTATTCTTATATTTCTTGTACTGAAGAAAGTAAAGAAAGTAAATAAGTTCCAATATGAACTAATAATACTAAAAATTATTATTATCAAAGTGGCTCAAATATAATTTATTACAAGCATTCCCAACTACTTAGGAATCAAATATAAAATACCATAAAATCATTTTATCACAGACAGGAATTTTTATTAAACATTACATTGTCTTAGCAGATCTACTTTTTATATTTCCCGTACTAAAGAAAGTAGGGAAAGCAGATAAGTCGGTGGTAGGAGTACTTAGTTTCCGAGAGGGATAAACTGAGCAGAGATTTGGGGGGAGTGGTTTATTTGAGGGTGCAAGGCCGGAGAAATAACGAACTCCCGGATAATGAGTTCTCGCGTCCGGAAGACGGTGTGGTAATCGTCTTAGAGGCTTAGTGTTTTACGCCGGCTATCACCGGCTTCGGAGACGCCTTCCGATAGCAGTATGCAGATGTGTCTGTGTGTGTGTGTGTCTCTGCATTATGTGTGCACAATAGGCACGCGCGCCTTCAAAGGTAGTTGCAGTTGTCGTGTTATAAGCGGTTTCACAGTCGAATGTAAGAAGATATCTTTCCCATGCTTGCTCAGTGAAAACTTTACCAAAGTTTGTGCACTTTGAACAATTATAGAAGTGGAATTTTAATTTTGCAAGAAAGTAATGCAATAGTTGTGTTATATTTGAAGTTAAAATAAAGTTTGCTATCGAAGTTTGTAATTTCCTATGATTCGTCAATGAAAAACTTATACACTTCGAATAATTATATTATACAAGGAATGCAATTTTAATTTCGCAAGAAATTAATATTGTTTTCTGGCATTTTATATATTTTTTTCAATAGTTATATTATATTCGAAGCTGAAATAAAAAGGGTGGTATTTTTACTTTGCAATTTCAAATTTGCAAATTGAAACGGCACGATTGGTAGTCGGTCGAACGAATTGAAACCGGTAGGAATAGTTGGACGATAATCTCCGATGTACGTCAGAGAAATTTCAGGGAGTTTGTAAGAGAAGTGGTTTCGTGCGACAACTGTGCCTTAAGTCGGCGGGATTTCCTTAACGTCTCCGCTATTTGCCGAGCGGATGCGCACCGTTTACCTTGGAAGAGCCGGCGAGCACACGCGGAGAGCGAGCGAGCGAGCGAGCGAGCGAGAGCGTAGCCGACAATGCAAACTCTCTCGGCTTGCATTCGCAAATCTTCATGGCCAAAGCTGGAACGAGCGAGCGAGCGAGCGAGCGCGCTTTTACTGTTTGATCGCGTTAATCCTCGCTTCGCCTTACATTAATCCGTGGAAAGTCGAGCGTTTCTAGAGCTGCGCGCGTTAAAGTGCGAGGAAATCCCAGGTGGAAAGCGTGGGCGCTTCGACTTAATCGCGTTAGCGGCATTTTGTCGGACATTACGGCCGACTAAAGTCAGCCGGCGGAGTCACCTAACGATTTTTCATCACTGCGGCGAAACAATAGCGCTCGAGAAAAATCCTAATATGCTTTTATGTTAGCTCGTTTTATGGTTAACTTGTTTTTAGTTTTTCCAAGGTTTGCGAACTTTTCTGAATTCTTTGTAAATTGATTGTTTGAGGATTAAAATGAATAGTAAGCAAAGAATCCGGTGCAGAAAAGCCGGAATAGTATCCAAAACATGCTAAAAGGTCCTTCTGAATAATTTAGGCAGTCTGATTTTGGCGGTTTTCCCCATGTTATTCATACTTCCCGACCTTTTCCGGGGCTGAAAATTGGTGGGGAATGTTTCTTTGCATCGAGGAAGAAGTAGTAAAAATTCCAGAGCCCTAGCTCAAAATTCATTTTTTCGCAAATTTTTTAAGGCATACCCCTTCAAAAATTTTCCATTTTTCGAAGGTTCTGGGACCGGGACGAATGCTTGATTTTTCGATTACTCGTGTCTCAAAACGGATAAAAAACACGAACTTAGTGGGGGAAATGCCGGAATTGTACCTAAAACACGTGGAAAACCGATCTTGAATATTTCATTTTCGTGGTTTTCCCCATGTTTTTTTATCTTCCCGACCTTTCCCGGGGCTGAAATTTTGTAGAAAGTGTTTTTTTGCATCGAGGAAAAAGTAGAAAAAATTCCGGAGCCCTAGCTCAAAATTCATTTTTTCGCAAATTTTTTAAGGTATACCCCTTCAAAAATTTTCGATTTTTCGAAGGTTCTGGGACCGGGACGAACGCTTGATTTTTCAATTGCTCGTGTCTCAAAACGGATAAAAAACATAAATGTTGTGGGGGAAATGCCGGAATTCTACCTAAAACACATGGAAAACCGATCCTGAATATTTGGTTTCAATGGTTTTTCCCATGTTTTTTGTACTTCCCGACCTTTTCCGGGGCTGAAATTTTGTAGAAAGTGTTTTTTTGCATCGAGGAAAAAGTAGAAAAAATTCCAGAGCCCTAGCTGAAAATTCATTTTTTCGCAAATTTTTTAAGGCATACCCCTTCAAAAATTTTCGATTTTTCGAAGGTTCTGGGACTGCAACGAACGCTTGATTTTTCGATTACTCGTGTCTCAAAACGGATAAAAAACATAAAGGTTGTGGGGAAAATGCTGGAATTCGACCGAAAACACTTGGAAGCAGCCTCCCGAATAATGAATTTCGTCTAATTCCGACGGTTTTTCCCACATTTTTCAATCTTCCCGACTGTTTCCGGTGTTGAAATTTGACATACAAACTCTATATTCACATAGAATTCGACAATAAAAAAAACCAGAGTCCAAGCTTAAAATTCACCCACATAAAACCTCCACATGGACCCCTTACATACTGCAAACATTTCCTATACCTATTAAAAACGAAATCCCTCATAAACAACGATGCAATGAAAGAAACTTTTCTCGCTAGTTTCACTTATTTCCCACCTTATTCGAGCATTCGAATGGTTGACTGTCGGTTGTTGGTAGGCCGCGGCCGATCCAGGACTCACATTGTGCGGGGACTCAAGTGGCGCAGCGGCAATTTTCCATTTTCTCGGCGACATTGCCTTGGCAAACAAAGGGGCCGGAGCAGCCCTCTCTTTCTCCCCTCGGCGAGCAGTAAAGAAAAGAAGTGAACAGAGCGTCGTCGTCGGCGGCGGCGGCGGCGGCGCTGGAGATGAAGAGGGAAGGAAGGAAGGAAAGGGTGGCAGTGGAGAAAGAATGTGGTGGTGGTGGTGGTGGTTGGATGTGGCGCGGTGGTTTCCGCGGTTGGGCTGCTGGGGGGCTTCGAGGTGCAAAAAGTGGCTCTGGGCGCACTCAATCCTCGTTGTCCTTAACCCGGTTTCCGTGCAAACACATCGAGTCGTCGAGAGGAATTTTTTTCTCTCTCCTCTCCCTCTCCTCTCCCACGATTCTTTCTTTCTCTTTCTCTTGTTCAATGATGGAAGAAGCCTGGAAAAAAGTGGGTTAAGAAAAGGCTGTACATCCAAAGAAATAGCAAAACATCCATGTCCGATTAGAACAACCCCCAAAAAACTAAAATAAATCCCCGATTATTTATTAAACAACATAAAACACATCAAAGCTCGTAATAAATTTCCCAAAGCACATAAATATCTTGCACTACCCTTTTTTCCCCGCGCTGTCTCGCTCGACGATGGAAGAAGGCTGGGAAAAAAGTGGGTTAAGAAAAGTTGTACGTCGAAAGCAAGAAGTGGTAGAACGAAAGCGCAGACATAAGGGTTCGTCGTCGGGAGGGGGCGCAGTCTTCGACGTCCGAGGCAAGTGGAAATTCTGACGGAGTGCTCGAACTATGTAGCAGGAATGCCTGAGCGAGAGAAGGAATAAGAAGGACAAAATGATAAAGCGAGACGTCGAAGTAAGGCTGCGAGCGTAATCATGGAAACGCGTAACTCCCACCCTCTCTCTCTCTTGCTCTCTCTTACTCTCTCTCTCTCTCTCTCTCTCTCTTGGCTGGTTTGCAGAGGTGTGGCTTCCACGATCGATAGCTCTACCTTTACTTACCTTCTCGCAAGCTTTCCTTCTCTCGGACACCAGACAAGTCTTGCTACTCTCTTCTTAGTTCTCTTCTTCGGCCTCCATCACACACACACATTCACAGAGACAGACAGACATATACGTATAGAAGAATCGCTCGATCGTCATTGTTACCACCCCCGCGGCGAGCTGTGTTATTGCATTTGCATTGGACGGGGTGGCCCGGGGCAATTTTTCAGGTACAAGCCCCGGGGAAAATTGGCCCGGCGCGGATATAATTCCGAGCGTCCCTGCTAAGGGATGCCAGAGAGAGAGGGAGAAGAAGAGAGGAGAAGGTTTTCGGCGGTTGGCCTCCGGTGAAATTGGCAAGCGAGCGAGAGTCATTGTGCATAATAAAATGCAGACTCGGCGGAGGGTGAATTTTTACACCCCCTTTCTCTTCCTCCTCTCCGCCGAGAGATATCCTTATTGCCGTTGCCATTCTTCCCTGGCAAGTTGGCACGGAGTTTTGCACGGCTGGCGAGAATTCCAAACCATCTTCAGTTCTCTCCCTCTCTCTTTCTCTTTCTCGCGCTTTGTGTCAACGAGCTTTCGCTCGGCTGATTGCATATCGAGTGCGAGGCTCGCGCAGATATGTGTCAAGGTGTTATTCCGATGATGTTGTCTTATAATATGTACATTGAATCGCCGCTATATTTAAACAGACAGCTGGTAATCCGTCTCGAGTATATCTCGAATGGAAAGCGCCCGCCACGTCCTCTGACATTTCGGTCCAGTCGAAAGGCGCGTTCACCTTTCACCTTTCGGCGACAACCCTAGTTTCGAGAGGGTGTGGGCGTCTCGCTAGACTCTCCTCAAGGATTCCTTCTTGACGATCTTAAATCTGAACCTTTGACGTATAAAATCAGAATTTACGAACAAATATATTAGTCAAAATTTGTTAACAAAAATTATTAGTTATTTTTTTCCAATTTATGCAATTGTAATAGATTTAATTCACTTATATTATGTTAAGATTGTAATTGTTTTCAAATTAAATTAATCGTTTGTATTATAATACTCATAAATCTAGTATTAAATTCCATCATAAAGAAAATACATACAAAATCAATTATATATGAAAGCTCTAAATATGAATATGTTTTAAAAAACTTCTGTCATTAAAATCGTCGATGATAATGTCGAATTGATGACGTGGATGAGGAATACTGGGAGATTCGATGAGGGATCAGATTGGCGAAGGGTGGTAACAGTGGAAGAATTATATGGGGTGCGTGGAAATTCGTGGGATCGATTGGTAAGCCGTGGTTAGCGTTCCTCTGCTTTTCAGGGAGGCCTCTTGATCCTTATTGGATCGCTCGGCTATGTCAAAGGACGAGGAGATAGGCTCTTCCTCTCATAACATCCTCGCACCGTACCGACGACGACGTCGACGTCGATCGGGATCATCTGAAAAGGATGAAGCCTTCGGATATCTCCTTCGCCAACTCTTTCTCTCGAATCTTCCCTCACTTTCATTAAATCTCCGCCGGCTATCGTGCATCACCTTTCCATCCGCTTCCTCTCATCGGATGTGCTTACTTACCCAGAGTTATCCGACCGAGATTCCCTCGCATATGCATGGGAAAATGCTGGAAGTTTAGAATTTTAGCCTGAAGCTGTAAATATTCTAATCTTTCAAGTTATTTTTATTTATAACATTTTGCTCTTCGAAGATCTTAGTTTTTGAACACCGAATAAATGGAGAATAAAGGTTTTTAGTTAAGGCATAAATTAAATTCTGTTTATATTATAAATTTTCTACAAAAGAACTAAATTGAAAAGAAAGCTTTCGTAATTAGAATAATTTTAATACATAATACAAGAATTAAAACACAAATCTTCACTAAATAACTTACTGAAAGTGAAAAAAATAAGGAAATAATTAAACAAGAAGGTATTTCGTTCGTTCAAAATACCTGCATCATCCAATTTCGAAATAACGAGCAATCACTTCCATCAAGAGTTGCCAACGCGAGCCTGTCATCGATGCTATCATCAATACTGCCACTGTTTACGCGGATCCGCGTGTCTGATATTTTTCTGCGCGTGTTTGTATCCACGGATAAGGTTGGCTGACGGTGTTATGCGGCAATTGTGATGCTTGTTTCCCGATGGAGGTTGGTACATTCGGCTTGTTTGCCCTGCCACCGCGCCTCCGGCTAGCACAACCACCCCTTTCCGCTCCCAATCCACCCCCCACCCCCACCCCAACCTGACGCATCGGCTGCCAGAGCTTAATCGTTTTGTCAGCGAGGCTCGTAAATATTTACCGATTTGCAAATTTGTTCTGCGCCCCGAGCCACTTCCCTCGACTCTTTGACTCTCGAGATTCTCAGTGATTAACGCAGCAATACACCACAGTCAGTTTTGGTGGTGGAAAGTTAACTGGTGGAAGAAATGAAATTATAACAGATAAACTACATTAATTCATTGATAATACGAAGGAAATTTCGAAATATACCAGATTTGATTAATTTATGCAATGCGATAATAAAGGAAATATATATTTCTTTAAAAATACATATTTGAGTCGTTTATTTTTGTGATAAGTCGACTTATATTTAAATAGAGATATCAAAGAATTTGTGTATCAATAAAATTCAAAACATACTTTACACTTTCAATATAAATAGTTCGTTTCTTTTATATCCCATTTCCTTCTATTTCGATTCATTTCGATTTCATTATCGTCTGGCAGAAATCGGAACGAGGAACTTTTTTTCGGGTTACGCCGGATTGAAAAGTCTGCCAATTGGAATCGGAAGAATACATCACAGACACTGCAACTACGCAGTGGTGGTTGTGGAGGGGAGGAATGGTTGGATCATTAGCCCAAATATTTCGAGTTGTTTCTCCATCGTGGCGCATAAATCTGCTCTAATGGGTTTGGCACACCACCACCGGTTGGCTGGCATATATCAGGAAAGGAATGAAATCGCTGATTAAAAGGATCGAACAACAGCCACTGATTTTGAGAATACGCCTTTTCATTTCGGGCGCCGCAATCATCGATGCGCGTCATCGTTCGTCGTCGACGCCGACGAGGACGAAGAATCAGCCTCACTTGACATTAATTAAGAACGATCTCGAGGCTGCGAGGAGAGTGCGAAAGGAGGAAGCTCCGCTTGAATTGTATCGCGCCCGGCAATGTCTCTTCGTTGACCTTAATGAACGGACAACTCTGAAAACGCGTGTCCTATCACTGATACAAATGATTCTCTCTTGAAATTGCCCATTCCACTTGATTCTACTTCCTCGCGCTTGACTTTCGATATTAGGAAATGCGCGAGTGAAACTTGATTGGATTCGAAAGGAACCTTTCAGTCTTTCGATTTAAGATCCTCTGGAATTTGAACGATTTGTTGTCAAAGGATATTCTGAGATAGTTCGAACGAATAAGGTCCTTGAAAATAATACGTGTTCCATTTGTCCTTGATATAAATTAATCAATGGAATTGCAAATTTCGTATCCCTTTTCTATAATATTTCTTATAATATGATATTTTTAAAAATTGAAGCAATGTTTCCCAAGGAATTTCTAACATTTTATATTGTTCTGTTACAGTGAGATTACACGATAGCATACAAGAGGAGAATTACCACTACCTCGTCTTTGATCTGTGAGTATACATTTAGTAAAACCCCCCAAAAATACAAGATATATTCAAAAATAATATATCAGAGATTTCTATAAATTAACTTAAGAATGAAATATATTTGAAGTCGTCTTTAAAATCGTCGGCCAAAAGGAGCGAGGTTTAATTCAATTTCGCCGAGGCTTCCAATATCACTTGTCGATCGAATATAGTTCGCCGCACGTGTCACGTCCTCCGTAATTAATTTCTCCCGCAACTTCTTCGACTTCTTCTTCCAAAGTATTCGCGTGATATGAATATTTCGGAAATTCGTGGCAAGTTTGCCGAGAAAAAGGCGGCGGCGGCTTCCCAGAAAATAGAAAAAGAATGCGGCGGGAAGAAGAAAAAGGAAGTCGGAAATCCAGCGGTTGGCGATTCAAGTTGTTCCGTGGAAGCTGTGGTTATTAGTGTGCGATAAGGATAACGCTATCTCTCGCTCGTTCTCGGGCAACATTGGAATCCAAGTTATAAAGCTATAACAGTGGCTAATCGCCTTGGACACTTGGCAAATAGTTCTCTTTGTATTTCGGAATTCAGCCTCTCTTCTCCCGATTGCTCGACCTAATTCCTGCTAAATTAACGCGTCGACTACCACCCAACTTTATTCCCCCCCTCTCTCTCTCTTTCTGTCAGTCGAATTCAAAGAATACATTCGTACGATTTATTGAATTGATCATTCGACTATTGTAGTCCAATTCAATGAATAAATATTTAACAATGTTTTTGTATTGCTCTTTTATGACTGCTATATTAAATTTAAAATAAAAAAGGTTCGAATTAAATGAATAACATTGATTATTTAACTGTTCTAGTCCAACTCAATGAATAAATATTTAACAATGTTTTTGTCTTGCTCTTTTATGACTGCTATTTTAAATTTAAAACAAGATAGATTCGAATCAAATGAATAACATTGATTATTTAACTGTTCTAGTCCAATTGAATGAACAAATATTTAACAATGTTTTTATCCTGCAGTTTTACGTCTGCGATATTAAATTTAAATCAAGATAGATTTAATTTAAACAAACAAACATAGAATCTGACAAATACGATGACTTTCATGACGAAACTAGATTGAACTGTTCGCGTAATAATTATATAACCTCCAGAAGGGATGCTATCGCATCGTCTTTGTGATTAAATTCGAGCTAGGATGCCGATCAATTTGTCGGAGGATCGTTCGACGTTCCCCTCTACTTTCCTAGTGAAATGGATCCTCGGGGAGTCCTATCGAGCAAACTTAATAACAAGCTTCGACGGTATAACCGAGCGGATTTTCTTCGCGGCCAATACAGCGAATCCGAGCGGAGAGCTACCTTAACATAAAGTGCTTCCGATTCCGGGGGAATCAATTTCGCTCCTTTTACGGGATCGGGATTGGCAGATCCTGGAGGCGGCGGCGGCTCCTGTGATCGGGGGAGTCACCGATCTCGGTAATCTCGTTTTCCAGAGTGACTGGTGGAGAACTGTTCGAGGATATCGTTGCTCGGGAGTTCTACAGCGAGGCCGACGCGTCTCATTGTATCCAGCAAATCTTGGAGAGCGTTCAACACTGCCACTGCAACGGTGTGGTGCACAGGGACCTGAAAGTACGCCTCTTTTTATTTATTTAACATATCTAATTAGATTAATTTTGTTCGGATATCGTAAATGAAATAGAAGTACTTTAGCGAAATAAAGAAGGAAGGAAATAAACAAATTATCATAGTAAAAGGTCTTGGAAAAGTTATATATATTATAACTGTGGTAATTCATAGAAATACCCCTGTTAATAAAATACAGAAATGTTGCGAAGTACTTAAAAATTATGTTAACTTATTCAAACACGCTTTCACTTTGTGCTCTGTTTATTTTAGTATTACTCGTCACGAAATAAATGAATTCGCATTTTTTATTTGAAATATAAATCAACCAAGAAACTTCCTGATATTGAATGTTTCTTCTATTTTAATTAAATGACGAATTTTCTTGCCAACATATTTGAATGTTATATGATAAAATAAGTTAAAGCCTGGGAATACAAATATTCCAAAACTGTTACATTCTGTTCCAGCCGGAGAACTTGCTGCTCGCGAGCAAGGCGAAAGGTGCGGCTGTGAAATTAGCAGATTTCGGTTTGGCAATTGAGGTACAGGGTGATACACAGGCATGGTACGGTAAGTCGCACATTCTCTCCATCACGATCTTACAGAGTACTTAAAAACCAAGTAATCCCCTGACGAATAGTCCGCCCCGCCGCAATTCCCACAACTTTTCCACTTTATCTCGACAACTCTCGAAATGAAATAATCGCCTGTGAAAAAATCCAACTTCCACGAAACCGTATAAATTATTACGCGAACTTTATAAGAAAGTTTCTCTGGGAAATATTCCATTTCAAATACATTCTTCTTCGAGCGATGTTATGTTTAATATATATTTTTATCTCAAAAATCCTTCGAATTAAATAATCGCCTCTGAAAAAATACTTGCATGAATTCAGATGAATTATAATACGAAGTTTATAAGAAAATTTGAGCTTAACTTGAAGAAAAATTCGAGGTTTTATTCGATGTTATATTCAACCGATGCAACAGTGCATTTTCCATAAGAAGGGTCGCGACTAAATTGAGACGATTTTTCAAAAGCGAGAAGAAGACGAAGAAGAGAGCGAGATGAGGAGAGAAAGTTTATCGCGAGGTTGGATAAAATTTCGTGGGGTCTAAACCCTTTGTCAGGGTGTATTGCGACGAGCTTTTTAGCCCTCGGTCTTCACCAGCTCGATGAGCATCGCAACCTAAATTCGAGCAACTGCCAACCATCTCTCTCCTCCTCCTCTTCCTCCTCTTCTTCTTCTTCTTCTGGCACTCTCATTCATCGCGTGGCTTCCCAGCAAAACTCGAGCAGGACCGTTTAGCGCGACGAATGTGTGCTGCTTGCTCCACCTGTCGTTTACATTCACACACACTCACAGACAAACACACAGACATATATTCATGTCTGGTCGCGCGCCCTTCCATCAGAGAAGCAGCAACCCTCGTTACACGCGCTACTTTTCCGCCCTGCTGGAGGCGGAACTTCCGGAAGCCGTATTTGCAGACTCGCGTCTCTCTAACCCGCTCGCTTTCGAGCAATTGGCGAATCCCAGGGATAAATGCGACGCCGGCAGAAACTTTCTCGGCAGAGTTCGCCGCGCGCCGCGCCGAGCCGATGCACGCTGACTATAAAACCGTTGACATACTTCCAATCGAGTCACTGCGGATACTCACTGCCAAATAGATTTGGACAGTGGCGCATCCTTAATTGTATCCCTCGATATTTCAGATCTTTATAAATCAAGTCTGCAATTTATTTTTTGTAGCTTCTTAAAATAATGTAAATAATTCAATTCTCTGTATTATTATTGTATTATTATTTTATATGCAGAATTATTATTAGAATTCTGTATATTAATATACTTACATATAATATAAATATATTATCTTTACTGTCATTATTAATTATTAGTATATAACATTTCTAATTATTATTAAAACAGAGAAATAATACAGTCAATTTATAAACGAACGAAATATCAATTCATAACATTAATATTTTTGCATTTAAATATTTTTATGAGTTAGTTTATATGTGATTCACGAACTTCGAAATTGGCCTTCGAAGAAAGTCGCTTTTCCCATCGTGCATACTTGATAAGCTTATTGTGCGAGTGCGGGGTGGGCGTTATGGTAGGCGGGGGTTGCTTTTACGTCGGCGGAATGTTAAATGTTCGTTATGAGTGACTGGAACGGTGATTGGATGAAAAGGTTTCGCCGGTACACCCGGTTACCTGAGTCCGGAAGTCCTGAAGAAGGAGCCCTATGGCAAACCAGTCGACATTTGGGCATGTGGCGTCATACTTTACATACTCCTCGTTGGCTACCCACCCTTCTGGGACGAGGACCAACATCGCCTGTACTCCCAGATCAGAGCTGGCGCGTACGACGTAAGCATCATTCTTCTATCCTCTTAGTTTATTATACCACAATCATTAAACTACATTAACAATTATTCCACCGTTTAATTTGAAAAAAATGTTGTAGGATTATAATTAATTATCCTCTACAATATTTTGAGTACATTTCATCTTATTTTATTATAGCAGAATCATTAAATTAAATTAAGAGTCAAGGTGATTCGCAATAATTCAAATTTCCACCCTTCAATTTGAAAAGAATTTTGTAGGATTGTAATTAATTGTCTTGTACAATATTTTGAGTACATTTCATCTTATTTTATTATAGCACAATCATTAAATTAAATTAAAAGTCTAGTTGGTTCGCAATAATTCAAATTTCCACCGTTTAATTTGAAAAGAATTTTGTAGGATTATAAGTAATTGTCTTGTACGATATTATGAGTTCGTTTCATCTTATTTTATTATAGTACAATTATTAAATTAAATTAAAAGTCTAGTTGATTCGTAATAATTCAAATTTCCACCCTTTAATTTGAACAGAATTTGTTACGAATATAATGAATTGTCTCGTGCAATATTTTGAGCACATTTAATCTTATTTTATTATACCACAATCACTGACCTCGATTTTTAATCATTCAAATTTTCACCCTTCAATTTCCGAAAACCTTTTACGATGCGAATAAATTTCCTCGTGCGATATGAGGTAGTTTCGAGTTTGTTAACAGAGATATTTATTTTGCCAAGCTTCCCTTTAATTAACTTAAGTATGGGATTACCAGAGGTATTTCGATGGGGTATCCTTCCGCCTAGAAGCACGTAAACCCATGGCGACGCGTTATTAATATCAGGAGCTTAAAGCGCAAGCTCGCATCCAACACATTCCTGCGGCAAACGTTATACTCGGATGAAATGTATTCAATTAATATTCCTAATGCGACATTATCATGAGAATTTCCAGCTGCAAAATCATTGTTATAAACCACTTCTTTTCTGTTGCATTTTCCTGGCAGTATCCGAGTCCGGAATGGGACACCGTCACGCCGGAGGCGAAGAATCTCATAAAACAGATGCTGACAGTGAATCCGATCAAAAGGATCACCGCCACCGAGGCATTGAAGCATCCATGGATTTGCGTAAGTAGCGCCACGTTTTTCCAACCCTTTTTTTCCAAGCCGCGCGCACCACTTCGAGCCTTTTTTTTCCTCCGGTCTCTCAGTGATTTCGAGTCCAGTTTGAATTTAGGTCGACTAATACACATTCGATACACTCCGCCAATAAATACTTGACAGCGAAAGCTGTATGTGTGCGCGCGCGTCCTGCAATCCCTTTTCACGCTGTCGAGAAACAATTCGATGAAAGAGCGTCGCGTCCTCCGTTTCCGACGGAATCTAACCAGGTTGCGCTTGATCTTTCTGTTACAGCAACGTGAGCGTGTTGCATCCGTGGTGCACAGACAAGAGACTGTCGAGTGCTTAAAGAAGTTCAACGCAAGGCGCAAATTAAAGGTGAGTACCTCTTTTTATATTATGCAATCAACTTTTTCTATCCTGTTTATTATTGTATTAGAAGTTCGAATGTATACTTGGAGTTTTTAATGAGATCATTGAAATCCAAGTGGAATTATAAATAATAGTTGCAGAAATAGTCCAAGAAAGATATAAAAAATCTTGCAATAATTTTTTTCCTATTTATTATGTTTATTAAAAGTTGCGAAGACCTAGAAATATGTGCGATTCAATTGGATTTCGAATTAGTTCAATGAATTGAATAAAACTTGACCGAGAACGGAATTATAAATGTTATAAATAATAGTTGCAGAAACAGGCAAAGAAAGATATAAAAAATCTGTTAATAATTGAAGTTGCGAACACCTAGAAATATGTGTGGTCCAATTAGAATTCGAATGAGAATTCATCAAGAATGGTATTGAAAATAGTCTAAATAATAGTTACGCAAAGAGTTGAGGGGCAGGCACAGAAAAGGGCGGTGCCACTCGAACCCCACCAGAACTAGTTTCTTTTCCCGATGATCTAAGAAAGAGCGATCGCCAATGGAAGTGGCAGTCATCGATCAGGCATTGCTCTTGATTGGGAAGTTTCTTCCCGCCTAGAAATCACTGGTAAAACGCTTGCAATAGTTGAAAGAAAGAACTTCTGCCAAATAAAAAATCAGTGTTTATTTTATTCAAGTTAACTTTCTTGGTGTTTTTAGTGCTGTTTTTAATTTCAGTGAAACGTTAAAAATAATTTCATCTTGAAATATTACTAAGAAAGAAGTTTTGTCGAATGAAAAATCAGTGCTTTCTTGATTGAAATCGGCTTTCTTTGGTGTTTCTGTTAATTGCAGTGAATCGTTAATAATAATTTGATCGAAGCCACGTTCTGCCGACGGCATCGCATGACTTTTACTGTCCAAGCTGGTGCTACTGTCCGACGTTCGACGGCTGACTCGGCAATAACATATCAGTTTCGGCCGCGCGCTTGTCACGCTCGTACGCTCGCCTCGAACGTCAACGTCCCATCTTGGATACATTAGAACTTTGTCCTTTCCCGTCCATTAATTCCCCAAATTCTTCTCCTCCTCCACCGCTCCATAAAATCAATTTTCAAAAGCAGTCGAAAGTGAAGTTCGAATTCCCAGTGAGAATTTCCAGTGCGCGTTAAAAGTAGAAGTGTAATTATTGAAATTGTGTAAAAGTGAACAACTTTTTAGTGTTTACAAGGTTTTTCTTCAACCCTTTCTGTAATTTAAAACACTTTTCCAAAAGTGGTTTTCGATAATTTCTGTTACAATTGAATTTCTAACATCTTTGTATTTGAACAGTTAAATTAAAAATTAAAAATTGAATGGTTAAAAGATTTCAAACGCTTTTACAATCGAATTTCGTTAAAGTAACAATTTCTACTTACGTGCTCGTGCGAGAGAGAGAGAGAGAGAGAGAGAGAGAAAGAAAGATAGAATCTGTGAGACGGCGATTTGTTATCGCGCACGAGAAGAACGAGCAATTGCCAAGGAGTTCATTCAGAATTTACGAACACTGAGCCACACACCGTTCGCCACGACTTCGATATTTAATCGGCCACTTATCGTTACGGGATAATTACAAACTTACACAAAGAGAGAGAGAGAAAGAGAGGGAGAAGTCGAGTCATACGTTTAGCCTTGATGTTAATTATGCTAATTACAAGTGTGTCGATAACGCTTGTTCGAGTACACCGAATTCCGTAGACTTACGCTGTTTTAAACAACTAACAACTGCCTTAGTTCTGCAAAGAACAAAGTAGAATTGAAAAAAGTGGATAAAACAAACACAAAAGTAAATTTCTTTTATTCTTTTCATATTAAAAAATCCCCTTTAAATTAAACTCAATTAAAACACGAAAATATGATATTTATTTTATATCAGGCAATTTTATAAATAGCAATATCAACGGTAGAGACAGAAATAAGTTTATAAAATAAACAGCACACCAAATTTCTCTTATTCTTGCCATATTAAAGCTTCCCTTTTAAATTAAACCCAATTAAAACACGAATACATGATATTCCACTCATACCAGACAATTTAATTAATTTCAAGATCAACAATAAACTAAAAACGAGTGTATAAAATACACACAAAAACAAGATTCTCCTACTCTCTTCAAATTAAAACTTCTGTTTTAAATTAAACCCAATTAAAACACGAATATACGATATTCCACTCATATCAGACAATTTAATTAACATCAAGATCAACAACAAAGTAAAAGAGTGGATAAAACAAACCCAAAAACAAAGTTCTCTTATTCTCCTCGTGTAAAAACTTCAATAAAACCTAGAAATAGAGAATTTGTGTGATAGAATTATATTAATATCAATATTGAGGCATCAGCATGTTCATCTTAAGCAACATAAGCGTCGGTGGTGGCGCAAATGGGAGCTGGTTGTAGGCTCGATTAATTAATTCATCGATCTGGGTCGCGTAACACACGATGGAGTTGCCATTAGGCGGAGTGCCGGATCGAAAGATAAGGCAGCAGCGCGCTTGGGTTACAACGAGCGGCGCGGAGCGCTAGTAACTCGTAACTTTTCGAGAGCGCGCGCGCGCGCAATGTGTGTTGTGTACGTCTCGGCTGGCACTGATTAAGTAATGCTGCTCGCAACGAGGCTAGCGCGAGCATAAATATCACCAACCTCCCCTTTTTTCTCTCTTTCTCTCTCTTTTTCATTCGACATCACGTTTAATCGATCCTCCATCCCAGCGAGGACTGATCGATCGCTCGAGCAATACGTAAGCGCATCCAATCGCAGCAGCATTCCATTAAAAGCAGTGTAATTAGCTTGTGCAACTATGATCGCTGTTAACACTGCGTGGGAGGCTCCGCGAGAAATTGTTTCTCTGTCTTTTTCGCGAGCGTAAGATATTCTCTTTCCGCTGGAAAGGGAAGATACGCCTCTTAATTAGCGCTTTAAGCTTCGAATCACTGGGAAACGAAGACTTCTTTTACACCGTCAATTTTAGACGGCCGGGAATTTTTCTCTCTTTGAATCATTTCGAGTGAGGGAAAGAATTGTTTGCCGGGAGGAAAAAGTGCGGATTTCACGGGAGAACTTCGCGCTCTCTCTCTCTCTCAACGCGAGCGCGTTGTGGCGAAGGAACGAGATTCTCGCGGGCAAATATGAAGGCGTTGAAGAACAAATTGGTCCTCTGCCGACAGCGGGAAACAAGCATTCCGGAGGTAGTTGTTGCTCGCTGTTGTACAATTATTTATTTAACCAGATAAAACCTGCCGCGCGAGTTTCTCCTTGCGAGAAAATCATAACACAGGCAGAAATATCGTCGATTTTTTCTCGAGGGAATTCCTCATTAAATTCTCCAAGGATCGCCCAATGAGAGGCAAGGGAATGATTTTTACGAGCGAGGCTAATTGTTTTGGCGACGATGATGGAGCGCGCGGCGTTGCAGCCTCGAAATGTTTTATGAATGCGATACACAAGTGACGCTGTTCGTTAGGCGTCGAGCGTGTGCTATGAATATTTAACGAGGAAAGAAGAATCGTCGGACTCTTACAGGGACGCTAATGGGATCGAAGAACGCCTTTAACATTCGGCTTAGCATTTCGGACGCGCCTCCACACACACACATACACACCAGCTAAAAAAGCAGGCTTCCGTCCGAGCAATTAGTAGTAGAAGTCTTGGTAACGAGTTTAAAACTCGCGCGATATTTTTCCCTCCCCGATAAATTCCATTAGGTTCGCTCGATCAGACATTAATCGATGTAATATGTAACGATGTAATCGTAGTGAGGCAAATTGCGATTTTATCACAATTCCCTGCTCGCTCTTTTCCGCGTGATAAAAAGGAGGGAAGAGCTTTCAGGGGAAGGGGAATCCTTTTAGAAATTGATCCGAGCGAGCAAGGCCGTCGGGAAATTGGAGGATAAAAGCTCGTTAGGCGTTCGGAACACCGTTGCATCTTAATGCCGGAAGTTAAAGAGAGCTGCTCTTTTTCATGGGCAATAAAGAAAAGGACTGTGAAGCCAGATGGAAGTGGGAGAGGGGAAAGAATGCTATGACTGGGAGAGTGCTCGCGTGTGTCGAGCTTCTCGGCTCGTTAACTATCGGCAAAAGGAGAGCTCTCGAAGGGATGTACTGGCATATACACGCACCTAACAAGTTGTCACTTAGAAGTAATGGCTGCTCTCTTTTGTGAGCGAGTCGAGAGAGGCCCAAGTTGCAATCCAACCTTCACATAATCGGCCGGAAGCCGGCGAGACCGGTGTGTCCTCGCAATGACACTCGATTCTATAGAATTGCACTGTCTGCCAGAGATGGAGAACTCGAGTCCTCTCATTTAACCCATTAAGGACACCTGCTTCGTCCTTAATGGCTTGAAAAATCAGGCATTCCTCGAACTGTTAAATGCTTCTTCCACTCGCTCTCCAATTCCCTTACTAAATTAAATAATAGCATTTTTATAAACTTCCAACGTGTAGTAACTTATAAATATAATATTACAAATTCTTCATTCTGTGTAAATGCAGAGAAAAGATGTTCTAGTTTTAATAGAGATCGTATGAAAAGTTTAATGATGTCAAACATGGCGGTAAGAAGATGGAAAATGGCGCGTTAATGGCCGAGTTTAATTGGAGGAAGCATGCTCGATCGGCTTTGTTAGGGTTTTATTATATCGGAGGAGGCAAGGTAAATGAAGGTTCGAGCGTGGTAAATTAATGTTGCGCGTGGCAAGCAAAAAGTGAGGAGGACATTAATTGCAGAAGGTCAGGTTACTCTCGAGCGAGTGGAGTGCCCTCTAGCTCGGAGAGCAAGATGGCGAGAGGAGTATTCTCCTCTCCCTTATTACGTCGAAAGACGACGATTCAGGAGGATGGCCTTAATTACGAAGGCGATACTCAACCCGCCTCATTACGTATTGTCTTCTCGCATTTCGTCGAGAAAGAGAGACAGAGACTTCATTGGCGAAACTCGCAACAATGAACGTCCTTCTCGAATTACTTTCGACCATAACCTCTTCTTCTTTCTCGCAATATTTACCATAACGCCTTTCCTTTTTCTAAATTCCCTCGCAATACTTTTACTTAAACCAAGCAATATCAATTATTACTAAATTATATAATATTCCTTTTTACCTAAAAATAAATACTTCGAACATCTAAAAACCGTATAACCTAGAAAATATTTGATTTCTAAAATCACAGCTATTATAATCGAGACTTTTTCCACCGAGATGAGAAAAAAGCTTTAACTGTTGATTGTTTTCGGTTCGCAGGGTGCTATTTTGACTACTATGCTCGCGACGAGGAACTTTTCCAGTAAGTATGATACAGCGGGTAAGTACCTCCGGCCCTCTTCAGCGCTTCTGGACCACGACAGACAGTACTTTTATATCTCCTCTTAAACTTTGCCTCCACGTGTACCTGACACTCGTGTCTCTGTGTCTCTGTCTATGTCTCCCTCTGTATTTCACATTTACCTGGTTTATCCTCAGTCACGGATATATATATATATATATATATATATCATCCTTGTTGGACGCCCCGCAGCCTCCTTCTCTGTGATCTCGACCCATCCATCTTTCCACTCTCTTCGTCATCCGATTCTATCTTCTCTGTCTTCTCTCTATCTCTCTCACTCTCTCTGTTTCTTTCTATCTCGCTCTTCATACGCCTGGCACCCTCTGCATCGAGGATCTGTTCATACGCCTTTTCGTTCCTTTCGAGGGGTGCTTCGCACTGTGGTCGAACCCTTCAATTACAATATTAATTAATATAATAGAAATTTATATTATCTTATGTAATATAAATCAATATTATAGTATTTAATATTATGATAAAGAATAATACTAATATTACGTCTGTTTTTATATTTGGTGGAGTAAATTGTTTTGAAAAGAAAGGATTATTTAAGTAATTAGAAAGCGGTCGACCACGTTATGAAGCACCAATGGCCAAACCTGCTCGTGCACAGAACGAATTAGAAGTCTTCCTTTGGTGATCCGTCGCGAGTCGGGGAGCGAGGTGTGAAATGAGAGTGTTTGTTGGTCGAGATTACTTCAGCCGGGCGAATGAGCGTCTGATTAAAGATGAGGAGAGAAAAGTCGATTCTTTAATTGATCGGAGAGAATTTGTTTTGGTGATCGGTGAATTTATTGAGAGTTTTGTGGCGTCGATTGAGATGTGTTTCGACCTCGCTCGCCTGTGTCCACGGAACTCACACGTATCATGAGAAACGGAAAGCGCTCATCCTTACTCGAAGCTCGTGTATACGTTTTTCCCTCCCTTCGTGATCGAGAAATGCACTTGGCTCGCACACTTCCTACTCCGCAAGGACTCTCGATTCTTACCCAGAAGGAGCAGGAAATCAAAAACAAAATTCCCTCATCAAATTTTCAATCTTATTTTCTATATTATTGCGATGATAATTTTAGAAAATTGACTCCTAAATCGTCAGAGATTTATTACGATTTTATAAACGATTTTTAAAGTCCTGAGAATAATTTTTAATTGGCAGTGTTCGATTTGAATTCTGGGTAAAACGAGTTGTCGTCGCAGTGGACTCAAGCAGTTCCCCTCTTCGTGTTCATTGTTCCCATCATCGATCAGTATCGAGAACGATCATTGAAATCATACATCGTTATTTCGGAGTTAGCGAAACACTGCGCTTTCAAAAGCAGCTTCCTTCATTAAATATATTCATTCTGGGAGGATCTGATGATTTTGCAGTATCTCATGCTGAATTAGAGGAGGGAAGCTCCTACATTTGAAGCAGGTTATTGATTGGTATCATGCGGGATCCCATTGTGTCGATCTTGTCAGAACTGAACTAGGAAATTCCGATACGCGTTTCTAGTCGGAAGATGACAAGTCGAGTCCTCTGAAAGGCTAATTAGTAGATTCCGTGAAGGGCAGTCGCATTGAACTGCGCGTGGACAGGAATCGCCAATATCCTCGCAACCCCCACTCAACACACACACAAACACATACAGAATCTCTGCATACAACTGTTTCGGTCCACTGGCGAGGAGACGCCTACGAATGATTATTGTTCGTTTAGCATTGCTGTCTACTCTGCCAACAAGCGTCCAATCAAGTCTCCCGTGATCGTGCCGTTCCTCCCACCGTAGCATTCGATGATAAACAAACAGCTGATCAATAAATAACACCTCAAATCAGAAATCTACCACAAAATTACGATCTTTCAAAGAATTCTAAATTCATTGACATATAAAATCAAAATCGTTTCTATTGAAATGGAAGGAAATTTGTATACGGTGTGACAATCGGCCGACGACACTTCACTCACGCCCACATCCGAACCAACCTCTCTCTATGTGTGTACACATTGGAAGAACAAGTGTCACTTAGCACCCAGAAAGTACCACACGCGCGAGCGTGCTCTCGCAGCCTCCTGCGAATTAGAGAACGCGACAAATATCCAACAAAACCAATATAAATTAACAATTCTATGAATTGTAAATAATAAAAATAATAATAAAAAGGGGTGCGCGCGCGCGCTCGCTTCTCCTTTAGTGTGATCATTTTAGATGGTGGTAGATGAGCATCTTGCATCCTTAGAGAGATGGACCTCCCCTTGAGAAATACTAGTCGATGTTAGAGCGCATTTATTATTCGTACAGAATCAAAAGCAAAAACATACCACACATCTCTCTCTCTCTCTTTCTCTCACTCACTCTCATTCTATTTCTATTTCTATCAATCTCTCTCTCTCTCTCTCTGTCTTTCTATGTGTTACATCTTACATCTCCTTTCCGTTCTCATTCGCCTGGAGACGACACGACCCACCCCCCTCTCTCTCTTTTACAATTAGTGGCACCCGTAGACTTTAAGTTTAAGCTAGGGACATTCAAAACAAAGCAGCGCCGCGCCGGTGCGAGAGAAAACTTTGCTCGATCACTTTTCTCCTGATTTCCCCTTTAGAATTTCATCTGGTTTGACAATTGTAAGGATTGTGAAATGTCAGAGGGTAACGTTTTAAAGAATCGTTTTTGTAATTGTGGTTTTGCGAGTGATGTTGCAAGTTGGAAGTGTTTGTCAGGTGACATTTAAAGTTTAAAGAGAGAGAGCAGTGCTTTTTATAACGTGCTTGCATTGATTTTTCATCATCGAAGGGAGCCGCTTCGGCTTTGCTTCTTCTAGTTACGTTGTTATCGGCCAATTAATTCTGCCGACCTTGTTCTACCTACCTCGATTTTCTCCCCTTTTCGCCCCTTCACTGGCGATCTTGTAAAGCCAGCCGGGGAGAAGTTCGATTCTGATTAAATTTATTTTCCCTTCGACACAGCTTTCCTCTCCGAGAGGAAAGTAAGATCGTAAACGTATTCGATATTTTTGAATTCAATTATTTCGGTTTCAATTTCGATTATTATATTTTCAATGTTATCTGACTTGCTAATTGACAGGAAAAAGTAGCAATGTTTCACAAAGAGTTTTTTGAAAGTAAGAACGTTACCTTCTGACAAACTTTCGTGAATCTAGGTTTATTATTGACCCGAGAATTTAAGAGAAGAGTACCTGAATTTTCTAGTGCTAATTTTAGGGATTAAAGATAATTAGATGATTGAGAGAATGTAAGTGGAATTAGCGAGATAGTTGGTTGTGTCCGTCGAGTGACGGATCATCTAATACGTGAGTTTCATAGTTTCATTCATCGATCATTCGTTAGCCGATCAATTCAAGGACTCATTCACCTTTAATTCAATCCCAAGGAGATCATTCGTTGCCAAGCTTTTCGATCATCGATCATTGCAATCCCAGAACCTTCGAGTTCTTATTCGCTCAATCCCTTTCATGGCCATTATCGAAGAAGTTTGATTAGCGCTCGAACAAGAAAAGCTTGATTACAAAATCCATCGAAGGATTTTGAATCCTGTTTTCAAGGATGTTTAAGCGATAATCGAACGTGACGTTCTCGACGATCATCGATCGCTCGAAAAGGATCTCGCCGCTTCATTCATCGCTCTTTGAACACTCTGATATTCTACTCTTTCCTGGGGATGAGTTTCTCAAATCCAAGTGCGAAACCCGGAAGAACCACTCAATCTTATCGCGAGATTAACTTCCAACAATTATCAACCCTGCAATCTTTTTTATCTTAATTCTAAAACATTGCCAGAACATTAATTTTCCTTCAACAACAACAAGGACTAAATTAATTCCAGAAAATCCTCACTCTCGCCTTCTCACTTGCACTCTAACGTTCTCTAAACCAAAATACACAGAACTATTATGACGAAAGTGAGACAGAGAGTGAGAATTCCACTGGCAGAAGCGATACCATAAATCCAACGGGAGGAATTCCCGAATTTCTCCGGGCAGCGATTTATATAGCTGACTTCACCGAATCTACGAATTACCTGTGAAAAAGGAATTCAGTGGTTCATCCGGTTTCGCGGAATTGTGGGAGGCTTTCTGCGGCTTGTGGAATGATGTTTTGGTCGGCGAGAAAGAGAAGGAGGAGGGGGATGGGATTTTCTTCTTCTTTTTCTTTCAGGGGGGTGTTTTAAAGGGTTGGGAAAAAGGGATTCTGGGAGCACCGACAGGGATATGAATGACTGATTCTTGGACAAAGTGCTCTTTGCGCGAAGTGGGTCGGAGGTGCAAGGACACTTCTCCGTACACACCTGATTTTGCCAATTTTCTCGCCTAATTAATCAAGCTCTACACACTCTTAGAACGATAAGGCGACGCGTCACACACACTCACACAGACACACCATACACTTTTCTACAACAATGAGACAAACACGACACAAGTGACTGTTGTTTCTTTTGTAACTTTAATGACAATCGTTCGTTTTTGGAATTGTTGATGAACGTCGAGCTTTTATAAGACGATTTTTTGATGCTGCAATTGTTTAGATTGTTTGTAAATAGCTCGATGGGAATTATCGATGGACGAACGATTGTCTTTCGTTCGATTTGGCATGTCTACGCTTAGTCGCATCGCTTATTTATTTCGTTTCGAGCTGCTGACTTGTTCTCGGCTGCCTGGCTGCGCGCGTCCGCTCTGCTCGCATTTTCGCTGAATGCTCTTGGCAGTTTTGCGTGACAAGCTGTTAACTGTTTCTAGAAATGTGTCTTGCGATTGGTGCTTTTGGTGCCGATTCATAATTATCGATGGTCTCGCATTTGTTTTCATGGATTATTTGAGAGAAATAAGATTTCTTTGAGAATATATTATTGAAAAGAAATAATATTTCAATAAGAATTCATTATTTAACAAAAATCTATGAATACTTTAATTCTCTCAAACATAAATAAATTGCATAAAAGATGTCTACAAATTGGATTGAATTTTCCATTGGGATTTAAATGTCCTTTCGCTCCTTTCATCGAAGAATTCGTCAATTTCGAGAGGGTTCCCTATTTTCGTGATATCTGAACTTTTGATGGGGTGCGATTATCGAATTGCGGGGGAATTCGAGAGCGGAGACCATCGATAAATGGAAAGGAGGGCTGGCACGAGGCTATTGTGTTCTCCTGTAAGAAGGAATATTGTAGAATGTCGAGTGCATGGCAGGACGAGCGTCCTGCGTCTTATATACTAGGACATTCTCCCTCAAGGTACACACATTGCCAGTATTATCCTCGAGGGAGAGATTTTCCTTGGCTATTTCCTGTCGGAATCGAGTGCCTCGTATTTCGCCGCTTTCCACCCTTCAATTATTCAGGCGCCGATCCTTCGAAGGATCAATTTACGAGCTTCGAATCTGCCATAATAATATTAAATCAACTATCACTTGAAACTCTCTTTTTTATTTGCCAACAAATAAACTCTAAATCGTGAGAATAATTTTTGACATATTATTCTGTAATTTATATAATTAAATTCGAAATAATAATAGTTGGAAATGGCACTCGATTCCAGATAGAAACTTTCAGCTTGGAATGTCAGCACGCTGCTGGCTTGGACGCGCACTGGCTTCCCACTGACTCTCGTCAGTCTACCAGCAATCTCGCAAGTAGCTTTACACTGCAGTGGCAGATCTACAGTTAGTAGTTGTACTTTCGACATTAATGTTCCACGCACCAAACTTGCTTCCATTCACGGTATTTCCGGCGGCACTGCACGATCTGGTGGTCGCATGTGATTAGCGGAGCTTTTGCTGGCGCTGGGAATGAGTTCTGCCTCTCTTTGGAGGGAGTCCTTAAGGAAGCAAGTCCTTTTCATGCCTGAAAAGTGGGAAAAGGTTCAAGATGAGATTCTCTCTTGCAGGACTTCCAAACACCGCCGATGGCTGATAAATAGATTGGGCTGAAATCTCGCATGTCTCTTGCATGCCACTCGCACACGCACGCACGCACGCAACTACCAACTACCTTCTCTCTCGACTTTTTGACCAGACTCACCTTTCAGCTTTCCTTTCCCCTTTCTCGGCTTCTCCTCTTTCTTCGTTCCCTTTAATGAATCTTCTTCGTCCACAAACCCAATCTTTTAGAGAATGCGAATCGTTCGAATGTTATAATAACGGTAAGCCCTCTTCGAGAAGTTGTCTCGTTGCAAAGGTAACTTCAATCCGTGAGAAAACTAGCTCTGCTTCCAGGTGTGCTCCAAACTGCCGGATAAATCCTTGGAAAATAAGATCCTCCTTCGTTATATAAGTAGAAGCCGTCCGCTGATGGCGACGAAACTTTCGCCAAAGTGAGAAACGAAAGTTTAATTACAAAATGCCAAGTGTGTACTGTTGCTCGAATTCCCACTAGTTTTCTTCCCGCGAAAGAGAGAAAGCTGCTTTATCGGGCCTTCGAGGATCAGTCTTATCTCTTGGCAATCCCAACTTTGCCAATTATTTACTAAGACGGACTTACAACTAATTTCAATGATTTTGATATTTGTTACAATGCGATTTAAACTGATTATTTTTATATAGAAATTTATGTGAGGGAAAATTATAGAGAAAAAAAGTTAGACACACTTAAAGGTGGATTTTATATAAATCTTAATGTAAATATATTTGTGGTCTTGTGAAAGCATTTTAAATGCCTGTAGAAATTTAACACAAACTTATTTTTGGACTTCACAAGCAAAATTACAAAGGCAATTGCTATTAATTTTTTTTTCCAACTTACGCTGGCAATTATTTATGCAATCTTGACAGACTTAATTAGCTTATATTACGTTTTGTGTTGATTGTTCGATTATTATCTAATTTTCTTCCTATAATTTTTCTCCACATATGTATATGAACATGATCAATTTAAATCGTTCTAAAACATACATAAAAATCATTGAATTCAGTGACGAGCCGTCCTAAATAAATCCTCGAGGTTTAATTGGAAAGGAGCACTCGAGGCTGGTGAAATAAAAGGGGAGCCGCTTAATGAAAGATGGCCCGATTTCCGGTGGCCTGGCTGCCACTCCTAACAGAGTGAAATCCAACTGGAGTCTAACAGCAGGACGACTTTCACTCGACGCTTTCGGCTCTAATGAGTCTCACGGATATAACGAAGTAACTCGAGTGCTCGTTATGCCAACGTCGCTCTACCAACGGCGGCGTCGCCGTCGCCATCGTCGTCGACCAGTGCGCCAATTTGCTACGTCGAAATTCGAATAATCGTCAGAGGAATTCGATCGACTTTCCACCTCCCCAAATAAGTACTTGTTGGCGGCGGCATTCTCCCTTCCTATCCATTATGGAGAACACTCTTGGAAGCAGCGAGCGGTTACAATTGGGCCAATGAGGCCACTGCCGGCTAGTTTTCTCTTTGAAGAGAGAGAAAAAAAAAGGGGCTGAATCAGAATTTCCTCGAGGGCTTTTATTAAATTCGATATAGCGATCGTAATCGAGACTAGCATAGGAGAAAGCTCGTCGACACCAAGAAAGAAACACAGCTTCCAACAATATTTCGTGTCTGATCTTCTTGACCGTGGACTAGTTTTTAGTCAGTGGCTTTTTCCACCGCCGGCGCGCTTTCTTCCCTCGTTTGGCCGAGTTACTCGCGGCTCTTTAATTCATGACAGCCTTTTTCACAGGCATAATCAACGCGCCCGGGAGGATTGCACTGTCTCCTTTGTGAAGCTTGGAAAAAAAGGGGGGGTGGGAGGAAGGAAAGAAGGAATGAAAGAAGGGCCCTTGCCCCATTGTCCAGCCACCCCGAGAAACACCAGTCTTCCTCTAACTTCGCTCCAGTTTCATTGCGCCCTCCTCGTTTGCCATTCCGCCTGGTGCGCCCGCCATCTCTCCAGACGCCACGCCACGCTCTCCTCCCCTTTTTTTCACTCCTACCACCGACGCCTACCGTCTCTCTACCTTATGAATAATTCCCCTACTACGATAATGCGTGTCTCTCCCTCTCTCTTTCTCTCTCGCGAAAAACCCTCCGGTAAACCAGATTTCACCCTTTTCTTCTGCCACTCTTAAGAAGCACTTGAGAAGTATTGTTGTCTAATTTCGAGTCGTTGTTGGTAAATATGTTCTTAATAGTCAAAGGATTGCAATAAAATAGAGTAGAAATAGTTATTTTATTTTTAGTGGTGGGAAATGTTGGAAGAATACAAGAACAATTCATAATGCAAATACTTTGACTGTGTTGTTGTTTAAGTTCGAGTCGTTGTTGGTAAATATGTTCTTAATAATCAAAGGATTGCAATAAAATAGAGTAGAAATATTTATTTTATTTTTATTGGAGGGAAATGTTGGAAGAATACAAGAACAGTTCATAATGCAAATATTTTGACAGTGTTTTTGCAAGCTTGAATTTTTGGGGGATGAATAATTGAAAGGTTGGGGAGAGTAATCTATTGGTTTTGCATTTTGGAGTCTGTTTCGATGTCAGTGGTGGATTAAGGGTGGCTGAAAGAAGCAGCAGGGGCAATCATATTCCATGGGGAAGGAGAGGGAAAAAGTGTATATTTCCTTGAGGGTTGGTTAAGTGAACTCTGCTCGGCGTATCCTTCCCGTCGAGTTAACTGGCGAGAGCCACTTTTCCAAGCAGAAATTTTCCAACCCCTCTCTCGCCAGGGAAACAACCCCTATTCTCGGTAGAGCGCTCGTTTTTCCTTGCCGAATGTCTTTCTCCCTCTTTCTCCTCCCCTGTTGCGCTCCCCTTGCCATCATCAACTTCTTCGTTCCTCCGCCGTTCTCGGCAAGCACCGAATTTCAAAGTGCACTTCGCCTCCCTTATCGTCCCCCCCCGGCCTTTTCCAGGCCAGTGCTGCCTTTTTCACTGCCAACTTATTTCCCTCTTACATTTCCTCGCCGGAACTACCAGTTGTATCGCTGCTATTCGAGATCCGCTGTTAGAGGATCGCAATGATCAAGGAACATTGCTAGTCGAGGAGAGTTTCGTTTCGACGATCGCTATGTCGAAGTGGAAAATGGGTGGGGGAAAAATTGAAGAATTGTTATTTTAAATCCTGAATGATCCTTTCATAATTCCCGGACGATTCCCGCCTCTGCAATTGTCTGCTCTACTTGCTCTGATTCCTTCTAACAACCCACTTCCGATCTTCACATATATTATACTTGTACACTGTTGACTTTTCTAACTCTTTCTACTTCGCTCTTCTCTCTTTCTCTCACACACACTTTTCCTTGTCTCTTTTTGACGATTTCTTTGAAAACGTCACATGCGACACAGTCACACACAAACATCCACACGAGTTTGTTTAATATAGTCGATCTTTTTTATTGTATCTTGAGTTTCCTTGACAGAAATGTACTCTCTTTTTTTCTACTCTTTGTCTAACAGTTTTCTTCTTAAATCTGTCAAAATTGACACAAACGTGCTCTACTGTTTTCTTCTCTATCTAACAATTTTCCTGTCTTTTCGACTGTTTCGAAACGTCACAGATATACAAGTTTCTCCAATGGATTCTTCTTTACTTCTTCTTAACTCTGTCAAAATTGACACAAACATTATTACTTTTTTTCTTCACTCTCTCTCTCTCTGACATTCTCTGTCTTTCTGTCTCTTCTCTTCTCTTTGTCTATCTTCCACTGGCACCAACAGAAGGTTGTGTTTTTTGTCGATGTACTGAAACGCTCTGCGTGCTCCAGGTCGGAGCATCACGACGAAGAAGGGCGATGGCTCTCAGGTGAAGGAATCGACAGACAGCAGCACGACGATCGAAGACGATGACGTTAAAGGTAGGAGACACATCCACTCTTCTACTTCCTCTCTGTCTTCTTCTTCTTCCTCCTCTACTACCAGTACTACTACTACTACTACTTCTTCCACTACTACGACTACTACTACTACTACTACTACTTCTATTACTAGCAGTTCTACCAAATATTAAAAGTAATACTGATAATATTACCATTCATTCCTGCTGGTTAATTTCGAAGGATCCAAGCGATCTTCGAAAGCACACTGTCGGATTTGTTATGTCGGTGTACAGAGGTGTGTGTGGATGCTCGCTTTCGAGTCGCTCGCGTACGCTTAATTTACTTTCTTCGATTAAGTTTAATTATTTAATGTCATTGGAAGTTTAATTAAAGTCGCATTGAAGTTTTTATTGAGAGTTCGATATTTGATTGTGGGGAATTTTTAATTGGTAATATAACTATTTGAGGCACGCGGAGAATAGATTAATGTTGCACGGACATTTTCTTGCGTTTCAAGTTAAACAAAAGAGTAAATATAAAAGTTACGAGCCTCAAAGAGTTAATAGGAAAGAAAATTAGAGATTTGTTTCTGCTCGTTGAGAATCGAAGTCGAAGTTGTAAAGTTTAATTAGGCGCTGTAATAATTAAAGGGGGAGTTCTCCGGAGCGGAATGTGACTTTATTATCGACAGATTTATCCCAGTCGGGATAATGCAATCGGGTTCGAAGTCACGTCGCCGGGGGCTGAGTTTGTCTCCAATTGAGCAAGCTTCGCCTATTTCTCTTCATCTTCTTCTTCTTCTTCTTCTTCTTGCGAAGGAAGGACGTGTACGCGAGCGACTGGAAGCGAGAAAATCCTCTGCGTAATATTCGGAAGTCCAAGTGGAACGTAAATCACGATTACCCGCTCCGGCCGAGGATTCGCTAATGGATTAAAGTTAAATTTACGTCCGCCGCGCGTTCTATCCGCAGAATAAACTGTGTACGAGCAACTACTCCCAGCGATTTTCCACTTCCCGGCGAATCCGAGGGCATAAAACAGCTTATTCCCGCTCGAACGCCCCGATAATTGGCTAAACCTTAATTTACGTTCCACTTGCGCCCTTCCCTCGTAAAAGCGAGCCGACGTGTCGGATTCCCTGCGAACATATTCCACTCTGCGATCTTCCCTCCGCGGGAAGATCGCCGAGTCCAATTCGATCTCGCAGCATCCTTCACGTCAACCTTTAAAAGAAGCTAAAGAGTTAACACTAAATCTACCAATCAAATAACCATATTTTCAATGAGCAATTACAGGTAGAACAAAGAGCTTTCGGTAGGTTTGGTGTTAAAGAGAAATTGATATTGATCGATCAATGGTTCGATTGAGTAGGAATTCAGCGAGATTATTTTAACACCTTAACAGGCAGCCGAGAAACGGTAGTCGACTAGAAATACTAATATAAACAAGAGAGAGAGAAACAGGACAAATTTTCTCTCTCTCTCTCTCTCTCCGTTTTTCCCTTACGTGACACGAAACAGTCACTTCCCAATCACTAACGAAATCACTCGACTCGCCCCATTTACATATACGTGCAAACCGCTCGTGTTAACGGATCGCGCGACTCCCCCGGGCGAACTTTATAATCAATAAATATCTTCTTCAATGAATCATCGAATTTCGTGGGAAATAAATCTCTTTCTATCGCTTTCTTTTTACGATCGAAATTCGTTCTAATAATAATGGGAATAAAAGGAAATTAACCCTTTGATTACTGCGAACTTAGAAATATTATTTGCGACCGAAGAAATCCTTTAAGATTGCATTTATCGCAGTTAAAATCTGGTTAATTAGAATGAGAGTTTTTTTTTAGATTTCGCGGTGGTCAAAGTGTTAAAATGAGAGGCGGCGAAAGTATTGTCCGATTATTATTAGAAGAAAGAGTGCGATCGTTCTGAGGTGCGAATCGATCGTTGGCAACGATTCTCCTCGAGTAGAGTGAAGTATCCTCCTCTCGTAGCATCGAAAGCGTTGCTTGAACCACAACTTGGTCGAAGCAAGCATTCTCCTTGGTAGCTGTGACCCGATTACCGATACGCCCGCCAAGCCGATCCCCATAATTCTCGAGCGGATATATCTTGACTGGAGCTTCCTGCGGTTCTTCTCCGCTCGACACGCGCGCGACACAATCGGAGCACTCACCTCTTCAGTGCTTGCTTGCTTGCTTGCTTGCTTGCAGTTTATGCGCCGAGGAGAATCTGATTGGAATTGTGCCGGATCGGCTTGTATCTTCCCTCCAGTCTCGCAAGAATTTCCCCCACCCCCCCTGCCAGAGGCTACGCCAAGAATTGTAGACTTTGGAATGATCGGTGTCCCTTGAATCTCTGAATCTCTTTGATTTACACTTAACGAGGAAACGTTGTAGGGAAAATATTGCTTCTGGTTAGAAGTTATTTAATCTTCTGTTGTAGTAAATAATATAATATTAAAGTTGACACGTCAATATATTCTGAATAACTACTTGTATCAATTTTTATTATTTCTTTTATATAAATGAATTTTACATTTTACATTTTACTTTCGTTACAGTTAATAATGCAATATTAAAAATTAGATTTGCGTGACCCGCGATTTTGATCTTGTTTTATATGTGTAAACCGAATTTTATTACGGTAATTAATATTAGAAATTAGATTTCTTTGTCAATAATTTCATCAATTCTAATGTTTCTTTAAAATATTTTATTCTATGTATAAATGGAAGATTAGTAAAATTTAGCAATAGATTACTTTTATTAGTGGAGTGCATTCGTGTTTATAGGTTGTATTTGATATATGACAGTTGTAGGAAGGTGTGAGTGATAAAAGCAGACATACACAAAGACACGCTTGTGTTAAAGTTGCAAGTAGTAGAAGATCTGTTCACCTGTCTGGCTCACGCTATCTCTCTCTCTCTCTCTTTCTCTCTGCCTACGTATCTGTTCCTCTCCTTTCTCGGAGACGACCACCCACTTAATCGTTTCTATTGTCTGCATACCATCGATCCAATAGGACTAGTCAGTGTGCCGTCACCATTCAACATCACTCCGCTCCAATGATCTCTCGTTAGAGCTCTGACATCATTCCTGAACCCTCGCTCTAAGATATTCATGGATTCCACTTGAAATTGTTTCATAATTCTCGACTTATTGTACTGTCTCGTAGTATAATAATTGTCGGGTGAGAACCTGAGATTATTAATTGTGTAAATTAGAGCTTTTCTCTTTGTGGAATATTTAAGAAATGAGAGGATTGTACTTTCGCGTGAAACTTAATTTTTCTCGAAGGAAGAAAGAAGTTTCTTATAATGAAACATTCAAGCTGACACTGTTAATTGTGTAAACATTGTTATAGTACAATTCTAGAGATTTTCTCTCTGTGGAATATTTAAAAATAGTGTCATAAATGAAAGGATTGTACTTTCGCGTGAAATTATTCTATTTTCGAAGAAAGAAATCATTTTCTGTTAATAAAACATTCAATCTAACACTATTAATTGTATAAACATTGTTATAGTACAATTCTAAAGCTTTTCACTCTATGGAATATTTAAAAACAGTGTCAAAAATGAAAGGATTGTATTTTCGCCAAAAATTTATCTTTCCCCGACGAAAGAAATCATTTGCCGTTAACGAGGTTCGTAATTCTCGGTGGTAAATGTCGTTCTCAAGTTCTTATTGGGTGGTTCGCTAGCGGTGGCTTTCTCGATGCCAGCAAACAGTCGGCCCAGTTTGCGAAAGTGCGATCCGAAATAATTCACGGCATGCATGCGACCCGAATTTCCTTGCGGCCAACCCTTCCTCTCCTTTTCCCTCCAAGCAGAGCAACACACACAAACACACACACACCAGTAGACAATGAGTGTTCCATTCGCTTTCAAGGTTCAGACACTTTATCACGTCACTAGGTGAATTGATTCCCTCGTCGCGGAGTAGTACACTCGAGTACAAAACGGCGATCCTCCCAAGCACCGAAAACAATTGGATTCAGAAGCCGAGTGAATGAGCTTGAATCCTTCCCGCTATTTACAGTCGCTCTAATTACTACCAGCAGTTCAATAATAGTTATCGATCAGTTATTCCAATCTCTTCATTATTAGTTTCTGGAAATAACTAGCAGTGATAATTGGAACCTCGAAAAATCGTTACTTGGGTGAATCCTTTTTGCTACTTAGGATTGTTCTCATTAAAACAAGGAATTCAGTAATAGTTATCGATTAGGTGTTTCAATCTTTCCATTATTATTTTCTGGAAATAACTAGCAATAATAATTGGAATCTAGAAAAATTGTTATTATACTGAAGTTAATGAATTCGAATCCTTTTTGTTATTTACAGTCACTCTAATTAATACAAGCAATTCAATAATAGTTATCAATTAGTTATTTCGATCTTTCCATTAACAATTTCTTCAACTAACTAACAATAATAATTGCAAAAAATTATCATGACAACTAAACAACATTTAACACCACATTCACACAAAATGACTGATTGATTTCAGTCTCTCTATTATCAATTATTCGAAAGGACAAGCACCAATACTAGCCAGCTCGAAAAAGTGAATTCACACCGTGGAAAAGCTGATAGCTGTGAAATTAATCGAATTATAGCATAGAATCTAATCGCGCCATATTCACGGGACATTTAACAATTGGGAGAACTGGCTCATCACACATCAGTTCCACCTCTCGGCATCCCTCGATATTCGCATAGTCAAACACACCGACACACACAGACAGACAGACACATGCAGAGAGAATATCGGCAGCTAGGAACGAGAGTACAATGAGTGATTCCGTGTGTAACGTCGAGGGACGTTAATAACGTTGTTTTCGAAGCGGCAGCGATGCTCACAAATCCATAACACGCAGCCGAGGCCAGATCGAGAGAGATATCACGCACGCACGCACGCACGCACGCACATCTCATCGACCAGCCAACCCGATTAAGATAAACAAGATATGTTTTTCTCCTGTTAGTCTTCGCCTGATAGTTGTCAACATCGACCCGTTTAAGCTTAGTTCACATTACAAGCTCGTACAATTTTTTCCCCATTATATATTTATGATAGATTGAAAAATGATTGTTGTTAATGATTAATGGATGTTTGTGGTGGAAGGAATATTTAATTGAGGTCGAGTGTAATGTGAATTAGACTTTGGGATGCATTGTTACAGTGCGAAGAGCGAGGGATCGTTTCTTAGAGTAGCAAGTAGTATAGCGCGATATTAGTCAGACGTCCGCTTGAACCAGCGTTAAGTAGAATAGGCCGCGCAACAGACGATTATAGGCGTCGCAACGCATCGCGTTTACAATCATCGATTATATCACCCAATTTATAACAACTGTATTTTTTTTCATTCCTTTTTTTATAACTAAAAAAGTCCCAATTGAAACTACGCGAGAGAAATGAAATCGCACTGATTCGAGAACTGTATCGAAACTAGCGCGTCGATCGAGGCAAGCGCGCTTTTCCCGCTGAATAAACAGAATCAAGCGCGAAATCAGTGCGAAGCAAATTGGTCCTTTCGAAAGTCGACGGCTGATAAACTCGGCGAATTAATGAAGCCATTTTTCCCGGGACGCGTGTATATATCTCTCTCGGAGGCTAGTAATTATCGAAGGGGAATTTTCGGGGGCTTTTGTATTTGCCGTGAGAGGGATTTTCGGGGGAGAGCGGATGAATAAACGAATGATGCGTGTCGACTGCTTTCGCATGGGATGCTTGTCGACGAGGAGATTGCATTCTAGCGAGGTTGATTAGTATGCAATTAGTCCAGCGGGAGATCCCGTCGAGCGTGATACGAGGCTAGTGACATTATCATCGTTAAGGGCCGCTCGCGTACAATGCGAGAATCAATTAATTTCGCGGTGACAGGGAGGTTTCGGGATCCTCGATCAACACTGGGATGAGGAAAGGTGTAGCTGAGGCGTTTGCTGCTTTGGGAGGAAACTCGAAATTCCCTAGGAGATCAAAGCGCCCGAGAGTCCGTCAGGCTTTCTCGGCGAGAGCAGCTTATTTCGATAGAAACAGGCCAGCTAAGAGCCAAGAGAAACGCTTGATGACGTGAAAGGGTAGATCCGTGGATCGAACACAGCGCGCCAAAGAGAAAAAGGAAGAGGAACCTATCGAAGGAAGCTTCAAACACACACAGAGACTCCACAGAGACGTGTATTCCATCCGAGCCGATAATAGCTTATCCGAACTAGTCGAAATCGCTCTTGCCACCCTCGTCCTTGCCAGTTCACTTTGCCGCGCGTTCCCTTCCTATTAATTAAACGACTCCTTCGACTCTGTTATATTTGCTAGTGGCAGATCCGACAAATTACAGCCTTCCGATCCTACACTTTGCTTCGGCTCTTCGCGGCCCAAAGTTCAACCGCGAGTGGAGCTTTGCCTACATCTTTCAAAGCTTTCAACTTTACACTCTTTGAGCTTTTAATTGTCCAAATATCGAAAATAATTTTTATAATTCGATCTTTCTTAATCCATTCAAATTGAATTATTTTTTTATCATCACTCGAGGTAAATAATAGTAATTTGCAAGAGCGAGCAGTGCTGTTTATCATTAACAAACGCAAGTTGCATTAGCAATAAAGCTGAAGAGCAGGCTTAGAAAGTGAGCATCGTAGAGCAAAGATAGATGAGAAGAATTAGTGTCATTGTCTCGACTGAGGATGTTTACACAAATACGAAATTTTCAACGATGCAATATAATGAATAATTACATAATGAATAGTTTGCCAAGCAAACATACTTCATTTTGCGTAAACTGGCGCAGTCTACTTATCATGCTAGCTCTTATGGCATAGTCGAATCACCCACACTCGCAAACAGTGACGGAAGGGTACACACACAGCATCCACCGGACGATCTCGTATCAGACACGGTACACACAGCTTCCCATACTGCCCGCAACACATGACGATCCCCGGGCTGCATCTCCGAACGCAAACACACATGCATCCTGATGAGTTTGCCTTCGAATCGACCGAACATCTTCCTCGGTTATTATGTATTAGAGACATTAAAAAATCTGCAGTTAATATTGCAATATTTCCTATAAATAATATCGTAATTAATGAGAAGTTTATTGTTTTATTTCATAAAATTCGTTGTGTATTTCTAAGGCAAATGAATCGGGGATTTATTGGTGCGAGTGTTAAAGGAGATATCAGTTTAGATTGTAACTGGTCCAGAGCAGCATCCCAGGGATCGTCTTCACGAGATTGTTGTTCCGGTGTTATGGATTTATGAAGCGCATCCTGGCTTTTACTCTCGCGTGACCCACTTTTCTCTCTCTCTCTCATGAAGCCCTGGCAAGTCTCTCTCACCGATTCTACTTCTTCGTTTCACGGTTCACCCCTCGCACTCTCATCCTTCGATGCACCCTCGCATGCCAAGGGTCACTGAACTCGGAGTTTCTCGCACTCTCGACCAGCCAACCAGCGGACGGACAAAGTAATTCTTCTGCCAGATTTTTCTCACTTTCTTTTTCAACCTGTTTGCACGGAATAAATAAATCCTGTCGCCTCTCATGAATATTAATTGGCGGTTGGGGAGCCGAGAAATATGGTTTGCGCGCGTGGCAGTGGTTGCTGGAGAATGTTGCGGCATCCAAGCAAAGGCTATTTGAGTTGGTGATTGAGGGATTTACTTTGTCCGTGGTATTCGCCTCGAGAATCCGCATTAATCCGAGCGTTCTCGAGAGAGTTGGAACTACGAAGCTCTGACTAAGAACTTGACTGAAATGTACTTTGGCTTCGATGATGATTCGCTTCACGCTTTTACATCTTCCAGTCAATCTCTAATTTCCGCACTTGCATGCTCGTATTTTCTATTTGACGTACAATAAAACAGAAGCCTTAAAAGATCTTCAATCAATCAATCTAACATCCAAGAGTGAATGTAATTATGCACTGCCAGTGAGAAATATTTCGATTTTATTCGAGGGATGATTAATCAGCAATAATTCGAAGAAACCTTGGTTTTATTGATGACGAACGATCATTTTCTCAATAAGAAAATCAATCGTGATTGGTCCATGAGACTGTAATCACCACTGCTCTTTCAATGGGAACTTTTTTCATCGGCTGAACGCGTCCCCAATTTGCACGTGCATTTCCCCCAATCCGAATCCAATGGAAAGCCTCGCCTTTTTCTCTAGGTTATTGTCTAAGTGTAATAGAGTGGCGTGTACACACGTAGTGGCCGACGAGTCCGCACGCGTAATTTCTACTTACCTTACTCGAGAGGGACGATCGATCCGTGTCTCTTTATCGACGTTTGCACGTACTCGCTGCAAAGTGCACCCCCAGCACTACTCCCCACCTCAGAACTTTCCCTTTCTTCGATCATTATTATGAAAACCCCTTCAAGATTACTGGAAAAATCCAACTAGCTTCTTTTATTAACTATGATTAAATTGGATAGTTGGTTGGATTAGACAAATATAAACTTGAATGCAATTTTATTATTCTTTTCACAGCCTGAAAAATTGTTATAAAAAATCGTTTAATTTTATTGGAAGAATCCAACTAGCTTCCTTTGTTAATTAAATTTAAATTGGATGGTTAGTTGGATTGGAAAAAATCTAAACTTGAAAGCAATTTTATTATCGTTTGAGTAGGCTGGAAAATTATTATAAAAGATCGTTTGATTTTATTAGGATAATCCAACTAGCTTCTTTTATTAACTATGATTAAATTGGACGGTTAGTTGGATTGGAAAGAACAATACAAACTTGAACGCACTTAAAGCAAACAAGGCTTGGTGCATATATCTTGCATGATCCTTGACCAAGATGAAAGCAGGCACGTCCTCCCAAGAACTTAAGCCCTATGATATTAAATTCACCACGATGCAGCAGCATATCCCTTCTACTCCGGACGACTACTCAACCTACCATACGAACAAGACACCGTAAACTTAGCTGGTTTACCATTGGTAATCCTTGCGCGCGAGGTTACTAATTAAGACGTCAGTTAATTATAGACGTGTGCCGCTGGAATCACCATTCGCCGTAATTACGATCGATCGGCCTGTCGCCATTACTGCTCGCATTCCAATCTCGCAACTGGCTCCGCTCTCGACAATAATTCAAGCCAGTTGTATTTCCCGGGGCAAATAGTTCAGGTTCGTTTCAATACCAATTTAAAGTTGGCAGTGCAACGGGGCCACTCCCAATAATGTTCTAGTTACCTGGGCGAGCTTTCGCAGGTAGTAGTCGTCCCAAGGGAAAGTTTGACTTGAAATTATAGTAGTACTGGCTGAAGAGAGGGAAAAAGTTTCGCGAGCGATTTCGAGGCGAACAGTTGTGTGCTGGCAGGCCAGTTGGTTCCGGCTGGTTGGAATTCCCTCGGATAACCGGGCCACGTTCCTCCATCGAACGATCGTCGAGTTAGCCGAAAAGGATTGGGAAAAAGCTTCTGATTGGATAGCTTTAGTTTTGTAAATCAGGCCGCGGTGATGTAAGAATTAATTTGTGGAAAGGCGGACATTATTAAATGCTCGCATGACATAAAGCCTGCTGGGGGAGACTGCTGCCTTTTTCTTTCTCTTGGGAACGTTAAAGTCCTATCAGTTTAGAGTGCATAAGCTCCCAGCGTAATTTCCCGCTCGCTCGGAATGGCGCCGTTGAAAAATACGGACGTGCGTGTTCCCGGCTGTAAACCTTCCCTTCCTGCCCTCGTCACGCACGGCGGAAATGTCTACGTGCACGCATATTCCCTCCGACAATCCTGCCGATCGTAAATTCCTTTCGAATGATCCTAAAAGCTCAGGAAAAATAGCGTAAAACTTATCACCTTCCAAGAAGTCTGAAAATCGTGAAGATGTACCCCTTGAAAAATTTGCGAAAAAATGAATGTTGAGCTAGGGCTCTGGAATTTTTACCACTTCTTTCTCGATGCAAAAAAACACTTTCTACAAAATTTCAGCCCCTGGAAAGGTCGGGAAGTGCACAAAACATGGGAAAAACCTTGAAAACTAAATATTCCAGATCGGTTTTCCATGTGTTTTCGGTCGAAATCCGGCATTTCCCCCACAACATTTATGTTTTTTTTCCGTTTTGAGACACGATTAATCGAAAAATCAAGCGTTCGTCCCGGTCCCGGAACCTTCGAAAAATCGAAAATTTTTGAAGGGGTATGCCTTAAAAAATTTGCGAAAAAATGAATTTTGAGCTAGGGCTCTGGAATTTTTTCTACTTCTTCCTCGATATAAAAAAACACTTTCTACCAAATTTCAGCCCCGGGAAAGGTCGAGAAGATAAAAAAACATAGCAAAAACCATTGAAATGAAATATTCAAGATTGGTTTTCCACGTGTTTTAGGTGCAAATCCGGCATTTCCCCCACAACATTTATGTTTTTTATCCGTTTTGAGACACGAGTAATCGAAAAATCAAGCGTTCGTCCCGGTCCCGGAACCTTCGAAAAATCGAAAATTTTTGAAGGGGTATACCTTAAAAAATTTGCGAAAAAATGAATTTTGAGCTAGGGCTCTGGAATTTTTACCACTTCTTCCTCGACGCAAAAAAACATTCCCCACCAAATTCCAACCCCTGAAACAGTCGTGAAGACAGGAAAACATACAAAGAACCCTCACGAAACATAATCAATCAGAGATAAATCACAGTCTCCCAAACTAGACAGGATTTATTTTCCCCACAAAGCAAAATTCTCTACACGAACATAGAAAAAAAGGCAGAAAGAACTCCATCGTTTCTTGGCTAACTCGTCGATCCGATGAGAGAAAGGGTTGGAAGCTGAGCTTCCGTGACACGAGACGTTGCGCGTGGCTGGTCTACATGGCATAATCGTGTTACTAGGCGTTATGTATTCATATAAGATGTCGCATATTCGTATACGTGATGTATGTGTGTATGTTGTGCAGAGGATAAGAAGGGCGGCGTCGACCGGAGCTGCACGGTCATTGCCAAAGAACCCGAAGGTAAATCCAACCGAAGGCTGAGAAACTGTCTTTCGCACAGTTTCGACGTCTCCTTCTGTGTAATACATATGTACCTACGTGTATATTATCTATATTCATATCTATCCACATATATATATGTATATATATACACATACAGCATCCGACGAAATCGTCACAGCAATCTGCAAAACGACCGCCGGATAGAAAGCGAAATTTCGCAACAGTATGCAAGACTTTTTTATGGGCCTGAAACAAAGGGTCCTCTTCTTTAAAATGGGCCTTTTAAAAAATCAAAATCGCCACCGAAAAAAGAGTGAAATTTAGCAGCATGCACACCCGTTATGCAATACTTTTTTTAGGGATCCCTTTTTCTAAAATGGGCCTTTTAATAAATCCTGCATACCGAATGTACATACTTCCAAATTCCACTTTCTGTTCGACAGTCGTTTTGCGAAATAGTGACAAGTATTTTGTCGGATGTTGCACAAGTATGTCTATATCTATATTTATATATATATTGCGTGTAAACGTACATCTTGGATAACCTGGCTTCTCCCATTCGCTGCAACAGTAAGCTCGGCACAAAGAAGAGTCAGCAAGCAAGCAACCCCCTCGTTGATTGCTCAACCACCGGGCGCATTCCCGCATGACTTTATCCGGCAGCCAATCAACATCGAACAATGCCGGACTAATTCTCTCGGCTCGTAGGCGAGCTGCTCATTTATCGCTTGGTAGTTGTCGCTGCCTTTTTTTTCTCTCCCTCTCCCTTCAGCCCTTTGCCCGCGCTTTTTCCATGGGATTACAGATACTTTTCGCTGATAATAAATGATAGAGCGAAGTAGACTCGCTTTTGTAAGCTTCCATTGTATATACTTGTTTAGTTGCGCTTAGTACTTTTGTTGCTATAATAATTGCGTTGGGAATATTGTTTTTCCATTTTTATTTTCGAATATTATTTTCAATTCGAGTCTTTTGTGATAGGAATTTATGGTGGTCGAGCAATTGGGGCAAAAAGGGGATGAAAAGATTGTTTTTGTGGCGGTGAAAAATTGGGTGATAATAATTTGACGAATTTTGAAAGGGAAATGAAGAAAAGAACTGAGGATGGAATCGGAGAGGCCAGAACCAATAAGAGCGGCTCAGTGTCGAGCTTCTCGAGCCGAGCTTTTGCACCCTGTCTCTTCCAGCTTCCGCTAAACTCGTACTGCGGATTTACCGTCTTCTCCCCCTCTTGAGCTTGGGCCCCGTCGTCCTCGTCGTCGTCGTCGTCGTCGTCGCGGCGCCATCGCTCACCTAATTTACTAACCACATGTGTTTAACAAAGCGTCGTTGTCGCGTGCGCCATTCTTTCTTAGCGATTGAGCTATCCAGCGTTTTTCAACATTAATTCTCAAAGAGAAAAATTCATTAAACATACTTTCCCACAATTTGAACCGATAAGAGTATCAAACAAAGATCGTAGATTAGCAAAGATTTAGAAAGCAATTGTAATTCGAGGGAAGAAGGTTGAAAAGCGCTGCTCCAGTCAATTGATCTGGCATTCGAAGGGCGACGAACATCCTTCCGAGAGGAAAGCTAGCTCTTTCCAGCTTGCACAGTGACAAGCATCTAGAATTTCTCTCTCTCTTTCCCTCTCTTTTTCCGAGCGCGACTAGAGCGCGCTCTGATGGTCCATTCGCGTGGGAGGCTGGCTGGCGAAGTCCAGGATAAAAGTCGAGATTAGAGAGGAGTTTGAGCTCCTGGAGCAATGCCGGCTGGAAGTTCACAAAGCCAGCGGAGATAGCCGCTCCAGTTTCGCTTTTTTCCACCCCCCCCTCCGGGCAAAGGTGACACCAGTTTCGCACCGGTGTCCATTTCACCAGCGAGGAAATGTTCGTCTGCGTGCCGTTTAAAGGGTCATTAAACAAACGGGCCTTTGTTCGCTTCTTTTCAAGTACGAAATTGCTTTTCAAGATTCATTGTATGTTCATTATTGTAAATATTTTATATCCTCTGAAAAATTTGATCTCATACAAATATAAATGACTGGGTTAAATTTATATAATTGACGATGTCAATTGTTATTTTAAATAATTGAAAATTGGTCTTTAATTAACTAGAATATTTTATTCAATCGTTTTTGACAAAGTTATCAACAATAATGTCATGAAACTGTATCATTTTAGTCGATTTTCAAAATCCAACAAAGATTTCTATTAGTTTTGACTTGATAACTAATTTTCAGAGAATATATAAGTGAAAATATGTGCAATAATGAACATATAATGAATTTTAAAAAGAAGCAAGTATTGGTACTTAAGAAAATGGACTAAAATCGTGTTTGTTTAACGACCAAGATATATATGAGCCCTTTAAAGAAAGTGTGGTACCAACTATGCCAGTTGTTGAATTCAATAAAGCTTGAAGCATCCTTGTTGCAACGTTATTTCCGCCACGAATTCTCTTAAACAATATCCACTCTTAGGCAGTTGGCTTTCGAATGCAAGCTCTCCACCACTAGACAGTTGTCCTTAGAGAATTCCAAGCTTCACTGTCATTTCAGGCAAGAAATCCCCGTAACAGGGAAATCCCATCGATTGGCCCTTTCGCGATTAGTCATGCAAAATCTCGGGAGACTGGCTCGCTCGCTCATTTTCCTGCGCTCTCTCGTTATTTCGCATCCGAGGTTCGAGCTGCTCCCGGAGGACTTGCGCCCGAGCAAGTAGACCCTTGACCTCTTAGAGGAAGCCTGCAATCTTCTTCTCAGGAAAGACCCAAGCATGGCAACCTCGAACTCCGACAAACTAGTACCAATTCTAGTCAACTATTTTCTTCTTCCACCCTTTGCATGTGATCTGCTTCGGTACGATTATCACTGATCCAGCATCCCATCGGTCCAGATGACTCTCGAGAATCCTTCTAGTTCCCATAGTCTTTGCAGGATTAGTAAGAAAGGAATTATTAGTCGGACGAGAAAGGATGTGTTTTCGATTTCAAGAGAACTTCCAATGTCCAAGGGATGCTGTGTTGCAGCTATCTTCGATGTAAGAGAAAGACAGAGCGCGAGACTGAGTGCGCACTGTCAACAGAAATACCTGGCCGCTTGGCATTACTTGAAAATAGATCCAGCAGTTCTCGTCGTTCGTTCGATCCTCCTCGAGGCGGAGACGACTCTTCTCGCTCGGAGTAGAGCAACCGGAGAGATTCATCTCGCCGATTTCCATCGTGTTCCGGTCGCGTAGCACTCGAAACACCCGATAATCCCGAGTGTTCTCTTTCGCGAGAAAGCGTGAAAGAGAGGAGAATTCCTCGGTCTATTTAAAGGTGGCACTGCTCGCCATTCGTTCATTCATTGATTCGAAGTGCTGCTGCTGAGAATCCGGCGAGCCAACGCACACTAAACTCAGAGCTTTCCTGAGATGTCGGCCACTTCCGTCGTGGCAGGACCCTCGAAACAACCGGACAATCAGGGTGAGTCCGCTCGGAAGGCCGGATTTCCTTCCGGTTCGAGCTTTCCGCCAAGGTTCCGCTTCTACACTCGCTTGTTTGCCGTAACAATAGTTACGCTCGACATTTCCATCGACCGGCTTCCCTCGAATTTAGCATCATCAAACAAACCCTCGAACCTTGCCAAATTCAAAGGTCAAAGTTTCCTTCGATTTCCTGGTATTAGTTTAACGTGGAAACTTGATGAGCAATTGGTCGAAATGTCTTCCAAAATTTAACTATCCTATCGTCGGTGATAATTCTCAAATTACATTCGTCTTGCTGTAGTTTCTTGTTCTTTATGATTAATGAATGTGAATGTTCATTATTGTTGATACTTTAACGTATAAAAACTTGGAAAAATTTAAATCTCATCTTTTAAATCTTACTATTATTGTTTCTGTAAAAATTGGCAATTTTTCAGCAAAATTAAACATTACATAATAAATCTGAAGTTTCAACACATTCAGTCGATTTTTACAAAAATTATTTTGATAACCGCGTTGAAAGACACTTTCATGTTCGAAGTTTGATGTTAGTGTTGATTGGAAAACCTGGAAAAATGATGGGCAATCGAAGTAGAAGTGTTGCAAGATTTAATTCCGCTATGGTCGACGATAATTTCCGGATGAGAGTGGTGTTGCTGTAGTTGTGCGCTCTCTATGATTAATGGAGCTCGTCCCACGCAGAATAGAGTTCCGACGAGTGGCCGAATTGGACGGTTGGACGGTTGGACTTTGGGTCACGATCGCCGAGAGAGGCAGACTTTTCGATCTATTTCAGGAGCAAAAGCTGTCTCTGCTGGCTCCGGCGTAAAACAAGAATCTATCGGCGAGTTCCGCCATGCTAGTTCTCGCTCTATTTTAACGAGGCCACTCGCGCGCATTACTTATCAAGCCCTTCATCGAAAATACACTCTCGTATTTTCTCCTCTTCTCCCTCCAAATAATCTTTGTCATTAGCCAATTTTCTCGATGTTTCTAACCACTTTCGAACCAATTAACCAATTGCAATTTGTCGTTTTAGTGATATTAATGAGGAATGGGCCGGATTGTGACGCGGCCCAATTTGTTACGGATTAACCACTGGTAGAATTGCTTCGTCATTAACCCTCGATGGTACTAATGAGCGCTCGGACTAGTTGGTGCTAACGAGCGATTAATCCAAATGGACCCGAATTACGACTTGGTCCACACAGCGATCTCTGTGTTGTTGTTGTTGTTGTTGTTTTTCTCCACCCCTCTTCTTTTCCTGTGAAAATCTGTTCGCGGTTGGAAAATCGCCTGTCTTCCAAAAGGAATGTTCTCTTAATGGCTACTTTCGAAATCTTCGGCGAAGGCCTTGGATCCCAAGGAACACCTCCGAACAGTCCTGCCGCAGGATCCGCGTTCTCCAGGATAGTCGCGGCAGCTGGCCAGACGAGCAAACAACCCCAAAACCAGGTTCAGGGCAACCCCCTTGGACTAGCCGCGGTACTCCTTCAAGGAGCCCAAGGTAAATCGGCTTCTTAAAGCATCGATTCACTGCCGATTGATACCTTCTTTCCTCGTGCTCGCAATAATTCATACAACCATTAAAAACCACATCAAACAAAAATAATTAACTGAAAATTGATCTAAAAATGCATTAAAATTGCATTTTCCACAATTAAAAATTAATCTTCTTCGCTAGATTTTTTTTTAGTCGAAGATTTAAGAAGACAAGTTCAAAGAAATGAAATATGGAACATTTGCAGGGCTTTAAATAAGCGAACTTGAATGATAGCACGCTGACAAATTGCATATTTTTAGCAATGCCCGAAATAAAGGGCAGTTGGCCGAGCAGCGCGTACTCTCGGCAGTGGATCGAAACCAAATTCAAGATCTCAGAATGTCCAAGGAGTGAAAGAAGCCCGTAATTCAAAAGTATCGAACTTCCAACAGAAAACATTGGTCGCCAGGCTTTTTTCATAATGTCGAGATTTTATCGAGCTGTGTTATTCGGTTGGCAGTCGAAAAAGCATTGCGATAGAATTGGTCGCAGTTATTCATAGGGTTGGCAGACCTTTCTAATTGCAGCGCGTTCCAGCCATTTTCCAGCGCGGCTCTCTCTCTCTTTTTCATCAGTGTTGAATGGCGAAAAAAAAACAGAGAGCGCGCGCGCGCGACAAAAAAAAAGCGGCGAGCTGCGACGATTTTGTGTGGGGTTGGAATGTCACGTTCGCCAATTTCGAAATCCCAATTTCGAGGCACGTGCGCGCGCGCTGCCCACGCCGACAAAGCTTAATTGTCCGCCGGAAGCATAGAAAGCCTCGATTGTCCGAGCGAAAGGGCGTCGTCGTCGCCGTCGTCGATGGTAGAACTTTAAGTAGAAAAGGCTAGCACGACCCAGAAGAAATTCGCCCACTCAAAGAGGAGTGTGCGTCCATCGAAATTGCGCATTCGCTTTTAAGATCGAGCTTTTAACACTTGAAGTACGAAGCCTGTCCACCGTAAAGCGGAGAAATCCCTGTCTGTCAAGTAGTATTAGCCGAGCGAGAGCAGAAAGAACGAACGGCGAAGTTAAACGAAAGTTTATTTCTCCGCTCGGAAACGCCTGTCGAATATTAACACACAGTCCCCGCAAGTATTACAGGCTGGCTTGTCAGTGAAAACGAGTCAGTAGAAACTCCCCGACTCGGTCAGCCAAGCCTTAGCGCTTTGCCTCGATGTTTCTTTGTCCACTAACCGCTTTGCGAAGTAGAATCATCCACCAGTAGTACCAACGAACACATAAACTCTCGTGCGAACGGTTTAATAATCTAATCTGGGAGGAGCAACAATTATTTTGAGGAAGAAAATGAAAAAGGGCGAGCTTGCAGATCGTGAAAAACGTGGTTGCCTCGCCGAGGTGTTTTTGTCTGTGGTGGTTTTCCGCAGCGTAAAAGAGGTAGGCAGGAGCCAACATCGATGCTAGAAAGCGGACACACCTTCCACTGCTCTCATCCCTCACAAAATCGGTAAGGTTTTCTCTTCCGGAAGCGAGCGGTTCCTGCCTTTCACTGCCAGCCGGCGTGTTATTCTCTGCGGAATAGCACGCGAGCACCTCGAAATCCACAGTTGTGTCTTCGATTCTTCTTGATCTTTGCTTTTGGAAAACTTGCGTGAGGATCTGTGGTGGCTGCGCAGGTTGGAGTGAAGGGATCAGGGCAGGAATTGGCGAAGGAAAATGTCCTCTAGTGGCGACGCATGTCTTGGTTTTAATCTCTCTCTTTTCTCTCTCACTTCTTGGCAGCAGCAGCAGCAGCAAATTTCCTCCTTTACTGTCTGATTAACATTTCCCATACGATTTCATCGTCGAGTCACACTTTCCTCGTAATGGCGAAAGAGACACCTTCACGCTTAATTGACGACCTACATTTCTACTGTACAGTTTCTTGAATGCTTTTACCCCCCACTTTCGCTCTCTCTTTTTCTATCATTCACCGATCGCTTTTCGATTTCACTCTCACTCACTTCACCGAGTCACAACCCTCCTCGTACTTCGAGAGCAGCGCCCTTGCATCGGCGAGGCGTAGAGAGCGGCAACGAAGGTAAAACTGCTCTCCATTGCGATCCTCGTCCTCACGCTTACCTAGTACTGTCTGACGTAGATTAATCCATTCGTGCAATTAGCACACTGGCGAGAACCGTTGTCGCTGGAGAAGCCTGCCTTCTCCAGCGACACCTGCCACTCCGACCAGTTTTGCTTTCGACACTTTAATTTCCACGCCGATTCACTCTCGCTTTGTGATCTTGTCTTAACATCAATTTTCTAGTTGATTTGACAAATTTTTAATTAAGGCCTTTTGTAAAGTGCGTCATTGAAGTAGGAGTTTATTATTTTTTTTCAAGTACTAATACTTGGTTTTTCTTAAATTTATTATATGTTCAACTTTGTTATATCTTTCTTAATTATTATCTCAAAAAAGTTCTCATTTTTTTGTGAACTAAACAAAGAAAATTAGTCCTCGACGATCCAGAATATTTGATTCATTTTTCAACATTAATCAAATAATGAAAGCAAGTATTAGTCCTTCAAAAAAAAGTAATAAACTTCTATTTATTTAATGACGCGGATATACAAGCCTTAATCCAAATTTCCTATTTACTTTAAGAACTGTTTGAACTAACTGACTTGAATTGTGTGAGACTGTGTTGCTGTTGTTCGTTGCTGTGGCGGAGTTGAGCGAAGGATTGCTGAGCAGTAATGGGCGAGTGAATCGGTGATAAAGAAAGAAGGGGGATGAAAATTGGCGGCGAGGAGGAGAGCGATCGTCTCGCCCGGAAGCGGAGAAGTGGTGTATGGTGGCTGACAGTAGCACGTGTTTTGGTTGGTTGGTTGCATGACTAGCTGGCAGCGCAGGAAGCGGTAGCAGCAGCAGTGGTAGCAGCAGCAACAGCCAGAACAGCCAGACTGGCGCTTCGCCATCCTCGCCGGCGGCCCTCTACCTTGGCAACAACATCGCCACGACGCCTACGGCATCGGCGTCGCGACGCCACGAGCCCTCCACTGGTCTGTAAACGCACACTCTCTTTCTCTCTATCTTTCCAACCCTCCCCTCTTTTTCTCCCCCACACGATCTTACTCCTGCTTGCTTTTCTATTTTCTATTTTTACTCGAACAACTTTCCTTCGATTAAAGAATAATTGAATTATATCATTTCGTGGGTTTGCTTTTAAAACGAAGTTATCAAATTATTTGTAAAGGATTGTAATTGGAAGTTGATATTTTTATTTTGGAGGATTGTTATTGGATTGTTATTGGTAATTGGAGGTCGATCGAAGGAGGGTTGTTTCGAGATGGAGGTGAATGTCCTCCGGGGATATGTTAGTAGTAGCACTAATGAGACAATTTCCCACTAACATTGAGTTCTCGGTGGGTTGCTACAACCGAGGGCTCATTGTATCGGCAACCGATGATACACCGATCTCTCCTCTGTCTCTTTCTGCATGCCTGCGGCTGTTGCACTCTTCCTCGCTCTGTCTGTGTGTGCCTCTCTCGCTCTCTCGCTCTCTCTCTCTCTCTTCTCGCACCTATCAACCACCACACGAGCGAGACCCGGCTTGGCGGGGATCGCGGGAATGCGATTTGCATGCGGCTAAAAACACTAAAGAAAAGGAACTACGACGAGCGGCGGGCGTCGCCGGGAGCGTCGCCGGGAGCGTCGTCGGCGTGGTCAGCGGCGGCGGCGTCGGCGGTCTTGGATACGTTCAGCTCAGCCAGACGGAGACCAGTGACGCGGAAGACGGTAAGAGGACCAGCAACGCCGGTAAGGTCGGAAAGGACAAAAAAAAGAAAGAGAAAAAGTCGAGCGCGAAGGACGAAGACGCGTGCTCGAAACTTAGGAGGTGTAGCCTGCTGTGAGAGATCCTAGCTGCGCGCCACATCCAAAACCTGTCTGATGGATCCTCCCCCCCAAAAAAAAAGCAAACAACCCTACAAACAACCCCAACAAAAACACCTCTTCCGAGGGCGCATCGCCCTTTTTTTCCACGCCAGCGAGAGTGTCGCCGCGCGATCTTAACAATACCGAAAACGCTCAATAATCTTAACTAGCCTAGTACAATGTATAACACAGGTTCATCCATCCAATACAAAGATAATCCAACAACCGAATACAACTCGTTTATACCCAGACGCACCGCTCTGTGATCTCTCTTTTTCTTTCTCTCTCCAATAATTCAGCGCATAAATAATAATAAGAGTATAATTATTAGAAGAACGAAGGGACTCTCGCGAGCGAATCAATCGGCGAGCGCCCTTCGGAACAAACGAAATGCCAGGCTCTAAGTAAACAAGAAAAGAGACGAATTCCGACTGCTGGAAGGAAGCGTTCCGCATGTTCCGTCCGCGTACAACTGGATCCATCAGACACAACGGGATGGATTGTCGAACGTTTTGTTCGTTGGTTAGTTTGATTTCTTTTTTAGGGCACCGCTGGGAAGAGAGGGTTGGAGAGAGGGTTGGAGGTCGCTCTCGAGGTCTCTTTTGTGTGTTGGCGATCGAAGGGCCTCCCTCTTCTTCTCACTCATCCCCCCCTCTCTCTCCCACTCTCACTCTCTTTCTCTCGTTTTTATTGTTGGTGCTTCGCCTTCTTACACGATAGGCAGTCTAACACTTTGCCCTGCCTCCGCTGCTAAATTCGACGCGGACGCCACCGAGAAGCATATCCGCCAGTCGGAGAGACGATCTGCTCCTCGAACGGCAGAGCAGCTCTGCGTCTGTCTAACTCTCGCTCGCTCACTCTTGAAATCTCGCCCTTTATTTTGTGTCGCTCTCTCTCTCTTTGTGTGTGAGTAAAAAGAGTGCCACTCTATTATCTTGGGAATTAGAGAGGCGTGCGTGAGGTGCGTGCTGAGCGCAAGTAGTGTGTGTCGAGGTTTGGTCAGACGGGCGGCAGTAAGTAGAGGAAGGTGGAGGCTGTGAAATCTCTCTTCTCTTTCCCCTCACGATCCTTCAATCTCGTCGAATCCTTCGCGACACGCACAAATCTTCTTGTGCAAGATACACGTGTTTATCCACCGGTTTTCGTTGCGCATCCCGCCCGTTAAGAGAAAACTCCTGCGAAAGAAAGAAAGAAAGAAAGAAAGATGAGGAGGAAAAGACGATGAGGGAAGCCGGTGATTGGAGGCGTCGCACTTCCTTTTAACCGAAGCGGCGAAGTGCGCCGCGACGCGGATCCTGTAAACGATCTCCCAGCGGGGCGGCTTCCAACCGCTCGACCTAAATCCAACATGCCCGGCTCGCGTTAAAGCCTAATGTATTTTTCTCTCTCTCTCTCTCTCTCCCACCCCTCATTTCACTGGCACACTTGGCGCCAAGAGAGAGAGAACTTTTTGCGTGCGCATTTCTCTTCTCTTTTTTCTCTCTTCTCTTTCTCTTTATACATGCATACATACACGAAGGTACCTTTGAGACGCGGGATCTGGAACAGGGCTGCGTACGTGAAAAGCAGCTTTAGGGATTTCACGAACAACGCCATCCTCTTCTCTCTCTCTCTCTCTTTCACTCTCTCTCATCCACTATTACATATATATATATAAATCTATATGTATATCTCCCTTGTGTCCGTCCCGCATTGAATGTGCCGGCTTGAAATCGCAGTTGCGCAACGCAGAGCGCCGTCTCTGTAAAGAGTATCGTTCGGCCGATTAAGCAAGTTAATCGTTGCGGAGGGAAGCTCGCTAGATCTGAGAGGATTGTGCCTTTTGTAGAGTAATATGCATGCACAGCATCCGACGAAAATAGTTGTCGCAATCTGCAAAACAACCGCCAGAGAAAGAATCAAGTTTGGTAGCATTTTTACGCGGTGTGCAAGACTTTTTTAGGGGGTTGCGATCGAAAGCTTCCTCCCCCAAAAACGGTCTTTTAATACTAGGTTTACGGATATTTATTTTCTTTGAAATTGACTTAACTTAAAAACAATTACAATCTTAATAGATATAAGTGAACTAAATTTCTCAGGATTAAATAAATAAGCCGCTTATTTTGAAAGTGGCCTAAATCCATTTGTCAATTGGTATATCTTATACATTTATTTTCAATTTCTATTAAAACACAAATTCTCTAATATTTCAATTTTACTATAAATGGACTTCGATTATTTCCAAATATATATTCGTATAAATATATAAACAATACAAGAATATAGAAATTATATATTATGCGTTTAGGTATAAATGGACTTAAGTCACTTTCAAAATAAATGGCTCAAATAATTGTCAGCATAAATTGGACGAAATTGTATTCAAAACTGTATTCTGGAATTCGTGAAAATTACGAATTCCGTAAATCTAGTGTTAAAAAGTACATCCTATATAATACCAGATTTCACTTTCTGTCCGACGATCGTTTTGTGGATGTGACAACTATTTTGTCGGATGCTGTGCATGTCTCTCTTTCTGTGGTATTTCTGTGGTATTTCTGTGGCGAGCGTTTTTTGTCGCCGCTCTCGGATGAAGGAGAGTGGTCCACCCGCGTGGAGGAGGATGATGAAGGAGCAGGTAGAGATTTAGCCTGAGAAATACGCAATCCCCATGCTACGCAAGAATGCAGTGGTATTTGCGTCGTCTATGTGTTTCTAATCATATGTGGCCCGATTTGTGTGTGCTGCTCTCGCTGTTGCGCGGATGCAAGCCGCTGTTGGCTCTCGAGTGAGTCCTTCTTCGGTAATAAGAACTCTCGCCCCTCTAATTAGCGATGATTAATCGGAGAATATTGTCAGATGAACCTGAGAGGTCAGATGTTTATGTTTCGCGTTGGGTTCTCTTTGTTAACACTAGGTTTACGAATACTTATTTTCTTGAAAATTGATTTAATTGAAAACCAATTACAATCTTAATAGATATAAGTGAACGAAATTTCTCAGGATTACATGAATAATTGTTAGGATAAATTGGGCAAAAATCACTAGTAATTGTCTGGTAATTGTTTTCCTGTATTCGTAAATTCGTGAAAATGACGGATCCCGTAAATCTAGTGTTAAGATCGTAAAGATGAATCTTTGGGGGATGAAATAACTTTTCTCCGGCTCTCGCTCACTTCGAACGAACAATGGCGACTTGTACAGTGCGCGGCAAACAACACTTACGCTACCAAGGTGTCCATGTGTAAAATCCATGTGTGTAGGCGCAAACTGTGAACGTACCAATAAACTTTCTGAAATCCAATATACCAGTTGTGTTGTGTGAACGTGTAGCGGCTGAGAAGGAGATGATGCGATGCATACATAAATATATGTGTGTGTGTCGAGGGCTGTTTTCGTCGGACAGGCTTCGTAGCTTTACCGATTACATACTCTTTTTGCGCTAGTCCGCTGATAGAACAACATCGATTTATGTGTAAGCCATCCACCCCCGCAAAAACTCCCACTTATTCCACTGGAAGGTGTCAATTCTGACGAACAACCTCGTCGATCATCGAATGGAAAGGTTTCATTCTCCCAGCATTGTTTCGCCGAGTTTTCCTTTACGGGAAGCTTGGAGTTCGTTCTTTCTCGCAGTCTAGAAAAACGAAAATCGTTCCTCTCAACTTCGCCAGCTTCCTTCGAATTGCGTGTTACGATTTCTCCCCCCCAAGTTTACTAGTAGAACAGCGTTTTCCCAACTAGTAAGAAGCGTCAGTAGAATAAGACACCTCGGAGGGCGCACGCGGCAATTTCGAGATATGTTGCGAGGGAAAGAAAAGCGATGACGATGATGATGATGATGATGATGATGATGGCGATGATCGGAGTGAGAAATCTCCGGAGGAGTAATGTGAAAGCTGACGGAATGGCTTGATGGAGGGCAAAGCTCGGAATAATAATAAAGCTCTCGCCATGTTTATGGGAAGAAAAGGAGGAGACGGTCGATCTTGTACGCCCACACTCGCCAGGATTAAGCTCCGTAATCAAATCTCATAAATCTTCGTCACAAATTACTCAATTCTATTAACCCTTTAACTACTCTCTTTTTACATTGCCTTAAAAAAAATCGCATTGTTACATTGAAAATTTCCTCGACACTAGATTTCGTATTTTCTTGTTAAAAAACAATTACGACCACGCAAAAATGGTTGTAATTATTTTTGTAATTTTGCTCTCGAAGACCAAAATCCATCAAAATGACGTATTCCGTAAACCTAGTGTTAAATTTCGTGGTAGTCAACGGGTTAAATCGGAAGAAATACTACAAAGAAGACTAATTGTAATTTAAGAAAGAATGATTGAATAATTACGGATCTGAATCTGGGCGCAAGTCCACGCAACCGCTTTCCTCGCTTGAGAGCAGCAACAGGAGGCGAGAGAAGAGCAGTCTTGCTCGACGTGATTCTTAAACACTGAATGAAGAGTACAATACCAAACCCTCTCTATATATATTGCTTGTAGACGTAAGAGTCGTGTGTCCTATGAAGACCTGCAGCCAGCTTTCAACGAACTCCCAATGCTCAGGTAAAGTCCGACTGGAACACACACAGCAACAAACACACACAGTCACTCATAGACACAGACACAGTCGACGGGAAAGTCTCTAGAAGGGTTTGAAGCGCACGGGCTTCCTCTCTTCCCACGTAGTTATGTCAGTTCTTTCCCCACTCCGCTAGTGTCTGACGGAGTGCGACCAGTTTAGAGGAGGAATGCCTCCGCGATTATAGCGCGGACACTCGCCTGTCTACTTTCATTGGAACGATTATAAAAAGGGTTGAAAACGATCCCTCGCACTTTTGACTCTCGATTTTCCTAGCGAGAATCCAGGAATTAACTGCAATTGGCAACGTGTCATCGAAAGGGATAAGAAATGTGGGAAAAGTTGGGTTTAAACCTTTTAATGCTGATTAGAATATTATAAATATAAAATATTAGGAAAAAGATTAAAATTACTGTCTCTACAAGCAATATTTAAATTTGTAAAGAATTTGTTTAATTGTGTTTCAATTGTGTTTTATAAAATTGATTTATTTATCGTCGTTCGGCACTAAAAGGGTTGAACCTTTCCTCGTTAAGGGTTGAAAGCAGTTGCGCGCGTGCAGATTTCCAGACGATCGTTACGTTGACGATTTCTCGGCCAAGTGAAGTCTGCGATACTCGCATGGAAGAGCAATTGGTCGAAGCTTTATTCCGAGCGCGATTACCAACGACTTTCCCCAGAACTGCTAATTCCAATTCTCCGGCACAGCTGCGCCGCCGCACACACATATTACGTGTGCGCCGCTCTGTTAAATGCTGCGCCGGGGAGAATATCTATTGGCCGGACGAAATTGGCCTGCGGAGTCAATGATTCGGCTTGCCCGGCGATATATAATGCGCGCCACCGAACGAACAGACTCGGCCGACTAGACAATTATAGGACAAGCAACCGCGGGAGAAGCGAGCCGGCAAAATCACGGCGGCAAAAAAAACTGCCAAGCTCCAACCAAACGATCCTCCAATTCGAGCGGAAACTCAAATTCCCCGGTCAATTGGCGTGAAATCTCCATAAAGGATCTTCCAAGCAATACTTTCACTCTTAAAGAACGTATTCTTCTTGTAAAAGCCTTCGCAAACTGACGAGGAGTTCGCTGGTAGACGCTTAGCGATTAGAAGGAACTAGCTTTCACTAGGAATCCTTAAACGGCCATTTTTCCAAGCGCACTTGTTACCAAGGTGTCGGGCACACCCTGCACAACTACTACTTCGTCTCTCCCAACACAATCCTGCTTGGTACTCATCTGTATTTTTAAGGATCCCATTCTAATACCAAGGGAAGTAGCCGTTTAAGGATTAGTAGGATAGCACCGGCGGAACTCCGAGTCAGAGAAGAAAATGTGCCGACTTGTCTGTGAAATGGACAAGCATGCTTTCACTTGACAATGAACTTTAGAAGCGCTCGCTCGGAAGAAACGCGCACGAGCGATGTCTCTCAGCTCGTTGGAAGGAGAATATTATGTCTCTTCCTTCGATTATACGGCTGAGCAGGACTCGCCAGTCCTTTTGGTGTAGGGCGTAGAAGTTGAGAAAGATTATATACATTATATTCGTGCATGTGACTGTTGTACAATGTGTCGGTGAGAGCCCGGATATGCCAAGTACGGGTAAGCCGATCGCGCTTGTCAAAACTCATCCGTAATGTCTTGACGATTACAGCGCGCCGTCAGGAAATTATCAAGATGACCGAGCAGCTGATCGACAGCATCAATACTGGCGATTATGAAGCATACACGTGAGTCTTATCATTTTATCTTCATTAAAAATAATTAGGCCAAATATCGAGTGAAAATCAAGGATAAATTTATTCTCTTTTAATAAATACAGTTTTTATAACACTGAAATATTGTAACAGTGTTGGTATTCGATGTTAAATTTCCTTCACTTTCGCGGGAGTAACATTTGTATATTTATCGTAATTAATTTTGGTATTAGTGATTAGTTCTTGTTTGAAATTTCGATTTTATCTTGATCTCGTGTTAATCGAGATTGTCACGGCAACTCGTTGCCATCTAATGTTGCTTACACTTGCAGAAAAATCTGTGATCCACACCTGACCGCATTCGAGCCGGAGGCTCTAGGTAATTTAGTCGAAGGAATGGAGTTTCACAAGTTTTACTTTGATAATGGTAATTATTACTCATTTGCATCACTGGTTTTAATCGTCGCGCACCGCGGCCACGATATTTCCACGCAGCTTTCGCACTCGTTCTCTTTTCGTTTGAGAAATTCTCACTCTGAACGATGCATTTTCAGCCGATGCATGTCACTTTGAATTAATAAAAAAACAGCGATATTTTAAAGGCTGGTTTTAGTCACTCATGCAATATAAATAGAGTTTTATTTACGTCCCCGTTGCGTTAACGCATCAAGCGCGTCGGGATCGTGGACTGCTCGCGTTAACGTCGATCCTGCTTCTTATTGCACTTTCCTTTTGATTTACCACTGAATACGTAGCAAGAAACCGAGGGATTTGTACGTGCGCGGAGGGCAATGTGTGCTCGGAATTTATAGGGGAGAATTCGAGTTCGGAGGTAGGATTGTGCAAGTCGTAAATTATCGGTGGAAGGACTAATTGTTCCGGGGCGAAAAAATCATAGCGATTGTTTCACCGAGATAGAACTAGAGTGGGCCCTGCGGCGATTTATCCTTCCTACGTGCGCTCTCTCTTTCTCCATTTCCAGCAGTAACTCCATTATCAGCCGTACAAATCTTTCGATATTCTCTATGCATCCGTAATACACAATACAATTCTGATTCTCTACTTCTCTCTCTCGCATTTCTCTATCTACCAATCCGACCACTTTTATTCTACTTGTTTGCTCTGGGCGTCGTAAGCCACACTGCGCCGATGTCTACGTGAGATTGCTCGATGCGCCGCGAGCTAATAAACTTCTGCTTTCTGAATCAATAAGCAGTGCTGGGCAAGAATTGCAAAGCCGTCAATACGACGATCCTGAATCCTCACGTCCACCTGCTTGGCGAGGACGCCGCCTGCATCGCGTATGTCAGGCTTACACAGTACATGGACAAGTGAGTATCATCCTTCAAGCGTATTATACGTCTGGAATAAGTATACTTTGAAGTATCCTAATGGGCGTGGTGCTTTCTCTGTTTCTCCAGGCAAGGTGTAGCGCACACTCAGCAGAGCGAAGAGAGCCGGGTGTGGCACAAGAGGGACAACAAATGGCAGAACGTGCATTTCCATCGGAGCGCAGTGACAGGGCCGTCGCCGTTCTCCTTCAGCCAGAAATAAATCGGCTGAGGGATGAACGAGAGAAAGAGCGGAGGCCCGACGTCGGTGGACGCTCGCCGCCACCTCGACGCGAGGACCGATCAGGAGCCGTAAGAGACGTACGCGAACCCCGCAAGCCCACTCTTACACACCGCGGATACCTCCTTACACCCTCTCTCTCAGCAGAGATTACACGCGCGACCGACAGACACCCACACACATAGACACCTACTCGTACATACATAGAGCGCACCCCCCTACAAGCTCAGTCCGAATGACGAGGCCCCATCGAAGAGGAAGGCAGAACTATTCGAAGCGGCAGCAGTAACTGAGAGAGCAGCGTACCAGGAGGAAACGTAACACAGGAATCATTATATTAACATATAAAATCCATAAGAGTATATAAACACTTAGGTAGTACTAAGCGCGACAAGGGAAACGGGCAGCCCCGAGGGGCCACCAGATGTTCGCTCTCCGGTACCTGCTCGCCGTACTTAACTACCAGCCTGGCTCCATCCGCAAAGCTTGCATCAGGATCTCGCCGAGGCAAAGTCCAACAGGAATCTCCCACGTAGTTGTACCGTTGGAGAAAGATTAGGAATCCTGCGAGACGAAGTGCTTCGAGATCCAAAGTGAAGCGGTGCACCCGCCAGAGGAGCATTAGCCAAGCTGCTGCAATGCAAAGAGCTGTCAGACGGACGAGAGTAATCTCGAAAGGGGTCGATGAGAGTCGTCGAGACACGGAGGACAGCCGGGAAAAGTGTTCGGGACGATGTGCGTCGAGGGCCAACGAATTAACGAGGAATTATTAGTAGAATTAATAGTGGAATTATGATGGGAAAGTGGAACGGATTCTCGTTCTTCCGGGCGTGGATCGGCACGAAGAGTAGAAGCGGACAGAGGCCGAGATTGCAGGGTGAGTTGCGTGGGGATAGAAATCGTGAGGATGTGAGGAGTAACGCTCGAATCATCGCGCCGATGCTGGGCATTGGCAGAGTCGATAGAAAAAACATCGAAGAAAAAACGAGATAGCTAATATAGTCAGCAAGGAAAAGTGCGTAAGAGAAGAAGCAACGGGAGCACTGAAGGGAGAGTAACAAAAGTGGCGGCGCCGCATCGGAACCGACGTATTCAGTTCGCATAATTATCGCCGTACAGGGGGGAAACTTCCATAAGACTTTCTTCTTCGCATTTCGTTCCTGCCTCTTACAACTGTATGCCTCCCCATACATATACATGCATATATATATACTATATATACATCTATATATATAGATATCTCTTGCCCTCACGTTAACACACATCTACACGCAGCAGAAGTAGCAACAGTCTCTCCTGAATCACACGGCATCCTCACAGGCCCATAGACACGTAACGCAGCGAGCAACTAAGTAAGCTGGTCGTGAATATGTCAACGAAGACGAGAAGAGAGAGAGAGCGCATTAATGATGGGCTTGATATGCAAGAAGCCCTTTTATCCGTACCGGGAAGATAGACTGGAGCGCGTATTCCGAGGAGCGTTAAGTTCTTTCGCGGGCCAGGGAAGATAAGGAGTCAGTCTCTTAAACGTTGTTACCTCATCGTCGCAAGACTACCCAGTTGCGACTTGCGGAGCCCGCGCACCACCGCGCCTTATTATCCACGTTAGTTCGTTTCATGAGTACCATCTCTCGAGGCCCGAAGTGCATGCATGCTACGTGAGAGAAGGATGGAGCGAAGGAGACAGGAGCAGCGCGGCATACATAATAATACACGAGGAAACCACAAGTCGCTGAGGAGATACGCAGGACACCCCTGTAGAGTGGGATCAGGGTTGGAGAGAGAGAGAAGAAGCGGATGGCCGTGAAATAGGAGAGAAGATATGGCGAGGGTGAGAGGATAGAAGAAAGCGAATTGAATGCTTCAGGGAATGACCGATGATGATCCACGCTGTCTGTCATGTCTCTCTCCCACTCTCTCTCCCTCTCTCTCTCGGTCTCTTTATATTATTAATGTTAATGTATGGGCATATTAATGAATCACTTGGAGCTAATCAACATGGAGAGAAGTGTCGCGGCGTGCACGTCGAAGTGAAGTACATGTAGTGTGTATCCCGCGCGACCAGGGGGGGGGTACACACACCTAGGTGATTTGCGATTAAAACTTTTTTGTCGAATTTACCTTCATTACACGATAAATCTTTCTACACGTTCGTACATCCTCTATTACTAATTATTGACTTACGCGTATGATTATATTTAATGAACAACAAAAAAAAAGAGAAGGGAAAGTCTCCACCTACGAGAAATCGAAGGAACACTTTTGCCATCTTGTTATATATATACATATTATATATATATATATATATATAAAGAAGAAGATATACATATATGTTATAACATATATCCGAATACGGGCACATACGAGTATAGGAGAAGCGCGCAGGCTGGCACGCGAATTCTAATCGAGGATCCGGCAGCGGTGGAAGTAGGAAAGGGAAAGGAAGTAGTGCGTATCCGGAATTCGCCAAGCCCAATTGCCATCTCGAGAATTCCCTCGTGTTAGATTGATCACTTCACTTCGCCTCTCCGTTCCAACAATCGAGATTTCCTCTTACGCGTTCTTCCTCGATAACTCTGGCGTCTCTTCTTCGACGTCCCGCTCTTAATTAACCAACCGGCATGGCATATCTTGCTCTCGACTCGCTGTTAGAGCTCAGCGGCACTACTCGGTGTGCCCGCCTTTCTAGCAATTCAGCGGCTTTCTTGCTCTCGGTCTCCTTTTCTCAAGTTTTCGTACGGCCGCTTCTCGAACGATATCGCGCTCGCGGCCGCCTTATACTCGTGCGCGCACGTATTCCACCCTTACGCGTATGTATATTGATACAGAATACAAATACGATTTAATATATTGAAGATACTATAAATAAATATAAATATAAACATAAAATTAACGTTAAGGGGAAAAAATAGTTATTTCTACTACTCTAATTCGTCGCTTCTACGTGTGATTGTTGTATTAAAACCAGAAAAAAGATGAAAACACAGAAGTAATTATTGATTTATTATCATTGTTATTACAATTATCATTAACGTTACGAGTACCACTACTATTTATATAACTACTTACCAGTACCGCCGGAGAAGACGCGGGGTGCAGCGAGAGATGTTAACGAGAGAGTACCGCTACTACTTAGGGCGAACAAAATAGAACAATTGCGTAAGAGAGCGAGAGGACAACCGGTACCGCTGTGTACGATTCTTTTTCCTACGATCTATACTAGATTTTAATCGAGACACCTATACACTCACTACACTTACACACACACATACACACACAACAACGGACTCAAAGTAATAGCGCGTAATGATCTTTATTATACAAGTTTGTAAGTACGAATCTGCAGTGGGCGTACGATCTCGCACGAGCCATAGAAAAATGTTGTATGCCACCACGAAAGGATTGCAAACGAGTAGGAAGTCTACGAAAAGGGGGGGAAAAAGCAACTAGCAAAGTAGCAAATCGATGATCACAGTTGCGGTTGTTTCTAATAACGAAGAGAAGACTACACGCGATTAACATCCCCGGGTTTTCCCACATTCCGCAAGCGGCTCGCTCGTTTTCACTAGACACGAAGCTGACACAAAATTGTAGCTAACCCAGTTGGATCTAGCGTCGCCGGGAGTTTTCGCGCGATCAGCCAACGGATCCTAACTGAATCTCGCTTGACTCGATCTTAACTGGAATCCTCGCGAGCTTAGCGATCGGCGATTCGCGCGCCCTGCACACTCAATTTCCAATCGTCGAAAGTATAGTAGTTAGATATCTCGATCGTGCGCCGCACGATCGGCCTCGACCGAGGCCGACCGATTGTTCACGGGAACTGTGTAACTTCATTGTGTTCATGAATTGCTCGCACACTGTATAGCGATTCCGTTGTTCTCGGAGTGTTCGTTCGGAACAGTAAAGGTTTATGGGATCCGGAAGGACGGAGGAGAGAGAGAGCAGCGAGCGGAAATTGCCAGGACGAATTGCACCCCACACATATAGACACGCACACACCGGGACACAGACTTTACACACTCGATTCTGCGCGCGCGCGCGAGAAGCTACTTGCAGAAGGAAAAACCTACACGAAATGCGTCTAACATGACGGTAAAACCTAGCGATCGGTAGATTTGTCGCCAGATCGTAACTCGCAGTAGTGGAGCACTAGCCGAGAGTGAAAAGTGCCGAGTGCCAGAGAGGGAGATGAATCAGTATCACAGTATTATCCTCGTGATTCAATGGAAATCGCATTCTTAATGGGAACTTCATTTCCGTCTCGATTAAATACTACTGTTAATCCGAACTACTCGACTTCGTATCCGACTACTGCAAGCTCTCGCCGTTTTTCATATCGGATGTCCTGCGTGCATTGTACTTTCCGGCCCGAGCGAGACAGACACCGATCGAAGCAGCTCTTATTAATTATATTAAACGAGTCCCTCAATTGCCAAAGCAGAGAACCACCACCGGGTAACGAGAGAAAATCCTCCCTCTCTTGCTTCTCCCTCGTTATATGAGTGCAGTGCGAATTGCGTGTAGACCCTGCCAGTGCAGTCGACACGGGAAAAGAGTGGTACTTTAACTAGGCGACGAGATCAGACACGGCGTACAAGAGACAACGTTCACAGCTTAATCTCTGTCTTTTGCTAGTATACGTATAATAACGATAATCGCCGTCGCGCAGTGGAGCGCTGCATAGTTTACTAAAGGCGGCGCACCGTTCTCCGTGCAGGCAGATGGACTTTAGATCATAAGGGTTAAAGCGCTATCACTCATAAACAGGGTCCTCACTGCCATTGTCATTGTCACTGTCCTGCGCTCGCTTCGAGGCCTTCGACCATTTTATTCCCATCGTCTCCTCGCCCCTTTAATCTTTTCGCTCTCCGTACGATCGATCTTCCACTGATCCTATATTTTATCGAATGCTAATACACTGTTAGAGAGCGACGCTCGATTAATTGGTAGATTGGTGACCCAGTTGGAAGCGGGCGAATTCTCAACTATGCTTTTAATTGAAGGCCGAGGAGGGACCGACTCAAACTATAAGACTTAATAGGGACAATCTAAATGCGCGCACGTGGAAGGCAATCCCATTGGGTATTGGCGAGAGGAGAGAAGCCCTGCCGTGTACCAGGCGAGAGAGCGCCGGCGGCGGCGACGGCGACCATCTACTTTACACCCGGTATCAGGGGACGTTAAATTTAAACGCGCGGATCGGTCTATGAAATTCAAACGAGCCGAGCGGCGCCGGGTCCACCGTGACGATGACAATTTAATTAGTCCAACACACACAGACACACGAGAAGCGAGCCGAGAGGATAACACGCGCGCGGCAGCCAAAGAGTGACGGCAGGCAATGGGAAGCTAGAAGAGCGGGAAAAGCGATTAACGAAACCAAACCAAAAAAAAAAACGCAGCATTTGGGAGGGAAGGAAATATTTGCCCTGGAGAGATTGTATTTGTAGCGAGGAACGACTGGAGGCCACCTAAATTAAGCTGTCGACCGAGTCACTTTATTCCAAACCTATTTCAAATTGTACTTCGCTAACGACGACTTCCAAGAGAACGCGTCCAAGGAGCGCTGCGCTCGTTCTGTTCCCTTACTTGAGAAAGAACGACTTATATGTCGTCGAAGTCTATGCTGGAAGAGTAGGAGAAAGCTGATGGAATGGAACGACGCAGCGATCCACGAAAGCCGAATTATCGAAGTGAGAAGGTGGGAGGCGCTTAGTTCGTAAAGGAAACTCGACACGTAGCTTGTATAATCCTAGTAGAACTACTTGAAGGTGAGAAGGCGCGTTGTCGCGTCCCAATCACCGGCGAGGGTTTTTTCTTACGATGCATTTTGACGATTAGCACCTACCTTACAATGTAACCGACACTCGTCTCTGATCAATCAGCCACGCGCAGTTATGTATCGCTAGGAGCTCAATCGGAGTCGACTGTAAGACTTGCGAATCAAGTTCCTTCAAAGGCGCTTCGTCACCCGGCGTACAACAGGGCGGTCACGTAATGTGAACAGCGCAAACCTACCATATCTCGACCAGAACCCCGAGAGCAACACCACGACTCACCTTTCTCTCTTTCTTTTAATTATACACAGACTTTCATTCGGGTCAACACCAGGAAACTCAGTCTATTTTAATTAATAATCTTACCAAAACGATTATAACTAAATTGAATCAACTTAGAATCATTTGTGTTCTATTTTATGAACTATTGCGAGATAAGAGAATAAATTCATCGAAGTAGAATCAGCTGTTACTGCAAGGCGGGTTGTGTTGTTGCTCGGGTGAGATAACTGTTTTTAATCGGCCATACCTTAGGTGGGCTTTTTAAAGCCACGATTACAAAGGGGATCTCCGCAGAATCATGCTGACTCCTTCGCTCGGTGGGACGCGATGCCAAAGATGTTGGATGCTGCGAGGAGAAGAGCGGGAAGGAGTTAGCGTGATAGGGCGGCTTGGCTAACGATTTAACGTACACACAGGATCTTCGGCTATTCCGACCTCTCCTTTCTCGTCTTTACTACTTCGAGTCCGACTAAACGTTTTTTATCGTCTCTATATTTTTGCGACTCACCGTGTAGATAGTGATTGTACGATTAGCGTGCGTATTTATCTGGGCGCGTCCGCGTCCCGGCGCCGAAATCGATCGGTGTCTCGAGGCAACGGCTCGCCGAGTGTCTCTCGGATTGAAGACGAAAGTGAAACTTGTTACGGTCAAAAAAGCACATGATTCTCCTCGAGTGATTGACAGGTGAGAAAGTAGGGTCGAATAGTTTGAATAATTAGAGGAGACGCTCGATCCGACTATGCCTCGAAACACCTGAGCGATCAGCCCTCCGATTAAGGTGTAATAAATCTCACGCTCGCTCTATTATTATTATCGATATTATATTGTCATTATTATTACTGTCATAATTCTTAGTATTCGCTATTGATTATGATTATTATTATCGTCATTGTGAATTCTCGTCATTGTTATTGTTACATCTCTACGATTACATGCGTATAATGGGGCGCGTGCAAGGGATTGGGAAGCGTGTGGAATTGCGAAATATCTGCGAGCGCCTGGCGATTGCGCGCGACATTCGTATTTTTACCTTATTGAGTGTTGCGTATACGTTTTCGTGCGACCTGAGCACATCGACTTGTGTGTAAATGGAGGTGTGTGTGTCTGTTTGTGAATCTGCTAGGTACGAGATGTGCGCGAGGGCGTGAATGTGGCACGGCCGGCGAAAAGCAGTATAGATCTTGTTCGCTTTCTCTCTTTGGGCGTTGATTTGCAATTGGTTCGACTAACTTCGCGAAATCTACGAGTCGAAAGGAAACTATCGAATGATCTCAGAAGGCAGAATAATCTCGTTGATATTGCGGTATCTTATCTCAGTCTAGCTTACTCCCTTTGATTCTTCGAGAGGCGCGAGAAATACTTTCCGTGAAAGCGGGGGCTCGAAAGAAGAGGGCGATGCGGGATGCAACATGGGAAGAGCAGTGCATGCTCGCCACAATCTTCCGGGCGTTAGATTGTCGCAAACGATCGTCGTCGTGCACTTGTGGCAAACTAAAGAGACGAAATGAAGGGACGCGGCACGAAACGAGAGGACTTACATGACACTGCATTCGTGAAAGTACGCGTGAGAGTATGAATAGTGCGTGAGAATGCGCGGATGGGAGAGAATGTGCGCGAATACAGGGAGTGCCAGGATCAGCGAGAAAGGGAAACAAGTGGACGCAAGAGTGGTTATTAAATCTCTCATCGGTATATTTAATATAACGCTAATTCATTATTACAGACATTATTGGATTTATGGTAACGGATAAGCGATTGATTGATTACAATTTTGTCCTAATGTTCAGAGAAATAAAACGAGAAAATACACAGGCCTGCGTGTATTGTATTGCGGGCGCAGCAGCAACTTGCTTTACTGTTTCCGTGACTTTACTTTATTCCAGCAAGTATAATCCATTATCCCCGATGATATTATTATATATATGTAATGCCTCGAATGGCAGTGAAGCCCATCTGCACTGTAACTGTACAATATTAAGCACCCTGGCATGCGTATGTGTATATAATTCTGTTAATGCTATCACACATACCACATTCTAGATTTAGTGCATACTTTTGTACTATGTGAAAGCTAGAGTACTTGTTGATAATAGGTTTTTCACGGTTCGGAGGTCACGATCGACGACTGAATCCTCTGTTGAGCAATTTTTATGTAATAGAGCCGACAAGTTTCTCCTTACACGCAGTTTCATGATGCGCGATCTCTTCGTAATATGTTTCGTTTTGTTTGACGTTACGATTTGTTAATTATTGTTATGATACCGCTACCATTATCTTTATTATGTTGTAACTGTGACTGCAACCGATTGTCTTACGAATGCGGCTTTCATATTTTGTTATTAAATTAGGTCCTGTTGTTGAGTAAGTAGTTTCATTTCGCCTTTATTTGACGCATCATCCTCCTGCCGGGAATCCTTTCTATTTCATCCACCGTCTCAACAAGTGTTTCAACGAGTTCCTTGAAGTATTTGGGAATGACTGGAGGAATTCGGGTTGTGGGGATACGCAAAATGATACAAACAGTGTAATCTCAAAAATGTCAATTACAAATAAGTTCTTCAACCTCACGAATTATTGCATTTTATAAGTTTTATAAGTCTTAGCCAATCTAATATGCTCGCTAATGCACTTAAACAAATGTCGTACCATAGACGAACTGTCCACCCCCCGGTGCTATTATTGATGTTCTATAAATAGTTCCACCTCCCAAGCCGACAAAATCCTAAGTGAATTATGTCAATGCAAAACTCTTTATCATCTCTGTGACAAGCATTACATGATGATCATAATTGAATTTTTCAATCCGGCAACAACAGCTGAGCATGGTAATAATTTAATACATTTCGAATAGGTATAGGTGAAATTGTATTAAAAAAAGAGAGCGTCTAACAAGAACTTGATCCATACAGTTGTCACCAAAATACAATGATCGATCAAAGTACAGAGACTTCTTACAATAATATATAATTAGGGTATTTATTACAATTTCGTAGCAGCGGGCTGATGTCATTGTCAGACACATTTCAATACTCTCTAAATATCACTATGTATATCACGGTTAACATTTATCTACACCGTATAACGCGTACTCTAGGAGCATGGTTAATACACGCCACGTCAACCGCGCAAGTTTCATGATGAAAATAATAGAATTTGCATAGATTAATGAAATACTTGAAATGGTAATTCTCAAAATACTGTGGAAATATGAATTGCAAGTGAAATTGGGAAAAGAAATGGTGTTTGTCATGAAATATTCGAAAGAAACATTTGACCGTTTTGAACTGTCGTATTATTGTGTTTCGACATAAGGCAAAGTAATTTTCCTGGCTACGCTATACTTCTGAGTCACTCCGGTGGTTCGGCTCGACTGAACTTCGTAGGGTGGATGGTTCGATATGGATAGTTCCTCGGTGCTGTCGTCCTTTCAGTCCATCTAAAGCTTGCAATATCGTCGGACACGATTTATCCACCTCGTAATTCGCCGCTCTCGTCGCCGCTCCTCCTCCTCCTGCGGCGCCGGCCTATAAAAGAACAGGTATTCTCACGTGATACGATATTCCCGAAAGAACAGTCCAAGTCACACTACAATGCTGAGAAAAAAGGAGACGAGAAATTCAGAAACATTTCCTATTTCATACAATATATGAAACACACAGTGCATTTCTGCCACTGTAATGATGAGCCTCAAGTATCTGGAGATTCAGTCAACTAAATATTGGAAGGAGTACGTATTCTTAAACGTGTGCATGATCGGAACAAGTTGAAAAGTCGGAAACTTATAATCGAAATGGGATGTTCTGTTCAAACTGAAGAGTCGCTGATTTAAATACGAAAAAGAATCAAGAGTGTTTTTTCACCGCAAAGATTCATTCCCTGATTATGCAGGCAAATAGAAGAATTACTATGACTGGCATATCGGTCAGAAACACATACTGAATAAATACATAGCACTGAGGACCATACAATCTGAATATACACATCGAAAACTATAATTGAAATCATTAGAATATGACTCCTAATGACTTTATTACGTATGATGGTAAAGGAGTGAATAAAGCGAGTTTGTGCTTGCAGGATCTCTTGCGATATATTGTTAGTCTTTACTAATCGCGATCTAATTAAAAAGGTGAATATACATATGACACGAAATACCTGTCTATGCCAGGACTTGGTTCGTTAGCTATAACGTAAAGAATTAAAGCACCGCTTTAGACTCTGCATCTGGCAATGAATTTTTTTCATCTCTCAACATCATATGAAATACTCTCCATATTTTAGGACACGGACTTTGAATGCACATTTCCATGGTTTATTAAAAATGTTGTTGCAAGTTTTTCTTAAGCCTATATTCTTATCAATTACAATTTTGTGTAATAAAGTTTCGCGTGTGCATTACATGCCCCTAATAAATATATTCAATCTTCACAATATTATAATTTTATTTGATCGGTCCGGTAAAAATAAAGTCCTATGACTCTAGGGTTTCCATTTGCCGCATTTCTCTTATTCACTATCAAATAATTTTATGTATAGTTTGTTAATTGCCTTTTATATTGCGCAGGACTTAAGTCTTGTAGAATTTGTTTCTCAGAAAATATATCTTATAGACCTGACGATACTTTTTACACATAAGGAGGGATTAGACAAGAAATACAATTTCTCATCTCGCATCACAGTATGGTACAACCATTTCGATTAACGAGAGCATAAAACAAAACATTAAAAAAGAAAAATGTATTAACAGCCGACCGAACAAAACCTTTTGATTTCCAATGTAGTAGATATAATCTTGTGCTCCTCGTGTGTTAGATTGCAAGCACCCAATTTTCTATACCTAGACTCTTCATCACACTGCAATAGCGGATTACTGAGAATAAGTATTCAGAATATTATTATACATTTTCACTACCTGTTCTAAGTTGATTGAGGCATGCCAGCATCCGGATCATGAAAACGGCAGGTACCGTAATAGTGTCTTTGGTTTCTTCCAACATAACAGCGTTCCTTTTTTTCAGCTGCGAGATCCAGATAATTAACTTTCAGTGTAAACATTCTAATAAATCGATGTGTTGAGTCTTACATCTTCTGCGAATGCCTCGTCGAAGCTAGGTTCCTCATTAATCGGAGCCCATAACTTGACATCGTAGTCAATGCCAGACGTCGCCAGCATTGGTAGATACGGATGTGGTTGTACACAGTTCACCACGTGGTGATCAGCTTCAAGTAACATACACAGTTTCGCTGTATCCCTCTCCCAAACGAACACGTGTCCACAGTCACTGCCTGACATGACGAAGTCGTCACCCCAGAAGTTTGCTTCTTTGATCATGGTCCTAAAGAAACTAGTGTCAAACGGGGGAAGAGCAGACGATCAGATGATTTTGCGGCCGGTTGCTTGTCAGCCCAGCCCGCTTGGAGGCTTTTTCGGAACTTACGAAGTCAATATGTTGGCTTCCGATTTTTTTTTTGTTTTGTTCAAACGATCAGCGATACCGCTTTGGATAGGGTTTTAGTTAATGATTTTATATAACTTAACGTTTCAGTCGACCAAACTCGCTGAATGAATTTGGTATTTCATCCAAATCCCACCAAAAATCTACTACTCTACTACTGAACTCACCCTTATTATTCATTATTCTAACTCTCCACATCTCTGAGTATATGTTATTCGTTCAGTCACAGTTGTCAATTCTATTATTTGCGCCCGCATAAAACTTGACACATAAGTTTCAGATTCTTTTACACAGATATCGCGTTAATGAATGCACTATGACCATAAAGGTGATCATACCTTGCATTACGATGTCCCATGTACTTCTGCTTTACATAAGGTTCCGACATACACGAATCCTCAAAGCAATCCTGCCCTTGAAGAGATTGTGCACTGCCAATCGCATCATCCATCTCTGATTCAACAGAATGCAATAGTCTACGAGAAACAAAATTAGAACTGCACATATACTGAAAAAGATTCCGAAAATCCACGTTATCCCGTACCTTCTTCTCGTATCTACATCATCGTCATCGCTATCGCTCAAAATGGTATCATCAGTCTCTGCAAAATGAATACCTTGTCAACAGTGGATCACAACGAAAGTTATATTTATACTGGATAGGAACCTACTTTCGTCCAGATTACTATATTGTGAGTGTTTACTGTGAGAATTACTTGAATCTCCACTGTGTTCACCACTACTATGGCATCCAGATGGTCCTAGAAGAATAGCATGCCAACATTTTCGTAATACATGTGCGCTTTCATACAATGATGAATTATTTTAATTGGTACCTGGGGTATATGGATCATGGATCATTTTAGTAGGACCCCCCAAACAGATCGTTGCTCTAGTTGAACTTTTATCCGAATATGTTAATTTGACAGTCGGTTCGCTACCATGTCTATGAATTAAATATATTATTAGATAGACTATTGAAATCTTAAGAGATACTATGTTTGCCATACTTTTCTAAGTAGCCATCTCTCATTGTCGTTAATGTGTCCTGCAGATTCTCCATCATGTTTTCACCTTGGGGATCACTCACACCTGAACACGAAGCCTCATTATCACTTCTATTTTCCTCTTGCCCTGTATTGCTGTCACTCGTACTAGATGAGGAAGTAATGGGCGCGGGAGAGTCTTGTGCTTCCATTTGACTAGATTCGATTTCTGGCACTTGCGTTTCATCCGCGTTTGCCTCAGTTCCAACATCAACGGCAGGTTCGGCAGCTGTTGTAATTTTAAATAATACAATTTCAAAATCCTTACCTTCGTTACATGTAAATCACGAGAAGTAAAGTGGGAATCATGTACCTATAGATGCTAATCGGGTACCTTCAGATTCTGATCTAACTGCGTCTCGAGATTCATTAGTTCTATCTTCTCTTACTTCTTCAGTACTTTCGTTGGTATTCTGATTGTGTTCTCGGTGCTCAATGCTATCTTCTAAACTATCTTCTCCACCCCCACTTAACGCAGCTCTTGTGGCAGGATCATTTAGCATTCGACTAAGAACATCTGTCATTCTCCTCATTAATGAAGTATGAAGAACGGGACGAGCTTGAGCTATTTCTAAACGGTTTGCCATTATAGAGCTTTGATATTCGGAATTTTACATTTGTTTTTTAAAGACATTTTCTTGATTTTATACCTGTACCGTTACGACGACCACCCTCTCGTTCCGGTCGTGCGTCGGGTCCAGTATCCGACCAATCCCCGCGAAGTCGTAATCTCCGTACCGGTAGTGGTGAACGCGTTGGTTGCTTTTTACTTTTTGCCTTACCCGCGGCAACATCTTTCTTTAATCGGACGCTACCCCTATCCTACAAAATGATCTCAATTTATGTGAAAAAACATTCTGATTGACATGAAATTAGAAAGACCTGTAGGATTTCATATACCTTTACACTGAATAGATATAGATGGTCACTGCTGTAACTAACAAGAACATCCTGACCATCAGGACTATAACTCAATGACGTAATACGATATAATTTCCCTTCAAATTCTGGAACAGTGAAACTATAGAGGGCGTCTGGTGCCCTTTGTGCATCTGTTCACCCATCAATGCAAAGCAATAATTAGTCGCTGTATTATGTACAAGTGCAATATGTAGTTTATAATATGGTATTATGTTTACCCAGTGCTATATGTGTACTGAGCATCCTCCTATCATAAGTACTGACTGTACTATCAGAACAACCAACAGATATTTCATGGGGTGATACAGGATTTAAGGACAAGGCAGTCACAGCACTCATGCATTGTATTAATATACCCTTGAAAGTTAAACAGAATTAATCTTCCAATCTTCTTAAGGAAATGATATTCCTACCATGCGAGTTCTTACCTCGATACATCTTGGAGCAATACATTTATTCTTTACCCTAAGGTCGAACCATCTTACGCTTCCATCCTCCCCACAACTAAGAAAACTATGTGGTTCTCCAGGTACCGTTGCTATTTCATAGGTAGTACCAGAATGACAATTGAATTGATTATGAAAAGTTTCCGACCTCCTCATTAAGTCTATCGATGTAACAATAAAATGCCATTAGTGTGATTATTAATGTTTGATTGGAGAGCACACAGTAATAGATCCCGTGTGTATCAACATAGAAGAATCACCTGTATACAAAATAATGCCGTCACCACTACATGACACAATGCGGTGATCTCCAGTATTAGGCAAAAACTTGGCACTAAATATATTTGTTCTGTGACTGGTCTTATAATCTGTTAACACCTAAAGTAAAAAGCAAGCCCATGTGAATGATCCGTGTGTGTTCATGCTTTAATTACATACTCTTAGTCTTCGCAATGTTTATTGTTATGTAAAAAAAAAAAAGGGAGAACCAAGATGTAAGCATACTCGAACGAGTGTGTCTCATTTGATTAGTCGATATAGGTCTAGATTAACAGTTCTAGATGATAAAATTAGCATCACACGTACTACACACAAAGATTTTCACTCATTTGGCAGAGCTCTACATTTCTATCTGTGTCAATGTTAGACCTTGGCTAAAATTAACTATTTCAAATATTTCCTTGAAAAGGTTTATTGCCAATGAAACTTGGACTCGGTGCTTCCTGTTCTAACATCCGTATTTCTAGCAGGAAGCGCACATGCATTAGAGAAGCTGGAAATATGTCCGATCCAATTTCTTTAAATTCCATCAATTAATAAACTGCTTTCAGAGATGTGATGTAATAAGAAGTCTATGTAAGAAGCATGTGCATTATGGATTAACATTAGAGAGACACGTGTCATCCATGATAATAGTTTGATCGCATTAAGAATATAAGGCATATCATTTTCATAAAGCATTTCAATAACAGAGCCATTATAAGGATAACATGAGGTGTTCGTTTAATGATCTTCAGTGTTACATTGAACTGTTCCTCCATTAATCACAGGAGAATTTAATCATTTTGCTATCATTATATCTGTGATAAATATAATCTCTTAGATAAATGACTCACCTCGTAGTTAAAAGCATTTGTCAGTACAAGATGCTGATCATCGCTTCCCGATAATATGAGATCACCGGTGCTGTTCCAGCAAATAGAATTCACGCAACCACTGTGGACCTTCAGCCTCTTGAGTAAGGTCATACGCTGTACCATCTGAAGACTAGCTGTATTGGAACGTAGGAATAAATAGAAAAGGCATTAAACGGCTGGGAGGACAATAAAATGAGACAGTGAAGAAGAAGAGGAGTCGCGGAAGAGCGTCGTATTAGCACGTTAATGGTTTACTGTAAACAGAAATACCTTTGCTGCTGGTATAAAGCTTCAATCTTGTGGTATCATCGTATGGCTGGTAGTATATGTCACGGAAAATGTTCGGCCGTGTCTTTCTCATTATTGGGCTGGAAAGCGTTCCTGTCAGTATGCGAAATCAATTCGAAAGATGCATCGATCCCCGCGAACTCGCGATTACGAAACGGAGTCGAGGAGCCGTGGAGGTCTTCGAGGGAAAAGCGCCCGTTTATCGACCGGATCAGAAAGTGCGAGACGTGTTCTTCTTACGCAGCAAAAATCTGCGAGTATCATACCAAAATGACATGGCACTCGTACTAAAAATAAACCCGAAAGCTTCGAAAGAGCGTTGTGCAACGTAGCAACTCGGGAACTCCGCTTCCACTGAGAACAGCTGACCGACTCTCTGTCTGCCTCTTGTATGTATACAACAGCACACGACTCTAGACTAGAAGAAAGAAAGTCGTCGCTAAGCTTCGATCCTTCCAGCAAGCCGTAATCGATGTCCTCGGTTAAACGATCCTCCCCAAGTATCAGTTTTAATTAAGTAAGCGCGTCAACAGAATCATCCGCAATCGAATGACAACGTGTGTCTGCTTAAATGATGCGCGTATGCTCCACCAATATTATAGCTTACACTGAAACATGGTAGAGCACACACGTTAATTCAAACGGAGTGTTTACATGTATACGTTCTCATTCGTTTATCAGGGAAGCTTTTCGCACTGGTAGAAAGGTGGAAATATTCAAAATGTTCAGTCAACGTAATCTCTAAAGAAACAAAGGATATGACGAATAAAGATTGATGATTACCTTTTAACGGGACGAGAGCAATTTTTGCGATTGATATATTTGAATATATCTATAAATAGCACATATATATGGCAATTGCACCGTTGGACTTTCGTACTGTCGAGAAATAGTTAAATAAGTAATATCATTACGTGGAATTTTAGATCATATATATAACACGCGCTGCGTCAACATCGCTCGATAACAAATTACCGCAATTGCGAACAACAATCTGCTTTTTATAATAATATTATGTTATCGCTTCATTAGGAATCTCGATCTTGGATGACAGTATTTGTCGATTCATCGATTGCTATCGAGAACCTTAGTTTGTTGGGGCCGCGAAGAGGTGTATAGCAAACTAGCAGCAAGTAATATCATAACTGTTGTTTCGTTCGTGCTCATCAGCCGACCGATTGTGCTCCATTTTCTATTTATTATTAACAAGAAGTCATGAAACTAAATGCGCCAACTAAGAAATAACAGTTGGCTCGAGAGAAGGCTTTTGCGGGTTAGGAGTACACAACTAGCATCCAAAGGGAAACCCAACCCAAGCAACAATTTTCGTGCCCAAGTATATTTTCCATAAATCGCAACGAAAATGACGCTCATGGAGTTTTTTGGTTGTGCCTTTTTGGCCTTCGGCCCACCGCTCGCAATGTTCACATTCACTGTTGCGGCTGTGCCCATTCGGATTATTATTCTAATAGCAAGTGCATTCTTCTGGCTGATATCGTTGTTATTATCATCGATATTCTGGTTCATAGTGGAACCTTTGCAAAGTTACTTGGCGTTTGGACTGGTGTTCTCTGTTCTCTTTCAAGAAGGATTCAGGTAATAATGTGTCTCGATCAATTTCCATAATTAATACTCCAATATCAAGTAAAGAATGATTACACTTGAGTGACTTTTATTTCAGATACTTGTTGTATTGGGTACTAAGGAAGGCAGAGAGGGGTCTCGAAAAAGTAACAAAGACAAATGTATCTAACAGCAGGCATACATTTGCTTATGTATGTGGTTTAGGCTTCGGTCTGATGAGCGGTGCCTTTGCCTTAGTCAATGTTTTGGCTGATGCCATTGGACCTGGGACAATGGGATTACGGCAAGGCTCTGAATACTTCTTCATAATATCAGCAACTACTACCCTGTGCTTCATTCTTCTACATGCATTTTGGGGCGTCATATTTTTCGCCGCTCTCGATAAAAAGGACTGGAGACTCATCGCTTGGGTGGTGGGCTCCCACTTGTTCGCCTCGTGCATGACATTGCTCAATACATATCAGGCTTACTCGGCGTCGATCGTATCAATTTATGTGGTCTTGGTACTTACAATGATACTGGCATTCAGAGCTGTAGGTGGCAAAGTTCAAGGTATAGCTCAGTGTTTCTTAAGGAAATGAAGACTTTTGAGAGTAGCGCTGCTTGAAGCGGCGCATCGGAGTTGAGCAATTACATCTTGACAGAAGTCAGTATTATGACACGATGACAGTCTCCTTTGTTCGGGAGTTGCGACATAGGAACGGTTTTTTATAGTTCCGACGTAAATCATAAACAGACTGTACAATATTGAATAAAGATGTCATATAAATTATTCTTTGATATAAAAGGGGTAACGATCACTGTGGATGAGTAGTTTTTACATGGAAATCCCGAAGCCCAAGAAAATCGAAAAATTGATGGTCAAGTTACTAGTCCGTCCCTTGACCTATGAGATAATTATACATTTAAATCCGGATCATAATTTTTGCGTGATAGAGTAGAGATGTATGTGTTTGTAATGTATAGAAATCTTGTATGTCTGAACAGGCACTTAGTCTGTCAATGTATGTATATATGTATGGTTGCAGATGCATCCATGTGCATTTCATGAGTGTTACATCACAGCAATGAATATAATTCGTATAAACTCGAGCCTTTATGCTAAAAGAACACTACGTAGCACGTAGGACTGACGGCATATTATAAAAAATTATTCATTACGTTTTGTATATTAAAGTGTTCGACGTTACTGCAGTTTCGTATTGGAATTGGACCGACTGCCTAGGTAACTCACATCTTTTCTCACCATTCCATCATGTTTTATTTTTTCGTTTGTGTAACACTGCAAAAATTGTACGAATAAAAATTCTTTATATATATAACAAAGAAAGTGTTTCTATTCCACTGCTGTTTTAAGGGATGATGTGCGAATCTATGTACATATCGTTTTAATTAGCTTTATTTTACAAAATTTCTAATCAGTCATTCTTCATAGTATCTAGGAGCTGGTTAAGGAGGCCATGAGCAATTCCATTTTATTCAAGAAGTTTTTCCCTTCCATCTTATCCCATCTAACTTCTTTAAAGGAACCACCGAGATTCTCCCATTTCCTCTCACGAACCAATTGTCCAGGAAAGAAATCTTTCCTCGGTGAATGCGCTATCGACACTTGTACACCCGTTTGTGGCTCACAACGAACAGCTATCATTCTAAGGAAACATCGAATGTCAAATCAATACAAGTCCCAAACATCTTCGGTATCATAAATTTTCCTGTATATACCTGTCACCAATCGGGGAAGCTAAAATACAACTACTAGCATTTCCTAAAGGTTCAACTGCACCCAAACCAAGGTGCGAACTGTTGGCCAAAAACTGCCATCCCATACATTTTGCTAATGCTTGTACTGCTGAAATCTGGTGCTGATAAATCTGTGAATTATGAGTTTCACGTTAAACAATATATTGAGGCCAATATTCGTACGTCAATAAATAGCTGTATAAATTTAATTACTTGACAGAATATTAAGTCTCTTAATTCCTGTGGCTCGTAACTCATATGCATGACTCTTCCATCACGGCAAACGCATTTCAAAGATTTCTCACCAACATGAACAACGAGTGATGTCCTATATACAGTGTCGTATCCGTGCGTCAGTATGTTAATTCTTACACAAGATTGGGTTGGCGAATTCAAAGTATTCCAATGTGACACGATAAGAGGATCTTTCACCTCCTTGGCAATTGTGTCCAGGACATATTCAGTACGTAGCCGCATGAAGAAATGTTGAGCTTGTTGAATAATTTGTTCTAAAAGTGTTTGGCTCTTGGTCATTTCTAAAAGCTCGTATCTATCAGCTGCTGTTGGCCCAGCCAGGCATCTTCGTTTACTAGGACCAAGAGGGCCGGACGATGGATGAGGAAATGGATGGTGAGTGTTTTTGTGATGTACTTCACGCAAAAGTTGATGCAAGGAATGTTCTAAGACGTGATCGTGATCGCTTTTATGGGGCGGAGGTGCAGCTGGCTTCTTGTCGTTTCCTGTGCTATGGCAAAGTCCTATGACTAGCTGTATTCCAGGAAGTACCTACGATTTCGGGAAAGAATGAAATTTATATTAAACCGATTTCCAAAAATCTTCGATATTTCAAATAATCCGAAATTACCGTGGCCATTATTTGATTTCCGACTACCATATGAGGGATTGGTGCACGTAAGTGTACCGCTTCGCGTGCTAATTGGCTGAACAATTCTTTACAAAATAATACATTCTGTGCTGCCTCCAATTTCTGTTGCCAGTGCATATCCGCATTTGAACTATGTGCACTGCTATTGAGTGAACTGATATTTGCACTACACAGATTTTCTTGATCTAAACCGACAAGATAATAAGACTAACACTTAATGATTTAGATGCTCAATTGAAATGAATTAGATGCACCTACCTTTTTGACGTAATACTTCTATATAAGCAACACCTTGAAGTTCACTAGGTATAGTAACTCTTAATGCAGAAGCTTTAGAGTTTGAGGAATGAGATTGTCCAGACACATTATTCCCAGCACTCGGAGAAGCAGGAGGACTATTACTACTCTTTTCTTCTTCCTCTGCCTTTGTTACTTCGAACATACCAGTCTGTGTATACTTAGAACCAGCTGTCCTATAACTCAGATCTCCAATAATAGAATTGGAGACTTTCTTTAACCGCCAGTTTTGCCTTAATCTGAGCAACTCGATATGAAAATCGGGTGTCGATCTATTTCTAGCTAATTCATTCTGACAATTCTTCAATCGCTCTGCACCGGTCATCAAAACTGATGCTGCACCAGCTAATGCTTTCTTTCTAGCATACACTTGAATCATTGGTTTTACTTCTAGTGCTTCTTGAGGCACTGGGTCTAACACCATGTAATGTTTCTCTTTAGCTATCGCAAGTACATCGGCCAAGACGCAAACTTCTGTTAAAGCGTTCCTCAGCTTATTCCTAACGCTATCCCAGGGCCATAAAGACGATTGGAATGCAGCAGCATCTTTTGTATCCTCTTCTTTCTCGCCCTCGCCGGGTTCCTTCTTAACGTCCTCTCCATTCGTTTTGCTGAAGTCGATCTTTTGCGCAATCTTTGCCAAATTCTCGGAGAGAGTGAGAGGCCTTCAAGAAATCCCAGAAAAAAACCACATGAATCTCGCTAGTAATACGTCAGCGTCAAATGTCAGTTTGACAACAGGTTATAGAAAAACGGTAGTTCGCCACTGACATTTCTCCTGTCATTCTACTACAACTACGAATCTTTCCAATTGGTATGAAATACGTACGCTTGGTAAATCTCTTGGCCATCGTAAGTGATTTCTTGAATCTGATTCTCGATCGGAGCCTCCACGGAAATGTTTACAGAATATGCCATCGTTATATATTCCGCAGCATTACAAACTAGGCTAGGATTAACTCTCTGAACATCATCACAAATGATCCGCGCTAATACTTTTGGAATTCGACAGTCACACCACTACGGATTTTAATGATACTTCAAAGCTCTGCCTCCCACTCTGGCAGCCGTGCAGGTGGTGCAGAGTCGTGACTCTCCGTGCAGTGCGTGCACTACTTGACAAAGTTACGTGCTCGTGAAGTGCGGTAGATCTGTCGTCGGAGACAGTTATTTCGTTCGCAAGTACACGGAAATACGTGTGCGCGTGGGATTATCGAACAGGTTTTCGCGAGGTACCTTGAAGATCAGGGTATTTCGAAATGGGCGCCAACTTGCTCTACTTATTGCTCGCAATCCTTGCTGTATACCTTGGAACAGGTAAGGTTATTGCACGCCTATTATTTGCGAGCGTCCACGACGTGCAACTTGCCTCTGGCGTCCTTTTGGGCGGGGCATTTGTTCGCATTTCTCGATCTTGACAATATCGAGACGCTATCTCTTTATGTAATCTCTATTTAATACTCGAAAAGCGTAGAACAAAAACTATCAATGACAATGCGTGGATTGTTAATTTTAATAAACCCCTAATAGATGCTAGTCACCGGGCTTTGACATCCTACGAAAGTATAATTGTTTTTATTAGCTAACGATCTATGCGTGATCGATATTCGGAATCAATAGGATTGATATAGAAATGTTAATCAAAGGAAACTAAACGATTGATTCAAGAAATGATGTCGAATCAACTGATAATCGCACATTTGCTCAGGGCAAGCGTATGAAATAAAGGAACTATTGCTTCAGTCCACAGTTTAAACTGTTATCAGTGCAATAGCACGAACAGCAGTGTACCCTTCCAATGCAATGAAGCTTTGTCGAGTGACATCGACATCGAGCCAGAGTCCTGCGATGCCGTTTTCGGGGCACAGTATTGCATCAAGCATACAGGCCGTTTCGAGGGTAAAAAGATACCAATCTTGGAAAAGGGCGCATACATGAATGGGACTCCTAACTCATTATCATTAATCGATTCTAACCATCTGTCATAACATAACTGTCGCGGCCTGAATCATCAAAGCATGTCGCTCGTAGCTGTTTAAACTTCGTGCTAGAACTCATAGAAGAATTTAGTTTGTTCATAATCAACCATGCTATTCACTGGCAAACATTGGTTGTGCTAACATTATTTGTGCTAACAAGGGTGTGGGAAATAGCATTTAACAGGAACTTCAATTGTTACTTTCTTAGTCGACGAAGTTACCAGCCTGGACTGCTACCAATGCACTTCGCAGACTGAAATGGTATGTGGGAACAGCGAATGGGTTCTGAATTCTTTGCAGCCAAGGAATTGTAGCCACATTTATGACGCGCAATATTGCGTGAAATCGGTCGGACGTTATGGAGGTTCCTATCATTGAACTTGGACAATTTGGATGTTGGGTGTTACGCACTATCTTTCTTGTGCTCACTCTACATCAATTGATTCTTGTACTTGCATGACACTGACTTAACACAGTGAATAATCATATTGGGAATCATTAGGATGCTTTGCATGTTACTTACCTGAATCCCTCTGGAAAATAAGAGCATTTGTGGATGCATGCTGGTATCATGCGTGAACTGGATGTGATTGCTAATGAAAAGGAAGATCCAGAGAATAGACATTGCTTTCCTGTTGCCATAGGTGGAATTGGAACAAAGAGATTTTGCTCCGCACAACACTTGGGCAACTATTGCGATTATGTGAAGCATTCCGGTGATAAACTGACCTATCGGTCCTGCATTTACACCTGCACTGGCGATGGATGCAACCCAGCTACCACCACAAATCCCTCTGCGACTTCATGGATTCTGCCAATTGGAATTTTACTAGCGTTTAGAGTATTCTTCCAAAGATAGAGATGTAGCAATGGGAGATAGACAGACGCTTTTCTTTTCTAATAGAGTATTTGAATTTGCGCTTGTAACAACAAGCATCCGATCTGAATGTGTTGCATTCAAGGACAAAGAATTGAATGCAATGGCAAGTATGCACCATGACCAAGCAAAGTTACTAATTCCGTCCAAAAATGCCACTCAAAGGTCAATGAAGACTTGTTACCACTGTAATGATTATTTTTATGATATCTACAATTATTCTCTACGATTTTATATACTTTGATACGAATGTAGGATACTCGCGTATGGATGTAATTGTCTCCTCGATTCGTGTTCAGGAGAAAGCTATTTTTGTATGTGTCGTGCATGGAATAATGAAAAGATCAACAACATTCAATGCCTTGCTCTTTATTTTCGAACGACGTTCCTTCGCATCGTACACATAATCCATCTCTGTATTTCTCTGTATATAAATATAATAGACGATCAGGCGAACTGCTGATAACAAGTTTAGTGACGATTTATGAGGTACTTGTACAACATTCTTTGGTATATTCTGTTGTACTTGATGAATAACTTGCATCGTAAGATGCGAAGTAATAGAGCCACTTGTGATAATATAATGGATCTAGAATTGTCACTGCAGTAGAGATATGTATGCGGAAGCAAGCGAGTTTTGAAACACGATATCACTTCGGGCAATCCCATCGATCGACCCCGATGGTGATTCTTCAATTTGGCAATGAGTAAAAGCTCCGCAAACTTGCCGAGCTCAAGCGTGTCTATACCAATTGCATGTTTTTGCTCAAATGTTATATTATCAATTTAAGATACAACAATACGTCGTATGAAAAATACATATATAAATAGTACATAAATCAAAAAACACGATTTTTGCTAAGCAGGAATCGAATTCCCTGTGACTATCAATTTCTGCGTTTTGGTCCTAGCAGTATATAATTTCATTTTTGTAGCAGCAATAGCTGACAAATACAATTCATTCACTGGGTGTTAATCTTAATCGATCTTTCTTCATAGATTCTGCTTCTCTACCTTATACTCTTATCTAACTAATATCCATCCATATAATTTTTAAAGGCATTTGCGTTGCACATATGATATCCCACTGTACAATTGTTGTATAAAAAAGCGATAGCCTAATGCCAGAAGCTAATCACAAGTTTGTTAAATAGTATCACTGCCACTTATTGAGATGGAAAAGGTATTGCCATTTGTGTTATGGCAGTGAATACGGCAGTGATAAGAATACACGACAATACGATTGCTTATTCGTAACATGCTGTATGTGGTTTGTGTTACGTAACATAAGAGAATATAGTACGACTCTAAGTTACACAATAAATTAATATGAATTATGTTTGATCTCCTATGTTAATGATAATCAGAAACGAATTGTATACGGCAAAGTATCAAATTACAAAGACAGTGAACGTACTACTGTTTCCGTATATACAATTATTAAAAGATGTAACAAAAAAAAGACGTTCGAAATTGCACTGAGAAGAATCTCGCACACAAACCCATTGCTTGTAACAGGTTTTACGGTCAGCACTACAATAAATACCTTGTGCAGCATTGCTAGTCCTTCTATGCATTGGAGCTACATTGAATGTACTCACAAGTCAAATTCACAAGACAGGTACAATCCTTTTTGTTCTGAACATGTAATAGATTGCTTAGATTGCACATTCTCGTGTGCAGGATAATCGTTTCATGTCAAAGTACGGAAAGAGCATGTATATGTACAAAATCTCATTTGAAAGTCGCGAAGGCAATAGATCAGTGTGAATCACAATCAGTATTAGTTTCCTGCATAAGAATGTTTCGAAAGGAGTCCATCTAAAGACTACCTACTCAACACTATAATCAAATACGATTTATTCTTGCAACAGCAGGAACTCGTACGAAGGTAGGAAATGGATCAGAAAAGCGCTAGAAAAAAGATGAACTTTCTTTGAATATATATCCTCAAGATTTGCTCCCCTATCGCGATGCATAATTTCTTGCAGTCTAACATAAATTTTTGTTCGCAATTTTTATGCAATTTCTCATAAGCGAAGATATTTTCCTTCGTGTAAATGCAAATATATGTTAGCCATACTTTAAGTACGTACGTTTTCCTCGTTACAATAACGTAAAAGCTTTCACGAAAAATAATTAAGAGCATTTACTGACGTTGAAGCTTGCGCAGTTGGTCCTCTAATTCCTTGATTCGAAGTTGACTGTTCGCCAATTGTCTCCGCACCAATCTCAATTCCTCCATTTGGCTAGCAAATGCTAATCGCAGCTCGGCTTCGTTGTTCGGCACGTCGATTGCTTCCAGAACTTTATTATCATTGGATTGTTCCGATATGATATTTTTCTATTAAAAACGTAGACATTATGAAATCTTATAAATCATACTATATCATCTTATTTAAACGATCGAAACTACCTGCACGTTCCCGAACTTCTGCTGTAACTGCTGAAATTTGGTACTCTGGTTACTTGATGTCTTCTGACTCTTCTCTGACATATCATGCAATTCGATTGGCCTGTAATCGGGCACAGTTTCCGTCGAAAGAAATGCGAATTTCTTCTTATTATTAAGATCAGTTGTCGCTGGTATTTGTGGTTTGTACACTCGTGGTTTATGCGTAGAAATGCTACCACCGGTTTTCAAAGATATCAGAATTGGTGGACTATTTATACCACTGATCCAGTCTCTAGCTGAAAGAGCGGGACACGTTCCTATAGTGTCGGGATATAAATCCTCTTGGAATTGGTCGCTCTAGAATAAAAAAAACAGTTATGATTAACAATAAATGTTCTTCCAAACGCGCGAAGTCACTAAGCGAGGATAATTACCTTTCTAGGCACAATCATTGCAATGGGTTCGCACATTCCGCAAGTTGCATGAAGCTTATAGAATCGAAAGACTTCGCACGAGGATGTATTTATACCTCTTTTCGGCATTACACCAAGACCTCTTTGAGGATTTCCAGAGATAAATTGACTGAGGTAATGCATCCAAGGCGCTTCATTCACCACTTCGTAGTATCGAATATTCCCATCGCCCTACACCAGCAAAGATGCGAGAGTGCCGAGAAAAAATTCGTATTGCTCTTCGTAAAAAAGATTCCTTACCTTTCCTGCCAGATACACCATATTGGTATCATTATCGTAGAATGGAAAGACCACGCCACTTGAAGAATCGATGGTTTCGCATGTTAAGGGAACGGTCAAGTCATGTTGGCTCCAAATGGCATACTGTCTGTCAGAATGCCGACTGAAACCGGTAGTCAGTAAGCGTCCCGAGCTACCGAGGAAAACTACTTTGCTGGCTTTCGTTCCAGCGTGGCAGACTCCTTCCTAGAGATCAAAATTGGAAAAATCAAACATCTAATTTATCTAGAACATGACATAGGACTATGGATGGCTGCGGCTGGCACTTACAGAAACTACAATGCCAGACCTCGGCTCGAAGACCCGTAGCTTTTTGTCCTTGCATGTAGTCGCCAATAAACTACCGTCCCGATTTAGAGAGATACTATAAATCACATCGGGATGCCTGTCGATAATGTTCACCGTCTCCCCTTTATTTATGTCCCAAACGATAACGAGATGATCGAAGCCGGCGCTAAATAATACATTCTCGGCAACTGGGTGCCACTCGATGTACGCCACCCGTCTCTTGTGCCCTTGCAACTCCAACAACCATTCCGTCAGATTTCTCGACAATCCACCATCGGGTATGTGCCATAATTTGACCTGTAGAACAAAAGGTCTATGTATATTGCTTGCAAGCGAAGACTCCTCTGCTATCTAAAAGTGTTACGCACGGTGCAATCATCCGAACAAGAGGCAATGATATTATCGTTGAATGGATTCCACTTGATGTCTAAGACGGGCCCGGTGTGTCCGGTTACTTTGCTAGCATTGAAGTCCAATCGACCTGTCTGTAGGCGGAGAAAGTATATTTGCAATCCACTGCAATTCTCTAAAACTATCAGTGTCACTTTAATGATTCGAGAAACTCACTCGATCAAGCGGCACCACAAGAAACGCCCCTCCGCCAGCTACTTCGGTCACCACTGCCAAGAATTTCGGATTGACAGCACAGAATTGGGAATCATGGGCATTCTTCGTGATCTTGATGTTGTCATAACATTTCTCCCTCTTGGCAGGTGCGCCGTATACGTGACGGAATTTACTGCTCCGTACACCACGGAACCACGACTGTAAGGTACAGAAATAATTATCCACTCTGGTACTAATTGAGTATCACAACACGTTTCTTTTTGCGCGGTGAGCATTGTTGTAAAAAGGCCAATGGCACGATTATGGGATCAGTCTACGACTGCGTATCAGAAGACTCTCTCCGATTCAGAAACCGTGAAGAAGAAAGTATGTGCGTCAGGATGAAAAAATCGAAAACTCGTAATGAGCAGATTCGCCGCATTAGACTTTTTAGTCGCTCGCACTTTTCGCTGCCATGGCGAGAATTGCCGGCTAGATTCGCGAAGATAACATCTACTTGAGATTATCTGATCCGCGATGCACTCGGCGAAAGGTTCAACGGGAAACCCGTTAAGCATTTCCAGACTTCGAACTTCTGATAGAAGACCTATTCAGAATCACCGTTCCCCGAAAACGCCGTATTGAATATGCGATGTTTCTCTTGAAATGAAGATCGGAGCATCTATTGATACCATATCGATTATTATCATGAGTATCGATTACGAATTCCGGCAGTACATATGTTATCGATCAAGCGCAATCAATTTGATGTATCTGGTGAATCTTTGCGGTCTTCGGTCGACGTTAATTCTCTCGAGCCGACCCACATAGGAGCCGTGGACGGTTAACTCAATCGAAGTAGCATGCCCGCAATATTACTGCGGAAAGAGAAGAAGGAAATCTGCAAGAGGGACAAGTGCCGTGAACGAGGAGGACCGCAAAGAGCGTGCAAAAACGAAGCAACGCAACGCCACTCATCCACACTTATCATTCCAGTGTAATGAAACACACAGCACACAGTGCATTACGGTTACATTGCTTGTGATGTGGGTGAGTCGCACGAGGGACATACAAGAGTTGTACATTCATCGTAGTTGATCAGAGTGTTCGCAGAATCCTGCGCCACGCTCTACCGCTGGCAATTACATAATTAAAAGGCGTCGTCGACTGGACCAGTCGTCTACCCTAATGCCAGCAGGATCGAGTAAACTGTTCCGGTAACACCGGATCAGTAGCACACTTCACCCACGTATTGCGCAATCATTAAACTAACAAGCTGACTCTATGGAAAAAAGGTGTCTGAGAGATTAAAGGCGATAGTAGTTGGAAAGTTTTCTAGCTTGGTACTCACCTGTCTGTCGTTGGTCATTTCCGGGCGGGTTGGGTGCACGTGCGCGACGGTGAAACGATGCTCGAGAAGGCACAAGTGGAGGAACTTGGTGGCAATAATTGGGGAAGCCAGGACCCATGCATGCGACCGAGGAAATACTCAACTACTTGAAACTCACTCGGGTGGGCGACGCGAGCGGCACACACTTTACTCTCCACTTTACTGAAACAAGCAGATCAGGCAACGCAACGCCCCGTCTAATTGCGAGCTCGTAAGATCCATTTGTATCTAAACAGACGCCGCCGGGGCCCACCGGAGCGTGCCCGCTCTTCTTTCACTCTTTCATTACTTAAATCAAGAATTAGTACTCAGCTACTCAATGAACAGCAATCTCTCGCGCGAGACTCCTCATGATCGAATAAGTTTCGATCTGCCGGAAGGAACATTTGGACTTGACGCACTAGTATAACAGTTAAAATCTATTCTCGTTTTTCCGCTCTTCCTTGTATTATGCTGTGGGCAATTACGGCGCGATCTACCGCGCTCATATGGAAGTGAAATTACTACTAATTAAAGCCCGCAGCTCCGCTGCACTCTGCCGAGAGTAGCCCCTTTGCGACGTACGGTACCCTGCGCGAGAAGTACCGCGAGCTACTCGAGAGAGAAGAGTATGTATGTAGAGATATAGCGAGATCTTGGGACTGTCTGCTCGAAAATTGCGTGGGAAAGGAGATTCAGGCGTGAAATAGTGAGTCAACAACGGCGATAGCAGCCGCGCTCTTATATGATGGCTACGTGACAACCACACAAAGGTGCACCGGGAATCAACGATTATGTTGTAAAGTCTTACGATACACGTGCGCTTACGTCACACTTGAAATTCAATGTCACCGATCTCTATGGTAGGGGAGAACGAAGGAGTCTACGCTAGTAACACTGGTGAGAGCAACTTTGAATATTCAACGTACGATGAGGCCGAATATATAGCACTCCTTTCTGCGGCGCGTATTTTTTTTCTCCGCCAGCATGACTCAATTACAAGAGCAAATTCCATCCAACGTACGCGACTGTTTCCTCTCGGTGTGCGACGCACTGTCTTTGTAACGTATTTCTCGACAACACTCGCAAGAAAATAATATCAGTGTCGAAGTGTGATTCGGTAATGACTGGAGCCGGTAATGTTAAAGGCCGCGCAGCTCGAGCGCGGTACTCTCTTTCGCAGTCTTAAGTTTCTTGTTTCCGTTTGCCGACCGGCATCACAAAGAACGTTGACTCCTCGCGAGACGAGCACCTCGTAACGTTTGCCGTGGCGCATACACTGTGTTAATCATATTTGTGAGAGGCCGAGCCAGCCGCCGATACTGACTCACGAGAGCAGCACCAAGCGTGGCTGAGATCAGTCCTACTATTGTAACCAGGGATAATCTCAATTGAAACGTAGTTTCTTCACGCTCCGCTTTACTACAAACTTCCATAGGCCACTGGATCTACCGATTAGACGGACAATGCCTACACAGGAAGATTAGCCACGTAGGTTCGGCCACTGGGCGTGAAGGTTTTATGTAAATTTCCGACTGCGGACTAGCAACTCACATTGTCGAGATTAATCTCGTCTAGAGAGAGAAAGAGAGAGAGACGGTTTTCGCAGGGAAGGCACTCGCTGAGATATACTGTTGTAGCGTAGCGCGTCTTCCAGAGTACCGCGTTAGAACAGGAGAATCGCCGAGCATCTACTGACTCTTGAATGCGGCTTCTTGATGCTCGGTGCGCGCCCTGCCACCCGAAAGTCACGTGGTATACGGTCTGTCTATTCGTGCATGTTTTAATACACAAGCGTGTGACGTTTTATACAAACCCACGTGGCGGAGGTACGCTGTCATTTACGTACCTACTCTCCTCCAATTTCTGGTGATTCTCTCCTGGTGCGAGCGATCGCGCCGCTTCACTCTCCGGACACTGAACACCAACCAACCCCGCTTGCAGTTCACTTTGCAAGTAAACTGGATTATCTACATGTCGACGCTATAAGCATGCACCTCACATGCAAACACATTGCACATGCAACGAAACTTGTTCGGCCAAATGAAATCTTAAGCCTTTCGAGAGTGCGCGACGAAATTAGCCGTGCGGTGAACTATCGTAATTTGGACATGGATTGAGAATATCAAGGTATATACCGTATGTATTTACAAAAGACGATGGTCGTAGTAAGTCGCGATGGAATTGGAACAATCCTAATAATTTCAAGTGCTTCGAACTAGCCGTAATTACGATTTTAATAAGTACTTCCTTAAAGGGTAAACTTAATGCCTCTTCCCCCGAGGGTAGAGTCAATCGTTCCTAATTTCCTTAATCTATGCCAGGCGGCAAAGCTTTAAATGCCGGTTAATTCACGAACAAAGACTAATGGCACACTTCATTGATTACGTACTGACAAAATACTCTAAGACGTAATCGTGCCGGTTCGAGCATTCACCCAAAGTTTCACCGGAATCTGTTTTAATGCTACCTCGTGCATTTCATATTCTCTATGAATTACTTAAAGAGGAGAGTTTCACTCGAATTACTAATCCGTCTAGACGATTCGGAATCTACGGCAACCTACACACACGTACGTATCACTGGTGAAAGAAAGTAATTTCGAGATAAGCGAGCAAGGCACATCCTTTCTCTCTAGATAAGATTGGCCTGCTCGACGGTGGATTTTGTCTAAATAATGAAGGGAAAGGGTTGCTTACTTTTCCGCTGGGCTTGTAGCAAGCTCGCACGTCTACCATATTGTTGAGAAGGCCGTGGGGATCATCGGAAGCTTCCAAGCCCAATTTCTCCGCGTAGTCCTCCCGCGTACGTATCATTTCCCAATTTGCGATATTATATCCCATAGAAACTGCTTTCCCGGTATCTTCCGTCCGAGCAGCCTAGCGCTCGTTGCAGCCGGTGGGGCTTCCTTTTTTTTTCACTCGAGGTCCCTTTCACCGAAACACTCGTTCCGCTCGCGTAGCGCCGAATTAAGCCGCCTTATCATTTATCGGAATAGCAGCACCTGGAAATACTGGCTGCCCCCTTGCTACCTGCCACATTCAATCAGAGAACTAACTAAAAGCCTGTTAATTAATCGCAAGCCACGTGCCAACAGCCGACGCTTCCTCCTCGCGATTTCCACCGAGTTAATTCTCGCCACTCTCGTACTCTCCTCGATCGCACGTCAACGCGCCCTATCGATTTGACGTGCAACATGTAAACACACGCCACCGGAATGCTAGCGCACGCTTTAACACGCGCCGTGCGCGCGTCGGGACAGCCACCACGAATTCCGCCTCCTCACTTTGCGAGTCTTTCTTTTATACCCCGATCGAAACTATGCCCGGGAGTAGAAAGCGCGACTTTTTTCCGGCGTCGAGCTCATAGAACTCGAGGACATAACAATTGTTTAGGAAATTCAGGAAATTTTCATGGAAATATCGCTTTTTGGAGGAATTTTACGAGCCTCTGATAGACCGGCAGAGTCTATCAATGGTTTCGGCTACTCCCATAAATGCTGGGCTCAATGCGAACCCCGAATCCGAGCCGAACTCCGAGCACTTTTCTGTCTGCACGAAAGCCGACACAAAAATAGTTGCAGCGAGGCTTGCACACTCGATTTTGGCCCACTGTCCTAATACCTTTCTCTCGGACGAGTAATCCTAACAATAGGTGGATTGCTAGTCGATGGGAGTTCAAGGACTCATTTTACGTTACCTAAAGGACACGACGTATGATGTTGGCGAAGTTGTTGGAAAAGTTCTCGCTACGAGACGGCGAGAGAGGCGTATCGCAGGAAAGGCCTTAAAGTTCGCGGTCAATGCACGCCCGTCGTTACACGTATCGGATCGCTTTCAACCTGACGTAACACTACAAAGCGTCACTCACCATTTCAGCCGTGCACCGCCAATTTGCATATCGATTTTAAAGCGGGACTGAGAGACGCCGCAATGGGAGGAGACGTATATTCGGGAAAGCGCGGCCGACAATACTCCTCGAACTTCCTTAAGCCCGGAATTATTGACATTTACTAATTTAGCCTACCAGCGAGAATCAATCGATCTAGATTTATTATACACTAGTTGATTTACACTCCAAACTGCTCTCACACATTTAAAGGATATCACAATGCAAGTAGTCGGCTCGCTCGAAGATCAACTGGCTGAAGTGTCAGTGGCTGAATTTACAAGGATTCGCCTCTCGGATTCTAGCACAGGATGCTCGCGCGAAAAGAAAAACTAATGCTCGACCTACGTTTTAAATAAATAAATTTCCTACACTCCTGAGAGGATATGCACTGTACATACACCTGCTGATATCGAGGCTCGACTATCCGCTTTTCACGGCGAACGCAACTGCTTGGCGTCGCTGGGCGCTACTGAATTCATATCCTCGTTCTGTCAGACCTTACTTTCATTATCCTATGAGGTTAAAAAGGTTATAATCAGTTCATTAACAGTATCGAGCAGTGGGCGCATTGTTGCTGTGTAACAATAAACTTGACAACGCGTATGATGGGTTCCGATCATACTCATAGACGATGGAGCAATTTGCGAAAGGTGTTAGAGAGATCCGGCCCATTCTGCAGGCCGGATTTCGAGCCGTCCACAGAAACCTTGCAATTTCTTTTGGAGAGTTGCAAAGTCCTCGTAATCGGAGCCGGTGGTCTTGGCTGCGAACTATTGAAGGATTTAGCCCTGATGGGCTTTAGACAAATACATGTCATTGACATGGACACCATCGAATTATCTAATCTTAATCGGTATGACGAGATTTGCCATTATTTCAGTTTACCATATTACGATCAGAAGAACAGTTCTATTATTATTCCAGTCAGTTCCTATTTCGTCACAAAGATCTTGGATCCTCGAAAGCAGAGGTGGCTGCTAGATTTGTGAATCAGAGAATTCCTGGTTGTAACGCAGTGCCACACTGTTGCAAAATTCAAGAGAAGGATGAATCATTTTATAGACAATTCCATATAGTTGTTTGTGGCTTGGATTCGATTGTTGCAAGAAGGTGGATTAATGGAATGTTATTGTCATTGTTGGTCTATGAAAATGGAGAATTGGACAGGTCGAGTATAATTCCAATGATCGACGGTGGCACTGAAGGTTTCAAGGGAAATGCAAGAGTTATATTGCCAGGATTGACTGCTTGTGTGGAATGTACTTTAGATTTATATCCACCTCAGGTATGTAGTATGTTTGATAGCTAGAATTAGCTATTAGTGATGCAATGATTTATGATTTTAAATATTCTATAGGTCACCTATCCACTGTGTACCATAGCAAATACTCCAAGATTACCAGAACACTGTATAGAATATGTGAAAGTAATTCAGTGGCCAAAAGAGAACCCTTTTGACTGTCCAATTGATGGGGATGATCCACAACATATAAATTGGATCTATGAAAAGTCTAATGAAAGGGCTGCACAATTCAGTATTCCAGGGGCCAGTTACAGACTTGTTCAAGGAGTAGTTAAAAACATCATTCCTGCTGTAGCATCGACCAATGCTGTTATTGCTGCAGCTTGTGCAACTGAAGCTTTCAAACTTGCTACTAGTTGTAGCGCTTCTTTAAATAATTATATGGTTAGTGCGCCTAAGCATTGTAAAAGAGTCAAAGGGCTAAGCTAGAAGAAAGCTTAATCGTAATTTTATTCAAAGGTACTCAATGATTTGGATGGAGTATATACTTACACTTACGAAGCTGAGAAGAAAGAAGATTGTATTGCGTGTAGTCAAATTCGGAAAGAAATCGAAATCAAAAGTACGAGATTCAAACTGAAGGATTTAATCGAACTGCTTTGCGAGAGGGCCGACTTGCAAATGAAAAATCCTGGATTAACAGCGAGTATTAACGGCAGGAACAAAACGCTGTACATGCAGACTGTGGCTAGTATTGAGGAGAAAACCCGTGATAATCTATCGAAAACACTGATTGACTTAGGACTAGAAGACGGTTGTGAAATAAACGTTGCGGATGTCACTACCCCTAACGCTATTGTATTGAAATTAAGATTCCTTCAATCTGACAACGATGTTGTGATGTCAGAGAATTGATTGAACGTAGAGTCATAGATTTCATATTATACATTTATACTATTTATACTAGTTCACCGCAATTCAATAAATGGCAGTGAAACACAATTTGAGTCTATCCTCCATTACTTATTAGGTTCTTAGGTTTTGTGATATCACACAGTGATAATATATTAACGTACAACAAATAAACGGGTACCGTTTATGATCTCGTGTTTCCCGTAATTCTTAAAGTGAAATGAAATGATATTTCGCAATTTGTTAAGAAATTTGCAATAAGATTTAACTACAAGTACGATCTTATATTCTTTCGGTTAAGTTACATTTCCGGATAGTCCGATCAAAGATTATGTACTCATAGTCATATCAGAATTCAGTAATATCTGATAAAATGTACATTCTTTTTTTCTTCTTCTCGGTGTACGATTAACTCTGCATACGTTTCGACGAATTGCATAAAACTGATTATGCATGAACATTCCTAAAAGAGTAAAGGTACTCTGTGTAATGACTTATGAAATATGCACGTGTCAAAATCTATACTTGTTAGCTTGTCATTAGCATTTTAATAACAATTTCTTATATCACCATATTCGAGTTTATGTTAAGTAAGAATTTTGTGCACGGTCCTCTTTTCCGTCCAAAAAGTATAACACGACTCAGCCCCTATAGTGCATGTTTTTTCTAAACTGTGGCAAGATCCATGCATAGTCTCAAGTTTGTCCATATTTAGTAGATACTTTATAATTATAAGTATGATACCAAATATGTTGGGAATCTATTAAAATCACGGCAAAATGTAGGACAGTGCACAGTGGCCTAAGACTTCTTGTTGTTTTACAAGCACGCTCGGCAACATTCGACATATGCACAACTTGTGTAGAAAAAATATCTATAACAGATACATTATCTATCCTCCTTATACAAAACTATTATTACATAGTATTAATATTTCGTAATTTACGCCTTTTTTTCGGCAAGACAATTACACCACGTGAATACCTCTGCTCTCGTGAAGATCGACTTTTACCATTCGAAACTTCCTGGAATGCGAGGTGCGTGTGTAATTAATTCTAATGACTTTATTCCTATGCTCGAGGTGAATCGAGCGATAACCAAAGTTAAGCTGCGTAAAATATCTTCTGTTTCGGATGGGGAATTCTTACAACGAAATACTTTGAGAATCATTAGCATTTCTTATTTTATCCGGCTACCAGTATGGACATTCATTCCAATTGTACAAATAAAGTTAGACGATTTTGCGGCAAATTCGCCGGCATCTAAATACAAAATCCACAATTTACTAATTGATCACTAATAATATTATTCAAAGTGAATCGTTTTGTACGTGATAGTACAATAGAAAAATCCGATGTTTCTCATGTATATTACATCGTGTGATATACTTCACTTTCCACAAAGCACAAGAACAGAACAATCTTTATCCACTGTTTCTTGCGCAAAGAAACCCAGGGTAACGTTATTTGAATGCACTTCCGACTCACTTTTGGCTCGGTCAACCTTTTTATTTCAGGTAAAATAGTCATATGAAACCACTCTCCGCGGAATTTATTTTGGCGATTGAAATGCAATAAATCAGTTTGCAAAATGTCTTACGAATAATCATCGTTTGATGTATAATAATAGCATGGTCCGTTAGAAGATACTCTGGTATAAAAACGTAAGTGTCAATGAATTGCGACGTAATGTTTAGAGAATTGATTCTTTCACAATATCAAACTTGGCACTTCCTTGACTAGTTCAAGTACTGGAACACAAACTGCAGAGTGACATCCCTTGTATGTTTAAATGATGTGATCAATATGGTCAATGATAGAACGTTCCAAAAAAGGAATATAAAATATATATAACTGTCCCAGAAAGTGCCTAGTTTCTGCTTTCAAGCTGTTAAATAAATGGTAAAGAAGAGTGCACAGTGTCAATACGTCATGGAGAATGCTAAGGTGGTTTTGTTAGGCCTTGGCATCAACTTCCATCATCACTTCTACAGCTCTTTCAGCCTTCTTTTTCTTCTTTTTGGCCGATTTCGGGTTTGCCGAAGTGTATAACAGATTCTGCGAAAAAAATGTACAATTTTCCACATTAGCCATGCATTATTATACTGTTTTTCGATCAGTCATTTGGAAATTGAAGCTTACTTTTAGTTCAGGGTCTTCTACTACGCAATCGGATTGATAAATACCAAGATCAAAAGGTATGCCGGTAATTTTATGTGGCCCATTTGGCATTAATAGCACAGTAAATTTGAACTGTGCAGCATATTCATTTGGCTTTTCATACAACACCTGCGAGATTCCAGATCGGATTAATTGTGAATCATTTAACGCAATTAATAATATACAGATCGCGATTAGAAATATTTACTTGGAATGGCTCGATCAATCTATGGTTCACACATTCCACAACAGCCATTTTCGCCTTCTTTTCATCCTCAAATGTTCGTAAATTGAATGGCATAAGTCCATGCTTATGCGAGACATCCGAGTAGAACATACGCGAAGCTTTTAACTTCAACTGATACGTCTCCTCTGTTTTTTTGTATATGGTGACCCTGGTGTCCTGTTCTCTTCCAACTCCTTCTCCAGTGCTTACCAAGACATCCATTGCATAGACCTTATAACGATTTAAATTAGTTGAAGCACTATAATAATCAAGTGAATAAACTATTATGGTTAATGTCATTATATATACTTCATGAGTTTCCAGGGTGTACTTCTCGTGCTCTTTTTTCTGTGCTTCGTTTGGATTTTGAATTATGGTTTTTTCACCATCGATCTTAAATTGTTTTAGTTGATGACTTAACATTCCTTCAATCGGCTTACATTTGTATGCTTCGCAAATCTTTTCTACTGTTTTTGTGATTGTATAAGTCTGCAAGCAACAGCACATATGAATGTTCGTGATACATTCTTGGAGATTAAAGGCCTGATTTACAAAGGTGATTAATTACCTCTGTGCCTGGCTTTAAAAGCCTCAAGGCAGCTTGGGACGCATAGTGTGCAGCTAATACTACATCTGCTTTTCTACCAGTGACTTTCTTTTCTGGTGACGATCCTATGATAATAGTGTGTGCTACAACTGCTATAAAACCATCAACATGTGCTCCAAGATCCCTGCAAGTTTGCATTAAAGCAAAGTTAGAAGAATTCTCTAGAACTACTATCCGTAAGACAATCTCAATCATTGTACATACACTTTAACCATATCTTCATCTTTGAGTATTAGATCTGGTTCACTGGTAATTGGGGCGAAATGACAAATGCAATTATTCACTGATATGCATGTAGGAAAAGCGATACCCTTCTTCAGCTCTTTTTCTTTCTTAAAGATTTTGCTTGTCTCATCAGTTATAAGTTTATCACCAAATTCACAGATTTCCTTAACGGAGGCACCAACTACGCACTTGTCTAAAACTTGCTTTAGAACTCCTGTAATATGGACAATATCTCTATTATTTACAGGACACCATTAATTATATCTCAGCTCGAGAACTTATTCGAGGCGAATAAAATCAATGCAAGTACGGATTATATTGATAAGTTAGAAGTGATAAGCATAGTTCTATTAATACATTATTATTTATACCCTATTTATAAAATTAAGTGACTAGCTATAGCTGGAGTTATATAGCGGGCAGCGTTAGAGCGCGCGCGAGAAAGTCATCAGAGAGAAAACACGATAGATAGAGAAATTGGGAGGGCGGTTTCCGTATATGGAAAATCGAAACACACCGTTCCCAGTTCAAGGAGGGCTGAGTAATCATTGTTATAAGCGGCATGCCGCATGAACGGTGTACTGCTAGGAGAGTGACTACGAACAGCTCGGAGAAGAATACATATATTGCCCATTGCGATTAGGATTTAGGGTAATCGAGAGCGTGCGAGTATTAGTATAGCGTGAAAATCTACTATCAAGGGCTTGTCTATCCCACATGGTAGAAATTGCCGGGCATTGGCGCGCCACATTCCATATGGCCATAGATGAAGTTGGAGGGTACGGCGCCTACGTGAAAGTCCGGACGGCTCGAACGAGCCTGCCGGCTGCCGCGAGAAAACATTAAGTCATTTCCTTACGGTTTACAATATCGCCGGCCATTTTATACTTGGTGACAACCAAGTCTTCGGCGATGGTCTTCTCTGTCTCGTCTTTGTCCGCCATGTCTTCAGCACACTATGTTGCGATCACGTGATTTCGAGCTCTCGTAGCAGCTTCCTGCACCTCTACAGGGAGACCGAGCCGGACTAACCAGCGTTCCGGTTCCCCAAATCGTATGTGTGCGTTCCGAAACTTTTCGCAATATGACTCGGAATTTGCTTTTAGATACTTTTCATTATTTCTCTCATGCGAGGTCGCGTTAACCAATAACAGATTTGCTAAGATCGAGGTCTTTTAAAAAATTGCTTTCCTGGAATTTCAAATTTATGATCTTTGTTCTACTTGGGGGAAATAAGTTGGAGTTATTAAAATCAGCATTTGTAACCTCTGCTGCTGTTGGTTCTTCGCTAAAATATTGCTATATATGGCATTTTTGTCATTTAAAATAGTATCCTGTTAGTTATTATACTTAGATTTCAATGATTTAAGTGGAATGGTAGAAACATTATGAGAATAGATTGAAAATTTGCAATTATTGATTTTCCAAATAAGCTCTATCAATTTGAATGGGTATAGATTATGAGTTTTGCGATAGGAAGCCTAATATCGAATCTGCAGGGGCGTTTTCATGTTGCTTTCATAATTGTTGTGGCGTTCAGCTCGCATTGATTTTATATATAGTTACGTGATACGTAAATTAATACGAAAAAATACATTATTTCATAAAAGTAATAGAGTGATAGGAATTAGAAGTATTTAAAAACTATATTTTATTAATTCTACCGGAAATAGATCGTCACGCCAGGACATTCCAGGAGAGAGTTTCTGTCCTGCAAATCTCCGGGACTATATGTATATAAGAAAATACATATATACTCGCTGGGGCTTGGAACAGTTCGAAGTAGACAGCCATTGAAATCGGAGTGCATCTGTATGGGACATATTTCATGTCTTACAGATCTCGAGGTTGATCGTATGGAATACTGAAACACGGACTGAATTGTCTTTCCGTAAATTTCAGCCGCAATCATGTCTGCAGGTATGGTTCGCTTTAAACAAAGGCAGAATTTCGCACGATCTCTTTAGGCGCAACTATTTTCGAGGCAAAAGACGCCGGTCCCTTTACGTTTCCCTTGTCTTTCTAATACATAACCAAAGGCCCTCATGATACAGGCCATGCCTTCAATATTGTACCACGTTGTATCCTAAGTCCTTAGGCAAAATGCCGTACCGAACGAACGACATTTTTCAGGCAAGAAAGGCAAGAAGAAGAAGTGCAAAACCGTCGACCTGATGTCATTCTTGGCAGATGGCGATGGAACTCCCACTGTGCCACTAAAAGCGACTAGCTGGGCCGACGAAGTCGAGGAGGATCATGGTGAATTGAATTGCTCCGAATTTCTTCAGGCCTCCTGAACGAAGCGCGCCTCGTATTTAATACGATCGTCGTTAAACACTGTTGAATATTAATTAATGTTTCTCCAATACTTGATAGATGGATTTTCTTCAAGAGCAAGCCGAAAGCCAGTGGTTTTACCCACAGCTCCAAGGGCAACTCGCCACATTGATGACTCGGATGTCCCATCAAAGCCACCTTACGTGGCATATCTCACTAATCTTCCGTACGAAGTCGATGAAGAAGATCTTCTAAAGTTTTTTGCCGATTTGAAGGTCAGAGCATGGCCTAACAATGCGCTATAATTACCATGCTATTATTTCATAACATGTGTTTTATTGGAGTATGCAAATTATCTTTCAGATCGCAAGCATGCGTTTACCAAAAGATACTAATATACTTAAGGGTTCTGGATATGTTGAGTTCGAGGACCGTGAAAGTTTAATCGATGCTCTTTGTAAATCAAACACTGTAAGTTTCAAATATGCTGCTCATAGTATGTATAATATAATAACACTGTTCCTTATTCTTCCAGCAAATGAAAACAAGAAGAGTGAGAATCGAAGTTTCAAATAGCACTAATGATGATCGTCGTGGTGGCCGTATGGGCAGAAACAATCGGAGAGATAAATATGATGATCCTGAACGTACATCTGGTGATTGGAGAAGCGGCCCGCGCGATGAGCAGGGAGCATCGGAAGGAGACTCCCACCGCCGATATGATAATAGAGATCGAAGAGAGGACCGTGAACGTAAGTGAATTTACATTATCAATAACATTTGCTACTGTTAGAAAAATGTAAATTATTTGCTATTTACAGCATCGGAATATGATAACAAACCTGGTGGATGGCGCGATAGTGGCGACAGAGGAAGACCATCATTGCGCGACAGAGGCGATAGAGGTTTCAGAAGCGATGATAGAGAATGGTCTCGATTTGGTGGTGACAGGGGGGGAGACAGGGGGGGAAGCAGGGATAGGGACGATGATAGATCCAGAGGAACCAGTTTTGGGCCTCGTCGTAACTTCGGCGATTCCGAGTGGGAGCGCGACGGTCCCAGGGCAGAGAGAGATAGAATGGATAAACGTGAGTACAATTACAATGTCGACTATTGAATTCGATCAAAGAAAAACTTGATATTTATTATTGATTTCAGCGTCTGAACCAAGAACTAGGCCGAAACTTCAACTGCAGCCACGTACAAAACCTGTCGAGGCTGCTGCTGTAAAAGATGATTCTGATGATCCAGAGGCAGCTGCAACACCTGCCGCAGCACCACCACCAGCGCCTGCACCGGCACCACCAGTAGCAGCAGCAGCAGCAGCAGCAGTAGCAGCACCCGTACCAGCCGCAAACATATTTGGTGCTGCAAAACCTGTTGATACTACAGCCAGGGAAAGAGAAATTGAGGAACGTCTTGCTAAAACTTACGCTGATGCTCGGCCCAAAGAAGAGGGGTAAGTAAAGTTAATAGACCTATTAATCCTTAAACCTTGGATATTTTTAATTACTGAGAGTCTGTTTTTGCAGGGAAGAGAAACGCAAAGAAGGCACTTGGGGAAAGCGCAATGGGGTACGCTAATAATTCAAGGATATTATTGATATAAATCGTACCAGTAATGTAAAATATGTATTCTATGATATTGTTTTCAGGAGGGCCGTGATGAACGAGACAAAGAAAGAGGCCGCCCAACTTGGCGGTCCGAAGATGACCGAAGCCGTCGGCCAAGGTCATCACCACGAGATCCACAAACTCCATCTGGTATTTATTTGGCTCCAAGTAATTTTACAGGTATATTTGAAAAAGAATTGGAACATAACGTATCAATGATATTTTAGATCACAGTGAGACTCGGGGGCAACCTCCTCGTGGCCCACCACCATCAACAAGGGCTCCGCCAAGATCCGTCGATACTCGAGCTGCACCTGAAAGGTATTTGTTGAAAGTTAACACTTAAACTATATTAGTTATACATATAAAAGTCCGATATGTAACCCTGTTGGTGATTTTCGTACAGAGAGAGAAAAGAAAGAGATGATATTACAAGAATGCCAAAAGCAAAAGATGAAGAACCTCCAGTGAGTAATGGAAAAAGTACACTAACATTACTTATGAATATCGTATGCTAATGAATTGCTTTTCTTTTAACTACTTTCCAGAACTTTGTAGCTTCCAACAAGTATTCCATGCTACCTGATGAGGACGAGGAGGAGGATGAGGACCCCGACAATATCGATGATTAGTTTCAATCAATATAATTTCCATCACCAATTAAATTGTGCCACATGCATCATAATTGGTCTATATACGCATATTATTAATAATTTGTTTTGCCTCTACTATAAACCTCTACTAAATACCTATCGAATTGATTCACGAACCAAGCTCTACCCTCTTGGTATTAATTTACTGGAATTATTGTTGATTTGTATTTAATCTATTTTATTATTCGTAATATAACTCTCTGTCTACCTATGTAATGTACTTTATATTTCGGTATGATGCTCAGTATCATTAAATCACTGCGAAAATTGGAATGATTTTAAAGTGCGAAGTTATATTTTTTTTTATATTGAATTCCGAAGGTAACTGGATCTTTGCGTCTTAGGAATTGGGACTTTACACACCATACTTTATCTGCTGTACAGTTATTGTACGATATGTGACTCATTTATATGTAATATAACAATGCCAATTTAGGAGGAATCGATTAAAATAATAAGTGTATGGGAATTTAAACAATGTATCATACTCTATTTCCTGTATTTCAATGTCACGCAAAAATGTTATTAGGTAATCCGCAAATAGAAGATTACAGTGTAATTATATATACAAAGAAATTATGCCATGTCAAAATGAGTCTAAAGTGCAAGCTGATTTTTGTTACTTCAACTATGACAACTTGAACAACCACACTGTAACACGACAATATGATGCGTCTGCGTCTTAACTGCGGAATAAATGAACACTTTTATATTCATTACAATAACAATATGTATTTATGAAACATTGTCTATATTTTACTATATTCCAAAACTATTTTATAAATTATTTACAATTCGTTTCACGATATATATACAATACGTAAGCGCAACGTTTACTGTTGCGTCGTTTGCGCAAGTTGACGCAACTGTTTCAATACAGTTTCCAACAGTTTCTTCTTGTCTCTTTCACTTTTCTTTAACACAGCAAACACTGTCTTCTTATCCGATTCTTTCAATCTGTGAAGAAATATACGCACGCAATAGTTAATATAGTATATAGTAGCAATAGAAATAGGGAATGAAATGCAATTCATACTTTTCTAGTAAAAGTACAGCCATGTTTGGTGTTACCAAATTGTATTTACTGGATTCATGGCCGTAATCATGGAAATAAGTAGGCCAGTCCCAACTCATAAATAAGTCTAACAATTGGCGCAGCTGTGCAAAATATTGCAATAAACTACCTTCCGGTAAACCAACCACTGGTTCCGAAGCAGCAAACTCTGTAAATTGCAATAATATATCTTCATTTTCCACTACCACTATTACGCGTCTTATTTAAAAGTCACAAGAACAAACACATACGTTCGCATTGTATTGTATCCAAGTTTACTTGCTGAAGTGCTCCCATAGATATTTGCTTAACGTCCTCACTTATCAATATCTCTAATATAGCTTTCGCTATGTGGTCACAAGCTGACTTACAAGCAACTTGAGCAACCTCATCCTATAAAAGTTTTAAAGTCCCATTAATAAGTTCAAATACCAGAGAATACAAAGTGTGAAAAGATACGTACAGGTAAATTGGTGAAGCATGTAAAGGTACTTTGTAAAAAGGCAATGAGATCTGTGATAAAGCCAGAAGCGTGGCCCTGTGGTTCAGTTAAGTTCCAGTCATAATTTTCGAGCTCCAAAAATTCGTCGAGCTTGTTTTTTAGTTTGTCACAAATTTGCTTCTCCGCATCGTCCCTTGCAACGCGGAACATGGCAGATTCTGCGCTAACATAACTCAACTGTCCTTCGTGTGGTGTCCTACGTACAAATTTATTATGTTACTTTGGAACTTGAGGCTGGACTTTAAAGTCTCGCATATATTTTACCCTGTAATATTGGTTACGAATTCTTCCAAATATTTCGTTGATTTTTCCAAATATCCTGTATTGATAATAATTTGTACTACTTGTAAAAGAGCTAACGATGGCTTGCGAAATAATGATGACAAACATCCGCTGAATGTTCTTGTCAAAAGTAAATTTGTTGACTTGCATATCATTTCATCTATTTCACTTTGGGTCAGATTCAGGTCTTCTGAGAATTTTAAACAAGCATAAATAAACTCTTTGACTTGTTGATAAACCTTTGGCACCATAACGGAAAAGGGGAATTTCTTGGGGAATTCTGCCTTCTGGAGTTCTTCATCATTATACGGGAATAGATCTAAAATGTTGGTGTATTCCTCCTGAGTAGATACCTGAAAATTTCTCTGGTATTAACTTCACACTAAGAGTAAAAACAGTAACATTCATCTTCCGAAAATTTTACCTGAATTGGCAGGAAACTATCTTCGTCTAAAATATCTCTAAAAACTTGCACCCAATGCTGCATCAAAACTTCGTTATAATGTACGCGAATTTCTTGCAATAAATCCCACAGCTGTCCTACAGAGTATCCATAGTTCTGCGCACAAAGATTACATTCAAAAGACTTGTAATTTATTTGCCTAGATAATGAATTAATTTACTTACGCTTAAAGTAGTATTAAATAACATGATAAGATTTTTTATCTTCAATATCAGTGTTGCATCTGTGCAATAGGCCTGGAAATGATATTGGACTAAATATAATAATTGGACCAAATGTATGAGATCTCAAAAAAATATGACTTACAGAATGAGTACGAAGTGCATTTACTATATTTGATAATGACACAGACCACAATTCGTCTAAATACGAACGTGTAGCCAAGCCATTGCCTGTATTTAAAATATGGTCTTCAACCACAAAGAACCCTACAATTCCTTGTAAATATGTCTGATAACCCTGAATACTTTCATGCTGAAAATAATGTGTTTGTAGTAGTAATAACTTTACAGAAAAGTAATAGAAGTATTAATGCAAAAATTACCATATTAATAACAGCTTGAACAACAAGTCTAGCCTGTTGTTTCCTTTGTTGTCTGTAATACTGTTTAAATGTTTCCCCTTCCCGAAGTACAGTATAAATGTGCATACATCGATACACAGGACTAAAGTCCATCAAGTCTTGTGCACTCAATTCCTCCTCCCCTTCATTAGAGAGTGAATTTGTCATCTGAGGTCGCCTCTTTTTCCGGCCAGTAATCTCTGCTTCTATAGTTAATTGTTCTGATGTCTAATAAATAATACGTTATGGCAAATAAATTTCACTATAAACATTCGTACAAAAGGAGTCAAACTCACATGTCTCATTGCTACATCTCCAATTTTAGGTGAATATTTCCTAATATTCTCCAAAAAGTCCCTTAAGTCAGACATAGATGCATCCTTTATATTTTCACGTAGCCTGAAGTAAGTTTTTATTTATAAAATATAATAATTGTAATATAAATACTTCTTTTTCAATACTACAAAATCACATACTGTGGAATCTGTTGTGTAATTTGTGACGAAAACCTATAATTTGTGACTTTAGGAAGGTCATGATGCTCCAATTGTTCTAATGTCTTCAAGGCTGGATAATAACGTTTGTCTTTTAATTGCTTCTGTAACTTTGCATAGGCAGCTAACACTGGCAGGCACATAGTCAGACTGTCTACTGCAGCTGCCATATTACTCTCTACTTTACGAGCTTTAACAAGCTCCTCGCCTTTTTCTATAACTTTAGTAGCTGTGGCAGTGATCCGTTTATCCAACTCAAGTATTTCAGCCTACATAATTCATGGATTATTATATCTCATTATCCAAGAATCAAAACAACATTGTAGAGTCATAATTAGAGATACTAACATTGAGTTGTTGGGCTTGAGATCTGACTTGCAAAAGTTCACGAATGGAATCTATGAATCCTTGATAATGATGATTACACATTCGCTCGATGTCTCTATCGTGAGCCTTAATGCGCTCATCCAGTTTCTCCATAAACTTTTGGTGTTCGTGCCCATCGTAAATAGCTCTAGAAAATAAATATAGACAAAGTATTACATTAGATATTGTAAGCTTCATTCCATGTGCTGATTGAAGTACCTAAAAACTAGCCCTATACTATTTGTATCAGTGGATTCAATTTCAAATAGTAAGTATTCATGTTTTGGAACCATATTTGACAATAGACTGCCAACTGGTGTAATTGACAATCTTGACATTCTACTGTCAAGAATTAGGCTGTTTGTTTGACTCCTGTTTCGCCCACCCTCCGTATCAACCCCTTTCTTGCGCATATGCGATTACTCCGAGGGTTGCGAAGGGGTTGATTCGGGGGCGCGTTTTTTAACAGAGAATCGCAACTATCGTCGATAAAGTTTACTCACCGAAAAGTTGGCCCAAGATAATCGTCAATCCCTTCAATCTCCTGAATTAGGAGATCGTATTGTTGCATCGTAATGTTCTAATTGCAATCTGACAGTTCAGTGTGTAAATACGAATTTTTCAAAATCGCGACCTGCTCGACTCTACTTGCCCAACGACTTTAAGTAATAATGCTGCATTATAGCTTATGTCTTCCCACTGAAACGAATTGCATTCACATTCCGAAATTCTACAGAGAAATCTCGTTATTGACATCTATTTGCTCTAATAACGATTCGTGAATCATGTGGATCGCCATCTTTAATTGATCGTGTCGCCAATTCAAAATGCGAGATCGCATCTCCGTGACCGAATACGATTTTATAAAAAGTAAAGTCATTTATCAATAGAGGATGCAGTCATAATAAAAGCAAATGAAAATGTAGCGAAGCATTGTAAAAGCAAAAGATGGAAAAGGATTTTTTCCTTTGGAAATCGTAATCCGCTTTGCAGAATTTTCGGCGAAGTGTAACAATTACATGTATTGTAAAAAAGTAATTAAATCTGCTTTAGTTTATTATTTCTCTTTTTAAAAAATACGGTACAATAAAATCTCCTGGTAAAAACGTTGGAAGCATATTCATTTTGAATAGTCACAGGTAGAAAGTATCGGCGTCTGGGTTGGAGGCGCCGAAACATTGGCTGTGGTTCTGTGCACTGTGGACCCCGGTTGATCTGCTTCGGTCTACTCCTATTGATTGTGTGCTGTGGTTTCTCGCAACGCTATATTGAATATCGCTTTTCTATCCGATTATTCCAGCCGGAGATTTTTTTAATTCACGTCCAAGAGGAAAGCCGGAGGCAGTGACAACGGTAAGTGCTTGAAAGTTGTGATATTTCTGACGTTTTCGGTGGACACTCGCGCGCGAAATCCTACCCTTCAGCGTTTGTTTGTCGACGCACTTTGCACTTCATTCGGAGTCGGCTGTAGTATGTAAAAACAACCTAAAACTTAAGAAAATGACTAAAATCCAGTCTGATAAAAGCGATTCGAGCAATAAGATTGCAATCTAGAAATAGTATAGTTGAATATTTCACTGAAATATATGAATCCCCGTAGGGTGCATCATGGGTCATTGTCCCGTGTAGTTTTTCTCGCGATAATACGCACCATAGGATGACCTTGGATGAGGATATTATTAATGGATTGATCGTTCTTGCAGCAAAATGACGCCAGAAGGGTACACGCGCGTCTATGTGGGAGGGTTAAATGAGAGCATCAAGAAAGAAGATCTGCAAATGGAGTTTGAAAAATACGGCAAGCTAAACAAGGTTTGGGTTGCCTTCAATCCTCCAGGTTTCGCGTTCATTGAATTCTTAAATATGAACGAAGCAGAATTAGCCTGCAGTAACATGAACGGCACAGAAGTTATGGGTGCCAAGTTGAGGGTGGAAATTTCCCGTGGTAGAGGTCGTGGGGGAGGCAGGGGCGGTGTAGGAGGCTTCCGAGGAGGTCGTGGTTCTACGAATAGGGGATATGGGTCCATGGGTGGAGCTAGTATGGGTTACAGAGGAAGCAATTCATACGGCGATTATGGAGGCAGCTATTATGCAGGCAGGGATGGCGGAAGTAGAGGCAGGGGCCGCTACGCAGAAAACTATATGTACAATCGTACCGGCGGGTATGTTATGCGAGACGGCTACTCGCAAGACATCTACGGTGCAAATGCTATGGATACCAACACGGTCACTGACTATTCCACTGGCAAGGATACTGGCTCGTCGAGGTATAGAAGCCGCTCTCCTGCTAGCCGCGGAAGGTACTAACAGCAGTCCTTGTAAAGTTATAACGAACTCTGATAGCCTGCACGAACTTAAAATTTTCGCAATCCGACCATCCAGAGGGTCGTCCCAGAACCATAAAGTATAATAATGACATTGCACAGAGACTAGTAGATGAAAGGTGGACTACCATGCTACAGCATTGTCCTCTTACTTAAATTCTAAGATTCATCAGGGCCTTGTGAAAAAAGCCTGATCTGAGAAAACATGATGATAATTCAATTGAATCGAAGTACCAAAGGAAACAAGTACCTGAGATTTTTCGCTTTCAAGAACTCGTCGTTATTTAAATTTTGATGTCAAAATGAGACTCCACGTCAGATGTATCGGTGCTTAGGGTTCAGTATTTGATCTCTATATACTGAGAAATTTAGCTAGTGCATGCGCAAATACGTATATCGTGCAGTTTTGAATCGACTCTCAGCCAGTGGGAGTTATATGCCAGATGCAGGCAAAAGTAATATGACATCCTATTTTGCACTTCCATGTTCACAGTCATCGTCATCTTCGTGAATGCACATAAAAGAACTACGCTGCATAGCCAATCTGAACTGCGGGCCAATCAGCCACCCGCGTCGACGACTACATTTCTATCCGATCTACGCAGCGACCTGTATATAAACAAGACCTACCATTGCAGCTTCAGCTGTGTGCTATACCACTAATATTGTATAATTTGGTCCTAATACCTGTGGCCCCTTTTAGAACATTTTTCATAACTCATTAACTAGCAAGTATCCGAGTCGTTTTCATGCAAAATGAAAAATGTTGGAAATAGGTACGAGCCACAGAACTAGCTTAAATTGTAAGCTATTTCGTAAACTCTAGCTTGTAGGCATCTATACAGTACTTGGTACCCCATTTTTTCAAAACGATAATTACATATTTTTCTATTTTATGTGAATTTTTTTATACACGTTTTAAATTAGGAGAATTTTCGGATTCGAGGATTTCTTTGCCTTATACAAAGAAAGTGAAGAGTGAACTACATGGACACGCTTATTAGAGCGTGGGAAATTCGCGATACATGACATATCGCATCACTAATTCGTAGTCGTTCTATTTATTTTTCTTGAATAGTGATATATGTGAAGGTTTGCTTCTTGTTCTCGTATATAGTACAATTTTATATGAAAAGAAGAAAAAACATTTCGCGCAATATTACCCAAATTCAAACTGCTGCAGATATGTAACAAATCGTACAGAAGTGCAGAGTGTAGTTTTGCTCCGTGTTTTTATACAAATTGTATAAAATCTAGATTGCAAGGTCGGAAAATTCATGACCGTTATTGAGAACGAACACCACGTTCTGTGCTTTACAGAATAACGTGCAGAAAGAATGCTGCATCTGTTGACACTCGAGAATGTGTTAGAACCATATAGGGTATTCATCCAAATTATGGTAATAATGTTTTATCACCGCTGTAAATGACATGCAATTGAAAATCTATTAAACGATTTGCGCTGACGATTGCCCGCCACCCTGCCTGCCTGTCTTTCAGAATTTAGAGTAAATACTGCCATGGATTAGCCCCATAATCCATCGTACAGTATACATTTCTTAAAAAAACATTCTTAAAAAAAAACTGCACCACACAATATTACTTTAAAACATGGACCTAACGTAAGTATTAAGTTCATGGTTTCGCATTTATCTCATTATTCGAGTGAAATAGAAAAGGTTTTATTGACAATTCTATACAAGTCCCCTCACCATTTAATAGCCCTTAATACTAGCTAAGAGTTCGGATCTTCGTTCAGTATTTTGGAATAAGGCCCGTATTAGTTGTTTCAACTCCGACGCCGTGAATACACGTGCAAGAGGCCCCTCGCCATTCTCCCATCCAATTTTAATTTCTTTCATTGACGCGCCGAGTACCTTTACCATCTGTAAGAATTTCTCCCACATTCGGACGTACTGACGTATTTCGTTTGGATCCTGGAATGAAAACATGCACCTGCATATTAATGATCTCACAAATTTGACTTTTGCAGGTTGAATTTTTATATCCACAATATAAGAGAGTTACACGAAACAACATTTCAGTACTCTGTTCCAATACATATATGACTAAATAAAGATTCATACGAAAGTAACAAAAGTTGCGGTGTTAAGTTTTATTGTTCCCTGGAAATTTAAAGAAGAGGAATATCATTTCTATCTTACCGGAAATATCGAAGGCACTCGAGAAATGACTACGCTAAAGACCATCTGTAAGTCAGTAGCAACATCGGCGCGAATATCTTCCACAGATATTATCCTAGTGATTAATTCTTCGACCATGGAATTAGTAATACAGCCTGAAAAATGATTCGTTACACACTGCAATGTAATAACATCATTTGAAACTGACCTATAGCTTTGCAATATATCTTAATTGGCAACACATCTTTCCAAACAGTTCTTAGTAGTTCCAACTGCCTGATGCATTGTCGTAGTTCGCATTCAGTACTGGGATTCAGTTTGGTTGCATGGCCCAACGCCGATAATCCTATTAGAGAATACAAAATCTTTTCATCCTATACATTTTTACATCACGTGAACTATAAAGTCAAACAGCTATCATGCCTGATTCTTTGAGGATATCAATGATTATATCCCTTTGGTAACGCATGTGCTTCAACATGCTTTCGGACGCTGTATTTCGTAATGTAGTTACTTGATCCGCAAATGTTAAATTAAGTTCGACCGTTGATTTTGGTAATTTGTCTCTGTATTCATGTGCCAACGTCAGCAGATGATGAGCCAAATACATACAGCTGTTATGAAACAGTGCTAAATAATAAGATAACAAATAATGAACAGGAATCAGAAGACATTTTTGAAGTCCTCTTTGTAATTCGTATCTTCTTACCCACGTGTTGTGGTATCGACTCTAAAAACTTCCAATGATACTCTGGCATTAGACCTGCATACATCTCAAAAATAGTTCTGCATGTGTAGAATAAAGTATTTGCAAAAGCGTCTGAGAAATGGCATGTTTCATCGAGAACGTTGCGCACTAGTTTTAAAATTTCTCTTGCACTCACACTAAAAATAAGTGAAACAATAAAACAATTAGATATATGCTATATAGCGAATAGAAGTCGTAGTTTAAAATACGAATATAAATTTGTATACCTTATTTGACATTTTGGTAATTCAAATGTTGCGTTGTCCAGTGACCAATTCAAGTTGAGATCTTGGAATTCGTTGCCATCGCCCGCAGTATCTGGGCATTTGGGAGTCCCCTATAAATAAATGCTTTGTGAACTTGTTACAAGTTAAGAAAATATTAACAAATTTTCTCATGTCATTTTACCTGAAGTTCATAGGTAAACGAAACGTGGAGAGGCTCTTTCATAATGCTCCTGGCTTTCTCTAATATTTCACTCATATACTTCTTAAAGAACAGTTCATCAACTTTTTTCGTATACTCCGACAAAAATAGTTGATCGTTTGTAATAAATCCTAAAGAACAGTTCTTTTTAGTATTACAATTTTACCATTATCGTGTTTATACTATAAAGAAATAAATACCGATTTTAACTAAAAGAGATTGGAATTCTTCCATTGCTTCGATAACAGGGTCAAACTTTTTGAAATCAGCATTAGAAGTTGGTATTGTTCTGGATATACAGTGTGTAGTCAAAGAGTCAGCCAGGGAATCCAATAAATAGGGCTGCATCATTGTTAAAAAGGACTGGCCATCTTTGATTTCGATGTTAAAATGTTGATGGAGAAATTTAAACAACAGTCCTAAATTATAAAGGACATATTTATAGTCTGGACTGTTCTGCTTATTCAATATCTTCACAGTGAAGACCCTTTCATCAGACACAACTACCGAACAATCATATTCAATTATTGGCTTGATAACTTTATCCATTAGCATTGTCGATAAATTGTGCAAATGTTCTGACAGATTGTCTACATAATGTAAAGCAATGATCAAGTTTTTCATTTCATCCAAATCATTCTTAACACTCAGACTGATAACATCATTGTTATCACAAATACCGCTCCAGCAAATTAGTTCGTGTAACAGGTAAGTGGCATTCGATAAAAATGCACTGTGCAAATTCAAGTATTCTTCTCTGATAGCTTTGTAAATATCAAGCTTGTTTAAATCACTGTTGGGAGCGTGCAACATGCTCTGCATGTGTACCAATGACTTTGCAGCTTCAATATGTTGCTTTCCTTCTTGTAAGCTCTTTATAGATTTAATACACTCATGAAGCAATAAAAGTTCATTGGACAATTGTAAGCTTATGTTAGATTCCTTTAAAGCATTGGACAGGTTTTTCAGTTCCCTCGTTGATCCAGATATTTCAACTTTGATCTGCAATGGAGAAGTACACAAAAGTTTGGCTGGATGAATCAAAAGCTATAAGAAAAACAACAGATCCACCAACTACCTGATCATCCACGCGTTTTTGGAGATTCTTCATTTCTTGCAGCAATCTTTCAGTGTCCGCTACTAAATGTTGATCCCTGGCATCCTTGGATGTAAACTCAATGTGATTGTCATCCATGAACTCTTTCGCTCTGTCATTTAGATTTGTGATTTCCCGCTGTATCTCAACAATTTTCTCCTGCAGATTGATTTTCTCCAGCCTGCCTATTACGCGACAATTTAAAGTCAGTATTATCATTTGCAATTCTTTTTTTACTACCATACAATACTTGATGTAATAAAGTACCTGCTGTGGCCAGCACATCAGTTAAGAACGACGTCATTTTCACAGCTAATGTTTTCTCCCGTTCACCAACGAACAAATGTTTAACTTGCTGTTACGCACGACAAGTATGTTACTTGATTAAAAGTTGTATTTACAACTATCCATTTGACAGGAGGTCGGATAACCTTATGACATACGGCTATCCGCGCGTATCACAACGAACTTTTTACCATAACCATAATATGAACCATGAAGGTGGAGTTCAGACAGTGTGAGACATATTTAATGAGGTCTCATTAATCCCATTGCATGGAAATGATTGAAACTTATTCAACAAACGAGTAGCTCGTAATATTCAAAAACGGCCGTTCTGCCTCTTCTTGACACTACCGGCGCCAAGAAAGGTGATCATCCGCCATTTTGAGATTTTGAAATCTAGATCAACGGTGATGCATGTTGATCAATCGGTAAAAACGTTTTATGAAATCAATAGCAAATATATAAATAATCCAATACAATTTTTGAATACTGTACAAAATACAAAATTAAAAGAATCGATGTACAAATGTTATTTAAACCTGTTGGATTCATATTATTGCGATCTTGAAACTGCGCAATATTACATGAACTATATTTAAATTTGCAACCTGCAGAATACAATGCAACTCAACAACTGCTGTTCTACTCTCTCTGCAAATTAGATTCTTTGAAAGGCTAATGAGAGCATAACAGTGTTACTCATAAAAGGAATCATTGTTCGCGAGCGCTTTTGCCTGGAATTCACAGAGAATACCTGCAACGGTACTGCGAGACTGCAACATATTTCCCATATTCATTATCACATAAATCCATAATGCGATTCACCCAAGAATTCCCCTAACATAATCTACAAAGTTCATACGATGAACAAAACGCAGTCGAACCGAGCAAGTAGATATTTTTATCGCGGGTTGATCAGGCCAAAGGTGTCTCAAAGCTGAACAAGCTTTGCGCGGCAGCAGGTTCCCAAGAGCGGCTTCACCTGTTTCACAACCTGCGTGACGTTCCTCGGACGTCACGTGACAAGCTCTACCTTCTCGTATCGTAGGTGGTAGTAGTCAGCGTAGTCGTAAAAGATAGTCTAGTGTGTAGGCTATAGGTAGGGTGTAGTAGCGGTGGAAGCGGAGTCGGCCGCTCTCGTCGAAGCAAGAGGAGAGCGACGAGGTGTACGACGAGGCGAGTCAGTCAAACCGCGCCCAACGTGTAGCCAGGTGGCCATCGTACTTCGGTTCGCCTTTACATTAACGCTGGCGTGTTATCACTTGGAGATATTCATCATAGCGAACACTTCTCCTGACGAGTGTTGGCAGGAAGTCAGTGCGACCTGGATCACGAAGCGAGTCGGCTCGAGGCATCCAAGGATTCGGTGATCTACGGCTTCGGAGCGCGTCGTGCGCGCACATAGATCGCACCGTTCTCTCGCTCTCGCTCGTAGCCCTTGCGCGACGATGCCCTCACTCTCACTCTTGCTCTCCCTCTCTTTCTCTGCTAGTCGTACGAAATATGCCTGTTTTCCTCCGTCTCGTTTACTCCCGTTGGTAGCGGGGCCCTTCGTCGTGCAGGAGTAACGGCCGCGCGCCGCCGAGTCAGTTGCTGCCAGTTGCGAGAGTAGTCCCGTCCAGGCCCCTCCAGCCTTCACGGATAAAAGCCTAGTCCGGCAGGTTAACGATCGGATTCGAAAAATCCGGCGCATCTTCGGCATCCACCTTGGTATCAGTGGTAGCGCGATACCTGTTCTACTCGTCCTCGACGCTGAATGGCGAACAGGATATTTGAACCAGTTGGAAAGGGCTTGTTGAGAGCGTCGGTGCGCTGCTAGGATCGCCTTTGAGGTGGAAATAGAGCGTGCAAGGAAGTTATCGAGGATCGAGCAAGCCATCGATGAAGCAAGTTTGCTGGACAATGAACGGTGATTGCGATGCCAGGGAAAAGATTGCTTTCCTGGAAAAAAGATCCTTCAACTGTTGAATCTCTGCTGTAACATCGTGAAACGGGCTGCTTGGACTTTTCATCGGCGCTTCAGATGGCAAACAGCGGGAGTAATCACCGCGCGTGTAAACGTAATGGCTCGACGAGTGAAAGTATGAGATTGAATTTCGCGTCACTGGCACGCACCGATCGAATCATCGGCTGACGCATCTCTCAGTACTACTTCGATAACAGTGAAGATTCATCAAGAGTAAGCTGGTGTTCTTAAAGCTGGTGAGGAAAATCTCGGCGTTCGCGATTTCTCTCTATTGTGCTAAACTCCACGGCTGTCTGATCGGCGAGGACTTTATCTACTTGGGAATCTGCACACGTAGTTCCATGTAAATGCCAGGGGAAAGACTGAGAGGAGACTCGGAGACCTTTGTTTGTTGGTCTCCAAGAAAGTCGAGAGAATATTGCTGTCGATTATTTTCTCTAGTGCGACAAATTTGTCCTGGTTCTTTTTCGAGACTTTGAAGTGCAATAGTGAAGTTGTCTTTTGGATGCGGTGACAACTAGTTACGAGCAATCGAGCGTAAGCTCAGCGAAGTAAAATGCTCGTTGCCTTAATATTCTCGGCCTTGCTGGCTATCGGCTGTGGACAATCCGATGAGAGGTTCGATCAAACTTCGATATATTACACCGAGCCGAGCTTGGTGAACGCAAGCAATAAAGATGCAATTGCGGACTTCACGGAATTGCCCGGAGGACGAATCCTCCGGGGACAGAGGTTCATCGAGAAGACAAGGAGTCCTTACTTGGTGCGGGAAGACCTCGTCGTCGAACGGGATGCTGAACTTATCATCGAACCTGGCGTGGAGATTCGCTTCGCTCCCATGATCGGCATCACTATTCGCGGCGTCATCACAGCTAAGGTAAAACTACGCAAATGAAACTACGAAATTATCTTTCTAAGACCTCTAAAATCATGGAATCTTAGGTGTGAACTCTCAACAAACCACATCTTCTCTATGCTTATATTCTCAACGCTTAGTACTAATTATTAAATATTTTTCGTTCGCCTTGGAACAATGATATGAGGTATTGCAGTCACTATATACATTCCGGCACCGGTTGAATGAATGTGACTCATCCGATGTACACGTGGTTGTGGTACTAGCGAGCGACAGTAATGACTTAACTTCTTAGAAAGTCTTACGATCACGTTTCCCGGTAAATTTCACTGGGTGCAAAACGAGCGGCGATACTAAATCTCCAGGAAGTTTGGAGCGTCATAATAAACCGAGTACCATTTTTAGGGCCACTCGACTCTCTACTCTTTTTTCATTGGGGCTTGGTGAACAGGTTGAAAACAGAGGGTTCTCCTCAGGAATCGATAGGAGGCCGATATCGGTTAGAGATAAGTCACACCCGTCCTCATAGTGCACTGATTATCGCTTGGATTCTTGGCCAACGCAAACAGTAGATAAGAGGTGAATCAGTATTGTAATGGGTGCTCAATTAAAAATAGTGTTGCGTGCTGGCTGCATAAATAGTCGGCGAGTTAAATAATCGGTTATACTCTACTAATTTCATACATCCAGTTAGCGGGTTGCTCTCAAGCTCGGCAGGATTGCAGTTGGTAAAATAGGAAGTGGAGCGCGTGTCACTTCAAGCGGCAATTTTTTCTCCCCCCTACCTTCAAAGTGCTCTCCCATCCCGGCCAGGGAGATATGTACCCGACCGATGTGAAATTTCATCTGACAATAGGTAGAATCTACTGGCAAGCATTCCTGGTAACTTTATAGTCCTCTTTAAATCCACCCTTCCGGTATAATTGTAATCGCTGCCGTTCGCGGATACGCCTTACTAATTTCGCCTCCGGTTACACTCTACTTCCTTTAGCACTTACTGTCACCACGGTTATTAACTTTGCCTCGCAGCACTTTTCCACTAAAAGAAAAGTGCTACCTTCCCAGCAAAGTAGTTTCAGTAATATTATTTCATATTTGCAAACTGTGTAAAGTAAAGAATATTCTTTGGATATTTGCTGGTGATAAAGTAAGGACGTTCATGTTTGAATGATCGATCATTCTCGTTTAAACGAATTCTCGATAGCATCAGTCATTTACCACAGGAAAAGGGCCCAAGACTGTCCCCGTGGAGAATGCCGCGTGACCGGAAATTCCAGAGACACGCGAGCCACACGTATTGTCGCTTTTCTCGCTCACATGCTACACCAGCGAGCAATTTACGTACTCCCCGTAATATACGTGCACGCACCGGTGCGCACCTGACTGTTATTGAGCTCAATGTTTTCAGTGTAACGTTCGCCGAGCGACGAACAATTTCCTCGCACTCACTCTTCATCGCTAGGAAAAGATTCAATTGGTGTAGAATGGATGGACGAAATGAGAAAAGAGTTCTGCGAGATTGGTGGCGAAATCAATGCGAAGAAATGCTGAGCTCCCGTAGGCTTGGCAAAGGGTTGGAGTAAAGCAAGTGGAAGCAATCGGCTTAAGTAAAGGATACTTGTAATCGGAACATTTCCGCGCGAGCACTTTCGTGCCGGCAGCTGGGACAAGGAGGCGCAGCCAGTGCTCTAATCAGCCGATTAAGAGCGGGATGCGAAGAGTGGGCACAGTGTAAGAGGCAGGAACGAATGAATCAGCCCATGTGCACTGCCTCCTGCCCGAGCTCTCCTCCTCTGTCTCGCCCGGCGCGAGAGTTACGTTCCAGGTCACGGATCAAACAGCGGTTCTTGCTCCGAATTGTTAACCCCCGACCTCGCTAATCCTCTTACGCACCATGTCAAGACGAGGCCTTCATTCACCCTCGACCATCCTATCAATTAAAATTGCTCGAACAGCCCAGAAGTAACTCTGCTCTCTTCACACCTAGATTCTAAATTGGATAGTCCAAATTTGGTAATGAAGCTGGTTTTAAAAAGGATTGGAAATAGACGAAAGGAATTGTTTTATTAAAGGGTGAGGCTAGCGCACCGATCCTATTAACAGCGGCAGAAGCGAGCAGCCAGGTGCATCCCGTGGAAACGCCACTCTCGATACGGCTCGTCGACGGTCCAACTCCACTGGAGGGACGACTTCAACTCTTCCATCGCGGAGAATGGCGCTCGGTTTGCACGAATTCGAGGAAGTACGTTCCTAGGAAAGATTTCTTAAGTTCTCTGGATTAATAAAGCAGAGCTAAGACTAACTGGTTGAACGTTCCTATGCACCCAGCTGGACTAGAGCCGATCTAGAGACGGCATGTCGGCAACTCGGTTTCCAGGGCGGTCGCTGGTCGTCGTGGATAGACAGACAATGGCCGGCTAAGCCGCGGCTTCTTTACGAGCAACCTGGTTGCCGCGGCACTGAGACTTCCCTGACAAATTGCGAGCGATGGTCCGACCGGCAACTAGGTGCTGGTGTTTGTGGTACGTTTCCCACCCAATTAGAAATCGCTCTTACCACTTGACTGGCGATCAGAAAAAGTAATCATTCCATGCTCTACGTATTGCAGATTATCACCCGGATCTCGGTGTTTCTTGTTTGCCCCGACACGACGGTTCGACAAAAGCTATTAAACACTGGCGGGGTATTCGCTTCGAAGAGGCTCTCTTTGATCGACCTCTCATTCAAGAGAACACCTTTTATATACGAAAGTCCAAGTCGATTTTACGAAATGTTGTGATAGAGTATGTATCGAGTTCTTAGAATGGTCTAGTCGATCGAATTTGTATAACTGATCTGGTTGTCCTTTCAAAGGCATGCGGGAACTGGTCGTGAATATAACGTTACCGCGGCGATCGACGTGGAGGGCGTACCGCCACAAATGGAATCAATCTCGGTCCTTCATGCCGCTTTTACGGGTATCAATGTGACTACACCGAACGCACCCGTTATAATTAATAATTGTACAGTGCAAAATAATCGAGGTACTAGATATGAATATAATGACCGTAGAGTGTGTATTATGGAAGGAGAATCCTCTTCTAAGTTCGTTAGTTTCTCACAGGATATGGGATATTCGTCAATAGTTCCTCGGGGCTGGCGTTTGTTAACGATTGCTCTGTACTTGACAATGGAGCCGATGGAATCAAGTACGTTCACTTTAACGAGCGGCCCGATGAGAACTTAGATCGTACCGAGGTCTTCGACTTGTGCACTTTCCCGACAACTGCCAGTCAAACATTCCCTATTACTATTTCCATGGAACAGAGTAAATATGCGCCTACGACGAAACGGTGTCCACAAGTAAGAATAATTCTAGAATAAATCATAGGAAGATTCCAGGAATTTCTATGTGATTCATAAACTGTTGTCATTAGCATATTTTCACGAGACCCGGCCACGTGCTCACTCTGCATTTCCTTCAAATGAAGACTGATCGAAATGATAGTGCCATTTTAGAAGTTTACGATGGTATTAATGGGGTTGAAAAACGTTTGGCCGAGATAAAAGTTAGAAATGGAACGTACCCTCAGAGTGTCACCTCAACACGGCAAAATATGTTCATCAAGTTCGTCGCTGAACCACGGTCGAACACTATCATTTTCGTGCGTCTGTCATCTGGCTACAGTATGTAGAAAAGTTAGTCGCGCTACACGGTATATTACTCCGGTGTAGTAAGAAGTCATTGTGATTGCAGAGAAAACGTACGATCTCAATGTGACTGGTAGTATCATAGCCGGCAACAATGGGCGAGGTATCGCAGTGGAGAAATTGCGCTCGGCATTGCACGTTCACGAGACGTCTGTCTCGAGCAATAAGCATGTGGCTGGTGTCCACGTAGTGGATGGTGTGGCTGACGTGAATGTCACGGGCAGCCGTATATCTTTCAACTTGGGCGACGGTATCAACATCACCCATGCAGGTGGTAATCGTAATATCTCTCGCACCAGTATATCTTCCAATCAAGGCTACGGTTTTGCACTATGGCTCAACGATAGCACAACCACCGAATACGTACACTTTAATCAGACAACCGTCGTCGAATATTCCCAAGTGTTTCGTAACAGAGACATAGGAGTTCTGGTTGGTGTCGAATTTTGTATTTCAATGACTTATGTGGTGTGCCGTTCGGGCAGAAGTATTATAATATATCCTGATTGCAGGTCGGTAATTCGACTGGCAACTCGTACGTCAACGTAACTGGTAATTGGTTTAATAGTAGCACTGAGATTGCATTACAAGTCGAGTCGAGCTGGAGAGAGAATGAGGGGCTGCTGCGACTGCAGATAGGGCACAATTCCTTCGTGCAGAACTCCAAGCTGGGAATAAAATTGAGCCCTGCTTTGAACATGGATGCTACCATCGAATACAATCACTTTAGGGAACAATCCAATGGGTGTATATTAATAAAGAATCCACTCTTTGAGGAGTTCAATTTTCTACCAGCGGATATTGTCATTCGCCACAACGAATTTTATAGCAATCGAGGAGCTTACGTAGTCAGTATTGGACTTTCTCCATACAGTAATGTACAGACACTACTTTTTACAAGGAATTTCTTACGAGACAATCGAGTACGAGAATTATTCGATAATGGAAGTATGATGAGATCAAAATTAATACCGAGATCCAGAGTGGCGGCTGTCATTGTTGTTTCTTCAAGCAATGTTAATGTATTCCGCAATATTCTGCATAATCTTGAATCTTTATACGAAATCGGATCGCATCTGGAGGATCAGAGTAAAGTCATTAATTGCACTTACAACTGGCTTGGTTTCTCGGAAGAGCACAAAATATTCGAGAGATTATTTCACCGGTACGTTGATATATCCTATGAGCTTTGAATAGTCGATGGGAAAATACGTTTATAATATGCATTATTAACATTTTTAGGAAAGACAGATATAATTTGGCTAAAATCGAATATCTACCCTACCTCCTGCACAGTAGTAATCCCGTAGCCAATACAATAATATCCAATCCAACATTTGTGCCACGGTTTGTGATACAAGGAACAAATCTAGTGGGCGGTGAAGTCGACGGCTTGGAAGTACTGAATGCCGGCGAATATATAGTCGAACGAGATATTAACGTTCGCCCAGATGGCAAGTTAATACTTCAGCCAGGAGTTACGCTTCGTTTTCCACCAGCTGTTGGTATGATGGTTGCGGGTAGGCTCGACGCCCGCGGGAAGAGGCCCAGTGATATATTGTTCACCCTTAAAGAAGAACTCGTTATGGATACGGATAACGAGACAATGAATGATTCGGAATATAATCGTATGACGGAAGCGGAACAAGTTCCCGTCAGACTTCTTGGTGGAAAGACTAATCTTGAAGGAAGATTGCAGGTACATAATTCACATCACTTGACTAGTTCAAAATACAGTAAATTAATTAGAATAATCGTTCAATGTATTTGTACTTTTAAAGGTAAAAATTGGTGAGAAATGGGGAACAGTTTGCAATTATGGATGGACCATTCGCGATGCTGCTCTGGTTTGCCATCAACTTGGCTATACTCTTGACCCGGATAACTGGCTGATGGAACGTTCACAAATTCCAAATGCTGGGATCAATGAAGACATTGTACTGAGCAATGTGAGATGCACTGAGGAGGACAATGATATCTCCAAGTGCCGCGCGGAAAGCCAAGATCACTTTGAGAATTCCTGTACCCACGATAACGACGTTGGTGTCAGATGTTCCGATGCTGCGTGGGCTGGTCTTAGGCTTGGACCGTTAGCTCAGAGAAGCGATCTTCAATTCGTAACGATCGAACGGGCAGGATTGTTAGATTACTCCACAAATTCTTTCAAACCTGGTAAATTACATGCCTGACTATTTAAAAGAAAAGTTTGTGGAACGTTGCTGTATGTAATATTTATTTTGATTTCACAGCTCTTCAAATTGACTTTTCACGACACTCATTGGATGGTGTGCGAGTGGTAGATAATCTGCAAGATGGCTTAGGAGTTCTTTATTCCAATATTTACTCTGCTGATGCCGTTAACACTGTACGGAACAGTGACTTCTCCCAGAATGGGGGAAGCGGTATCAGTTTTAAACAATTGGGGATGCGCATCAGTAACTCTCGAATCGAAAGAAATAAAGTTGCCGGTATTCGGCACAATCCGGCTTTGTCTGCTGTTCAACAGAGAGAGTTTGCTGGATGGTTTTTAAAGGTGCCAGAAGCTGTGGAATCTTCGTATGATCCAATTATTATTCCCAGCTCTCGCACCTTCATTGATCTCCCTAATGACGAGACTAAATACATAGTTACAAATAAAGTCAGTGGTGATCGCATACGTCGTCTAATTGACATTAAGTGCCGACCAGGATATGTTATTGGTATCCAACTTCTAAATCCAATTCAAAATCGGAGTACAGAAGAAATTATCTTATACGATTCGCAAAACAGATCTCCCAATCGTGAGATTTGGCATTTAAAGCGGGACTTGGCTGTTTTCCCCCTTACTTCCAGTTCCTTCGCAATGGTTCTCGAATATGACAGTGGTGTCAGAGCATTGGGCGGTGTTGTTATGGTGGTAACTCCACTTCGAGCACCAGTACAAGACGTACGAAACAAGGTAGTGAGAGGGCCAATTCCCTCGTTGGTAGTTACCAAGAGTAAGATCAGAAATAATAAACGTGGTATCTTTGCCTCATACTACAATCGATATTTGGATGAAATTGGCGACCACTTCCTTCGAAAAGCAAATGAAACTATCCAATTAGTTGGTTGCGAAGTATCGCATAACGAAGAGGAGGCAATTTTCGTGCACTCCCCATATTGGAATATCTTCGAGTCTAATATTTCCGAAATTGCTATTCATATTAACGACAGTTTAATCACAGACAATGGGAGGGGAATATATCAATTCAGTCGGGATGCTAGATATTCGAACAATCTGTTCCACTGGATAATGCAAGATAGTACAATCGAGAGGAATCGGGGTGGCGGCTTTGAAGTACTGCTACCAGACGTGTGGCAGTACAATGAGAACTTCACGCACACTTTATACTTTGGGAACAATACCTGGCGTAACAATGAGTACTTCAGCTTTGTTGTCGACGGCCACTTCGCCACTTTGAATATAACACATAATCGATACGAGGGAAACCGGTGCAAGACTGGTCTGATCTCCATTCGTGGCATGGAGAAGAAGATGCGAGTGGACAATAACAAGATCGAAGGCAATGCCGGCATGTACATGGTGGAATTTAACATTGTCAGTCAATCAGAAATATTGGGCAATGTCTATGCCCGATTTTATTACAATGAGATTAGGAGAAACACATATGATTTGTTTAATATGGGACCACGCAGGACCGATGACAGTCCCAGTTATGTCGTCGGTTTCCACGGTATACAAAAAGTTCGCGTCAATAGAAACTTCTTTAGTGAGAATACCTTGGACTACGAACTACTAGCTGGCATTAGAACAGCAAAAATTAACAATGACATAGACGTCACCGAAAATTGGTGGGGTACAGCTGAGGATGCAGATATTAGGTAAAAATATTTAGCATTAATGTCCGAGTCATATTAAATTCAGACCGTTTATATTCTTATTTCTTGCAGGAAAAAGATCTTCGATTTCGATGATTGGAATAATCATGCGGTGGCCAATTATCGTCCATATTTAATGAGTGACGCTTTTGACGCTTCTATTTCTGCGTCATGGGAAATAGCAAAGGAAATCGATTTGGACAATCTTGGGGGACGCATAATCGAAAATTTATCTTTGCACGCAAGAGAGAAACCTTACGTTATACGATCAGACATTACGATTATGCCAGAAGCTACTCTACACATCTATCCCGATGTCGTAATGGAGTTTGCACCTAACGTTGGCATTCTTGTTCTTGGAACTTTAAAAGCTATCGGTGCACCTGATCACGAAATAATAATGAGACCTGCTGAACCGAGTAATCTTAATAATAGTGCTAACACAAAACAAATGCCGGCTAGAAATTCTGCGAATCTTATTTCGGTATCGGAGGACACAATACGACTCTGCAAGGACGGACGATGTTCTTCCATACATAATGAGGGTAAACTATCACATTGATATCGACACATGCCAATATGAGAGGAAAATTGGTATTAAATTTGTTCAATTGCAGGCTTTCTAGAATTCTTCAATAAGACAACATTACAGTGGATTCCATTATGTGATAGACGCTTTACAGAAAGAAACGCACAAGTAGCTTGTAGACAGTTAGGACATGACTCGCTCAATGTTTATGTATCATATGGTCGTAGATACGAACATCACCCTGGCTCATTAACTCGCGTTTGGTCCTGGCCAGAACCATTACAGGTATATCAAGAGTAGATTTAATACATAATTAATATTCAAATATTCAAACATAAAATTACAATGTGACGCTTTGTGTAGTGCACCGGAAAAGAGACGAATCTAGAAGACTGTCAAATCAGGCTGAATGGCCAATTATTTGGTCATCGTCACGAATGTCCGTGGGACAGTCAATTCGTTTTCATACACTGCGGTGAGCGCAATATTGACGAGACACATGATTATTGGGGCGGAATACGTATTGCTAACAGTGAATTTGAACATCATTTGTACGAGCATCGTATTCATGATGTAGTAACGCACGAAACATTGAGACGTGTTGAATCTGTACTTAAGTACGTGAATATCAGCGGTGCTGGGATTCTCCATTTCGAGAAATCAGCTGCTGTTCAAGCTATTATGAAATCACCAACGATATCGCACGTCAATATAGACCATAGTGCATATCATGGGATTAATGTGATATCCCCAACTCATACTGTGAGTTTAATTTTTTTGAGAGCAGACAAGGCAGTTTTGAGTGAAATATTTATTTGGGTGTGCTTCGTAGGTGGAGTTTTTGTTCAACACTGTAAACAACGTGCTTGGAAACGGTGTAAATTTCCTTTCAATTACGGGAGAGGGTCGCGAAGCAGATGAAAGTTCGTTCACCCCGTTAAAGGATCTTAATATACCGTATCATTTATTTAGTATGATTGACATATGTGATACTGCGAAGGAAATCACCATTGAAGAGCGTGTTATAGTTTACTACAAGTATGATAACCACCCCGTCAATTGTGTCAAGATCTTCCGCAGTGCCTATCGTACCAAACCTTTTGGATTCAGGTTTGTAAAGATCGTATTTGATTGTACGAATATATTTCAAGCAGACGTAGTAAAATTTAATGGACATATTTTTTAGACTGTTGCAATTTAATTTGTTCAATTCCACTGGGAAACCGGGCCGTGCTGATAGCATAACACTATACGATGGAGATGTGTACAATGTTACTGCCAAGATGATAGGTCACTTAGAAGCTAATACACCTCATGAGAAGCGATTATTTCGAACTCAGGAACCGAGCCTCAGTATTAGATTGTTCGCGAATGGTGCGAGCAATGTTCACGGTTTCATTGCTGAAGTGATTACTCTACCAATCTCTGCTATTGGGTTTAGTAAGTATATCAGTCATAGTAATTAGTATTTCTCCTGTGGATTTTTAAAGATGGCTTTCTTCGCAGATCGTGATGTACAGCACAATGTATCTTATTCTGTGATATCGAACTGCCGAGAAGGCGCAGTTAAATATGCCAGTGCCGGGGAAGTAAATGCAATAATGACACTCGAACGTAATCAATTTAAGGATAATTGTCATAAATTATATGGTAATTTCTCGACATGTAAATCAGCTATATGGTTGGATATTCAGAATACCCAATCCCTGTATTTCCGAGTAAGTGAACTTGATGAAATATTTTCAACGGTATGATTTTGATACTTAACTCGATATTCAATTTTTAGAATAATTTAGTACAAAGGAACCAAGGCGGCCTTTCGATTCGTGCCGATTCCAGGGGTTCAGCCACGTCGCTTAAAGGGTGGATTCACAATAATTTATTTACCGAAAACTTTAACAAACCAGCACTGTACGTAGTTTATCATCAACATTTGTCTTCTGAAAAATTGGACTAATACATTATCTTTCTCCTCTTTTAGATACATCGAAGGTCGACAAAGTAGTCCTTATCAAGAAGTTACTATATACAGAAACTATTTTACGAAGAACAATGCGCCTTACGACAATAATATTATCTTGAAACAAGTAGTGAGTAATATGACACTGAATTACCTACATGGGAATTTAGGGGCACACCTCTTGGAAATTTCTGGTTTCGAACGGGTTCGATTGCCAATCTATCAAAGTACATCCCACAATGGATTTTACAAGTAGGTCCAAGTTGCAAAAGTACATCTTGATTTTATCTTTATGTAAATTACTTTCTTATTGAAAACTCCTGCAGAAATTACGCAGTAGATCGGGAAGGACGTAGCACAATAATTGCTGGTACACCGGGTCAGCAATATGTTGACAATGTCTTCTTCAATCCCGACAATGATTACGAAATGTCGACGACAAATAGATCACAGTACGTCAATATTAGTTTACTGTGTGAAGCAGTTCATATATACAAATATGGGACTTACTAAATTTTTGAACGTATTAGACAACTGGAAATGTGGAGGTCACACGTGGATGCTCGACACAATTGGTGGTCCTACAATGACTCACTAGCTGTCGCTGGAAGAATAAGGGATCGTGGCGATTCCCCAGAATTACTACAGGTTGATTACCAACCATTCCATATGACCAATCAATCAGTACTGAATGGGAAATGTCCACCAGCATGGAATCTTGTCGGTGATACATGCTACATATATATTGGCGCACCAATGGACTTCTTTAGTGCTCGAGAATTCTGCAGAGTGCGTACATCATCAAAATACAAACTAGAAAATACGACATAAATGATATATTGTTGCTAATTTTTGAAATCTTTGATATTTTAGTCTGCAAATGCATCCATGCCATTTATTATGGGTGATTACTTAGAACTGTATCACTTCTTACGCAAGCAGCAAGAACGTTACGATTATTCGGATCGTGCCTGGGTGCAGCAATTGGAACGGGTTGACCAATGCACGACATTCACATATCAAACAATTGAAATAGATCACTGTGCCCAACCGAGTCCTTTTATATGCGAAATCGGTACGCATAGTTGATTACCGCATCCACACTTTTTAAATTTTCAACTGATAATCTTTTAATAATAACTGTAGATCCACGAGTCAACATCGATCCCTTATCATGGAGAAAGGACATTGTCGCTGTAGGAGTTTTAGGAGCAGTTGGTGTTGCTCTTGTGCTTCTAACTGCAGCCATTGCACTTTGGATATCCAAGTCGAAAAAACGAAAAGTGGAACGATTGGAAAGACGCAATTCTATTAGGCAGTCGTTGCATTCGTTACGATCAGTTGGTTCTGCGTCAGGGTTTACGGAGCTTGCGTATCGGCGAAAACCTATCGCGGTAAGTGGTCTTGACCTTGTCTACTTATAGTCTATTAATACACTTGTTATAATGGAATGACTACGTTTCGCAGACAAAGCACTCTACTGACACATTAAATTCTAAATCGTTGGATTATCGGCGAATGTTAAATGGGGGGAGCATTGACTCAATGGACAAATCCCAGTTAAATTCTTCGATGGAAGATAATCAGAGTTACGACGTGTACGAAGCACATAATCCCCGTTACTCTCCGAGCACTAGCGACTTCAAAAGCACCGCCCATAAGTACGGCGCGGCGCAGAGTGCAGACAACCCTGTCTTCGATTTAACTTATCGTAATGAGGGCTTCCGGAACCACTCTACATTTTCGTCGAGGAACAACACGGAGTGGCCTGTCGAATCCACTCCAGGGACGACCACCGAGGAAATCCCTACAGTCGATGCTACGCATGAGAGTTCGTACATGAACAATACATCTACTCTGCCATTGCACTCAAGCATGGCACTGACTGATTCTATGAGCGAATTGAAGCGCGACATAGAAACTAATGAAGCGTACGGTCCGATCGATTATGATCTCAGACGCACTTATGACACGGCTACGTTAACACCTAGCCAAGCATCTGAGCCTGTGCCAGAGTATGGGTCCGATTTTAATCCACCCATACCACCTCACCCATATCATTACGACGAAGGTCGACCCAGAAGCGAAGCCCTTCTCGAGACGAATTTGGACACGGGTGAAGAGAAACCTTTGCGATCAAAAAGCGAAGTCTTACTCGAGACTAACTTGGACTCATTCTTGGTGAACGAGCCCACGGAACTCACTCAACTCTCCTCTGGTGCCAGGAGTAAGAGTCAACCGTTGGAGACTGCGATGTAAGTTATGCGCATGAGATTGTTCCACTTCCACTCGATTAAATTATTGAATGTGTATCATGCGACTATATTGACTCATCGTTCTAATTGAGTATGAATGGTTGTCGTGTTTTGAGGTAAAATAGAATGAATGGACGCGTAATGTTTCACATAAGCCCACCGAGCTTTAAAGGTATATTAAAATCAACGCATAGTCTGGCCAATCGAAAGCTGATAAGTAGGTGTGAGTGCAGTTGAAACAGTGTTCAGATTTTTAACATTACTAGACGATTCAGGTTCTTCCAGTAATAGAAATCTCGGAATCTTTTTTAAACGATGTTAAAATGTACCTTTTTACCTTTCTGCGTAGTATTAAATTTTCGTACTGTCTGTACCTAATTAAATAGGATAGTACTTCGCTTTACTCGTACGTTGTTGCTAGATGTAGAGCAATTTGTACAGAATATTAATTTTACGGCACGATGAATTCAGAACTTCTTACTACCCTGTACACATACAGACATTCGAGCTATTCGAACTGGAGACACCGTGTATTGTGTCTCTTCAGTTCCAGCACTCGAGTTATTTGACTTTGCGTGTGTACGGTATGTCACTGCCAAATTGTTCGAGTGCCTCATACTCACAGAGCAAGAGATTCATCGCACATGGTTGATATTGTGATATGTTGTTATGGGAGTAATAGTAATGCTATAGTAGTCGTAATTTCGTAAAGGAGAATATTCGTCTTAAGGAAGACTGTATCTCATAAATGCTTTTTATACACAGATCGCGTCAATAATAGGGTAATTAGTCTTTCTTAAAGTAAGGTGATCTCGTGCAACTATTAAGAATAATACTTGTAAATGTTAATAAACTATCCGTCCGTAATTTATAAGTTAATGAAACGATTTTGTTTACGATTATGTCTGGTGTCTTATGAAGACTTATCGCTTCACACGACCAGTGGAAACAAGCATACTGATTGTATGCATTGTTTCTCAGCACAATGTCAGGAAACGATTGATAATTTATGACGTTTTTACGCATTTCTATTGCGTAACATGTATTGTACTATCCGATTTTATAAATGTACACACTCTAAAATAAAGAGATTGAAACTATTAATAAGGGCGGAAGAATAAATTCAGGAAACCACTTTAAAACAATATCGAATATATTAATATTAATATCGTCAATAACATTATTAAATACCGGGATCAGATTACGATTTGTCGTAACTGTTCTTTTATATCGCGCAAACGATCATCGACATTCGGGAGCTTCGCCTGAAATCTTAAATAAAGCTCTCTCCTTTCAAGGCACGAAGTTCCCCTCGGCCGACACGCATCATTCGCAATTTACAACTCGTGTATAATTATGCGAGTCCCTGTATGCACATAGTGTACGTCTACGATTATGCGTGTACAATATGTACATACAAGTATTTTTCCTTCATTAATCTAGCACGACAGGGGAAGTCATTTCGAGATCGAGCCGCGGGTACTGCGACCAAATGGGTATCCTACGACAAGTTTGTCCAATATATCTCGCAGTAAAAAGGGGGGGAACCGTATAAACGCCAAGTAGAGTACCCGCTTGATCTCTATTGCACAATTTACACGCGGAGGGGTGTATATAAACTATTGCACCAAATGATCGCGAAGCGAACACGCCTCTCGCTCGAGGCGCGACTATCTACTTAATAATTGCAATAAGTAAACGTAAGAACTTAAGCGACAGTACAAACTCGTGAGTGATGGGGCGCGCATATCACGGAGCAATTGTTGCTCCGCGGTAACGCCGGTCTTGGCTGCAATCGTATGGGGGAATGAGAACCATTAAATACGACAAATCGTGTGCTAGTACCTACTATGTACTGCTCTAGTAGTGTACGAGAAATCTTGAACAATAATAAAAGTAGCAGGTACATTCGAACGGCAGGTGTATACGCGATACTAAACGGCACGATCTGTCCTCTCACGATTCTTTCCTGTTACTGTGAATACGCGAATTTTAACGTAGGAACTAAAACTAGGAGATAGCGTGGAAGACAATCCCTGCTTTCTTTTAGATTTCTAGGTAGGCGCCTCCGGATCGGTTTGTAACGCGTACCTTTTGGTAACTACACAAGATGATCCGATTAGTCCTGCTCAATTAAGTACCTTGCATTAACAGTAACGCATACTACAATCTTTCGCATGCACCATTTTAAATAGACCTCGATTTTTAGACGTAACACTTTCGCAACATCGATCCGGAGCTTGTCGTCCGCCGACATTTTAAGAGCTTCAATATAGAAGGTAGACGGCGATAACCAACGATAATGTATCGTTCGTATAACGGTAGGGGATAGGGTATATATTAAATTTCATTAATAAAAGTTTAAATTAAATTACGTTAAAACTCTTAAAACAAGGCGTAACGTACTTAGGGGCTAAATTAGGCGACGATTACGGGATCGATCAAACTCTTAGTTGTCTGGAATTTGAAATCGATCGGTATGATCCCGAGGAACGTTGCCCGTACTTAAAGCCCAGATTCGAAAATTGCAACTGATTCTCGAATTCATTGGAATTAATTACGGACTCTACCCCCGGCGGTTGCAATTCTTAGGTGTCCTTGCCAGGACCGTTTATACAGACTATACGTAAAAGGCTACGGACTATGTCTAACGTGTAGTGTCAACTGAATCTTCATAAATTAAGATTTTTCGGGAAGTTTCCTTGTGGCTGCGACATATCACTAGTATAGCGCCTTTAACTTGGGAGTTCGAGGTGCCCCGTTCAGTGGACCAAGATACGAAGGATGGGAACTAAGTTACCGTTATCGTAATCAGTGTAGATAGACGGTGTGAAATGCACCAGAAACGATAGTGAAAGGAAGATAGAAAGACAAGGCATATAGCACTCTGCGTGTGCTACGTGGCCAAAGACGGCAATGAATGACGAGAGAGGAAAACGTCACTGGGTTATGCTACAACGACTTGCATCTGTTTCTAGACTAGAAAGAAACGTGCTACTAGGCGACACGTTGTACTTATATCTTGGGAGGAATAAGTGTGAGGAGTTTACGCTCGAGAATAAGAAGAGTGATTACATTGTCACGCCGGATACTTTCCGGAGCCCGAAGACGAGATGGATTTTGGATAGGCCTCATGTACTCTAGTTTTATCGAGCCTTACTCACCATATATGAAAGATGCTCGTCGGATAACCCCTCTGATTACTGGCGCATTCGAAACTATCGTAATCAAGAGTCGGCATACTAATACGTTGCTTACAGAATGCTGCTCTTAATAAACGATCACACGCGTGTTCTTTATGCTAGTAACAGTACGCAGAGGGGCTGTAACTTTTAAATTCCTACTGTGCGAGGTTGAGACAGTACGCTTTCCTCGCCTTTCCTGGAGGTGCAGGAGAGGCGATGAACAAAGGTGGATTTTAATGGGACCGCAACTGCTGTCTGGTTTCCCCACTTCAAACCATAAAGACTTCTACGAACGGATTGCACTCGGTCTGTGGTGGGGCTACCTGTACACGCTTCTCTAAGTCCATCCGGGGAAGAAATTGGTCCACTCGTGTTTCACCGCTCGGAGGACTGCCTGCAGGAACGGTTTGTGCCCCAGGAGGAAGTTGGAGGCAGTCAGCCGGCGTCAGCTGTAGAACAGATAGCACTTAGTGGAGAGCTTGCGACGTGACTTTTGCCAACACTCGGCAGAAAGTTGCACTCACCAGGGCAGCTTGTTGAGGTATGGCAGCGATGCCACCGACATTCGCTGGGGTATAATAATTAGTGGGACTAACTGGCGGCGAAGGGTACGGCCAGTAAAAGATTGGCGGCGGATACGGTGCTGCAAATTGAGGTGGTCCGCGTTGTAGCATTGCCGCCGCAGGTGGGAATATCGCCACGGGTGGCGGCGGCAACATGGTGCCTCCTAAAGAGAAAAAAGAAAGGAGAATCTGTCAAGTCGTGCGTCCAGCCTCCTTCACGGAACTCACCACGTTCGTTGCTATAATCTACCCACAACTAACACGTCGAGAGCCAACCGGTCTTTCTTTCGACCAAACACTACCGTTTCCAAATTACAAACAATGATATTAATTCTGTCAATTACTTGGTAGAAGAAATAAATTTGGTGCAATTAATGAGAACCTCCCGATTAAAAAAAAAAATAAGGAACTTAATAACACCCCCATGATTTCTATGTATGTACATACTTAAAGAGTGCCCACTATGTAACCACTCCACGATATGTATTTGGTGACATCGTGCAAAATTACAATGGCAAAAGATTTCCCATGACCAACAATACGTATGAGACATTAACGCGCTTCTTCAAGTACGACTTTTATTGAACGAACAATTTGCACGATATCACCGCATACGCGACATTTCATACGGCCCGGTGAAGTGCAGTCTGGCTAATAAAATTAATAGTGCCAATCAAGCGATCGTGAAATTATTAGAAGTGATGAATGCAACAGGAGTATTTTTTAATCCCGACATAGGCTACGTTCGCAGAGCTTCAGTGCCGGCCGTAGGAAAGACGCGTTATCCAAAGGAATAATGACTTGGACTTGGCCTACCTGGAAGCACAGAAGTTAGTATTTGTAGGTGTCCCGCTACCAAACAGCAATCGACACTGCACCATTGTAACACGATATATACGTATGTTTATATATATATATATATATGTATATGTATATGCAGCACCAAGTTTGCGATCTCGCCCCTCTGCCAAATCACCAGATATATCCACTCAAAATGTTCGCCCCCTGCCTCACGCTCTCTCATCTCCTCTCACTCATCATCTCTTTCTCCTCTCTACTCGCTCTCCTTCACTCTCCCCTCTTTTGCTCGGCCTCTCGCTCTCTTTCCGTATGCCTCCCCAGCGTTAGAAGCCTCCTTGCGTGCGACACTCCTTGCTCTTCTCATACAAGCTGCTCAACCTACCGCCGACATTCCTATTGCATTTTCCCCAAGCACTTGGAGCTTTGTAAGCAAATGCATCCTCAATTGAAATCTCCGCAATAGCAATGTTCGGCAGCACGTTGCGCACCTGAGTGCGGGAAAAGTATGAGGAACCCTTCCGGTTGTAGAGGACACAATGCAGACAGATATATATGTAAATATAAATGTCTATAAATTACGGTGACGTTAAGTATCGAGACATTACTATAAAGAAGTAGCTGTACCGGCCAAGTATTGTTTAGTAATGCCAAGTAAAAGCTGATACACAGAGAGATAAGTATACGTCGCGTGCGCCGCCGGGGCGACAATGTTAATGACAAATATTGATAGCCCCAAGGCCCTGAGAAGTGCGTGACCGGCGCCGATGGCCAGTCCAGCAATAAATAAAAACAACAAGAACAACAACACCCAACAGAAAAAGGTCGGGCGAGCGCGGAGCAACCAAAGGGTCCAAAAGGAGGGTGAACATACAAAAGAGGCGGAGAGAGCGGGAGAGACAAAAAACTAGGCAGAGCAACACAGAGAAAGAGAGGCGGCGGCGGCGAGAACCCCCCGAGCGTGTACACGTGAGAGCGAGAAGGGAACAGAGAGACAGCAAGAGTCGGATAGAGAAAGAGAGAGAGCAAGAATTACGACACAGAGAAAATATCTCCAAGTTGACCTGTAGATCACCAAAGACACCTGCGAGAGCCCAGTGAAATCAAATGTATAGAATCGCAACACAGAGTGCGGTGGTCGTAATTTTCTCGCGGCGTTTCTCTCTCCAACCAAGCAGAAAAGACTTCATTACGTCTGATATACTCCTCGGGCTCGTAAAAGGAGCTCTATCTCGCTCTTAGTGCGAGCGCGCGCTTCCAAATGCCTTTCTTTCTTTCTTTCTTTCTTTCCTTTCCTGTTTTTACTGAAAGAACAGGAAATGAGCGTACAGGAAAACTACCACCACCGAACCAGGTCGTATAATATCAGGGTAAGAGTCCACCAACCCGGCAAGCAAAAAGATATGTATGTCCACAAGGCACATTTATTAAACATGATCGTCCACTATCGGATATAATAATCGGTATACAGAGAAGTGTGTCTGTGAGTGTCCGAGTGTCCGTCTCTGCGTATACAAAGGGGTAAAAAAAGAACTATTGGTATTGCATCCTTTACTCCAGTGTGTCGGTGTGTGCGTGTCCTGGGTGTTGTGTTCATCGTGTAAAACGTGTCACTAATATACTCTAGGTTCGTATGCGGATGTGCGTTCGACATTTCAGAGAAACGCTATCTCACCAACGTTTTTTTTAAAAAAAAAACAAGAGAGAGAGAGAGAGAAAGAGAGTGGGGGTGGGAGAGTGTTCTCCTGTCCAGCGAAAAAGAGGGGAACAACAGCATCGTGCTATGTAAGGCGCGCGTCAACCGAGCACAACGGGTTCCACTGCGTTATACGACTATAATGTGTGAACGTACGACGTTATATTAGAGCATCTAAATATGCGTTTGTTATTAGCTTTCGCCAGGACAATCACTGTGATAGGTGTACACGAGTGCGTGGCGTGGCGGGGCCCCCCTTTCCACCCCCTTGCAACTCCGAGCAGCGTGAACTCTTGCTCTACTATGCAACTCGCCGCAGTCAAATACAAAGATGCACAATTCTAAGTATAAATTGAAAGAGAGAAACAGAGAGAAAAAAAGAGAGAGGGGTAGATGAGAGAAGAGTGCGGGTAGTAAAGGAAAGTTGAAGGCAAAGCGAGAGTCCACTGCGGAGAGGTAATTGAATTAAAAGGAGAGACTCCACCTCCATCCACTCCTGTCCTCCCGCTTTCGTTCTCTATCTTAGAGCCTGGCACACACACACGATTGATAGCGGCGAGGAGAGAGTATTTTGTAACGGTGGCACTAATGACGGCAATGAGTTAAAAGTCATTTGCGGAAGAGGACGGCACTGTCAGTCACCAGGTTAGCGGTTCACAATATAAAACCAGACACAACACATTCAACGCACAAGAGAGAGAGTGTGCCCACGGCCTTGACGCAGTTAGTACGGAGGGATCATGTAATAATAGCCGGCACACATCAGCCTTTCCTTATGTCTCCTCTCTGCCTTTCATTCTTTCACTCTTTCTCTCTTTCTCTCTTTCTCTTCCCCAGTAACCAGGCAACACTTGTAGGTACCGATAACCCTTTCGCGCTTGCGTTACCCCAGAAGTTGGCCCCTTCTATATCCCAATCGAAGAGAGAAAGGGTTCGCGTAACCATCACGTGAGTGAGTTGAGCCAGCGAAAGCTAACGGCCGATAATGCACATTTAATGCACGCTCTCACTTCGATTCGAATGGGGCGCATTACGGCTGCAACCGATTAGAGGCCACTGCTAATTGTTGATAGTTAGATGGAGCATTGTTAATGCCGAGAGAGAGAAGACGCGCCAAGTGCGTCGAGAAGACGACTGTCAACAATTCCTGGATAGTCAATGAGACAAAGTGTCTCCCTCTTATTCTACTGCTCTCCTGATGATCGTGCTATAAACCCATGTACCACATGCTATTAGGAAATCTTTGTACGAGTTCCATGAGAGAGAAAAGCTTCCTCGACGCACCCGACACGCACCTTCCACGGAGTGCAAACGAAAATGCGCCCCACTTAGGACAACGCGCGATTAGAATCGATCATTGAGCTTCTGGCATGGCTGAGAGTTACTGTTCACATTTCCATTGTGAAAGAAAAGTCCCCTTGGTAGGCTTTTGTACTTGACCGCGCGTTGTCCTGTCGTCTAGTTCTATGATGTCTATTTATGCTATGAGAAGCCGAATCAGGAAGCGTAATCCCGACGTACACACGCCGGCAAGGCAACACCCGGTTTTCTCGAGTCACATATTTGTGATTGCAGCGTAAAACGTTTGGCTCATACGAGCCGTTCCCCTTTAATTTCTACTCTGGAGCCATCTAACAGACACGTACCACACATAAACGCGAGAGGTGTACACTGGAATTTGCGGCTCGCACGCGTCTTACGCTGCAATGGCAATGACAAAGTAGGACTAGGTATACCAAGGTACTACTACACGAGCCTAGGTAAAAACGCTACCGCATCCTGTCAGACAGAGAGAGGCTTGTGCGAGATTATAGGATTACACGTAAAAGTACAGGAGAATTGTGTTACGAGAAGTGTATATATGGCGGTGGTAGGTCGTAAGAGGAACGTAAGAGTTGGGAGGGTGTTGTACACAGGAAACCAGCGGCCAAAGAGGAGAAAAAAAAAGACAACGTCTGCTAAATCATAATGATTCGTAATAGTTATGGACTACGAAAAAAGAGGAGGGTAGGGAGGACTTGACGCGTTACGTGATCTCTTTCGTCGGTGAACGATAGATGACGAAGAAAGATATTACAGGTACTTGTAGACACGGCCCGCCCTCTACAAACCACGGCATGCAACCAGCCACTTCTATACCCGTGGACTTCGTATATACTTTGGAGATTATAATAATGGCGATTAATAATGCGCGTCTCGTGCCATTTCCGTGTCTCTCTCTGCGTTCGGTTCCACGGCTATAGTTATTGAAAACGTGGCAAGAAGTATTTTGTAATAATTATATCGGCAGCACTTCACGCATCCTCCGCGTTACCACCAAGGCACCGAGGGTACGAAAAAAGAGCGTGTGTTTGTCCTGCGTATGTTACGACATTTCTACATTGATACATTGGACGCTCAGTGAGCGAGCCTGGGCAGTGCGTGTGTATGTGTTGACGTCATGGTACTTTGACGAGGGAGACTCGGCAAGAGGCCGTCTTTTTTCGTACATTCGGTAATCGTTTCTCTGCACGCCTCCTCTCGCCCAATTCGTCCCACCAACTACATTATCACAAGAGATTAGGCCATAAAAGAGCGCCGAGAAGGTAAAGACCGCCGACACCAAGTTAAGTCACAACCAACGAGAGCCGAATCGCGTTAGGCTCCACGCATTTTCATATCCCAGTTCCTTCAAACTTGTAACATTCATTACAAGTTTATTACTTGTAAATCTGTAATATTCATTGTATGAATTTCTTTTATGCTACCTGCCAAGCAGGGTGATTCAAACATCAATGTAACCTTGGATAGTCTGCTCATTCAGCTCTCGTGAAACATTTGTGGTACTAATCCATGGATCGTACTATGCTAGTCTCTCGTATTGGTAAACATTTCCCACGGAATAGTGGTCGATACTGATAGTGAGCGTAAATACATGTGTTGCGTGATGCGGAATGATGAAGTGTAGTACAAATGAGGAGCTGGAAGACGCGGGGACGTATTTGGGTCAGAGTGAATTGGAGTGGGAGGGGAGAGTTCAATTCAACCATCTACCATGGGCAAATTACGAATGCAGAACCGTGCTTCCTAGGGCACCGCGCGCCACTCACGAAAAGTAGTTGCCAAACTGAAAGATTCCTTTGTGAGAATTACAACCTAGTACTCTACGTCAGATTGGATGGAATGTCCACTTCTTACTCGTTTCATAAAAAATATCCCTAGCAAAATATAGATTTCAGATTTCTTATATATATATAATATTTATATAACTACGTGCGTGCATTCGTTTAACTCTGTATATATAGATATTTATATATTTACATACGCGTGCACGGATACGATTCGCGAGTTCGCTCGAGAACTGATTAACACGTCCCAAAACTCCCCGACGTTACAAAAAGAAGGCACTGTGCTGCACATTACATGTGACCAAAAAATTCATTCGCACACAATGAGAACTCAAAGTATAGCTATACACTTAACTCAAGGGGAGGGGGGGAGAGAAAAATTATGATCGCGTACAGTACAATATATATCCTATAACAAACAATGTAACACCTCATCACCAAAAAGACGTCTAATATTTTCTTAACTACACGATCGATATCCAACACTATAAGTACTGCGGTCTGCTACTCCATAAGTAACAATAAGAATCTAAAGAGACCCGGCAGTCTCCGACGAGCCTTAATATACGCGTAAAAAACAATGCTTCTCAAAAAAAAAGACACATCTAATCAACAATTACTACTCCGCATAGTAATGCCGAGGAAGTCCGCTGTGGAAGATCGTACGGAATGTGGCATGAAACTTGATTTTCGTACAATGATGATGAACGTGGAATTGACGTTTATCGCGGCTAGCGCCAATGGGGACGGTAAACGCCCAAAAATCACAACCTCTCACTGCGCGATAATGAATTGAATATAGAGGAACAGCTTAATTATTGGAGGTTAACTTTAGTTCTAATCCTGCATACTTCGGTAGTTGCCTATGAGGAGATGCACATTCAACGAGAAGTCGCGAGCAAAACACGCTAAAAGTAGATGTATTAAAGTTGGGGATAGAATTGAGCAGGGTACGGCAAGCCGGGTGCAGCAGCCGAAGCAGGAGCGAAGGCAGCGGCCGCCGTGTGCCACGTAGCGCGTTTTGCGGCGGAGCCCGGTGAATCCGGAGGGAAAGCCGATTCCCAAGACCTTTTTAAGCCCATGATAGCTGCTGGATTCAAAGGCCCAGCCTGAACAAGGGGAGTGAGAAGGCCGTGGTGTGGTGGCGGCGCCCTCAAAATGGGGATGCGAGAGGGAACGTTAAATAATAGGAAGGGTGGAGGAGCAGATTGTTGGGAGTGAAGAGCAGCAGCCGCGGCGGCAGCCGCCGCTGCCGAAGAGGGTGCAACAGCATATGCAGGAAGCTGATGCTGAGGATTAGGTGCCGGTAAAGCCAGAGCTTTCGACCCTACCGATGAAGTAGGGGAAGCAGGTGTAGTCGACGTAGGAGGCGGGTTCGAAGCCAAGGCCATCAGCCAGAAATCTTGATTTCTAATGGCCTGTGCCTGAGCTTGTGCTTGGGCCTGAGCCTGGGCTTGGGCCTGAGCTTGAGCTTGTACTTGCGCTTGCGCTTGCGCGTGTGCTTGAGCCTGTACTAAGGCATGAATGTCCCAAAGGGATGATTGTGGCGTCGGTACCTGACAGGGTACCGGCGTCTGCGGGGGCGGATGTGTCAAGGTTGCGGGAGATTGTGTGGTCAACGTACCGGGTGATAGTAGAGCCTTGGTGGACGGCTGAGTTACTGCACCTGTCAATACCAGATTCATATCGTCTCCGCTGCACTGAAAGACTTCTATATACCGCTGCTTCTTTCCGTATATCATGTAGCGATGATGCCGATGCGTAGCGCATGCATATGCCGAGCCTTCACTGTCCATTTGTATGAATGCCTCGCCAGAGGGTTGACCCTGCACAACAAAGCATTTCATTTTATTGACACCGTTGCATGAAATTCAATTCTGCTTCCTAAGAATGCGAAAGTACCTGTGCGTTGTACACCATATGAACACCTTGGTAAACAATGTTTTTCGAATGCTCGCCCATGAATTCTAAAATGTGTTCAACCAGCGCTTCATACGGAAGACCGCGTAATCTGACGCAGTCCTTACGCGTACCGGATGTAATAATATGCTGCGGAAGTATCGGAGGCAGTTGTGGAATGGGCGGTGTCGGAAGCACAACTTGTTTCGGATCGATTGCCCTATTTAGAACCTGCAAGCAATAAAAGCATTATGCAAATTTGGTCTAACGAACTACACTTTCTTCTATACCCGCATCGTCTATATGCGTACACACACCTGTTGTACTTCAGCGATGGTACTCCTGAAGAGTTCGATGTAGCGGGATCCTATACTGTCTCTGTGTTTGCTCAATGCTTTCACGCCGTCCTCTTCTTTTGCAAAAAGGACAAACGCGTCGCCGGTCGCACGACCGTCTGGTTTCTTAACGAAAAGCACACCATCTTCGCCATCTAGCACGTGGCAAGGTTTCTGACCAGATGCAAAGAACTCCAACTGCACAAAACACACAAACACCGCCAAGGTTATAAAATACATGCGTAAAGTCGAAGTCAGGTGAGAAGTAGATTATAGTAAATTTGCAACCCACCACTTGTTTAGCAACACAGTCATATGGTAGACCCCGCATTCTAACTATAACTTGCGCTCCGCGCGAAAGAAATGCATGAGCCTCTCCACTTGCGCCACCAGCAACACCAACAAAATCTTCCCCAGAGGCTTTATACACCTCTATGTACCGTCCACCCATGTGATGTTTATGACGCTTCAATGCCATGTCTCTGTGTTCTTTATTAACAAATCGTACTAATGCCTCGCCGTTACGCCTTCCCATAGGACTTAAACAAAGAGCTACGCCACCCCTAGAAAAGCAGATACCCATCCAAATCATAGAATGCATTATTATATTATATTATTTTTCTTGTCTGCAGTAAGTAAGAGATAGTCTAACACTAGAGATGATAGCAGTCCTTATACGTGTAGAGCAAAGTCAGTCATCTTGCAAATCATTAGAGTCAAACGGAGATTTAGATTCGTGACCCCAGATAATACTTATCATTGCATAAGGCAGATAAGAACAACCAGGAAAATTGCTTGAAAAATTTGTTTACTACCTCATGCAAAATCGAAATATGATCTCACCCGTTAATACGTGAACCCTTCATATCTCTCACAACTACAAACCGCAGTAATCTAATTTACCTTTCTTATATAAATCCAAGTAGCTTGTACACAAATATTACGAAAGTTAGTTCTTGTTCCTCTTACGGTTAACTCTGACTGAGAAGTGGACAATTCTCTCACTTACTTGGCAACATTGAGACCCCGAAAAAACTTCGCTATATCCTGATCCGAAGATTGCCAAGGAAGACCACGTGCTCTCACTACACAGCCGTTGTCTACTTCCTCATCTTTTGAGCTGCGAAGAAGATGGTGAGAAATGCTGCGTATTATCTATACTTCATTGGTAACTCAAAACTAAGAAACACAAGCTCACCATATACCAGGTTCCAAAACGATATTAACTACTTCGGGATTTTGGAAGATGTGACCTAAAATCAAGAAATATATATTACTAGTACATTTTAATAAAAGCACATGCGGTGACTGGCGGTCGGTCGTTGATTCATCGTCGGATCTCGTAGAGAATTGGTGTAAACTAGCACGCAGGTGCGTTCTCCTCGTTTGGAACCGTGACCGCCGAGGGGGTAAAAAAAAGGCATTGGCTTGCTGATCATCAGCTTACGCATTTCCTTCGAAACCCAACACCGCAGAGTTAGTCTCCGATTTCTCACAAGCGAGGCAAAACGTTTATTCGATTTGCCAACATGGATGGTATGCGTCAGCGTATCATTCAAAGTATGTACTTCGCTATCCTGAATCGATCTACGAAGAGCTGACTGCCTCAACTATTCGCCCGTCACGTATGTGTCGAAAGAAGTCTCGCGAATTCTTTTTATTGGTGAAAGAACGACTGGGCGATAGAGAAAAATTCGGCATGAGGCGCGCGCACGATTGCTTAACAACATTGCATGTCCAAAGGCATATGTGCGACGATTGGAACGAACGATCGACTCGAAAGTTATTGCCGGTTGAGCGCCACTGTGATAAGGGGCACGGTCTGGCCGTCGCCACTTATAACATTACACAGCGTGACCCGTACCCGTAAACCATAAACACATACACGCTATTAAATGCACACATTCGCTCTCTATATTCTACTCTCCATGCATCTTTCTTTCCCATTCCTTTCCCTTTAATCCTTTCTCTCGACTTCTACCTTCTTTCGCGCACAAAACAAAGCTATCTTCTTCAATATTATTCTCCGCGATGAAAAAGCAACCATAAGAAGAAGCGACCCTGCAAAATTATGCTGATGAGAATGAAAGGCATATTGAAATTCTCAAAATTAGAATATGATAATAAGGCTGTCGTTCTTGCGGACCGAAAGAAACCCGAACTCCGTCGTGAAGGAAAATGGGACTTTCTCCTTTCCAGAGTTTTTCGTGGCCGATCGTGTGGGAAGAGCTCTGGTTTCCTTATGAGTTATTGCCTTGAAAGCTTCCCGGCCTTGCCCATTATGGGAGAGAACAGCAGAAGTTCATCCACGACTAGCGTCGATCTCTGCCACGTACAACTCTCCTCGCAACGACTGGCAAACACTGCCTCGAAATATATCGAAATATATCGAAATATATCGAGGAGCATACACGAGTGTCAGGTTTATTGTAATCTGGACATGATACAAGTATCGCCGTGCGACCTTCGTTTCCATCAAGACATAATTAAAGATTATCTTCGTTTCCAGATGACACCAGACTTTTCGATTAATTACCGAATGCGGCAGCTATCGAGCGAATGCCGAGCTTTATTTACAGGATTACGATTAGATATCGAGCTTACTACGAACCCACGCGCCCCTGGCCGCAACCGCAAAAAGAAGGCAAGTGCAACGAGCAGAAGAGAAAGAGAGTGAGAGCGAGAGATATACAACACGGAGAGAGGCGACAGAGAATGGCAGCTAATTTGCCTAAGATGATATTGACACGAGCAGCTTACCGTCTTTAATCATCCTTTGTATCACACTGATCATATCTTGGATTTCCTTCACATGATAATCGTTATCCGTATCCGGCTGCAATCCAAAATCTGATCTCGACTAGTTAAGAAAAAGTATACGAGAGAGAGAGAGAGATAGAGAGTCGGAGGATCGTCGATTATTTGTTTTATAAACAATCCTAGCTTGCAAGATCAGCAACAAACGAATATAGAATTCGTTGATACAACGATAGTCTGCACCATGAGGGCCTTACGAGCTATGTGTTAAATGTCATTGGTGATTCGGCAGTGACAATATAGCATCGTCGTTTTAGGACGGACGTTGGAAAGTCGAGGAGCCGTCGAAACTTGTTACGCGCATAATTATACACGTATCTCTCGTTTAGTCGTCAGACTGTTGCCAGTATCTTTACGGCGCTGACCTTTAAACCGTGTTCCGCGGGCGATAAGGCCTGCTGACCAGCCGGGAGTTTCTCAAGTGAGAGACTCGTCCGTCGCCGACATATACTCTGCCCGCGGCCACGTACAATTCGACTTGGTCCGGCCCTGTCTTTCCCGATGCGCCGTAAAAACAATTTCGAGACATTTCCAATATCGTCGGACGAAAAAAGAAGTGCGTGCGTTGATACTGTGCGCGCGCGCGCGACCGCTGTATTTTTCACGCGCGCGACTCCTCTCTCGGCGGCTTGTTTGCAAAGATAATGCGACGGAGAGGAGAGGCGGCGAGGGCGCGAGAGGGGACGGGGCGGAGGAGGAGAAGAGTTGCGAATTCCATTAAAAGGTTACGGCGAAATAAACAGCCGGCTAGCCAGCTCTCTCTCTCTCTCTCTCTCTGTCACGGGGGCGCCGGAGAATAACGAGTTTCAGGATTAGCTTCCCGACTGACCAAGGACAACACGTGGTGTCCCCATGGCCTGCCTGCGGGACGCTCTCCTCGCTTCCGCCCTTATGACCATTGACTAGCCACTTTCGGCATGCTTTGCCCCCGGCCTTTCCAAGACCTCGACATTCGAAGCCAACAAAGAGAAAGAGAGAGACAGAGAGAGCCCACTCAGATTGTTCACTCCGGTTCGCGCTACAGCCGAATCATACTTGTGTGTGCAGACTTTTATATATGCACACACTTCGTGCCAGCCACAGGTGGTTCTGTTTTATTAGCGTCAGATAGCTACGGAGCGCTCGACTGAATAAGAGAAACATCACGTCTGGAATTATAAGCGAACTGATACACACAGGCGGGATTAAATCCGTGTCTCGATAGACAGTGCCGCTGTGGTTGAGTCTTTCCCTGTATGGATTGAATCTCATGCGAGAGAGATAACCCGACACTGCGCCGGAACGTGAGGCACGTAGAGGCTAGCGAGTGGAAAGAAGTCGAGAAATCTAGAAGCAAAGTTCAACCGAAAATCGATTTCCTTTAACCTTAATCGCACCTTTAGCAGAGGCGTATGGATCGGATGTAAGTGCAGTAGATGCGAAATGAGAGACGCACGAATCAAGACTGGATACTGATTGGCAGTGCGGTATAATGCGGCGTAGCTTAGCATACGGAACACTCGACGAAAACATACCTGAGTGGCTTTGAATGCCAGAAGTCTGAAGGAACTTGTGCGCAGGGGGGCCGACAGGCTGCTGATAACACAGTTAAGTTTCGGACACTGACGCGTACAGGAAGATCGTGGCTCTACGATCGAAAGTATACGAATTTCACACTCGAGAGGACACGATAAAGCAGGCAGAAACGAAATTTCCGGGCGTACGGTGGAGGGTGCGGAGGGGCTGCTGGCCTGCAAGTGCTCGGTTAGGCTGTGGTTGCATCCTCCGTCCGCTTGCAGACTGACGTAGCAAGCAGCAGGCAGCGACCACTTTTGCTCGCGGGCTTTGTCGAATACGAGAGACGTTCGTTCCTTCGACTTCTGCTGCGCCGCCTGACGGCTGAACTACTCGAAATGCTCGTCTTGACCTCCCCCGCGCGTATCGCCGGTTATCATACTTAAGGAGATTTTTCACACTGCCCCAGTGGACCCTACCGGTCTCAGACTATCGTCAATTTTGTCTGCGCCATATATGATGCATTTGCTTTGGAATCAACAACTTATTTTCGCTCCCACCCATTTTTATCAACCACCCAGTTTTATCGCGTTTAGTGTTATTAGTGTATTATTATTATATAATATTTCGGGTGGCTCAGCAATGCCGATGTTGTTGGGTACAAAGCAAACGTATATGCGCACTTAGTTATGTGCGAGCTGCGCATTTAAAAGTCCATTAAATTATGGCTTGACTTATCTAGAAGACTCATTGCAAGTACAATATGTACTGCTGAAGGACGCCACGAGTTCGACGCATTCTTCAAGGCTGATCATTCGGAAAAAGGATACATTCTAGCATCTCGTGTATGCCGGAAGTAGAGAGCTCGCCGTGGGATGAGTAACAGCTGACGAACTCCTTCCTCAGATCGTGGAAAAGTGTGTAGTGCTCCGGCAGTTCAATGTCCTTGTTGCAGGCTTCCGGATGCAAACACTGCCTTATCGGTGCTTGGCCGTCGACGACGAAACGAGGTGTCGCACCGGCCGTCACGCAGGACATCGAGGCCCACCATGCTTCGAACTTTGAAGGAAAGAGAAAAAGATCCGTGAATTTGTCTACTTGCCTCGCGAATTCTCGTGTCGAGTTCACATTGCTCGTTGTACGAGACCTCGCGATTCTTGAATATGTATAATTATGTTAAACTTATTCTTGTCAGGGCAATTAGCAAGTCGCTTCCCATAGTAATTTCCCGGAGGTGTACTGTTCCAGGTTGCAAATGCAAGTCCAATTAGGTCAAAATAAGAAACAGCGAGCATTATGACTGCGGCGCAACGGTATCAACGTATTTACGAAGCAGCAACAACCGAAAGGACACACTTGCTAGAGTAGTTGAAGAAATGCCCGAGCGGCAAAAGTTCTCGCGTGCCGAGCCGTTTGTTCCATGCTCGGCGAGCGTGTCTAACACTGGCTCGAATCAAATATTTGCACAATGATATGCCAGGCTGCATTAATCTAACAACGTTTGTCTCAACGCCTTTCGCCGAACACCATGGTCATAAAAAAAAAAAGGAAAGTCGAAGGTATCTGTCTCCAGCGCCGCTTATCTCCGCGCCCGGTGCACCACGCTAAAAATAGAATCCTGGCGAAACCCAAACAGAACTTTTTCAACGTGTATAAGTTCAATCTCAATCAAAGCCGAAACAATCGCGTCAACGATTTTCTTCTCGCCAATGTAATTCTTCGACTTTACTCTGATGTGTTGACTACGATATCAGCGCGCGCGCGTTTCGTCAATTTAAATCCATCATTAATCAGTATCGTAGATATTAATATGCGCGCGCGCGCGCGCGGCGTGAGAAGAGTAATTTATCGAGGCACAGATTGTGCGGATAGCAATCGTTGATATTGCATATCGCGTCAATCAACCCAGTAGGAATGACAGTGCTCGGCATTTTCGGAAATTACGACATCGCTCGTTATGTGATCACATAGGATAGCGGGCCATCCCTGCAGTTAGCTTCAATGATTGCATTGTTTATTCAGTATTACGCGCGAATGTATGCAAACGCCTTTTCTTGCCAAGCTGAGTGGTGGTGGTAGAACAAGTAGCGGGGGAGACTTGGAAAAGACAGCTTGGAGCTATCGAGCAAGGATTATTGCGTAAGCGAAATTATAATCCTGTTAACCCGTAATGTCAGCCGATAAGCAGAAGCACATTGGCTGGCGAACAATAGCAGTAACAGTATCGGCTTTATGGGCAAAGGTACCTGCTCGATAGCTTGTTCGAGAGAAATGCCGTGTTCCCGAAGGGTTCGCTCGGTCAAGGCTGGTGCGTGCGTTAAGGCTGCTTCGCTGATGATTCCACTACTTCCAGCAACAGCAGGGTTGTCGCAGCCAGTACCTGGTGTACAGCTATCATCCATCACCATGGGTTTCACGATGTATTGTTGCCTGCCTAGCACCTGCAACAAGAAATTGATACGGCTATCACTCAGTTGCTAATAACAAGAGCGTGTCCTTGTCACGGGTCACCTTAACGTTGTCAAGTCAACGTTGACACATGCCAGTTCATCCTACTCTTAGTCCCATCTACCATTTACTGCCTTCTTCGCGGCGAAAAAGTGCCACTCAAAAACTTTACAATCTCTCGCGCTAGACTAATTCAATTTTATGTGCCGAGTGAGAAGTCGAGGAATGCAGGAGGAACAAAAGCATTGATTTCAAGCATCGGCTAAGAGTCGTAGCCGCAAAGTCTCCTTTTAACTGACTCGCAAAAGAAGAAGACTTTTGATTCATGTCATACATTTTTCTTTCCTCGTTACGAATATGGAGAATACGTTGGCTTGGGGAGCGGGGATTGGTTAGAGAAGCGCCGGTGACCGAGCGACCAGTTATCGGCTGCTGCTGCAATCTGCATCGGTTGCATATAGGAAGGAGTCGAGAAAAAGTCGATCACGTTCGTAGCCTACATATGGTAATGTAAATATGCTCTTGCGGACGGCGGTGCCGCCATTTTCATCGGACTAGAGATCGTGCGAGGCTTTTGTGGCAGCATGGAAAGTGCGCTTACTTGCCCGCATGTGATTGACACGTGTCTGTGCTGGAAATCAAGCGCGCGCACGCGGACACCTTCTATGCGCTCGTACGTCGCATTCTACGTGGGCTTGAGCCCCACAGGTGGATTTACAACGGCTCTACCGTACAAATATTCAGTAGAATGTGCCTAGCATCCCGCTACTTTCACCGTATGCTAATACGGACTCTATTATACCATGCTACTATTTAAGAATTTCGGTTGGAGACCTCGGACGCTACAATCTAGCTTCCTTAAAAATACTTTAAAAATTCAATCGTAATTATAATTCATAATAAACATGTTTCCAATATAATTTGTAATATCTAACATTTTTTCTTGAATGAAATATATTCCTTTGAATAAACGTAATGTTTGAAATTATTAATTTATACGCCCAATGAAAGTTGATCGAAGGGTAGTTCGGCAATCGTCAACACTGGGAAAGATTTCGATGCGTGGAAGGATTTGCAATAATAAATGACTTTAAGCAAGCATTATACGAGCGACTGCGAGTGGTGGATTCGTGCAAGAAACTTAATAGACAGGTTCTTTGAGGCGGGGTTAACGGATCAAGGTAGTTCAGTACGGGAGCGCGCGCGCGCGCGCGCACTCTCCGTCAGCGACACCGAGCGTTGAATTATCTTGCGCGTCAGTGCCAATGAATATGAATGTAAAATCGGTGGCAGAATGCGCTCGCCGATCAAGTGCACCACCGCTTGGATTACGTAAATAAATCGACTAGCCTGAGGAATATTTCCCCAATGAAAAATTCGACGCCAAGATGACAAGCGATCTACTGACAAACTAATACATCGACTCTCCATCTTGATTTCTTGCCCCGTCCACCAATGCATAGACAACTTTCCGCCAACTTTTTTCCCAACCTCGTCCAAGTAACTCGAGATTTTCTTTCGATTGACACTGAGTCAAGATAGACATTAAGATGTCATTAATAATGACTCCTTGCGAAAGCACACTGACAATCACTTTGAAGTAAGTAATATAAATATTTATTAGACGATTGTAGATTTGATACAGAATTTATTCTTACAGCTTTGAGTCGGAATTGCTATAATAGCCAATTAACGATCTGCTAAACGAAGCCAGGTATCACTGCCACACACGGAAGGAAAGGTAGAACTTTCTACAACGAAGAGTGAACGCCTGAAGTTCTCCAAGTGTTAGAGGAACACACCATTATGCAATACGGTAACATAAAGGCCGACTGCACGATCGTGCGCGCGCGCGCTCTTGATAACATGAAATCTCAGGCATCTCCTCGAACGATTAAGAACGTCGTAGGCTCCTTGCGTTCCGAGCAATGCCATGTACGCCAGCCATAACAGTTAGCGGAGATATCAGACTGATAACAAGAAATGTTAAAGTGGATCCAGCATCACCAATCTAATTCGTACACTCTAGTAGCTCTGGCTCGAGTGCTCTTTGACTATTACTGTCAAATGATAGCCGCTAATAACCCGTGGATAAGATAGTTCTATATTTATAGGATCGAAGAGAAAGATCGACATAAGATTTTCCCGGTGGGAAATGCGTCCTTCGCTACTCTTCGATTCAGGACTCGCCGAGGAAAGCAGAAGGAAAACGGGTGGCGAGAGAAGAATGCAGTAATCTCGATACGCATTAAAGTGTCAGACCCCTGAATGCGTATCATGCGTGCGAGAGGCGCACATCAAGGGCAAGTCGGACGCGAACCACGAGAGAACCGCTCGGCTCATAAATTGCAAATACAGAGAGTTACCGGGCGACGAACAGACGCACATACACAGAGATAGATAGAGAAGAGGAAGAAGAGGAGTGTAGGCAATGGTCAGGGCAGGCATATACGTGGAAAGGAAACCGAGCCGGGAGGGAAGAAGAAGTCAAGAGGGTCAAAGGTTGCGCGTTACGTAGCTTGCAAAATTTGCCTCTGCCGCCACCTCCTCCTCCTCCTCCTCTTCCTCCTCGCACTCTCTCGAGCGTGCTGTTGCTGCACGCCTGCAGAAAAACCAGTCGGTGGTACACTCGACTGTCGTCAATGTCCACTGTTTTCGCCCGGTCCCTCCCCCCCACCTTCTTTCCTTCTAAGTGGAATCGTGAATCTGCACATGTCCGACTTGTCACGCGAGCACCTTGAGACGCCGCTACCTCTTTTACCCGCTCTTCTTTTCCACCGATAAAGAGAGTGCGCACGCCGTCAGTTTACGCCACGCGGATAGGCAAAACTCTTTAAAAGGATCGCGATCGTTCGATTCATGAAAACTAGATCGCGGAAGTTTACGCGGGAATAAATGATGGCCACTAGATCCGCCAGATATATTCTTCGTAATTTCCATGCATCGCGCGCGTACGTAATCAATAAGCATACTCGATTGGACTTAAACGAGCGGCGAGCATCCCTGATGGATAAATGAAAAGTCTAGATTTACATAACAGGCGGGAGAGCCTAATGATAAGCAAGAGCTACTTGTAATTCAAGTGTTAGCGTGATTTTTGCGGGGTCCATTGAAAGTGCTGCTGCTGCGACTGACTGGCTGGAAGGCTTGCTCTCCCACTGAATGTTGTCGGATCATCGTGAAACTCGTTTCTGCTCTCCCCTTCTCTTTCTCTCTTTCTCGCTCGCGCTCTCTCCCTTTCTGACCGCTCACTAGGAGATTCCGATTTCAGAGTCGAAAATTGGGAAGGGGAACGCGCGGTGTGTGCTTACACACGGCGACTATGTACACAGTGTGCGCGATTGGTGGAAGTAAGTAGGTATAGTACAAGAGAGCGAGGGAACGGGCCGAGCGTTGTAAAAAGGAATCCAAGAAACGGCTCGGTCCTTCCTTCCTCAGCAGCGGTCAAGCCGAGATCTCAATGATAGCTGTGAGTTAGAGGTCGTCTTGTTGGATTAGATATAGTGGACAAGTGGCCGCAGAGGGAGAAGGACGCCACGGTAGAGTAGGAGGGCAAAAGTTCGAGGGGAGATCGGGCACGACCCAACCAAGAATAACAAGCCGTGCCCGCAATACCTGAGTGGAGAGAAATCGTGGAAAAGCAGATGAAAAGACGAAAGCCGCGCGCCATAATATCCCAAAGACCCATGAACCAAGAATACCGAATGAAGATTGCCGAGGAGAGGACGAGCATAACCTCGAAAATCTTCTGGGAATAATTGAAGAGCTTTAATGCCCGGCCTCGTATTTATTACTATTCAAATAAAGGAGCTTCAACTGCCGGATACGAATTAAAATGATTTTGACTCGGTCAAATATTCCTGAAACAAGCCGAGCCGCCTTAATGAGGCCGCGGGCGCCTTTCACAATGAGAGGGCAAGTTTCCCGGTCTCTCATCTGCATTCCTCGAGATTTCCTCTTACCAAATCCCTACGAATGCCGGTTAACGCGCACCACTTATTCCTATAGCAAACAGCCGCACAACAATGGAATACAGCAGTGCTGTGAAACATGGAAATGTTGATTTCGTCAGAGAATCATACAGGCACGCTCGGCGAAGGTTAGTCTTCCGCCGAAAAGAGCAGGACCAGAACGTAGCCTTGGAAAATGTGCCTGACAAGACTGAATAACGCGTACTCGAGTTCTATGAAATATTCAACCCTTCGCTGAAAGCTTTCCCTTGCTCGATCAGATATTAAAATAGACTACGTTAATACTAACGATCGAATCACTTTTTCATGACGCTGACTAAACCACTGTAATTTGTCGGGCAAAGTGCGGAATGCCGTGCGTAACTTGGGAAATGAAAGTGGTGTGGAAAAACGCTGATGGAAATATCGACGAATTCCAATTAACTGGAAAAAGGGGTCAACCACCCTCCTCTTTATAAAAAAAAATAGTGATTTGGATTGATAAACTAGCAAAAGATGGATGTCTACTTCAATTTAAATTATAAACCTTTAGTACTCCAACTACTTAAACCTAAACACCTTAATGTCAACAATTACTCCAATGCGAGTAATCGTCACAGAAGGATAATGCGAACGAAACTAATCGCGGAAATGGCGATTGAAATATTCATCGACCTTATGCAACATGCGAGCGAGGTTCGTGCGTGCGGGTCTAAAAAAATTGATGAATACGGATCGATCGTCGTTCGTGAAAGTCGAGGTAGGTAGTGGTAGAGATAAAGAAGAAGAAGAAAAAAAGGACGCACACTGCGAAGTAACAGCAACAAGATCAATAAAGGATTGTAAATCCTAAGTTGTAACGGCTGGCGTCGGCGCAGAGTATATGGTTTTCTCGAGGCCCTTGCAAAACGAGAGAGGAGAGGTTTACGGTGCCGGCGGCCAGTGTCCCCGATCGAGCCTCGATCGGAGATAGTCAGGTATGTAACACTCGGGGGGAAAAGGAAACTGGCGGCCAGCTGGAACTCGGGCGCACTCGTACAAGGCGATTTACAACAAAGAATAAAGGAAACTAGACGCACCTGTCGCAGTCTCGCCGGATGCTAGCCGATTTCTCGAAACAGGCTCTCGCCACCGTTCCCTCTAGGAAGCGCAAGCAACCAATCTCCAACCATCCTCATCCCCAAACCACGCTCCATTTATAATACATCGATATTTACAAAATACGGAAGAAAGTTCGTGAGATTCACCGAGACTCATTACCACGAATCTTACAATATCACCCTTCGAATGAAATAGCTAAATAAAGTGGTGTATTGAGAGATTAAACGTCTGTTTACTACTTTTTCCCCACTTCCAGATGCGTGGAGTTGAAATGCTTTATGTGTGCGATGTTTGGGATGCGGTATTAGCGCGTGTTTATTATGTCAGTGTCTAGTAAGCGTGCGGGAGGTGTACGCGTGTGGGTGCGGAATAGTGCGAAGGTGCGATAGCATGCTAGGAAATGTGCAGCGAGGAGAGGAGTCGCCGGCGCCAAGCGTATACGCGCGTTCAGGTAATCTGGTCGGCAAAGTTGGAGGTAATGGACGACCTTTCGAGGGCGCGACGCTCCGCCCCCACCGGATAATTCGAGAAACAATGGCAGCCAGCGGCACGATGGGCCCCCATTGCCTCGCTGCACCCAAGCATTCGCAGACGCCAGGATTAACGGTGCCGAAAGGATTTCTGCTAAATCTCAAGCGTGTCCGATGATACCGCTTCGCTAGCTATATCGCCTAGAATCGAACCAATCGGCGTCACTTCCAACTAGATCCCGACTCCGATCGACATATCCGAGTGGTCGAAGGGATCCAAGCAAGGTGCGGCACTTTCTACTTAACAACTTGGCTGGCAAGAATCCTGCACGAAACCTTCCTTCGTCATAACAGTTGGAGAAGGCTGTGATTTGCCAGGAGTCTGTCAGTCGTGCTATTATAAAATCGTAGAAGACAGCGCGCGTCGGGGACTCTAAAAGCAGGTTTCCGGTGAAGCGGAGTGGCAAGGAAACGCAGGCAAACCACAGAGAGATAGAGTCCAGGCGAGAGCGTGAATCAGTGTGGAGGTAATTGCGGGTCTGAGTTGAGTAGCTAGTGTGTACGTGATATCTTATGGATACCTTGTTCTGCAGGACGTCGATGAGCACGTAGACGAGAAGCGTGATCTCCTCCTCGTCGGAGCCGAGAGAGTTGCCCTGGAGGCCGGCCGTTGCCACGTAAAGGGCGACCAGGTGGGTCGGACCCCTCGCCGCCGTTGTAGTCTGCATTCTTGGGGAATCGAGCCTATTGAATCGTATCGGCAGAACCCCACTGGCCTCGGGCTCAAACAGATCTCGGCGTACACACTCAGCTAATGCCACAGTAGTACACTCGCGATCCTCAGGAAAGGTAGCAGGCGCGCGCGCGCGCTCCCTCGCTCGTTCGCTCGCTCGCTCGCGTGTCCCGTAGGAAAAACTGGCGATCTCTCAGGATCGGCGGCCGGTCCTCGGCACTGCGTTATTGTCGATTTTCACAAGAATCTCCTTTGATCGGCGCACATTGCGACTTCCTTTTTCGGCGATGCCCCACGATCGGTTGAGGTTATGAGCCGGCTGCGCTCCCACGACGATCTCTCTCCAATCGATATCTCTTGATCTGCCTGTCCAACTCGCACTTTGCCAGATCGGCCGAGAATCGCACTCCCGGCGAAAGGGCGGCAGCAGGACACCTCCTCCTCCTCTCGTACTCTGTCTCTCTCCTGCAGTACTACTCCCGGGAGTCCCTCTAGTTCTTTCTCTCTTTCCTGTCTAGCTACTCTCCGCGCGTGTCGACGGAGCACCGTCGAGAGTGGCAAGGTACCGTGCAGCACACTGATCAAGCTGGCCGGAGTACACGGCGCACACACGTCGTCGTTGGCTCACCTGGCGACTGCGCGCCGAGCCCACCGTGCACCTTGGCTAGACCCGCTCGCTCGCTCGGCCTCCTGTCTTTCGCACGGTGAACGGACGCCCCAGAGAGAGAGGGAGAGAGAAAGAGACCAGGCAGGTGGGGAGGATCGCTCGCCAGCAGGAGCGAGAGCGAGCTAGAGGCAGGCCGAGTCTCCGGCTGTATTCACGCCAAAAACAACGAGACCCGATGACAATAACGGTGCCGACGTGCTCGATCTACTAATACTAGCAATCCGAGATGAACATGCCATTCGAGGTGCGACGCTCGCTCCCAGCGAAAGGACTCCTCTTTTCCAGCCTCTTCCACGGAAGATGGCCAGTTGGATGCTCGGGGTGAAAATGCTAGCGGTACGGGAAAGGGGAAAGACAGGTCAGAGCGGCGTGGTTTAATGAATCCACTGGTGCTCAACGAACTTACGAGTCGAGCTTCTCCTGGAAGCTGCTGGAAGAGAAGAGGAAGCCGCCGCCGCCGCCACGTTTACATTTTCACGGCGGATTCCTCGCAGGGCCATCGGCCAGTGGAGTACCGCTGTCCGGGCTCGGCTTCACCGATCCCCCCCCCCCCCTATCGCCTCGGGCGATTTTCACTAGAGAACCCCTCGATCTATCCTTGGGTAGAATTGTACCTGGGTTGGAGAGAGAGAGAAAGAGAGAGAGGGGCAGATATGGCAGTGTGTACTACCTGGAGAGCGCTCCCTCGTTGTATAGCGAGGTTCAAAGATAATCACAGGTACGTACCGTCACCGGTGCCCCCGATTCCGTCTCCTTCCACAAGAACTCGGCCTTGATGCCGTGCATCTACGAGTACGACTCACTGTCGTGTGCCCCTCTTTTTTCCCAGATTCATTTTCGAGGATGGCATTGCTAATGTTCCAAGAAAAACTAGTTTTCGATAGTGGGTGTTCGTGCGGGGAATTGGGAAAGCGATCGCGAATGCTATCCGTATCGCGCGATCCTTCGAAGCTTACATTTAATTTGATCTGAATAGGGCTGGCAGTACATTTTTCAAAGGAAGTGTGCCAAGTACGCGCACGCCGGGAGACCTATAGAATTACCAATTTCATGTTTCGTTGGCAGGATAGCTTGGGTATTATTTACGTAATACTAGCTCGCCAGTTGTAAGTCTTCGCAGCGCGGCTAATGTTGATGGGGACGCGACATCATACTGGAATAGCTGCTGCCAGCTCGTGGAATGGACATAATTGTCGCAATATCCAGCAGCAGTTTCCGAGTACTTGGGTGTCATCAAGATCGCCGAACGCGAAACTGGCGTAGTTAAAGTCGGAATTATAGTTAAGTGCCAGTGGAAATCGGAGCCAGGCATTGGTACGTGCGAGTATGCGGGAGATGGGTAATATTGACGTTATCAAGAGTAGATGCGTGCGGCTACCTTGGAAAAGAGAGTGAAGGAAAGCCGGTACGGTAAGGAAAAGGTGGCGTACGCCGCGGCGGCGGCGGCGGGCCGAAAGAATGAATTCTCGGGAACGGGAAGTTGTGTCGGCCATGCGAAAGAAGAAGAAAAGGGCGCGCGGGCCGAAGGGAAGGAGCGCGCCAGAGGGAGAAAGAGGCAGAAGGAGGAGCGCCAGTGTGGAAAAGCACTTGTTGGATTCAGTAGGAATCACCGTGAAGCGAAATCCTTCGCGCTATGTAAGAGCAACGTTCCTCGTGTTGATCCTGAGTACGGATTGGTCAGTCACCTGTTGCTTGCCGGTCGCCATTGGCTGAACCCGGCAGCCCGTAACAACACCACCACCACCACACTGGCACAAGTGCATCGTCAACTGCTCTACGATGGCCCAGGATCAAGACTACAATGCGTCCGGAAGGAAATCTATTTTTCAGACCTTATCTACTCATTTTACTCAATTACCACTTTCATTCAGCAGTCGTTATCTCGTCCGTCAGATGCTCGCTCCATATTGTTTGTCCATCTTTGTCCCTTTTATTAATAATTGTTAGGTACCCAAGATATCTCTATTACACAATCCTAGGATTTCGCAAGTTTCGTGACATTTCGAGGAGCATCGTATGACAAGTGAGTTTGACTGCTGAAAGCCTCTTTCGTATTGAGGACATGCAAACCATCGCCAAATAGCTAATCAGTGATTCGCCTCGCGATGCAAGGTCGTATGGAGATTTCGATCGTGGAACCAGTATATTGCGCTGCGTTTTGCATAGTACAGGTAAAAAAGTACTTTTTCAAGACAAGACTCGATGAAAAAGCGCCGGTGGGGCGCACACGGCGCGGCGGCCAGAAGGAATGCGGTGGGAAAAATGCGCGCAGGAGGGATGGTAACACCTGTTAAGCACCTGCCACTCGGGGAATCCCAAAGCTGCATCGGTGTCATGCTTTAAAATTACGCTGTTCGGGCGAAAGTTCACTTAGCCGAAGCTTCCTCAAGAAATCATAGGAATATGCGTATCGCGAACCGCCTGGAATCAGGTATATATACGCGTTACTTATCGAAGGTCGTAAATCGAATGACTCGAGTACTGAATCGGCAGATTGCTCTTATTGCTTTGGAGCGGCGAGCCGACCATCCTGGCCAAATGCTCTTTCACGATAACAGGAAGGAGAACGGATTCACCGTTGTACAGAACTTTCTCTCGAACGCGGATTATTATACCTACACGAGCGCACAGCTCTCGTGTAGAGTGGTGCGCGGAACTTTCGATGTGGAGACGATGCCTGCGAGTGATGCTCAATCTTTCCGAGCTCGAAGAACATTGAGGTGTTCGGGCTAACTCGTTAGCAACGAGGGGAATGGTTGGGCAGTGCTGCTGGATCGCCGCCTAGCTTCTCTAGGTACCGAACACAGCACTACAGGACGAAGTTTCACCAACGTTGATACACACGAAGAGACAACCGTGAAGGAAGCGAAGTGCGAAGGAAGGTGCTTCGGAGGTGTGCGAGAGAGAGATGGGGAGTGAGAGAGCCTGGTCGCTGACCCGCTCGGAGCGTTGACTCCATGTAGCCAGTCCCCTCTTTATATTTTCTTCCATCCTACTTGCTCCAACCACCGTCGTACTGTACCTTCGATTACGGCTCCAAGTTACCTTACTTTACTTTGCGCCACATTACTTCCTTTATCTTGCCTAGAGAACTCCACTACCCCGCCGCATTCCGCTCGCAAAATCACCATTCCACTCCCATCCTCCCACTATAATAATTATTTCATTTGCCTCTCATTCTCATTCCCACTATTACCTTCCCTCAATACCGTATTTTGCCTTCTTGATTAGAATAATGAAATAATGAGATACGCGGAAGTCGTAAATCGAAATAGTACATCAACTGCGTCAAATCTCGACGGTGTAGAGGACACGCTTCCTCTTTTTATGATGCCTCGTAAGAACAGTGTCAGGTTTTTGGATGTCTTTTCGTGCTTATTACTATAACTTGGCATTTTCCTGGATTCTATCAGTCTCGTTACTGTATTATATACGATCGAGAAATATCTATAAATGTTGGGCGATAAATGGAATTAGCATTATTGGAATCAGTGTAGATCAGTTTAGCGACGATTACGATTCGGTAGATGGCTCTGGGAAGGTACCGTTAGAATTGTTATCGTTCCCGCGTCCGGGATCCGAGCCCTACTTCCTAACGGTAGTTGCTCCTTTTACTCAGTGGCACATTCGCTCTTGGATATAATTTTCAGTGACAGAAAACCGCGCGGGACTCTCATCCCGCTCTTTATTTCAGCTAGGAGTGAATCTATCTGGGATCGATGGTGGTAGGCCGAAGAAAAGTCGGGATGGTGTTAGTTCTCTCTCTCCTCCCACGTTTTTTCCTCCACCACTGTCGATGGCCACCACCACTCCCGATCCGGCCCTCCACTCGGTAATCCACCCGACAACAAGTCGACTCCTCCCGCTGCAGAACTCAATTATTTCTGTCATTGCGACCGCCCTCGGGGACTCCTCTCGGCCCCGCGCCAACTCCAACACACTCATACCAGCCACACATACATCCAATCTGACTTTCCCTTTCGATTAAAATGATTTTCTATTTTTTTTCCCTCTACCATTGCGAAAATAGAAAAAATGTACAGCTGTTGGGGATTTCTAATACAGCGTTAGAGAACGGGAATGTTTGGTGTGAACTGAACATTAAGTTTCTTCATACACTAATGATCGATAATAGATGTTTTATTGCAATCGACAATGTAATGTTTAGATTATAACCCTATTGAGTTAGGAATGCATCAACAGTCTTTGTTTTCGCTTGTAAACATAGATAAATCGCCCATAATTCCACTGTGGAAAATGCGCGTGAAAGACTTTGGCATGAACCTCGTAATTGTTAAAGAACGGCCTTATCTTTGGTATTAAACTATCAAATACTACTACATGCGTAGGCATCATGTTATAACTAACGTCATTGTAATTACTTGCGAGCCAAGCAATCGGATGGGCGAAAAACGTGTCTGCCTCGTCCATGTAATTGCTGGTACCATTAAAGTTGGGCACGCATGTTAAGATTTTGGTTGGTACATTTATATGCAAATGACTGTACAAAGGTGTGGCGTGGCACGGTGTTAAAAACAAGATACTGGAATTATCAGCATTAACGTCTTTTTCCAGTACTTTCATCACATTCAACGAGCCTCTCTGATGGATCACACTGAAGTACAATCCAGGAAAGACGTTGCTAGTTAATAGTAAAGCTATAAAAATGCTTCTACTTATTTGCGTGAACTTTATATTCAACCTGAACCGGCAGGATGTACATATGTAGATCAACATAGGTAAAAGAGGCAGTATAAATCTGAACTCCTTGTGGCTAAGTAAAGAATATATGCCAAGTGTCCAGCCTATAACCACCAACATAATAGCTTGCCTATGATAGCTTGCGGGATGTTGTACTATATGCCATATACACAGAATAAAGATAATATAATACAAGCCTAAAAGTACAGGCAATCCAGAAAAGATATACCATAGGAAAGGTTCTTTCCCATACAAATCACCAGCCGAATAAAGGACATTTACCCTGAAAAATTCCCACTGCGAAATCACAAAGCTACCGTAACAAAAACTATCTAATAATACCGACGAAACTAAACAAACTCCAGCTACAAGAGAATACTGACACGCTAACACTATCTTACGCTTAGGACTAGTAGAAAAATGATACAGGCACATCGGTATCCATACAATAGCTGCGGTAGGTCTTATCGTACAAAGATATCCCACTATCCACAAGAACTTTAATGATGCGGTATTACCGTCTCGCCATGGAAACATTGATATTGCTATCATTGTTGCTGCTGTTTCTATCGTATTGGCCATAGTGCGAGTGGCACAGTAATACCAGTACCAGTTTACGCAGAGACTATAGAGCGTCCATTTATTTCCAGTCCACTTATAAAATCTGTACTCCGCGTAAGCACTGATAATAGCCTGGATCGCACGGGGCAATATCGTTAAGAATTGCACATTGTCGAGAGACAAGAATGCGAGTAGTCGATAAAGAATAGATATGAGAAATGGATAAATGTAGCTGCGTATTCCGGCAGTCCACTCCCATGTTCGGTATCCGTATCCAAAAGTGAGGCTGTGCGCCACTTCTAACGACTGCCAGTACTCGTCCGGTACATGAGCAGTTTGTACAATGTATACTGATGTCAGTCTCCACAAGATTAATGCATATAGTACTTTCTTTCCCCTGGGAAAGTGCATCTTCGGAGTGTACATTGTATTTTTCACGCGTCGATGTGTCGCACTTTACCGGCGCGCGGCATGATTAGTGTGTGCGGTATTGTCTTTCTATGTATGTCGCAATGTAAATGTATGTAGAGTGCAGGGTGCAAGTTTTTTACGCACGCATACGACATGAGAGGATAGAGTACGCTGTGATCGCCGGTGGATTCAAGTTTACGAAATATTACTAATTTAATCAAGCGTTCTATTTCGATATGACATCTTTACTTACCGCATTCCCGTTGAGATTTGTAGTCTCCCTTTGAAACACTTTGTATTCTTCATATTGATCAGCTCCAACACTCAACCGAATCACTTTAATTTCACTGTGATAAATTTGATGCACTGTCGCGGTAGAACACTGAACGGTCGAAACTTTGGACTGAAGGTGGCGCTGCATGAGCGAGACCTTTGTTCCGAAATCGATTAGTTGAGAAGTCTACATAGCGATACTTCACAGCACAACGCAGCAAAGTCGATAGCGTCGCAACGAGTGGTGGTCGATACCCGATCGTGCATCGTTCTTTTCCAAGCGAGAAATTGAAGTTCGATATCTATAAAATAATTCGTCAAATACCGCTTTTGAGATATCGTGGTGTCCGCGGTAAATTTGTTATCCTGCGGATAACTAGCCAGACGGGAAAAGGCGGCTGCAAGCAAATATGTCTCGCCTAAGAGGCTTGCACTTCAAATTATGCAATGTGAGACATCCATTTTGCTGAAGAACCAAAGATATGAGGTAGCGAGCCTGTCGAAAATACTGTATATCTATGTTTTCGTGCCTACCAAATAATATATGTCGGCACACCAATATTTCATTGTACTAGAATGGAAAAGCAAATAATGACTTCTAACAGTAGTAGAAGTATGACAACGGAAGAAGCAAAGAATGAGATGCAAATGGTACTCGCCAAAATGATGGAGGAGAAACATACTTACACTTACAAAAAGCTAGTAGTACCTATGTCCATGCGTAGTATCTATTGGAAATTCTTCGGATTTCCAGCCACGGATGACGGAGATATTCTTACTAAAGTTAAAATAGTCTGTATATTATGCAAAACACAAATTGCATACAACCGCAATACCAGTAATTTGCGTATGCACTTACAAAACAAGCATGCCCAGGAGTTGTTAGAACTGGAGGCGTCGAATCCTCCACGTAGACAAATAATATCGCAGGATACAAAAGATAGAAGAACACAAAAGAGATTATTAAAAACAGGCTTGCAAGCACCGCAACATATATACACAACAAATGCGGATGGCACGGTCCAAATAGATGGTGACATACAATTTGTGACAGACCCTAATATTAATTTAAGCAATATTGAAGAAGATATTGCTATTGGCCAACCATTGAGAGTAATGATCAAAGGTAGCTCCAATATTGGAAATAACCAGAACTTGGCTTTTTTGATGCCAGAGGAGAATGCTATCAATCAAACAAGTTTAGATGGAAAGACTGTATCTGATGCCATAGCTGAGTTTATCATTATGGACTTGCAGTTACCAGAAGTAGTTGAAGGCAGAGGTTTTCAAAGACTCGTTGCCACATTAAGATCGCCGTGTGAAATTCCTAGTAAAAATAAATTAGAGGAAGAAATTATACCTAAAATCTATGACACATTTCGAGAATCAGTTGCAACTAGTTTAACATGCATTTCTAGTGAAGTTGGGCTGACTGTTGAAGAATGGAAATCAAACTCAGAAGAGAATTTTGTAACCATATCTGTTTATTACCAAAATGCTGGCGAAGCAACATTAGAATATAAAGTATTGAGTACAATGCATGCTCCTTTGGATTGGGAAGAATCTCAATGGGGGAATGCGATAGATTCATTATTACTTGATTGGGAATTGAAAATAGAAAAAATAACAGCTGTGGTAGTGGCTACATCGAGGCCTGATTTATTAGCTGCATTGAACAGCCGAGGTTTAACATTAGTACCATGTCTCTTGCATACCTTACAAATCTGTGCTCAGGCATGTTTTGAGAATCCTGATGTGGCTGCTATATTAGCTAAATGTAGAGCAGCTATTGGAATTATTGATAGTCATCCACCAGCAGCCGCATCTTTATTAATGCAGGAACAATTAATGGAGGTAAGAAAGAAAAAAAGTCTGACTAATTCTACATGGTTTAAAATTGCCAATATTAAAAAGATACCTTGTTTGATTGTAACAGCTGGATGAGAATGCTATGGTAATGGATTATCCATCAGTTTGGACATCAACATATTCTATGCTCGAGCAGATCGAACTACGGCGCAATACAATAACATCTATCTTAGAAAGCATGGAGGGAATTGACCAAGAAACGGTTGATCTCACAGCTGAACAGTGGAAAATTGTTGGGGATCTTGTCAATGTTCTTGAACCATTTAAGGTCACAATTATGACTTTAAGCGAAGAAAAAATACCCTTGATATCTCTTCTGAAACCATTGCTTTGGCAACTGGTATCCTCTCACCTTAAAGTCAAAGACACAGACAGTGAAATGGCAAGGTCATTTAAAGAATCTTTATCAGATATGCTCTGTGAAAGGTATGCAGACTATAATGTGACGCTACTCCTACAAATTGCAACCACACTTGATCCCAGGTGAAGACAAGTTTCTTTAAATGGAACATTATGGAAATGGTTAATTAAAAATAATTAACTTATGTGTATTTATATGGCTAGATTCAAACAACTTCCTTATGCAACTGATGAAGATAAGAATTTAGTTGCAACCCCTATAAAAGAAATGTTAACGAAATTAATCCAAGAAGATTCTGGTGATTCCATCACCATAAAGACTGACAATGAGCCTCCAAGTAAAAAAAGTAGATTATCAGGTATGTCTGTATTAATAATAAGTTAGAAAATAATCGATCATATTTAAACTGACCTTCGTAATTAAAAGGCATGGAATTACTCCTTGGCGGTTTGTGTGCAAACAAAAATGGAATGCCTGCCGAAGAAAAAGCGGACCTCGAACTAGTACAATACCAATCAGAATCGACGGCACCGCTCGACTGTTGTCCTCTCCAATGGTGGAGCAAAATCTCTGCTAAGTGTCCTAATCTTGGGAAGCTAGCTTGTAGATACAATTGTGTACCCGCATGTTGTGCACCGCCATCCAGAATTCCAGCAGAAACGCAGGTCCTGTATGACACAAGACGGGCAGCGTTGCCGCCACGTTTAGTAGATAAAATGCTCTTTCTTAACGGCAATCATATAATTTAAAGACATAGTTTTTCTTGTTGAACAAAATGTCATCCCTTTTTATTAAATGTCATCGAATCTTGTACAAAATCACTTTGTAAGAAATTGTAATTTTTATATTGTATATAATTATCACCATTGACAAAATACATACATTCTAATGAAGCTTCATATCAGTCAATCTTCTATAAAGATACGTTTTATACTAATTGTAAAAAATACATAAGTATTATTTTATGTATGTTTGTATTCTAGAGCACGCGCGACGATCATACTTGTAATTAAATGTACTTTAATATAAATAATATATCATCTATAAGAATTAAGGTAGATTAAATTGCTTTTGAACCCAGAAAGAGCCTTCGTAGAACCTTGGATCAGCAATTGTAAGGGATGCTCTTTTATAGAGGCAATAGTACAAAACTGCAACTACATAGATACGCATTAGAACATTTCATGAATGCTGTTCAAGATGTGTATTTCACATTAAATAAGCATTGTACCTGTCCTATGTATTGAGTACATAATATGAAATCCATTCGTCCAATGATACTTGGATGAATGCAACCATTCGACTTTGATGTGCCATGTGTGTAAAGTTATGCTCATTATTAGATATGTTATACAAATGATTAAAGTGAAACGATATTTTACATATAGAACTTGTATCAATCCCACCTATAGGAATGAAAAATGGTATAGCACATTGCATATTCACATGTTCAACTTTCTATTTTCATTTACCTGGAAGATATACGTGGAAAAGAAACTCAAAAGTAATAAGGTAAAAGCGACGATGATAGCGAAGTCCTGAATTCTACATAATGATAATCAAATAAATAATATGCACAAAATTAATATAGATCCAAAGAAAGTTTGAAATATACTGTACATATAAAGAATTAACAAGTTCGTTGTATTTTCCCGGGCGAAGCTTGAAAACGAGTTAACACACAGATCGAAAAGCAAAAGGGCGAGCTGAATAACAACGGTTATTGTGTAGCGCTTTGCACTTGAAGAACTCATTTAGCAATCATTTGTTTCTAAAAGCAGTACAAAGTCTTGTAGATCAAACAATATATATATCTACTACTGTTTGTTTCCTTTTAAGTGTCGCGTGTTTGCGGTTGCTATAGCAACCTCTGATTAATCAACATAAAATATCAATATTAGGAATAGATATAGACATATTTATTAAAATTCAAACGTTATCTATGTAATTAGTTTTTTCGTATTCAAATAACGCCATGGAATACGAGCATATATATATTTGCCTTTTATAAAAATGATTCATGGATGACAGGGCCGTCAAAGTAAAACGCACTCTGATCCATTCCAAACTACTCTTGACAGATTCAACTGTCCGTAGACAATTCAATTCTCAGTCAGCTGATAGTGGCAGACTCGAAAGCTTGGAGTCAGCATGGATGCTACACAACTTGATTTTGAAAATAAGAAAAAATGGCTCGCATTGTGTAATCCATGGTCTCGTTTTCATCTTATTGTAATGTAGCGTTACAAATGAGATGATGCAAAGTTTTTGATTCAGTTCGTGAGGGCCGAACGCATCATATACGCATTGTACGAACTGCAGTTTCGTATGAAGAGCTGTGATTTAATGTGGTTTCGTGCGCGATCAAGTTACAATTGTTCATATATGTGCGATATTCGGTGACAGAAAAGGTTAACAGAGCAGTAGACAGCAAGAAATAATAATGGAAGAAAACAATCGAATTCAGCAGCCTCAAAAAATGATCGGGATTTTACCGATGATGGAATTCGACATCGACGATGTCGATGTTCCTCCAATAAAGAAGTGCATAACATATTGGGATTTATTCTCAATTTCCACCACTATAGTTATGCACATCTTGGACATGGGGATCGATCTGAATCTTGCTATTAGATATCTCTTGGCAAATAAGATAGGATACTTCGTTTGGACAACAGCTTTCATTTTTTTACCCTCTCTGGCAAATGTGATAATAAGCAGAAGAATTCATTATCAAGACAAAAAGGTATCGAGAAATTAAAACAAGTGCGACCCAAGCGACGCATAATGAATTTGAGAGAATGTTCCAATTTTAGATACATCCACCATCGAGTAGACTGGCGAAAAGAAAGTGTGCTCATATACTGTTAGAAAATAAATTATGTTTCCTATTTATGGTGGTATTTCAATTAGCACCTGTCTTAAGATACTATCAAACCTTGAAGTATGCATGGAAATCAAGGAAGTGTCAGAAACAAGGGGACACAGAAGGCCAAAGGCGTTACTACATCAAAATGTTGAAAGAGGATCAAGATGTTGCATTGTTGAGGGTGTTTGAATGTTTCATTGAAGCAGCGCCTCAACAGGTGCTACAGTTGACTCTCTTATTAAAGAATTACCATAGCAAGATAAATTTGGAATGTAATTACCATAAATCATTAATACCCATTTTCAACAAAAATGCATAAATAATATTTTGCAATATTTTTTCAGTTGCTCATCAGATCGCAAGTGTATTGAGTTCACTTGGTAGTATGGGATGGGCAATGGCTAGCTATCACCGTAGTATAAGATTGGCTCAGACAGACAAAACAAACATAGGCCAAACTGGGTTCATCTTACAACTTTTGTGGCATTTCTTCATAACAGGTATTTCAGTTATGATTCCCATCCCTCTATACGAGTGTTTTGCAACCAGATTAGAATATTCTACCAAACTGTTTTATTCCATTTATAGTTTCAAGAATTTTATGCTTGAGCATCACTGCTAGTATTTGGCCAATATATACTGGAGTTGCCTGTATCTGCCATTGGATGTGTATGCTCGTGTGGATTATGATAGATTCCCATGGGATCTTAGAATTCTGTAGGGATTACGGCAATCCGCCGCACACAAGACCAAATATCAAAGAAAGAATCTATTCTGTACTATTCGCTTTAGTCCTTGGTGTAGTTCATGTGTTCATATATCTGAATCCAGTGGATGGTAAAACATTCTTTAAACACATATTCTTTTATGTGATCTGCTTTGTAGAGAATGTCGGAGCAAGCACAGTATGGATGTTTACTGCGTCGAATCAAGTACGAAACGCGTGGTACTTCAATGTTCTAATTATTCTCAGTATTGTACCATTCCTACTAGGAGTAACTGCCATGATAATTTATTATCTTTTCTTTCACCCTACTCTCAAAACTCAGAAACCCCCCAACACGAATACACGAGATAATAATAGTCTTTAAGAATTTTACAAATTTTAACCAACTGCAAAAAGGAGGAAAACCTCCATTTGTTGTGTATCATGTTTTTTTTATATACTTTTCTACTATGCTAAAAGCTCCTTTGTGAATATTTATTAGTTATGAACTATGAGTCTCAGAACGTTCCATAATATAGAAATACTACTATTATAATATAATGAGAGAACTTTTATATGCAATTTATAAATATATATGGGATTCAGACTGATACCGATACAATGCATTTATAAAATGTTTATTTTTGTAAGTAAAGACATGTGCTGCAAAATCGATATACTATACATACATCATAATAAATAGAAATAAAAATACAAAGGTTTTTAATTACAACGGCTATTAATTCACAATGTTATACCCATATATATGTATTGAACATAGTGGGTATAGGACAATTATTTATCAGTGCAAGAAAGTACAAACGAATCTTCCTTAGGGCACTACTAGTTTTAAATTAATTTTAATGCATTTCATTGGCATTTCTAAATACGAAGTTTTTAATCCTTTTTAAGAAGTGCACGGTTATCAGTGAGCCATGTAACGAAAGCCAATATAGCAAATAGAAACCAGATAGTAGAGGCATCAATCGACTGGGTTTTGCACAACAATAAGTATGAATTCTTTATCTGGTGCTACCATAATTTCGTGCTTTTTACTACGTATACGTAGAAAGGTGAGATCATTTGTTGGGTCAAGATCGCGTACGACCGACCTTGCTTTATCGGAGAGCTGACTTATTAAGCCTGCATACTGGACTGTCGTCGTATTATCCAATGTAGATTTTATGGGAATACCTGCCGCCCGAGAAATTCATTTGAGATATTCATCAGAGCATAGGAGTATCCAATAAGAATGCTAGAACGTACCTTCGGCATTTACTACTATAGTTCCGACAACGCCTTTATGCGATTGAATGCGTTTCATGGTTTCCTCCACTTCTTGTGCCTTTAAAACAAACCTTTATCATTCCAATATCGATGAATTAAATGCTTAATGATGTACTTACCATTTTTACTATACCGTATTGCAGTCACTGCACGTCAATTACAAAAATATTTCATCAATCTTCATAGGTTACACAGCAATCTAAGTTCACCGACGAGAACGCGTTTGCACACTACAAATTAGTCATTCCTATAATTCGAGAGCGCCGATGAGTGGTAACGATTTTTTTTATTAAATTCGCGATTGTAAATCTTACTTGACAGGAAAAAGGGATGACATTGAATTGTTAATAGGGAAACCGGGGAAACAAGGGATAAACTAAACTCACGTGACTTCGGTATTGACCAATGCAGGGTAAGTTTTACTTGGCGGCGCATACGAAATGTGTCTATCATTTCTATTTACACTGTCATGGAATATTATTGGAACGTACAAAAATCTGACAAATTGGAAAAGTGGCCAAAAATCGAAAATTCTTGAAGGGGTATGCCTTAAAAAATTGGCGAAAAAATGAATTTTGAGCTAGGGCTCTGGAATTTTTACTACTTCTTCCTCGATGCAAAAAAACATTCCCCACCAAGTTTCAGCCCCGGAAAAGGTCGGGAAGTCTTGAAAACATATGAAAAACTGTCGAAATGAAATATTCCAGATCGGTTTTCCATGTGTTTTCGGTCGAATTCCGGCATTTGCCCCACTAAGTTCGTGTTTTTTATCCGTTTTGAGACACGAGCAATCGAAAAATCAAGCGTTCGTCCCGGTCCCAGAACCTTCGAAAAATCGAAAATTTTTGAAGGGGTATGCCTTAAAAAATTTGCGAAAAAATGAATTTTGAGCTAGGGCTCTGGAATTTTTACCACTTCTTCCTCAATACAAAAAAACACTTTCTACAAAATTTCAGCCCCGGGGAAGGTCGGGAAGTATGAAAACATATGAAAAACCGTCGAAATGAAATATTCCAGATCGGTTTCCCACGTGTTTTAGGTAGAATTCCGGCATTTGCCCCACTAAGTTCGTGTTTTTTTTCCGTTTTGAGACACGAGGAATCGAAAAATCAAGCGTTCGTCCCGGTCCCAGAACCTTCGAAAAATCGAAAATTTTTGAAGGGGTATGCCTTAAAAAATTTGCGAAAAAATGAATTTTGAGCTAGGGCTCTGGAATTTTTACCACTTCTTCCTCAATACAAAAAAACACTTTCTACAAAATTTCAGCCCCGGGGAAGGTCGGGAAGTATGAAAACATATGAAAAACCGTCGAAATGAAATATTCCAGATCGGTTTCCCACGTGTTTTAGGTAGAATTCCGGCATTTGCCCCACTAAGTTCGTGTTTTTTTTCCGTTTTGAGACACGAGGAATCGAAAAATCAAGCGTTCGTTCCAGTCCCAGAACCTTCGAAAAATCGAAAATTTTTGAAGGGGTATGCCTTAAAAAATTTGCGAAAAAATGAATTTTGAGCTAGGGCTCTGGAATTTTTACCACTTCTTCCTCGATATAAAAAAACACTTTCTACCAAATTTCAGTCCCGAGAAAGGTCGGGAAGACAAAAAAACATTGGAAAAACCGTTGAGATGAAATATTCAAGATCGGTTTTCCATGTGTTTTAGGTACAATTCCGGCATTTCCCCCACAACATTTATGTTTTTTATCCGTTTTGAGACACGAGCAATCGAAAAATCAAGCGTTCGTCCCGGTCCCAGAACCTTCGAAAAATCGAAAATTTTTGAAGGGGTATGCCTTAAAAAATTTGCGAAAAAATGAATTTTGAGCTAGGGCTCTGGAATTTTTACTACTTCTTCCTCGATGCAAAAAAACATTCCCCACCAAATTTCAGCCCCGGAAAAGGTCAGGAAGTATGAAAAACATGGGAAAAACCGTCAGAATCAGATGAGATCTGTTCATCAAAAGAGCCTTTCCTTTAATTAGGTTGTTTTATTTGTTCACATTTAAGGTACAAAATAACATAAGCAAACATAACTTCGACAATTTCTTGTCTCATTGTCAAATTAGTGAAGAGGAACTATTAAATCAGTTCCAGGATAGTTTGGCAATTCAAGATTATATTGGGCTTCCAATTTTTTAGGCACAAATCGGCCACCTAAGTAATGATACTTTCCACAAAATTTATGTGCGCATAGTTTAGGTGCAGTTAATGATACAAGCATATCAGGTTTGATACCACCCTCTGCAGGTGGACCGTTTTCAACATCCCAACCAGATGGTATATCTATACTACAAATGGGTATCATTGTAGTTTGCAATAATTCAATAATGGGTACAAAAGCTGGCCTCACAGGTGGTTTAAAACTAAATCCAAAGAGTGCATCTACTATAAGGCCAAATTCACTTAGTCTGTGTGTCTTAAATTCTTCCAAATCATTCTCCAAAAGGGGAATATCATTTTCAAGACATTGATGCAACAGGTTCTGATAAAGAGTATTGTTTGTTCTTGTTGGATAATAAAGCTCTGGATTATATCCAAACAATTTTAAATGTCTTGCACATACAAGTCCATCTCCACCATTGTTTCCTGGGCCACAGCAAACTAAAACTCTTTTGCTATCCAATTGATAGGTTCTCGCAATGGCAATGGCACAGCTTTGTCCAGCAAGTTCCATTAATTGATCCACACTGAATTTGTATTTTTCAAATAAATCCTTATCGACATTAATGCTTTCGTTTTGATTCAAATATTTCACCATATTGGCACGTGCTATCTTCTGTATCACCTGTAAAACTTTGGTATTTGTTAAAATGCCACTGCTGTACGTTTTAAATAACATTGATTTAGTAATTTCCCTGCAATACAAAAGCAAATGTGAATCTGAGCGAACCAACGTATTGTTATAACCTTGCTGTTGCACAACCGGTAAAGTTTTCAGGAAATTGCTAAGTACGTACGACGTGAGTAGTATTCTTTGTTCGAATATTCAGCAGGGGAAGCAACAAGTGTTAAAATACAAAACCTTGTGCTTAAATATATGTTAATTTGTGATGTATAAACTTCTACGTATTTCACCGCGAAAGTCAGCGGTGTCGAGGAATGTTGATTGACGTAGAGCTCTGTATAAATACTTTACATGTTTATCGCAATATTATCTACTGGTTAATGTGTTATTCTTTTTACTTGGAGGAACGAACCACGAGGATTACGAAAATGAATATAACTCCGAGGATTTAGAATAAATATTTTGTAACAATTTTATTAATACACACTTATCAGTTGTTATATTATTATATAAAACTGTCCAGCTGGTAAAGAGAGAAAATTTAATGCTAGTACAATGAATTAAAAACAGATGTTTTTAAGGGAATTGGTTTGAAATCTTGGGACTGCCGTTTCAATTATGTAAGTTAACAATTTAGTGACCATATACTTTGACTTCCATCTTCTACTGTAGGGAATATCGTACAAAACTTCTGAATACATGTCACCTTGCGGCGTAACATGATAGATTGATACTAATGTGATAATAGGCTTTTCCTTAGGAAAGCTCAGTGTAAGATAGAGTTTTACTAGAAAGCAAAAGTCCCTGTGTTCTAGTAATATAACTATGTATGAAAAATCTACAGCATCATACTCCACAATTGATCCACGTTGAATTAGCAGCAGAGCTGCAATTAAATCTTTCTTCCTCTCGTAATTCTGGACCAAGGAATTTATCTGAAAAAATCAAAATAGTATGAGAATGCATCTATTGTTATGTTAGGATTTCAAAAGAAGGATATTTCATACCTTTTCTGTAATGAACTTCTTCACTTCTGGTACATAATCCATCAAGTACTTGTCTGGTGGAAAAGGTGGTATGTGTAAAGAACTTGCGCCACCGAAAGACTTTTCTAAGCATTTTGATAAATATAACTGAGGTATGATACGGTTCCAGTCAGGGCCGTAAAATGTGACAATTAACATTGCTGTGTCACTTTCACTGTGATGCATATGCGATGGTAGCAAGGAAAAGTCTATGGAAAGGCTTATTAAAAATCTGGCTTCCAAAGGTTTAGTCCCTAACGGCAGAAGAATCATTTCAACATCTCCCGCATTAATATCAGTCTCTCCTACAAGTGTACTATATTCCAGTTGTAATCTGTCACTCTGTTTAGCAAGCAATTGTATCTAAAAATAAGAAAACATAGTCATTATTACCAGTCTAAAGAAAATGATACATACGAATATAACTGACAACTACCTGGTGTTGTTTATAGCAATACAGAAGTTCCATAAGAACATTAAATAAAGAATCCGTGTCAGTAGGATCCCATTTCGCTAGACTAGGAACTTGCGCGGACAAAGTATCTACATGCGGATCTGCCAGGAAGGTGTCATCGTTGAAAATAAAGTCTGGGCCCAACTCCGGGCACTGTGTATCGAAAAATACATTCCAGATAAGATTCTGTTTGGCATAAGGGATAGACAATTTTAATCTATCCCCCCTTGCCTTCTCACAACTGGAGGATACAGAATCAAGCTCGATAACTCCACAGCATACACCTGAAAAATTGTCATAGACAAACAATAAACACCTGGGGAAATCAAACCTTAATAAATTCTCTCGCGTTCGATCTTACCGAGTTTCTCCGCTTGCAAGACACGTTTAACTAATGGTTCGATAAATGGATCTACCGAATTTAGTATTGGATGCTGCTGGTTTAACATTTTAATCGACATTCATCTGATAACCACAAACACATCGAATCTGTCAATCACGTACGGCACCGTACACTTTTGTCCCACTGTCACGAGAACTTGTTGGTATGTTTGTGTACACAAGTTCGAAGTTATTACATTATTTTCGAAGCATTATATCAAATATATTATTCTCCCATTTACTATAGTTCTGTATACAATTATCGCATTAACTTGTAGGCCACACATACTATACACATGTTTGTCAGCTGTGATGCTACACTCCTCAATAATGGAGTTAACGCGATATAAGGGTTGATGACAAAGGAAGCCGGATAGGAATTCTTTATTGAACTTTATTATTTTATAGATTCTGTATACACATTCTATTTATGCAGTGGTATCAATTCCATTATTGTAAGAAGATTAAATCCTATATATATATTATTAATAGATTAATAAAAAAGGGACTAAAAAGTAAATATTGTTAAGAGTAGCGTGTATGTGTTATATATCGAATAAAATTCGATTAATTGTAGAGTTTAAATATAACATATTGAACAAGACAACACGTGGGATTTGGAAATGGAAAGCAAATTTTAGTATTCGTCCTCATCTTCGGTATGGTTCGCATCTTCTTGCACTTCTCGATAATCTAATTCAAGCGCTGCCAGGTCCTCTCTTGCTTCCGCGAATTCTCCTTCTTCCATACCCTCGCCGACAAACCTTAATTGAAGAAAATAATCAATCGTTCAAAGTGATTTTTACGCCACAGTGAATTAATTGACCCACCAATGGACAAATGCTCGTTTGGCGAACATCAGGTCAAATTTATGATCGATTCTCGCCCAAGCATCTACGATCGCTGTAGTATTACAAAGACAGCAGACCGCTCTTTCTACTTTCGCCAAGTCTCCCCCGGGTACCACGGTCGGTGGTTGATAATTTATACCCACCTATGATTGGAAATATTTTAGTCGAACTAAGATCATCGATAGTAGCTGAAATTTTTGTAATACAATTCTTATCGTGCCTTGAATCCTGTCGGGCACCATTCAACAAATTGGACGTGTTTCTGCTTTTTGACCATCGCAATTGCAGCGTTCACATCTTTAGGTACAACATCTCCTCGATAGAGCATGCAGACAGCCATGTATTTTCCACGGCGTGGATCGCAATTCACCATCTGATGATTCGGCTCGAAACAAGAGCTCGTTATTTCGGCGACTGTAATTCTCTCGTGGCCTGCTTTGTCGGCGCACATGACTGGTGCGTATGTAGCCTGTTAAATATATATTACATATTCGTAAAAATTGATCGCGAGAGAAGGGGAGAAATAATATTCCTCACCAGAGGAAAATGTATTCTCGGATAAGGTACAAGATTCGTCTGAAATTCTGTAAGATCGACGTTCAAAGCACCATCGAATCTCAGACTGGCAGTGATCGACGATACGATTTGCCCGATAAGACGATTCAAGTTGGTGTAAGTCGGACGATCAATGTCTAAATTTCTTCTGCATAACTCATAAATTGCCTGGGAATAATTGGGTGAGTAAGAGAGAAATCATTGGTATCTTAGATCGGTGTCGCGAAACTTGAGCGCACCTGATTGTCGACAATGAATGCTACTTCGCAATGCTCCAGTGTTGGATGCGTATAAAGGATCGCGTTGTACGGTTCAACAACGGCGGTTGATACCTGCATAAATTAACGAAACATGGTGAAGCTATTGTAATTCTTTATGCATTTGCTAGTATTTATAATTCATGAAAATCATCGCACTTGTGGTGCGGGATAAATACTGAAAGTCAGCTTGCTCTTCTTTGGATAATCGACGGACAAGCGTTCCATCAATAAACTCGAGAAACCAGATCCGGTACCGCCACCGAACGAATGAAATATCAGGAACCCTTGAAGGCCTTTGCATTGATCGGCGAGCCTTCGAATTCGATCCAATGTCAAATCGATAATTTCCTTCCCTGGAAATAATCGAGCACATATCTTATCGATGCATACATACAAAAGTTTAAAATACAAAGTTCTTTTTAACAATGATGAACACCTATGGTATAGTGGCCACGTGCATAATTATTCGCGGCATCTTCTTTCCCGGTAATCAACTGTTCGGGATGGAACAATTGTTTGTATGTTCCTGTACGAACTTCATCTAAAAGGCATTAAAACAAACTTCAACTGTCGTTCTATTCAAAATTAAAGTTGGAGCGCAATATTAATTTATTTTTACCAACAACCGTCGGCTCAAGATCGACGAACACTGCTCTCGGTACATGTTTCCCGGAGCTGGTTTCCGAGAAAAATGTATTAAACGAATCATCACCGTAGCCGACTGTTTTGTCACTGGGCATTTGCCCATCCGGATGAATTCCATGCTCCAAACAATAAAGCTCCCAACACGCATTGCCCATCTGCACTCCCGCTTGACCTACGTGAATGGATATGCATTCCCTCTGCAAGAGGAATAATAAGAATTCCACTATATTGTGTATTAAAAATCTTTCACTATTTAATCATTTCAAATTCTGTTTTAGCGCACTGTTACGAACATCTATACCTTTTTGGCCATGCTTTTTGAATTCAGATTAGCATGGAAGCACGATTAATAAAAAGAAATTTAGTAAGATTTTTGAAACTCGTCATTAAACGATTATGACTATTATTCGTAAGTAAATGAGCTACAATAACTATAAGTTCAGCGCTTTGCGAGTAAACGCGTGAGCCACTCAACAAGAAAAGGTAAAAACTGCCTCGACGAAATAATGTTCCTTACTTGTCAGCAAGTGTTTAAGCATTTTCTGCCTTGACCTATAGTTTACTTTATTAATAATTTGTCGTTGCCCTGAAAAAGTTGCCGTTCTTCGTTTTAGTTCAAGAGCCTAGCGCGATTATAGAGACGTCCATAGATAGATAGTGAAATGGTTGCGA